>OY723404.1:36923817-38241317 GCA_963210345.1 Inga oerstediana
TTCGGGAATCCTCTTCTTCTCGTTTATCCATGTTGACTGTATGGAAGTGTTCTATGATTTTTCCATTTTCATCATCAACTTCCAATTGTTCATGCACAGTAGATGCGTAGCGTGTAGTTTCACACAAACTTTCAACACAATTGTTAGAAGCATACAGAATTTTCTCAAAATCATTTTCGGTTAAAGCACTATACAGAATTTTCGTTGCTCTAATGTTCAACGAAAACATTTTCTTTTCACTTTCTGTCCAATCCTTTCTTGGTTTGAAATCAAAAGCATTTATAAAAACATTCCACATATCAAAATCATAAGCTTTTATAAAACTAGTCATTCTAGCTTTCCAAAACCAAAAATCAATATCTTTCAAAAGAGGTGGGATTGTATAATCAAAACCTTCTGAAAGTATAAAACACCCAAAATTAGCCATTGTAACTCTTGAGACGGTTAAGTCCTTTAAACAAGAGCCCGGGCTCTGATACCAAATGTTAGAACCGGCTATCACCCAAGAGGGGGGTGAATTGGGCGTATAATAAAAACTTAAGAACTTTAGAAATCTTTTCATATCTTAACGAAAGCGGTAAGTATGAAGGTTTATAAATCAACAGTTAAATTAAATAATATATGCTGGAAATATAAGAGTTTAGGGAAGAGAATATGCAAACTGTTATTTATCCTGGTTCGGTCCAATCTGTGATGGCCTACGTCCAGTCCCCAGGCTCCTCCTAAGATTTTCAAATCCACTATCTTCTTGTTTAATCCGGGCACAAGAAAAGCCTTTACAATCCCACAAGTTTAGCCGGGTATTTGTGAAACCTTTTATAAATCTCTCACCAAGATACTCCCCCTTACGGCAAGTCTTACGAGCAGAGCAATCCTGAAGATCTTCCTCTCCTGCTTACTCATGCAAGTCTTACGAGCAGCAACGTTCTCTCCTGCTTACACCCCTGTAAGTCTTATGAGCAGCAACGTTCTCTACTCCTTGCACCTTGTAAGTCTTACGAGCAGAATGTCTTACTGGCAATTCTCTCTACAGCTTCTCCGTAAGAAAATCAACCCTCTCAAGGTCCCTCTACCTTGAGATCAACTCAGAAATACAGATGAAATTGTTTACAGACTCTCTCACAGAGTGGGTATAATACTCACTGAAGTACAATACAAATAATCACTCTCTCAACGATAAGTAATATAGAAACTGGAAAATAGAGAGTGTTTGGGTAGAAGCAGAGGATTCACATTTCTATCATTTTTCTCGTAGTTGCTCGTTGTCTCTGTTTTCTTCGTTTTTCTCAATTTTTCACCAAAGTTGAATGCTCTCTCATTTATAGTTGATGAAGATGATGACCGTTGTGAGCATTCATCCGTTGGAGTCATTTTTACCGTTGAGCATATTTGAAAAATGAGCTACTGTCCGTTGCAAAGTGGAGCGTTTTGTTGAACAGCAGGAAGATTCATTTTGAGCTGTAGTGACGTTGTGGAGCGGGACGAATATGTTTGAGTTTCCAGACAATCTCTCATGGTGGGTCAAACTTTTGTCGTGGTAGGTAGTTGATACTCGGTGTGTAATGATGCCGCCCGCCACAGTTGACTCTTTCATTTGAATCTGCAACCCGAACGTTTAATATCCTGTTTCACACTGCAAAATACTTAATCATTAATATGATGAAGTATTAGTCATGGGTATGTTGGATCATTGGTCAAAAACTGAATTTCTGTCTTCTGGGACTCATCACGTTGAGTGAATATATTCGCCGTGACCTCCGTTCTTGAAGATACAACCCAAATATTTAATCTCCTGTTTTACACTTGAAATATATGTTAGTTAATGTTTAGGAACAATAACAAGTGAAAACATAATGATTGTATAACATTTAACCACGTTTGGATTGATGGCTATGAGGCTCTGTTTTGTTTCTGCATTCTGCCACGTTCTCACTTCGAGTGCAATATGGCTCACTTGAGTGAAGTTGATATTTTCACGTTCTGACTTTCTCTCGGGCAAGCACTCGCTATACTTCACTCGCATCTGCTCGAGTGAATTCTCGAATCACTCGAGCACAACACGTCCTGCTCGAGTGCGTCTTCTGCTTTCATGTGCATGCTTCTTCTCGGGTTATCACTCTCATGTTAAAACTTGCATGTGCTCGAGTGAGAAATCATCCAATGCTCGAGCATGAATCCTAGTGCTCGAGTGATACAATTTTCTTCACGTTTCAGCTGTTTTTGGACATCACTCGCACAACATTTTCAGAGAGAAAGTTTTTGCACTCGCGTGTGATGTGGGTCCACTTTAGAAAAATTTTATTCATTTGATTCAAATGATGTATCATAAGAATGCTCTTACCATATGCATTCCAATGCAACAAGAATCAACTCCAAACTCGTTGTATTCTGCAAGTTATGATCGAAAGAGTGTATATTTCGCTAGCCTGCACAAGCGTCAACTTCCAGAAGGTATAGCTCCTAGAATATACGTTAAAATTAGACAAATTACCTATCCATGGAAAGCTCTTTGAGTCTACTTTCATGTGGCACTGGTCTCGTCTTAATCCGGTCTGTGGTTTGTGAGTTATACTCAAAATACCGAACCTGTGTCAAAAATTGACGGTGATTTCAGTTTTATTTTACACGATTCATATCTCCTTCATTTGATCCTATTTAAATGTTATCTTGGTGTCCATTTTACGTGTTAGGAGTCTTCTTTCATATGCCACCGGTTTCGGGTCCATCCGATGTGTGGTTTGAGAGATATGACCAAAATACCAGACCTCGCTCAGGCTGAACGTAAAACAGAGTAGAACAGAGTTTTCATCCCGTGCTCGAGTGAACTCATCTGTGCTCGAGTGAAACACCTCGTGCTCGAGCATAACACCTCTGGAAGTGCCAAAACTCATATATAAGTCATCTTAGCTTTGTATTAACCTATTCCAACCATTATTTGATCATAGAAACCTCCGGTATCATCATAGAAACCTCCAGTATCACTTCTAACAACTTGAATCTTGATCTTCTTGTAAGATCTAACAAGTTCTTCTTTCTTCCATATCTTTCTTCTTGATTTTCCTCTTGATAATAATTCTTCATAATCCGAGTAGGCATCTCCTTGACTAACTTCAATTTCTCTTCTTCTTCTTCCTCTTGTTCATTTTCATTAATTCAATCTTCTTCATTCTTTGCTTGACTAATCTACAAAAAATGTAACATTAAATATAATAGTTAGTCAAAGAAATACATTATATAAACTTTTTGCTCTTATCATTTCACATCTATATTTGACATCATCAAAACTAATCATATCTAACAGGAAAGTCTTTATCAAATGTTTTCCAGGTGTCTGCATCTTGAGGATGTCGTAATTTACCCTCTTCATTCTTATCAACCTCATGCCACCTCATCTGCTCAGTTGTTTTAGGCGACATAAACAATCTTTATAAGCTCGACTTCAAAGGGAAGTATCTGAGAATCTTTGTAGGTTTCTTCTTCTACTTTTTTCCCTTCTGAATTGTCTTGTACCTCGATGTGTGGCATCGCTTACAAGTCTCCCTGTTGTCATCATCTCCCCAATACAACATACAATCATTGGGGCATGCATCAATTTTTTTTTAGTTCAAGCCCAATATGTTAATAATCTTCTTAGCCTTGTAGAACGTCGTGGGAATCTCCGCGTCGGGGAATGTATCTTGTAATAATTCCAACAATATCAACATTCCCTTACTTGTGGTTGTACACAAGCACTTGATATGATACAACTTGATCAAGAAAGATAATTTAGAGTATTTTCAACAACCTTAATGTAAAGGACGATCTGCTTCATTCATCAAATTGAAAAAATCCCAAACGACTTCATTTCACATGAACACCAGCTCTAAGCCTTACACTTCTTCATTGAATATGTCGTCATGAACACCAAATGCATCACACACAGTATCATTCACAGGATCATGTTCATCTAGTTGAACTTCTACTTGCTAACTTCGAGGAAGAGCATCATCATATCTCATACTAGCCTTCTCACCATGAACTACACATAACGTATAGTCTTCCAAGAAATGCTTCAAAAGCAAATGTTCCTTAACAACATGTCGTGCATGCCACTTCTTGAACTTGCATCTCCGACACAGACAGACGTTCTTGCCATTACAGCTGGCGTGAGTGAATGCGAAATCCAAGAAATTGTTTAATCCGTACAAATATTCTGGAGAATTGCGTGGCAACTTAATCCATGACTTATCCATAGCTACTAGTGAGATAGAAGAAAGCATAGTGAAGAAGCAAGTGAATAGAGAATGATCAATGCCTGAAACCTTATATTTAGAATTTCCAATGTTTAATATTTTGTAGCGGTTCAGAAACGGCTACAATAACCGCTACCGTATTACAAATTTATAGCAGTTATATGACTAAAACCGTTACAATAACCGCTACCAATTTTCAAGCCGTTGGAATCAAATTGAAGAATTTGTTTTAACCTTGTAGCGGTTATATTAAAAACCACTACTAATATATATTTGTAGAGGTTATACATTATTAACCGCTACAAAGTTCTGTCAGTAGAATAATTTCAAATTTCAAATATTTTATCTTTATAGTAGTTATTGGAAAAAAACGCTACAAAAAATTTATGACCGTTGGACAATTTTAAAATAAAAATTTGTTCTCAATTTTTAGCGGTGATTCTTGTAAACGGCTACAAATTTGAACAAAGTGGGGGGAAACTCAAAATTGGAATGGTGAATATTTGTAGCAGTTATTCATGTAACTGCTACAAATATTCAACATTTGAATTTTGAAATTCCCTCCCATATTTCATTATATTTGTAGCGGTTTGCACTCATAACTGCTACAAATATTCAACTATCTTTGTAGTGGTTTTTGGCATTAACCGCTACAAATATTGTTCAAAATATTTTTTTAATATTTGTAGCGGTTTTATTATAAAACCGCTACAAATATATATAATTGATTTGTTTGTTAGTTTTAGAAATATAAATAAAACGGTTGCAAATGCAACACAAATTTAACAACGTGGTCTAAAAATATAAATATAACTATGGTAAACGCAATAAAAATTTAAGTTCTGAAATAAAATATCTAGATTTATTTACAAATATTTCAAAAAGAAAAAATAAATATGTCCTAAACTCGGTAGCATGAGGTTGATCATCTGGTCCTCCCTCAGGTGGGGCTCCCTCAAGTACTGGTGGATCGGGGCGTTGGGCAGAGTTAACAGAACCATCATCATCAGCAGGAGGAGGAGGAGGAGGAGGCCGGACGATGAACTGAGGGACAGGGGGAACCTGTAGATGTTGCTCTTCTAGGAACAGGCGACTCCACGACCGCTCGATCATGAAGTTCGTAATATCATGCCATTGTGCATTCTAAGCATAGTAGAAATCAGCCTGCTACTACATTGCTGCATCTACTTCTGCTACTGAGCTACTGCAACCTGTGTCCGAGACAAATCTGAGCACAGCTCCTTAACAGACTCATCCCTCGGACATCTGACTCGGACGTCTATGCTTTAGAGCTGCCAGCCTCAAACACGGTTCTCCTGCTATAGACCATGCTAGGTCTGGCGCCTATCCCCATCCCCCGCATGAGTCCGAGGTGCTCAGCTTGACCCAAACCCGCCTTCAAAGGAGCCGTGGGGTCTACAGACCCCTGTGGCTCCTTGGCCTAGGCCTCTCGCAGCTTAGCTTGTGATTGTTGCATCCGCTCCTGCCATTTATGAAACAATTACTTATTAGCATTTTTTATAATAAAGTTGGTTTTATAAACAATATAATAATGAAATCACTTACAATGGCAGCCTCTGCCTACTGAGAGGTCAGAGTCCTGTCATGGTATCTGTGTGTGATAGCGAACAACTCCCCATAGTCCGTCTGACGATTCTCCTGCTGTGCCTTCTTCTCCTAAAACAATTACAAAATTCAATTAGTATTATCAAAACATATACATTCTTTATAATATGAAATAATCAGCTAAAAGTAATTGATATTGTGAAAAGTTACTAGCTCACTATAAGTGATAGCAAAGGTCTTCGATCCTGCTATATGGTAGATCGTCTGCTGCCCATGGCACCTCGTGTTCCTCTGAGAAAAGGCCTAGAAAAAAATATTAAATGTATTAAAACAATATAAAACATTTATAATTAATAAAATCATAAAATTAATTAAATTTAAATTATAATTTAATAATTATCAATTACAAAATTATATATCATTAATCTAATAAATACATTACTTGCCCCTCAGTACTCCTCCTGAACTGGACAAAACTCGCCTAGTCATTCGGCGGGACGCCGTCCAGGACGTTCTCTACCAGCTGCTCTAGAGGCATCGGCTCATCCTTATCCATACTATGGCACAGAAGATTCCTCCTGTTCCTCCAGCTGTCGCCCATCTTCATCAGCATGTACCTCTTCCGGTTGGCCCAGACGGCAAACCTTAATTGTAAAAAAAAATAAATATGAATAATTACAAATAAGACAATTAAAAAATATTAATTAAATATAATTAATTACAAAAAATAAAGTATAATTAAATACTATTAATTACCTACACCACCTCCTCCTACGCCAGGTCCTTCGGCCCCTTCTGAACATTCCTCCACGTCCTAAAGTGAAGGGGGAACCGCATCTATTTTAAGCCCAGGTCATTCAGGAAGCAATTGAATAGGTGATCCCCATTGTCGATAGGCTGGTCCATGCCCTCATTCCATAGCACTACAACTCGTAGTGTCTGATCCATGCTTTTCAAACAGGCCACGTCCAGCCTCCTCGTGAACACATTCCCTTGCTTATCTGCACAGTTTACCGCACGTTATATAAATTGTAATTCAAATTTAACATTTCAAATTTAAATATATAATTTATTAAATAAAAAAATTTATTTACCTTGGACCTGTATCTTAAACCTAGTAAACCGCGAAGACGACCCTCGTGGGTTGTTTTACTCCCGCGCCTCTTCTTTATCAAGGAACTGCTCCATCTCTCTGATCCCAATCGGGATCTTGAAGTCCTCATTAGCGTCATAGTCATCGACACTGATATCTCCCTCTCCCAAATCAGGCAACTCTGGTGCGGTCGTCTCCTGTAGGACTGTTTGCGGTGGCTGTGGTAAGGCCGACTCCTATGGCTGCTGTGGGGAAATGGGCTGAAATGGTCCGGTCACCCTCCTTCCACGCTGCCCCCTCTCACTGCCCCCTCTTCTGCTGCTGCCACCCTACAGAATCTGTCTAGGAAAGTCAGGATCCTTCCCCTTGTCCATCTCTGAAGCCATATCAACTACAAAAATTCAAAAAAAACATATTTAGTCACATTTATATGTAAAATTATAATAAAAATAAAAATAAAATAAGTATTGTCCGTACCTCAAGTGATAATGAGCAATGCTAGAGAGAAAACTCTCCGAAAAATGTCAAAACACTCAGATATGAAAGAAAACTCTTAGAGAAATTTCAGAAACAAAAATGGCCAAATAAGAAAAAAAGAGATGTGACGCGCCATTTATAGTTGAGGATTGTGTAGCAGTTATTGGAAAAACCGCTACATCAACCGCTACAAAAAAGCTAGGGCAGCAAAACTTTGTAGCGGTTATGAAATAACGGCTACAAATGTGACGACCCTTGAAGTTTTGTAGCGGTTATGAAAGCATAACCGCTACAAATGTGATGACCCTTGAAGTTCTGTAGCGGTTATATTTCTAGAACCACTACAAATAGGCGACCTTTGGTATTTTGTAGCGGTTTAATTCATAGTAACCGCTACAAAAAAAACAAACACTATTGGCATGGCTCAATGGCGCCAAGTTACACGAACTTTGTAGCAGTTTATATGTTGTAACTGCTACAAAATAATAGCAACCAAGTTTGGCGAGAAACTCGCACCATATTTGTAGCGGTTATTTCCTATTAACCACTACAAATAACGTTGCTAATCTGTCGTGCTACTTGGCTCGTAGGTTACCGCTACAATATTGTAGCGGTTTATGTTTAAACTGTAACCTCTTCATGGTAATTATATCCGGATTATGAAATTTAAGTGAAATAGAGACCAATAAGACAAAAATCACATTTATAATCACTCATCTCCAAGAAATGGGGAGTCCAAACAAAACATTTAAAAACAGAATTCATTTGGTCTCACATTCACTTTCGAATACAATTACCTGAGGAGTCATATTACATAATAAATATCAGAGTGCATAACCAAAATCTCGGCAACCCCGGGTTACTTGTATATATACAATGGGTTTCAAGTTTCCCAAATATGGGGATTACATATCCAAATGATCCATATTTACAATCATATACATATAGTAATCCCAAAATCCAAAATCTAAAACAGATAACCAACGGTCCAAAGTCTAATATGTCCCTACTAGCCCTAACAACTCCTGGTTAGCCGCTTCCCTTTCGAGCCACTTGCCCTGTCTAAAAATGTTAGTCATTTTGGAAAGGGTGAGATTCTAAAGAATCCCAGTAGTAACAAATCACTCATACAATATATAAACACAAAGCATGTAATGTTATCATGTTCACCAGCATCATCAGCAACACAATGATCCATGGCTTGCACCACAGACGATAGCACTTACGGCTGTATCATAATGCACTATGCCCGCTTTCGTGGTAATCACAATGGCAGCTTTCGCTGTAAACACTATGCATGCTTTCGCGGTAATCACTATACCAGCTTTTACTGTAATCTCAATGCCCGATTTCGCTGTAATCACTATGCAGCAGCATCACAAGGCACAAAGTATCTCAAGGCACAATGTATCACAAGGCACAAAGCTCCACAAGGTATCTCAATGTATCCCAAAGCAACAGTAGCAGCAACACACAATGCATGATAGACAAACATACAATACATTTACACAAAGTATAAGAGAGAAGTTACTACCTGTATCTTTCCTGACATTTTTTGGCACAGTGGGCTCATGCGTCTGAAAGATATCAAATCCTATACCAATTTAGGGACAACAGATTAATCTCTTTCCCAAATATTTATTTCTATAATACTTTAAGTTGGTTATCATTTAGGACTCTTTTGATGATTATTAGAGGTCTAAACATATGCCTAAAGGGTTAGGAGAAACTACCCTGAAAACCCCTTTTCGAAGGCAAAACACTGATTTTCAGCAGGCTCACTCGAGTGAAGATGACCTCACTCAAGTGATAAAAGACTCATGCTCGAGTGAGAATGGTTCTTACTCGCGAGTGTTTGACAGTGAGCAGCTACTTCGACCAGAAAGTGCTCACAATACTCGAGCATAAGGCTTTGCACTCGGGTGATGACTCCCAATTCACTCGAGTCCCCAAAAGTGCAACACAAAGAGTGACAACCCAAGAGCACATGCAACATTAGAGGGAAAAGCTCACTCAAGCATACCCCCCAGTGCTCTGGTGAGAAGGTTTCACTTACGAGTGTCGGAACATACTCTTGAACATCAACCAGCGAGTGACAACCTGAGAGCAACCTTAACCAAGAGCTCACACCATCACTCGAGTGATCCTATGCTTACTCGAGTGATCACCAACTTCACTCGAGGTGAAGGAAGTGCACTCGAGCTTTACTCATAAAACCCAGGAAAAACACAAAGCAAAAAGATAAAACATAAGGCAGCACTCGAGTGGGTTCCTCCCTCACTCGAGTGATGCTATCAGATTGCCAGATCGTAGCAACTGACAGAAATTCCCAGATTGGCCAAAATCACACCCAATGGTTCCCAAACTCCACACAAAGCTTATATTCACTCAAAATGACATAGGGAAACCATTGGTAACCTCCAAAACACCCAAATACCATTTTAAACACAATCTATGCCCTTGGGTCTCTATGACACACAATACCCAATTCCAATCAATACACTTCCAAACTTTAAAACCATATCAAATACTCAAAGAACTTCATAATGAACATTTCCCAACATCAATCACTATGAAATTCATACATCCAAAAATGGGCATAAACCAAGGCAAATTTCTAGAATTTCTTAAACTTATTCAAAAATCATAACATATATATCAAAAAGCACCAAATGCTTATCTCTTCACTTTGCCAAAGTCAGAATCTTGATTCTCCAACTTTCAAATTTCTCTAACACCCAAATCACCACTATTCAGAATTCTGAAACCACCACAATAGAGCTCTTAACACTATGAATAAGTTTAAGGAAGAGGATTTGAGCATAAGAGGACCATTACCTACCCAAAATTAAAGCTTTCTCTTTTCTCTTTCCTTGCTTGGTCCACCGGAAATGGAAGAAAGAGGAGAGAGAGATGGTGAGATGAAGATGATGACGATGATGTGTGATCTTTCCCTCTTGGTCCATGCCCTCCACCAAATAGGAGAGAGAAGAGAGAGAAAAGTTGGTTTTTGTCTTTTAGCTTAATCCCATAGTCCACATAATGCCACATGTCTACATCTTATTCACTCCCTCCATGAGCTCACACAAGTGTAAAGCATAGGATTCTGACCTATGGTCAATAAATCTCAACCATTGATATTTAATCTCCAAATACACTTATATCAAATTACATCACATTTATCCAAAAGTGTTTAATTACACTAATTACAATCAAGATTAGAGTCATTAGCCCTTAATCCCAAATTGGGTCATTACATAAACCGCTACAAATGTCAACATTTGTAACGGTTAACATTAACCGCTAAAAATTCACTACTATAAAATCCCATTTTTTTGTAGTGTCTAGCTGCTAATGCTCCTATCAAAATAGAAGTCCCTATTGGACAATCTATTGTAAATGAATCTAAAGCATGAATGAAGCATGGTAGGCCCATCAGTTCTAAAGATAAAAAATCCTCAAAAGAAAAAAAGGGCTAAAAGTATAAACGGTCAAGTTTAGGACAATCAAGAAAGATTAGTTGCTCCAGAAGAGCCATTAGACAACACCAATGTCCTAATTCCAAAAGATACTCAAGTACTTGAAATATGTGAAAATAATGAGATCTTAATAAATTATGTTATAAATGGAATATGATGCGACCAAATTGAAGTCAATGTTGAAGATATTTTTTCCTACAATGTAGCCCTTGATGTAACAAATGATAATGAGGATCACGTGCCAAAGTCAATTAGTGAGTGCAAACAAAGAAAGGATTGGCCAAGATGGAAAGATGCAGTTAAGGCAGAGTTAAGATCATTAGAAAAATGAAAAGTTTTTGGACCCGTAGTTCTTACATATGAAGATGTTAAACTAGTTGGATACAAATATAATGGATTTTTTTGTGAGAAAGAGAATTAGAAAAGGTGAAATCACAAGACATAAGGCATGTTTTGTTGCCCAAGGGTTTGCATAAAGACCTAGTATTGATTTTAAAGAAATATACTCACTAGTGGTGGATGAAACTACATTTTGATATTTAATTAGCCTAGAAGTAAGTGAAGGACTTCGTCTGCATCTAATGGATGTCGTTACAGCCTATTTGTATGGCTCACTTGACAATGACATTGATATAAAACTCCTTGAAGGACTTAAGTTGGGAGATGCATACAATTCAAGTTCTCAAGAATGATACTCAATAAAGTTAAATAAGTCCTTATATGGATTGAAGCAATCTGGGTATATGTGGTTTAATCAACTTAGTGAATTTCTATTAAAGGAAGGATATAAAAAAGATCCAATATGCTCATGCATCCTTACAAAAAGATCTGGATATGAGTTTGCTATAATTGTTGTTTATGTTGATGATATAAATATCATTGAAACTCCTGAAGAGCTTGAAAAGGCAATTAATTACTTGAAAAAGGGAATTTGAAATGAAGGACTTCTTAGGAAGAACAAAATTTTTCCTTGAATTTCAAATTAAGTATTTGAAAAATGGAATCTTTGTATATCAAGAAACTTACACAAGAAAAGTCCTAGAGAGTTTTTACATGGATAAATCACACCCACAATATACTCCAATGGTAGTAAGATTTTTTGAAGTTGATAAGGACCCTTTTAGATTTCAAGAAATTAGAGATGGTGATAAAGAACTAATTGGTCCAGAAATACCATATCTTAATGCAATTGGAGCACTAATGTAGCTTGTTAATCACACTCAACCTGACATATCATTTGCTATCAATTTATTAGCAAGATATGGTTCTTTACCAGCATAAAGACATTGGAATGGAGTTAAACTCATTCTTCATTATCTTAGAGGCACAATGGCTATAGGGTTGTTCTACTTAAATGTACCCAAGCATGAAATTTTTGGCTATGCAGATGCTGGTTTTTTTACTGATCCATATAATGATAAATCACAAACAAGATATTTATTCATAAGTGGTGGCACAGCCATTTCATAGAGATCTATGAAACAAACTATATCAGTCACATCATCTAATCATGCAGAAATTCTAGCAATGCAGGAAGTATGTTGAGAATGTGTGTGCTTAAGATCAATAATATGTCAAATAAGAACCACTTGTGGTTTATCTCCTAGTAAAATAACCCCAACAATCGTATATGAGGATAGTACTGTATGTATTGCCCAACTAAAGAAAGGGTACATCAAGGGAGATAGAACAAAACATATTTCACCAAAATTCTTCCTCACTCGTGACCTTCAAAAGGGTGGTGAAATTCATATCCATCAAATACATTCAGTGAAAGTCTAGCATATTTATCTTCCAAATCACTTCCTAGTACAACCTTTAAAAAGCTCATTTATGGCATCAGACTTCACAGACTCAGAGATATCAACTGATGTTGTGAAGAGGGAGAGCTGATACACATTGTACTCTTTTTACATTGTCTATGGTTTTCCCACTAGCTTTTCCTAACAAGGTTTTTAATCAGACAACACAATTAAGTGTATCACTAAACAATGTACTCTTTCTCTTCAACCAAGTTTTTGTTCCATTGGGTTTTTCTTAGTTAAAGTTTTTTTATGCACATGTTTAGTCATAAACATCCAAGAGGGAGTGTTATGAATAATATATATTAATATTGATGTCTATCTCCCTATTATTTCTCCCCATTATTTTCGTATGATTATGTACTCTCTTTTATCGAGATTATAGGGTTATGCCTATAAATAGGAGGCATATGTTATGTATTGTATAGACCTTGAATAGTGAATAAGAATTACTCTCTCCTAGCCTCCTCCTCTCATATTCTCTCTTATCTCTCTTTATTTATAACAGTATCTTATTATTTGAACATTTTAATTGTTTAGTATTCAAATAATTGCTACATACAAATAAGTCAATGTAGTAACATCTCATACCAAAGCTATAGCCTTATTACTTAACTGTTAGATGCAAAAATACATGTCAAACATGCCATTTTTTATAGTATGTAATGAATATAATGAGGAGAAATGAGGAAAATTTTAAAGTTCCAAACTTTGAAATAGATACTCCATTATTGATCAAAACAAAAAGGATACTCCATTATAATAATTATTTAAGTTAATAACAAAGCAAATATATATTAAAAGATAAAAATGGGTTGTCATATAACTATTCTAGGGAAAATGACAGAAAAATACTATCAAAATATGTTAAAGACAAATAAGGGTTGTGAATTTAAATAATTCCAAATTGACTAATTTGGAATTTTGAAATGTTGACAAATGTGTAAAATACCCCTTGCCGACCACCTGTCACCGAAACTCTAAGGCCAATAATAGCAAGCGGTGGCCCATAACCAGAGCTTTGGTTTCTTTGCCAACGGCATAATTTTTTTTAATTTATCAAGAAAAAGTTGTTAATATGGATACTTGAGCTGTTAATAGTGATACTAAAGTTATAAACGGCAACCTAATACTCAACAAATACCCCAATTTACAACTTCAGTCTCATTAGTAACAACTTAAGTATCAATATTAACAACTTTTGCTTGAGAAATGTAAATATATATATATATTAGACCGACAAAATTTTGGTGGAAGTTATTAGAAAATATTCAACAAATATCCAATTAATGTAAGACCTGTCTTATATACCCCTTTAATTACATATCAAAAGTGCTAATTGTTAATTTCTTAGGGGTTTATTACTTATTTCCTACTCATTAGCCATTCTTCTTACCAAATATCAGAGCTAATTCATGTTCTCAGTGATCCCAATTACCGTTCAACTAAAAGTTGCCTATTCTTACAAATATACTGTTATGCAAGTAATTTACGTACATACAGTAAATTAATACACTTTCATTCTTCAATTCTTCGTCATCTTTCCTTCTGGTTCATCTTCAAGTATTCTTCTCTTTCCTGCTCACAGACCTATATGGTTGGTGAGGGGGGCTGAGATTCGAGGGAAACTCAGTAGCAAACAGCACTACAATGCATGTAAGATGAATGCTAGTGCATAATATGCTTGCCTTACATAGACTCATGTTCACATAATGACATTTTTACAAGCTCAATGTTTCATGTAACATATCTATAGCCACAATAAAAATAGAAACAAAGCTTCATTCATTCATATATGCTTCACATAATCAAGCAAACCAATACTACACATCAATACACAAGCATACATATCATATACATACAAGTTAAGTAAGTTTACTACCTTTTGGACTTGTGTCCTCTTTTCATGTTTAGACTATGCTGCCATAATTCTGACCAATCTTTGAAAAATCATAACTAATTTGAGGGAACTCTAAATGGGATGGTTCAAATTTCTATTTAAAGCTTTCTAAGTCCACTTTGAAGGAAAAATTTCATTCTCTGACAAATATTGGCATAAAATTTCAGAAACCTCGATCAACCTCATTGGTTCAGAATTATTCTATATTCAATGCCTAAACTTCAAAAATTCATAATTCCTAATGTACTAATCCAAATGGCACAAATTACCTATCATATTAAAGCTTGATATATCTACTTTTATTCTAAAAACTATCATGGTCATTGGATCATATTTGGTCATTCAAACGCTCATCACAAATACTTTGCCTCCCAGAAATCACATTCTGGCAGCAGTATATTCAATTCCAATTTTTGGATTTCAAATCCATTATTTCTAAAATTATGCCAACAACCTATTCCTACACAATTTTACCCAAGGAATCCATTAGAAACCTCAAAAACACAAAATCCCACTCCTTCTTCATGTCCTATTTTGACCAAACAGAACCCTAAATTGTCACAAAGTGACTTTTTGCAAGTTTAGCCACATACAATCCCATTTCTATAACCAAATCAACATGACACCTTAGAACCCTAATACAACCAAAATTAAGGCAACAAAGAGGATTCCACAAACCTCAACCAAACAACACAATATTTGGTTCAAATCAAAGCTTATACTCACCTCTTGCCCCTTTCTAGAGCTATTTCTTTGATTCTCCAACTTTGGCACTTTGTAGATAGCACAAAACACCTTTCTTCAAAAAAAATAAAACCATAGAAATGAAGCTCTTAGTGAGAGGAACAACATTTATGAAGACCTCAAGAGCTAGAAAGGTGATTTGGAAGGTGAAAATCAAGGTAGAACGCCTTACCTTCTTCTTTATTCTTCAACTTGCTTCTTTCTCTTTCCTTTTTCTTTTTCACTTCTTTTTCTCTATTTTTGTTGGGCTAGCCGAAATTTGAGTATGAGAGAGAGTGGGTTAAATGTTTAATATTCACTTCCTTGCCTTCTTAAAATACTTGGCCAAAATTTGCCTAAGTAGATAAGTGGCCCTAGCTTGTGTCTTCTTGAAGAAGTGGGGTTAAATTAACCATTTTAAGTTTGGATATTTTAACTTATTTCCCTCTCTCTTCCTCCTTCTTGACCGAATTTTCTTCAAAAAGAAAGAGGAAATGGTGACCAATTTACTCTTCATGTCTTGCCATTGGTCAATTTATTTCAAGTTGTAAAAGTTGAAGAAACTTTGACTAATTGACCAAACTATTTTCCTCCCTAATTTTCCCTTGCTTGGACGATCTTTATGGCCTAAGCGAGAGATAAATTTTTCTTCTCTTTCTCATAATTACTTCTTACTTTTGAAAAGAAAATCCTAGCCCTTCATTTTGTCTACCAATTTTAACCTCAAGATCAAGTGGCAATTATCTCTTTTGCCCTTGATTATAGCAACATTATTTCTTGTGCCATTAGTTCTCTTTATTACTTCTTTCTACACACCATTTCCCTTTTCCTTTGGATCTAAGTTAGGTTTTATGTTATTCCGATACATCCTAAAGAAATAAGGTACTTTCCCTCAACTAATACGCACTAAAATTCATTCTTTATTCTAAGTGCAGTTTGGGATTCTTACTAAACCAGACTTAGTAGTTTACTTTTTTTTGATTACAAGGCGGCGGGTTTGAACCCGGATATAGGGGGAGGGGGGAAAGTGCTTAACAGCACTTGGGTAACCAGTGCGCCTAATGGCGCTGGTTTAGTAGTTTACTTTATTCAGGCTTATTCTCTAGCTTCTAGTCACAAAATTCAAGGTATTATAGTTTACAATTTTAGTACCACTATGGTCCTATTTATAAGTTCAAATTAACTAACTCTCACATAACAAGAAGAGTTAGTTAATTCATTAATTAATTATAAGCTAAATTTTCAATTTTGCTCTTATCTATGATTGGTGTCAAAAGTCAACATAAATAAATTCTTTTTGTTTATTGCAATTAGTAAGCGCAAAAAAGTCAAAAACACATTCAGTAATCTAAAATTGGATTTATAATAAGGATTAAAATTTTCTGTTAAAATGGACTTACAAATAGGACCAAAGTGGTATTGCTATTAACAACTTAAGTATCCATATTGATAACTTTTTCCTGAGAAATTCAAAAAATATATATTAGGCGGTAGTTTACAACTTTAGTATCACTATTAATAATTCAAGTATCTATATTGACATCTTTTATTTGAGAAATTCAAAAAAAAATATTATGCCACCAAAGCTCCCATCACTGGTCGATGGTGCCGGAGCTCCAACGGTTGGCAAAGGTTTTTAGGAATTTTAAAAAACAAAAGTAATGGCACTTATGTAATTTCACACATTTGTCAACATTACAAATTTTCAAACCAGTCAATTTAAAATTATTGAGATTACCATCCTTATTTGTTTTTTATATATTTTGACAATATTTTTCTGTCATTTTCCCATTATTGTATATATGGCCTACTACCCCTACGGCTTTTGTTTTTAATAATAAAGGCATAGTCAAAGAAAAGAAGACAGAGAAAGATATTTTAGTTTTTGAAAAGGGTTTCAAGAAAAGAAGACAAACAAATATATTCTATTTCGATATGATTGGGGCACAATACCTATATTACATATAGAATTGATACCTATCTCCAACAAAGAAATGAGGTTCCTTCCCTTGGACCAAGAAAACGACATATTTCCTACCATAAAACAAAATATGCATGGCCAAATTTGCCTTAAGTTCCAAATCATGTTAACTATTTTACTACAACTTATTCTAAAATATTTAATTTTCAAAACATAAATAGTTTGAATATAATTTCTCTCGATATTTAGTATAGCCTCCATATTATATATAGTAAAATAATATCTATGATATTTGAAGACTCAGATATAAAATATTTGAATTATTTTAATAAGAGGTAATTCATGTCATTAATTACTCTTTCATTTCTTTCATGATTTCTTCTTAATGATCAAACATTCGACCCCAAAAAGTAAAAAATTACCAAACTAATTTTAGCCCAAAAAACAGAGGAAGAATATAATACCTCAAGATCCTTGGATTCAAAATCTATAGGGGTGGCTAGATGGAAAACTCCATTGCAGCCACTTATGACTTCATCAAAACTTCCCTCTCGCCTAAGATCTACCTTCTAAATACTCAACTGTGTCTCAGCACCTCGCAGTTCTATCAAATGCTTCACCTCCTCCATGTTATCTACAAAACTAAATAAAGGTCTTAATAAGGGATAATGATAATAAGAACAACGATATTTGGTATACATTAGAGAACTGATAAGCATAGATGCAAGCTCTTAGGAAAGTAGGAGGTCGTGGTTTCAGTAGATCTCCTTTGTAATTTCAAATTGTCACTATACTTGCTTTGTAATTTAGGAAAAGAGTAGGGGTAGGCAACTTACCAGGGTCGAGCACGTTGGTTCGAATAGTGTAACCTCGTTTGAGAAGTCTCTTTACAAGCCAGGAACCAATATAGCCAGAAGCTTCCATTACACATAGGGTTTTCTCCAACGATGAAGCCATATGATGATTTTCTCTCAGTCTCTTTCTTTTGGTTTTGGGAAGAAAATGGAATTTTAAGGTGGTGATCTAAACTTGAACAATAATGAGGAGAGAGGCTAGATGAAAAGTTAACTTGTTGACATGATTACAAGAATGTATATTTTAAAGCTGTATGGACATGTCATGTGGGGTGGAATATTATAACATATATTGTATATGTTATATATATAACACAATTGGATAGTATATGGATACCTTTACATTTATGCATATCCTATACCCAAACTGGTTTATGATACAAGTCATTTTAACTAATTCATCCAAGCCAAGAAATAATAGTTTTCTCATTAAATCTATCTTAAATTGAAAATCTTTTTCAACATTATGAGCATGAAGATTAGAGAGTGAGAGAAAAATATAAGGAGTCACATGCTACATTAATGATTGGAAAAAATTAAAAAAATAAACATTAATTATTCTTTAAGTGAATTATATTATAAACTAACGAATTTTTTTAAGAGTGACTTATATTGTGTAATTATGACACAATTATAATACATTTTCGGCGTTACGTCAACCTATGGGCATAGCATTCGAAATTTTATGAATATGTCCGGCTATAATTTTATGTTTGTATTAAATGTATTATTTCTCAATCTCAATATGCACAGATTATTGGGATTCTACTGCATTTAATGAATTATAACAAGCCAGACATAGCATATGCTATATGTAGATTGAGCAAATATACTCATTGTCTAGACAATAAATATTAGAAGGCTCTAGCAAGGGTATTGAGATACCTAAGAGGTACTATTGTTAAAGCAAGCGTTTCACCCAAGAGGGGGATGAATTGGGTGATACTAAATTTTTCGCTGCAAATATAAAACTTGATGGTGAATATAATATAGTAAAGAGTAAGGAGAAATTTCACCAAAGTGTACACCGGGAGTTATACTGGTTCGGCCACAACCACTTTGACCTACATCCAGTCCTCAGAGTATCTCTGAGAGTTTCACTATAACTTCCAAGATTCAGTGGGTTCTTGGCACCTCAATACAAGCAAGTTCCTTCGTCTGGACACTCGCTCCCCCTTACAAGTTGTAATCCAATCCCAACTCAAGGTTCCACAACCTTAAGTTACCTCAATAACAAATATTGAGTTTGAATGAAATATCTCTCTCACAGAGTGAATAAGAATCACTGAAGTACTGAATTACAAATATGTGTAAAACAGAGTAGTGAACTTGATAATACGTTCGTGTGTGTGTTCTTGTTTTCTCTGTTTGGATATTCCCATATATATAGATGTGTTGGTAATGATTGTTGGAATATTTTTCTTCATGCCCGTTAGAGTGTGCGCAGCCACTGTTGACTTTTCCAGTATTTGAAAAATATCCATTTGTGGTAGGTGGCGGTAGGTAGCGTTTGAACGTTGCATTTGACTTTCCTTATTTGGTAAGATTTCTTCATTGTTTATCTGTGGATATGCTAAGAATACTAATACAATGAAGTGTTAATCACATACGAAACAAATCAATGAACGTTGGAATGATTTCCAAATTTCTGAACTTGCATACTCGAGTATTCATTAAGTTTACTCGAGTACTTACTTGAGTATCATCGTGAGAGAAATGATAGCAAGTTAATGAATGAATATTACATTACTCGGGTAGTGCATGAAGTCAACAAATTTACAAACCTTGGAAATACCTGTTTACTCGGATACTTACTCGGGTATGATACAATTTTCTTCATAGGTTACTCGAGTAGCAACTCGAGTAATGTATCAAATAAACTTCAGGTTACTCGATGCTTCACTCCAGTAATGTTGGCAGGATTTCATGGCCTAGAGCACTTCAAGTTTTCTTACCCTGTTACTCGAGTACCTACTCGAGTAAACATAAATTTTCTGTATAGCTTACTCGGGTACATACTTCAAGTGCTGTGTAAATAAGTTTGCAGATTACTCGATTACCTACTCGAGTAATCTCATTAAAATATTTGATAAAGAATAATTGAATACCTGCATACTTGAGTAGTGCCTCGAGTAAAGTGTGATAAAAGCATATCATGTTATTCGAGTATTACCTTCAGGTTTTGCTTACCATAGTAAGTTACTCTAGTAGCTCCTCGAGTAACATTGGCAGGATTGAAAATGCCGAGAGCAACATATTTCTTGAAGCAGGGGACTTGAGTACAGACTCGAGTAACATTGGCAGGCCGAGAGTAACTGGAAGTAATTTCCCTGATTACTCGAGTACTTACTCGAGTAACATTAGCAGGCCGAGAGCAACTTCAAGTGATTTACATGGTTACTCGAGTAACTCCTCGAGTAACGTTGGCAGGCCGAGAGCAACTGGAAGTCTTTTACCTGGTTACTCGAGTACCCACTCGAGTAACATTGGCAGGTAACTTGAAGGTCGACTCTGGTTACTTCAAGTTTCTGTCTCATTACTCGAGTACTTACCCGAGTAATTCTTTAGGAATATTTCCAGTGATAAAGTTTCTTAGCTTTTTCTTTTGGCCTTTCTTCATTACTCTAGTGCATACTTCAAGTGATGATTTACCCTGTTATTACTTTGTTCAAACTTATTTGTTTATCAAATCTTTTTCATACCATTCTTTGTTATCATCAAAACATGTGAGATCTAACTGAAAAGAGGCAAGCTTCACCCAAGAGGGGGGTGAATTGGGTGATGTTATAAATTTTTCGTTTGAGGTGGTGAAATGTAAATATAGTGACTAGAGTAGAGTAGAGAAGATTTGAACACAGAGAGTTATACTGGTTCGGCCTAACAACAATGCCTACGTCCAGTCCTCAGAGATCAAGACCTACTGAGCTTCTCACAATATCTCCAAGATTCAATGGGCTCTCAGAACGCCATAAGACAACAATCGTCCTTGAATGGACTACGAACAGAAATATTCTCTCAACAAGAAACTTCTCTCCCCCTTACGACAAGTCTTATGTGCAAAGAAACAACCTATGACTCTTCTCACTTGCTTATGTATACAAGACTTATGAGCAGCAACGTTTTCTTCCGCTTACACCTCTGTAAGTCTTATGAACAACAACGTTCTCACCTGCTTGTATCTTATAAGGCTTATGAGTGAAAGACACTACAAGGAATTCTCTCAACTGCTTCTCTCGTAAGGAATAACTACCCTCTCAAGATCCCAATATCTTGAGATCACACAAATATAGTATTTTGAGTTTGTATGAAGACTCTCTTACAGAGTAAATGGATAAACACTGAAGATCAAAAGTGTATACAGAGAAATTAGATGAAGAACAGAGAATTGATATGAGCTTGTGAATTCTTGTGCTACATCGTTCTCTGCGTATGTGTATATCTATCTTCGTTCTCCTTGAATTTCTGTATATATAGAGCCTCCTCAGTTTTTGCCCGTTTGAACACTCAATATTGGAGGAGCGGGTCTTTTGAAAATATTGGCAAGCACGTGCATGTTAAAATGGAATAAACTGAGTGCGGTAGGTGCCAGCGTGTTTATAATCATCTTGTCTGCCGTTGTATCACTTTTCTCATGTGGCTCAATTCAAACGTTCATATTCCTGTATCATCCTCTTAAAACATTCAAAACAATGTTAAACAAAGATAAAAAGTAATGATGATATGAATTAATAACAATAAACCATATTCGTAATGAACGTTGTGATACTTAGCATTTTCTGTGGCCAAACAGGGCATCACTCGAGCATGAAAGTCTCACCTCGAGTGATCTCATATTTTCCTTCATAAGCCTCTGTTATCGGGTTGTGCTTGCATGGAAAAACAGAGAGAAAATATCTTCACTCGCGGGTGAAGAGAGGTCTCACTCGAGCACAAAATCTCTGCTCGAGTGATCTTTGTACTTTACACAGGGAATGTCTTCTCGGGTCATCACTCGCATACCATTTTGACAAGAGTGAGAATTTGCACTCGCGAGTGATATGGACCCTCACTCGAGCACACTTACCTCTGCTCGAGTGAGAAGCATATTCTCAAGGAATATGCTTTCTAAACCATCACTCGCACCAGAATTTCAGAGGGATAAAATTTTCACTCGCGAGTGATTTTGGCCCTCACTCGAGCACACTTACCTCTGCTCGAGTGAGAAGCATATTCTCAAGGAATATGCTCTCTTGAACAAGCACTCGCAACTGAATTGGAGAGGGATGAAAATATTACTCGCAAGCATGGACGAGTCACTCCAAGCATGGATGAGTGTGCTCGAGCACACTTGTACTTTTCTGAACTTCAAGACTCTCGGCCAAGTACTCACAGTGCCTTTCTCGAGTGAATGATGGAAGCATACCTTAACTTGCTCTCGGCCAAGCACTCGCATGCCCTCACTCGCATATGTGCTCGAGTGAGAATGACTTCACTGCTCGAGTGCATCCCTTGTGCTTCAAGTGATCCATTGAATATAAAGGGAGAATCCCTCTCGGGTACTCACTTCCTGGCTTTCTCTCACACCTGCTCGAGTACAGAAGTGATTTGTGCTCGAGTGCAGATTTCATGCTCGAGCACTCAAGTGCAATTTCACAGCAGATATCAGCAAACTTCAAATATGCATTTGGTAACTTGGAATCTTTTCTTAACCTTCTAAAAACATGTTTTACACATAATTGAATTATTGTTATCATCAAAACTTGGGATCTAACATTCTCCCCCTTTTTTATGATGAGAAAACTCTTTGTGATGAAGGTTTAAAAGAAATTGTATGAAATTGAAAAGTTTTGAAATTTCTTCAAAGTTTCCAAAATACATATCAAGTTTTCCTGCAATGTTTCCTTTAGATACTTAATAGCCAAGATAAGTATAGTATGAGGTAAATAACTTAACAAGAATTTAAAAACTTGAAACATTGAAATTTTGATAATTAAAAAAAAACTTGAACCATGTCATTAATTGTAACAAACTTGAACAACAAGATAATTTCAGAATATAACTTCAAAATAGTAAAATGACCTACATATCAAATCCTACCCAATACAGAAAACTACCCAAACACCCATATACACCCCTACAGCCTACAGAAGCTCAGAAGACATCACACATCCTTCTCCCCCGTTTTGTCAACATTAGAAGGGGGTTCTGGAGGTGGAACAAAAGATATCATGGCAGAGAGAGGGTCAATGGGCTGGTCAGGAGGAGATGGTGGTTGAGGGACAAAAGTAACATCTATATTAGACTCAGGATCAGTGAAAAGTACATGAGTCTCTGGATGAGGGGGTGAGGTATGAGTGGTCTCTGGAGGCACCCCGGAAGATGAGGAGGGAAAATGTGAATGCAGGAAAGTCTCCATATTAGTGATCCTCTGTGACATCTCATCTTGTGTTTTGAACATCAGTTCAAAGTTAAGATTGGCCTGGTCTACCAATTTAACGACTTGTGTTTCCATCTTCTCCACAAGCTTCTCATACTCAGTCACTAGCTCCTTCTTCAAACTTGACACAGCATGATTAATTACCTCAGACAGATGATTGGACAGAGAAGCATTGAGAAAGGAAGGAGGAGGAATAGGCCCTTGTGCTGATGATTGTGCCTCATCTCCTCTGGATGGAGTGGCTTCCCTCTTTGATGTGGCTTTGGTCCGACTCACCGGAAGATTGATACCCATATGAGTTAATTGAGTCTTTCCAAACCTTGAGATGAGAACCCTTTCTTTTCCTTCCAAGTACCAGATTTTGTTTTTCATCAAGATGAAGGAAACAAGTTGAGGGTAAGGTATGGTTGTGGATCTTGTTGAAGAAAATCGAAACCTTCTCATCTCACTGAAAATGATCTCCCCTACATTCCTTTGTTGACCAGCAACCAATGAAGCCAATAGATAGTAATCCTTTTGTGCAAAGTGGGTAAAGTTTTTGGATTTATTGACTATGCTCCGGGAATAAATGTAATGAAGGATTCTGTGATTATCAGGCATATCAATAGGCTTGAAAGTGAGGGGGCCAATTGGGTCTTTTAGTCTCAAAATGTTAAAAGTTTCATTGGCAGAGAATGGGGGTGGATCAGTAGGAGGTGCAACATAACCAAGCAAATCATTAATGATTTTGGCAGAAATCATAATGAATTTCCCTCTAATGGTTGTAGATACAGCTTCTTCAATTAGATCACCAGATCTAGACATAATATTATGAACTTTCATATTGCTGTAAAAGGTTTTCACAACAGTGGGGGAATATGGCATATGAATATTTAGCCAGGGAGCATAGTACTGAAGGTAAGGATACAAGTCCAAATGACAATTCTTTTTCAGATAATCCAAATCAACATATACTACTGGGCAGAAATGTCTATGTTTGAATTCATCATCATATACCTTCTGTGGTAAAGCCTTAAGCTCTGTCACATTGAATCCCTCAGGAGGACTAGTGAGTTGATCATCCACTGGTGCTTGAGATGCAGAAGGTGCTCCTGAAGCAGAAGCACTTGGGTGCTTAGCTTGGTGTGAACTTGAAACACCGGCTTGAGATGTAATCTTCCCAACAATCTTGTCCAATTTGGATTTTTCTATTGCTTCCCTGAGTTGTTTACTGAAAGTATCCCCAGAAGAAGAGGATGAATGGGGTTGCTCTGAATCCTTCTTCTTTCCCTTCCCTTGTACCTCTTTGGATTGAGACCGGGTGATTATGGGTTCCTTGATTATGGGTTCCTTGAAGACCACACCCTTTGGTTTCTTTTGAGGAGGTTGGTCTTTCTTGGAAACATGAGGCTTTGGGTGAGGTTTCTTAGCCGGAGTCCTCTTTTTGGTTTTTGGCTTTGGAGGAGGTGAAGGTGAGGGTGAGTTTTTGGGAGATGGAGGAGTAAGTTCAGGGGTTCCAGATTCACTGGCAGCAGAGTGAGTGGAAGAAGGAGAATGAGACTTTTGAGGAATAAAGGGTGACTTTGTTCTTGCCATTGGAAAAGTGGAAGAGAAACAAGAACTCTTGTTTTTGAGAGAAAAAAAATAAGTAGGGATTAGGGCACAAGTGAAAAATGCAGAAGACAAGAATCACCTCTTATAGAAGATTGAGAGGTTGTAACGGCGATTTGAAGCAGGAGGACGTGATTGAATGATGAGAAAACGGTTGAAGATGAAGAGTTGTGTCTTTCGAGTGAGAGAGCACTTCGAGTGAGAGGAGGAAGTGCGACGTTCTGAGCTCCCCAGTAACTGATATAAGTGACAGTGCTCGAGCATGAACCCTAGTGCTCGAGTGATGTTCATGCTGTGCTCGAGAGTGTTCTATCTGTGCTCGAGTGATGTTCTGGAAAAATAAAGAAACAAGTAGAACGTACCTGGATTGTTGATTCCCTGACATATTTTGCATCTTTGTACTCAAATCCTCCAAGATCATTTGAGTAACCATGATTTGGATAGCTTTTGCACAGAAATTTTTCTTTCTCACTCGAGCAGGCATTCCTCACTTCAAGCATGTTCATACCATGCTCGAGTGAGAATTCCTCACTCGCGAGTGAGCTCAATTTTCACAGTAGTTTATGATATATTCCTTGGTGTTCTCAACTCCTCTGTTAACCTCTGTTCTAACTATAAGAGAACAGAGCATCATGAATAGTGTTGTGCTCGAGCAGAGCTTCTTGTGCTCGAGTGACACAGCTCCTCACTCGAGCAGTGCCTCCAGTGCTTCGAGTGAGACTCCTGCAAAAACACATTTTGGCCACTCCGATGCCAAAGTCAGTATGGTTATCATCAAAACAAACACTTAATTAGACATTTTAACAAGAAAACTTACAGCTCATTGGGATTAACCATTCCCAATTCTCTTCGAATATAGAGAAATTGCTCTTTTGCAATTGGTTTCGTGAAAATATCCGCAAGTTGAAGATGAGTTGGTATGAATTCCACTTTGACATCTTTCTTTTGAACATGATCTCGAATGAAATGATGTCGAATGTCTATATGCTTGGTTCTTGAATGTTGTACAGGATTCTTTGCCAAGCTTATTGTGCTGTATTATCACAATAGATTGGGATTTCTTTTAAATAAATTCCCAAATCTTGAAGTTGTTGTTTTAACCATAGCACTTGAGAACAGCAACTTGCCACAGCTATATATTCAGCTTCAGTCGAAGATAATGAAACTGTGTTCTGCTTCTTGCTGAACCATGATACTAGAGAACCTCCGAGGAATTGACATTGTCCACTGGTACTCTTTCTGTCAGTTTTATATCCACCGTGATCTGAATCTGAATATGTTATTAAATACTCGTTCCCTCTCTTTGGATACCAAAGTCCAAGCTCTGAAGTATCTCCTAGATATTTGAAAATTCTTTTTACTGTCTCTGCATGAGATACTTTAGGATTGGATTGATACCTTGCACACATTCCTACACTGAACTGAATATCTGGCCTGCTTGCTGTAAGATAGAGTAATGAACCAATCATTCCTCTATACTTTGTAATGTTGAAGCTAGGTCCCTTTACATCAGCATCCAACAATGTTGTAGAACTCATTGGAGTATCAGCTCCGTTAGCATTATCTAGACCATATTTCTTCAGCAATTCTTTCAAATACTTTGTCTGAGATATAAATATGCCATTCTTCTTTTGTTTGATCTGAAGTCCAAGAAAGAAGTTCAATTCTCCCATCATGGACATTTCAAATTCTCCCTGCATAATCTTAGAGAAATCTTGACACATAGATTCGTTAGTAGCACCAAAGATAATATCATCAACATAAATTTGAACTATTAGAATATCATTTTTGTTATGTTTGATGAATAAAGTTGTATCAACTTTACCTCTGACAAAACCTTGATCAAGAAGAAATTTGCTTAGTCTTTCATACCAAGCTCTGGGAGCTTGTTTCAAACCATATAATGCTTTCTTAAGTTTGAAGACATAATCGGGTTTCGTTTCATCTTCAAAACCAGGAGGCTGTTCGACGTATACTTCCTCCATAATATAACCATTTAGAAAAGCACTTTTTACATCCATTTGATAAAGTTTAAAACTTTTGATGCAAGCAAAGGCTAGGAGTACTCGTATTGCTTCCAATCTTGCCACTGGAGCATATGTTTCCTCATAATCAATACCTTCTTCTTGATTATAGCCTTTGGCAACCAATCTTGCTTTATTTCTCACAATGATTGCTGATTCATCAAGTTTGTTTTTGAAAACCCATTTGGTCCCTATAACCGTATGATCTTTAGGTCGAGGAACCAAATCCCAAACTTGATTTCTTTGAAATTGATTTAATTCTTCTTGCATAGCAATCACCCAATCATTATCAGATAAAGCTTCTTCTATATTAGAAGGTTCAATCTCAGAAATAAAAGCAGAAAATGTTACCTCATTGAGGATTCTATTTCTGGTTTTGACACCTTCATGAATATCTCCTATAACTTGATCAATTGGATGATCCTTCACATGTCTCCATGCTTTAGGTTGATCAAGATCATCAACATCTTCCAAATTTTGAAGATCATTTGTTTCAAAAACATCCTGTTTTGAAATAGATTTATTTTTCTTGATTGAATCCATTTCTTCTTCATCATTAAGTTTTGTCTGAGATTCAATTTCATCAAACACAACATGGATAGATTCTTCAATAGTACATGTTCTTTTATTGAAAACTCTATAAGCTTTACTTCTATTAGAATATCCTAGAAAAATACCTTCATCGGACTTTGAATCAAATTTACCTAAATTTTCCTTACCATTGTTGTGAATGAAACACTTACACCCGAAGATATGAAGATGAGCAATATTTGGCTTTCTTCCTTTGTAGAGTTCATATGGTGTCTTTCCAAGAGATTTACGAATATATGCTCTGTTTGAAATATAGCATGCAGTACTCATTGCATCTGCCCAGAACACTTGTGACATTTCTTTTTCATTAAGTAAAGCTCTTGCCATTTCTGTAAGCACTCTGTTCTTCCTTTCCACTACTCCATTTTGTTGAGGTGTTCTAGGAGCTGAGAAGTTGTGATCTATCCCCTCGTTGTTGCAGTAATCTTCAAACAATTGATTATCAAATTCTCCTCCATGATCTGTTCTAATAGAGACAATAGAAATACCTTTCTCATTCTGAACCTTTTTGGCAAACATAATAAATTCAGCAAAAGTTTCATCTTTTGAGGCAATGAATATAGTCCAAGCAAATCTTGTAAAATCATCTACAATAACTAACGTATATAAATTTCCTCCAAAACTTTTTACTCTTGCAGGTCCTACCAAATCCATATGAAGTAATTGTAAAGGTTTTGAAGTAGAAATTTCATATTTTGTTTTAAAAGATGATTTAGTTTGTTTGCCTTTTTGACATGCTTCACAAATCATGTTGTCTTTGAATTTGAGTTTGGGAAGCCCAACAACTAAGTCTTTTCTGATCAATTTGTCAAGTTGATTCATATTGACATGAGCCAAATGCTTATGCCATAACCAACTTTCCTCTGATCGACTAAGAAAACAGTTTTCAGAAGAATTTGAATTTAAATCAATTGTATAACAATTACCGTCCCTTTGAGCTCGGATTTTTGCCTTGATAGTTTCCTTGTTTAGAAGTAGATCTTTCTTACTTACTATCAAGCATTCTTTTGAATCGAAAATCACCCAGTTATCTTTGTCAGTGCTTTGGCTTACGCTTAAGAGATTGTGGCATAATCCTTCAACATAATATACTCCATTGATTTGAAAGCCATCTGTTCTTCCCACTTCACCAATTCCAGCAATACTTCCGGATTGATTTCCTCCAAAAGTCACCTTTCCTCCTTCTCTAGGTTCAAACATGGTGAACTTATTTTTGTCACCAGTCATGTGTCTCGAACATCCACTATCAATATACCATTTGTTCGCTCGAGATGCTTTGAGACATACCTAGAATAAGATGATCAAGTTTTAGGTACCCACACTTTCTTGGGTCCTTTGTGGTTAGTATTTGGAAAATGTGTCCCTTTCGGAACCCATTTATATGTTCCAACAACTTTTCCCTTTTTGAAATAACACGATGAAGTATAATGTCCTTTCCTATTACAAAAATTGCATGACACAAATGGATTTGATGTATGCACAGAATTCCTAAAATATTTAAGATAGTCTCTACTACTCTTCTTATTCTTATCATGCACAGCATTATATCCAATTCCAGATTTATCAAAGGAAACTTTCTGAGAACTTAAGATAACTTTGAGAGTTTCACTTCCTTTAGTAAATTTTTCAACAATCTTTGTTAAGTCTTCTATTTTCTTATCTTTCTCCTTACACATTTCATGTGATGATATGACATTACTTTCTAATTCTTTTACTTTCTTCTTATAACTAACCATTTCTTTAGCAACTTTAATGAACTCTGTATGCAATGCATTATATTCAGATAACAATTCATTATAAGAGGGTTCAGAATCACTTACCTCAGAGTCTGATTCTTCTTCCTTAGCTACCAAGCATAAATTGGCTACTTCGTCGTTGTCGTTTTCTTCGTCTGACGAACTATCACCCCAAATAGATGATATATATGCTTTCTTTTTCTGCTTCTTTTTGTCTTTGTTCCTGAAGCATTCAGATTTGATGTGTCCTGGTTTTCCACATTCATAGCATACTATTTGGTGTTCTTTGTTTTCTTTCTTGCTTGGTCCTCCTTGATAATTCTTGAAATTCCTTTGTCCTCTTCTGTAGAATTTCTTGAACTTTCTCACGATCATTCCCATTTCATCATCACTAGGAACATCTTCATTCCCGAAAGTTTCTTCTTCTTCTTTAATAGCTTTAAATGCAACTCCCTTTTTCTTTCTATCATCGACTTCTTCAAGTTCCTTTTTGAATCTCAACTTACCTTCATATTCGGAAAGACTACCAAAGAGAGCAGCTACGGATCTCATAGACTCTCCTTTGGCTTCTTCGATAGCTGTCACCTTTGCTTCCCATTCTTTCGTAAGAATATTAAGAATCTTTCTTACCTGGGAATTTTGATCAAACGACTTTCCAAGAGCAGATAGTTGATTAACAAGATGAGTATACCTTAGTTCAAATTCTGATATACTCTCTCCAGATTTCATACGAAATAAATCATACTCTGTTATTAACGTATTGATCCTATTTTCTTTGATTCCAGATGTACCTTCGTGAGCAATTTCAAGAGCATCCCACATATCTTTGGCAGTAGGTAGAGTACATATACGAAAATATTCTTTTTGACTAAGAGCACTCTGTATCATTAAAATGGCTTTGCTATTTAATGTTACTAACCTCTTGTCATTTTCGTCAAACTCATCTGGACTCTTTTTAACTGCTCTATCTTCGATTTTCTTCACTGGAACATAGTCACCATCTTGTATAACATTCCATAATCCGTATTCGTTGGCCATCACAAACACTCTGAATTTGGCTTTCCAGAACGAAAAATGATCTCCAGCAAAACCAGGAGGTCTAGTGATTGAAGCACCGTCTGGAAGGATATTTTCACCCATTATTGCCATTTGTCGGATCCTTCTCAAGCTGTTAGGCTCTTCGGAGAAGACGAGGCTCTGATACCAAATGAAAAGAGGCAAGCTTCACCCAAGAGGGGGGTGAATTGGGTGATGTTATAAATTTTTCGTTTGAGGTGGTGAAATGTAAATATAGTGACTAGAGTAGAGTAGAGAAGATTTGAACACAGAGAGTTATACTGGTTCGGCCTAACAACAATGCCTACGTCCAGTCCTCAGAGATCAAGACCTACTGAGCTTCTCACAATATCTCCAAGATTCAATGGGCTCTCAGAACGCCATAAGACAACAATCGTCCTTGAATGGACTACGAACAGAAATATTCTCTCAACAAGAAACTTCTCTCCCCCTTACGACAAGTCTTATGTGCAGAGAAACAACCTATGACTCTTCTCACTTGCTTATGTATACAAGACTTATGAGCAGCAACGTTTTCTTCCGCTTACACCTCTGTAAGTCTTATGAACAACAACGTTCTCACCTGCTTGTATCTTATAAGGCTTATGAGTGAAAGACACTACAAGGAATTCTCTCAACTGCTTCTCTCGTAAGGAATAACTACCCTCTCAAGATCCCAATATCTTGAGATCACACAAATATAGTATTTTGAGTTTGTATGAAGACTCTCTTACAGAGTAAATGGATAAACACTGAAGATCAAAAGTGTATACAGAGAAATTAGATGAAGAACAGAGAATTGATATGAGCTTGTGAATTCTTGTGCTACGTCGTTCTCTGCGTATGTGTATATCTATCTTCGTTCTCCTTGAATTTCTGTATATATAGAGCCTCCTCAGTTTTTGCCCGTTTGAACACTCAATATTGAAGGAGCGGGTCTTTTGAAAATATTGGCAGGCACGTGCATGTTAAAATAGAATAAACTGAGTGCGGTAGGTGCCAGCGTGTTTATAATCATCTTGTCTGCCGTTGTATCACTTTTCTCATGTGGCTCAATTCAAACGTTCATATTCCTGTATCATCCTCTTAAAATATTCAAAACAATGTTAAACAAAGATAAAAAGTAATGATGATATGAATTAATAACAATAAACCATATTCGTAATGAACGTTGTGATACTTAGCATTTTCTGTGGCCAAACAGGGCAGCACTCGAGCATGAAAGTCTCACCTCGAGTGATCTCCTATTTTCCTTCATAAGCCTCTGTTATCGGGTTGTGCTTGCATGGAAAAACAGAGAGAAAATATCTTCACTCGCGGGTGAAGAGAGGTCTCACTCGAGCACAAAATCTCTGCTCGAGTGATCTTTGCACTTTACACAGGGAATGTCTTCTCGGGTCATCACTCGCATACCATTTTGACAAGAGTGAGAATTTGCACTCGCGAGTGATATGGACCCTCACTCGAGCACACTTACCTCTGCTCGAGTGAGAAGCATATTCTCAAGGAATATGCTTTCTAAACCATCACTCGCACCAGAATTTCATAGGGATAGAATTTTCACTCGCGAGTGATTTTGGCCCTCACTCGAGCACACTTACCTCTGCTCGAGTGAGAAGCATATTCTCAAGGAATATGCTCTCTTGAACAAGCACTCGCAACTGAATTGGAGAGGGATGAAAATATTACTCGCAAGCATGGACGAGTTACTCCAAGCATGGATGAGTGTGCTCGAGCACACTTGTACTTTTCTGAACTTCAAGACTCTCGGCCAAGTACTCGCAGTGCCTTTCTCGAGTGAATGATGGAAGCATACCTTAACTTGCTCTCGGCCAAGCACTCGCATGCCTTGCTCGAGTGAGGAGAGGAAGCATGCCATTACTTGCTCTCGGCCAAGCACTCGCATGCCCTCACTCGCATACGTGCTCGAGTGAGAATGACTTCACTACTCGAGTGCATCCCTTGTGCTTCAAGTGATCCATTGAATATAAAGGGAGAATCCCTCTCGGGTACTCACTTCCTGGCTTTCTCTCACACCTGCTCGAGTACAGAAGTGATTTGTGCTCGAGTGCAGATTTCATGCTCGAGCACTCAAGTGCAATTTCACAGCAGATATCAGCAAACTTCAAATATGCATTTGGTAACTTGGAATCTTTTCTTAACCTTCTAAAAACATGTTTTACACATAATTGAATTATTGTTATCATCAAAACTTGGGATCTAACACTAACAACTATAAATTATGGTATTCATTGTAGTGAATTTCCCACTGTATTAGAAGGATACAGTGATACTAAATAGATCTCAAATTCAAAGGAGAGCAAATCCACTAGTGGCTATGTTTTCACTCTTGGTGGTTGTGCCATAATGCTGAAGTCAGTCAAACTATCTTAAGTAGTTCCTCAAGGGATTCTGAGTTTATTGCTATGGAGTTGGCTTGTACTAAGGTAGAGTGGTTGAAAAACTTCTTGGCAGATATCCCACTAGGTGGAAAACCAACACCATCAATGTCTTTACATTGTGATAGCCAATCTGTGATAGCTATAGCTAAAAATAAAACCTTTAATGGTAAAAGCAGACATATTCTATTGAGACATAATGTAATAAGGCAGCTGATAAAAGATGGTATAATCTCAATCAATTATGTAAGGTCAGCAGTGAACCTTACAGATCCCTTTACAAAACCCCTAAGAAGGAAACAAATCTTTGATTTATCAAGGAAAATGGTGTAATACCCCAAAATGTGATTAAGGGTTAATGACTTCAAAAGTGAAGGTAATTAAGTTTAAACCAACACTTTTGGAGGATATGATGAGAATTATGATTTGAATGTGTTATAGTTAGAGCCCAAACCTTGTGTTTAAGTTTAATTATGGATTAACATCTAAATTGAATGAAAATAGAGGGGAGGGCGTGTGAATGGTATAAAGGAATGAGAAGAATGTGTTTAGTGGAGATTTGATAAGTGTTGTGATAATCAGGGGCAAAATGGGAAAATTACCGACCAATTGGTCAGTTACCTAAGAGGAAACTCATTGGTAACTTGAAGATCAATGGTTGCAATTCATTTGTTAAGAGATCAAGAGGAAGTAATCATGTGTATGTGTGTTTATGTGAGCTCATGAGAGATAGATCAAGAGTGTGACAAGTGGCACTTTATGAGCCCTTGGATTTGGGTCAAATTTTCAACTTCAATTCCCTCTCTCCTCTCTTGGTCAAGTCAGCCTAAAAACCTTTTGGAGCCCAAAAAACTAACTTCCCTCACCTTCATCATCATCTCTCTCCTCTCCTCCATTGTGACCAAGCTTAAAGGAAAGAAAAAGGGAAAAACTCAAGTTTTAGGTGAGGATTTGATCTTGTATGCTCAACTTACCTTCTTTAATATTGATCATGGTGTTGGGGGCTTTATGGCTATTGTTTTATATTTTTGAAAATTGGTGTTTGAGAGGTTGAAGAAATTTGGAAAGTTGAAGAATCAAGGGATTCACTTTGGGAAGAAGAAGAAGAAAGAATTTGGCACATTTTAACCTAACTAGGTAGTCATTAGTTAAGTTTTGAGATTTGTGATTTTTTCCCAAATTTTCATGTGATTCTCGAATGAATGAATTGAATGGTATTTTAGATTGCAATTGGTGTCATGTTGTGCCATTGGACTTAGTTAGGAATTTGAAATGGAAAGCAATTGCATTGTTGAAACTTGTGTTGTGGTTTTGTGTAATAAGTTGTGGACAATGTGAAATGTGGTCATGTGATGTGAATTTACTTGTTTTGGTGTTTTCAATGGGTTCATTGTGAAAATTTATGTGGGAATGGTCTTTGTGGTGAATCTGGAACCATTTAGAGCACATATGCAAAATCTGGAAGTCTGGAATTTTGGCCAAGTGTCAAATGTTGTGCAAGTAACCCACTTTGCATGGTAAATTGACATAGAAAATGATGTTGAAATGCTATGAAAATTTCCAGATTTATAGTTCACATTGCAAGCTTTCCATGCATATAAAGTTTAAGTCATTTGGACTTTTGTGCACAAAGTTATGGATGTTTGAAAATGAGCCAGGGGATAGGTCATTGGTTGGCTGCGGCCCATGTGGCTAGCCGCGACCCAAAACCTTCTGACCATATGCTGGCCGTGGGCCAAGAGACTAACCTCGACCTAAAAGTTTCTGACCAAGTGTTGGCAGCGGCCCAACAGGGGCTGGCCGCGGCCAACCCTTCAAAAAATAAGATTTAGAGCTTTCAAAGTTGGTCTTTAAGTGTGTTTTCCCTAACCCTTTAGGCACGTATTTAGGCTTCTAGAAGCCACCCAAGGGTTTAAAATGATAACCAACCTTGAGTGTTTTGAAATTAAAAATGTGGATTAGGGAATAAAATTACGTCCTTGGTTTTGGTTTTAGGACTCGATATATGCCCTGCTCGTGAGTAATCAGTGCTGGAGCGCATACTGAAAGAATAAGGTAGTAACGCTTTTCCTTATACTATATATGATGCATTGTATGTTTGATTTATCATTGATTTGTGAAGCCTTCATATGCTGTAAAGCTTGTGGATGTGAAAGTCGAAAGGCTATTTATGGGTTGAAAGGCTATTTGTGAAAGCCAAAAGGCTATTTGTGAGCTGAAAGGCTATTTGTGAAAGGCAAAAGGCTATTTGTGGGCCGAAAGGCTATGTGTATGCACTGCCACATCAATAATCCCTAAGTAGCTAATAACAGTTCGGGTAAGGACTGCGTGCCTCCCGATGATAAAAGGGGATGAGGGTGGGGTATGATTTGTGCTGTGAAAACTTTTGTTAGCTACAAGGCTATATGTGTACAACACCATGCCAATAGTCCTCCAGTACCTAACAACTGTTCGGGTGAGGTTGTGTGCCTTCCCAGCAGAGAAAGAGGATGAGGGTGGGGTGTAATTTTTTTTTCGTGTTGCTGCTGTTGTGAAATGATTTGCTTGCATGCTTTGTGATTACATATTGTATAAGTGATTTGTTACTATTAGGATTCTCTTGAATCTTATTCTTTCTATTGACTAACCTTTCAGACAGAGCAAGTGGCTCGAGGGAAAAGCAGGCGACCAAGGGTGGGTAGTTCTCCATTTTAGCTTGTGGGTTGGTTGTTATTCTTGGATTGGGATTACTGTACATCTTTAAATGATACTTTGGTTTTGGATATGTAATCCCCTAAATGGGAATTTGTAAGGGGTGAGCATTCCCCGTAAACCCTTTAGTTATGAAATGAAACCCAAGGGTTGCCGGGATATTTGGTTGTACGCTCTGATATTTATGAATGCAACTTAACTGTACAGGTTAATTATATTCGAAATGTAAATGTAAGACCTAATCGAACAGGTTATGAAAGAAATTTTGAAAACCCTGTCTTAAGGATGGGAGTTTAAACAAGTTCTAAATAATCTTTGGTCTCTAATTTAACTTAATTATGCACTTTTGAAAGATAATTACAGTTTATAAGGCAGGGGGTTACAAATGGGACTTAAGCCGATACAAAATTAACAACGATGGCAACCTAACCTCTGTGATTAATGATCCCATGAAAGAGGTTCAATGGGTAAGAACAAGTCATGTGTTAATTCTACTAGCATTAAAGTAAATAGTTAGTCCCTTCCTATGATGCCAATAAAGGGCTAGAATGCATTTTGGTAAGGATGAGCAAAGCTCTTAATGATTTCATAATCCTACGGGATGGTGTGCTCATTGTAGGTACATTTCATGAAATCACCTCTACGAATGTGGAATGAGGCCACTCCTATGAGATCGTGAAAAAATCTCTAGAGCATTTGTTATGTACCAGGCTTGCACATGGTCATCTTAACGTGCAAAACCGTGTTACCAGCAAAATGTGGGGGTATAATCTGACTCTTAATACCGCCAGTACACACCTAAGAGTTGTTGGTTTTAAGTTCAAAAGACCACCAACACCTCTGTGTACTAAGTGTTATATCAATCTAGGTCTAATTTTAAGTTCATATGACTACTAGATTCAATGATTATACCTATGTGTGCAACTCAGCTAAAGGCGTTCCTTTTAATATATGTGAGGGATTGTTGGAGTTTTAACGTGCAAGTGGGTGTGTCAAATGGAACAAGCCCCACATTGCTTACGAAAGAGAGAATACAAGTGTATATATTACATCTTATGAATTTGGGCTAGTGAATGGGTCAAGAGGAAGAAAGGGCTCGCACCCACAACAATGGGCCACCAGAAGGTAAACACAGTGGAAATCCGGCGATTCCCTCTTGCACGCAAGTTAAATATGAACTATGCAATTTTTACCAAATATTTTTTTTTGGAAAATCTAATTAAAATTTTTTTTGTGGAAATGGCTTTCCGGAAAAACCAAGTTTTGATGTATTTGAATTTGAGATCTCAACATTTGGGTTACAAGGGCATTAAATAGATTTTATTTTGTTCAACCAGCCATCATTACCAACATTCATGTTGCAAGCCATTATCTCTAGATTCCAAAACTGATCAGTAAAATATTTTTAAGGCCTTCAACGTTCAGAAACCGCTAGTTTAATTATGTTTATTGCCATTGATTTTTGCCCAAAGTTTAAGTGCATGAGACGCCTATAAAAGGCATTGTCTATAAGAGGTTCAGGCACCTTGCTTAGAAATCTCAAGCACTCGCTTCCTCTCTAGCTTTTCTCTTTGTCTCATATTCTCTCTGCCTTCTAGTTGCTCTATATTTTGTTGTTCTGTTCACCTCTGTAGGAATGGTCCTTTTTATCCTGGTGAGTCCACTTCCAGTCAGCCGATGGTTGTAGAACAACTCTTAAGGACAACGTCCTTAGACGTGACTCATATTACACAGTGTATTTATAGGCTTTGCCAAACTTCAAGTAAAATAGGGTTTGTAAATTTAAGAGACTCTCTCAACAAACATGCTAGTATTTTAATATCAACTTTCCCAATAAACTTATACTCATAACTATAGCAATATCCAAAAATCAAGAATCAAAATTCAAATAGCACAAAATGATATGCATTAAAAATAAAGGAAACTATATATGTCCTTACACAATTTTAAAGTTTGAGTTGAATAAGCAACCAAGTATCAAGGTTTCAAAATTATAATTTCCTCATGTTCTAAATGTATGACTTAGATAACATATTTGTATATAATAAGAAAATTAGTTAAATTAATTATTTATAAAAAATATGAGTTGACTTCCCTAACTAAAGTACCCCTTTTAATTATTTGCATTGAGTATACTCTTTTAAAATAGAAAACTTCCTTAATATATGCAACAATCAATAGGGAGAATTTAGGGGGGGAAACTAAAGACAAGATATCTTGAGGTCTTATATTTAGAACCAAAAATATAAACCCATATATTAGCTCTTATGTATATGTAGAATTGGAGGGAGTATTATGGTGGAAAAAATATTAAAAAAATTAGGTATTTGTAAGAAATTTGCCATGATCAAAAGGGGAAAAAAGGAAATTTTCAAAGGGCGCGAAGAGCATCTAATTATTCAGTTACACTTAATGGCCAAGATTTTTAGTGTCTAATGCAAATTTCTAATGCAACCTAACTCGGCCATTGACACTAATCAAGGGGTTGGGTCCTCACATACATCATAGGAGAAAACTTTGCTCAAAGTTTTGTTGTCATTAATAGGTTGCCCTATTGGTACATCCCATATAATTTAGTCTTGTGGTTCTTCATTATCACCAAATGACCTTTTTTTTCTAGGTGCCCATTTTGTATGGGTTTTTAGCTTAAATTTTTTTTTTACCAAACACAGGTATCCTGCTCCCATTGTAGGCAATCCTATTCAAGACACTGTTGGGCACTAAGGGTCTGTTTGGTATGAGGGATTTAGAGGGGAGGGGAGGGGATGAGAAGGAAAATATTTATAATTTGAATATAAGGAAATTGAAGAAATTAGGTAATTAAATTTTGATAAAAAGAAGAAGCTAGATAAAAGAGTAAGGAAAACTGATTAAAAAAATTTAACCTAATTTCTCTAATTTTTTTAAATCTAACTCAAAAAATTTTTCTCTCCGCCCACGTTCTCTCTCCTCCCCTCATACCAAACGTCCCCTAAATGTTAGCACCTCTCCTATCTGGGATTCAATAGGAATGGTTATTAGCAAAAACTTATTGAATCCATCGTTTAGGCTCATAATAAATTAAAGGTTACTCTAACTACTCAACTTAGAGCATTGAGCATTGTACAAGGACATGTAAATGTTAGAACATCGACTCCATTTATCCATTCTCAACTACTTTTCTTTCTCTATTGGAGGACATGTTGCTTTACTATAGCAACATCAACTCTATTATCAAGTCTCAACTATGTTTTTCTTCCTTTCGAAGGACATTATGTTATCTTTATTGTAGCAACATCAACTCTGCTAATATATTCTCAGCTGCTTTTCTCTATCTGTTAGAGGACGTGTTGCTTTTATAACAACGTCAACTCTATTTGCTAAGTGCTTGTTTGAAATAGCGATTGAAGCCTTCAAAAGTAACCTTTCAATCATGATTTATAATATACGACATAAGTATGTGAGAGGAGATTTGTCTCAATTTGCGTGAATAAGCACTTTTGAAAGTTCAAAAGTCTTGATTGCTTTTCTTTTGGAGGACCGACTTCCCACTCTTTTAAGAATTACTCCATGGCCAAGACTCTTCTCCTGCTAAGTCTAGTAGCTTGCTACCTTTAGATTTCTAAAATGTGAAAACTTTATACATTTTTATTTTATTAGGGTAAGAATTGATGACAATGAGAAAAAGGGCTAGTCAAATGCCACCTCCGTTTCAAAATACAATTGAAGAAAATATTAAATAATTAAATAAAATTTAGAATATAATAGTAAACTTTCAAGTAATTTGACTAAAATACTCTGGATTCTAAAAGCAAGGAGTATTTGTTTTATTATTTGTCCCTGTGATTGTTATCACTAATTGAGGGCAAAACTTACATCCAGTTTCTTATAACAAATTCCTCTAGTTCACCAATAAAAAAAATGATACCGAGACATTTTTAATAAATCATCAATTACTCGATTACCCATTACTCCTCCATCTCCATTCTGTTTTTTCTTAGATTGGTTGAACCCTATATGTCACTAAACATCTCAGGATTTATTTCCACATAAGGTGCACTAAGAACATCTATTTCCTCAGCATCAAAATACTCATAATAATATTCTCATAACACTATAACATAGGCTTCTTAAACGTGTTAGTAGTGAGTTTTGACTTAATATTCTCAAACATTAAATTTTTCAACGAGTAAGTTGAGACAATTGATCCCAAGGGAAAGCTAATATAAGCACTGAGAAATTGAACCCAAAAAAGAGCCTATTTGTGTCAATTTCATATATTGTTTTTAGCCACCAATAAGCTTGTCATAATAACCGTCGTACTCTCTTTGTAACCTCCTACCTTACAATAAGTAATTATGATTCAAAAATGCGTAATTAAATGAATTAGAGACCAACGGATGATCAAAAACTCATTTTAAAATCCATTTTCATGGTAGGGTTTTCACAAATTCTTTTGGGTTAATATAACTTTTGGTCCCTGAAGTTTGATCCAATTTTGGTTTTGGTCCCTCAAGTTTGAAATCGGTGGTTTTAGTCCCTGAAGTTTCACTCGATTTTAGTTTTGGTCCCTGAAGTTTGAAATCGGTGGTTTTAGTCCCTCAAGTTTGAAAAGGACTTGGTTTTTTTTCCAGGTCGGGTCGAGTTTTTTAATTGAGTCGCCAAGTGCTTTTCAAATTTGAGGGACCAAAACCAAAATAGGGTGAAACTTCAGGGACCAAAACCACCGATTTCAAACTTCAGGGACCAAAACCACAGATTTCAAACTTCAGGGACCAAAAGTTATATTAACCCAATTCTTTTTTACAATCCAATTAACCTGGCCTAATATCCAAATTTTGAATACAACTACTCAGCGCAGTTAAATCACATTATACATATCAGAGTGTATAATAAAAATCCTGGCAACCCCCGAGTTTCATTTATTAACTAAGGTTTTACAGGGCGCATTTGCCCATTTATAGTTTCCCAATCAGGGGATTACATAAACTACTTAACCATTTACATCCATAGGTACATACAGTAATCCCAACCAAAATGTAAACCTCCCTAAGGAGTCCTAACTGCCCTTGGTTGTCTCCTTCCCCTTGGAGCCACTTGCCATGTCTGAAGGTTAATCAATGGAAAGAATGAGATTCAAGAGAATCCTAGTAGTAACAAATCACTCATACTACACATAAGCACATAGCATACAAGTAAATCATCAAGCAGCACAAAACACAGCCTATAAGCTATCACATAAGCATATTGCCTTCCCGAAATTCACATTTACCATGGTAAATCAATGGCCGGGGTAGAGATGACCAGCATCACTCCCTAGACAGCTCACACTGACATGCGCACGCTGTAATTCACATAGACTTACGGCCCACAAATCCCATTCAGCTTTCACATATAGCCTTGCAGCTTTCACATTCACTATGAATCTACTGTCACACCCCACCATCATCCTCTTTCACTGCCAGGGATGCACATAGCACTCACCCGAACCGTTGTTAGCTAACGAAGGGCTATTGACATAGCAATACAACTCAAAGGAACATACATAATTCAATGACATTACAAACATACAATGCATTACACATATTATAAGAGGAGTCACTACCTTGCTCTTTCTGGGTGTGCTCTAGCACAGATTGCTCATGAACAAGACAAATATCGAACCCTATCAACCAAAATCAAGGACGAAAAATTAATCTCTATTCCCAATTCTCACTTTTATAACACGTAAAGTTGGTTATCATTTGAACTCTTTAGGTGGCTACTAAAAGGCTAAACACATGCTTAACGGGTTGGGCAAAACTTGACAAAAAACTCCCCTCTCAGAAGTAAAAATGCTGATTTTAACTATACACTCGAGTGAGGACGACTCACTCGTGCGAGTGCTTGACTGAGAGCAAAGATAGAGACAGAAAATGATAACTGCACTTGAGTCTTGAACTCAATACTCGAGTGGTAGCCTCATGCTCACTTGAGTCCTACAAAGTGAGGCACAGAAAGTAAGCACCCGAGAGCAAAGGAAATCTTAAAATAAGAAATGCACTCAAGCAATAACTCTAGCACTCGAGTGAATGCATAACACTTGTGAGTGTTAAAACACACTCTTTACAAATTGGCTGCTAGTGTTACTCCGAGACGTGGGCTCATGTGCAAAATGCACACACACTCGAGTGAGGTTCCATATCACTCGTAAGTGAGGAAATTCACTCTTGCTTTATAGTAGGGAAATGCAACCAGAAACTGAAGGGAAAGAGAAAATATGATACTATACTCGAGTTATACCTTAGTGTACTCGAGCGAGGCTCTATTAGAGCCAAAACACAGTAGATAACAAAATTTTCCAAATATTAACCAATGTTTCCAATGGCCCCTAAAATCAACAACCAAACCTCTTCCCACACAAATTTTCATAAGGAACTCATTGGAAATACCAAAACAACCAAATTCCCATCACAATGACACATTCCAGGCTTCCAAACACATTGCCATCCAAACCACTAAATGACCAACTTTGCTTTTAAGGTTTCAAACCAATTCTATTGTTCTCATGACATAATGTGGCATCTATTCCACCACAAAACACTAGGCAATTCATTCATTCCAAAATTATACTAAAATCAGGGAAAAATCTACAAATTTCAAAAATCAACCAATGATCACAACAATTATATCAAGAATTAGCTTTTTCTCACCTCTTCAACTTCCCAAAGCTAGTTTCTTGATTCTCTCCCTTTCAACTTGCTCAAGCTCTAAAACACCTTCTTTCAAAAATTTAAAACCATAGAGTTGTAGCTATCATTACCATGAACCAGATTAATGAAGAGTATTTGAGCATACAAGACCATTTACAAGGCCAAAATCTTACCTTTTACTTCCTCTTTCTTCCTTAATTTGAGAATGAAAATGGAGAATGGAGAGAGAGTAGAGATGAGATAAAGATACAGATTATTCCTTGCCCCCATACTCACTAGCCGACTTTGAGGGAGAGATGAGAGAAGGAAGTGTGTTTGAACATTTGACCATCATCTATGGCCCAAATAATGCATGTGTCATGATCTTGTTTCCTCTTTCATAAGCACACATGAGCACACAAGCATATGATTCCACCCTCTTGATCTCTTAACCATTAATCTTTAAGTTACTAATGAGTTTTCTCCTCAATAACTAACTAATTTGTCGGTAACTTTTCTTTTACCCCTTTTTGCCTATGATTATGGCAGTTCTTACTAAATCACCACCAAACACATTTTATCATTCAATTTCACCTTACCATGCGCCCTCCCTCTATTTTAATTCAATTTAGATGTTAATCCATAATTGAACTCAAATACAAGGTTTAGGAACTGATTATAACATATTCGGATCAAAATTCAAATCACAGTCTCCAAAAGTGTTTGTTTATCAATAATTATATTCACTTTTGAAGTCATTAGTCCTTAACCACATTTTGGGGCATCACAATTATCGAATTTACTATTCTTGAATGTTGCTGGAGATGATTAACGACAGATAGCAGAGAAGAAAACATCGAACAAGACCGGTCAGTTTGACTGGTTGAACCGGGAACCAATCAATGGTCCGGTCTTGTTTGATCATTAAACCGTGAGACCGGTTAGATTGGTCAGAATCAGTTAAAACCAGTAAAACCGATGGTTCAACTGGTTGGACCGGTTCATTTTTTTATTTTTTAACTTTTATTTTGTTCTTTTTTTAGGGGAAAATGGAAAGTTGAAAACCAAAATGAAGAGAAAAGTAGGTAAAAAAAAGAATAAATCTAAAAAAATGAAGAAGATAATGAAAAAAATTATTTAAAAAGATATAATAATTATAGGAAAGAAAATATCATTGCATAAATATAGGCATTATAACTAATACTAATAGATTTTAAGCATTTTTTTTCTAAAAATCTTCATTTTTATCTATAGAAGTTTAAAAGTATATTAATATATATTGCCACTAATAAATTATAATATTTTTATATGATCGGTTCAACTACTGGTTAAACCCCGGTTGACCCATTAACCCTTGAACCTATGTTGTGACCGGTTTATTACCCCGTCCATTTTTTCATTCCTTGACAAATAAGATTCGACTAGTTCAAAGAAAAAAAATAGATGGAGGAGTAATGGATAATAGAGTTATTGATTGTGTTAAAAATGTGTAAGATTCATTTTCTTATTGGTGAATTAGTGGAACTAGTTATAAGGCACTAGTTATACGATTTGTCCAAATAATTAATATATAATTATATTTTATAGTGACAGCTTTTTTTCCTAAAATAAAAATATAAAACCTAAAATAATATTATTATCCTTATCCCTTTAATATAATAAATCTCTATGCACCATCAGCTGAGCCAAGCCAATTTCTACTGCAGCTTCTCTCTCATTTCACTGTTCATATGAACAATGCTGGCTTGTATAGGGCTCCATGCCAGAGGTCCATCTCATCATTTGGCTCAGAGGCTACGTTCACCTTTTTCTTCAAACTACCACGTGCTCTTTTTTTACGCCTGAATCATTTCCATGGGAATGCATATTGGTGGTCAACTCATATTAGACCACCAGGTTTTATTTACAAAAGTAAATAAAATTCAGAAATGGCGCAATAATTTTTTTACTTCATGCGCATGAAAAGTACATACTATGTTGTACATAATTCTAACATCATGAGAAATCAAATCAAATTAAATCAATAATGATTCAAAATTAGTATAACACCACTTATCATCAGTGAAGATAAGCATACTTCATGCAGTTAGAACAGTGCTTTAAAAACATTTGGGAGTGAATGGGATTGGTTGCAACATTTTATGGGAGCTATGGTTGTGCTTTCAACCATTACAGAAACAACATTGCCTCAAGGTCCCACGTGCTCTTTGTTACGCCCGAATCATTTCCATAGCATTGTTCAGTGCTTCAGCTCCCCCAACTAAATGGAAAGCCCAACTATATCAATAGTGAATAATTATTGTCATACAACTTTTGAAGTTTAGACGCATGAAATGAAATTGAATTAAACGTATATATTAAACATTCTTGATGTGCAGTACATATGTATCACATTAAATTAAACATATCAATTAAACATTCTTGCTGTCCCAACCCTATTTCCAGAACCTCCAATTCATCATTGATGTAAATTACAACATGACTATTTCTCTTTAGTGTGATTCATTGATGTGCCATCAATTGTTGTGTAAATTACATGTATGCATTGCATGTTTGATCAAAAAACCTAAGAAGTATTTTAAAAAAACCTAAGAAGTATTAAAAAAACCTAAGTATTTAATATCATTTTCTATATACTCATTTAGAACAGGATGGTTGAAAGCATCTCAGTAGCAATTACTTGTATAAAAAGGTGGAGGTCCAACTGTTAAAGCAACGTTTTGCAAACCTTGGGCAGTGTAATGGAATTTGTTGCAGCATTATATAACCGTGTGGTCTATGCTTTCAACCCTTGCGCAAACAACATTGTAAGGCTGTCCATTTTAAAGATCAGACCCTCTATTTCCCAACTGATCACGCAAAACATAACATAACCCCCTAGGATTCTAGCTTCTCTCTATCTAGATGTTTGCCACCATCCTCAAAATGCCTGGACCATATTGTCATCTTGATAGCATCTCACCTGGATCAACAACTTGGAGAATAATGGTGAAGGTTGATCATTCATTCCCTCGAACTGACTATGACTTGTATAAGCTGGAATTTTGCTACCCAAAGATGGTTTTATGTGCTGACCTTATTATATTCGATGAGAAGGTTGGTTCTTCATTACTATGTTTGTGTTGTTATTTGGTTTTTGATGAATTCCCTGACTGTACATTTTGAGCTACTATTTTTCATTACTATTGAGTTTTGGCTTCTTATGTTGTGTTTTAATTGAGTTACTATATTTTATTGACTCATAGGGTTCACGAATGATCATTCGTTTAGGTACTGATGAGGTGATAGACCGATTGCAAATGTTCTGAAGCCAGGGAAGGTTTTTTACCTGGAAAACTTTATCGTGGCAGAGGGTGGACGAGGTATTCATGACAAGTACCATGTTGTGGTCCTCCCAAACACAACAGCTAAGGAGTACATTGTTGATACCCCTGATCATTATTTCAAATTGATGGATGTTGTTGACATCCGAAAGGGTTTGATGCATTCATCAAATGCAAAAGATGAAGCAGATTTCCTTTATTCAGTATGTGTTGTGTTTTTGTGCTATTTGGGATTGGGATTTGCTTCATACGTTCATTACTGATATAAATTGATTAAACATAGCAGATGTTTGTGGAATACTTTCTTCTACTGTGCAGTTACTTTAGGAGTGAGTTAATAGCCTCATAACCCAGGAGATTAGATTCCAGTTGTACGAAAAGCAGTTGAGTTCTTACATTGTTATTTTAAATCTATAAATATAATTTGGGGATCTGTTATAACCTCAAGTTCATTTGCTTAGTTGGAATAGGTTCTGTGTTCGCTTGGAAGGTGACAGTGCGGTTTATGCCTGGCTGGAATATCAACATTTTAAAACAATAGACCACTTGGTGTTGATTGTGCAGTATGGTCTCATCAAGAATGGAGGAGGTACCACAACTACATGCTACTCTTTTTTTTTATTCATCTATGTTTGAATTATAGAGGTCATATTTTGTTCTTTCAATTGCTTGTGCAGATGAGATTTTGATTCAAACATTCAACTATGCAATAAGGGTTTTTTGGAACCCTACCTTCAATGAAATCCTTCCTCTAAGGAGGGAATTACTTGCAAGAGAATGGAGGGATTGAAAGATAGGGTTGTTCGGAAGTTAGGGTGGCTAGTCATTTTGTTTCATCTGTATTTGTAGATGATTGTCTCATGTATTGGGGTTAAATATGGTTGTCTGGCAGTTAGGGTACCTAGTCATTTTGTTTCATCTGCATTTGTAGATGATTGTCTCATGTATTGGGGTTAACTTTTTTAGAGTAGTGTGTATGGTTCTTAATGGTTGTTTATGTTATTGAGTATGTGTACTGGGTAACTTCATAAGGCCATCAGAATTTTTGGTTCTTGTGGTTTGTAATTTGCTAGTTGGTGCAGGCAAATACATATGTTAATGAAAAAAATTATCGTTTCAGAATTTTGGTTATTGTCGTTTCAGCTATGGTTTTGCACGTGTTTAATTAATGTATAAGGGAGCTCCCAATGTTTAATTAGCTTCAATAAAACACTAACATGAACATCAAACATATATAATAAGGGAAAATGTTAGTTACAAAAGTTGTAAGTTAAACAATTAAATGATTCAAGTTTTGAAACAGCAACATGAAATGTAGACATATATTCTTTGAGAAATGGATTTGAGCAAAAAATGTCACCTTATAATACTATGTAAAATGGATAATTGATGCTAAGGCTTAACAATAATTAGTTGCCATACAGAAGTCACATGTTTAAATAATGTTTTTGTTGTATGAAAAGTAAGAAGAGTAATGAAAATCAAATTAGGAATAGTGCCAGTGTAATGAAAACCATTCAAATTTCATGGGATATGTAAATGTTTTGTTAGCATGTGTGGTTCCAGTTTTGGTTTTTTCCTTTTTAAGTACGGGTTAAAATAAGTTGGTGACTTTAAAAAGGTGGAACTAGTGTGTAAATGACATAAGTTGGTGAATGAATAACCCCTGGTCTTTCGAAAACTTTAAGCATTGGTATGGAAGATTTGGAGCAGTGGGTTGCAAAATTTTATTCTTACGTTGGATTTAATTGTTGTGCGTCCAATGATTTCTTTTTAAAAAATTAACCATTTCTTATATCCATGTCCTGACAGGGTTATTGTGATTTCATTGGGTTCGTCACACTGAATATGCAATCTGTCATGTTCACGTTGATTTATTGGTCTGGAAGATCTTATTCTATAAATAAATATGGCAAGATTTGAAGCATTGGTATGGAAGATATGTTACTTTATTAGTTTGAGTTATTTGTTGAACGTCCAATGGTTTCTTTCTATAAAATGAATGTGTTGTTTAGATGACCACATGCTCACGTGGAGTTAACTTGCCATTGCTGATACCCCAGTACTAACAGGGGTGTTGTCATTTGTTGGGTTCGTCACCCTGAATATGCTATCTATCAAAAGATTGCCTTATAAAGTTCTGCAATTTTTTTAGATATGGCGGCTGTTGGGGTGAGTAGAGTTGACAAGATTGCATTTTGACAACATGAGATGGGTGTTAAATTGACTACCTCCAGATTTTGAGGAAACTGCTGGATATTGGTTTTCATCTATGGATAACCATTTTGTTTCAATCGATTGGTAAGACAGGTAGAATAGACATTATATAATCATGACATATGGGAAGGAGGCTATCTAAGAGTGTGACAGGTGGGGTCTGTGCTTAATCTGAAACCCCATTATTCATGATAATATCATGGGCCTTCTTGTGCGCAAAGACATGACCCACTACTCATAAGCGTTAGATGTAGGAGGAGGCTACAGAAGTATAGTTTGTTCTAGTGGGCTAATCTTCAAACCCGGTTATGTGAAGATCACCATATTATTTGATTTCATGCCACTCTATGTGCCATTTCCCTTAATTAAGATCCTAAAAAATATACTTGACAAATGAAATAACTTCAAAGTGTTGATCTTAAAAACTTATGCAACATATATTTTGTTCAGAGATCAACTTCATGGCATATCGAGTATTTTGTGGTCATTATGTGATTGGATATATTGTGGGCAGTTGAGTGTAGTTACATGAAAGACCTATTATATAGTTGTATGGGCTCGGGGCTCAATATTCATTAAGAGTGTAGGACTTCCAGAGTATCATTTGTTAAGATCCTAAAAAATATACTTGAAAAATGAAATAAATTCAAAGTATTGATCTTAAAAACTTCTGCAACATATATTTTTATCATGCAGTGAGGTCAAAATGAAATAAAGACCTATTATATAGTTGTATGGGCTCAGGGCTCAATAGTCATTAAGAGTGTAGGACTGCCAAAGTATCATTTGTTAAGATCCTAAAAAATATACTTGAAAAATGAAATAAATTCAAAGTATTGATCTTAAAAACTTCTGCAACATATATTTTTGTCATGCAGTGAGCACCAAATAAAGAAGTTGGGGGGTTCTGATTCTAAATTAGGTAGATCTCTTAAAGACACCTAAAGCAGTTGTAAGGCCTCACGGCTTAATAGTCACTAAGAGTTCATAGTTGCCAGGGCATCATTTCCTTAAGTAATTTTCACATCAAAGGATCTAGATCTACTTTAGTTTTCCAAGGTGATTCAGGTTAGTATCCGGCAGGTTTGGGAAGGTAAGGCTAAAGGTGAAGATATTAGCCATAAGCCCATTTTGAATTAAATAAATTAAAGGGAAATAAGGGAACCTGCATTTATATCTAAGGGGTGGGGAATTCAGCTGTGATTTAAAGTTCAGAGATCAACTTAAGGAAAATGGGCTTAATCACTATTGAGACCCGAGCCCATACAATTGGGCTCAATAGTGATTAAGAGTGCAGGACTGCCAGAGTATCATTTGTTGAGTATATCATCATAATTCTGTAGTTAATTGATGTGATGAGATGGTAGAATATCATTTCCTAATATTCATTTCTGGATGCATTTGTTAATCTGTTAGTTTTTTTTATGCGTCCTATGTTCCCATTGGTCTAAGTTTTTCCACCGAACCTTATCCTGCCATACACACCTTTCATCCTATTTTGGTTTTAGGTGCTTATAAATAACTACCACTAAATACTGGATTATCTCACACTTACATCCAAAATAGTCTTCTTAAACAAAATTCAGTATTCAATTATTCTTTCTGTTATCCTATTTGCAATGGCCCCATGCAAGATGTCAATGCTAAAGGACATTGATGACTCCACCGATAGGTGGAAGGTGTGGTGAGGGTGATTAGGAGATGGAATGTGTACCAGAAAGAGCACCCAAATGATATTTTTTGCATCTCTATGATGCTGGTGGATACGGAAGGCAGCAGAATTCAGGCTTCTATCCTGAACAAGGGTTTGTTCTCCCTGTTTGATGAGAAGTTGAGTGAAGGAGGTGTTTATTTTATGGCCAATTTTGTTGTGTCTGAGAACAACAAGGAGTATAGGGCTACTAACTACCCATTCAAGATAACCGTGGGTGCTCAGACATACATAACAGAGTCAAATGCAATGATTCCGGAGTACTCATACATGTTTTTCCCTATTGCTGATATAGTTGAAGTCACCCAGAAGACCTCGGTTGATTACCTCATTGGTATTTTTAAAAAAATTGTTAGCTGCTCCTATTAGATATGATTAGTTTTGATGATATCAAATATAAATGTCAAATGATAAGAGCAAAAAGTTTATACAATACTTTGACTAATTACTGTGTTTAATGTTGCATACCTTGTAGAGTAGTCAAGCAAAGATTGAAGATAATCAAGAAAATAAAGAAGTTGTCTTATTGGATTATAGAGAATGATCATCAAGAATGAAATCAAGAAGAAAGATTTTGAAGAAAGAAGAAATTACAAGATCTAGTGAGAATATCAAGGTTCAAGCAGTTAGAAGTGATACTGGAGGTTTCTATGATGATACTGGAGGCTTCTATGATCAAATGATGGTTAGAATAGGTTAATACGAAGCTAAGATGACTTATATATGAGTTATGGCACTTCTAGAGGAGTTTTACTTAAGTGTGAGCTCAACACTTGAGTGCCAGAGGTGTTGCACTCGAGTGCAGGATGAACACACTCGAGTGTCGGGGCTACTCTGTTCAGCTCTATTTTTCTTTCCACCAGATAAAGGTTCGGTATTTTGGCCATATCTCTCAAACCACATGTCAGATTGACCTGAAACTGGTGGTATATGAAATATGACTCACAACACGAAATATTTACACCAAGATCACAATGAAAGAAGCTCAGATGAAGGAGATATGATCCGTGGAAGATGACACTGAAATCACCGTCACTTTCCAAGACAGGTTCGGTATTTTAGACATAACTCACAAATGACACATCAGATTGAGATGAAACAAGTGTCATATGAAACTACACTCAAAGATCTTTCCATGGATAGGTAATATGCCTAATTTTAAGTTATATTCTAGGAGTTATGCCTTTTGGAATTTGACACTTGTGCAGTCTAGTACGATAGACCCTCTTTCAATCATAACTTGCAGAATACAAGGAGTTTGGAGTTGATTCTTTTTGTATTGGAATGCATATGGCAAAATCTTTCTTATGATACATCATTTTTCATATTTAGAATCAAATAAATAAATTGAGTCTAACGTGGCCCCACATCACTCACAAGTGAAAAAACGAACTCTTGAAAAATGTCATGCGAGTGTTGTCCAAAAGCAGCTGAAGTGTGGAGAAATTTAGCAACACTCGAGCATTGAACAACACACTCGAGTAAGGATCAGAATTGCACTCGAGTCATGCAAGTGTTGACATGAAAGTGTTAACCCGAGAAGAAGCATGTATGTGAAAACAAGAAGTGCACTCGAGTGATGTCCAGAATTGCACTCGAGTCCTGCGAGTGAAGAGCAGCAAGTGTTTGCCCGAGAGGAAGCCAGAATGTGAAAATATGAAATGCACTCGAGTAAGCCATACTGAACTCAAGTGAAGTCCTGACAGAACCAAAACACAGAAAGTTCAGACTCTCATAGCCATCAATCCAAACGTGGTTAAATGTTATACATTCATTATGTTTTCACTTGTAATTATTCATAAATGTTAACTAACTTATATTTCAAGTGAAAAACAGGAGATTAAACATTTGGATTGCATCTTCAAGAATGGAGGTTACGTATGGCAAATATCATCACTCAACGAACAATCAGAATATGGTTACATGTTATTGAATCATTGTGTTCTCACTTATTGTTGTTTCTAAATGTTAATCAATATATATTTCAAGTGTGAAATAGGATATTAAACGTTTGGATTGAAGCTTCAAATAAGAAAATCAATTACGGTAAACTTCAACATTACACACCGAATGGCGGCTACCTACCACGACAAGCAACTGATACACCACGAAAGACTGTCGAATATTCAAACATCTTCATACCGCTCCACAACGTGACGTACAGCTCATAATGAAAAAATGTCGGATATCCAAACGCTTGCATCCCGCTCCTCTACGGGATGCTCTGCTCTGCAATAGACAGCGGCTAGTTGTTTAAATGTACACAATGGTCAAAGGAAGCAATGGGACTCCAACAGACGAATGCTCACAACGGTCATCATCTTCATCAACTATAAATGAGAGAGCATTCAAAGTCGATGGGTAACTGAGACAGTGAGCAACTACGAGAAAAATTATAGAAATATGAATCCTCTACTTCTACCCAAACACTCTCTGTTCTGCAGTTTCTATATTACTTATCATTGAGAGAGTGATTATTTGTATTGTACTTCAGTGAGTATTATATCTACTCTGTGAGAGAGTTTGTAAACACTTTCGTCTGTATTTCTGAATTGATCTCAAGGTAGAGGGACCTTAAGAGGGTTGATTTCCTTATGGGGGAAGCTGTAGAGAGAATCGTCAACAAGACATTTTCCTCGAAAGACTTACAAGGTGCAAGCAGTAGAGAACGTTGCTACTCATAACACTTATAGGGGTGTAAGCAGGAGAGAACGTTGCTGCTCATAAGACTTGCACGGTTAAGTAGGAGAGGAAGGTCTTCAGGATTGCTCTGCTCGTAAGACTTACCATAAGGGGGAGTATTTCAGTAAGAGATTTGTAAAAGGTTTCACAACTACCCAGCTAAACTTGTGGGATTGTAAAGGCTTTTCTTGTGCCTGGATTAAACAAGAAGATAGTGGATTTGAAAATCTCAGGAGGAGCCTAGGGACTGGACGTAGGCCATCACAGATTGGACCAAACCAGGATAAATCACAGTTTGCATATTCTCTTCCCTAAGCTCTTATATTTCCAGCATATATTATTTAATCTAATTGTTGATTTATGATTCATTACCTTCATACTTATTACTTTTACTAAGATGCGAAATGATTTTCTAAATCCTTAAGTTTTTATCTTACACCCAATTACCCCCTCTTGGGTGTCAGCCGGTTCTAACAGCTCCGGTTTTGTAAATTATGTTAAAAGTTTTTCTTATGGTTGATTCAATCTTTTGCACTTGTCATTGTTGTGTTGCAGAAGTTATTATATTTGTGACTTTAGTGGGTCTACTTGAAGAATATTGTGTCAACAATGATATTAAGAACAAGATGCGGTTGATTATTACTGATGAGATGTGAGTATCATATTAATGCTGTCAATTTATTATCATCTTAACGTCTGATGTGTTGTTCTGATGTTCTTTATTAATATATTTTATGATTGTTTCATTTATTCTAGGGGGAACAACGTGTCGTGTGTTTTGTTTGATAAATGTGCTGTTAGTGTATGCATGCATGACTTTATTACGATGGAGGCACCTGTGTTGTTCTAATACAGCTATGTAGGATTGGGTTTGCTGAAGATGGTAAGAATATAGTAATTTGTTAAGCTGCTAAACAATCTTATAGACAATATTAAGTGTTTATATCTCGGTAACAATTAATTGAATTTGGCTGTTTATTTTTTTCCTTTGTATTAGGGACTTCAGAAGTTTGTAGTTCCTTCAATGCCACTAAGGTGGCATTCAACATGAAGTTCCCTAAAGTTAAGAACTTCATTGAGAGGTATTTATTTGTTGTTGTGTTTGTATGTTTAGAATGATTGCCTTTGTTATTCATTTTTCTGTTGTTTTTGTTTTCTGTTAGTACTACAACACTGCCATCACCCACGATTAGCACTATATCATCAACTACTCCAAGCCAATATTCAAATGTATTAGCAAGCGGTTTGATTCACACCCACCTTGTGATCAGCATTGCTGAGATTGCTGACAAAGCCGGGGTAGGTGCCAATACATAGAATCATCCAATTAGTAAAACATAATTTAAGATGGCTGTATCATTTAATGATTTCCATGTGCAGGAGGACTACTTTCTAATTGAGTGTTTAATCATCAAAGTTGACACTAGCCATGGTTGGTACTATGATGGCTGTGAAAGGTGTGGCAGCATGGAAAAAGTTGTGAGGGGAAGTTATCTTGCACAACCAACATATGCAAGGGGAAGACGGTTGCTGTGGAGCCAAAGTGCATTCTGCATACTTTGATTTGTTGTACTAATTTTTTAAATATGCTTACAGTTTTTTAAATACTTAGTATCTTCCATGTAGGATGAAAGTGCACTACACAGTTGAAGATGCTTCTGGCAAGGCTACGGTGGTGTTTTTTGACAAACTTGTTATGCAGTTCATTGGGAAGAAGGGTGCTGAACTGAAACTACAGCTTGAAAAGGTTGGAACTCAATGTTGTTATCTTACATCTCTATTTGAGAACACTGTATTCCATTTAATCATTTCATAATTGTATTAGGAGGGCCGTGGCTATGATTTCCCTGATGAGCTTGAGATATTGGTTGGGAAGAGGCTTATTCTCAAGTTAAGGCTTAACAAGTACAATAAGGAGTACCCTAATTCTAGCATATCAGTGTCATCATACACTGAAATGAATGACCTGATGCATGATTTTGATCAAGTAAATAGTCTATTATCTTACTTTTATCACAACATTTAACTAAAGGTTCAAGTTCATTGCAATTAATGTACAAATTTGAAGGGAGTAATCATTAATTTATGTTAACTCCATTGAAGGCTCCTGCAGTGGATGATGAAGTGGCAGATGAGGTATTTGTTTATTTCATATAGTTATAGTTATGTAATTAATTAAATACATTGATTAATAATTAATAATTAATAAATTTAATATTTAATAACTTAATAAATTAATAATAATAACATATTACCTATTGAATTTTTATTTTATAATAAAGTTGTTCAACATGGATTAGGTCCCAACACTTCTGATAGATCCTGATGAGCATGTTGAAGGTTGTACTCAGATTGCAACATGTGTAACCCCCTTCGTAATTATATCTGAAATACGTGATTAAAGTGAAATAGAGACCAATGATAAACAAAACCATTTCAAAATCCCATCTTCACGATAAGGTTTTTGAAATAACATTTATAAACCCATCTACCAAACGGGGTTTTCACAAATACGTTTCGAAATCTGATTGAACTGGTCTCATATTCACATATCGAATATAACTACTCTACGAAGATAAATCACATTCGTATAACTATCAGAGTGCACAATATAAATTTCCGACAATCCCAGATTTCTTACATTAATCCAAGCTTACAAGGCACATTCGCCCTTTACAATTTTCCAAATAGGGGATTACATAAATTCTCATACCAAATACATACTCGAATATACATTCCAACCTATACAATCATATATCCAAATATACTTAATCCCAAACATGCATTGACAACCAACTATCACAAGATTACAACCCGAAAGAGTCCTCATCACCCTTGGCTGCTTGCTCCATCCTCGATCCACTACCCTATCTGAAAGGTTAGTAGGGGAGGGTGAGATTCTAGAGAATCTCAGTAGGATAACAATATCAATATGCACGTATGATAAATGTTTAATGCATGACATGCTTGCATCACACAACTCATGATAACACAATGACAATTTGCAAGCTCAATGCTTCGAACAATATACCTATGGCCATAGCATAAATTGAAACATAGCTTCAAATCACACATAATTATGCAAAGCAAAGACATGCACCAACACACACTAAAATAGATATCAAATACATGCAGGAGAGATATGTTCCCTATACTTGTTCTTTCCACGTAAGCTCCAGTACTGCTTACTCACGACCAGGTGAATATCGAACCACATTCAAGGCGAACATCAAACCTATAACCAAAGTAAGGACATAGGTTTATTCTCTATTCCAAATCTTTACTTTTATATCACTTAAAGTTTGTTGTCATTTGAGTCCCTTAAGTGTCTAATAATAAGCTCAACAAAAGCTTGAAAGTTTGGGACGTATTAGGTTGGAAATCACCTTTCAAAATCTCAAAATGCTGAAAATGGGGGTTGGCTGCAGCCAGAACACGCACAGAAGGTTTTTGGCTGCAGCCAAGAATTTCTGGCTGCAGCCAAAACGTGCACAGAAACTTTTGCGCTGCAGCCAAGGCAGCTTCAAAAATTCATAATTAATTCCAGAAAAATCGAAATGAGGTGATACCAAAGCCAAATGAAATCTATTTAAGTCCTCTTTATAGGGAAAATATGGGCCATTACTGGAAATCACCAAAAAAATACAGAATTCCACGAAATTGCCTTGCTGTTCCAGATTTGCACCCAGTTCTGACATCAAACTTTGGGCAAACATAAATCTCAGTTCACAAAACGAAATGACACAAATTATATGTCCATTTTGAAGCTTAAGATGTTAAATTTAAGACTGGAAAGTTTCATAATTTTCTAACATCATATGCCTATTCAAAACGCCAACACAAATAAACTGCTCAAAACAGACTTCCAAAGGACAGATTTTTCTAGTTTTGCACCAATGATTCCAATGGTTCCCAAATTCACACCAAATACCATTTCCACATAAATTTGCACAAGGAATCCATTGGAAATACCAAATCAACCAAATTCACATTATATTGACATGTTTCACAATGAATTGCAACATGTCACACAATATCACATTTCAACTCAACATCGCACAATTTTCCATCTCAAGTTCCCAAATCAATTCCAATGACCAAATTACACAACAAAACACCATTTTCAACACAAAACACATGACAATTCATGCATTTCACAATTCCACCAAAATCAGGGCAAAATTCACAATTCACAAAACTCATCCACAAATCACAAAACTTAGATCAAAAGGCTTCAAATACTCACATCTTCCTCTTTCCCAATCCAATTCTTTGATTCTTCATCTTTCCAAATTTCCTCAAGCCATCAAACACCTCCAATCAAGAATCTAAAACCATAGAGATGAAGCTCTCATCACTATGAACAACTTTATACAAGAGTGTTTAAGCTAAAGAGAACAAGAACAAGGCTAAAACATCACCTTTCATTTTCTCTTTCTTCCCTTAAGCATGGCGCCATGGAGAATGAAGGAGAGAGAGCATGAGATCAGTTTTGGCTCCCAATTAGCCCACTTAACCGACCTAAAAGGGAAGAGAGGAGAGAGGGAAGAGTTTGACATCTTGACCCAATCCAAAGGTCTACATTTTGCCACTTGTCTCAATCTCACCACATCTCCTATGAGCTCACATGCACACAAGCACATGGGATTCCACCCTTTAATCTATCACACAAATCAATCCTAACCATTGATATTGAAGTTACCAATGAGTTTCCTCTTTGGTAACTGACCAATTGGTCGGTAACTTTACCGTTTTGCCCCTATTTTTGGCAATTCCCTTGGAATCACCATCAAACACTTCATAATATCGTTTCATTTATCACCAAAACATGCCTTCCCTCTATTCTAAGTCAATTTCTATGTTAATCCATAATTGAACTCAAATACAGGGTTTCGGCATTGCTCACAATGCATACGAATCACGGTTCACATCATATTCTCCAAAAGGGTTCATTTATCACTAATGACATCCACTTTTGGAGTCATTAACCCTTAATCACAATTTGGGATTTTGAAAAACTGGGGCTTAGCAGTCCACTTATCCCAGGCTTATTCTCTAGCCTCAAGTCTCAAAATTCAGGGTATTACAACATGTGCTACTATATTATATGAAATTCATCAGGAAAGCAATGGATTAGATGATCTGCCTATATCTAGCCTAATGAGCAGTGGTCCTTCAGAAGGAAAAAGGAAGGGATATGGGAAGAAGCATGTTCTCGAAGGAGAAATTGGTGACTGAAGTCAACACTTCACCAGTCAAAACTCATGTGAAGAAGCCAATGAAGTTTATAAAGCAGGAGAATAATTGAGGGCGTTTGGTTGGGGATGTTTGGTGTCTGTCTGTTGCTTTCTTTTAAGGTCTTTGTTGCTGGTATGTTGACTATGGTGTGAAGTTGTTATGGTACATATGGTAGTTCTACCTAATTGTCACTATAGTGTTGTTTTGTAATTTCCTGAGGAATCTACTTATGGTATGCTAGGTGTTGGGTCATTATGTTGTGTATCGTTTTGTATTAGCTGCCTTTGTTGTGGTTGTTTGGCGTAGATCAAATGCTGTTGGTGTAATGAATGCTTGAGTAATGTTATGATATTATGTTTATGTTAAGTATCTGTGCGATATTTAATTTGAACTGTCAATTTAAATTTATCACTGTAAGTAATTAGTTTGAGTAAGAGAACAGGGAAATTTACTCAGAATCATACTTAGGGAATAGGATATAAAGAGTGATGGTTTTTATTATAATACGATGTTAGGAGTGGGGTCAGTAACTAAACTATAAGTAGTTTAATTTAGTTATTAGTTACAATATAAGAGTAACTAATAATTGATACATAAAGTTTATTTCATACAAGTAACTGCAAATATATATGAGATCACAACCATATAAAGTTTATTTCATACAAGTAACTGCAAATATTTATGAGGTCACAACCATCTGTAGAGGTTAACACTGTCAAAAGCAAGAGAGTTTGGAGGCAAATAGGAGATCAACTAACCTTTTGTTTGAAAGATTAATTGTGAAATAGCTGATTATTGCAGCTACAATGATGATGAATCCTGAAGAGAATATAATTACCATAAGGTTGCAAAGAAGGGACTTAATTATAAAGAAGCCCCAATAATAAAAGAATATATGTAGATGTATGGTATGAATTGGTTTAATGGATACCATTTATTGACATTACCAAGTTTGTTCTATTTGAGGACATGATGCTGAACTGGATAGACTGCACTGTTAATGATTCCTAAAAAGAAATAGAAATATATTACATGATAATAAAAATAATAACTTTTATGCCAAAATTGAGGATTAGCTAATACTACCTTGATATTTATGAGTTGGATGCAATATATGATGTGCAAATGGATGCATTAGTACAATAGATCAGTCTACATGAAAACTTTTAATTACCATTTTTGGTTAAAATACAGACTGAAGTATGTTGTGGATCAAATTAGCTTGATGTGATGTAGATTTATGATTTGACTACCTTGTTTGTATGTGAGATATCTGTTGTATAATACTCTATCTTTATTGCCTGCGGGATTACTAAAGGAGCTTAAAAATGAAGGGTGAAGGTTATTACAAGCTTCTCAGTTAGGATGGACAGTAGGGTTTAGTGTCTGTAATCAAAAGGCAAGGAGTGGTGGTGGTGTGTGCAGCTCTTCATTTGCTGATAGCATTAATGAGATAAAGAGGAAATCTAACTACCCCTTTCTCTCCCTCAGCAAAGTCAGTCTGGTCTTGCATTAGGGAATGAAGGACCATTGTGTTCTAGGCAGGTGTTAGGTAAGTTTTACTGGTGTATTTAAAAACATTGCTGATGGATTGGTTGAAGCACAAGTGTTCTATTGTGTTTTGTCAATATGATCAGAGTAATTTTAGTATAAGAGTGACATTTTTTAATATTTATATGTGCATATTTACTTGAAAGTTGAATCAAACCGTCAATATCAAGCAATGAATGAAGTTAGTAGAAGTGGGCCTAACTCATCTAGCAGATGTTACAAACGGATGATGCATTCAGAAGATACATCTTCAGTTCCTAAGTGTAGAGGACGTTCTGCCTTAAAGGACATAACTAACATTGCCACGAATTTGGAGGCAAAGTTCAGTTCTTACACATCACCTAATTAGTTGCAATACAAATAAGGTATGTTCTACACTCAAAGATGGCAGTAATAATGATGGTCTGAATTGTGCAGGGGAGCTGGACTTCAGAAATAGTGTTATTAAGCAACGTAGTGCCTGTTATCGTGCCTTTGAGAATTTTGACAAAAATATCGTAAGCATGTCAACTCAAACTCAATGTGGCTCAAAATATGGATATGTTGATGTAGAAGGTTCCATGAAAACAAAGGAACTCAAGCATATTGATTTTCTGGATATTGGTATAGAAGGAAGTCAACTAAGTTGTAATGATTAAGTAGTTTTGGAAGACTTTTTCTTTTTGGCTAAATGAATTTTAATGTTATTTTGGTTCATTAAAATTGATTTGCTTTTTCAGTTGCTATTGTAATTATATTCAATTGTAAGCAATAATAAACATCTTTTCATAAACTTCCCACCATCCAAAATGCGTGGGATAAATTTCAGGTTCTGGAGGATTAAAGTGTACTAATAGGGACCTCAGCAATGCAAGTAATCATGTTTTTGGAGATGTATATTGTAATGGTGAAATGGATCCAGCACAATCATTGTCAGGACAAGAAGATTATGATGGTATTAATTTTTGTTTTTATGTTATGCAATTATATAGATGGTATGATGTTGTTACAAATTGTTTGTGATTACTACTCCACATGAGACATTAGAGAGAATTTATTGTATTTGTTAGAAATCATAGGTATGTGACATGTGGTATTTAGGTGTAGGCAATAGAAAAATATAGATTTAAAGAACAGACATGGAGTGAAGCAAAGAAAAGAGAGGAATACTGATACATAGAGGGAGCTATAATAGTACAATGGGCTATTATAGTTACTGATCATATTGAAATCTTTCAATTATAAAATTCATTTAAGTATGCACCATAAGTTTGTGTTTCAAATTTTATCATTTATGCATTAAATTCCAAGTATTTGAAGCCTGAAATAAAGTAAGAAAACAGTGAAAAGGAAGAATGAAGAAAACACTAAAAATTCATTGGAAAAATAAAATTTCAAACCTGCTCTTGAGCCTGTATGGCAGCTGTATGGCTATATCCAGTAAGCATAGACGTTTTGATACCCAGTAACTTTAACTACCCTATAGATTCCACTACTCCAGATCGGCAAGCATCTGAAAAAATAATATCAAAGTCAAATGGGAGTTGCTGCTGAGTATATATAGCCAATATCTTTTCTCATTGACAGCCACCTTCTAAAGGATGCATAGTGGCTGTAAAAAGGTAGAAAATCAGTTCAATACAATGAGGAAAGGACAAATATCATAGTTGCCAATCACCTCCAACCTTAACCCTCCACCAACAATTATAAAAGATTCACAATGTAGACATGCTTCATAAAGAACATTCATCTGATTGATGAAAATCATGGAAAGCTAGAAGTCTATGACCACCAATATGCATTCCCAGGAAAATGAATCAACAATTCATAAATATCTCTTCAGCCATAATCTCACCATTGTTGAAAAAACACACTCTGAATATCATGCACCAATACCAAATCTTATTAAAAAATTATCAACTATTTAGGCATAAAGATTAATAACCTCACATTAAGAACATTAATTCAAGATCCATGCAGTACCCATCCACCTCTCAGGCCTTGAGAGGCAGAGAATATTGTGGTTAAGTTTGTAAAAAATCATGTGTATGAAGAAAATTTAGTTCCATTGGACGCAGAAAATTGTAGAGAATTCCCTGCTGGTATCTATGAAGAAGGATGAACACATAACAATATATAAACCAAATATGGCAGAAGAAGCTGGCTAATTCTCAAAGTGTGATAAGCATCCTAGGTTCAACTCTTAGCTTATGCTAGCTAATAAAGTCACAGCAACCTAAGTTTTTGGCTCAAACATAAAGCCCAAAAGGAATATAACACCCTTTTTCTAAACATGTTGGCATAGTGGCCCAAAATGCAATTAATCCCAAATCTGGGAATAATTAGAAATTACTTAAAATTTGGAACAACCTCAATCCTTAAGGCCCAGAACAAAATAGTCCAACAATGTTGTTAATCTTTATAATATGTAGTTAATTGGAACACGTGTTTCTTAAAAAACATATTATTGGTGTTATGGAGCTCTTATCCCTAGAAAATTTCAGAGAAGAAATCTGGATTTCCCTAAAAGTCTTATTCTCTTCATAACTATTTTTTTTCAAGGGTGGGGTATATCCTATAACTTCCCATGAAAAAGTCTACAGAGTACTATTTTTTGTCATATGCTCATCTACTTCCTGAACAACAATAATTTGCTAATTTTTTTTCTTATACAACATATTTAAAAAGAATACTAGTACCATCTCACTCACCAAAAATTTTTTGGTCATACACCGATTGCCTCTAAAATATATTCATGAAAAGAATGATCTAAATATACATATATGCACCAATAAATTGCAGTCCACATTATTTTTATGTTGAAGTTACTACATCTTGGCATATCCAAAAAAGGAAATGCAGAAGAAAACTTGGGATACAAAAATAAATTTCATAAATCTTAAGACCAAGCAGGAAAACATTATTGTCTTCATATATTTCTTTTAAGCTGACGAGTTTTCAATAAATTGAATTTTCCAACAGAAAACAAAAAAGAATAACACTAACTCAGAAAAATATTACTGTCTTCATTTTTTTTTTAAGCTGATGTGTTTTCGATAAATTGAATTTTCCAAAGGAAAAACAAAAAAAATAATACTAACTCACCTATAACCAGATGTTTAAAGCAACATCTTTAGAAGTTCAATGGCTGAGCATTGTTTTCTGTAATTATCAGTAAACACCTTCAACGTTTTGCCTAATTTACTGATGTGACAACTCATTAACGGAGAGAATACTTCTATAGGAACTTCCATAGCAGCCTCAAACCCAAAGCCATGCCTAAGATTATCCCCATCAAGAACATAAGATAACTTCCCCTTCTGATGCAAAATTTTACTTAGACCACAAGCCATAATGCTCTTCCATGTCAATTTTGAAACAAACAAAAGTCAGAGCCGAGAAATAACATAACTGTAGGACTAGATAACATAGAGAATAAGTACATAACAACAAAAAGCTCAATAACAGTTTTAGCATTTTGAAGTGAAAGAAATCAGAAAGAGAGAGAAGCAGCTTGGAATATACCAAAAACAAATAACTAACCGTTCATAAGCTACACTAAGAAAGGAAGTAAAAAGAAGTGATATTATAGTATAAATTGTAGGGCAAATATGAGACCAAAATTCTAGTCATCATCAAACTCAAAATTCAAGCAAACGATTCCAGCGTCAAATGACTAGCAGGAAGGGACCACTAAACCATTCCTGTTGTATGTGCTATGAATTCCGCAAAACCCTAAAATAATTTTAGGAATCAATAACAACCACAGGAAGGGAATGCAGCAAATAGGAACGTAACCTAAAATCCGGTGCTTCATGTTGTATATGATCTCTGAACATCCCTTCTCGGTGGCTTGATTTATGCAGTTTCTTGCTGGTCCATCGTGGTTGATTTCTGCTTGAGTCAACACCGGTGGTCTAGCGCTTAACATCTATCATTGAATGTCGACAGATGTTGGTTGGGTGAGGGATGGGAGTGGCAACTGGCAAGAAACTTTTGTGATGACTGGCTTCTTATGTTGTGTTACATACGTCGCCATTTTTGCCCTCACAATGCATGATCATTCATAACTTTTTTTGATGCTGGAATTAGGAATATGATATCCTCTTTATTTTTTTTAGGGTAAAATACTCTAATCACCCTTGTGTTTTGCCTTAATTACACGGACCTCCCTTCCATTTTGAAACATACATTTAAATCCAAACCGTTAACTCTGTTAAGGATTTTTATTTTTTAATAAAAATTTATATTAAAATAAATTTTATTTACTAATTTATCCTTCATCGTTACTAATTTCCTAATTCTGACTAAAATTGTTTAAGTAATTTAAGAGTTTCTTTTTCTTTTTCTTAACTTATTTTTTACTTTTGTAAATAGTTATATGTTAAATTTTTTTCATGACTAGATAAATATTTAATTAATGTAGACATAGGAAAATTAATTAAAAATACGTTTAATCCTGTTAATAGAAGCATACTAAAATAAACATGTTTATAAATGTTTGTGAAAAAAATGTATTTAAAAAATTAAAATTTAAAATTAATATAAGCCATACTGTATCAAATTTACATTATTAATAACATATTTCTTTCATTTCTTTTTTTTTCTGCTTTCATTTGAAAGGCATATTTTTTTAGTCATTTAAAAGAATCCTAAATAAATAAGTTTCAATATATATGATAAAAATTAAAATTTTATAATATATTGGAAATTTTGAACATACATGTATTAGAATTATTTTTTATATAACATACATGTATTAGAATTATTTTTTATTTTTTATTTAATTTTAGGCAAATATAAATGTATATTCATTTGTTAAAAAGGGGTATTTTGGTCAAATTAAATGTTTAATAGTCAAACTTAACGATCAATTAACGATTGGATGGATGGAAATGGAATATTAAATATGTAAGGGAGGTTTATGTAACATGCATTTCAATTTTAAGGGAAGTCTATGTACGTTTTCAAAATATATGGGAGGTTTGTGTAATTTAGGTAAAATAGAGGGGTAGTCAGTGTATTTTACTCTTTTTTTTAATATGGCGTTAGATGTTAGAGTTATATAACAAACAAGTTGGTTCTATTATTTATGCACTTATAATGTATGGAACTTGGAAAAAAAAAAAGCAAAGGCTTACATTTCTGATTATGTTTGTGCTAACATTGTTTTTATTAAACAAATATAGTTGTTGACTCTTCTTATTGGTTACTTTTGTAGTCCCTGCTGAGGTTCGTTACAAAGATATATACTTTGAATATAACGCCGATCCAAATGCCGAGATGAAGAAAGTGACAATGATTTAGGATATACTGAAGGTAGGTTTGGTTCATGCAGATAATTCAATCAAATTCTCTCATCAGTGTGTGACATATTTTTTGTATTAGGTGTCTATATTGGTAGCTTGGATTTATTGGATGAGGTCATGCCTGTCAAGATCAATGAAGTACATAGTTGGTGATAGTTTTTGAAATATGATATGTTATAAATTTTTTTGTTTTTTCATTCCTTAATTTTGGTTTACCTTCTTTTTTTTTTAGAATACATTGATGAAGGAGATGCGAAAATTCGTTGCCAATCATGTGGTGCTAGGTTGTGGTTCAATGAAAAAGTTGGAAATTCAAGTTCGTTGACGGCTCCATCATTTTCAATATGTTGTCTTAAAGGGAAGGTTCAACTGCCACTGATGACACGTCCCCCAAGTAAAATATATAGCTTATTCTTTGACAAAGAAACACCTTTCTCAAAGAACTTCCATGCGAACATAAGGTCATATAACAATATGTTCTCATTTACTTCTATGGGTGGGAAGTTTGATTATGCGAAGAATAGTGGTGGTGGTCCATACACTTTTGTTCTATTTGGGATGAATTACGATAAGATTGGGAGTTTTTTACCCCCTGAAGGTCAAAAGCCAGTTTATTCTCAACTATATATATATGACCCCGACAATGAAGTTCCCAATTGCATCAATGTTGTAAGATAGGAAGATGCCTGTAAGGGTGTGTTGTGTGTTTGTATATTTTCTTTTGTTTCATATGTTTGATTGATAATTAGTTCTAATGACTAAACTATGTCTATTTATATGTTTATATTTGTTAAACAGCAAGCATTTGAAGGAGTCAACTATTGACAGTGAGATAGTTGAACGGATTAAAAAGGATCTTGATGAGGTTAACCCGTTTGTCAAACAGTTTCGTGTGGCATCATTGATGATACGAGGGGATAAAAACCATGATGTTAAAATATGCCTTATAAGTAGTAGGCAGCAGGATGGTCGTGTATATAACTTGCCAACTATTTCTGAAGTTGCGGCACTTATTGTAGGCCATATTGACATGAATTTTAGTAGACAGGATGTCATCATGCATGAGTTGTCAAGGTCACCACAACGTATTGATGAACTTCATCCTTCTTATCTACCCCTTCAATATCCAATTTTGTTCCCTAAAGGTGAAGATGGGTATTGGGAAGACATTGAGCATCGTGAGGAGACGTTGAGTTCAACGAAGAAAAAGAGGCTTAGTTTAAGGAATATTTTGCGTATAGGTTGATGTCAAGAGATAATGAGGTATATACCATATTAAGGGCCGGCAAATTGTTACAACAATTCATAGTTGATGGGTATACAATGATCGAGTCTCAAAGGCTATTGTGGGTTAGGACACACTAGAAGAAATTGAGGGCAGATTTGTATCAAGGGTTGACAGATGCTTTCATCAGTGGGGAAAGGAATGCCTCCTCGGTAGGAAAGCAAATTGTGTTGCCATCTTCTTTCACAAGTGGTGCCCGTTACATGATGCAAAATTACATGGACGCTATAGCTATTTGTGGCCATTTTGGTTACCCTGGTATCTTTGTCACATTCACATGTAATCCTGCATGGCCTGAGATTGTGCGTGAATGTGGAGGAAACACTTCTTCTGCATCTAATAGGCCGGAGGTTTTGTCTAGGGTGTTCCATATCAAACTTAAATCCTTAATGGCTACGATTAATAAGAAACATATATTTGGCAAGGTTTTAGCAGGTATGTTTTGAACCTGGTGAATTTTTGTTTCTTATTATAATTTTGTAAAGAACGTGTGGCTGACTTTGTTTGTGTGTGTATATATATATATATAAATAACTAGATGTTTACACTACAGAGTTCCAGAATATATATAAATAACTAGATGTTTACACTATAGAGTTCCATAAAAGGGGTCTTCCGCATGTACATATTCTTTTGTGGGTTGATGGTCGTGAGTGTTTCAAAGATCCGGCTGAGATTGACAAGATCATTTATACTGAAATCCCTGATGAAGGGTCATCTCCTAAATTGCATTATCTTGTACAGAGATTTATGATTCATGCATGGTCCTTGTAGGCACTTGAAGCCTAAGGCACCTTGCATGAAATATAGGAGGTGCAGTAAGCATTTTCCTAAGAAATTTGTTGAACATACAACTGTTGATAAGGATGGATACCCAACATATAGAAGGAGGGATAATGGTTGAACAATAAAAGTGAAAGGTGTGCCATTAGACAATAGATTTGTTGTACCTTATAACCCCGTGTTGCTGTCAACGTTTGAAGCTCATATCAATGTTGAGAAATGCAATCAATCGTCTGCAATTAAGTACTTATTCAAGTATATAAATAAGGGGAATGATAGGATTGTCGCTTTAATGTTTGATAAGATGAACGGTGGTAGTTGTGAGAAGCTAGTCGATGAGATTCAATAATATTATTACTTCAGGTACATATCTGCATGTAAAGCTGCATGGCGTATATTTTCATTCGACATACACCATCAATACCCTACTATTGAGCGATTAAGCTTCCATTTACCAAATCAACAATTGTTGTTTACACTCACAATGAAGATGTTGGAGAATTTCTGGACAAGCCAAGGGTGTGTGAGTCTATGTATCTTTCATGAATGCATATGAACGGTGGTGATGATGAATTTGCAAGGACACTTACATATAATGAGTTCCCACAACACTATGTATACCAACGTAGTAGAAGAGCTTGGAAACGCAAGGAGAAGGGGTTTGTTATCGGCAAGATAACTCATACAGCACCTTCATCTGGGGAGTTGTACTTCCTTCGTATTCTTCTGAATAAGGTTAGAGGCCCCAAATCATTTGAGGAGATTAGAACTGTGAATGGTGTTGTTTGTCAATCATTCAGGGATACATGTTATGCAATGGGATTACTAGATGATGACAATGAGTATATTTTTGCCATCAAGGAGGCTTCAATTTGGGCTTCCGAGGTGTCATTATGAAGGATGTTTGTCGGCATGCTTTTGTGTTGCTGCTTGAGCCATCCTAACTTTGTTTGGAAAGAGACGTCTAAATTTTTATATGAAGACATGTTATTCCTCGTAGCAATCCTCTATCAGAAAGTAAAGTTTTCATATAAATTTATATGTTTCATTTAGATGTGTTATTTTTCATGTCATATGTATTCTTTTTTTGTTGATCATTATATGTTTTACAGGTGTATTATTATCTGATGCCGAAAAGGAGCATGCTGCATTAAAGAAGATTGGAATGATACTTAAAGAGAATGGGAAGAGTTTGCATGGCTATCCGTCGATTCCGTGTCCACCTTCGCTCTCGTCGATTGATGTATCGAATAATCTAATACTTCAGGAGTTAAGTTATGATCGATGTTCCTTGCTAGCTGAGTCAAAGAGGTTGGTATGTGCACTAAACACGGAGCAGAAGCAAATTTATCAAGCGGTTTTAGATTCATTGTCATCTTCAATAGTAGCATTTTTCTTTGTGTGTGGGTATGGAGGCACAAGGAAGACATTCCTATGGAATGCATTGATAGCAACTATCTGTGCTAAGGGAGACATAGTTCTCCCTGTTGCATCTAGTGGGATTGCAGCTACATTGTTACCTTCTGGTCGGACTGCACACTCAAGGTTCGCAATCCCAATTCAAGTTACAGAGGAATCTATTTGCAACATCAAGCAAAATTCCCCCTTAGCAAATTTGTTACAACAAACTAGACTGATCATCTGGGATAAAGCACCTATGGTCCAACGGCATTGTATTGAGGCATTTGATCGCACATTGAGGGATGTTATGCAATGTAACCTTCCATTTGGCGGTAAATGCATTTTGTTTGGTGGTGATTTTCGTCAAATCCTTCCTGTGATCCCTAAAGGTACACGTGCAGACATTGTCAATGCATGTATTAGTTCTTCTTATCTATAGGACCATTGTAAAATATTCCAATTGACCACTAACATGCATTTGAGTTCATCATCAAATGAAGAGGAAACAGATGAATTAAGGCGGTTTTCTCAGTGGTTGTTGGACGTCGGTGATGGCAAGGTTGGGTTGCCACATGATGGTGTTGCAGAAATTAGTGTACCTAAGAAATTGTTGATTCGTGATTACTTAGATCCCATTCAAGCAATTGCATATGCGATTTATCCGGATCTGTTGGATAATTTAGGCAACACTAATTATTTCAACGATAGGGCCATACTAGCTCCTACAATTGAGGTTGTGAATCAGGTGAATGAGTACATGTGTTCGTTGTTGCCGGGTGAGTCGGTTGACTTTTTAAGCTGTGATTCTATTTGCAAAACATGTCAAGATCAGGAAGGAGTCGAAGATCTCTATACTCCTAAGCTGTTGAATAACATTAATTGCTCTGGTTTATCAATGCACAAGATATCTCTTAAGGTTTGGACACCTATAATGTTGTTGAGGAACATTGACCAGGCTGCAGGTTTATGTAATGGCATGCGTTTGCGTGTGACACAAATTGGTCAATCTGTGTTAGAGGTAGTGACGTTGAATGGGTCAAAACCCAATCATAAAGTTTTGATCCACAGGATGGACATGAATCCTTCATATAGTCATTTGCCCGTTCAAATGAGAAGGAGACAGTTTTCTATATCTATTTCATTTGCCATGACCATAAACAAAAGTCAGGGGCAATCATTACAGTGTGTAGGTATTTACTTACCGAAACCTGTTTTCACACATGGACAATTGTATGTGGCACTTTCAAGGGTTAGGAGGATGGAAGGGTTGAATATTTTATTACATGGTTATGGCCTAAAGGAAAAAAATGCAGCCATTAATGTAATGTATAAACAGGTGTTTAGGAATCTTACCAATTTTAGCTAATTCACATATATTCAACACAAATGATTAACAAAGTTCATTGGTCCATAAGCATTAAGTGGATTTTTTTTGTACTAACTGATGTGCTTTTGTGTTCTTTAATTACATAGTCTATTCGTATGTGTACTATATTCAACACAAGTCATTATCAAAGTTCATTGTTAGAAATTGTATTATTATCTTCCTTTTTTATACACCATAATGTTTTGTTTCTTAGTTAAGCAATTGCTTCCCGCACATCACGTGGGGAGTTAATGCTAGTTTAGATAGAAAGAAAAATGTGGGAAAGAAAAAAATAGTAAGAAAAACAAATTTTTTTCATATTTTAATGAGGAGTGAAAACTAGAAGAAAGGAAACTATCTGGGAAAAATTAAAAAAAAAAAAAAAAAAAAAAAAAAAAAGGAAGGTGAGACCACCACTCGCTTCAAATTCCTCTCCAGGTATGAGGAGATTTGCTCAACGTGAAACCAAATGTCGACTTTTCGTCTCCAATGTCAGACGCAACATCTGCGACCTCTGCCTCTTCCGAATCCGTTGCTCTGTTCTAAACTGCGTGTTCCTCTCAATGCAACAACGACAACTTCTTTTTCCTTGAAACAGTATTCATCTCAAAATGGAGCAAAGGCAATTTTGACATTAGAACAACTTCCTCCAAATGCCCTTCACCGCAAGAGAGACCCACAATGGAGAGGAGGCTTCAGCCTTGGACTCGACTTGGGATTGGCTCGCACGGGTCTTGCCCTCAGTAAAGGCTTCGCTGTTCGTCCATTGACGGTAGCAATTGATTCCCTTCTTCCTTTTTGTCTGTTTGGTTCTAAATTTGAGTAAATTTAGCATATTATGAAATAACATATGAACTTTGGTATTTTTATATCTCAAGTAATTCAAGAACCATGAATCAAACTTTTGAGCTTGAAATATTTTTTAAAAAAAAAATAAAAAATCCCTATCCATAAAAACTGGTGGATTTCAAATTCTCCATTTCAATGTGTTTCGGAAATTACAAATTTCAATGATCCTGGGTTTAATGTTTGACTATAAAATGTTCCGGTGTTCATCATTTAAATAGTCCAGAGTGGTGAGCGTAATGCTCCCAATTGTTAGCCCTTTATCTTTTTTTCCCCATAGTCTCTGTTCTATTAAAAGGGTCGAAAGTAAAATGTTGAAATCAGAATTATGTGGGGTTTTACTGTGAAGTGTCTGCAGAAAAAGGAAAAGAATACGTGAGCCTAAATTACCGTTGTCTGCGTCTATTTGTATGTTGATAATGCAAAGTTCTTGACATTGTAATTCCCCTATTTGAACAATTTTTAATATGGAATCTCTGCCTAGTTTTAGTTTTGACGTCAGTCGTGTTACACAAGCTGCAGCTAAAGCCATGTTTGGATAATGTGTGACATTACTGGTGTTCCTTATGCAGCGTAACCTCCATGCTTATCAGTTACACTTTTTGTACATTTACTGTGATAGAAGTACCTGTTTCATTGGTTATTGAATTTTGTACATCCTTATGACATGATTATTTTATGGGAGTTTTATTGCATTGTGGGATAAGGCTTGTTAACATTGCAATTCATGTAGCAAATCCCATTTACCGGGATAAAGCTTGTTGTTGTAATGTTGAACTGTGACTAATTTGTTGCAACCGATGAATTTTATTGTGTTTAATCATACATCCAATCTCATAATCATATAGCTGCTCTAGGTTTTGGAATTGCGAGGGCAGAAGCTTGAGGTCCAGCTTCTTAAGATTGCAGAACAGGAGGTCCAAATCTTTACTTTCTCTTTCTCTCTCACTGCTTGTAATTCTGTCGTTGAGGATCCATAGCAGTTTAAATATGTTGTTTTAGTGATAGATGATTTTAATTATGTTAGGAAGCTGATGAGTTTATTGTTGGACTTCCTAAATCTTCTGATGGGAAGGAAACGCCACAATCAAACAAAGTTCGCAGCGTTGCAGGAAGGCTTGCAGTTCGAGCAGCAGAGAGGTCAGAGACACCCATGCAGCTTTTGCTTGTTTTCCAAATTCCATAAAAGGAGATATAGATTGAAATGTTCATAATGTGCTGATAACTATCTTAGTGTCTGTTTAATATTTCATATTCATCTCAGAGTTGCTATACTAAGCACTTGTTTCGTGCTTCCAAGTTTAGACCCAAGTTCTTGACCAGAGAATCACTCAAGTTTCCATGTTCCTCCACATTTAGGCTGGCAAATGATTTCCTTGCCTTGGCATTTTCAAAACTAGCTGATTTGACACCGCCATTTTTAAATCATAGTATAATATCACTCATTATCCCAAGTGTGATCTAATACCAAAGGGAAGAATAGTGAAGAATGTGTTATGAAGCTTATCTAATTAAACTTGAGTATTAAATTTGAATGATGTTTCTGTAACAGCGTCTGCTTTGATGTTCTATGTTCTTTGAATTGATGTAGCCATTTAAAATGCTGATGTTATAACTCAGCTTTTAAATTTCAGGGGTTGGAGAGTGTATCTGCAGGATGAACATGGGACAACAACAGAAGCAATGGATCGAATGATTAACATGTAAATGTTGTGGAACTTATATAACTTGGTGGATTCTTGTACTTCTTTTTGGAATTTCTTTCCTGTTTGAGTGAATTCACTTGTTGCTTTACTATCATGAACAATATAAAGGTGGGTGTTGTGTAAAGGTATTTCTGTTGTATTTGGGGTGCTATCAAGTAAAGCTTACAGGAGATCACAGTGCAAGCAGATTCTGTATAGGGCAATTTAAATTGGGAAAATTGCACCCAAGTCCCAAGCAAGAGAAAATACAACAGAAAGGTTCCTTGAAATCTCAAATTTGCAGTGAAGTCTCATGGGACATTTTTGCAATATATTCCAAATGTGAAAAGTCAAAAATAACCCTATTGATTAAATAGAGAGGGAACAGATGATTGTGTATTCATTAAGGGTATTTTGAACTTTTCACGTTTAGAATATATTGCAAAAATGTTCTATGGGACTTCACTGCAAATTTGAGATTTCAAGGGATCTTTCTGTCATAGTTTCTCTTGCTTGAGACTTGGGGACAATTTCCCCATTTTAATTTGTGTATGTCCTGCTTGAAAGGGAACTAATGGGAATAGAATCTTGGAACTTCCTGATGGCGTTTTGTTTTCAACAAAGCAATGATTAGAAATCCTTTAACGGGTGTCATGTAGGCAACAATCATCACATCCTCCAAAATTTTATCTTATAATTAGGAACAGAGGAAGTATGCAACATTGCATTTAGAAAAAGAATTACTTCTGTAGGCAGTAAATCCTTTTTGCCCGTGGTGAGAGATGCTTTGTTGACCTCACACTTGTGTAACTCTTCAGATTCCACTGAAGTTAGTATGAGCAGAAAAATTCCTGTATGGCATATATTCTCTCTTTTGTTGGGGAATTAACTTTTCAGTAACTCTTTCAGGGGCCTCAGCAAGTCCTCTCAGCAAAGGAAACTTGATGCTTTTGCTGCCGTGGTTAGTGAATACAATGTTTGATTGCAAATATTCATATGTATGAGATCTCTATATTTATGCCCTGGTAAACCATTTACTCATATAGTGCATTTACAAAGCACTGGCCATAAAAACAAAAAAGTTGCTGATATATATTGGGTACATGTTACAGGTGACAATTTAAATCATATATGGACATTTGAAATATGGTTGGGTTCTCCAAGTATTTGTATGATCGTATCAGCTCTAGAGTAACTGAAATCTGACTTTTTTGTTTTGCAGATGGTACTGGAGAGATATTTCCACTTGTCAGGTGAGGGTGTTGAACTTGTATTGCCCAAGAATCTTCATCTGCAAGAGAAACTTCAAAGGGGTCCTCCCAAAGACATTGATTTCTTGGATGAATTTGAGGGCTGAAGAGTGATCTCTGAGAGGTGGTGATATGGGATGAAGATTTTGGAGACCGCGCTGTCGTCATTCATGCTTGAGAAACTTAATCACGCGCGAACGAGCAGAAAAGAAAGACTCAGATATTTTAACAATCTTTCATCAGCTTGAAAGACTTTCAGAATTTTAATCTGGAAACGGAAAAAAAAGAGGGTGAAACGGATTTGGCTGCGGTCCGCTGCCCATCCTTTTCTCCCAAACTACACCGTTTTGGTGTAGTTTGGGGGTAAAGGGGTGAGTTTTTTTTTTAAAAAAATAAGATATAATATTTTGAAATATTTTTTTGGAAGTATCTAGTATCTTAAAATATTTTTTAAGTAACATATAGTATCCTAAAATAATTTTTAGTATTTTAACCCCTTAAAATATGTTTTCAGTTGTATCCAGTGTGTTAGCAGATTGATTGCAATTTAACTCTTAATATATTTTAAAGAGTTCTAAGCACCAAAAAAATATTTTAAAAGGTTAAAAACACCAAAAAAATATTTTAAAGTGATTTTTGGAACTAAAAAATACATTAAAGGTTAAATTGCAATCAATCTGCTAACACACTGGATACAACTGAAAACATATTTTAAGGGGTTAAAATACTAAAAATTATTTTAGGATACTATATGTTACTTAAAAAATATTTTAAGATACTAGATACTTCCAAAAAAATATTTCAAAATATTATATCTTATTTTTTAAAAAAAAAAAACTCACCCCTTTACCCCAAACTACACCAAAACGGTATAGTTTGGGAGAAAAGGATGGGCAGCGGACCGCTAGGCAGCGGACCGCAGCCAAATCCGATACTAGGAGGAAGTGACCATTCACAGCTGTAATTTGAAAAGCTCTATAAATATTATTAGCTTATCGTGGAATTTTAAGATGTATTTTCCTCGCCTGCAAAATATGACAAAGTCGCTTGTCGTCTATAGGTAAATGTTTTTTTTTCCTTGATCCAATCTATAGTTGTTCACATTTTTTGTGCTTCAAAGTTTTTGGTGTCATTGTTGGAGAATCAAAGAATTGGTTTTTAAAATTAGAGGACTTAAGTAATTTGAGATTAAGCATTTAGTTTCTTTCGATTTTTTTTTTTTTTTGGAGTTTGGTAGCTTGGATAGTTTTTATGATAGTTGCTTCGGTTTTATCAACTTTTCATTTCTTTGTTCAGTTGGATCATTGATTTTGTTTTTTAAGGGAAAATTTTTGTTAGCCCCTATGGAAAAGATTTCATTCAGTCAAACCCTAAAAAATTCTGAAATTTTACTGCACCCTCTTGGATCAAAATAAAATTAAGTTTTATAAATGAAAAGGTAATGATGCCCTTTGTTTATTTTTTTTCAAAAGAGCATTTACAAAGCAAATATGAGCATTTATGAAACAAATAAGGGCATTTACAAGATAAATAAATTATTTGCAAGACAATTAAAGGGATTCACAAGAAAATATGGAATTAGCAAGAATATTTTAGCCATTTATGAGACAAATAAGGGGATTTACAAGACAAATAAAAATATTTACAAGATAAATAAAGGAATTTGAAAGAACCCTAAGAGTTAAAAAAAAATTTTGGCCATTCACAAGATAAATAAAGAAATTCACGAGGCAAATAAGGGCATTTATAAAACAAATAAAGTAACTTTTTACCCATAAAACTTAATTTCATTTTGACCCAAGAGAATACAATGAAGCTTCAGATTTTGTTAGGGGTTAATTGAAATCTTTCCTCTATTTATCTATCCTTTTGCAGTACCTTGCAGTATATACAAATTAGGGGAACCAGTTATTAGAGCCGCGAAATTGGGCCGAGCCCGTCGGGCCGGCCCGTTTAAGCCCTGTTAAGTCTCGGGCCGGGCTTGTAAATTGGAGCCTCCAAAGGAAGACAGATCTAAAAGGGCCCGCCTTATAGGGCTGGCCCGTTAGGCCCTTTTAATTTTTTTTTTTTTGCCCCTACCCCTTGCCCGGTCACCCCTTATCCAAAAGTTTTTGATATTTTTACTCCTCAAGTAGAGCCTACTATACAAAGTGAAGCACAATCAAATGTCCTTAAAATTGATGATAGTGGTGAAGAAGATGAAAATGATAGTCGTCATACTAATATTGTGTAGAGGTTAGAGTGTTTAGTTTCTTGCTTTCTTATACTTTAGTCTTTATGTGAGTTATTATGGGCATGATTTTACTTTTGATTATACATTAGTAACTGTGTTTGTTTCTTGCATGAGACATGTTTAAACTTTAATATTGACAACATTTATGTGTTAGATTAGAACTTTGTCTATCCTTCTAAAAGAAAATACGTAGGAAAAATAGTTAAATATTGTGAAATGGACTTCCTCGCCCTGCGGGCCAGACTTTGAAAAACTGCAATTTTCCTGACCCCGAGCCCTTTATAGCCTTGGCCTGTCAAGGGCCGGCCCTGATTCCAAGCTCTACCAGTTATGGTGAGCCATAAGCTTGTCGAATATAGACGGTCTAAATTAGATTTTTTTTTAAAAAAAATGATATTTTTATCATTTTTTTTAAAAAAATTATCGTTAAAATATTATCTTCATTTTAGATTGTGTACCTATTAAAATAATTTATTAAGGAAAAAAAAATCAAATTGTCCATATCAGATTTGGACAGTCTAGAATTGACAAGCTTATGTTGACCCATAACTTGTTCCCAAATTAGGGGCTAAAAACACCAGTTCTCTCAAAATCATGTGTCTCCTTTTCTTCTTAAAATCATATTTCCATCCTCATATTAAAAAAAATAGATAGTTCAGATTTCATATTTTATAAAACTATTATTTTAAACATAAATAAATAGATTTAAATTGTTAAAATCTAATCTACACAATTCATAACTGCAATACAAACAAAATTTAAAAAATTAAATTATAAAATACTATAATAATAATTTTAAAAAATATTAAATCTAAACCATTCATTTTTTGATTTGAGGGTGGAGATAGGATTTTGAGAAGAAAAGGAAAAAAAGAATTTTGAGAGTACCATCTTCTAGGAAATCAAGGGCAAGAAAATTTTGGAGACAAACACCTCCACGTCCAATGCAAACAAAGGGATAGTTGAAAATTAGAATAACGAGTTGGGTGTTAATGACTTATTTGAGTAGGCAAGCTCAAACTATGCTTAAAATGCTAGACTTCAACGTGCATTTATATGGGAGATAATAATGAATATCCGAACAAGCACTTGACACAAATTTTGGATGTGTGGGATTCATTTAAGCAAAATGAAATCCCTAAAGCTTTAATTAAGATAGGATGAGGTAGAGAACTATAATCAAGAATGTTGTGTGGGAAAAATAATGTTAGGAATTTCACCTCTAACCCATCCCAAGTCGACTATAACTCAGACTCCATTTTTATTGCATGAATCACACACATCTAAAATTTGTGCCAAGTGCTTATTTGGATCCTTATAATTATTTCCTACTCATTGAATTCTAACATTTTAAGCAGTGTTTGTTTGATCTCAAAATTATTACCTTGAAATTCATACTCGAGCTTAACTGTTCAAATAGTCATTGGCATCTATCCCATAATCCTCATCCTCTGCCGTCAGTGGTGTTGACTCTAAGATCTCCTTGGCATTACTTGTCTTCGCAGGCATTTTCTTAGCCTTTGATGTGGGGACATATATAAAAGGTAATTACACGACATTGTGAACGGTAAAAGAGAATATAAGCACCAATACACAACACTCTGAAGCTCGAAATAATTCTTAACCATTAACGAACTTAACTGCTTTTCATTTCATGATTCAAAGGCAAAATAGCAATATATCACCATAAAATTTTTACCATCATACATCATGTAACCATGTAATCATTTTAAGAGTTGTAAATTGTACATAGCATTTTCTTCACATGATATAAGCAAAGCTATGTTTGCCTTCGATTCTACACATTGAGAAATCACTTTTGTGCCCACTTGCTTCTCAATAAGAGATGGGAAACATGCTCAATATCATTTGATTGAATAGGTGACCTAGCTCCTTCTTGTTTGAAAACACCCTCCACTTCAATTGGAATTATTTTCACAAAGAGTAAATATGAGATAATAAAGCCTTAGAAAGGAAGGGATTGGGTCCTTGCAATATCCACACAATATCTCAATCCCTAATCTTCATTTGCCAAAGGGATTCTGTAGTCTGATCAAAACTCGTGAACTAGAGTGAGATGTGGGTGAGATTCACAACATGGATTAGGACAATTTTACCTCACCCCGTTCCCTTCATTCCAGTGTAATAGAACCCGAACCGGATCGAGCAGTCCAGACCAGAAATTGGAAATCGGCCAGTAGACCGGATCGGTCTGGAAATTTAAAAAAAAAAAAAATCAATTTTTTTTTTCCCTTTAGAATTTCATATTAACAAGTCTAAAATTTTCAATTTCTTACCGGTTTGGTCCCGAGTTAGCTCCGGTTTGACTTTGGTCTGACCCAGTACCCTAACCGGTTCAGGGACCAGTCCGGGTTTAATTATCTTGCTTCATTCTTTAAAATTCAACATTATAACGGCCGAGCTGGTTCAGCACTTTTTTACATGGATATTTATAAGCTAACCCACTTTGCTCTCAATCAATAGTTGGTTTATCCACCCCAAACAAGGCGATTAGGTAAAGATTACGTTTATGCACAGAGATGAAGCTCTATTCTTGAAATAATCCCTGAAATGATGAAAGCCAGCAGTGAGGACTGAGAAAAAACATGCACGGATGAAAAAAAATATAACTCCATCGGATAGTCAGTTACCTCAACCAGATTCAGAACCAAGAATGATGCACCTGAAACCCCAATTTATTGGGACCAGCCAGAGACTTGTTTACTCGTGAACTCGAATAATACCTCGTACAAACCCTGGTATTTTCAAAATACCATTATTTGGAGCAAAATAAAGATCCACCATATAGTCTTGAAGAAAAACTAAATAACAGGCAGCAAATGTACTTGATCAGAAATTTTTTTACAACTATAACAAATTACATTCGAATCATATTTGAGAATAGAGAGTCATCTAAAAGTGAGAGAGATGAAACAAGCTTAAATTTTAAGGTGTTTCTCTCTGAACAGGTCAAACAAATTTTTCCTGACCGACATGAAATATTGCAGATATAGAATGATAATACAAGTTTAGAAGACGTCTAACCTGTCATTTGAAACAGAATCATTCAGTTGGTGCCTGTGGCCGAAATGTGTTGCTGCACTTGCTGTAAACCAATATTGGTGCAAGTACAGCTTAGAAGCAGCCAGAAATCAGGCACAGCAAATTGGATATAATCAGACAACATTCTGATTTTAAACAAACAGAGAAGGTGAACTAATCAGTTAATATTAAAAAAATGGAGAATTCATATAAGAAACCCAAATTCAAATCCCAAAATTTTATTTTAAAAAAAGACTATTCTTAAGCCTAGGTTTTAAAAAGTTAAAAAGAAATTAACCAAATATGAAACAACCTCCGTAGAACAAATCTACATTATAATATTATTTATAAAGACAAGGACAACCATATGCTCACTTAACTGACAGAATCTGTGCCGGGAATAAACCAAAACCAAGGAAACATGATGACAGATAAACATGGAAATGTGGCAACTTATGTAACCATGATACAATAAATAAGATAAACATCAATGAATCATAGTTATCCATAAACGAACTGCAAAATTTAATCTATTATTTAAACATCTACAAATCTTAAGTTGATTTCACCTGCATAGCTTCCTTCCACCAAATAGGCCAACTTTTTGTAAGGTAGGTAATAATTTTTCACAAACCTATCACATACGGAAACCATATCAGATTTGTTTGATCAGTAGGAAGGTTATGTTGCCAATCAAGATTTATGTTTAATTTCTTAGTATATAAGTTATGATCAATTGCATTCAAAACATTAAACAAGAAACTACAAGTGTGCATGCAAGTGATAAAAGAAAATCAAATAACACATTCAGATTTACAAGACCATCAAAACAATTTCATCAACTGGGAGGACGATGAAAAATGAACATTCACCATCACGCCAAACAAAATAAGGTGGTGGTGGTGGTGGTGACAATGAAGACCAAGATTGAAGTCGTAGACCAAGGTTGAGGTTGGAGAAGATAGAAGGAGACCGAAGAAGGTGAAGACCAAAGAAGATTGTAGATCAGTGTAGGCAACAATGGCATCGGAGTTGGGTGAAGATGGGGTGGCGAAGGTACAACAGGAAGGCTTAGTGGTGGTACGATGGGAAGGTACAATTGAAGCAGAGATTGAAGGGCAAGGAACTGAAGGGCAGAGAGGTCCTTCTGAACTAGTTCATGGAAAAGCCTTGATTCCATCATGGGCAGCAAGGAATTCGATTCTGACCTTTTTCCTTGAATCCAATTCTCTAGGGAATTTGATTCAGTCCTACCAAACATGTTTAATGTGGAATCCTTTTCCAATTCCATTTCTCTCAACAGGATTCCAGCCTACCAAACACAGCCTTAAGGGATGAGGGCAGGGCAACGCATGAGTATTGTCCAGGATTCCCTTTCTTTTCATGCCTAGACAAGAAGTATAGGAAGAGTTGACAGCAGACTAGCAGTAGAAAGCAATTTTGCTCACAATATGAACCTTGTCACCAGTCTAGGTCTCAATGAATGGTAAATACTTTTAAGAAAGAGGACTTTGAGATAAAAGCCAGGAAAACTGATCTCAAATTACAAAAAGCAAAGAGGTAGATTTCCCTAAATATTCCCCTTCGTTTTTTCCTCATTTGGATATCATTATTATCAAAGCAAAATTTCAAACTAAATTTATTTTTGGTTAAATTAGTATTTTGGTTCCACAATTAGTTGAATCATTTTCATTTGGACCCCTTGATTCCAATTTGGTCACATCAGCCAAAACCATATCATATGTATCATAAACATAGAGCTTTGCTGGCAAACAAGTCTCATACTAGACCAGAAAAGAGATAAAAATAAAAAAAAGGTACAATAGAGTTAATATGGCATGCAGTGTGTAACCTGGCAACCGGAAATGAAAGTTTAGGATACATCCAATTTGAATAACAGCAGCCAATCTGGCGCAAAGCGAACTTGACTGACCGAATTGAAACAATAAGTAAACTTGTGGGACAAATACTAATTTAACCTTTATTTTTTCTTTGCAGCAACTTCTCAGGAACATAGAGATTGCAAGACCTAAGTGTAAAATTAAAATTAAATATCACCATTGATGAATGGAGGAGTACCTTCCAGACAAACTCTTCAGTAATGAGAATCTCTATTATACATCAAGACTTGGGATGATTTTCGGAAGCAATAGGTGAGGTGGCTTTGAACATGACTCTTCAACATTTCTATCAAAATTTAGGAATGAGAGTTCATTTTCAAGAATGGAATAAGCTTCTGAAAATGCCTGCACCAAAAATTTTGCGTAAAAAACATAACTAGGAGAAGGTTAAATTATCAGCCCAACACTTCAAAATAACCACCAAAAGAATGAAAGATACAGCAATAACCAAGCAGAAAAAAGCTAAAATTTTTAAGCATTCTCTGAAGCATTATAATGAGAAATTAAGAACAAGACATCCAACTTCATTGATAATTTATCATCCTAGTTATCATGGCATAGACAAACAATTTTAGACTAGAAACAATCCATGGTTGGTAATTATGATATAACCATTACCTTGATACATTGATGTATGCGGAAGCAATTTCTTCCCACATTATTCATTGGGAAAAGAGGATCATCTATGTGTATTGGATCAATGCTACAAAGTCAAGTAGTTGGTCGTCAATATCAGGGGAGGAATAAAGTGTAAAGGACACCACGTCATATACGCAAAAAAAAAAAAAAAGGCTTGAGTTCACTATTACCTACAACCTCTTTCTCTTTTCAGATAAACTCCACTTCCCTGGACAGAAATTCTCATTTGGCGGGGATCAAATACATTCCTGGAGAGGGGCAAACCAAAAGGCGGGAAAAGAAAACTGTCTTAAAGACTCCACGATGGTAAGGTATCAGTAGTTTACCATTTGCAACAAGAAAGTTCACTAACCCAAAAAAGTAGAGAAAGTCCATTAGAAGGCTTCCATAGTTCTGCAAGGTAATAATAACAAGTTTATTAAATAGTGATCAGATATTTTTAAAAAATAAAAAAATGGAAAAGAATAGCAATATTATTATAAATACAAGCCTCCATGAGAAAGCTTGGCTCTCCATGGATACATTTTCATGGAATCTGAGATAAACAGAATAAAAATGCTTTGGCAGCTAGAAGTTAGTGAGAAAAGAGATATGCGAATCAGCAGTTGACAGGCTCAACATATGGTAGTTTTGGCCATGAGAGGAAAAAAACATTAGTTTTTTAACTTCTTAACTGTGCAAGTAGATGGAATGATAATTGTCCAGGGGAAAAAAACAAACTGAATATCCCCTAAATCACTCTAAATTGAGAGTTCAGATCCTCTGCAGACTACAATGAATAAATTAAAGCACATGGTGCAGTAAAATTGAGATAGAGAGAGTTTGAATGCCAGTAAATAAGGTTTATATGCCTTTGTTTCTATTTCATCTTGTCTCGTTTATGTGTAGAGCACCAAAGGGAAGCCAAATGCAAAATTCCATACCATAACAAATTTGAAGGTAAAGATATGCCCTTCAAGATATCAAAATCACTCCCCAAACAAACTGTTAAAATATTAGGAAATAAATTAGGATCCCATGATTCAAGTATCCTATTATATCCCTTGATTATAGTCACTCTAGTTTAGGAAGGATTCTGAATTTAAGTTGATTGATTGTCATTGATTTCTCTTAATACCTCTCTTTATGAGGGCTCTCCTTTGGAGCCTATATATTGTACCCTATTTTCATTGGAATAATATAACATTGAGTGCACTGGTCTCTGAATTAAACATGATATAGTCATTACTAGGAATGATGAAAGTTCTATTGCTCAACTAAAGAGGGATTTGTCCACTGAATTCCAGGTTAAGGATCTCGGCCAAATGAAATACTTCTTGGGTATGGAAGTGGCAAGAACAAAGAGGGGCATCAACATATCCCAGCAGAAGTATACCCTAGACCTGTTGCATGAGACAGGAATGTTAGGGGCACAACCCGAGGGAACACCGATGGAAGAAGGTTGTCATCTAGAAATCAAAGAAAATGGTGTCCCGGTTGACTCTGAACAGTATAGAAGACTTGTAGGGAAGCTGATATACCTGACCCACACATGCCCAAATATCAGCTATGCTATCGGAATAGTAAGTCAGTTCATGCATCAACCACAGGAAGAACACATGGCAGCTGTCTACAAAATCTTGAGTTATCTGAAATTCAATCCAGGAAGAGGAATTTTCTTCAAGAAGTGCACAGCCAGAAACTTGGAGATCTACACCGACGCAGACCATGCAAAGGATAGAGAAACCAGAAGGTCAAAATGAGAGGATACTGTACATATGTGTGGGGAAATCTAGTGACATGGAGAAGCAAGAGGCAAACTGTTGTGTCAAAGAGCAGTACGGAAGCAGAATTGAGAGTTGTGAATGACGGAACATGTGAAAAACTCTAGGTTATCCGGTTACTAAAGGAATTAGGAATTCCGTATGAGGGTCCCATACAAGTTTGGTGTGACAACCAATCCAGTATTGAGATGATGAGAAACCCTGTTTATCATGATCGAACAAAGCATGTTGAGATAGACAGGCACTTTATTAAAGAAAAAGTTGAAGAAGGCATTATGACATTGTCCTATATACGGTCTAAAGAACAGATTGCAGATATAATGACCAAGCCACTGGGCAGATCTAAATTTGAAGAGTTTCGACACAAGCTGGGAATGTTTGACATATACTCTCCAACTGGAGGGGGAGTGTTAGAATATTAGGAAATAAATTAGGATCCCATGATTCTAGTATCCTATCATATCAGTTGATTATAGTCACTCTAGTTTAGGAAGGATTCTAAATTTAAGTTGATTGATTGTCATTGATTTCTCTTAATTCCTCTCTTTATGAGGGCTGTCCTTTGGAGCCTATATATTGTACCCTATTTTCATTGGAATAATATAACATTGAGTGCATTGGTCTCTGAATTAAACACAAACAAATCAAAGAATATCATAAAACACACAGTTCCACTTGTTTAGAAACTGGAGAAATCAAATGGGGAAAGTTGTCAAGAGAAAAAATTATTCAGCCAATCAAATCTACATGCCATTTGTATTTATACTTTCAAGTATTGCTGACCAAGGATCTGATTTTAAATGGATCGTTAAAGTTTCAAATTGACTTGTCAAGAAGAAACCTGTCCCTTGCATGAGAATGAGAAATTGTACTTGATAGTTACAGTCAGTTATCGAGTGAGCCTAACACTTGTGAGTGATTCAAATATTAAATATCTGTGAAGTATTAATCTCCATTCTTAATTTAAACAAAGCATTGAAATCAATACCCAGTCACTCACCAACACTGAAATATTGAGATACATGGTAGCTAGATTATGTAGGTATGAAAAATAATAACAAAATCACAATAATAAGTATGAGGAACCTCACAGCAATCAATTTTTATTCGAAAAACCCTCCATTAGGAAAGAATTTAAATTTATTGCATCTAAAAGCCATCCTTTAATTATGCTTATATTTCATTGTCCCTGGTCATATAGGGAGGTCAAATGAAGCTTCCATGGTTTACCAAAACCACTAAAATATAAATGCCTTTCCCAAGTTATGATGAAATTCCAATGGAGCTTCAGCAAGCATAAATGTCTGTATAATAACTTATATAGCTATTTTGAAGTTTCACGTGTCATGTTATAATCATCTTTCACATGAAGATATTTTCTCAAACATCTAAAAACTTATGATCTTATTGTTTCAGCTTCTTCAAAAAACCAATTCTGTAAAGGTACCAGACATGAAAGTGTATTTTATTTGACTTTCAAATCAGAACAGACCTTCCAAATGTGTGTTTAAATCACAAGCAAGTATTAGTACTTGTATTTATATCAATGTCTTTTGTGTACTTATATGTTAATGCATGCACGCTTGCATAATACCCATCCCAATCAGATTCAACTACTACCCCATTTTCCATAACTAGTTAATAACCAAGCAAATTGGTTTCAAAGCATTAGTTTTTTAATGGGAGAAAATACCAGAACAAGACGCTCCCAGAACAAAATAGCATATAAAAGGAAGTCCAACACATCATATGTTAATTACGAATGAAAACATTCTATCAGATAAAAGGAGAATGAATTATATTCAACTGTGCCAGCTGCTATATTAAGCACAATCTCGTCATTAACAAAAAATAATGATGATAAGCATTAATATTTGGTTAGGACCAAAGTAAAATCCTCATTTATCATCAGCAGAAAGATATTACAGTAAGAACAAATTTGTATTGTAATGGAGGGACCAAATCTTACTTGGTCAATCTGCCGGCCCAGATGGTGCTCATGTTGAAGAAAGCGTATAATTAGTAACACCTATAATAGAAATCCGGCTTATGCACAATTTTTCACATATAAGAAAATTTATATAGTAATAAACATTCAAAATGTGAGAAACCAGCTTCCTTGAATACTAAATGAAGATATTTTACAGAAGTCCATCAAATTTGGACAACAGAATGGGAAAAAAAAAACTTGAATGCAGTTGCTTATCCTTATTATTAGGTTACTCAATACTCAATTAAAACATGACAAGTATATTGTTTTTACAACTTAGCATCACATGACTGAGCCTTTAAAAAAAAATTGCAAGTTAAATTGTGTTGGATAATTTGATAGAAGGATATAAAGAAGTAAACAGGAATATGTATATCCCATCTGTGTTACTTCTGAACCAAGAGGCCTCTAAGAAAATTTCGCATGAATATGTTAAGAATGCATACCAAACAGTAGGAACTTAAGCCGCCAGAATAGGACTGATCAAGGCTTCGATCTGCCAAGAACTGTTTTAGCACCAAAGCAAGAGGTGTAACAGCAGGAAATTGTTCTGTCAGACCCTTAACCTATAGGCAACAGTATAATGCAATATTGGTCAATAAAAACCAACGCAGACATGAATGGATTAATAGTTACAAGAGATAGGATTGCTGCTTCCTGAACAGCAAAACTAACACACTGAAATCAAACAACCCAGGGGCCAAAGAACGTTAGTGACAGGTTGTCATGAAATTAGCAAATAAATCACATTAATTATGAAAAAAACAAAATTAATTTGCCACCCTAAAGACAATTAGGTTCGCCACCTGGCTTTTTCATAAATGTGCGCACGTAACAAAGCCCCTTTTCCTCCCTCTCCTCATGTTAGTGGTGGTCCCCACATCCGCTGCCACACATTTTACCTTTCTCTATGTATCCTAGCCTCTCTCCTCTTGACAACATAGATCATACCCCTCTCCTCCCACCAAAACAACAGTCAACACCCTTCTCCATTTCCAACAAAAATATTTCCCATTCTTTTTTTGGTACTTCAATTTTCTTATTGATCAGTGTAAGGACTCAGAACGGTGCACCAAATGAAATCAATAAATCTGGTTCAATATTACAAAAGAAACTGCTCTTCCAGTGGGGAAGAGGAAGGCTCCACTCTGTGGAAATAATCTCACAGCCTCTCTAAGGGATCTGGGCTTAAGAATCACCAGCACCCTCTTCCAAAATACTCACAAAAACATCGATGCCCTCTCCCATGAACCAACATCTAATATAAAGCAAAAAGCAGTCAACACAGTCTCCCATAAACCTAGGACAGCAGACAACCTAAATGTCTATAGCATAACCTACTACTAAATAACCTCTTGCTCCAAAATAGAAGGAAGTTTCCAAAGTCAACTGTGGCATTTTATAAAGCATCTTGCCCATTTGTATGCAACTGCTTCTGTCTCCTCTTATAGGTTTTCCCGCTGAATTGGGTTGTAACATTACCCGCCCCTAAAAGCTTCACCTTGTCCTCAAGGTGAAAGTCCGGAAACTGTTTCGCGATAGTGTCCGCCAACTCCCATGTGCTCTCAAAGTCCTGCAGGTCCTTCCACTTGACCAACACCTCCAATTGGCCATTAGTGAGCTGCCTTACTGTGCTAATAGCTTCCAGTTGCACCTATAGTTCAAAATGTACAGTCAATGCCGGAGGGATGGTAGGACTGACTAGAGCTGATGGGACCAATTTCTTAAGATTTGAAATGTGGAAAACAGGGTGCACTCGAGCGGTGGGTAGAAGATCCAGCTTGAAGGCCACGGCCCCCACTTTCTCCAGGATTTTAAAGGGTTTGTAGAAACACGGACTGAGCTTCTCGTTGACTTTGCGAGCTAGTGACTTCAATCTGCTGAATTTTTACATAAGCAAGATCTCCAATGTCAAATTGCAAATCCCTCCTATGCTTATCAGCTTGTTGAGAACGAATCTGCTCGTTCACTTCTTCCACAAGCGATGGCTCATCTTGACATTTGAGGAAACTAGGTGGATCTCGACCGTCTATTGCTCTGAATGGTGTCATGTTGGCTGAACCTTGGTGAGAAGTGTTATACCAATATTCAGCCCATGGTAGCCATTGTGTCCATTGCTTCAATTTTTCAATGGTAAAGCACCACAAATAAGTCTCCAACCCTTTGTTTAGTGCTTCGGTTTGCCCGTCCAATTCCGGATGATAAGCTGAACTAAGGCAGAGCTGAGTGCCAGCCTATTTGAATAATTCCTTCCAGAAATAGCTCACAAACACTTTGTCACAGTCTAACACAATGGTTCTTGGAAACCCATGCAATTTGACTATTTCCCTTACAAATACTTCAGCCACGTCCTTAGCAAAGAAAGGATTAGAAAGAGGCAGGAAATGACCACACTTGGTGAGTCTATCAACAATAACAAGTATTGTGTCATACCGCTAGGATTTGGGAAGGCCAGTGATGAAATCCATACTTATATCCTCCCAAACAGCATTAGGAATGAGTAAGGGCTGCAGCAATCTGGCTGGTGAAAGAGCTTGGTGTTTGCTCCTTTGGCATACTGTGCAGCTGGCCACAAATTGTTGCACGTCTCTCTTCATGCCTTCCCAATAAACTACATTAGCTATCCTTTTATATGACCTCAAATAACCTGAATGTCCCCCTATAGGAGAACTGTGATATTCTTTCAAAAGCAGTGGAATACGGCTGGATTTTTTGGGCAAGACCAGCCTACCCTTGTAGCGTAAGCAGCCTCTAACCAAGCAATAGCCATCCACACCGTCTTTCGTGGTCAGTAGTTGCTGCATAATTCTGTTTAATTTGGGGTCAGCCTGAACCTCTTTTTCCCACTCTTCGATCTCATCATATTGCCACAAGGAAAACCCCATCACATTCAGCGTTCCTTCTTGGCGTGATAATGCATCCGCCACTCGATTCTCTTTCCCAGGTTTGTAAACAATTTCAAAGTTGAACCCCAACAGTTTTGACACCCACTTTTGCTGATTTTCTTCAATGACCCTCTGTTCAAACAGGAAGTTCAGGGCCTTTTGATCGGTTCTGATGACAAATCGCTGCCCCCATAGGTAATGTCTCCATTTTTTAATTGCTAGCACTATTGCCATAAGTTCCCTTTCATAGACTGAACATCGTTGGGCTTGGGTTGATAGTTTCTAACTAAAGCAGGCCATCGGTCGCCCCTTTTGCATAACACTGCACCTACTCCCGTCCCTAAGGCATCTGTTTCCAGCTCAAAAGGGACTGAAAAATCAAGCATTGCGAGCATCGGTAGGGTTGTCATGGCTGCCTTGAGAGCTTCAAATGCAGCAGTAGTCGTTGGGGTCCACGTGAAGGCTTCCTTCTTGAGTAAGTCAGTTAAAGGACTAGCGATTTTCCCATAGTTCTAGACAAACCGCCGATAATAGCCCGTTAACCCTAGGAAACCGCGTAGCAACCTCACATTCTTGGATTGTGGCCATTTGACCATGCTCTTAATTTTTCTTATATTGGCTTGGACCCCTTCCTCTGAGATTATGTGGTTGAGATACTCGATCTTGGGCTGCACAAAGCTGCAATTTTTTAGTTTGATTACTAATTTATGCTCCTGCAATATAGTTAACACCTCTTCAAGGTGTTCCATGTGAGTAAATACATCACTGCGATAGATTAATATGTCATCAAAAAAACTAGCACAAACTTCCTCAAGTATCCCCTGAATATCTCATTCATTAAAGACTGAAATGTAAAGGGAACATTAGTAAGTCCGAACGGCATCACCTTGTCCCTCATGTGTTCTGAATGCTGTCTTGTGTTCATCTCCAGCCTTGATGCGGATTTGGTGATACCCGGATTTCAGGTCCAGCTTGGCGAAAACAGTGGCGCCTTTCAGCTCATCCAACAACTCGTCTATGGCTGGAATTGGGAATGTATCAAGCACCGTGATCTTGTTCAGGGCCCTGTAATCCACGCAAAACCTCCAGCTTCCATCCTTCTTCTTAACCAGCAGAATCGGACTTGCATAGGGACTAGTACTGGGCTGGATGATTCTTGCCTACAACATGTCTCTAACTAGTTCTTCAATCTCCTTCTTTTGTGCATGGGGATAGCGATAAGGTCTGATATTTGGGGGCTGTTCTCCTGGTTTGATAACAATAGCATGATCCCGTGAGCGCCTTGGTGGGAGAGTTGCAACTGCCTAGCATACTGTGGGGTCATTCCTTAATAACTTCCTGACTTCTGCTAGCATGGCAGGTTCATTGACTATACTTCTGCATTCCAAGACAAACCCGTCTCCTTTCTTCTTGACCGCCTTCATAATGAATTTCAAGGAGGCTAAAGCTCGAGACAAAGACAGATCTCCTTGCAAACAAACTTGATTACTCTTCCTGCCAATCTTCATGGTCATCAATTTCCAATTAACTCAAACTTCCCCTAGCGTTTTGAGCCACTCAATCCCCAAGACAACATCGACCCCTCTGATGGAAAGGGGTAAAACATTTGCACTATATCCAGTCCCTGAACTCTCATCACAATGTCTCGACACCATTGCCTACCCTTAACCCACTGTAATCGTGTACTCAACGACCCCATCCACTTTAACTCCCCAGTTCCCCAACAGGTTCTTTGCAATGAAATTATGAGTAGCCCGCAAATCAATTAGGATGACCACCGACTCCCCTGCTAGTTTGCTATTCACTTTCAAGGTATGGTTGTTCTCGAAACCGGCGAAAGAGTTTAAGGATAGCTCCATGAGTGTTATTTCACCTTCCGCATCATAGTAATCTTCAACCCCGTCTGTGAGCTCCTCTCTGTCTCCTTCCGCCTTCTCAGGTTCCACATCAATGAGGAACACTTGCAGGTGCTTATCTTTGCAGCGGTGGTTCGGAACGCACCGCTCTCCACATTTATAACAGAAACCCAGCTCCCTTCTTCTCGCCATCTCCAAGTCCGGCAATCGGTGACTCATCCCGGCGCGTCGAGTCGACGATACACAAGTCAACGTGCTCCCAACTCTAGTATCCAATAACTTCGAGTCGGTTCGCGCGGGTTGGAGGTGTTAGTGGATACGGGTATGGGCTTGCTGGCTTCGGCCACTTGGGTTACCCGGGTATACATGGGCTGGGCTGAAAAGCTTCTGGGCCCAACAGAACTTGTAGCTCTAGCAGTTCTTAAGCCCTTCTCAGCTCCCAGTAATTGTGTCTTTTTGTCCACACGCAATGCCTTGTCAACCAGCTCCCCCAAGTCCTTCACATCCGTTAATTGGAGTTCAGTTTGAACCTCGGCCTTTCAACCCGTTCAAAAAGACTCCGATTAAACAATCTTCTGAGACCCCTTTTAATGGGTATGACAAACGTTCGAACTCTTGCAAGTATTCAAGCACTGAATTCTCCTGTTTAGCTCCCAACAGAGCTCGAAATTCTCCTCCCAACTAAGTAGCATAAAGCCTTTTCAACAACTTTTCTTTAAACTCGGCCCGACTCCTCAAAGAAGAATGCGATTCCTTCCACAAATATCAATGTAATGCTCTTTTTTCCAAGCAAACTGCAGCTGCCTCTAATTTCTCTGCCTCTACGATCCCGTTAACCTGAAAATAATGCTCCACCCGAAAACACCATCCCAACAGGTCCTCTCCATCAAACACGGGAAAATCCAACTTCTTGTATTTCACCGTTTCCTTCTCTTATTCTGTGTTGCTCTCAGTCTCTGTTTCGGTATGTGGGTCTTCTACGTCACCTCGCCATTTGGGTTTCTTGCTTGAACCCTCCTTCTTGCGTAGCAGTACCTCCCTCATGAGGTTCATGCCGGAGGTTAGTTCTGCTACCTATCGAGAGTCAGATCCTCCACCTTCTTGCTTAGACTGGCCACTGACTCTTTCAGCTCCTTCACTTCATTTGCCATCTTGTTCGGACCTCACTGCTCTGATACTACTTGTAAGGACTCAAAATGGTGCAACAAATAAAATCAATAAATCTGTTTCAATATTACAAAAGAAACCACTCTTCCAATGGGGAAGAGGAAGGCTCCACTCTATGGAAATAATCTCACAACCTCTCTAAGGGATCTGGGCTTAAGAATCACCAGCACCCTCTTACAAAATACTCTCACAAAAACATCGATGCCCTCTCCCATGAACCAACGTCTAATATAAAGCAAAAAGTGGTCAACACAGTCTCCCATAAACCTAGGACAGCAAACAAACTAAATGTCTATAGCATAACCTACTGTTAAATGTCAGTCAGCACCGAATAGCACACAATGGTTGACACTCACACACCTCCTGACCTCCGTCTATCACTCACCTATCCTCTGAGTTTATCTTTGACTTTCTGTATTCAGTTTCTATAGCTTTCCCTATCTATACATTGTAATACTTCTGTGATAAATGTATTAAGCAAGAATGAGACCCAAGAGTCTCATTCCTACTAAATAACCTCTTGCTCCAAAATAGAAGGAAGCTTCCAAAGTCAACTGTGGCATTTTATGAAGCATCTTGCCCATTTGCATGCAACTGCTTCTGTCTCCTCTTATAGGTTTTCTTGCTGAATTGGGTTGTAACAATCAGACTATTAGGTTTCCATTTTCCTTCCCATTTTTTCCATAAAAAAATGGTTTGCGCAACAATAATTATATCAAATTCAATTTTCACTTCTTAAAGCTTTTCTCTCCATCCATCCTTTGTAAATTTTCTAAAGTGACTCTTGGAAGTTTTTTTATAAAAGCAAACAGGATATCCAACCTCTTATAGTTAGTTAATCATATCAAAGCTTTAGAATGCTTTTTTATTTCTCTTGGATATAAGATGGACGATAGCTTAAGATGGGAATTGTTGAGAATATCAAGTTTAGAAATATTAATCATTATTATTAAGGATAGCATTTAGTATTTAATGGGATTAGATATGAATATTATATTTTACGAATATATGTTTAAGATATTATGATTTGATTAGATTGGATTATGATATTAGGGTTAGAGTTAGTCTATTCTTGCCTATATAAAGGCCTCTTTGTGCTCTCTTTTATTTTAAGAATTAATAATATTAGTATTTTTTCATGTGCTTCAATGTGATCCTTCAATCTCAACATGGTATCAAAGCCTTAGGGTTCTTTCTTTTAGCCCTAGTGGTTTCGTTCTCCTATCTCATGGTTTCAGATTTTGATGAGTTTCGTCTCCTTCTGGCTGCATTCTTTTAATTTTGGTCCCTGGTAAGATTGTTCGTTGTTGGTTTGGTCCCTGGTGAGACCGTTTGGTGTTCGTCCCTAGTGAGACGTCCGTTGTTCCTTTGCTCCCTTGTGAGACCGTTCATTGTTGGTTTGATCCCTCGTGAGACCGTGTGTTATGGCTTATACTCTGGTTTGGTACTCTTTGTTGTTCGAGTTCTAAGCTATGGATCATTGTTTTCTTGAAGATCAGTTGTTGCATGCGCAAGTTGCTTCCAGCTTGAAGGGGAGTGTTAAGAATATTAAGTTTAGAAATATTAATTAATTATTATTAAGGATATCATTTAGTATTTATTAGGATTAGATATGAATATTATATTTTAGGAATATATCTTTAAGATATTATGATTTGATTTGATTTGATTATGATATTAGGGTTAGAGTTAGTCTACTCTTGCCTATATAAAAGCCTCCTTGTACTCTCTTTTATCTTAAGGATCAATAATATTAGTATTTTTTCATATGCTTCAAAGTGATCCTTCAATCTCAACAAGAATAATTAATATCCACAATCGAAGGCAATCAGGTAAAATCCACTTTTCCTTTTTGGCCAATCACAGAGACAGTCAAAGTTCCATAATCAAAAGAAATTACCAGTTCAGAAGTTTGGAGTCCAGTATGTGATGGGGTCTTGAAGCTGATGTCAAGACGTACTGATTTGGAATCCTTTGCACTGTCACTATTTATTGGGGAGCATTTGAGCACTGCTGAATCTTCTGAATGAACCATATCAGAATAAACAACATTGCCATTTTCACCATCTGTACAAGACAACTTCCCTTTTGGAGATTGTAAAATAGGAGCAGAAGAGGTGATAGCATCGTATGGAACCTCCACCACAAGCATAATAATGGGTATCTAAAACAAAAGGGAACAGAATGAGAGCATATTAGAGATAAGATCAGATTATATACAGAATTCAAATGGGAAAAAAAAAAACAGAGAGAGAGAAGAATTTAAGAGATGTTACAGCTGTGTTCTCCACTGTTTTCAGAGAATCATTTTTTACCCAATCCTGATTGGCAAGATACCTAGCTGCATGCTGGCAAAGCAACAAAGTTGAGGGTCAATTTTGCGACACGTTCAAAAAAAATCAAAATAACAGCATTAACAAGAAAAAGATGATAAAATACAGAAAATTGGCTTGGATGCCCTTCTAATCATACCATAAGTAAAGGGCAAAACAGGAAAACTATCAAAGTACATCACAATAAACTCTTAAACCTCATCAAATGTTTGATCAAAAGCAACCATGAAGCAGACAGAAAGAAATAAATGGTTATGGTATGGAAAATGCATACAATGTCGTGATCAATTATACAGAAAACCAAGTATTCTAACGCCAAATTATTTAGGGTAGCCATCCTCAGGACATATCTTGCAATAGGATTTAGTTTCACACCCTCCATTCCATAGACCCCTTTTTTCTTTGAAGACAACTTTTTGTTACAGAGAATTGTGTATATATACAGTGCCAAGAACTACTTCTTCCCGAAGGCTTAAAATGTTAAGTAGGAGCAGGCCCTTGAACAAATGTGCCTGGGGCTCAAACATGAGAGAAACAAAGACCCACCACACCTAATGTGTAAATTTAGTTTAATTATGACATCAGAGCAGAAAGGATCAAAGTCCTAAGTAATTGGCCAGAGTGACGTTTTATTCTTTTTGGTAACAGCTGAATAGTTTTAAATAAAATTCCTAAGAATATGTACAGGCTTCCACCATTTTTGTCTTCCCTCACTTAATGTAATTTCCATTTATTGCTCAATTTTAAAACCAGTTTTCTTCGTGGCAGAGCAAGCAAGCAATAAGATGACAAGTATTAGAGCACTGCCCTCATAATCTTTCGTTCTAATTATGGCGAAAATTTAATAATACTCGAAGTTACCATACATGTTATACAGTGGGTACATAAGGTGTCAGAGTGGCATGCCATAGTTTATTGCCAATATACCTGAAGACAAGTTTCTTTGATACCATTACGACCTTCAAGTATTCCAGCTTCTTTTATTGGCTCCTAAACCATTATATTTAAAAGAAAAGAGTTACTCCACCAAAATAAAAGCATGGACGCTACAACAGAAGAAAAGAGGAAAAATTACCAGGTTTCTCACAGGAGGGAGACAAACCACAAGGTCAACATCACTTGTTGGAAGGGCCATACCACTTGCGTTAGAACCAAATATGTGTGTCCTGGACCTGGGCCATAGAACTTGTAGAGACCGGGTAACTCTCTTGACAGCCCAATTGATGTATGGTTTTTTAGACATATTCTCTGCAGCAACCTTGGGTTGCATCATATATGCAAAGAATGAATGTCAAGTAACATGATGAAACCCGAAAAAATACACTAAAAAGTATATCGGAAAACTGGGATTAATGGAACTAAAACACCAAAGAAATAGGCAGATTTGCCTTTACACAAAAACAGAAACTAATGCAGAAATAGAAAAACACTCTTAAGCTATTCTAGATGCTAGATATTTCTAAAATTCCATACATATTCTCCACCTACAACCTCTTTTTATTGAACCCAACATGCTTCTTACAGAATCTCCTACCAAAAGCCAACATATCTCTTAACCTTGCCGTCTGGGCCAGTTAAACATCCTCCCTCGCAGAATATACTTCACCTACTCCCCTGCTTGGATACTTTATAATATAACCAGGGCACATCATAACATTGGTAGGATCTTTTATCCTGTGGGGTTAAATGAAGACATATAGCTTTCTACTATAGATCAGAAATATAAAGGACCAAAGTACCCAACTTGATAGATCAACTAGATGAAATAGGAACCAGCCAAGCAACAAACCTATTACCATTCTCAAACAAGTAATGCCTGTTTTGATGAAAGATAGTGTACACCATACAGTTTTGAGCCAATCAGTTTGGCCAACACAGTTCAGTCAAAGGATGCTCATTGAGTTGGCCTAAAGTTCCTTCAACCCACCATTGACACGTCAGATTGTGGATTTAAACAGGGTCAATCCTATCCAATCCACATTCATGAACATCCATTTTGCCATTGGTTTTGAATATTTTTCTTAAAAGTTCGAACAGTGTGGAATGAGTTACAAGCTCATATCAAACTGACCCAATTAAATCTACACAGTATGGCCCATACAGCCTTTATTTTACAATTAAATTGCATTTCGCTCCCTTGTCGTTTGTCATGTCATTTAGTCCTTAAAAACGATTAAAAAAGAGCAACCAAATGACTAAAAAACTTGGCTTCTTGGGTGCACATAAAGTTTCTTCCTGCCCAGAGAATGCTTTTTCAGTGTTTGTCATGTGTATTATTAACTAACAGTTAATTCCTAATTTGGAGATAAAAATGATTTCAGCTAAAATTTAACATGTCCTAGTTTACTCTTCATTATACTAAAGTTCTGCAGTTGGACCACAATTGGAGCAAAGCAAAATATCAAATGGTACCATTCCTTGCTGATTCATTGACTGTTCAGTTTCTAAAATATTGCAACTACCATTCAGAAAACTGAAATATCAGACAGAAAAGGGTCAGGCAAACTAAATTTTATACCTGTTTACAGAAAGAGTCAATCTCATCATGAAGGAGGCTGTGCATTAATGCCAAAGATGCACTCCTCGTAGGACAGCTCTGAGAATCAGGTGGTTGCAGGGGAAAGGCAACATCTGGCTGTATGATTAAAATTAAACAATGAGCGCTGGCACATATCAATAAAATACAACAGCGTCTAGAAAACTTTACATGTTCCTGATCAAGTGCTATCTGTGTCATTGCAATCAAGCGATCTTGCAGCAAGGCAGCAGGTACAGGCTGGATCTTAGGTCGCACTGCAAGATTATTACTTCTCCAAGAAGGCAACACAACTTCAGCACCATCCACTCTTAAACAAGCTTCCTCAAAATTATTTCCATCATGATACCAACCTCTTACACCCCAGTGCCTTGGACTGGAACTGCCAGATCTAACTGTTGGAAAACCCCTTTGTTTCCTAGAATCGCTCACAGGAGAAGGTGGGGGTGGACGCGGAGCCCGTGGCACAGAGAGCACTACAGGTGATGGTGGCCGCTTTATGCAACGCTGATCCCGCCTTGTACGTGGAACACATGGGCTTTTATGATCTACACTTCGCATAAATTCAGATCTTGATCTTTCCCTCGACAGATTAGGAATAATGATTGGCCTTAGAATGGGGTATGGATGCGAATCACCTGTCTTCCCTTCAACTTCACAAGGTAAATTATTACCAAGAGACCCAGAGGTATCTTCCTCCATTGCTGCATCTGTCCCTGATGAAGAATGCAACACCTTTCCAGGTACTTCATTACCTGACACCACATATCCAACAGTCTGGGGTGCAGTTCCCATTGGATCAAATGGTGAACACAATGAAGCAGCAGTAGGTGAAGTCAAACCATTTGTACTATATGAAGATGAGAAAGCAATTATGTCATCCACAGCCCTATTGGCATCAGCCTCACGCCAAGCCCAAACACTATCATCTGAGCTGAGAGATGGAGCTCGGGAGAAACCTGCTCCTGGATGATCAGAAGGATCCCAGTACATTATGCCACCACCAAAGTATTGATTATAGTCTATACCAGGAACCGCATGAACCTCATACTCTTCCTCTGATAACCAGTGATTGTCATATTCATCTGCTAGCTCCTGTGCATTGATCAAATCAGGTAAGTCCATTAAGTCTGCATGATATTTTCTTTCTTCATCAGGAGATGTTGCATTAACCGGCACACCATGAGAAGCCAAGCTATTTGAAAGTGTAGAGTGCCACCCAGGCATGAATCCAGAGTCATAATTACATGTTGGTGCCATGCCACTTCGAAAAACTGGAGGCCAATCCAAACTCATAGGAATAGGATGAGAGAGAATTGGGTTACATCCACCATCAATAGGAGTATTTCTTGCCTGCTGAAATGTTGGAACGAAAGAGTGGCAGAAGTGATTATGCCAGTTGCGTCCAACATCCAGATGCAATCTATCAGTAGCAGGAGGGAGGTGTGAATTAATTGAAGGAAAATATATAGAAGGCACACCAGGCCACTCATATGGACGATATTTTGAAAAAACTGATTTTCGACTTTCAAATAGGCAGCCTCTATTTTGCTCCTTCAAAAAGAGATGTTCTTTTAAATGAGCCTCTCTAACTGGTTTGTTTAGAAAACTTGGCTTAACATCCCTTTCAGCAAGATATGAGGAGTTCAAAGGACTGGTGTCTTCATTGCAGAAGAGTCCACCAAGTTTCAAGGCAGGTACGAATGGAGTTTCAACATTAGAATCTCCATCACAAGTTGAATTATCTAATATACAAGATGAAATTTCCTTTTTATTTAACAATTGACAAGGCTGAGCCCCAAAACTATTGCAACGTTCAGAAACATTTTCAGCATAATCTTGAATTTCTTGGGTAGAGTTGTCCTCACTTTTAGGTCCATTATGCGAATCAGCAAAGCTTGAATCCACATCACGAAAGACAGAACCACTTGCACATCCCATTTCAACATTCTCAACAGTTGAAGTATCACAAAAGCTATCAGGGATTGCCACCTCAACTACAGAAAAAACAGGTGAAGAGGCAGGAACTCTAATTGAATTCTGAGAATCTCCAACTTGACAATCAACAAGGGCCTTTCTACTTTTATTTTTCTCTTTTCTTCTTCTTGAAGTAGTTCGACGTTGCCCAACATTCCATTGTTGGTTTTGGTCCTGATGACAGGTTATAAAACATTTTAATCACCAGCTAGAAATAAGATTCAAACTTGAGAAGAAAAAATTAAATCACAACCATTTCAGAAGTTGAGGATGAGCTTCCCCTAGAAACATCCTTTCCCAGAGATACATCAGAACGTTGCATGGATCCTATTGAATCAGTCTTCTGTTGATTCTCCACAACACCAGCGCCAACCTAGAATAACATTTAGGGAACAATTTACAATTCAAACAGGCCGTATGTCTATAATAGCCGGGCTACAGCCACCTTTTTAAATGGGAATAAATACCTTGGGAGGAACTTTATGTGAAATATCATTCACACGTGATTTTGGCACAGGGTTTAGCTTTCTAGCATTGCGGACCCGACCTTTCTTTTTATGGCCACAATTACTGAGCTTTTCTTTAGCTTTACTAGATGAAGTCTTGTCAGGTTCCTCTCCTAAAAGTTCAAGTCTTGTACAGTCAATTGAAATAAACATCAGAAACCCTCGCAACTTTCTTATTATACAATCAGATATGGTACAGACAGAACCTAAGGAACTAAAAAATAGCTTTTCTATATCATAATCACTATTACAACACAATGACATCATTTTATTAAGATCCTGAAGCACTAATAATGAATTAAAGGCTCTGGCTAAAGAAGCAGGTCTCCTAGAAAATGTGGGTGGCCTGATGAATTTTCCAAATTCTAAATCATCAGGAAATATCCGAATCATCCTTTCAGCTGATGCAGAATAGTTGAATGGCAGTGATTGTCCAACTCCAGTACTGTATAGCCGTATGTCATCCTCCAAAGCATCATTTGCCAATTTGAAAACCTCATAAATCTGAAAACTTGTAAATCAATAGTCAGCAAGAGGATTAGATAAGGCCTATCTATGAACTGGCAAAAGAAAGTCCCAGGTGTTGTAAGGTCATTGTGAACAAGGAATGCCTTCATGTAACGGAGTCCCAGTTGCTAGGGGATTCTAATGCTTATACGTAATATAAACATAGGCGTCTTTGTTCATGATATTTTCAATCAAGCTTATAACACAAGGCACCCGGGAAGATGAAATAGGAATCAATTAAACCAAGCTTTGTTCAATGTGCATTTAATTTGGAATCCTCAGTTGGTTAATGTTATAAAAGTACCACACAACCTTTTTAAATTTTTTGTTTCCTTTCAAAATTAGGAAATTAGCAAAATGGTTTTCATACATTTTACTCTTGTCAAATCTCAATAATTTGCAGAATACTCTTGACTCAGATTCAAGTATAATTTTCTCAAACATGTTTACTGATGCAGAGCCCACCAAAACTGAGCTCCCACATGAAAACTCTAAATGAAAAATAAGTAGGAGTGAAAAATTCCAGAGGTATTGGACAAGTTGGGCGAGTCCGTTAAAGCTGATATTAGATGTGATAGATATTATCCATACATATAAATTTAACCCAAAACGTGATAATCAAATGATGATGTCGGACCCACCCTTCTAAATAGTTTACCATAACCTTACTACGTTGTCAATTGGAACTGTTGGCTAGCTAAGTACAAAGCATTTATAATCCAATATGCACAAGTATCAAATAAAGGATAATTAAAGAGAATCCCAATCAATACCAAATTTTTGGCCGCTTTCCCCATGATAGTCATCAGGACCTTCTTCCTTGTTGCAGCGTCCAGATTCCCCCACCAGTCCACGCAACCCTTAATCCTCCAATACACATTAGTTGAAACCCCTGCCCCAATTAGCCTTTCTTTCAATTTCACCCCTCTCTTTCTTCCATTGTTGTTGCAGCTCAACCAAGCCAGCCTCAAGGAAACCTCAAACCTATTCACTACAAAGGCCTGAATACTATAATACCCTTTTGATTTTAACCATTCTAGTTCCACCCAATCAGCTCCTAATTCATTCATTTCACCTCTCAAAAAATCCCCATTTGAAATTCTATCCATTGCTTCCACCATCCGATCCACATTCTCAACGAAGCCCTCCGTCACAGTCATTGCATCAAGTCCCGTCACTGAACACGAGCAAGCTTCTATATTTTCCCCTTCCCTCGATCCAAATAACCGAATGGACTCAAAAACCCACCTCTCGGACTCGTTCGACTCGGCCACACGTGACAAAAGCCCACGAGACTTCTTGCAGCAGAGGCTGGGTAACTGATCCCGCGAGGGAAGATCCGCAAGAATAATAAAAGAGCAATGACCCTGAGCCCGTAATTTGCACAACATTTGAATCAGAACCTGAACGAACTTCGAATCGACAATGGTAAGATGAGCTACGCGCTGCTGAATGGAGAGAGATGAGAACCATTTCAAAATTGCAGACCTGGGGTTAGGGTTGGGATTCGAAGGAAGGGATAGGGAATTGTAGAGAGAGATGTGGGAGGTGAGCGAGTCGATGAGCTGGTGGTGAGCCATGAAGAAGCGTCAAACTAGAATTGGGTTCGGAGATTACCGATCATTACAGCAGCAGAGATGAAAATACCATGATATGTATATCCACCGATGGCGAGTAGAGTCCAATTCCGAGAGGGAATGCTACCTGAACATTTTCAAGAGAGTTGAGAAAAAGTCAACTTGTCGTCTTTATGGCTTCTGTTTCTCTTAATTTTCCTTGTCGTCTCGTCAGTTTGAGAATCGTCCCGTTTGAGGGTCACGTTGAGTCATTTTACTCCAGACTCCAGGGAGGCGTGCCAGGGATACTATGATAACAAGTGTAGGAAATGATTTTATGCTGCTAAATATGTCCTTTAACCTGCTTCAGTAATTCATGGGGTAAATTTCATTTAAATACCACATAAACTTGTAAAACTCACAAAAGTCTATTAAAACTTGCAAATGACAAATAAGGGTTGGGATGGGAATCTGGATTATTGATGTTTTAGGTTAAAGACCAAAATACCCCTTTTAAAATGGTATCACATTTAAGCAAGGTATTAAAACTCGGACCGGTCATTGAACCGGTCGGGGTACTGGGTTAAGGGTCAGTGGGTCAAACCGGGACCAAACCGGAGCTAAACCGGGACCAAACCGGTGAGAAATTGAAGATTTTAGACTTATAGTATGAAATTCTAAAGGAAAAATTTTTTTTAAAAAATTTTTTTTTTTTTTTAAAAAATGAAAACCGGACCGGCCAACCGGCCGGTTCGCCGGTTACCGGGCCGGACCGGCCGGTCCGGTCCGGTTTTCATAACCCTGCATTTAAGCTAGCTGGTGGGAAAAAACACTGAATGAGACGCTATTGTCAGGTAAAGGTGAAGGTAACGAAGGAGGTGGCCGATCAACATCAAATAAAGGGAAGCTAAGAAAAGAGTCAAGTGTAAGTAAGTTTTCAACAACCATCACTTTCCAAATGAATCGGACAATAACCATATTATTCCCATTGTTCATGTTAATGGGTTTTAAGTGTGGTTCAATGGGTTGAATGGTGCATGTACAGTAAAAATTTGGGGCTTTATATGGGGTGTAGGAGATAATTTATTTGGGGTTGTCAATGAGGGCTAAGAACAATGACAATAGTACTATGATTGTAGGTTATTTATGGCGGTTTTGGTTGTAGGTAAGTAGGTTTGAAGGTTGAAGGGAATTAAAGGCTCGGACTTTATGTAAGTACAACAGCATCGACAGTATGGTGTTGGTTATTTATGTATTAGGTCGTGTTAGCTGTGAGAGGGAGTATAATGAAGAGCTTATTGATTTGTAATAGGTTTCATTGAGTTGATGTGGATGACTGATTGTTGGAGTGAAAAAGTGAGATGTGGATGACTTGTACATAGTTGTTAGGTGGGGACGACATGGGTGTTTTTTGTGTATGACTAGTTAATGGTTAAAATTTGTTGCAAGTAATACATAGGAAAGGAACATGTTCAGTAGGGTTGATAACTTGTATGCATTAGGTGTAAGTGAAATGAGAAATCTTCAATGGACTTGTCATTACCATATCTATACGTACATGGTAGTTGTTGTCATGACTATATCTAGTTTGTTGTCAATGCCATCACAGGATTTGTCATTACCATAACTAAATTTGTCATTAACATTAACAATAATAGTGAAGGCATTTACTCATTTTATCAAGACCTAACGATTGTCTAAGAAACATTACAGTATTTGTCAACAATATTACTAGTTTCGTCAGTCGCATTACTCAATTGGAGACAAGTCAAAACTCTTGGTTAATCCTTTGGCACATGTTGTTAGAATTTAGTGATTTTTGTCGAATCCATTATGGAATTTGTCAACACCATTACTATTTTAGTCAATTCCATAACGGATTCTATCAAGAGCATCACTAATTTAGTCAATTCCTTGAGAAATATATGTTGTAATGATGTGGGTGTGGAGTTGGAGGTTAAATACTTAGTGAAGGCTTAACTTTGTTGTTAATTGCAAAACTGGTATTATCAAACATCTTAATGAAGTAGCCAATAGTCCAAGTGGGTTTGTAGTGGGGATTTTTTTTAGTGATGAAATTTTATGGGTATAGGACTATCATTGTAATGAAATCTTAATTTTTTCTTGCAGGTTAGTATGCAAGATGACATCGAATATTTGAGCAACACCTTCTTCAAAGTCACTTATTTGTTTTTTCCATGTTGGGGCGAGTTTGTAACAAATGTTAAAGGTGAAGTTAAATATAGTAATGGGAGTGTGATGGTTAAATCGATAAAGGAGGGATGACAGTTGAAGAATTGAGGGTAATGATAGGAGGATGGTTTGGTATAGATGGTCATTGGTGTGATATTAAATACACTTTGAGCTTTGATGAAAAGATAATAGTAGATCTCATTGATGATTCTAAATTGGAAAATTTGTTTCATTATAATGATAGTAGTGTATATGTGTATGTAGCATATAAAGGAAGTGATAATGAAGGAAGAGATATGGATGTTACAGAAAAGGCAAGTCACAGTTTTGTGGCTATAGAAGTTGTTATTTCTTATAGTGTTTTTGGTAATATGTTGACAACACTTGTTAAAATCCATGCAGAGTTAATCACTTCTTGAGAGTTGTAGAGCAAATTTGTTACATTAACGAGGCTTTACAAAATGAGTGATGAATTTATACGAAATAAGTGTAGTGCAAGACCTCTTCTGAGCCTTCCATGTGCAGTTCAGAGCGCACCAATACCGATACTAGACATGAACTCTAAGAAGTGGATGGATTCATTGGTAAGAGTGAATCAAACATTTGCACATGCAGATGACTTCAAGAAGGTGTTGCATAAGTTCACTATTGCGCACAAATTTGAGTACACATATGTGAAGAACTCAAGGGATTGTGTGTATGTTAAATGTAAGGTTGAAGATTGTCCATGGAGGATAACTGCAAGGGCAATTAGGAAGTGCGCTCATTTCGTACATCTGACAAGATACACCAAAAAACATATTCATATAACCCAAGACAATCTTGCAGTGATACACGCTAGAAGTACTAGCTTTACATCATCAATTATCATTAATGAGGTTAGAAATCACACAGACAGTGTGCAAATGAAATAAGGAAGAGTTTGGCTAGAGATTATGGTGTGCAATTGATATATAAGCAAGCTTACAAGGCAATGGAGGAAATTTATGGTAGACATGAACAGACATATATGTTAATACCATGAATATGTGATAGGTTGAAGGAAAGTGATGACAAGACTGTGGCTAAATAGGTGGCCAGTAGGAGAAACACCTTTAAGCATGTAATTATAGCCTATGGTTGTTGTACAAATGGGTTTGTTACTGGTGTTGAACATGTACTGTACATTGACAGATCCCATTTAAGTGGACTATATAAGGGAACTCTACTATCAACTTCTGCCTTCGATACAAACAATAAATTGTTGTCGTTTGCCATCGCTATTGTGAAGAAAGAGACAATTGAGGACTTAACATGGTTCCTTCATATGATTAAGAAGATATTAGGTTTAGTACAAATAACAATTGTATCAGATCGACATAATGCAATAATCGTTGTTATGTGAGGAGTATTCGAAGGTGAGAGGCATACATACTGTTACAAGCACATTAAGAAAAACTTTAGCACCCAACTCCTTAAATTGAATAGAGCAAAGAGGAATATCGAGTGGCAAGGAAAACAAAATGCACTAGACTTAATTGATGCAATTGCATATGCAAGCCTTGATAGTGACTTCAAGACTGCAATGGAACACATGAGGCATTTCAATCAAGAAATATATAAGTCGATGATCAATCATGGTGATATTGAAAGAGCCTCCTAGGGTGTGACAATAAAAAGGCACCTATGTGAAGGGTATATAGCGATGATTGTGATCGCTATTGTACCATGGCTGTGAGAGCTGTCGCATTGAGCATAGAGATTACAACGAAAGCAAGAATTGTGAATATATTAATATCACAGCGAAAGCTGACGCATAGTGTATACAGCCGTGAGTGATGTCGTATATGGCGTAACCCACACATCTGCATTAAGATCGCAGTAAAAGCTGACGCATAGTGTATACAGCCGTGGGTGTCGTCGTCTTGTGACAATCGTCATGTATCAATGTGAATCTATTGTGGACATTATGAATACCCAAAAGTCCCGATTACCACTAACAGAGTCACAGGTGGATGTTCGGGTGATGCCATGAAAGTTGATACGGCCATGTTATATGGTTGTAACGCCATGAAAGTTGATATGGCGATGTGATATTATTGTAATGCCATAAAGTTGATATGGCAATGTGATATGTGTGCAAACCGCAAAATTCGAGGTAATTTTGCAACCGGCGAAAGCTGAAGTGGATGTGAATGCAGCACAAGCCGTCGTTGTTGTGGATACAGCAAAGGCTGTCGTCTGATATGGTAAACTTGTGGTGTTTGAGTTACTCCTGGAAGGGGGAACTAGTTTGAGCAAGGTGGGGGCCTACGTCGCCCCAACTGCCGAGATGTTATGGCTCATGATCTAGAGCCTCTGAATATTGTGTTTATGTGATAATGAGTTTTGTGGCAATCATACGTGGAGGTGATTACATTCGCTTGAGAAATGTGTAGTAATTGTGTTTTTGTGGCAATCGTGAAATAGGCCAATTACGGGTTGTGTGGTATACCGTTTGTGTGGGTAGCCTGGAAGGGACTGTCCCAATGTGAAATAACTTGTGAAATGGAAGCCAACGTGAAGGGGCATCTGAGATTGTGGTTTAAGTGGTATAACAAATTTCGAGGATGAAATTTAATGAACGAGGGGAGAAATGTAATACCATGAATTTTGAAACTCGAGGCTAGAGAATAAGTCTGAAATAAGTGGATTGCTAAGCCTCGGTTTAGAAAGATCCCAAATTGTGATTAAGGTTAATGACTCTAAAAGTAGAGGTGATTATTGATAGATAAACCCTTTTGGAGAGTATGATGTGATTTGGCACTCAAATGTGATTTGTAAGTGTTGTGAACAGTGCCGAAATCCTATATATAAATTCAATTATGGATTAACCTTTAAATTGCCTTAAAATAGAGGGAGGGTGCATACTGTGGAGAAAAGGAAAGATATGAAGTGTTTGGTGATGATTTAGTGTGAATTGCCGTAATCATGGGCAAAACGGTAAAATTATCGACCAATTGATCTGTTACCGAAGAGGAAGCTCATTGGTAACTCAAAGATCAATAGTTAAGATTAATTGTTATGTGATTAAAAGGGGTGGAATTCTATGTGTGAGAGTCTATGTGTGCCTAAGAAGATGAAACAAGAGTATGACACATGGCACTTTTTGGACCCTTAGATCTTGGTCAATTTGTCAACACTCTTCCTCTCTCCTCTCTCCTCTCTCCCTTATTTGGATGGTTTTTGGGGCCAAAAACTACTGCCATCTTCATCTTCATTATCTCATCTTCCTCTCTCTTCAAACTCCATGTGTAACCCCCTTCCTACCTTAGGCCGAGATTTAGTTCATAACACGTAATTAATGTAGAATTAGAGACCATGGATAATTTGGGACTTAAACCACATCAAATTTCCCAAAATTAGGGTTTACAAAAACCTGCTCACAAGGTCTCACATTCACATTACAATTACAATATGGCCTGTACAGATTGATTGCATTAACAAATATCAGAGTGTAAAGTAAATTCCCGACTCACTCGGGTTCCATTCATTAAATAAGGGTTTATACAAAGGCACAAAGCCCGCATACTTTTCCCTTATCTTGGGGATTACATAAAACTATACAATCTATCCCAATACATATACAATTGATCCAAAAATATCCAAATGATTTACATGATAACCAATAACAAAAAAGGAACTCCTAACATGGAGCTCTACCCGCTCTTCGTCACCTGTTTGCCTTTCGATCCTTCAGCCCTGTCTAAAATGTTTAATTTTCGGAGAGTGAGATTCTAAGGAATCCCCGTAGTGTCTAATCAATCATAGTATGTACAACAATAAGGCATGAAATCAAATCTTTATCCACACAAAGCAACTACAACGGCAATTACAACGGCAATGGTTAATATGACACATGTAATCCCTTACGATTACTCACGTTGAATTGCTCACGCTGCATTGCATCATAACAATCCACACAATATATTTCACCACAGCTGGGATTCATATAAAGCATTTCATAACGTAAGCCATACAGGCAAGATCAACACACAGCCCACGAATGGATTCACAAATGCCGCCCCATGGGTCGGATACACAAAAATCCATGTCGATTATGACGGCAGTTCAACGGCTGACCTAGAGATGACCAGCGTCAATCCCTATACGGCTTGCACTAAAGTGCTCACGCCGTAATGAACCATAGCATACAGTTAACAAAGTTCAATGATAAGTTATGTATACCAAAACATCGTACACAATATGAGAGAAGAGTCACTACCTGAGTCCTTCCAGGCGTTCCTTGCCACCGGTCTCTCCCGCGTAAGGCAAATGTAGAATCCTATATTCATAATAAGGGACGAAGAGTCAATGCTTTATTCCAATTCTCAATGACTTCTTAACACTTAATTGGTTATCATTATTACTCTTTTAGTACTTAAGAATACCTCTAACAATAGCCCTAAGAGGTTAGAAGAACTATCCCAAAGATCCCCTTTTGGAAACACAACATGACATTTTCTACTGAGGCACTTAAGTGAAGATGGCCTCACTCGAGTGAAATTGTACGGATACTCGAGTGAAGGAAACCTTACTCGAGTGATGGTACAGTCTGCACTCGAGCACTAAAGAGTGAAGGATAGTGAGTGAACACTCGAGAGTACAAGGACTTTTCAGAGACTACAACACTCGAACACACTAGGCCTCACCCGTGTGAAGGCCAAATGCCTCACTCGAGCACCTGAGAGTGAAGTCCAGAAAGTGAGAACTCGAGAGCACAAGAGAAATAGCAGTAGCCCAGATGGCTCACTGCACTCGAGCACAACACAGCTCACTCGAGTAAATACCCTATACCCGCGAGTGAGAAGGCACACTCTTGCACCATAACCACGAGTGACAACCTGAGAGGTAAGACCTTGGTGTCAAATACACCAGTCACTCGAGCATGAGGAGGCTCACTCGAGTGATGTCCCACCGCACTCGCATGTAAGACTATACGCTATTGGATTTTCCAGAAAAACTGAGGAGAAAACAGAATATACACACATCACTCGAGTGACACTCAATCTCACCCGAGTGAACTTCATCCCTCACTCGAGTGATTCTATCAGAACCAAAAAATGCAGCAAAACAGAGGCATTTTCCCAACACTTGCCCAATTGATCCCAATAGACACAAAACTTTACCTAAAGCCACTCCCACAGAAAAACACCCAATAAACTCAATGAGAACATCAGAATCATCAAAATCCTACTCCATTATCATGCTTTGGGTTTTAGGCAACTAAATCTACAAAATACCAATCTCATCCAAACATTACATTTCAATCACCAATCAATCTATCTATCTTAAACTCATTCCAAGTTACCATTCTTATGCCAAAAACATACCAAATAAACAATGGCACTCATTTTCGGATTCAAGCCAAAATTTCCAGAAATTACAACTACTTTAAATGGCATGAAACTTAGATAAATAGATTTGTTTCACATACCTTTTCAACTTCTCCAAAAACACTCTTTGATTCTCCAATAATTAGATTTTCGTATGATCACAAACCACAACCAATGGTCAAACTAAAAACACCAAAATGAAGCTCTCATTCCAAGGAACAACATTAATGAAGTGAGTTTAAGCAATAGAGGCCATTTGCTTACCTTATTCACAAGCTCTTCTTCCTCCTTCTTGAGCAACAATGGCTGAACCAAGAGAGAGAGATTGAGAGATGGAGTGTGGAGGAAGAAGGGAAATAATGATGATGCTACTCCCTCCTATGCCACTGAATTGAGAGAGAGGAGAGGAGAGAGAAATGATTGTTTAATCAATTTTGACCTTCACACACATACACTCTCCTTGCCACATGTCACAATGCTATTGGCTCACCCCAAAATAAGTCACCAATTAGCTTCTCTAATCTCTCCATTAGCCATTTTGCTCACACTTCTCATTTTCACTTAGTTAGTAATTAATTTCTCCCTCAATTACCAACTCATGGCCAATAATTCTATTCTTCCAATTTTTCATTAATTATAACATATTATTTAATATTACCATAAAACATATAATAATTCCAATTAAATTTATAATTATCCACAATAATCATGATTAGCCCTTAAATAAAAAATTGGGATATTACACCATAGGCAACCAAGTGTAGGAGGAAAGAGAAAGAAGAAGTTCAAGGTATAGTGCTCTATTTGCCCTCTAATGCTCAAATACCCTTCTATAATGTTGTTCATAGTGATGAGAGCTTCATCTCTATGGTTTTAGATTCTTGATTGGAGGTGTTTGATAACTTGAGGAAAAGTGGAAAGATAAAGAATCAAGGAATTGTTTTGGGAAAGAGGAAGAGGTGAGTATTTGAAGTCTTTTGATCTAAGTTTTGTGATTTGTGGATGAAGGGGGTTACATAATACATGTTGTTTGCTTTTCCATTTCTCCTTAAAGTTAACCCTTACTAATTGCAGTCTCAACACTTTGTATGCAATCCTCTACCTGTCTGCAGCACCATGTTATAATAGGAGTGTTGACATTATGAAATGCTATAGCTACCTCATTAAACATCTTTTATCTTATCTGTAAGTTAACACCATCATTTATCTTTTACAATTCATATGCCCATATCTCTTTCTCTCCTCTTCATCCATAATTTATGCCATACTATATAGCCTACAAGCCTCTTAAAAATGTATGTTGCCTATGATTTACCTACAAATTTAGCATATGATTAGCATTTGTCAGCATTGAATTTGCAATTTGCAAGGACCTGACTTTATTGCAGCTCATATGGCATGGCAAGTTAAAGTTGATTTGAGATCCGAATTAATTATTGAAAATGTCCAACACCCTATATTTTAGCATAATTATGTGATAAATAATTATTTGGGCTAAAATAGGGGTAAATGGAGCATGAAGAAGAGAAAAAGAATTCAAATATATGTTATGTGGCAATTTGAGTTAACGTGCCAAAATCAGTGAAAAATTAGAAAGAATGGAAATTGTCGGTTAATTAGTCAATGATTAATGGAGAAATTAATTACTAACTAAGAGAAAAATGAGAAGAGTAACTAAATGGCTAATGGAGTGGTTAGAGTAACTAATTAGTTACTTACTTTATGAGAGCCAATGAAAATGGGACATGTGGCAAGTTGTTATGAAGAGAAAGTGGATGAGAAAAGTCAAATCCTATTATTTTATCATTTCTTCCCTCTCTTTCTTCCCTCATTTTCACTGAAGAGTATGGGCATGGGAAGAGTGATCATTTCTTCATCTTCTTCCTCACTATTCTCTCTCATTTCTCTCTTATTTCCTCCTCTATTTTCGGCAGCCATAGATGCTTAAGAGAGAGAAAGAAAAGCTTGAGATTAAGGTAAGACAATGACCCCAAATACAAAAACTCTCTTCCTTAATCTTGTTCCTTGGATTGAGAGTTTTAATTCTATGGTGGTAGATTTTCTATTAGTGGTGTTTTGAGCATACAAGGAAATCTAGTGGTTGGAGAAGTAAGGGGACACCTTTGAGAAAGTTGTTAAGGTAAGTGAAATGAACCTTTCTATATGAGTTTTGTTGCCATTGGATTTAGTCTTGAATTTCTGGAAATTATGCCCTATTTTCAAAAAATTAGGGCCATTGTGTGTAAGGCATGTTATGGTCATAGAATGGGTGTTTTGGGATGTGATTTGGATAGATAGAATTGGTTTGAGGTTGAAATGACAAGTTTGGCAATTCTGGGGATTTTGTGGTGGATGTTTCCTAGAACAAAGCATGATAATGGAATAAGAATTTGGTAGTTTTGATATTTCCATTGGATTCCTTATGCAAAATTATGTGGGAATAGCCTTGGTTAGGATTTGGGGAACATTGGAAACATATGGTTAAAAACTTGGAAAATGCTGTCAACTTTGCTGCGGTCTGGCTTCTGATAAGCATCACTCAATTGATCAAGGGTCTCACTCAAGTGAAGCATTGCATGTTCCCTTTTACCTTCAGTTTTTCTGTTGCACTTTCGCACAAAAAGCAAAAGTGTTTGTCTCACATGCAAGTGTTGTGGGTTCTCACTCGAGTGAACCTTGTCTCACTTAAGTGAAGGTGTATTTGACACTATGAACTTGCGTCTCGGGTTATCACTCACGAAAAATTTTCAAGAGTGTGTCTTAATACTCGTGAGTATTAAGCCATCACTCGAGTGCCAAGGTCCTTGCTCGAGTGCTCTTCTTCTTAGAAAGTTTCTTTTGCTCTCGGGAGACCACTTCCTGAACCTTACTTTGTAGAATTCGGGTGAGCATTAGGCTATCACTCGAGTGTTGACCTTTATGCTCGAGTGCTCCAGGCATTTCTTATCTCTGTTTGTGCTTTCTACCAAGCACTCACACGAGTGTACTTTTCATGACTCGAGTGCGAGTCCATCATCACTCGAGTGAGACCTTCTTAACTCGAGTGAAACAGCGAAAAATCAGTATTTATACTTCTAAAAGGGGATATTTGGTATAATTTTTCCAACCCTTTAGAACTTTTGTTAGAGGCATTTGTAGCTTCCTAAAGGACATTAATGATAACCAAATCTAAGTATTGAAGTCATTAAGTATTGGAATAGAGAATAACACTTCATCGCTAATCATGAATTATAGGATTTGATATTTGCCCTGCCCATGAGAGACTAGTGCCTGAGCAAGCATGAAAAGACCAAGGTTGTGACTTTTCTCTTGTATTGTGTATGATGCTTGGTATATATGACTTATCATTATGTTGATGTCATGAAAATGTGAATGAGAAATATGCCACAGTGCATTACAGCGTGAGCACTTTAGCATGGGCAGTCATCGGTGGTGATGTGTGTCACACCTACCCCTACCGTTGAACTGCCGTTGTAAGTGTCATGGCGGTGTTTTAGAATTGTGAATTCCTACTTTGAAAAACATGTCAGTGTGGTTATGTATTGTGAAATGATTTATATGAAACCCAGCTGTGGTGAAATATATAGTGTGAACCATGTTATGGTGCAATACAGCGTGAGCAATTCAGCATGAACAGGCGTAAAGGTGATGCACGTCATACCTACCTCTGCCACTGTAACTACCATTGTGATTGCTATATGTGTTGTTATGATTTTCTTTCATGCTTTATGGTTGTACATACTACGAGTAATTTGTTACTATGGGGATTCTTTAGAATCTCACTCTCCCATAAAACAAATTTCAAATAAGGCTAGTGGTTCCAAAGAAAAGCAGGTGATGAAGGGCGGATAGAGCTCTGGGCTAGGAGTTTTATTTTTGGATATTTGGTTATCATGTACAAATCAATTCGATATTTTGTAGGGAATTAATGTATATGTTGAATACATTATGTAACGCCCCAAATTTTGATCAAGGACTAAATGTTAATTATTAAGAATGTAATTGTGAATTAGAGTGAATTAATGTGTATTTGTGACAATATTAATTAATATTTCATAATTGGTGGAGAATCGAAAGAATGGAATTTTTGGCCATAAGTTGGTGATTAATGGAAAATTAATTACTAACTAAGAGAAAAATGAAAAGTGTCATTAAATGAATAATAAAGGGATTAGATAAGCTAATTGGTGACTTATTGTGTGAGAGCCAATAGGAAAATAACATGTGGCAAACGTGGGTGTGAAGAGAGAGTAAAGAAAAGTCAAATGCATTTTAAAATCAATTCCTTTCTCCTCTCATCCTTGGTTCATGCTGAAATGGTAAGGGGAGTAGAGTAATCATTCTTCATCATCTTTTACCACTCTCATCTCTCCTCTCTCTCTCTCATTTTTCTGGCGCCATTGTCAAAGGAAGAAAAGGAAGAAAAGCTTCAAAAAGGTAAGGGAAATGGTCTCAAATGCTCAAACTTCCTTCTCTAAGATTGTTCCTTGAGTTAAGAGCTTCATTTTGGTGGTTATAGTTCCTCCTTTGGTGTTGGTTTGAGCTCTCAAGGAATTTTGGAGGTTTGAGAATCAAGAAGTCCCTTTGGAAAAGTTGAAGAGGAAAGTGAAACCAATCTATCTATCTAAGTTTTGTGCCAAATGGACTAGTTTTGAATTTTCGGGAATTTATTGCCTATTTTTGAAAATAAGAACTATTGGGCATTCAGCATGTTATTGGTATGGAAATGGTATATTTGGAATGTATATGGATAGATAGAATTGATTGGGGTTTGAATGATTGAGTTTAGTGATTTTGAAAATTTAGTGTTTAATGTTGCCCAAGACCAAAGCATGATATTGGAGTAGGAATTTGGTTGTTTTAATGGTTTTATTGGATTCCTTGAATGATTTTGTGTGGGGAGAGCTTTGGTTGAAGTTTTGGGTCGATTGGAAGCTCTTGGGAAAATTTTGGTGAATGCTATCATTGTTTCAGCATTTTCTGGTTTCTAATGCATATCACTCGAGTGAGGGGAGTATTACTCGAGTGAGTCAGTGAAATTCTTCATTTTCCCTTTAGTTTCTACATTGCACTTCTGAGCTTCCTCACTTGCGATGCCTCACTTGCGAGTGTGGTGGGTTCTCACTTGAGTGAGCCTCCTCTCACTAGAGTGTTGGTGTATTTGACACCTAGAACTTGCCTCTCGGGTTAACACTTGCGGTTAATGAGCAAGAGTGCATTCTGGCACTCACGAGAATTCAGTCTCCACCCGAGTGAGAAGTCTCATGCTCGAGTGCTTCTTCCCTCTGAAAACTCCCATTGCTCTCGGGTTCTCACTTCCTGGACTTCAATCTCTAGTGCTCGAGTGAAGCATTTGGCTATCACTTGAGTGAGGTCTTATGTGCTTGAGTGTTCTTGTTCTCTGAAAGTTTCTTGTGCTCTCGGGTATGCACTTGTCATCCCTTACTCTCTAATACTCGAGTGCAGATCGTACCATCACTCGAGTGAGGCCGTCTTCACTCAAGTGAAACAATGAAAAATGTCAATGGTTGTGCTTTCAAAAAGGAGATCCCTGGGGTAGTTCTTCCAACCCTTTAGGGTTTTTATTAGAGGCACATATGAGTGTTAAAGAGACAGTAATGATAACCAATTTAAGTATTGTGAAAGTATTGAGTATTGGACTAAGTGGTAACGCATCGTCCTTAATTATGACTTTAGGATTTGATATTTTCCCGGAGCAAAGAAGGCTTGTGCCTGCTCAAGAGCTGAAAGACCAAGGTAGTGACACTTTATAAGTAACACCCCGAATTTTGATTAAGGGATAATGATAATTATTGTGAATGATTTTGTAAATCAAAATCGATTTGATATATGAATGGTTATAGGAAATGCCCAACACCCTACATTTTAGCTTAATTATATGTCAAAGTAATTATCTGGGGTAAATGGCGCATGGAAGAAGAAAAGGAATTTAATTATGTGTTATGTGGCAATTTCAGTTATTATACCATAATCAGTGGAGGAATTGGAAGAATGGAAAATTATCGGTTAATTAGTTAGTGATTAATTGAGAGATTATTTACTAACTAAGAAGAAATGAGGAGTGTGATTAAATGGCTAATGGAATTGGTTAGTGTAACTAAGTAGAGGATTAATTATGAGGAGATTGCATTAGAAAGTAACATGTGGCATTATTGTGAATGCATGAAGGGAGTGGTTGGATCAAAGTCAACTAAGCATGGCCTCATCATTTTTTTCTCTCCCTTACCTCCTACAATTCAACTGAATTGAGCATAGGAGTCCCAAGAGATCATTATTTTATCTCCCTCCTCACACTCAATCTCCCTTATTTTCTCTCTCCCCCTCTCTCTTATGTGTATGGGGCAAGGGGAGGGCAGAATTTCTGCCTTCATGTTTATCATTTCACCCACTCTTCATCTCTCTTCTCCCTCTCTCATACATGCAGCCATTGGAGACCAAGAAGGAGGAAGAACTCTTGCAAAAGGTAAGCATTTTGACCCTCCAAATGACCTCTAATGCAAAAACTCTCTTCTTCAATCTCGTTCCTTGTGTTGAGAGCTTTGATTCTATGGCTTTAGATTTACCATTGGTGGTGATTTGAACTCTCAAGGAGATATAAAGTTTGGATAATCAAATAACTCCTTTGGAGAAAGTTGAAGAGGTGAGTGAGTTGAGCATTTTGATATAAATTTTGTGGTCATTTGGTTAAGTTGGAATTTCTGGGAATTTAGCCCTATTTTCGAAAATTAAGGTCTTGTGGTGTTTGAGTTGTTGTTGTCATGGATATGATCTTTAAGATGTATCTTGGATAGATAGAATTTGATTTAAGCTTAAATGTGAAGTTTGACAATTTTGGGATTTTTGTTGAACATAGGCCAAAAACAGAACATATAGATGGAATGAGAATTTAGTTATTTTGATGTTTCCATTGTGTTCCTTGTGGAAAATTGTGTAAGAGTAGTGTTGGATATGAATTTTGAACCATTGGGAACTTAGTTTTAAAAGTGGCAAGTCTTGGTTAGTGAAAAACTCTGTTCTAGCAGTGGCTTTGCATGGACATTTTAAAATAGCAAGTGGTGTTAAAAAATTCTGAAACATTCTAGTCTTAAATTTCACTTGCCAAGCTTCAAAATGGACATATATTTCATGTCATTTCGATTTGTGAGCTAGGAGTTATGACTGTCCAAAGTTTGATGTTAAATCTGGGATCAATTCTGGAGCAGTGTGGACATTTCTTGAATTCTGTATTTTTGTGGTGATTTCTGGTAATGGTCCATATTTTTCTAGTAAAGAGGATTTAAATAGATTTCAATGGGCTTTGGGATCACCTCATTTCGATTTTTCTAGAATTAGTTATAATTTTTTGAAGTTCAGCTAAGAAACAGAATTTTTCTGGCCGCAGCCAAAATATTATTGGCTGCAACCATAAACCTTATGTGCTGTTTCTGGCCGCAGCCAGAGGCTTCTTGGCTGTAGCCAACCCCTGTTTTTAGCACCGTGTGATTTTGAAAAGTGGTTTCTAACCTAGACTTCTCAATTCTTGTATGCTATTGTTAGAGACTTTCATAGCTACTTGAGGGACTTTAATGATAATCAAAACTAAGTGTTTTGAAGTCGATTGAGTATTGGAATAAGTGATAACGCGTCATCCTTAATTATGACTATAGGGTTTGATATTTGCCCAGAACGTAAAAGGCCTACACCTGAACAAGGACGGAAAGAACAAGGCAGTGACACTTTATCCTATATCATGTTTAATGCATTGCTCGTACGTATTTATCATTAAATGATGCTGATTGGGTCCGTGGCGAGTGGCCCGGCCTTGAATGTTGTTGATTGGGTTTGTGGCGGTTAGCCCAACCTTGAATATTACCGATTGAGTCCGTGGCGGGTAGCCGGGCTTTGAATGTTGTGTAGCTGAATTGTGATATATACTTACATGCTTTGTTTAATTATACATCATATACGTAAACTGTTGCTACTGGGATTCTTTTAAATCCCACTCTTTCCAAATAACATTTTTAGCCAGGGCTAGTGATCTCAGGACAAGCAAGTGAGCAAGGACGACTAGGATTGCCGGTGGTAATCTTAGTTTCTTTTTGGTTTTTGGTTATTACTTGGACAACTGTATGTATATATTGGATTGACCATAGATTTGTAATTGTTGTGTAATCCCCGGTTTGGGAAACTGAGATAGGCAATGATGCCCTATAAAACTCTTGGATTAATGATATTATCCCGGGTGAATGTCGGGAATTTTATTAATACTCTGATATTGTATATGTGACGAACAGAACAAGCCAATTGTTTTTGTGAATGAAAGGGTGGAGATCTTGTCGTACAGGTTTTTGGAAAATTTTTTTAAATTACTCTCGATCTCTTATCTAATTATAAAACAGGTTTAAACACTAATCTCGGCCTTGATGACAACGGGGGTAATATTATCCTATATCATGTATATTGCATTGCTTGTTTGCATTAGTTATTGAATACAGATACAGTGAGGGGACGTGGCAAAAGCCTGGCCTTGAATACAGATACAGTGAGGGGATGTGGCGAAAGCTTAACCTTGTATACAGTGAAGGGGGCGTGGCAGTGTGCCCGACCTCAAATATTGATTGCGTATTGTGATGTATACTTACTTGATTTGTTTAATTATGCATCATATATGTAAACTGTTGCTACTGGGATTCTTTAGAATCTCATTCTTTCTAAATAACATTTTTAGACAGGGAAAGTGGATCAAGAAGCAAGCAAGCGTATAAGAGCGACTAGGACTGCTGACGGTAGTCTTAGATAGATACTTTTGGTTTTGATTGGTTATCATTTTGGACGAATGTACATATTGAATAGATCATAGTATTATAGTTTTGTGTAATCCCCGGTATGGATACTGAGATAGGCAATAATGCCCTAAACAATAGTTTGGATTAATGTTAGAATCCTGGGTGAATGTCGGGAACTGTGCTTATATTCTGATATTGTACATGTAACAGGCCGAACAGGCCGATTATTTTTATGAATGAATGAATGGAGATCTATTTGTACATGTGTTGTAACAGTTTTTAATTACCTCTGATCTCTCATTTCATTATAAAGTGTATTTAAACATTAATCACAGCCCTGATCATGGCGGGGGTTACACATTGCATAGTTTGAGTAATCCCATAGTTATGGGAAACAAATTATAGGAGTTTATGCCTTGTAGACCCTTAGTTGATTAATAGAACCTGAGTGTGTCGGAAAATTTTATTGCACTCTGATATTATGAATGGACTCAAACTGTATAGGTCATTTGTATATTTGTAATGTGAATGTGAGATCGTGTTGAACAAGTTGTTGAAAAGTTTTTGAAAACCCTATTTGAAAATTGAAAATTTTTAATAAGTCACGATTTAGCCTGTGGTCTCTAATTAACCATAATTACGTAATTTTTAAACGTAAATCTCGACCTTGATGAGAACGAGGTTAAAAGACAATCGCTACATCGTTCCCTACAATGCTATTCTACTCCAACTCTTTCAAGCACATACGAATTTTGAAAGTGTAACCACTCAACCTCTATTAAATACTTATTCAAGTATATTAGCAAAGGGAACGATTGGGTTGTTGTCAGATTATTTGATAACAACAATGACAAGACTGGTATGAAAGTGATAGATGAGATACAACAATTATAATTGTCGTTATGTGTCTGCTTGCTAAGCTTCTTGGTGGATTTTTGGGTTCAACATCCATTATAGGTACCCTATAGTTGAAAGATTAGGCTTCCATCTTCCAAATTAACAATTTGTTATTTATATGAGTACAGATGATGTTTCTGAGTTGGTAGGCAAACCACTAGTTTGTGAATCACAATTCTTGTCATGGATGATGATAAATACTGATGACACTTTCGCATCAACTTTGACATAGTCTAAATTCCCAAAACCATTATGTATCTAATAGGGATAAACACCAATAGAAGAGAAGAAAAAGATGATTTACCGTGGGAAGAATGGCTTATGTATCACCAGCAGCAGAGAGCTATATTACTTACAAATGCTTCTAACACAAGTACATAGACCATGTTCCTTTGATCATATTAAAATAGTTGCAGGTATTACATATCAAACCTTCAAGGAGGCATGCTTTGCACATGGATTATTAGACGATGATACAAAATATGTTGCTGCAATTAAAGAAGTTTCTTTATGGGCTTCAGGACATTCGTTACAAAAGCTATCTGTCACAATGTTGCTTTTTGCCTCTTTGCAATGCCCAGATTATGTGTGGAAAGAAACATCACATTTGCTTTCTGAAGATATGCTATACATTCCACACAATGATCAAGGAAATTCAGGTAAATATAATTAGTACACATTCATCATCAATATTTTTTATGTATTCCATACTTCTTGTATAATTTGAGATATGTTGTTACACCTAATAAGTAAAGCATTTCGTAGGTGTACATATCCTTGCGTGTGAAAAGAAAGATACTGTCACACCCTCATTTTATTTTCACCTATTTCAGAGTATTTGTAAAAAATGATGCGCAGTTCAGTGGGCAACACAGGAATAGCATAAACATACCGATATTATGTGTACGATTACGAAAATTTCCCATAGGGGTTCATACTTGATAATTACAATTAACGTAGCCTCACAGCGCTACGTGTGTGTCTAAACCTGTCTCAGTGAACGGAGACATCTTCTTGTCTTCGCTCCACCACCGCAATCCCCTTCATATAGTTCTCTTTATTGTTCTCAGCATACATTCTGTCTTTTCCTGTCTAAATTATTGGTAGGGGAGGGTGAGATTCTGGGGAATCTCAGTAGGAAAGCAATACCAATATGCATGATAAGTACTTAATGCATGACATGTTTGCATTACATAACTCATGCTCACACAATGACATATCTGCATGCTCAATGTTTCAAACATCATACGTATGGCCATAGCAAAAACAGGAACAGAGCTTCAATTATTCATATATGTTTCACATAATTAAGCAAAGCAAAGCAATGCCCTTGACAGCCCCTATTTAGGGATTTCAGTGGCGTTTTCATAATTATGCTTTTTCGGCCTCTATCGGAAAAATGTCCAACTGTAACCCCACCTATTTTTGCCCAATGGAACCATTTATTTTATGAAAATCCAGCTCCAATTGCTTATTTACCCCTGAAAGCCCTTATGTGAGGTTTTAAGGCTATTTTGTCATTTCACTTTCTAAGGGCCCGTTTGGTGAGATTGCATTGCACACATGCAATGGTAATCTTGATTGCATTACCATTGGTGGCCTGTTTGGTTGGGCTTATTAATGGTAATGTAGATTACAATTGTAAAATAGATTGCATATTTTATGGTAATCTCCATTCATAGGGGGACCCCTATGAAAACTCATTGTAGGCTTGTAATCATTGATGAAATCTTAATTTTGACCCTACTAATATAATAAAAAGACAATATATACCCTCAATAGACAAAACATCAAAATTTGTATTCAATTTATTTGCCTTTCAAAAGCAAAAGCCCTAACGTGAGCGCAGAACATCGAAAGCAATAGAGAAGTTGAGAGTGACGCACTCCACGGCCAAGATAGGAAGCTTACCAGCTTCTTCGCCAGCATAGGACCATCACAGATTCCGATCACAATCCGCCACCTCGCTAACTCAGACGTCGCCTGCATTTAAGTTTCAATTTTTCAAGAAATAAGGCATATTAATGGAGCAAGAGAGATAGGGAAAGGGAACGAAAGAGCGAAGGGGAGTGTGAAACCTTGAGGAAAAGGCAGTGGCCGGTCAAAGGTACCACCAATAACCACGACATCATAGGTATTTGGGGGAGACAGATTATTGGGGTGAGGAAGGAGATGATTGGTGATGGAGGTTTTTTTTATGTTTAAGGGGTATTTTGGACCTTTTATAATTCAATTTAAATATAAAAAAAAATTTCTCCACATCTTATTATTAAGCAACCAAACATGATGATGGTAATCATTATTGCATTGCACCCCATTGCATTGCAGTCCATTGCATTACCAGAGGGGTCTGCAATTGAACCAAACGGGCCCTAAGGCTTTTCTCACATTGCACCCAACATGAACCCAACACAATTTTTCATTCTAAACACAATGGTATTATCAAAAAAACCAAAATCTAATCCCAACACTACCCAATACAGATCTGGACGAAATTCTTTGATAATTGAAGAAAATGGAGTTTTATGATTTCAATTCATAAAATACCTTCTTATAACCTTTAATCACTTGTTTAACCACTTAATCACATTCTAAACATGATTAGACTAAATTTGGATAGCATCTCCCCTTAGGATTCATCATTCCCAAAATTACAAAATCAACCAACCAACACCAAACCAACCAAGAACAACCATAGCAACAACCATAAACCACAAGAGTTGATATTCTTGAGATTATCTTGGTTTGCTTCACTTTCTCTCTCTAAAAATCGTCCTCCCTTTCTCCCCTAAACCTTGAGATTTTTCTTGCTAAACCATGTTTTCCATGAAGATCAAAAGGTTAGAGGAGCTATTTGACAAAAAGGAAAGCTTAATCACAAGATCTACAAAACTTACCTTTGGATTTTGCTCTTTCTTCTCTCTAGCTTTCCTAAGCTTCTTCTTGAAGCCTCTCTCTCTCTTTTTCTCTATGTTTGGTCATGCAATGAGAATGAGAAAGATGAAGCATTAGCTTCATAAATATCTTCCTATTTTTACTCAATTTACTTTACTTCCAAAATTAAGTTTTATTACCTCACCTTGTACTTTGATCTTATCCCTCTATGACTTGTGTTATACACTCCCATTGAAATTGAATCAATCCCTTCAATTAACAATTGGGTTTTCTACAATTATCTCATTCCTTTGGTCAACATAATATATTTATTGCAATTTAAACATGTGCTCCAACTTTAGCAATTATAATTGAATCTCTTGGCTTTAGATGAAGCCACTTGGCATATTTATCTTCCAAGTAAATATTTCCCTTCTCCTAAATATCCACCAATAAAAGAAAAATATGGGCTTTTAATTTATTCCACAAATCTTAATTTATTCCACCAAGAATATTCAATTTATACATTTTCCTTTATTTTCCTTAATTAATTGAAATTAAATCCAATTAATTGGTAAATAATTAATCTTGGGCTAAATTGGCAAAATTATGATTTTGCTATCACCTTTGTAATTTAATTCAATTATTGAATTTATTTGCCCATTTCCTTATGAATGTGAATATTTCAAAATTCACAAGATCTAATTTCCATGAATATTCACCATTCTATTGAATTACAATATATTTTTTTTAATATAAAATTTGGGGTGTTACAGATACTGCCTTAAAGGAGATTGATACCCTGTTGCAGTGCAACGGAAAGACATTGCATGACTTCAACAGTCTTCCAATTCCATCTAAATTACCTACCATTGATGTTAAGAACCACTTGATCATATAAGAGTTATTGTATGACTGACAGACACTGTCATTACAAGCACACTCATTGGTGACATCTCTTAATTCATATCAAAGGTATGGGTATGATAAAGTCATGGCGTTATTACAATCCCCTTACAACGGATTCTTTTTTTCTTATAGGTTTGGTGCCACTGGAAAAACGTTCTTATGAAATGTATTGGCCTCCAGTCTTCACTCAATGGGACATATTGTGCAGACAATTACATCAAGTGGTATAGTAGCAACATTACTACCATCAAGACGAACAGCATATTCACGATTCACAATACCCATACAAATAACAAAATTTTCAGTTTGTTCTATATGACAGAATTCACCGTTAGTAAATCTGATAAAGTGCACAAAGTTAATAATTTGGGATGAAGCACCTATGGTCCAGAGGTATTGTGTAGAAGCGTTTGGTAGGACTCTAATAGATATAATGCATTACAATCTACCATTTGGTGGGAAATGCATTGTTATGGGTGGTGATGTCAGGCAACAAACATGTGGTTGAATCAATCTAATGATACGAATGAGAATAAAAGAATTGAATAGTTCTCACACTAGTTACTAGACATTGGTAATGGTAATATAGGTGATCCTGTTGATAGTGTTGCCGATATACAAATCCCAAAAGAAGTGTTGGTTCTAGTTTGCAAAGATCCACTGAATGCAATTGTCCAAGCAACATATGAACACCTTCAAGACAATCTAACTTGCAATGACTACTTCAATGACAGAGTGATCCTTGTACCGACCATTGAAATAGTTGGAAAGATAAATGATCACATGTGTTCTTTGCTCCCAAGCAAGGAATATGAGTTCTTAAGTTGTGACTTAGAGTGCAAGTCAATAGAAGATTCTAACTCTTTCGACAACTTATACACAATTGAATTCCTCAACATCATCACTTCTTCTGGTTTGCCACCACATAAGCTTGTATTAAAAGTTGGAGCACCTATAATGCTATTGAGAAATATTGATCAAGCATCAAGATTGTGTAATAGAACACGTCTTCGTATTACAATGTTGGGTCAAAAGGTCATTGAGGCAGCTACTCTTAATGGTTCTAAACCAAATGAGAAGGTTCTGATATATAGAATGAATATGAATCCTTTTGAGTCTAGATGGCCATTTCACATGCAAAGGAGATAGTTCCCCATTACGCTTTCATTTACAATGGCAATCAATAAAAGTCAAGGACAATCATTGCGTCATGTTGGATTGTATTTGTCAAAACCTGTTTTTACTCATAGGCAATTATATGTTGCACTTTCTAGAATGAGAAGTATGGATGGTCTAAAGATTGTTGTAGGACCTGATGATTCAGGGTCAAGTAACACCATGAAGAATGTTCCAATTGTTCAGCCAAATTAACACATGAATGCCACAGTCTCGCTTGCATTACACAGTGTCATTATGGTCGAACAATAAACCATCTTCTAACCAAAATCATCTTCACATACAAAAACACTCACAAATTGTTCTGTGGTAGAATGGGGGCCCAAATAATATCACTTTTTGGCTTCTTCCCAACACGCTTCAGTTTTACAAGTGTAATGATGTCATGAAATCGATCCCTCTGCATAAATAACACATGCAGATGATATCTGAATGATCCACTAAGGACCAACAAATGGGTGAATGCTTTACTTATAAGTTTATCTATAACGGTTTTTTGGGGGTTTTGAAGTGCACTTTCTTTCTTCCTCTTGTTACTCTTGCTTATATAAGATAGTGGCTTTATTAAATCAAGCACATAAAAGTTCATCATTTTTTATTCAAGGGCCACACAAAACCAATGTTCTGTAACCAACATGGGTCCCATAATAAAATCATAGTCAGTAATGTTGTGGCCAACTTTTTTTAGGCAGTAGTTGGTCTTTCCATTCAGCAACTGACCATTGTATAGGTTTACGGGCCAATATTAACTGTATGAGGAACAAACTTGTTAGGCAAATCTATAAACGTCAATAAAACAACTCTATCGTAAAATTATAGCATACTCACTAAATTCCTCTCCTCCTCAATCAAATCCCTTTATGCCTTTATTGACTCCCTAAGCTTCTCAGTAAAATTGATAAAGCCCTTTCCCTTTTCAAACTCACTCCGAAATGTAATCATTATTCATGTCTTTATTTTGCACATCCACTTTATCCCCTACTCTTTCATGTGCCTCCACGTCAATGTTCTATGCACATATTGTTTTCCTCTTCGCACCTACCTCTTCATTTTGGCCTTCCACATCTTTATTATGGAAGCCAACCCCTTTACTTGTCATTGGATCAGAGTCCATAACTTTCATCCCGTAAAACAATGTCACATTTTAATTCAATTAAAATAAGGGAATCTCTTACAAATTAGGGTATTTCATTTAAGGGGCCAAATTCTAAATTTAACATCCGAATAATACTACCTTTTGATTTGAGTGAAACTACTATAACAAGACCATAAAATATATTAGGATCAGCAGGCACAGCGGAAGAATTTTAAAATTTTACCAATCCTAATCGAGGATCTATCAACGGTGTTTAAGCCAAGTTGGAAGGATTCATACCTTTTATGATTCAGGGTTTTCACGATCTCTAGGAGCCAACACGTCAGGTCCGCTCCCTCTACCGGTATCCACACAAATGCCCTCCAACCGAGACTGCGTGCTAGCGCCTCTAATGTCTCCTAGGGTTTCCTTGCGGCTCTCAATTCTCATGTGTATATCAATATATCTGCTCTATCAAGTTTATAACCTATAAGGGCTATTTTCAAATTTCAAAATTAATAATCATTAATTTCAAAATTAATTAACTATTAATTATCTTGATGAGCTAATTAAATAAATTCAGTTTAAATTAAATCTGTCCAACAGTTTTAATTTAACCTATTTATTTAATCCAAATAAAGAGCCATCGGATTTAATTTATCTTCATAAATTAAATCTGAGATACTGTATCTTTATCATGTTAGTTATTAAATTTAATATATCTTAATAAATTAAATTTAAAACTAACACAATATAATAATATCATATAATATATATATATACATATATATATATATAAGATATATATATTTCAAAAACATATATCTATATAATATTATTAATGAATTTTATATTATATATATATATATATAATTCGTCCACCCTAAATTAAACATTATCTCGTGTTGGGCCATTCTTGTGTGCGACCCTGTAGGCCCATATGAAGTTGGCAGTGGGCCAATAACTATACTAACCCAAAAGTCGCAAGCGGCCTCTAGCAAGACATTACTACTACCCAATTCATATAAGGATCGTTATCACGATGCAACCTGTCATACAACCATGTCACGTCCCTTTTGTCACACGGTATATCGATCAAGGATAAGGCATGGATAATATCATCCTCTTGTTCCTGACCATTACTTTCTCGATTCCTGAGTAGCCTGATAATAGAGACGGAAACTCCTTTCATCATAGTATGGCCATACATTTCTCAGACTCACTCATCGAGGGGCCCAGTAATATCTCTCTACTAATGTGAGGGACAAATTCCATCTTGATCATTCATATTCCTCTGCATGAAAAACCACCAACCCCAATCGTAGCCTTTATCATCACCCTGTCAAAAGTGACTTTTGACTAGTTCAAAGCTCAGCAACTCTTATGTAGGAATCCATGATGACCTCAGGTCTAAGGGCATTGTGACGTGGTTATACATAAGAAAAGCTTATGACTTGATCCATGTAGCTTTCTCATAGTGGGTCGGTCCAGCACCTTGTACTCTTACAAGTGCCTAAGACTTTGATTCGTATCTCCATATCTTATCAAAGTCATACTGATCTTGTTTCATCTCTGCTCCAGCATAGATGACCGACCAGGGATATTTTAGGACAATCTTTATGAATTATCCAAGGATACAATTATCACAGTTAACATGCAAATAATATGACAACAGAATTGAGAAATTTCATTAAAATAATAATGTTCAAAGTACAATGATTGGCCCTTATGGCACAATTTCCAACAAAATAAACATGACCATAAAATCTGACAGAGGAAGAAAGTGTATGTTTCACACTAATTTTTCGGGCTTATAAAACAGTTTGATGCAAAAGTCAAGGCTGTGGAGGATAGAAATGATTAGGAAACCAACAAAATGTTGAATGAGAAAAAACAGTCCATGGTGAGATCTATATGATATATCCTTATGTCAGTTCCTAAAATTGGTAACATGTTCTTTTTTTAGGGCCTCATGGTCCCAACAGTTATCATTAACACTCTTCAAGCTCCCTGATAAGTAATTGAAATTCTCATTGCACACCAACGAGTTAAATTCATATGTTGCTCTTAAAAAGCAGTAACTTAACATATGCTACTAGTTGCTCTTGGTCTGTTTGACAAGCATGGACTTCGTAGTTCATATCATGCATGACATAACTTTGTCAACATGTCTTTTTATGTTATCTATGTTCTAACATGAGTATGGTGCATATTTTGATTTCATGCACCATTTAGGTCCTACTGTTGGTTCCAATGCACATATGCCATGGATATTAAGAATTTATATATAAATTGTACACATGATATGTTTTAAGGCAAATTGAAACAAAAAAGAGAAAATTATAAGAAAATGATACACCAAAGGCCAACTATGTGGAAAAATATCAATAGTTTGGTCTTTCAAGCCTATAAGTATTTAGCCAAAAAACAGGTCATTTGGGACCATGAAAACCACAAATTTTGTGTAGTCAAATTCTATAATGCACAATCTTGAGTAGTCAAACTCTATAATGCACAATCTCATATGATGGAAAAATAGTCCTTACAAGTCCCAAGAATTGAATGCGATGTGCAAACTGATGTAATTCTTTTCTGCTCTTTGGTGGTCAAGTCATCATTAGAAATCTATATATTCTCATTTCTCTGGCTTAAGTCATGGGAAATTTGAGTTTTTTTTTCTTTTCTAAAGGACAACAAGGCCAAGTGTAATATAGTTTGAAAAATGAGATAGGATGCAATATCCGAGTAAATGCATGGAATAACCAAACAAATGAAGCATAAAAAAAGAACAGCAAAGAAGGTTCCCAAAAAGAGGGAAGAAAAAGGATAAAAGTCACAGAATTGGAATCAAGATCTTGTTTCGACCTCTTCAATGTTGAATTTTCTTTAGCTGAGTTAGGGTAGAGATATAAAACTCTTAGTTTGAATTCCTCTATTGTTGACTTTCCACTATCCTTACTAAGCTGTATGCCAAACCAAAGCATTGATGATAAACTTTCCCACAATTAAAATGCTATATGCTAATATAGCAGTAGGTTAAGAATTCATAATTACATTATACACACGATATGTTTTAATGCAAATTGAAACAAGAAAGAGAAAATATAAGAAAATGATACAACAAAGGCCAACTTAGTGGAAAAATATCAAAGGTTTGCTCTTTGAAGGTTACAAGTATTCAGCCAAAAAGCGAGGTCATTTTGGACCATCAAAACCACAAATAGAGTATTACATTCCCCAAAACAAGCTTTGATCTACAGATTTCTCTCAGCAATATGGACCATAAACGTTCGCTTCCCATGTCTTAGATGGAACAATTTATGTCTAAATCCATGGCTGCAAGATAACTAAACAGCACTTTGTTCAGGTGTGTCTCTGGACTCACCTTTGATGATACATGAGTCCTTCGGTTTTACAATATCGGTGTTTGGCCAAACAAAGTACTTCTTACATAAAGTGGTTTTCACCTACAATGTGATCAGAATACATAGAGAATCAACTAAAACGAAGTGTGTCGAGCGGAGAAAAGTTGTTCACACTTGTTCAATTTAGGAGCACCCTAAAAGCAACATGGTGTCCTATCTTGTTGGTTACTTTAATATCAATAAATGCTTGCTTCTCCACCCCAACTAGTTACATGAATTTCACAGCAAAAACTGAATCAAAACTCAGACATTTATATTAATAAAATGACAGAGGAAAATATTCAGATTTTAAAGGAACCCTACTAACATTTTACATGCAAAACCTTCTATGCATTCCGATCATAGTTCAAGCCATCTTTATCAAATTAAATATTCTACTATCCAAAAGTTTAATTATTTTGACCCAAAAGAGAGAACTGTCATGCAATCTTGAAAATAGAAAGAGTAATACGACATTTTCTACTTGAATTTTATAATTGATCATTGCTAAATAGAACCATAATAATATCCAATGGATATTTAAGCTGTTAATAATCATAAGGGAAAGACAGAGATTTAAAACCCTAGCATTCTGTCATTTGAAAAATGAAAACCATGCGTCTATCCTTCAATCACTTCAAAGTCCTTGTTTTGGTCCCCAAAAAGAGAAGGATACGATTTACATATAAATTTCATGTGTGATTTAATAAAAGCATAGACGTTAATCAAATCTATATCCAAATCCTCGAAAACTTTTTGCCTATCAGTGCTTCAAAAAGTATTGGTAACACTCAGCTTTTTTGTGCTTCAAAAGGCCAAATAAAAACCAAAAGAGTAGAATTAAAAAAGGTAACCTAGGATTTGAAAAGTAAAAAACATAAGGCAAAAGAATACATTGAGAATGATCAACGCGAAATACTCCCCCACCAGCGACTATGCAACTATGCGATGGATTCCACCCACGATTGCCGATTTGGGGATGACAACATCGACTCTTCTTTTTTTGGCCTGCAACGACGCTGACTGTGACTGTAATATCCCGAATTCTGAGACTTGAGGCTAGAGAATGAGCCTGAGATTAGTGGATTGCTAAGCCCCGGTTTAGCAAGATCCCAAATTGTGATTAAGGGATAATGACTCCAAAAGTGGAAATGGTTAGTGATAAATAAACCCTTTTGGAGATTATAGTGTGATTTGGCACCCGATGTGATTCGTATGTGCTGTGAGCAGCGCCAGAAACCCTGTATTTAAGCTCAATTATGGATTAACATCTAAATTGACTTAAAATAGAGGGAAGGCGCATATTGTGGCTAAATGAAACGATATGAAGTGTTTGGTGGTGATTCAATGAGAATTACCGAAATCAGGGGCTAAACGGTAAAGTTATCGACCAATTGATCGGTTACCGAAGAGGAAACTCATTGGTAACTTCAAGATCAATGGTTGAGATTGATTTGTGTAGAGATCAAAGGGTGGAATCCCATGTGGTTGTGCTCATGTGAGCTCATGGGATGTGTGTCAAGATGATGACACTTGGCACTTTGTGAGCCCTTGGATTTTGGTCAAATATTCAACTCATTTTCTCTCCTCTCTTTAGTTGGACGTGGTGGCATCCCAAAAAACTGAACACTCTTCATCATCTTCATCTTCATCTCTCTCTCTTCTCATACTCCATTTTCGCCTAGCAAGGAGGAGGAAAGAGAAAAGAATAAGGTGAGTTTTGGTTGGTTTATGGTCCTCTTTAGCTTAAATCCTCTTCACTAATCTTGATCATGTTGATGAGAGCTTCATCTCTATGGTTTTAGATTCTTGATTGAAGGTGTTTGATGGCTTGAGGAAATTTGGAAAGATGAAGAATCAAAGAATTGGTTTGGGAAAGAAGAAGAGGTGAGTATTTGAAGCATTTTGACCTAAGTTTTGTGATTTGTGGATGAGTATTGTGAATTTTGGTTTTTGCCCTGATTTTGGTGGAATTGTGAAATGCATGAATTGTCATGTGTTTTGTGTTGTAAATGGTGAATTGTGGTTAAATTGATACCATAATGTGTTTTGGTGTCATTGGAATTGATTTGAGAACTTGGAATGAAAAGAATGGCAATGTGGTATTTGTGTTGTGATTTGTGATGACATGTTGTGAATGTTGGTAAAACATGTCAATATAATGTGAATTTGGTTGATTTGGTATTTCCAATGGATTCCTTGTGAAATTTTGTGTGAGAATGATGTTTGATATGGAAATTGAACCATTGGAAGCCAATTGTGCAAATTTGGAAATCTGTCCATTGAATTTCTGTTTTGGGCAGTCTGTTTGTGTTGCCGTTTTGAATGGGCAAATGATGTTATAAAATTCTGAAACTTTCCAGTCTTGAATTTCACATCTTAAGCTTCAAAATGGACATATAAATTGTGCCATTTCGTTTTGTGAACTGGGATTTATGTTTGCCCAAAGTTTGAGGACGAAACTGGATTCTGTTTTGGAGCAATGTTGGATTTTGTGTAAATCTGGATTTGTGTGGTGATTTCTGGTAATGAGACATATTTTTCCCATAAAGGGAACTTGAATATCTTTCAATGGGCTTTGGAATCACCTTGTTTCAAGTTTTCTAGAGCAAGTTATGAATTTTTGAAGTTTCCTTGGCTGCAACCAAAATTCTGGCTCCAGCGCAAAACTTTCTGTGTGTGTCCTGGCCGCAGCCAGAAATTCTTGGCTGCAGCCAAAATGTTTCTGTGACGTTTTTAGCCATTTTTGGCTGCAGCCAGAGAATTCTTGGCTGCAGCCAGAACCCAATTTTCAGCAATTTTGAGATTTTGAAAGGTGATTTCCAACCTAGTACGTCCCAATCCTTTAAGCTTTCGTTGAGCTTATTTTAGCCACCTAAAGGGTGTAAATGGTAACCAACATTAAGTGATATGGAAGTAAGGTTTTGGAATAGAGAATAACCCTATGTCCTTGCTTTGATTATAGGGTTGATATTCGCCCTGATCGTGGTTTGGTATTCATTCTGATCGCGAGTAAGCGGAGCTGGAGCATACGTGGAAAGAGTGTAGGAAACATATATCTTCTGCTTGTATTTGATATATGTGTTAGTGTGTTGGTGCATGTCTTAGCTTTGCATAATTATGTGTAATTTGAAGCTATGTTTCAATTTATGCTATGGCCATAGGTATATTGTTCGAAGCATTGAGCTGGCAAATTGTCATTGTGTTATCATGAGTTGTGTTATGCAAGCATGTCATGCATTAAACATTTATCGTACATGCATATTGATATTGTTATCCTACTGAGATTCTCTCGAATCTCACCCTCCCCTGCTAACCTTTCAGACAGGGTAGTGGATCAAGGATGGAGCATGCAGCTAAGGGCGATGAGGACTTCCTTCGGGTTGTCATTCTGGTAGTTGGTTATCATCCCAGATGGGATATTTGTATTTGGATGTGTATATATGTATGTCAATGAGGATTTGATTATGTGTATGAGAAAGATTTGTGTAATCCCCATATGAGGGCTTGTATGGGCGATTGTGCCCTGTAAGGCTTGATTAATTAATGGAATCCGGAATTGCCGGGATTATTGTTGTGTACTCTGATTTGTTATGAATGTGATATTCCGCGTAGTAATTGTATTCGGAAATGTGATTCTGAGACCAAGTTTATAAATGATTTCGAAAGGTGTTTGTGAAAACCCCGTCTGGTAGATGGGTTTATAATATTAAATTTTGTTCTTATTGGTCTCTATTTCACTTTATTGCGTAATCCGAATATTAATTACGGCAGGGGGTTACAGTGACCCTTATAGGAAAGAACCAATCCAAGCCTTCATGTTCTGAGCAATCCCATGTTTAAGTGTCTAATTAAATAAGTGTGAAGGGCATTTTGATCTTTAACCCAAAACATCAAAAACCCAAATTCCCACCTCAACCCTTATCTGCCCTTTGCAAGCTTTGATGGACTTTTGTGGGTTTTACAAGTTCACGTGGTATTTAAATGAAATTTTCCCTAATTCATGCCCCAAAAAACCCTTCTACAGTAACTTTGTATAAAATTTTGATTTTGACCTTAATTTTTTTATCAAGTGTCTTTTTTTTTAATTAAATAAGCAAGCACTAATAGCATGAGGTTATTAACAGAATATATAGGGGGAGTTCTCATGCCATTTGGCAACAAAGCCATTGGCTTAAACTGTCTTTTTTATACTTTAACTCAACACAACTAGTATCTGACAATGATTTTATTACAATTATTATTATTTGAAAAAATATATATTTAATATGTTAGTCTTTGTAAATGTTGTCAAATCTAAATTTTGATGTAAATTTTTTTTAGGGTTAATGCAATGTTTGATACTTATAGTTAGCTCTTTTCATCAAAAAATGTTATTCTCTATATTTTAATTAAAACATAAATTATGCAGTAAAGTTTATTATTTGAAATTATAAGAACTAAAATAAAAATGAAGGTAAACTATCCCGCATTAAAATCAATAAGGGTAAACTGTAAAGACTATATTAACACTATTTTTTATTAATGGAATTAATATTGTTAAAGTTAAAGGGCTAAAACAATATTTTATAAAATTAAGAGATCAAAATAAAAATTTGGGTAAAGTTAAACAAATAAAAATCTACTTTTATATTACAATACCTCCGCTTAATATAAGAGATAGTTGAAATTGAATTTGGTCTTAATTGTAATGATTCAATATACTTTGTTCCCCATATTTATTATTTTTTCTCCCTATACTATCATTATTTATTGCAGGAAGTTTGTATCAATAGATTATTTCAATTCAACGGACTTAAAAGTGTATTTCTAAAAAAACTAACATATATTTTAAACAAATAACTAATTTAATTAATTTCTTTAATCTATCTAAATTAATTAAGTATATCTTATATTAAAGACAAGAGTTAATGTTACTCCCTCCGGTTTTTAATATAAAACATATTTGGAGAGTTGATCATGTCATTAATATAAGACATAGCTTTCATATTTGTCAATCTTTTCCTAATTTACCAATATTATTGATGCTTCCTTAACAATAATCAAGAAAGAGAGGGAATGAGAGAATTAAGAAAAACGGCTAGAGTATTTTAGAAAATACATTTTATATCAACTAATTTAACTAATTTATTTTAATATAATCAAATTAGATAAATATGTCTTATATTAAAGATGGAATGATACTTATTATCACCATCACTTGTGATTTCTACGAGAACTTCAGAAAAATATTGCAATTTGATATCGGGCTCGTAAACAAAAAAAATCCTTGTTTGGAAGTGGGTGTGGATATTGCAATCTCTTACGGGCACTTAATTCTTTAGAGCCCGGTCAGGATCCACCTTGGGCTAATTCTCGATTATCGAAATCCAAAGGCTTTGAGAAGGATGATTAAGCAACCAGGCCAGTTAAAAATACAAAAAAGCACAAACAAACTACTTTGTAGTGTTGGATTCGGAATCCCTCAATTGATTTTCCCCCCTCAATTGAACCTCAATTTAGATACTCTATCAATCATTAAATTGTGATCTAATGGTATTAAGATAGGGACAAAACTTACATCTGGTGAGTTACATCCAATACAACCAGTTCACTAATTAGCATGTGCCATTTGGATTTTTTTTAATGCATCAGCATTAACGCTATTAATTGGTTGCTCTCTCCATCTCCATTCCTCTATTGCTATAAATCAGAAAAAAAAAATCAAAAAATGAGACAGAAGGCGCTATGTTGAACTGCTGATTTAGAAAAATTAAATAGGACAAAAGCACTATTTACTCACCTGCCTATGGGTGCCAAGTGTGAAAGCTTGCATGGGGATGGAGATGCAAAGCAACATATTGATCCTTCATAAAATTTAAGGGCTTGTTTGGTCTGAGGGAAGGGGAGGGAAAGTGGGTGGAGGGAAAATTTTTTTGAGTTAAATTTAAAAAAAATTAAAAAAGTGGGGTTAAGAATTTTTAATTATTTTTTCTTACTCTTTTATCTTATATATTCTCTTTATTAAAATTTTATTACCCCACTTCTTTAATCTTTTAAAATTCAACTCATAAAAATTTTTCCTCCCCTCCCTTCCCCTCACACCAAACAGACCCTAAACGAAGATGGAGAGAAATGATATCCATTGACGTTACAGCTGTCCCAGCCACAATTAGGGTTTTTTTGGTTTGTTCTCTGGTTTGCAGCAGGAAAAGAATGGAGATGGAGCAATAGAGCACCCAATAAACGGCATTAATGTTGACGCATTTAAAAAATCTAGACGGCATGTGCTAATTGGTGAATTGGTTGCACTGGATATCATGCACCGGAGATAAGTTTTCTCCTTAAGATGGATACATTTATTTATTTATTTTGAAAAATAAATTGTAACTCCCTCCTTGAATGAATATCATTAAATCACAATCTGAATGTTTAAATTCATCAATTGAAGCTCCATTGTGGGAATCAAAATCCTTGCTTAGTTACTTTCTTCATATTTAATTATTTAGTTAAAGAAAAAGAAAGGCAATGATCCAGTACACTATGTAAAAAATGAACTTCATCCCTAATGGTCAATATGGATGAGAAAGAAAAAGATGAAGATGAAAGTTAAATATTGTCTTTTGAGGAAGTGGTGTGGGAAACACTAGCAATCAGAACTACGAATTTGGACCCTCTCATATTTTTTTTTCTTCTTTTTTCTCATCTTATTTTCATAATCATCAATATACCAATATATAATTATAAATCTGAATCAAGGGTTATTGTTCATTTGAACAGTAACAACTACAAGGCCGGTATGGGCTCCGTGCTTTTTTCCTCTAATCCATGCCATGACTTCCCGTCCTTCCCTACCTTTTAATCCTTCAAGGCTCTTATATACAAGGTAATTAAATCCAGATCGGTTAGTGAACTGGTTCGGATACTAAGTCAAAGGTCAGTAGGTCAAACCGGAGTCAAACCGGGAGCTAAATTGGGACCAAACTGATGAGAAATAGAAGATTTTAAACTTATTAGTAAAAAAAAAAATGCAATTTTAAAAAAAAATTAAAAACTTGACATGGACAGGACCGATCGGCTGGTTTCTGATTCGATTCGGCCGATCAGGTCATGCTTATATGTCATGACTATTTTTGGTGTATGTTAGCACCCTCCACAATAATTTATCATTGTAGTGGAATTGTAATATCATTATGATGTTTCTTCAAATAGCTATTTTTGTAAAGTTCAAATGGTTAATTAATTTATCATTATACTACTATTTTTCCACATCATTTGTATCAAGCAAAAAGATAAATCTAATGCAATAATATAATCAATTCTAATTATATTATGGTCATTGAGAAACAATATTTTTTATGAAATGCAAAGCATTTTTTATTAATATTAATAACAAACTTTTACTTATGTTATTTTGGACGTAGTAATTCCTAAAATTTAATATTTCAATATAATGTGGATATCATTAATTGTATATGGATTGTAATTTTAGTATAGTATGCCTTTTTGTTTTTGTTGGAGTTGGTATGGATATGCTTTGGACTATTGATTTCAGTTATGTTAATGCATCATGCACATCATATAAGGGAATAAATACTTGTTGGGTTGAAAAATAAATGGTCAAGATTCAGTATTTTATAAAACCATCATTTTTTAGTTGTAAACTACGGACTTACGTAGCATTCAATTGTGAACCACAAAACATCAAATTTTTAACGAAGCTAATATATAGACCTGGGTAATTGTATGTGTGTGAGTGTTGTTTTTTCAAAAGTAAGAAGCATCAAAGCACAAAATTAGATGCAATAGGATAAATTTGAACATTCTGTCTCATTAGTTTAATAACTAATATATATATATATGACAACACAATTTCAACTTTTGCAAAATCATTTCAGATTTGTGTGGCAAATGCATGTTTAAATTGTGTAATGCAAAGGGTGTTAAAAAAATTTGGTATAAAAAAAAGTTGGTAAACCATGTAATGTAAAGGAAAAAAACACATTCCCAATTATGATTTGGGCAGTGTAGTCACAATGTGAAAAATTGTTCCTCAACCCTCCAAAAACCCTCAAGGAGGGAAGGGATGAGGAAAAGGACAAAATTTTTAACTTCCTCTCCACTCCTTTCACCCACATTAAGGTATTAAACACATTTATTCCACCCATCCTCTCTCCTTTGCTTTCCTCCTAAAGGGAAACAAAAAAAAACCCCAACCAAAAAGGGCCTAACTTGATGCAAAATCCTCATAGCAAAGTTATCTCCTTTCATAGGGGGTGGTGGGTTCTATCCATCACTCACAAGGTCACAGTTAGGCCTCCTATCCCATTCAAAAAAAATTATTATTGAATAATACCTAATAATACTTAGTCTAGTGATGAATTAGTGAGATTATAATGTGAGCAAATAGAGTTCAAATCCCACCTCATTAAAAGAGATAATTGATTAAAGGTATTTTAGTGGCAAAGCATGAATTTAGATTAGTTAGTTACTCGGATAATTGACAATAAGATCTAGAAAAAGCCCCAGCTATTGCCAGGTGGCCCAAAGGATTATAAAATGGGTTTTACTATTTATAAATTATTAATTATTAATAATATAACTCATTTTTTAATATATGGACAAATAAACATGTTAAATTTTGTTAGACTTTGAGATGTTGTTTGACTGTTGATCAAAATAAGAATTTTTTTACTCAATCCAACTAATACATGGATTGATGGATTATTAAATAACATTATCAATACAAAAATTAACAAAAGCAACTTTAGTTACTCTAAGGAATATTCTTAAAGATCCATTGGCATGTTTGCTAAGTTACCTATTGCGTAATGAAATTGTGAAATCATATTGTCGTTTTCTTTTCATCGTCATTTCCAATATTGGCTTACATGTCTATTTGTCCTAATTCATAACTTAGCTTCGGTTCAATCAATTTGAACATGCTCCATTTGAAACCACAATTTTGTTGTTGTGAGTACAGGATCCATAAGCCTTGGTCGATGTGAGGGCTAGGAAAAATGTTACCAACCGAAATATATTGATATTGATATTGATGGCGATGATGATGATGATGAAATTGGGTGATACTACAATAATTTCATGCCCACAAAATCATTTTTCATTTATCGAACAGCCACCGTTTGGTGTATGAGGCAATTTCATTAGCAGATAACATAATCTCTACCAATGAGTAGCACCATCACCTTCGACTTGGCTAGACTTGGCTATTCCCAATGTTTTGTTTCCAATAGCCTAAATCTTTGTAAATGTTAGATGAATAAAATCCCTCTTCCCACTAGAAAAAAACAAAAATAATTTTTTGTTTCCTCTATGTCTTGTTACTGGAATTAAATTATTGATGGTAGTTTTGACTTTTAATTATTACCAATAAGTTATTGGTTAATGTGGTAAATAGTCTTACTACTTCTATTGAGAAAGGTGAAAACCCTCTACATTTGAAATCTTGAAATGTTATCCCTTAATCAAATAAAAAAAACCTTTAATTCTAAGGTAGGTATTCTAAGCGTTTGTGATGGTGGTTGTCGCTTCTAGAAAAATTTGAGATCATTATTTTTTTTATTCTACGTGGAAGGCAATAATGAGATTTTTGATATTAAATATAATATTTATTTTTAATATTTATCAATTTTTTTATAACTTATACTATTGATGCTCCCTCAATAATAATTAAGAAAGAGAAGGAATGAAGTTTTTTAGAAAAATATGTCATATTAATAAATTTTATTAATTTTTTTAATATAATTAAATTAGATAAATAAATATAAGAGGGTTAGTATTTTCTTATGGAAAAACGTACAGTAGTTATTAAATCCTATGAAAATGACAAGCCATTTTGATTGGATTGCAACTGGGGAGTAAATGACCATCAAAGCCCCTAGAAAACTGGTCTAGAGGGGCCCCAAAAGGGAAGAATAAAATATATTTGAATTTCCCGAAAGCCCATGGTTTAAAACCGACATATTCCTCATTTGGTTCCTCTTTACAGAGTTCTTGAATCAGAAAGTCTCGTATTAAACGATGGGTATTAGGTCTAGCAGAAGAGACTAGTATCTTATAATATAATAAATCAAGACTTGAATCCTAGCTGGAATAGGTATCCGTATTTAGGGTTCGTTTGCTTCGATCCCTTACACCTTGCAATGCAGTGCAATACGATGCAATGGTAATGTAATGTAATATTAATTACAGAGGTAGTGTTTGGTTTGATCTTTAAGAAAAATGCAATGAGTTAATATTTTAACGATTATTTAAAATTAATATATTGCACAAAGTCTATTTTACCCTTAATGTAATCTTTATAGAAAAAATAACTAAGAGCCGGTGACGGCAAAGATGGAGGAGGAAAAGGTAGTAGCGGTAGCAACAATAGGGGTGGTGACAGAGGAGGAGGAGGAGGTGGTGGTGGCGGTGGCGGTGGCGGTAGCGAGCGGCAAGCAGCGGTGAAGGAGTTGGTGGCGGCGACAGGCGGGTGATAGCAGCGACGGAGGAGGAGGTAGTGGTGGTGGTGGTGGTGGTGGGGGCGGCAGGGGAGGAGGAGGTAGAGGCGGCAGAGGCGGAAGAGGTAGTGGTGATGGCGGTGGGCGGGTGGCGGGGCGGCAGTGGAGGAGGAGGAGGTGGCGGCGGCTGGGGTGGAGGAGGAGGTAATGGTGGCGGTAGTTGTAGCAAGTGAAATGAGATAAGTGAAACGAGATAAGTAAAACAAAGACACGGGAAATTCAAAGGTAAATTGGACTTTTTAAACATGCAATGAGATGGTAATGGGAATTCATAGGAGGGGAGGTATGAATGAGAATTACCAATTTTTTGGTAATCATCATTACCATGGTAAACCCTATTACCATATTAAAAAGCAATCAAACACTTTTATCTTGGTAATGCAATCATAATTATCATTGCAGGCATGTAATAAGGTTGAACCAAACGGGCCCTTAGTTTCTGACAGTGCCTTAAATGGAATTACCTCCAATGAGAGAATACCTATATTAAAAAAAACAAGAAAGTCTCACACTGTTAACGCTTACTTTATTCAATTTAATAATATATATATATATATATTATTAATTTTATAATTCCAGAAAAGCGATCACTTTTCCATTTCAAGGGACGCTTCTGAGTAGATTCCTCAGAATGATCCTCTCTCTGCCCACTTCTTCAAGCTTTCTCATGCTACATCACAGCTCAAAAAGGCCCCACCTTTGACCTTTGAAACCGCCATTTTCCTCACATAAGAAAAGTGCATTTTCCTTGACTTGTATAAAATTTTAGAAATAAATAGAATTATTTAATGCCTGTTTGAGTTAGCGGTAGAAACTGTTTTTATAACATGATTTATAGTGTATAAGGTAAATATATAAGAGAAGTTTTGTCTCAACTTATATGAACGTGTTTTTCTAAAGCTAACTCAAATGGGCCAATTTTTATCCCTTTTCTTTTACTAACGGGGTTCACTATTATAAAAATAGAGAATAGTGGCGCACTTTTTGTGACACTTCTTTACAGCTTCTTCTAAATTTTTGTAATTTTTTTTTAAAAAATTGGTATGTTGTGGTGCTTCTTTCTGCTTGGGGGCCTTCTGTGGCGCTTGCTTGACCAAGCGCCACCTAAGGGTTTTTTTTTAACTAAAATAACAATTGTGGCGCTTGCTTAAGGAAGTGCCACAACTGCTACGCACTTTATGTGGTATAACATCCCAAATTTCAATCACCAAAATTCCTTTACACCTTTGTGGTATCAAAGGGAATAAAATGGTGAATATTGACACACTTAAATTAACCAAACAGTACAATTAGTGACCACACGAATTTTTGGCCACAATATGACATAAAATTTAATTTGTGTCAACATAAAAGCGCATTATTGAAGCCCAAAACATAGAGAATCTAAGAGCACAATTTTTGAGCCCAACAATATGTGATTTTCGGCCACATAGAAAGGGAAATAAGAAAGCTTAATTTAATTACAAAAATGTAAGGGCAAAATGGTCTTTTGACCATAAAGCAAGAAGTTATTATTTTTCCCAATAATTAAGGGCAATTTTCATCCTAACAAGGAAAAAAAGAGGGAAAAAGAAATACTTGGTCCGAAATTAATCCAAGATGGAGCAATTGTTGGCCAAGTAAAAATGAAAAAGAAAAGTCAAAAAGTAAATACATGTTAATTGCCATTAAAATATCATTTGTTAAAGAGGTGGATGAAGATATTTTAATAGATCATAATCCTCTTGCAAGAGCCCTCATATTTGTCCAACATGAGGCAAGAAAGAGAAAATGATACTTGGCCATAAATGGTGCTTTTGAAAGTCATCAAAGCCATATAGAAAAAGAAGAAGAAAAAGCAAGTGACATGTGATAAAATGGTAATTAAATATTATATTTTAAGGAGGTGGAGTTGTGATATTTTAATGAATCATTATCCTTCCTCCTTAGGCCATATTTTGGCCAACTTCAACAAAGAGAGAGAGAGAGAGAGAGAGAGAGAGAGAGATAGATTTATTTCAAGAAGCAAGAACAAAAAGAAAGAGCAAGAGTTCAAGAGCAAGATCAATGTGAGTTTGGGTGCAAATTTCATATGTTCTTGTCTTCAAACTCTTAGAAATCTATTCTAATCTTCATATCCTTGTTGAAATCATGTAAAGCAAGAAGAAAATCAAACAGAAAGAAGGAAGGAAGGTGGTATTTTAGGGGGAGAAAGAAGAGAAGCAAAGGTAATCTCCATAAACCTTGTTTTCTTGATGAATCAAGGGCCCGTTTGGTTCAATTGCAGACCCCTCTGGTAATGCAATGGACTGCAATGCAATGGGGTGCAATGCAATAATGATTACCATCATCATGTTTGGTTGCTTAATAATAAGATGTGGAGAAATTTTTTTTTATATTTAAATTGAATTATAAAAGGTCCAAAATACCCCTTAAACATAAAAAAAAACCTCCATCACCAATCATCTCCTTCCTCACCCCAATAATCTGTCTCCCCCAAATACCTATGATGTCGTGGTTATTGGTGGTACCTTTGACCGGCCACTGCCTTTTCCTCAAGGTTTCACACTCCCCTTCGCTCTTTCGTTCCCTTTCCCTATCTCTCTTGCTCCATTAATATGCCTTATTTCTTGAAAAATTGAAACTTAAATGCAGGCGACGTCTGAGTTAGCGAGGTGGCGGATTGTGATCGGAATCTGCGATGGTCCTATGCTGGCGAAGAAGCTGGTAAGCTTCCTATCTTGGCCGTGGAGTGCGTCACTCTCAACTTCTCTATTGCTTTCGATGTTCTGCGCTCACGTTAGGGCTTTTGCTTTTGAAAGGCAAATAAATTGAATACAAATTTTGATGTTTTGTCTATTGAGGGTATATATTGTCTTTTTATTATATTAGTAGGGTCAAAATTAAGATTTCATCAATGATTACAAGCCTACAATGAGTTTTCATAGGGGTCCCCCTATGAATGGAGATTACCATAAAATATGCAATCTATTTTACAATTGTAATCTACATTACCATTAATAAGCCCAACCAAACAGGCCACCAATGGTAATGCAATCAAGATTACCATTGCATGTGTGCAATGCAATCTCACCAAACGGGCCCCAAGGTTGTTTGTTGTGATTATGGATGAGATTGTGGATTGTTTTGGTTGATTTTGTAATTTGGGAAGCTCAAACCCTAAGAGGTTATGCTGCCCAAATTAACTCTAATCATGTTCAATAAGTGTTTAAAGGGTTAATTATGAGATTACAAGAGAAAAGAAGGTGATTAATGGAAGTGAATCAAGAAACTCCAACTTTTTCAATTTATTGTGATTTTCGTCCAGACTTATTTTGGGTGTGTTTGAGCTGGAATTTCATAAATTTAATGATTTCATTGTATTTAGAATGAAAAATTATGTGGAAAAGCATGTGGTTATAATTTTTGGAAGTTGGATAACCCTGCTGCCAAATTCGTTTTCTAGAAACAAATTTGTTTTGGCGTGTTTTTGAATGGTTAAATCTGGTCCAAACCTTATGAAATTTTTCAGGATGAAAGAAGATATTTTGGGCTTTAATTTGATAGGCAATATAAGTCATTTGGACCAATATATTGAAAGATATGATTTTTCAAAGTTTGACCATGAATCTGGAACGAATTTTGTCGCAAACTAGATTTGACGAATTTCCTAGAATTTTGGGGTTATAATTGGTGCTCTGTGATATTTTTTCCTTAAAGGAGAACTGAAAGATCTTTACACAGAAACTGGAACCACTTAATTTGGAATTTCCTAGATTTAGTTGTAAATTCTTAAATTTGACTGAAAAGCTGGTGATTTCTAGAAAACCTACGAAAATGACTTTTGCAGCAAATGGTTACAGACAAAATCTTAGGGTACAGAATTTTATTACAAGAAGTGATATGGCTATGTTAGATAAACAACAATGTATTATTAAAAGATAGAAATAGAACAAGTAATAACTAAATTACTTGTGGATTCTAATTCATAGGATTAGACAGTTTCCCAAGCCGGATCAGGGTTCATGACAGATAGTTGGGAAGGAAAAGGCACATTTCAGGTAGTAACTCTATCTCTCATATACTATGTGAGTGTTTATAAACTTTGTGTATGTTATCTTCTGTGATATGAATAATGAACACACATTATTTATATGTGGTCTGGGACCTAGTTATAATACATAGTGCCTGGGGCGCATTACCTAACTGTGATCTAGGACTCAACTGAGGTACACGACAAGTAGGGAATTTGACCCTTAATAGTGTGCACACTCCGTTTTACAGTGGTATTTTTATATTTACATTATGTGGTGCATTGCATATCTATTTATCACATTTTATATGATTGATAGTCTGTTACTACTGAGATTCTTTTGAATGTCACCCTTTCTATAAATGTATAAAGTTTTCAACAACAGATAGCGGCTCAAAGGGGCAAAAGTGTAATTACCGGTAACTAGAGGTTATGGACCAGTACAGGCAAGACAGTTGATTATCTGAACACCTTTTTATTATTTAAAGGTTTGTAATTATTATGAACACACCCTATGGGATACCTGTAATATAGTCAAGCACTTTGTATCAATATATCAGTATTTTTATGCTATTTCTGTGTGTCCAATGAACTTCGCACAAACACTTAGAGTCGGGAATTCGGGCCGAGCCCGTCGGGCCGGGCCTATGATTTAGAGGCTGAAAATGGAAGTGGGCCTAAAAGGGCCGGCCCTGTAGGGCCGCAAGCCCTGTAGGGCCAGCCCTGCGGGCCGGCCCTTTTAGGCCCGTTTAATATTTTTTTAAAATAAATTAATAAATATAATATCATTATATCAAATTATCAATATGAGAGACACCTAAGTTCCTAATAGAGTATTAATAACAGGCAAACACTTATTAATTGTTTTGATTTATTTTATTTTCTACAATGTTTTATTCATTCAAACTTGAAAAAAAAGGCTAATTTGGACATTAGATGATTATTTTAACTAAAAATTTATGAGTTTTAAAAATAATGTATACCAATTTAAAGCAAAATAATAAATAAATTGTAAAACTTTTTTAAAAAAAAATTTGAATTAAAATGTGTTTAAGCTCGTTTAGGCCCGAGCTCGTGAAGGGCCGCGGGCTTAAAAAATATGGTACTTTTTAGGAAACGGGCCGGCCCGTTTAGGCCCGAGCCCTTGAAGGGCCGGCCCGTTTTCCCAGCTCTACAAACACTTTGATGAATGTCGAAATAAATAAGAGGTGTGATATGTGACACTTGGTTTAGTAAGAGTCACACAAAGTATTTTTTTTTTCAAACGTTTCTCTCTCCTACGATCTTCCATCGCCTTTATCCTTTTGGTCCCCACTCCTTATCCAACACGTGCTATCAATCCTTATCCTTTTGGTAAGGTTCATGAATCCAGACTGGGTATTAAACCGGTCGAGGTACTGGGTTAAGGGTCAGTACCGAGGCTAAACCGGTGAGAAATTAAAGATTTTAGGTTTATTAATATGAAATTATAAAGAAAATTAAATTTTTTTTTAAAAAAATAGGAATCCAAACTGGACCAGTCTACCGGCCAGAGCACCAGTTTCCGAGCCGGTCCAGTCCGGGTTCATGAACCCTACCTTTTAGTCCTGACATTTCCCCCTTCTCTTTGTTTTGTCACTAATCACCGCCCCCACTTTGATCGATACTTCCTCCTAATTCTTTTGTTCCATTACTTTTCACATTTCCTCCTCCTTCTCTTTTCATTTTTGGCACTTCCTCCTCATTTCTTTGGCCCCATTTCTTGCACCAAACTGACCACACTCCTCCTCCCTTTCAGTCCCATTTTATCATTCTTATAGTTTCATTTCGTCCTATAAATATGTACCCACTCACGTTTTCCTTTTTTTTTTTTTTAATATTTTAAAACTACGTACAACATATTGTCTTCTTAACCACCATTTTCTTTTAATTTTTAAACATGCATGCAACTTTGTCTTTGACTTTTTCCTTTATTAATTTTTTTTCAGGTGTTGTGCTTGAGGTTTTAGCTTACTCTATTCAAGCTTCCTATACATTGTAATTTTTTTTAATTTTTGAGCTTACAAATCTAATTTTATTAGTAGTTAATATTTTAATTTGCTCAATATCTTTTATATTTAATTTATTATGAAATTTGTAAAAATATTCTCATTTTATATGTTGAAAATAAATGAGATAAAATTAAATGTTATTATATATAAGTTGTATGTAAAGATATGTAGTAGTTATAATATTTAGTTATTGTAATAGTGGTTCAATATTATGAGTCATAGCACATGACATTCTATTTTACTATTCCACGGGAGTGAGATGTCTCCACTAAACCTTCTCTACACTTTCTTTCCATTTAATGTCTCAATCATTTGATCATATTTTAATGGGTGAAATTTAATGTTATGTATTAAATAGTATTATCATATTAAATATAATAAAAATCTATAATTATAATATTATTACTTAGTATTAAATCTCACTCATTAATACATGATCAAATGGTTAAGACATTAAATAGAGACTCTATTTGAGAGGGAGGTTAGTGGTGAGATTCCTTTCCCCTATTCAAGTGCCCTTTGTATAAGATAGTTCCATTTTTTTTTTTCATTTGGTATTTAGTAAGAATAAATATAAGCATGAGATGCATGCTTGTATGAGTTTGGATTAGCTTAATTTAAATAATTTTGTGCAGTGTAAGTTAAACAGATGAGAAGAATTTTGTCTTAATGAGTATTTGGGAAATACTCAAATCGTAGTTTCAGAAGCTATTTTTCACAAATCAAGATAAAACTCTTCTCACATACTTATCTCATAAATCATAAAAACTATTATCAAAAACTAATCCAAACACACACTTCTTAAAGTGCAGAACGGTAGCTGTAGTTACTTGGAACGACGTGCCGATTAACCATTAAAGGGGACTTCACTCTTCACGTTAAAAATTAGTACTCAAATGCTACAGTGCTTATTAATAAAGATCGATCTAATTGATAACGAATACAACTAATATTGTAACATAAATTGAAATTATATCATACGTTACATTCATTGATCAAATCAAAAGCCCTATCATGAATAATTGAATATAATAACTTTTTTGTTAATTAAGTAGTACTCAGGTAAATATCTTTATAAACAATTTTTAATTATGGAACACAAACTATGAACTCATAAAGCCTAACCTGATCTTTTTCTTTTAAAAAAAATATACCCATTTATTATCAATATTCTTTATTTATTTTAGGGTTAAGGGGAATGGAAGACCCTAAAATATTTTTTAAGGTACAATTAACACCTTAAATTATTTTGGGGTGCAATCTCGACTCCGATGTATTTAAATGGGTGCAATTTCACCTCAAACGAAGTCACAAATGTCTGTTTTCCTCCTCTTCTTCCTCATGTCTGTTCCTCTAGGTCATCAACAAGCCTTTTTGCCTTGGTTACAAACAAATGTTTATTTTTCTTGAAACTGGGCACAATCGTGAAACCCACTTGAAGCTCGCCGGCACCACAGGAACTGCCACCAGCAGCTTTTTCACTTCCGATTATAAAATTAATGAATATGATTTGGCGACATTAACACGTTCCATGGATACACCTCAGAGAATCTATTGTTCTTCACTTGAAAAATTCTAACTTCATCAAACGACAATGCCGGAAAATGGAGATCCCACGCACCCGCTTTGCCATTTCAGCAACGAAGTGAAGAAAACAAAATCTAGAAACCCCCCATAATTCACCTACTTCCTTTGTTTTAAATTCCCAAACAAGGAACACTCCTTCTTAGCGTGAACAGCTTGAAAGTACTTGGATTTTAAGAATTTTGTGAGTGACGAGGTTGGATTATGGGTTAGGTACTATTTCGGGTTCAAAGATTTGAGCTTTTGAATTTATCAAAGTAAAGGTTTTGGTTTTGCTTGTGGGGTACTTTTCTCTCATTGATTGGCTCATTTGGGATTGTAAAATTTGGGAAATTGAAACCTTTAAAGATTGTTAAACATACGCATGATTCAAATGCAAAGTGTATATATTCGGTTTGGCAAAACACTGTATGTGGGGGAATGAATTCGGCGGTTGCTTGAAGATCTCAATGAGCAGATTCCATTTCTCTGATCAATAACTTAACGAAGCTCTTGATCAATCTCAAGGTAAGTTCAAGAAACTCAAGGAAATGGGTCAGATTCAACTTGGAATGTTGAAGATTATCAAACATTGACAATGACCCACTTGAGTTTAGCTTCTTTTCAAGTGCTTTAATGAAGCTGGTAAACTCGTCTTGCTTCTTCTTCAGCGAAGAACTCTCAAATTCTTAAGTTCAACTTTTGATTCGAGCTTCTTGATAGTGAGTTCATATGTCTTCATCAAGCTGTGTTCCTATTGATGATAGAGAGGAATGGACAACAGGGAGAAAAAAAGGATAACGGGCATTTCTTAATGTACTAGTTTAGGGTGAAATTGCATCCATTTAAATATTCTAGGATCAAAATTGCACCCTAAAAAATATTTGGGGGTGCTCAATGCACCTTAACCCTTCTTTTTATGTAAAGTTCATTATCAATTTATTCATTTTCAGTGGGCTGACTCTATTTTAAAATTCTACGGAAAAAAAACATTTAATTCTACAAATCATACATGCATGACCCTCGTATGACATATAATCCCTATTGATTTTTCTCTTTATTTACTTTTTATTGAATGTATCCACTATTAGATTAACTTTTTTTCTTTCTTTTTTTTTTTACCAAATTAGATCAACTTTCAATGATTGAGATTTACGATGATAGATTTTTATTATAATGATATTCTTGATACATTATTAAATCTAAGGGCTTGTTTGGTCTAAAGGGAGGGAAGGGAAAGTGGGCAGAGGGAAAAATTTTTTAAGTTGAATTTAAAAAGATTAGAGAAGTGGAGTTAAAATTTTTAATTAATTTTTTTTTTACTCTTTTATCTCATATATTTTCTTTATTAAAATTTTATTACCCTACTTCTTTAATCTTTTAAAATTCAATTCATAAAAATTTGCCCTCCCCTCGCTTCCCCTCCAAATCCCTCACACCAAATAGACTCTAAAAGTTTATCTAATGGTAGATACACTCAATGAAAAATACCTAAAGAGGAAAATTAATAGAGACACCATTTTCCTATAAAATAGCTACAAATCTTATCGTTTCCACTTTATCAGCTTTTCTAGTCTCACCCGCACGTAATCCTAAACCATTGTTTAGATGGAGAAAAAATAAGGGAGGAAAAAAAATTAGGAAGAAAAAATGGGGAGAGAATGGTGTTCTCTCCTATTTAGAAAATTGAAGAAAAGTGGGAGGAAATAAAAGTTAGGAAGAAAAGGGGTGTGGGATCCATATTTTCTCTCTCCAACTTATCTCTCCACATATAAAGAGAAAATGGAAACAAAAATCATTTTTCATTATTCACCCTCACAAGTATTAATAAAATTCATTAATAAATGTCACGCACGCTTGCATTTAGGAATATGTTTTCCTTTTTCCATATTTTTCCCTTTCTTTATAATTTATTTATATAATTTTATTTTACTTAATTTTAAAAAATTATCTACTCATTATTTTTTACCTTAAAAAATAAATTTTTTAATAAATCAATTTCTCAAGATACTATATTCCATTTTAACCCTTTCACTTGTTATTATATTTTTATCATTTATTAATAATGTTAGATAATGTATAATTTATTTATTTCTTTTTATTATATTTAATTTCAAAAAAGTATCCACTTTTCTTACCTTAAAAAATAAATGTTTAAAAATATTTGGCTTTAAAATATAATAACATGAAAATATATCTTTCCAAATAATTTGATTTTAAATTGTATGATGATGCTAATATTAAGATGACACATTGTGATAAATGTGATATATTTTTACACTTTTTTTTGCCTTCTTTATATTTTTACACACAATGGTATTTTAGTCATTTATATATTTGCTCATTTTCTTTCCTCTTTATTTTCTCTTATCTATCCGAAAAATGAGGGTGATATAGTATTTTCTTCCTAATTTTCTCTTCTCTCCAAATTCTCTCCTCCCATTTTCTTTCCTCCTAACTTTTCTTCCCATCCAAACGGATCATAAAATTCCTCCAATTTGCTGCCTTAATTACTACAATCAGCCTTGTGCATACAAGAACAACGAGAAGAGAGATTTTTTTTTTTTTTGGTACTTGAAAGAGAAGAGAGATTGGTGAGAGCCACGGGCCCACAACCCCAATATTCTATATGTATTATATTGTGGGTTTCGCCTTCTGAATAGTAATGAGTACTAATTAGAATACCGGCAAAAAAAAAAAAAAAAGAGTACTAATTAGAATACAAAATCGTTTTCTGAAAATCTATATTTATTTTATTAAAAAAATTGCTGACATAAATTTATTGTCTAAAACTACTTGAAATTGTCAATGTCTGAGTGTTATATTGGTGTCGGTTGAAAATTTCTCCCGCATGACTAGAGTTGGAACCCGACATATGCTGTCAACGATAAACATTACCTGAAATTTATGACACAGATTTTCACACAATGAAAGAGGAGCTCCATAAAAAGGCATAACCTTTGGAGTGAGCCTAGAAGCTGTGCATGAATGAAGCTTCCTCGAAACTTCCTTAAGCCCATATTCATAATCTGACAGGGATTGATAGTGGATGGAGTATAAAATTTTTTTCATATAATTCATAGCATAAATAATACTTAAGAAAAATTTAAAATATTGGGGTTCACGCTCTTACCAATCTCATTTTGTTCCTTTTCAGTATCACTTTGCAAATCCGATAATTCAAGTTTTTTTTTTAATTATCAGCTTATATTTTCATCTTGGATATATATTTTGCACATATATCTGAACAAGTTTTTTTTTTTTTGCCAGAAGATATCAAAAGATTTGGATCCGCTATATTACCATAGGGGGCAAAAGAAAAGTTCTGTATTTAAATTTTGCAATGCCTTGGTCTTTTCTCGTATACGACATTACGACCATTCAATTTAATTTAAGAAAATCACCTCTAGGTTCTAAAGACTAAACAAAACAATAAAAAAATTTCTAAGAAAAGTTAAAGATCAGGGGCTTTTCTGTAATTATTTTTCAAAATTAAATGACAAAATTGTTCTTAGTTCATCAATCATTTTATAGTTGACAACTTCATCAGTTATTTTCACAACATGTTTTCATGCAATGAGTTAATTTCAAGTTTGCCAAATTCCTACATTCACAATTGTCATTGCCTGTAATAACAACTGCTTAAATGACTTTTTTCACATTATTTTTGTTACCTAAATAAAATGACCTTTTCCAGAACTCTAAATATGACAACTGCATATGCCTTGTTTAACAACTGGTTATACTTGTGTTTACAACATATTTAGTCTTTTTTACAATATATTTTTCAAGTCATAATGAAACTACCTTTTTAACAACTGTTCACCACTACAAATTGCTTAGTTTACAACTCATTAAGCGTGTTTTTTGCAATATTTTGAGTCATTTTAACAACTTCTTTCTCATGTCTAAATGAAACTATCTTTTTACATTTCTCCAAGTTCATCACTGAAATTTCCTTAGTTTACAACTGATTAAGCGTGTTTTTACAATATATTGAGTCAGTTTTACAATTTATTTCTCGTGTATTAATGAAATTACCTTTGTTCACATCTCCAAGTTTAATACTGCAAGTTGCTCAGTTTACAACTTCTAAGGCGTGTTTTTACAACATCTTGAATCATTTTTACAACTGCTTTTTTATACCTGAAGTAAAATGACGAGTTTCAAAACTTCAACTTTTACAACTGCAAATTGTTTTTTTAACAATTGTTAATGCTTGCTTTTACAACATCATGAATCATATTTATAAGTGTATGAGTCATATTTATAACAGTATGAGTCATATTAATAACAATATGAGTCATATTTCATTTCATCTTCTGTACCATTTTAAAACTTCCTCCCACAAGAAGGAAACAAAATAAATTCTTCCTCAAACTAGTTCCTAAAAAACATAGACAAGTTCTGCATTAACAACTACAACTGCACGAATAAATAACACTTTTTTCATATCAGCTTTTTCACAACAAATAACCAACATCACATTCAACTATTCCCATTTAAATTAAAACACAACACTCCCTCTGTAACCTTCCCCAAAAACAGAGTACTATAATATTCACACAACTCAACCACAATGAAACCCCACATTTAATGGTCAAGATTATGTGTTTAACAAAATCTTAGCACTACTTATCTACTTCCTACCACTTAGTTCACTATTGAGCCCAAGCTCCAACCTTTAATTAACCTTTCGATCTCAATTCAACCAACACATAGAAGAAAAAAAATCAGTTAGCTATTCTATCTCTGCCACATTACAACAGAGGCTTGGGCAGCGGAGGAGTAACGAAAGCTTGAGTAGTGGAGGAGCGAATGACGACATAGAAGCAAAGCAGAATGAAGAGGAGAGAGAGAGAGAAATAATAGTCATTTGACTTTAAAAAATAATCACAGAAAGATTTTTAAATTTTCTTAAGGACTTTTTTATTGTTTTTCTTGTTCCTTGAACCTATGTGTCCATTTCCCATTTAATTAATGTAATATTAATACTAATAACCGAATATGCCTTAAAGAATTCTCATGCTTTTCAACGACCCGGTTATTGCCATTTCTACCCGCCACACCATCACACGCTAAGCATATGCCCTTTAATATTCCAGCAAATCTTCTCTCATAAATCCCCCACACACTCTCTCTGTTACTATTATCATCCTCACTGTCCCTCATCGTCTTCGTCGAACGGCGTTTCCGTTTCCGTTGCCGGCGTTTTGATCTATTCCGATCGGACATGAAGTTCGGGAAGCGGCTGAAGCAGCAGATTCAGGCGACGCTGCCGAGTTGGAGAGACAAGTACTTGTCGTACAAGGAACTGAAGCAACTGGTGCGGCTGCTGTCGTCGTCGTCGGCGGCGGTGGAGCCGTCGTTGCTGAACGGATCGCAGGTGAACGGCAAGGAGGAGGCCGAGTTCGTTTACTTTTTGAACAATGAGATCGATAAGTTTAACGCGTTTTACATGGAACAAGAGGAGGATTTCATCATCCAGCATAAGGTAAGCCATTGCTATCTCGTTTATCTGCTTTTCCAAACGGGGTTTTGGGTTTTTCGGTCATTTCAGCCTGTGATGCATCGGCTCCCAGCTAAAATTTTAATTTTACAACTTTTCTTACTCACAATATTCTTGTGGAAAACCGCTAACAGTATTGAATTTGTCTTAAATTTTAAGAGATTTTTAATATTGCCCTTATCAAACATATTAAATTCAAATATTATATTAAGTATTACTCTCTCCTATTATTCTTATTAGATATAAGTATACATAAAAAAATAAATTAAATGTTCCTTAAAAACTTACAAATTTCTATAGAAAGGAAAGGACAAAAAAATATTTATTAATTGGTGTCTTTTAATAAAGATTAGAAGGAGTAACTTTGCTTCATTTTATTATTATTATTACTCTCTCATGTCCTTTTTATAAGGAACATTCTTTCGTGATTCTAAAAAATATATCACGTTGGTTCTATTTATAAGTCATTTTTTATAAAAAAAATTAGTTCTATTTATAAGTCCAATTTCAGTGTAGTAAATGAGATTATGACAATGTTGCTCCTATTTATTATACCAATTAAGAAATAATTTAAAGATAAATAGAGAAGAAAGAGTTAAAAAGTACTCATGCATAAATGATAAAATAGTTGGAAATTTACCCCATAATCATTGAATTAATTATCTCTTTTTGGTATATAAGATTTAGTTAAAATGGACTTATAAATAGGATTAGAGTGATAAGGAACAAATCTTTTTGTTTGAAAATTTAAACTAATTTTTTCATTTTCACCCCATTAAATATAAACGATTCATTATCTTTCTTCAATAAATTTTTACTCTTTACTTCTTATGTAAGAGGCTCTTTATAAATATGGGTATAATTGAAAAGAAAAATACATATTTATTTTTAACTAATATTTTAAACAAAATGATTGTGTCATTCTTTATGAAAAGGACCGGAGGGAGCGCTTTTCCTCAGTATTATTGTTGTATATAATACTACAAAAAAAAAAAAAAATATAAATCAGAGAAATGAGTATAAAGGTGTTTATTCTTTGCAAGTCTGGAAGTCGATTTGGTTTCTTTTAGAGCCCTGCAAACTTTACAAGACTTCCTCAATAAAAAAACAGCTTATTCAATTTTATTAGAAAATTTCCCTCAACTATACTGTATAAATTGTTTTTGTAAATTGATTACTCTATTTTGGATTAAAATATCTCACTTTTACTCTCTAATTAGTGTAATTAAGTGATAGATGAGTCCCACACGTTACATTAACGGACAAAAACAACAAAAAATATTGTATTTTGTATGCGTACTATTGCGTAGAGTCACACTGAGAAAATGAGAGGTCATAAGGCAATTTTTTTTTTGGACAAAAGGTCATAAGGCAATTAGAATATAATGATTGTACATAATTGTCGCATGATCTTATCAGATTTTTTTTTTTAATTCTAACAATTTAAACCCCCTCCACCTAGGGAACAGATTGAATTATTTTTGGGGAAAAAAAATAGCAGACGTTAAACAGAGTCATTTTTCTTTTTTTGGATTTGGAGCCTTAGATGTGTGCCGTCTGATGCGCCCTCTGTTGTCTCCTTATTTTAGAGCTTTCCCAAATGTATTTTTTATAATTCTTCAGATTATTATATTTTATATGAAATGGGTGACATTTTGATATCTTATCGGCAAAAAATGGACATATTTTCAATTTTCTACGATTTTTCAAAGATATTTCAGAAATACATGGTGTAAAAAATGTCACCCATTTCATATATAATCTAATGATCTAAAAAATCATAAAAAATACATTTAAGAAAGTTCCTAAAATATGAGAGCAGCAGAGGGCACATCAGACAGCACACGTCTGAGACCCCAAATCCTTTTTTTTGGCTGGCAACAAAAGGGTGTTTTTTTGGTACATAATATTTATAATATAATACTATCATGAATATCATATACTCATAAAATTCTAGAATTAGAAGCGTTAAACAGTATCTTTTTTTGTAGTGGTAGTAGTAGTAATTCTAGGATTAGAAGCGTTAAACAGTATCTTTTTTGTGGTGGTGGTGGTACTAATAATAATAATTTTTTAAGAATTGGACGAGTAACAGACAAAAATAAAATGTCGACGGAAATCATGGGGAACATGTTCCCCCGAGAAGCCGCCTATGGTTAAGCCTGTGATTTTACATTTGAGGGAAGTCAATTTTTGTAGGTCCCACGTTTGTATGTAAATTTAGAGACTTTTATAAGGGTCCGTTTGGACAGCGGTAGTAGAAATTTTTTTTTTTAATTTGATTTTTATAAATTTAAGATAGGATAAAAGTCATATTATAAATATGATTTATGATTAATGATAGCAGGAGTGACTGTTTTTTAAAAATTTAGATTTTAGAGCTTTTTCTCATAAGCTATTTTTGGAAAAAAAGACCGGTTGTCAAAATGTCAACATAAACACCCTAAAATGACACTATCAGGCTTTTTTCACAAAAAAAAACCACTTTTGATATGACAAACGCATGCCAAACAGGCTCTAAATCACCTTAGGAACTGTTCAATATGAGGGGGATGCGAGGGAAAGGAGGGAAAATAAAATTTTTTGAGATGAAATTAAAAAAATGGGAGAAATTGGGTTATTAAATTTTAATAAAAAAATATAAGATAATAGAGTACAAAAAATTAAGTAAAAAATTTTAACCTCTCTTCTCTTATCTTTTTAGATTCAACTGATAAATTTTTTTCTCTCTCATTCCCTTCCCTCCAAACTCTTTATACCAAACAAGCCCTTCGCATTTCAAAAAAAAATTTACTCAGGGATTTCAAGCGAAAAAATTAAAAATAAACCGGTTTCAAAAGCTTCATATTCACCGGTCAAAATTATAAAAACATTTATTTCCTAAGACATTTAGTATTTAATTTTGAAAAAAATTAATCTTTTGTCCTATACTTTTTAACTGGACTATAACTCAATCCTTATTTTTTGACTTGATGCAACTCAATTGCACAATCTCTAAACTTTGACTCACTGCAACTCGGTCGTTATAGCTTTAACTATTTTATAATTTAACCCCTCTATTTTAGAAACTAAAATCATATATATAATAAATGGTATGACTAAACTATAAAATGGTTAAAATTAAAGGAACTGAGTTGTAGTGAGTTAAAATTAAAGATTAAGATATAACCGAATCAAAATTATATGGACTGAATTACAACGAATCGAAGTGAAGGGACTGAATTACAATAGAGTCAAAATTATAGGACCAAAAGATTAATTGTCCCCTAATTTTGTTGAATGGCACTTAACATAAGTTGGATTTGGATGATTTATATTATTAGTTTTTCTTTTTGAATTTTGACATATATTCTTAAAATGAGTAAACTGTGAAATAGGAATTGAACTGTAAAGTAAAAAAAATATTTAGTAATTTAGACTATTTAAACAAATTTAGATTACCCCTAATTCATTTTAGTGGCATCAATATGATTTGAACATTTAATCGGTGATTCGGACTGCTTAGTTTTTACGCTTAAAACTAAATATTTAGAAGATTGCTAATAATAAAGCAAGTGAATGGAGCTTGTAGTTTTTTTTTTTTAAATGAAGACTTTGGGAAATACTGACATGTTTGGGTGCAGGAATTAAGAATGAGGATCAAAAGGGTAATTGAATTATGGGGACCCAATGGGCTTCATCCTTCAGAAAGTGATTATAAGGAAGAGATGGCAAAAATCAGGAAGGACATTGTTGACTTTCACGGTGAAATGGTTCTCTTGGTCAACTACAGCAACATTAATTACACAGGTTCTTTCCCCTTTTTTTCTCCTTTAATTTTAAGCATGTCCAAAGAAAACACCAAAATTAAATAATCACTCTCCTCTTCTTTTCTTCAATTCAAGTTTATAGTGAAATTTAAACAGTTGATATAGAGACTAAGAGCATTTTTCCTAACCATTCTGTGCATTCCAATTCTTAAAGAGAACTCTAAATATTAAATCTTAGAAACGTCAAGCCAATGAGAGTAGATATGATCTTGGAGTTAACTTTGATTTGAATGCTTAAAAGGAAAAAACTACAACTTACAAATTCTGAGATTAAGTTTGTCTAAAAAGATTAAAAAAACATGATGAATATAGAAAGTAAAAAAAGCGGCATTCTTCCCTAATCTGTTTGTTTCTTCATCATATTACAGGGTTGGCTAAAATTTTGAAGAAATATGACAAGAGAACAGGCGGTTTATTACGCTTCTTGTTCATTCAGAAGGTGTTGGAGCAACCATTCTTCATGACAGAGCTGATATCAGAGTTGGTGAAGGAATGTGAGGGAATGATAGAAGCAGTATTACCAATAGAGGAACAAGAAGCAGAAAGAGTACAAGAGGCTAGAGAATCCATCACAGTTGCCAAAGAAGGAATCTTCAGGAACACGGTCGCCACGTTGCTTACAATGCAAGAAATTAGGCAAGGAAGCTCCACAGAGAGCCCTTTCTCTCTCCCTCCTCTCAACTTGCCTGACTCTTATCTCATTCGCTTAATTCAGCTCAATTCTTCCATAACAATCATCTAGTGACCAAACTCAAACTCTTTTTTACATCAATATTCTCCCTCTCTCTCTATATATGTGTGTATCCAACTTCGACACTTTTGTGACATAATATAAATAGTATAGTGAGACCAACAATCTTTTCAAGGCTTTAGTTGGTTAATTGTTATATTTGTTGAAGTCTCCATGTTACTCTCATTTCTGTGTTTAATTAAACAAAACAAAGTTGTTAGTATGTAGAAGAAATTGTTTTAGCATATCAATAGTACAAGATTGATTTTCTTTCTCGTGTCATAGTTCCTCTGCAGATGTTTAATTTATTTAGTTTCGTGCATTATGCCCTGAATCAAGCCTATATCTTGGATTCAAGCTTTCATATGCTGGCTAAGCAAAAAAATTCACACATTTCCAAGTAAGTTTCTTAAAGTAGACATTTAAAGTAGAAAAGAATTGAAATTTAATAAAAAAAAAAAAGTTTAAGCCCATATGTCCAAGAGTTAGGCTTAAAAATAATCGGATTTACCGGTAATTCTGGTCCTCCTGGTTTGCTTTGTTACTCAAGACTGACTAAGAGGTTGTTAATTCGATTATTGGTACCCTACTAACAAATAACATGATTTTAGGTATGTGGGCCTTTTAGATCTAACCCTTTTAAACGTGTGTTCTTCAAGGGCCAACACTTTATTGCCAAGCCAATTGTATTGACAGCTCTAGACACAAGGGGAAGATGCTTGTGGCTCAATTGGGTGTGTTGGAGATTTATAACCAATAAAATAGGTTGGGCTTTTAGGTCTAGATTGTAACTCTTTCCTATCATTGTTTAAAACAAAAAAGATAAAATGGGTTCAGCTAATAGGCTAAAGGAGGCAGGCATTTAGCCAATCCGCCAAAATGTATATTGTATAGGTGCGCACCATCCAGCTCGTGAGTTGTTAGGGGGCTCGCTCATGCCAGGCAGGTTGACCAGTTGAACTGCCTAAATATTTACTATTGTATTGTATTTATTTTGGGGTTACGCTGCTTCTAACACCTTGAAACATTTTCCTTGATGCACCCAGTGTTATGAAAGTTTTTCTGGTGCAATTTCAACCCAACCTTAACAAAAGTTTAGCTTTGACTGTAAAAATGCTAATTAGGCAAAACTTTGATATAAAATTATCCAAGTGGCTTCAAAGTAGGAGTGCTTACATGGCAATATACGTTTTATTGAATTTCCCCCCTAAAATATAGCTTAATCGTCATTGCAGAGCCATAAACTCAGCACCACCATCCTCCATGGTTGCCTCGTAGAATTGAATAGATCCACCTACTCAGAATGCGCGCAAGCATAAGCTCAACCGGAATCAATCTGGACTTGAGCTAAAAATAAACTGTGTTCGAGGCAAATGGCCAAATTGGTAATGACGGGAGAAATCAAGTTGGGACCTGTGTTGAGGTAGGAGAGGGATCTTTCTATTTTCCTTATTGTCCATCACTTCTCACCACTTCTTTTTTTGCACCATAAAATTAATTCTGAATAGTTGATATTCAATATCTTATAAAAATATTATTATAATATTAACTAACAAAAAATGGATATAAATAAATTTAAATTAAATGTGATCTAAATAGTTCACTTCCTTGTACTTTTATTAAAATATTATGTATGTGTGTGTATATATATAATAAAATATTAAATCTCAACCATTCAAAATTAATTTGATAATGAGAATTAAAAAGTGAAGGGAAAGTGAATGGTAAAGGAAATAGATGGCACATTTTCCCTTTGAGACTAGGAGAGAAGTTCCAATCTTAGGAAGTATAAAACTCAATAAATTAAAACATATATTGCCATGTAAATAGTCCTACTTAGATGCCAAATGGATAAGTTTTTGTCTAACTAGCATTTTAACGATCAAATCAAAACTTCTGTTAGGGTGAGATGAAATTGCAATATAAAAATTAGTTTATGTTAAAATTGCACCGGAAAAGCTGGCAAAAAAAAAAAAAAAATTGCACCAGAAAAAATTTTAGCACACAGGTTGCAACCAGAAAAATACTTCGGTATTTTTAGGTGGAAGATGATGAAGGTTACCTAGTTGTTATATTTTGTTTTTGTTTAATTTCTTTGTATATTGCTCTTTTTTCTTAGTAATACAATCCAGTTTCACACTCAAAAAAAGAAAAGAAAAAAAAAATCCTTCAGGTTTTGAGCGTATGCTACTAGCTTCTATCTTAAATATAAAATTTAGTTTCCTTTTTATTATGGATTAATGAAACTAAATAAGTTACTTAATTATATTATATAGTGTTTGATGAAATTATATATTAATTTATAAATCAGATAAATTAATTTAAAAAAGAAAAAGATAAATATAATTACTATAATAATTTATTCAGCTTTCTTAATTTTTTTTTAAAAATTTAATTAAATCTTATATCCAGGGGTGTGATATTTTTTTTAACTTTCAAAATTTCCTACACAAATTATCAGAGAACAAAACACCGGACTGGACCGGCCGGTTGAACCGGGAACCAGTTAGTGGTGTAGTCTGATTTGATCATTAAATCGTGAGACCGGTTGAACTGGTCTGAATCAGTAAAACCGATAGTTCAACTGGTTGGACCAGTTTCATTATTTTTAATTTTATGCTTTTTTAAGGGAAAAATGGAAGGTAGAAAACCAAAATGAAAAAAAAAAAATAGGTAAAAAAAAATCTAAAAACAAATGAAGAAGATAATGACAAAAATTATTTAAAAAGATATAATAATTATAGGAAATGAGATATCATTGTATAAGTATAGACATTAATGGGTGTGTTTGTTTTAGCGATTGGATAAGTAACTTATTTTTACTTAAACTTATGGAATCTTAAGATTGAAAATAAGTTAGATTTGGTAAAATGATAAGCGTTTGGATTAGCGATTGGATAAGTAACTTAAAGCAACTTATGTAAAAGTGAATGATGTTTGGTTTGACTTTTGTATCAATTAAGAGAAAAAAATTTGAAAAATTTATGAAAAATGAAAAAATGAAGGACTAATTGTGGAAAAAGAACTCATTGGCAACTTAATTGCCAAATGGGATCTGAGAAGATATCTGCATTTGTTAAAGTAGTATTTTTGGTGATAAATTGATCCAAACCATCAAATGGCGATAGTGTTACCACAAATAAATTATTTAAACTAAATTTAATGGGTAAAAATACTATATAGAAATTAATTTATGCATGTTTATATAAAAAAAATTGATCATAAAATCATAAAACAACTAAATAATAAATCTAAACTGATTAAAATTAATTATTAATTATTCTCTACATTTCTACAGTCATATATTAACAAAAATCAAAACTTGCTTAAACTCTTATCCCAAAGTATTCTCTAATTAGCAGAAGATTACTATCTAAAGAAAGAGAAAATTATTTAGAACATTTTTCATGAAGTTTTGTGATTAGAAGTGATTTTGAGTACCTCATTAATCCACAAAAATATAAAAAATACTCCTATCAATATTTTTTTATACACATATAGGTACATAAGCTCCAATAAGCTTCATTTTGAAGCTTATGACTTTTTCCAACTTATAACTTTTTTCACCTTAAATCCAATCGCTGAAACAAACACCCATTTTAACAGTTTTACTGTTCAAGTCCATTTATTACATTGTTAAAGCCCATTTTCCTCTTTAAACGCTGAAACAAACACACTGATTATAACTAATATTAATACATTTTAAGCATTTTTTTTTTCTAAAAATCTTCATTTTTATCTATAGAAGTTTAAAAATATATTAATATATATTATCACTAATAAATTATAATATTTTAATATGATTAATTAAGATTAGACTCTAATTAATCTATTAACCCTTGAATATACCGTGACCGGTTCATTACGGGTCGGATTTTTCGTTTCATGCAAATTACAAACCCTATATCCCTTTCTCGTTTCTCACTTTCTCCTCACCTCCCATCTCCAGAGTTCCTCCACTGGCAGCTCGAACGATCTCCCTCTCGTCGCTGGCCACTCTCTCCCTCGCGACTCTGTCACTCTTGTCTCCGGTCTCTTACTGTCTCAGTCTCTCCTCTCCGGCCATCCCCCGACCCCAATCCCCCATCGCATCTCGGATCTCGCCATCTCGCTCTTGTCTCTGACTCTCACCCTCTCATCTCGTCTCTCGCGGGTTGCGGCTCTCTCTCTCACTCTCGACTCGTCACTCTCGCAAGTCAAAGTCACTGGAAGGTGGAAGGCTGGAAGCCCGCAGCTGCAGGTATGTTTCTACAAGTAATTAAGTATTTAGGTTACTTCTCTCCATCATATTCATACTCTCGTGTTTTGTCATCTCCATATATCATCTTCCTGTTAGATTATATGCTATCGTTGATTCTAAATTGATGAGGTTACAACTATTCCTTGAGCTATTGCAAGAGCGGAAGCAACTGCAAGTTTAATTCCTTCATTTTTCTAGCTTTTCAAGGCCTGTATGTTCGTTTTATTTCATATTATTTTAATTGTCAAACAGCTTATAAATTGTTTCGATTAGATTTCCCAGGAATATTTCTTCAACTCAATATCTCATGAAGGCATGAAGTGATAATCCGTCCACCATATCTATTCATAAAATGTCGTGTGTCCAGTTTCAGCAAAATTCTCCTTCAATGAGAAGCAAATATGGATAGATATTATTAATTCTGCGTTATTCTCAAACACTACTTCCATCTGTGCTTTGCATTAACATTGGCTGGTCTGTTGAATGGATTGTTTTGCAGTCAATATGTGCTGTGATGATATTTTTTTAATATGCATTAATAGGCCGGCCAAAGTGCTGGCTGCACAGGCCTGCACTGCATAGGCCACGGGTTATGGCAGGCCAGCCGCAACTGGGCTCTTGGAGATTAATTCTCCCTGTTAAGGGGAAGGGCTCTTTCTGCCTTTCACCTTCACCATTATCTCATCCCACTTCTTCTTTATTCTCCATAGTTCTCTTTCTCATTCTGTGTCTTATACCACCTAACCTATACTTTACATTTTACTCGCTTTGGTCTGGGGTTATACAAGGGGTTTACTTTAGTCCTAATTAGCATTATAATATTTCATTTCATTTTATCTTCCAAATTTTATTTTTTCTCTTAAGTATCCTTATTGATCGCACATAATAAGAGATTTCCATTAAGGGCTATGATGTGCATGATTAAATAGGATATTTTTGGAAAACCAACACCCATCTATTACATAACTAACTTAACTAATTTCTTTAATATTTTAAAAAAACCTCTCTCTTTTACACTTATTACTGACTTTCCTCTACTATTCAACAGTTTATGGTTTATATCAGTAGCACCATTTCATTATAATCAGCCATATTTGCCATCCGTACTACTCACAACTTGCACATATTAATCACCATCCCAAGCATATCCACAATTGAAGGTTTTCGCAATGCTCTATTACATTACCATAACCCTAAGTAGCTATTTATTTTAATCGGATATTATTATTCAAGATATCTTATATACATTACTGTTACGTTAGATTATCATCATAACGTAGTTATTTAATATAACCTTTTTTTTTTTTTTTATCTATTTATGATGGAGTTTGAGATTTGTAAGTCCTTGACTATTTATGATGGTGGCATAAAACGAGTCAATGGACAATATTTGTATTCATGTGTTGTGCTTGGGTGTTGAATTGGCACAAATTTCTGATAACATTATCATCTCTCAGGAAAATACTTCACAAACACTATTCTCTCTCTGGATGGATTATTCCACTTACCAACAACATCAGCAGCAACAAGACCAAGGCTATGACTCATCTCAAAATCAAGCCTTCGATCAATCTTCCCAATCCTATTATGGCTACAATCAACAGTATGACCAGCAATATGCATACTATTCCAATCAAGATCAAGGAAATTCATATGCCCACCAACAATACCAGCAAGAGGCCACCTCTATTCACCCTCCTGGAGTTCCAATACCTCCTGAACAGGCTCAGATTCGAAATCAACAGTTTTCAAACCAGGATTCAGGCGCAGCACTTGGTGGTGCTATGAATCCAGCAGCTGCAGCTGTGGCGATAGCTGCTCTCTCGCAGCTCAATCAGTTTGCTGGAAACCCTCCGGTAAAATTTTTATGTTCTTGCGATTATGCATCGCTAGACGCATGCCTGTGTTGACCCTAACCCTTATCAAGTTCGCCTAATTGGCAATAAGAGTCACGCTCATAATCTTTTGAATATCTAGTTTTTGCTTTGACATAAGTGTTGGAATTGCTGCTGATCTTATAATAGTGTGACATTAGATTGTCCAATTTTTGTGTTAATACTTTGTTTATGTATTGATAAATCCCTTTGATTCTTTAGTGTTTATAACAGTGGGTTTTTCATTTTTTACTTGGGCATAAAATTTTTATTTTAACATTGCTTGTGTTTTATATCAATGTCTTTCGCTCGTTTAAGTTTTGCATATTCACTATCAATACACATCCTGGCATGTTTACTGTCAATACACACATCAATGTTTTTGTTCATTGAAGCTTTTGGAAGAGTGAACATATGATAATTTCATCTATGTGGTCTAAAACGGAAAATATTAGCTTCATCTATGAACTGTATAGAGACAATAACTTTGACCATGAATTCCAAGCTGTAGTATACTGATATTCTGAATAGTTTGGAATAAGATACTTCTAATTTAGACAATTGCGCTAATTGTATAATTTTATACATTTAAAAACTGAAAACTGCTATTATGAGTCATTCTTGTTAACTTTTTCACTTTTCTTCTTTGATCAGTTGTTGATTGGTGTGTATTGGAGTTAGCTTTCCTGTGTAAAGTACATTTGCTGGGTCTGCATATTTTGTTTACCCGATGATGTACATAAAATGGGATTCTTATAAGTCAGTTTCACCCTGTTTTGTTAAGAACAATCATCTATACGTTGCTTCAACGATGTAATTGTGAATGCAATGTAATTTAGAGGGTAAGAAGTTATTTCTTCCAGCATTTCCCTCCCTAATCCTAATTTTAAAGGCCTACAACAATCCTTATTTGAAGCAAGTGCTTGAAATCTTCTTCATGTAAATTCTTTTGAATCATATCTTCACTTATATAATTGCTGACTTTTTTTTGAACCATCTTCTTGTCAATCATTGGTGCGTTTGTAATATTTTGTTCTATGAGATAAAACCTTATGTTTACATTATATTTTTTGTTTTGGGGTAAGAGTAACACGATGGGGTCCTAAGTTATTTCGTCTTGTAATCTTTCCAATCCTCATTGGAACTAACTGTTTGTGATTATCTATGCGAGGGAAGTGATTGGTAAACTATCTATCACCTTGAGCCTAATGTGTTGGGGCTCAGGGTCATTTAAGTTGCTTATGCTTGCATTGTTATCCAAGCTAGTGGGTGTCATTAGATGACAATATTTTAGTGGCATTCATACCACAAAAATCATGGGATTCCCAATTACACCCGTTTTTGGTTTATTAACAATACAGAATACTGCTTGTATAATTTCCATTAAAACTTTTTATTGTTATACTGAGCAAGGGGTTCTCATGCACCACAGGATGAAAAATACAATACAATGGAATTTCTATATGCTATGAAGATACTGATATAGCACTTCCCCCAATTAATATATTTTATTGTCGTTGTGACCATTCCCATTGGTTTTTAGTCTCAATTGAAAATTTAGGTAGAAATAACTCTTTATCATGTATCCATGTTAAGGTGCCAATTGATACATTTTGTGGCTTTTTTTTTAAGGTGCATGCAAAATAATATTTCAAAAATTAAGATTTTGGAAGTGATTGCTATGAAGAAGATGGCAAGAGTCATTTCATTATGAATCTCTAGACTCTTGAAGGTTCTTTTCTTAAATGTTGTGCTGGTCAACATTCATATCAAACCTATCCAACTTATCATGACGGGCTTCTTAGAGCGAAGAAAGTCAAATGTTATATAATGTTACCCTTCGTGCTTGTGTTCTTTCACATTGTTTTTCCAACCATTTCAGTTGCATTGTCTGCCACTGGTTTGTGAAGAGCCACAAAAGTGAATACTATATATTTTAGTGATCCTTTTCCTCTTGTCAGAAGCTGTTAGTTAGTTGTTTTAGAGAAAGCTATGTATCAAAATATCATAATATTTTTATAGATTGGTTTATGAAAGATTTTGATGGTGATGATTTTACGAGCTATGCATATTTTCTTTGCAGGTTTTCCCTTTCTATTGTTGTCTTCTTTGTTTTGCATGTTATCTTGGTTAAACTATAAGTTGACGCTGTGAAAATGCATACCGATTTGAAAATTATTAATGCTATGTGGTTGCATTTAGAAGTTGACTCCCATCTTTTCTCAAAATATGCCAACTTTTTAATCAGCATGCATTTTGTCAATTTTATCTTATTTTACCATGATATCATGTAGACTTAAAAAAGATATCAATGAAAGGGGAAGGTTTGCAAAGAAGATATGCATAGCTTCGTAAAAGCATTATAATTATCAAGATTTCCTTAAGCCAATATCCATGAACACTGTTGTTTCTATATAGCTTTCTCTTAAACTTCTTGCTGATAGCTTCTGGCAAATGAAAGAGAATTATTAAAATTTGAGTATTTATTTCTATGTCTCCTCTATCTCCACAATTACAAATTAGTGACATCGTATGATATGTAGCTCGTAATATATTAGGCGGGTGTACTAATTCCATAAACCCCTAATATATTAATAGGGTTAATAAGGGCGCTACTAAGTCAATAAACGCCTTAAGGGTAGGATTAGGGAGTCGCTTAGTAACTAACTGGAAGTTACCATTAGGAGAATAGCCTATATATATGAGAGGCAGTTCTCAGATTATGTTGTTGTCAATTGTGAATAGAATGAAACAGAGAATATTCAGGATTACTCTCCTTCTCTTCATCTTCTTCCTCTCATCTCTTCTCCCTCCTTCTACAATTTCTATAACCCTCTTAACATCGTACAACTAAGAAGTTTGAAGAACCTAGGTGAAAGAACACGAGCATAGATGATAGCATTAAATATCATCTTCTAAGAAGTCCTTTATGATAAGTTGGATATGGCTTCATATGAAATGACCCTTGGCATTTCCTTTTTGTTGTAATTACTTTCATTATCTTGACTATTGGAATATCATTTTGCATGCGCTTCTTGCTTAAGTCAAAAACCCATAGAGATGACTCAAGGAAATGTATCATTTTACACCTTAACGCAAATACATACCATGGCATTGCTATATCTGAACATGGTATGCAAAAATAGTGAGAGAACTTCATACCTAATACGGAACACCTCATTTTCCCTTTCAACCATGAGTATGGGCTTTCTTTTGATCGTTTTTAAAATTTCTACTTCAATAGTCCTGTTTTCATTTAACCTCTTTTTTTTGGGCAATCATAGAAAATATACAAATTAGACATCCTAGTCATGGACTCCACAATTAGAATTAGTTACAAGCATCAGATGCCATGCTGTAGGTGGCTTGTGGAAGACATCCCTTGCAAATTGCAGTTGAAGCGTAGGCTGGATTTTGCTAGCCAATCAGTGCATATATTATATTCCCTCTTGGCGTGAGCTTTGCCAAGTGATTATGGATTCATACTATTATTGAGTGTTTGGGTAACACTGAAACCGTGGTTTCAGAAGCCCTTTTCCGCAAGTCGAGATAAAACTCCTCTTACATACATACTTTGTAAATCATAAAAGCTATTCTCCAAAAGCTAATCCAAACACACTTATTCTAAAATGTATATCTGGTTCTTCTCTATGTCTCCCCATGGATTTTGTTTGGACATGTATACAGTTTTTCTTTTCTTGTTTTGCACCTTATTTATCCACTCTGGTGGTGGGTTGGCATGACCAAATGGTATTCTCTAACCACAATAACACTGAATCTCTAATTGTTCTACTAAATTGTACTTTTCTTGTCTAAATAGATTCTCTTTTCTATATAATCTTGCTAAAAAAAAAGTGAAAATTCATTGTTTGTTGGGAGTTGTATGCTTACATTTGTGGATCATCTGTGCGTCAACTTCTAATAATCCTATTCGACAAAATGGCTGGGAAAAGGGAAAGTCATTGTGACTTCTCTTATCTGATTGCAGGATGGCTGTAAATGAGATTAGTTTAATCAGAGTCATGTGGATTTATCACATGTTTGTTCCCAATTAAAGCTTGACATCATTATGCCTCAGATCCAGAGTAGGCTCTAATTTTTATGTTTCTATGGTGAGATCATTGAAAGTGGCATGTTCTGTTATGCCAATTAGTTAGGAAGCACGGACCCATACGTGGACACTCTGACATGACATGTTCTGAAGTATTTATTTGTAATTTAAAGTGACATGCCGTGTCTAAAGTCTAATGAGTTTTTGACCTGTGGTAGGCATGAAGGTGGCTCCCCTTGGGAAGTATCCATGCTTCTTAGCCAATTAACCTATTATTTGATTAATTTGTGGCAAGTCGCTTGAGTATAGCTGAAAGAGGATGCCTTGAGATAGTTCCTGTCTGACTTAGGCCATTATTGGATATAGTTCTATTGCTGCCCGAATTGGTTCTGCATATCTGCTTCCTGAATTTACTACTAAATAGAAAAATGTTTAAAAATGCATAATATAAAGGACTAATTGAAGATCTGCCCCTTTTCTGACAATTTCATGACATTTTTTATTCTTTTAGATAGAGCATCTTGCCCTGCTCCCTCCAGGTCTTTTGGGACAATCTCTGGACAAAGGATTATTTTGGTAGGTATAAATCCTCGGCTTTTCATCTAAAACTGTCAGATCAGAAGATATTGAGAATACTGCAAACTTGGCCACAGCTCCTTAAAGTGACCAGAGAAAGATATTAGTTGCATTATAGAGTCGCTCTTACTGTTGGTTTCCTATGAATGATGCATCGTGATGGGTCTTTACTGGTTGCTTTAGAGCTGATTTGGGCATATGGTTATCCTTTGCAAGTTTTCTCTTTGAATATGTTGGTTTAATCTTCAAACCCATCTACACTGCCAGTTTGCTGATTGAGATAGCTGGGTTTGTATGTAATGTGGCCTGTGAATATGTTCATCCTGAGCCACTTATTTTCTTGTTTCTCATCTTAACTGACTGGCACTTTCAACTAATCATATGATGCCTTCCAGTTAAGTAAGGGAGAATTTTCACTTATTTCTTTGTTGTGGATATAATTTTTCTTTAATTTCTGTTATTTCTTCATTTGTCAGAGGGTCTTTTGTGCCCGGTTTCAGACATAGGGAAGCATTGAGCATTTTTGCAAGGCTCTAAATTAAACATTATCAGGGATTGCTTGATCGACAGGATCTTGAAGCTGGTAAAATGTGGATGGGCATGGATGCAGTGAGTTTATTTGGTCAGAATTTCCGGTGGGTGGGTCTATTATTGGAATCTTTTGACTCTGAAGAGATGGTCTGGGACATTTCTATTATCTCAAGCCATAATAAGGGAAGTTCATATAGATCAAGTGGCTTATCAGCAACAAGCCTTGTTTCCATTTAATGGAAATATGATATTTGATTAGTTTAGGGTACATGCTTGCATAGTTGCATGCTTCGATTTTTGTTTCTATATTTCTTAAATATGTGAGGAGACCGCAGGACAAGTAGGATATGGGATGCTGTAGCATTAATGAAAGCTGGACTAAGATGCTCTCAGTATCCTACGATGGAATTTAAGAATGAGCAAAGTGAAGGGAAGCTTAAAAAAGTGATTGTTAGGTTGAGGCAGGGTTCTTAGCCAAATTCATGCTTTCCTTTTCGTTGTTCATTCTGAGATCTAAGTGGACCCTTGTTGAACTGTTCATTGATGAGCGTCTAGAGGGATTTAATTTTCGATAATATGTATGGTTATGAGCATTTCAATAGAATGTCAACATGGATATGCTTTACAAAAAAGATTAGATTTTGATATATAGATTTATCTTTGATGCAGTTTGGAATGGTTTTAAAGGCTGTCTTGAAAGCAATTTTAGAGGCTACATTATCACCATATGTGTTTGTTATATATATATATATTTGAGTCTTTTTGTTCCCTAGTTTTTTCAAGCTTTAGAGAATCAAAGTTTTACTTTGGATGATCCGGTTATGTTCAGTAGTTGGGGGAAGAATGGAAGGGAAGGAATCCATAAGAAAAGAGGGGTAAAAAGGTAGGGGATGGGATTGTTATATGATAATCTCTTTCCCTTGTTTGGTAAAAGCCTCGCCTCCAAAATGTCTCAAATTGGAGGATATATAAATATGAACATGGGAGGATGTTGAGAGATTAACTTGAAATCCTTCACTAATATCCTGCCCTTGTTAATTCCCAAACAAGAAAAGGGTTTCAATGAAATCTTCCTTTCCCCTCCATTGTCCCAACCAAACTTACCCTCATGGTTCATAATGTTGACTGCTTACTATGGAAATGCTTTTGCTTTATGTATACCAATTTGCATGAATTAGAGTGGTCTCCCTGCATTTGTCTAGAGCCCAACGTGAGCTATACTGATTATGGCTTGTTAAAAATGCGGTTCTTGTATCTTTTTAATGTTTTGTGTTCATTACTTCAAACATCCAATATGGTGGCTGCTTTGTGTTACTTGCTGCCATTAACCATGTGATTATGGTGTCCTTTGTGTCATTCTGAACATTGATCTTCTGCTTGAATATTGCAACCATTTCATATGTGCTTCACTTCATATTTGAATTCTGTATCTATAGGTTGGGCAGTCTCGATACAGAGGCGGTGGTGGCAGGGGCAGTAGGCCATTTAGACGGGGAGGCCTTGGGCGTTTCAATCACCGAGGCCGTGTGCCTTACCGTGGTGGGGGACGTGGTCATGGGGGTGGTAGGCACTTTCCATCCCATTCTTTAGAATTTGTACCTGCTGCTGCTGGAGACACATCGGTGGCACAACCTTCATCATCAGTATCTAGGCCTCATGTTCCAGCTGCAACATTGCAGCCTCCACCATGTGATTTATGGTGTGAAGTTTGCAAGGTTGAGTGTAATTCTGCTGATATTATGGAGCAACATAAGAATGGAAAGCGTCATAAAAAGAATTTACAGGTACATGAGGAATTACAGAGGCGCAAAGCTATAAATGGGCAACAGACTAGCCAGATACCCTCTTCTCAATTGAATGTAACAGCTCAGGGTGAGAAAGCTCTTGAATTGAAGACAGAAGGGTGTCCAGAAGAAAATATGATCTCTGAAGCGACAGAAGACAATCCTAAGAATGATCTTGATTTGCAGAACAATACAGGAAAAACTTCTGAATTTCTAGCTGATGAAGAGGAAAAACCCAAGGATGATTTGGCTTCAAGGGGTCGCGGTTTGAAGCGAAAGATGAGAGGAGGCAGAGGAGCTAGATACATGAGAAATAATGACGGGTTAAGAAAGCCAGTGGAACCTCCAAAACCTAAACAGGCTTTATCTTTCATATGTGAGTTGTGTAATGTTATATGTGAGTCACAAGTTGTTTATGACAGTCATTTGGCTGGTAAAAAGCACCAATCTAATCTTAAACGTGCCCATGGGCACCAAGCCGTGCCCCAAGAACCAGGGCCACAAGCACTTCCCCCAACTAACACCAGTGCTTTGTCTAATTCCATTGACATCAATGCTCTTGCAAATTCAATAAACACTCAAGTCCAACAAGGTGTTAATGATCCACAAGTCCTCTTGGCTCAGCTCGTAATGACTGTACTATCTCAAGCTCAAGCATCGACAGCAGCAGCACCCACAGGATTTGTGGCTGCTCAACCTTCAGCACTCATGCCAGTAGCTGCCTCAAGTTATGGGCCACCATTTCAAAATGTCCCGCCAACACAAGCGTCCAAAACTGCTGCACATGATGGGAATGAAAATCCAACAGCGAAAGCAAAAGATCAGGTGCAAACTGACCCACCACAGGCTGATGCTCCTCAAACGGCGGGTGTAAGCTCGGAAACTGAAGAGGTGCATAAAACGCCCGCAGAAAATCCAAGTGCAGCAAATGAGCAAGGACCTTCAGAAGGCAATGCTCCTACTTCGTAGAAGTATGTTTTGCTTTATTTTGTATAGTTCGTAGTTCAGTTCAATCCTTTATTTCCAGTTTTTACAGCCTTCCCCTGCCCAAACAAGAAAGGGTTGTGTTAAATTTATACTATTTTGAATGGAGTTTCTCTATTGGGACTCTGGTGGTGCATTATGTGGGAAGAAGGACTGAACAGACCACTGATTGAGGAGAGGAAGAGGAGAAAAATAAAAAGAGGGTTGAAGAAACTTTATTTATTTATTTTTGGTACAGAAGTTGAAGAAACTTTATTTGGTTGTTCTAAGTATGGTGTAGGCTGTGATTTCTGAATTTCTTTCGAACAGATTCTATTGGGTTTTAGAAAATGGCATGTTGTGAGAAAGTGATATTCACGAGTTTAATCTTATGAGATTCAGTTTTAAGAAAATGGCGTTTGAAATGAGAATTTTATTTAGATGTATGCTGTAATTATGCTTATTAAATTTAAAATAAAAGGTTATATCTGATTTATATAAAATAAATTGCAAAGCTTACTCAAATTAGTAGATTGGCTTGTTCACAGTTCTAGCAATAATTACAACTTGTCAGCCCAAAAAGAAATAAAATAGAACTTAACAGTGTAAAGAGAAAAACTTTGAATAAACAAAATCACCCAAGTAGCAATTAATATGATAATGTATTTATTTTGGCTAGGATTATGATATTTTATCAATGTAATTAAACCCAGTCAAGGTTATTGGGTCAGACTGGAGTCAAACCGGAGTTAACCCGAGGCTAAACCGGTGAGAAATTGAAGATTTTAGGGTTATTAATATGAAATTCTAAAGAAAAAAATCAAATTTTTTTTTAAAAAAACCGAACCGGACAGGTTGGCTGGTTTCCGGTTTGATCCGGGTTTGACTACATTGTATTTTATATTCAAGACTTATATTGCCTCGGCCTTTTTCATTTTTAAGATGGTCTTGAAATATTGAGAGTAAAATAGTGTTTAGAGAAAGTAGCTTGAAATACAAGAGTTACACTTTTAGAGCCCCATTTGGTACAAGGAATTTATGATGAAGGAAAGGAAGGGAAGGGAACATTGGGAGGGAATTTAAAAAGGTGTGTTTTTTGGTAGACATGGGAGTGGGAGGGAATTTAAAAAGGTGTGTTTTTTGGTAGACATGGGAGTGGAACATAAGTTGTGGGAAAATAAAATGTTTGGTAGAAAGAAAATGGAGTAGGGGGAGGGGGAAGAATTTGTGAAATACCCATAATACCCTTATAATTAAGTAATGCAAAAAATTAGAGAATTTTTTTTATTAAATCCGAAACACAAATGTGGGCATTGGGCAGGACATCGTATACATAGAACTACCCTATGTTGGAGCGGTGGATGGGATCTTCGACGGCGATGATGAGGTTGGCAGATGAAGGCCTGAAGGACAACGGAGAAGGGGGAAATGACGGCTACGTCATCACCTTTATCAGTTCTAGTGGTGACTTTTGAGTGGAGCAGTGAGGGGAATTCTTTTTTTGTTTAATTACATCCAAAAGGTTCAAGAAGATTCATGGAACTACAATTAAGAGCTTAATCCATACAAGTAACTTGCAAATTCAACAAATAAACTACAGGCCCAATAATTAGTCTTCTACAACTTCAAAATATAAACCAAAGGCATAATAATTAAGCTTTGTTCTCGTCAAGGTGATGTGCTATGACAAAATATATAATAAATGCTGCCTAATTCTTCTTCTTCCTCTTGGCCGAAGACTTCTTTAGAGTAGACATCCTTGTCCATGCAGTATCTGAACCAAGGAGGTTGACAGGGACAAACATTCTGTCCCGTGAAGATTGAGGTTGCGTAGCAAATGGAGAACAAATGTGGGACATTCTCAACGACAAGGTGGGTCCTAAAATGATAAGTAGGAATGGAGAGGTGCTGAGTATCCAATGGTTGCCTTGAAGGTTTAGGGTGAGGGTTAATTGGTTCACGGACAATGACAATAGAGAGTGGGGTGAATGGGTCAAAAGGTGTTGTGCCACCAGGTGTGTTTGGTTCAGGCACATGGTGTGAGGGAGGAACTTTATGGTCAGTAGGGGATGATGGTTGTTTAGTAGACATTGGCATATGAGATGGACAAATTGGGGAGGAATGTTGAGCCACATGAGGAATGTCATGTTGAAATTCAGCTTCATTTATGGTAGGCTTTGAAAAGTTGGAAGGGTGCTTGTCAGAGTGAGGGTCATAGAATTGACCTTCATGGTCATTAGTTGCCCTTTGAAATTCATGGTATGAGGATTTCTGGTAGGCTCTGAAATGTTGGAAGGGTGCTTGTCAAAGTGAGGGTCATGGAATTGACCTTCATGGTCATTAGTTGGCCTGTGAAATTCATGGTGTGATTTGAATACAGCATACTGAGCAAAATCCTTGAAGTCAGTTGAGTACAGATGAATGAAATCTATAATGTCCTTCACATCAAGTCGAGTTTCTTTTATGCTTGACTCCATTTGTGCAATTTGTCTAGCCATGAGTTCATACTTGTCATTCATAAGTGAGTCAAGTTTACAAACTTTAGCTTGAAGGTCATCAATCCTTGAATTTACTAGTGTGGCAAAGTAACTCAGTTTGTCTTAAAAAATTTTCGCCAATAATTCTGTCATGTCTAGTATTGATTGTGCATTAGTTGAGGGCTTTGACTCTGTGCAAGGATCTGCATGAGGTGCACTACTAATCTTGTCCTTGTGCCTCGTTCTCCTCAGTAGAAGCGTCTTTTCTTCCAACACATATTTGCATTTTGTGCAAGGCTTTGTCATCAAATTCGTTAGTCCATATAGGGGGTCCCCCATCTTTCAAGTACCCTACTTTGTTCTTGTAACCCCCTCAATAATTATATCCGAAACACGTGATTAAAAATGAAATAGAGACCAATAATAATCCAAATTCATTTACATTCCCATCCTTAAGATAGGATTTTCAAAAATATATTTCACAAACACTTTAACCTGGTCTCAAATTCATATTTCTAATACAATTACTTCGTGAAGATAAATCACATTTATATAAATATCAGAGTGCACAATAATAGTATCAGCAAACCCGGATTCATACCTTCACTAAAGATTCATAGGGCACAAACGCCCTTTATAATTCCTCAACGGGGATTACACAAATCCATCTCCAATACATAACCAAATAACCCAATAGACATCCAAGCACATATACATCCAATATCCAATTATACATTCTAATCTATCATCCGAACATATACAATTATCCCAGCATATAACAATAACCAACTACCAAATCCAAATGCCCATAAGGGATTCTCGCCGCCCCTAGTCGCTTGCTCCTTCCTCGAGCCACTTGTCCTGTCTAAAATGTTGGTAGGGGAGGGTGAGATTCTAGAGAATCCCGGTAGGAAACAAATACCAATATGCATGCAAGATAAGTGTTTAATGTATGACATGCTTGCATCACAATAACTTGTGCTCACATAATGATATATCCGCATGCTCAATGTTTCAACAACATACTTATGGCCATAGCATAAATAGAAACAGAGCTTCAATCATTCATATACGTTTCACATAATCAAGCAAAGCAATAACAACCATCAATACACAAACACAAATATGAATACATGCAGGAGAGGTAAGTTCTCTACACTTATTCTTTCCACGTATGCTCCAGCATTGGCTACTCACGATCTGAGCTGATATCAAACCATGATCAGGGCGAATACCCAACCCTATAACCAAATCAAGGATATAGGATCATTCTCTTTTCCAAATTCTCATTTTCATAACACTTAAAGTTGGTTACCATTCACACTCTTTAGGTGGCTATAATAAGGTCAATGAAAGCCTAAAGGATTGGGAAGTACTAGGTTGGAAATCACCTTTAAAAATCCCAAAATGCTGAAAATGGGGGTTGGTTGTAGCCAAGAACCCTCTGGCTACGGCCAAAACACGCACAGAAGGTTTCTGGCTGCAACCAAGAATTTCTGGCTGAGGCCAAAACGCACACAGAAACTTTTGTGCTGCAGCCAAAACTTTTCTGCTGCAGCCAAGGCAACTTCCGAAATTTATAATTAATTATAGAAAAATCGAAATGAGGTGATCCCAAAGCCCATTGAAAGCTATTTTAGTCCTCTTCATAGGAAAAATATGAACCATTACTGGAAATCACCATGCAAATCCCAGAATTACACAAAACGCATCACTACCCCAAAACAGAGTTCTGTTTCAATCCCAAACTTTGGACAACCATAACTCACAGAATACTAAACGAAATGACACAAAATATATGTCCATTTTGAAGCTTGGGATGTGAAATTTAAGACTGGAAAGTTTCACAATTTTCTGAAATCATTTGGTCATTCAAAACGTCCACACAAATAAACTGCCCAGAACAGAGTTCCAAGGGACAGATTTTTCAATTTTCTACCAAAGTGTCCAATGACTCCAAAATCATTAACCAAACCTATTCCCATACAATTTTCCACAAGGAACACAATGGTAACCTCAAAATGACCAAAATCACAACCCATTTACATGCCCTGTTTTGACCAAAGCACAAAACCAACACAAAAGGTGCCAAACTTCACATTTAAGCTTCAATGCAATTCTATCAATTCAAAACACTAAATAAGGCACCATTTCCATAACAACAACATACCATACTCTCCAAGACCCTAAATCACGAAAATTAGGGCTAAAATTCCAGAAATTCAAGGCCTAACCAATGGCCACAAAACTTATATGAAAATGAAGCTTTCACTTACCTCAACAACTTTCCCAAAGGCACTTCATGATTCTCCTACTTGTACATTTTCGTGATTCCTCAAATCACCACCAATGGAGAAACTACAACCAACAAATTGAAGCTCTCACTCCAAGGAACAACTTTATAGAAGGAAGTTTTGGTATTAGAGGTCAAGATCTTACCTTTTGTACAAGCTTTTCCTTCTTCCTCTTTGGTCTCCAATGGCGAAAATGGAGAGAGAAGAGAGAGATGAGTGTGTGATGATGAAGATGAGGGTGAGGTGCAGAATTTCTGCCCCTCCCAAGCCCTTCCATGCGCATGAGAGAGAGAGAGAGAGAGAAAAGAGGGAAAATGAATAAAAAAAGTGGTGCTTTGACTTTTCATCTCATCTCTCTTCATCATCAAGTGACACTTGTCCACATCTTATGCATTCTCATAAAGTAAGTAATCACTTGGTTACTCTACTCATTCCATTAGCCATTTAGTTATATATCTCATTTTTCCTTAGTTAGTAATTAATCTCTTCCATTAATCACTAATTTAGAGCCATTCTTTCAATTTTCCCAACAATTATGGAAAATTAATTAATATTGCCACCAAAACACATAATTATTCCACTTAATCATTCACAAGAATTGTAATTAGCCCTTAATTGAAATTTGGGGTGTTACAGTTCTTCTCCAAAATTAGTGACACAAGTGATGGACAAGGCAATTTTGTGTTCCTTTGACCAAGAGTACAGTGCCAGCCTTCAATATCATCTCCAATATTTTCTTCCCCACATTAAAGGGTTTTCCCTTTATCATATAAGTTAGGTTTTGCTTGTCTTAAGCGGTTAAAGAAGTGTAGTGGCCACCTTTGTTAATAAAGTTCCTAGTATAAAGATCATGCAACACCCTGTATCTATCACGTAGTTGCTTAGGTTTGACTACAGGTTTGTCACCAACCATATTAGTCTCCATTAGTGTTTTGTACACTTCATCATCATCATACACTTCCTCAGGGGTGCTAAACTATCAATTTCCATCCAACTCAAAATTTTCTTCTCATTTATCACAATTTGCTGACATTTGATAGTTGTAGATACTAATCCATTTCTACCCATTTTTAGATAAGTGTAGAAAACTTTAACAACAGATTTTGAGTATGGCAACGATAATTCCAGTAGAGCATTAGACAATTTTAGTATTTCAACTAACCCAAATTCATAATCATTGTCAAATTTTTCGAATTTTTTCCTAATACCAACTAACCTTGGATCATATTTTTCAAGCTTAGACTTGTTAAAATCTGACTTTAACTGGGGAAGAATATTGGTGATGTGTTTCTTCATCATCTTTGGCAAAAAATTTGCCTAAACATCATCATGAACGACAAAGTCGTCTCTGGCTGCTTTGGTAGAAATGATTCATCATTAGACTTTTTACTAGATGAGTGTCCTGCTCCATTGCCATAAAAAATCGCTAGGACCACTTTTTTCCCCTTACGGATTTCATCAGCCTTTCCTTTTTAGACATACCAGAAGTGTTAGTCACTTGTGTCTCATGAGCGTCGTTATCGTTTGTTCCCTTCTTAGACATTTCTGGCTTCTCTTCAATCTTTTGTTGTCTTTGTTTCTTCCTTGCTTCTTTAGCATCTTGTTCCCACTTCCACTTTGCCACCACTTTGAAATCATCATAGGAATCATGCTTCGCTATTTTAAACTTTGACTTGCTTCTTCGATTACTTTGGCAATGTTTAGCAACCTCTTTTTGATAATTTTTGACATCTTCCATAGTAATTTCATTCGCCTTTAGTTGATCTTGAATCATTTTCGCTCTTGTCGTTGAGATTGTGGTTTGATTTCACAATGGGATCAGAATAAGAAGAGGGGATTAGGGTTTCCAGATCGGTGAGAGAGAGGATTCTGAAGGGACAAGACTGAGGAATGAAAAATTTGCCCTTGCATTCAATCTTTCCCCCAAAAATAGATCACAAATTCCATCATTTAATTTAAGTTAAAAAAATTGTCTATCTCACTAATGATAAATAGTAGCACTAGTGAAATTCAATTTTGCCACACAGATTCAAATTTTGACAACACACGTAATTAATGTTGATGAGGAACGTCTATAGACAATTTCAAACTTACAACTCAAAATCGTATTAAACTTCCATTTTATTAGGGAAAATCAAAATTTAAATAATGTTTAAACCAAAACTGTATGACAACAAATACCTTATGTTGCTTGTGCATAATAGAAACATGGGATTCTATGACAGCAAATACCATATATCCGTCAAGTTAGTTTGTTAAAACTATATTAAGAAATAAGCTAGTAACATTGATAAACTCTTGCCTTGATATAATACCACTGATGAGTTCTTATTAACATTTAATTATAATTCAAAATTTATATTCTCAAAATAAAAAAACATGCTTAAACCTGAATACTTCATTTCCTTATTAGTAAGCTTTTCATTCAAAGTTCATTACAAAGATTGTCTTCAAAAAATTACAAGTTATAGTCAATGACTTCCCTATACACAAGTTGTTGATTTACATCATATGTACCAAAATATACAACTAGTACATGGCATGGATGCAAACTTTATCCCATGTTCAATTTTGTCATCCCCTAATGAACATGGATCAAAGTTTGTAGCCTTATTTCAAAAGCACTGATATATTCCAATCATTTAGAAAACATAAAATCTTAGTCTACCATGATAGGTTGTCCACCATAAATGACACTTGTATCCAAAATGATTGATACATGTGGCTATTTCGCACTTCATTGACCAAAAAACGATGCACTTATCATTTACTGCCTTCATTTAACTATTGTTGTAGTAGGGTATGTATCCAGGAGGCTTTAAATTCAGTAGGAATCCTCTCAAAGGCATTCAGGAGTTGCTCAGATCCAACAATTTGATATGAGCTGCATTCAGCTCATTAAGTGTCAGGCTTGCAACGCCCATAAGTGCATCATATGGGTCAGTGCCATTCACATCAAGTGCATCTTTTTTTTCCTTGTGATGACATTTGATTCCCTAGATGTTTGAACACATTGACAATGGTTTTATCTAAAAATGTAACAATCTTACACAGAACCTCACCAAACACCTTAAAGTTATTCAATCGATGCTTCTTCCTTGATGAGGATGAGCCATCAATCCTGTGATTTATGATATGGTCATTGTTCATGAAAGTTTGTGAGAATTTCATATTAGTAGCAACATTATATGGAGAATCTGGAAGGTCTTCATCTTTTAGATTCACTTCATCTTCCATCATGCTAAGGGAGATGCCTTCTTCACCCACAACCCTATCCCTTGCATACACAATGCACAAATTCTCAAAGTATGAGAAGGATTGGGTGTGAATTTGTCCTGCCTTATGATGCACCTGCATGTCAACCAATTCACAAACATACAAGTTAGGAAAACATTCTCCAAATGACATGACATATTCATCCCACACCTCCTTGTCTGCAGTGACACATCTAGTGTCAGGATCCCAATTGAAGCTAGAGATGTTGGTGCCATAAACCATGTCATATGTCACTTGTCATCGACGTTTCAAAGTTTTGATGCAAGAGGTTATGTGAGGACATACTTTAATCCAACATGCATACATTTTTTCTTCTATCATTAGCTACAGAGCATTAGCAAATCTAGGCTTAAAACCATTGTTTGCCATGAACTTTTACTCCATCCTAAGTGTGACTAGTGTTAGATTCTAAGTTTTGATGATAATAAGAGGTGCTATATGTTTTGGTAAGAGACTTATGTTTTGAAGGCATAAACATTGATTCAATTGATTACCAAATGCATTTCATAAAGTTAAGAGAAAGTTGTTGTGCTTTTAACTGATGCACTCGAGTGATGAAGCTTGTACTCGAGTGAGAACTAGTTTTGAACTCAAGTATAGTAAGTGTTAGCTTGAAAGTGTTTTACAGAGAACTACTGAGTTTAGAGAATTTTCAGCAATGCTTAAGTGAGAGGCACTGCACTCGAGTGATGACCAGATTTGCACTTGGGCATGAAGGCATATTCTTGGAAGTTCTTGATAGAGAGCAAAGTTAGAGACAAAAAATGGTCGTTGTACTTGAGTATTGACTCAATACTCGAGTGAGAGCCTCAAGTTCACTTGAGTCCTGCAAGTGTGGTACATAAATTATTTGTTTGAGATCAAGGAAGAGCCTGAAAGTAAGAAGTGTACTCGAGTAATGTCTTTGGTACTCAAGTAAGGGAGCAACATTTGCAAGTGAGAAAGCACACTTCCTCTAATTTTGATGCAAGTGTTGAGCATAAGGTTGTCCATAAGCGAGGATATGTTGATGCACTCGAGTGAGGACCCATGCGCTTGGGTGAGGGCCCACAACACTTGCAAGTGTAAAATCACACTCCTGAAAAATATGCTGCAAGTGTTATCCATAGACGTGAGTCCATGGTGTAAAATACAATGCACTCGAGTGAGACAAGATGTACTCGAGTAAGAGGTCAAAATACTCACAAGTGAGAAAACACACTCTTGCAAAATCACTAGGAAGTGCTATACAAAAGCACGGGGAGATGTGAAGAATTAATGTTGCACTCGAGTGAGGCCTCAGTGCACTCGAGTGATACTTTGTTAGAAACCAAAACGCAATAGACTTACGGCGATCAATCCGAACATAGTTAAATGTTATTTATTCACAATGTTTTCACTTTTATTATTATTAAACATCATTTAACATATATTTTAAGTGTAAAACAGGAGACTGAAAGTTTAGATCAGAGTTGCATATGATAGGTCATAAACGATGGACATAATCATTTCGTTCAAAGTTGACCAGCTAAGCATGCAAGTTACAGATCTACCACGATATATTGTCTAGAGATTTCAAATGCACACATGGCACTCTACAACGCTCCGCTCCGCTCTACAACGACTATCACACAACGGACAAAATCAACTGGCTATAAATACAGATCATCAGAGACTATCAAGAGTAGAAGAACATTGAATGAAAGATTACAGCAAATACTTACAAGAGTCTTTGTTTTCATATTTTCTCTATATTCATATTGTACTTAGTGTTTATCATATTTGCTCTGTAAGCGAGTCTGTATACATTTCAAATCATATTTTCATTTGATCTCAAGGTACAGGGACCTTGAGAGGGTAGATATCCTTACATGAGAAGAAGTTGAGAGAATTCCTAGGAGAACTTCTGCTTGTAAGACTTACAAGATGCAAGCAGAAGAGAACGTTGCTACTTGTAAGACTTACAAGAGTGTAAGCAAGAGAGAACATTACTGCTCATAAGACTTACATAAGCAAGAGAGAAAGGTTATAGGATTGTTTCTGCACATAAGACTTATCATAAATGGGAGAGAAAATTCTAGGTATTAGAATATTTCTACTCATAGTCCATACAAAGACGATTGTTGTCTTGTGGCGTTTTGAGAGCCCACTGAATCTTGGAAGAATAGTGAAAATCTCAGTAGGTCTTGATCTCTGAGGACTAGACGTAGGCCTGAGTTTTGGGCCAAACCAATATAACTCTCTGTGAGCTAATCTTCTTAACTCTACTCTATCTATAGTTATTTTCATATCACCGTATCAACCGAAAAATTTATCACATCACCCAATTCACCCTTTCTTGGGTGAATCTTGCCTCTTTCAACTAGGCATTCCACTAGCACCTTGTCCTTCACTAAAGATCTCATTTTCAGCTTTGTCTTATTTTCATCTTGACTCTACTCCATCTAAAACAAACTCACAATCACAAAGAACTTGTTACGTTAAAAAAACTTTAACATTTGAACAAGGTCATACATAATTTAACCACATGAAAACTACAACATCAATTAGATTAAATGGACATGAGCCAAACCTATTCCATACACATAAACATAAGGATCCAAAAGTTTTAAAAACATGAAACATAATTCTACAAGATCATCGAAGCCCTCAATTAGCCAAATAGGCAGCAAACATATCATTCGTCACTTGATCCCTAAAGTTAGTTCACACATGGAAGGTTTCCATTGTCATTATGGGGATGTTCTCATTTGTTGCAAGTGCAACTTCAAAGGTCTCAATTTGTGAATCTAGGGGATCTTGAATATTCTCTCAACGAATGAGATTATGAATCAAACAACATGCCACAATGTACCTGTTTTAAATCTTTACCGGGTAGAATGACAGCCTCCTAAGGATGGCCAAACATAACTTAAGTATGCCAAATCACCTTTCTATTACATTATAGGTTGCAAAATGACGCATATTGAAGCACTCTTGAGGAGTTTACGGTTGGTGTCTTTGTCTCCACTCATTCAAGTGGTATCTTTGTCCTTTATAAGGAGCTAAAAATCCTTAGCAATTCGTGTACCTTGCATCAACCAAGTAATAGTTTCCTTAACAAACCCAATTTACCAATCAAAAAACAATCGCATAACTTATAATATCACACACATACCAATTGGTACTCTTAGACAAAGTGGTTTCCTTATTAGCATCTCTCAAAACCCTTCCATCCATAATTGACATTTCCCACCCAGGCAAGACAAAGATGAATTGGGTATTAGGTGAGCATACATCTAGCACATTCGTCGTTACATATCCTTTTTTATTATGGTACCAGGCCTTATATTGTGCAAAAACTTGTACACATATGTGAATACCATCTAATGCACCAAGATAGCCCTGGAAAAAGAAAACAAAATTCAGTTTCAGGTGAAAAGCTCAAATAATCATCCCACGCAATTGAAATGTAACAAACAAGTTCAAATTTATATACCTTGAACCATTTCTAATGGTGATCATTTGAGTCCTTTGGTATAGACTCTAGTGTTTTCAAAAGCCTTGATTGCAGTCTAATTGTCGCACTCAACACAAGTTTAAAGTATCTACTTATTCTTTCTTTGGATCTACCAAACTCAAATTGAATCACTTTGTTCTTTACATGATGCCCCAGCATGTGCAGAAATATTGTCACTTGTTCGTCAACTAACATATGTTTTGTAGGTGTCAATCTGCCAATTGTATCTAACATATGACATAATCTATCAAATGTCACCTGATACATCCTAATTTGGTTGAAACAATTGGTATGACTATTGTATATCATAGCCCTCAAGTTTGCTCTCTTGGCATGAAAATCTAATGTAAATGACCTATCTTGTATGTGCCTTGGTCTACCTGCTCCCACAACAACTATAATAGTGACAATTAGCCTCCTTATTGCTAGAAGCAAAGCTAAACACCCAACCAACATTCCAAACAACATTTAATTTGATTCTTCATCCATATCTACAAAAGTTTTCCCATACCTATTTCCTTTATATCATAATCAACTATGTGCACTTTTGAAACCACCACATTTAAACATTTCTCATTTAAATCGAAACTAATTCAAATAAAATACCTCTGGTCAGACAACAAAAGAGCACACTCTCATCTTATCCAAAATAGGCAAACTCATATTCAATCTTTCATATGTGTTCGGTCAATAATACACACAACACAATAGATACACAAAAACATGGCTTACTTTCATTTAAATAACATTTCTCATCTAAAACAGAATTAATTCAAAAAAAATGCCATTGGTCACACAAGAAACAGAGCATACTCTCATCTTATTCAAAATAAGAAAATTCATTAACTCTTTCATGTGTGTTCAATCAATAATACCTAGAGGACAATGGAAACACAAAAACAGGGCATACTTTCATTTAAATAACAAAGAAAACTAGACTTGCAATGCCATTATGTGTGTATCAATATGCGCATGTCAACCTAGGAATTAGCAAACCACAATATAAATTGAACATGCACAGTTAACTTGCTGACCATAATATACACACCAATTGCCTATTACCTCTTCTCCAACTTCAACCTCGACTGCTAGTAAGCATCTCCAAATGCTTTTCGTCACAAACTTGTCAGCCTTGACCAAAGCCTTCAACTCGCCTTAGCTCCCTTTTTTATCATGTTTTTAAAGGGCAAACTTGTCCTTAATTTTTACTGTTCTCAGAAGGAACTTGAGTTGACGCCACTTTTGGTGGGAACTCAAATTTCCATGTTCAAGGGAACATTGGCATTGGCGGGAATTTAAGTTTCAGCAACTTTTGGGCACCAAATAGTTTTCCCGCGTGGGAACATGCTAATGTTCCCTTTCCCTCCCTCATTTTATGCGTACCAAACGGGCCCTAGATTTTACTTACTAGTAATTTAGAAACTTTGTCATGACTTATGATAAATCAATATTATTGCAAAAGAAAATGATTAAAAGTATTGTGCAATTCAATTGAAAACTGAAAAGATTCTCTTTGTGCTTGATATCATGAGGGAAATAATAGGCTAAATTAAAATAGTTGATTTTTTTTTTCATCCCTTAAATTTATAAAGTGTATTTTTAATCCTATAATTTTAATATAGCTATTGTCAATAAATGGGAAAGGCCAACTCAACAACATAAGTGGTTAATCCACGGTTGAGCAAGAATACTGGAATTTTATTTTTTTAAATTTAGTTTTAATTTATTGATTAATTTTGATATAATTTATGTTTATTAATTTAAATATTTTTACAAAAATATTTAAATATAACCATACTTAATTATTTAAAATTTTTTAATTCCGGGAAAAGAGTATATAATTATATTATGAGATAAATTGAAAATTTTTTATTATATTTTACTCTAAAAATAAAGAAAAACATATATGTCATAGTTTTATTAGGTTAAAAAAATACCACAAATTAGTTTTTGAAGTGAATTTTTTACTTAAAAAATGAAAGCTGTGAATTCCTTATTTGAACTTGTGAATCTTCATTTGAACTTATAAATGACCTGAGAGAGTAAATGAATTTTTTACTTAAAAAACGAAAGTTGCGAATTCTTTATCTAAATTTGTCAATTCCTTATATGAACTTGTTAATGGATTTGAGTTAAAGATCAAAGATTAATATATATATATATATATATATATTTGTGCTTGTTTGGAATATCGATTAGAATGCTTAAAAACAGCTTTTCAATTGTGATTCACGATATACGAGGTAAGTATGTGAGAGGAGTTTTATCTTGATTTACGTGAAAAAAACTTATAAACAATCCAAACACCATACCAAACATGCCCTTTGTTTGTATTATTTATATTGAATGTCATTGGTGACCCAATGATCAACAACATTTTGTGCAAAACAAGTGGTGGGGGTTCAAACCCCACACCCACAACTCTCAAGAATCCCACCAGAGCTCTAGTTGGCAGTTGGGCCACAGCTCTGGTGCGCCTTAGCGGGGGTAATTTATTTTTTAAATAAAAAAAATGTAATGGCAAATTGATTTTTTTCTTTTAATTTTAATAAGAATAAATTGAGCCTAACATATTTTTTAGATTATAAATATTTGAAATATCTTTTTGTTTTTTTAACATTTTTTAGTTTTTTTTATTAGGGTTTTTCCCTTTATTTCATTTCATTTCAATTTTTTTATTTTATTTCCTTTTCCCCCATCTGACGAAACGACGGAGCTCCGGTCGGAACTCGAAGTGAGGTCGCGCAGAGAAGGACGCCTTCAATTTACTTCTCTCCTTCTTTGACGGTAGGTAATTGCTACATTAAAGATTCTGCTTCCTCTCTTCTTTTCTGACTCTAATTTTCAACTTCTGTTCTTCACACTAACCAACCCATAAGCCATAAAACGTAGTTTCGAGACTTCACCGTGCGATTTGAGAGTCCGTACCTTATAGTTACTGGAAATCGAGAAAGGAAGAGCCGGAGAGAGAGCTTCTGTGTTCTGTGTAGGGTGAGATGACGACTCGGATAGCTCCTGGTGTGGGAGCAAACTTGCTGGGTCAACATGCCGCAGAGAGGAATCAAGATGCTACTGCTTATGTTGGCAATCTCGATCCCCAGGTTCGTGTATCTCCTTCCTCTTTCAGCCTCATTGTTGTTATGTTGGCTCTTATGTTGTATAGCTACTATTTATCTAATCTTCACTTCGGTGTCTCCTCTGCGAAGGAGCCTTAGATGAGCTTTTATCAGTTTTGAACTTTCATTCCTTAGCTGCTGAGAGGTGAAGTTTTTTTGTTTGTTTTTTTTGTTTTGAATTTGAAGCTGATCGAGATGGCTAGAAACTGATTCGTCTTTGCAATTGAAATTATCTTTATTGTCGGAAATTGACTTTCACTTTTGATTAAGATAACCCACGATGTGAACAGCTAGGGTTTGTAGCAATTATGTAGTAAGAGGACAAGGATTGATTTCTAGCTTTATGAATGTTGGAATTTCCAATGCAAGTTCTGGGCAATCCTAAGAGATATGCTTTTCTAATAGAAGACATACAATTGTAGAGCTGACATTTTTGACTAGATTCATGTACTAATTTCTGAACTAGTTCACTGATGTTCTACACTTGTAGAGCTGACATTTCAGACTAGATTCAGGTACTAATTTCTGAACTAGTACACTGGTGTTCTGAACTTTTAGCTGCTCATATGTCTTGACAACTTTAAAGTCATTTGCGAATGACCTAACGCTAATGTACCTTCCAGCGGTCCAGTTGCATATGTTTTTGACCTCATACACAGCTGAAACAATTTTTTCTGACTTATTTTCTTTTTCTTTCTTCTGAGAGGTTAGGCTGTGTATGTTCTCCCTTTGGTTACTTTGAAGCTTATATTATGTTTAGCGGCTATAAATCAATGACTAAGCAAATTTCTTCTATCCTAATTACCAGGTACCTGAGGAGTTATTATGGGAGCTATTTGTTCAGGCAGGTCCAGTTGGTATGTTTGGTTTTCCTGTATATTATTCAATCATTTTATTTAAATGTTGATATTCCATACCAATTTTTATGAAACTTGAGTATTATAATTGCATACAAAATTTTATAAATTTTAGGGTTAAGGTGCAAATTTGTCTCAAAAGTCGTTGCTAAGGAGCAATGTTAACCTGAAAGTGTTTTCAGGTCTTATGTCACCTCGGAAAGTTTCAAAACGTAGCAATGTGATAGCAATCCAAATCGCTATGGGCTGATTTATTCCAGAAAAAATAAGCGTCTTAGGACTAATTAGGAATTAATTAGTAATATTTAATGATTTCAGCAATATTATTTTAGATATTTCAGAATAAGTGGAATATCCACAAGTAGGATTTTAGATATTCTTTAGTATTTTAGATTTAGATATTATTTTAGTATTTTTGATATTATTTGGATTTCCTAGTTTGAATTATGAATTAGATTTTTATCTCTCTGTACTCCTATAAAAAGGGTTGCTTGCCTACTCAATAAAGCATCGAATATTCAGAGAGTTTATTAAACACTTGGAGATCCTCCTGGGCTGTTTTAGAGAGATTAGTGAGATTCTTGCTATCCCTTTATCACAGAGTAATTTATTCTTTATTTTCTTCTATTCCTACTTCCTATTATTTTTATTCCCCTGTGCGTGCTTTATCATTGCGTGCCGTTCGAATTCTCCATCGGAATTCATCAAATTGGCATCAGAGCCATTTTCGGTCCACCATGGTTCAAACGAGAGCATCCCACGCGACAACACCGTCTGGCGCCCACCCATCAGCGCATGCGATTCCATCGCACGAAACCGTGCCCGCCGCGGTTCAGACGCGATCTTCCCACGCGACACCATCGTCCGACGCCATTCCAGCCGAGCACGCGATTCCTTCGCACGAGACCGTGCCAACCGCGACTGCCGCTGAACATCTCGCCACCATTGCAGCACGTCTCGAAGCTCTCGACGAGTTGCGAGAGAAGGTTAACGCATTGGAGATTTCAGCCTCGCGCCCACACCGTCACAGAGGACGATCGCACAATTCTGCAGAGGACAATGACAATGATTCTGATGCATCTCGGCGCAACCCACGTACGCCATACGCTAAGATCGACTTTCCGAGGTTCGATGGAGGCGACCCGAGAGGTTGGGTTCTGAAGGCTGAAAAGTTCTTTCGTTATTATGATACACCTGAAGATGATCGAGTCGATGTCGCTGCCATGTATCTAGAGGGCAACGCTCTGGATTTGTTCTCCTGGCTCAATACGCAGCGGGCTATTTTGTATTGGGAAGATTTGGTTAAGGCCTTTCAAGAACACTACGGTCCTCCGGAATATCTCAACCCCGATGAGAATTTGTGCAGTATCAAGCAGACTGGCTCTATTCAAGACTATCGAAAAGAATGGGCAAAGAGAGTAGCACTAGTTGCGAATTGGCCAGAACATTGTCTTCTAGGCGTTTTCATGAATGGACTTAAAGAGGAATTAAGGTCGAACATCCGAATTCACAAACCGCGGAGTGTTTACAGGGCCGCTAGCCTTGCCTTGGAATTCGAAAAACAACTCAATTAACCGTGGGAACAAATATGTTTCTTTGACATATCGACAGTCTTATTCCCACGATTTTACAACTCGTGATTCATATACTCCGCGAGATCATCGAAGTCTTTCTGCAGCCACAGGGAAGTATCCTGCACTAAATCCATCTTCTTCATCATTCCCGTCCCAATCGGGACGTGTGTCGGTTGTGGATTCCGAACGTCAAAGACGACGCGACAAAGGGTTATGTTTCTGGTGTGCCGAACCCTTTCACCCAGGTCACCGCTGCAGCGCGTCCTTCTCTTTAATGGAGATTGATGATGATGGCAATCCTCTGCCTGAACAACTAGAGTCCATTGTCGAATCTGACAAGGATGATACTGAGGAGCCCGAAGTAGCATTCAATGTCATCTTAGGGACACCATCGGCCTCCACCATGAAGTTAAAAGGTCATATTTCTTCTAAACAGGTACTACTATTAGTGGACAGTGGGTCCACCCACAATTTTATTTCCACTAAATTGATACAAGAACTCGGCATTTCAACTAGCACGGTTCCTTCCTTTGGAGTTCAAATTGGGGATGGCCGAGTTATTCGCTGTAACCAAATCTGCAAGGATTTGGAGGTCCACCTGTCCGGTTTGACAATTAAACAGGATTTCTACCCCTTCTCCTTAGCCGGGTCAGACTTAGTATTGGGTATTAAATGGTTAGCATCCCTCAATACAGTGCAGGCAAACTGGAACGATATGTTCATGATTTTCTGGGTTGAAGGAAAAAAATACAAGTTGCAAGGGGAACCTCCAAAGACTGCTCCTCAGGCTTGTCTCAAGAGTTTAGAGTTTCACCAAACAGAAACAGCAAAGCGTACTGCCCTAGATGTATCAGAGATCTTTCAAGACTTTTCTGCTGTTTTTGAAGAGCCAACCTCATTGCCACCCTTTCGTGGCCACTATCACACGATTTCGTTGCTGCCAGGGATGCCTCCACCCAATTTGAGACCCTATCATTATCCTCATTACCAAAAGGATGAGATTGAATCACAGGTGCGCACCTTGTTAAACCGAGGATTCACCCGTCCGAGTTCTAGCCCGTTTGCTAGTCCCGCCCTACTGGTTAGCAAGAAAGACGGAACTTGGCGGTTGTGTGTAGATTATCGTCGTCTCAACAAAATTACGATCCCAGATAAGTATCCTATACCTAACATTGATGAATTATTAGATGAACTGCATGGTGCTAGATATTTTTCGAAAATTGATTTACGATCTGGGTATCATCAAATCCGGATATTACCTTCCGATATTCATAAAACGGCATTTAGAACCCACTCTGGTCATTATGAATTTGTGGTCATGCCATTTGGCTTTACTAATGCCCCAGCAACTTTCCAAGCTATTATGAATAACCTATTCCGCCCATACTTGAGGAAATTTGTGCTCGTCTTCTTTGACGACATTTTAATCTACAGTACTTCGGCACAAGATCATTTCAAGCATCTTCGGGTTATTTTCCAGACCCTACAACAACACTTTTTTTTGCCAATGCTAAGAAGTGTTTTCTGGGTCAAACAAGGGTTGACTACTTGGGACACATTGTTACTAGTAAGGGTGTAGAAGTCGTTCCTGAAAAAATTAAGGCTGTCGTCCATTGGCCTACTCCACAATCAGTGAAAGACTTGCGCGGGTTCCTAGGCCTCACTGGCTATTATCGGAGGTTTGTGAAAAATTATAGCCTCATTGCTAGACCGTTAACCGACTTAACAAAAAGGGGTGCCTTCCAGTGGTCGGATGATGCTCAAACGGCTTTTGAAGAACTCAAAATAGCTCTCACTACCACTCCGGTCCTTCACTTACCGGACTTTCAACAATCTTTTACTGTTGAGTGTGACGCATCTGGGAACGGTATTGGGGCCGTACTCATGCAAAATGGTCATCCTGTAGCATACTTCAGCAAGGGATTCTCCTTCTCAAATCGTTACAAATCAGCTTATGACCGGGAGTTACTTGCATTGGTCCTTTCATTACAAAAATGGCGCCACTACTTATTAGGTAACCATTTTTACGTACAAACTGACCATCACAGCCTGAGGCACTTGTTAGACCAGAAAATTGTGACCACTTCTCAACAACGCCTTCTAGTCAAACTCCTTCCTTTTGATTTTACTATTCGTTATAAACCAGGGAAGGAAAATGCGGCCGCTGATTCTTTGTCGAGGCGGCCTCAGCAGGTTGACTTTTTCCAAATGGTAATTCCCATGGCACACGACTTAGATCAACTTCCGCAAGCACTATTGGAGGACCCTGAAACTAGGGCAAAGATAGAGGAGTTGCAGACACACCCTGATTATCACTCTCATTTCCACTTTGTAAATGGTCTGTTATTCTACAAAACACGTTTAGTTATCCCTAATAACATCCCACTCAGAGAAAAATTGTTGGCCGAAGCTCATGCAACGCCAACTGGAGGACATGGTGGGTACCTCAAGACCCTGCGACGGTTAAATGAGCAAGTATATTGGCGAGGAATGAAAAACGATGTGAAGTCCCATGTCCAACGCTGTCACACTTGTCAACAGAATAAATATCAAACCTTAGCACCTGCAGGACTTTTACAGCCACTTCCTATCCCAGAGCGTATTTGGGAGGATATTTCTCTTGATTTTATTACAGGGCTCCCTAAGTTCCAAGGTTTTGATGTGATCTTAGTGGTGGTTGATCGTCTCAGTAAATACCGTCACTTCATTGCCCTCACTCACCCTTATACCGCTAAAACCGTCGCCACCGCCTTTTGCCACGAAATTGTTCGCTTACACGGCATACCAAGGTCTATCGTCTCTGATAGGGACCCTCTCTTCCTCAGTCATTTCTGGCAGGAGTTATTCCGTTTAAGTCAAACCCGCTTAAACATGAGCACATCATACCACCCTCAGTCTGATAGACAAACAGAGGTAGTCAATCGATGCCTCGAGACTTACTTGCGTTGCTTTGCACATGATCAACCTAAACAATGGAGTAAGTTTCTTTGCTGGGCAGAATTTTCCTTCAACACTGGGTTTCATGTGGCTGCTAATACTTCCCCTTTTAAACTGGTTTATGGTCGCGATCCACCGCCTCTCTTCCCTTATATCAAAGGTGAAACACGGGTTGCTGAATTAGAAGAACAACTTGAAACACGTGACGCTATGTTACGAGTTTTAAAAGGGAACCTCCTTAAAGCTCAACATCGGATGAAGTTACATGCCGATCAACATCGTCGGGACCTTGACTTTAACCCTGGGGACACAGTTTGGTTACGAATTTAACCGTATCGACAACGATCTTTGGCTCGATCTAGGTTTCAGAAACTGTCTCCACGTTTCTTTGGACCCTTCACAGTGGCTAGACGAATTGGTAAGGTAGCCTACGAGCTAGACCTCCCTTCATCTGCCAAGATCCATCCTGTCTTTCATGTGTCTCTACTTCGTCCTGCATATGGCCAGCAAGCACCGACCCCTCCTCCTCCTCTTCCACTCTCATCTGATATGGAGCTTATACTACACCCTTCCAAAGTGTTGCAGCATCGTTGGACACCGGATCACCGATTGGACAGCCTCGTGGCATGGCAGAATCGCCCTTTAGAGGAAGCTACTTGGGAGGAGTACGATCTCGTTGCGGATCAATTTCCTCAGTTTCGCCTTGAGGACAAGTCGACTTTCCAAGGGGGAAGATATGATAGCAATCCAAATCGCTATGGGCTGATTTATTCCAGAAAAAATAAGCGTCTTAGGACTAATTAGGAATTAATTAGTAATATTTAATGATTTCAGCAATATTATTTTAGATATTTCAGAATAAGTGGAATATCCACAAGTAGGATTTTAGATATTCTTTAGTATTTTAGATTTAGATATTATTTTAGTATTTTTGATATTATTTGGATTTCCTAGTTTGAATTATGAATTAGATTTTTATCTCTCTGTACTCCTATAAAAAGGGCTGCTTGCCTACTCAATAAAGCATCGAATATTCAGAGAGTTTATTAAACACTTGGAGATCCTCCTGGGCTGTTTTAGAGAGATTAGTGAGATTCTTGCTATCCCTTTATCACAGAGTAATTTATTCTTTATTTTCTTCTATTCCTACTTCCTATTATTTTTATTCCCCTGTGCGTGCTTTATCATTGCGTGCCGTTCGAATTCTCCATTGGAATTCATCACAATGTTGGCCCATACCATTAAAAACTAACGTTGACCGTTCACTTTTTAACGGAAAAGGGCAACATTGCTCTATTTTAACACTTTTGAGGCAATATTGGATCTGAAAAAATTTCCAAGGTAATATTACTCCTCAGCGAAAACTTCAGGGGCAAATTTACACCATAACCCTGAATTTTATCGTTCTGTTTATGCTGTTTTTTGTACTCCGTTCGTTATTGCTTCTAATATGATATTGTTGCCCTTTTGATTAATACCCTCCTTAGTTTTCTGGCTGTTGTAGTATTTTTACGCATGGCTATAAGATAGGTCTGCTGTTCACTTCTCTTGTCATTTATGAAGTAAATTACATAATTTGCTTACTCCTACTGTGGGAGTTTATTTCACCTACACCTTCTGTAACTTTAAATTGGATTCTAATATGTTGCAACTTGGCTAGTGGCTATAAGATTGGTCTGCTGGTCTCCTTTTTTAAATTTTTGTAGAATATTTGTGATTCAATCTGTATTTTTCCCCCCTTTACTTTGTTTCAGTTAATGTCTATGTTCCCAGAGACAGAGTGACTAACCAACATCAAGGTTATGGTTTTGTTGAATTCCGGAGTGAAGAAGATGCTGACTATGTGAGTATTCTCAAGTACTATAGTCTTGTCTTTGCTTGTTCAATGTGCAAGTTGCAAACGCTCTTATGCTACTTGCTTCTCTCTAATGTTTGAATATTTGTCATTATGTTCTCCCCATTTTACATTATTGCAGGCCATCAAGGTTCTTAATATGATTAAGCTTTATGGAAAACCAATACGTGTAAATAAGGTATTAGGATCCTTCTGTGACTGTCTCCTCTCTCTTCCCCTGTGTGCTTTGTGCTATATTTGAATAAGTTAGCTTCACTGTAGGATTCATGTTGTGTTTGTATTCATGTCAACATCCTTGTTGTGTAAGAGTATGATTCAACATTTTTTGGTTTTAGGCTACCCAAGACAAAAAGAGCTTGGATGTGGGGGCAAACCTTTTTATTGGAAACCTTGATCCCGTAAGTCACAGATTTTTTAGGTGTTTAACAAAAAATCCTGACATGATGAACTTTGATATCTAACTTTCCAATGGGTCCTGTTGTTGCAGGATGTGGATGAGAAACTCTTGCATGATACATTCAGTGCCTTTGGAGTAATTGTTACAAATCCCAAGGTTATGCCCTTTAAATTCTTCATTATGTTTTATTGCATCATGTTTGTGTCATTTTAGAAAATATATTCTGCTTCTCGCATTTACTTTCCACGCTTCTTCCTTTTTCTATAGTTCTTCATTTATCACTAACGTTTGTATGTTTAGAAAATTTTGTAGTGTTTGGGTTGATAATGACCACCTATTCACTTTCTTCATCTCTGAGAACTGCCCCATTATCTTTTAGTCTTTTAAATATGCTATCCTATGATGTCTGAATATTTTTGTGGATATGGGATACAACAATCTATGCAGTGTTGTGTGCAACATGAAGTATTTGTTTAAATTTTGCTATGGTTTCAAATTTTCAATTTGATGCATGGTATACTTTGCATGTCCTTAGAGAACACTCAATGAAATTATTGAGCGGAATCTTTTGGTTAATAATTTATTCTAGTTGTTGATCGAGTTTAATGGCATTATGCAATCCTTGTAGTCTAGCCGACCCCACCTAATGAGATAAGGCCTTTTGTTGCTATACTTTGCACACCATTATATGCATACTCGTCATCCTTAGAGAGATAGTTTACAAGAATTGAGCATATGATGTGATGATGTCTTGGATTCCTATTGCAGATCATGAGAGATCCCGAGACAGGAAATTCCCGAGGATTTGGCTTCATTAGCTATGATTCATTTGAGGCATCTGATTCAGCTATTGAGGTATGCCATTGTTGATTGATGATACTTCTATATATCTCTCTGGTTTAGAATCGTTTAAAGGAATAATCCCTGCAATGAACCACTCCTTTCACAAATTTTGGTTCCTACTTTAATATAAAATTGTATACAGTTTCAGCTATATCTTTCTGTGGCTGGTAACAATCCACCATTTATTTCGTATGCCGCTTGTGATTATTTTTAGTATTTTTGCTATCACAATGCAAGTTACAAAATGTTGAACACTGCTGACTACCGAATATTTGATAGGAAAACTTGCATACTTTACCTTATATATTTTAGGTAAGGTTCTTCAGTCAAAATTTGACACTTGGACATTTGAAAAACACATCATGTTAGTCATTAACATGTCACTAACTGTGTTAACTTACCTTTAAAGGTTAGAAAAATTATCAAAATCCCAATTGCTTGCCATAATCATCATATGTCAAATTTTGATTGGGCAACCTTGCCTATTATTAGCATACAAGTTTTCTCCTGTTGGACTACAGTACTAACATTATAAATGATTTTTCTACCTTAGGCAATGAATGGGCAATATCTTTGCAATCGTCAAATAACAGTGTCTTATGCATACAAGAAAGATACGAAAGGCGAAAGGCATGGCACTCCAGCAGGTGAGCCATTTTCCTGCATGGATCCTTCGCTTCTCTTGAATTATTTGCTTATAGCTTTTGTGATGCAGAAAGAGTTCTGGCTGCCAGCAATCCAGGTGCCCAGAAGAACAGGCCTCACACTTTGTTTGCCAGTGGTCCTCCAACACTTCCCAATACCCAGGCTAACAGTGCCATTGCCGCTCCGGTGCCTCCTCGTCCCTATGCTAATGGAGTTGGCCCCCCTGCTATTCCCGCCCTCCGACCGCCACCTCCTCCCCAAGCTGCCCCATTTCCACCGATGCCGGTAGCCCCTCAACCGGCATGGCATCAGCAGCAACTGGGTCAGACAATTCCACCGCCTATGATGCCTCCTCTTCCTGTCCAGCAGTTCAGGCCGCCTCACCTGAGTATGCCTCCCCCTCCACCTCCACAGGCAGTGCCAGCTCCCCCAAGGCCTCTTCCACCACCAGCTGCAATGACAGGCCAACAACCTGTTTGGCGGCCACCACCACCGCCTCCACCGCAGCAACAAGGTGTGTGGCCCCCTTCATTTCCTCAATCCTCCTTACCTCCGCCACCTCCTCCAAGTTGAAGAGATTCCATCCTTTAGGAGTTCTCATTCCATTGTTTTGGAAGTTCCCCCTCTAGATTTGTTAATTGTAGGATGTTTATTTTCCTTGACTAGTACGGGAAAGAATTAGCACACAATAGAAGACGGTTTGAGTTTTGGTTTATTCCTTATTGTATTTCCTCATGCTTGGGTTTCAAAACTACGGTTTGTCGCTGAGAATTCTGATAGTGATAGCACATTGGATTTTGGCTTGTTTACGGGATGACAGAAAAGCATCTAGCCATTTAAACACCCTCCCCAAGTATATATTTTTCAAAACATATTCGCCCTTTTTTCCTTCTCATGTCCAATTTTCAATTCATTTAAATGTGCAAGGAGAATTTGGCCAGAGTATATATAGTACATTTGTGAGTTTTTACTTCCTGCCCTTGAAAATATTTTGTTGTGCACATGGCAAAATTAAATTTTATATTTATAATATAATATCATGAATATCACATATATAGGGTGTACCGGTGCAGGGTTTAGACTTTTGTTTGGATTGGCGATTGGATAAAGTGACTTATTTTTACTTAGACTTATGGAATCTTAAACTTGGAAAAAAGTTAGATTGGATAAAATGATGAGTGTCTGGATTAATGATTGGATAAGTAATTTATGTAAAAGTGAATAATGTTTTGATTGGTTTTTGTATAAGTGACTTTTGTATTATTTAAGAGAAAAAATTGTAAAAATTATGAAAAATGAAAAAAATGAAGGCATAATTGTGAAAAAAGACCTCATTGACAACTTAATTGTCAAATGAGATCTAGGAAGATATCTACGCCAATGTTTTAAAAACCGGACCGGAAGTCGAGCCGGAAAGGTTAACGGGTCATGGTTCAACCGGTTGGATCGGTTGAGCCGTTCGGTCGGACCGGTGACGTAATAATTAAATTTAAAAATAATATATATTATATATTACAATTAATCTTCAATCCAATTTCATATGAAGGTAATAAAGTAACAAAATATCATTTAAGGAAGACCATTAAATCAATCATCAACCTAACAAAATGTATTAACAATAATAATTTCATGACTTGCCAAATATTAGTGGTTCTTGATTGATCAAAGCATGAGTTTCTTAAAAGATATTAGACCATATCACTTAGCTTGAGGATAAACATCATTGCCTTTTTCTTCAAAAGCATTTTTATAAAATAGTTTATAACAAACCAAATTATTAAAATTAGTAACATATAATATACTTGGCAAAAAAAATAGTAACATATAATATTAATAAAATAAAATAACATGTCTAAAATTTATATGCCATTTTTTAAATTTTTTTTAGCATCAAATATTAAAAAAATTGCAGAAAAAAAAAATTTCCTGCTTTTTTATTGGACCGGACGGTTTTTGAAAAATCGGTCCGGTTTCCGGCTCAATAACGGTTGACGGCTCAAAACCGGCTAAACGACGATCCAAAACGGCTTCTTAAGAAAAACGGCTCAATACATAAATCCGGCCCACTTCAATGACCGGGTGACGGTCCAACCGGTCCGACCGTCCGGTCTGGTCCGGTTCTCTAAACAATGATCTACGCACGGAGGGATTTTTTCACAATTTTCTCAAAAATTAATTTTGAAAATTTGGCAATGGTACAATTTTAAATAAAATTATATCAAACTCTAATTTAAATTGGTACACTCTAAAAGTCTTTTCTATTGTGCACCTTAAGCTTAAATTTTATAAATTATATCAAACTCTAATTTAAATATTAAATCCTAACCCATATTTTCACATAACTCAAAATCTAACAAAATAAACCGATTAAAACTTCAATAATACCTCCAATAATCCAAATAAATTATTTAAACTAAATTTTATGAGTAAAAATACCATATAGAAACTAATTTATGACATGTTTATAAGAAAAAATTGATTATAAAATCATAAAATAACTAAATAATAAATTTAAACTGATTAAAATTAATTATTAATTATTCTCTACATTTCTACAGTCATATATTGACGAAACTCAAAACTTGCCTAAATTCTTATTCCAAAGTATTCTCTAATTAGCAGAAGATTATTATCTAAAGAAAGAGAAAATTATTTAAAACATTTTTCATAAAAGAATTTTTGTCATTAGAAGTGATTTTAAGTACCTTATTGATCCCCAAAAATCCTCAAACCAAAAATACTCAAAACAAAAGCCATCATTTGAGGGCTCATTCCTAAGCAACTTTAAGCTCCAATTATGAGCTTATCAGGATTGAGATTTTTTTAAACTTTTTTCTTAAAGCCCATCCCCCAACCAAAAGCATCAAAATGAATAAATCACTGTTCACATACGATTAGCCACTCAAACGCGTCGATTGGCCTCTGAAACGTGAAAACAAACACGCTGTTTATACTTTGCATAATGTGTGTCGACTTTCGATCTTGACTTCATTTTTTTTGCATATATGTTAAAAATTGAAGCACTAAAAATATATTGTCTTATTTTATTAACTTCATTTTTTGTAGGAAATAATAATTTTCATTAAAATTATTAAGTAACAAAAAGTGTGTACATATATATTAAAATTTGATTAGACCATTTTATTAAAATACTAATTTTTCAAAAAAGATTGTTAAGTTTTGGTTGGCAAAAAAAAAAAAAAAAACACGTGTGATTACACTGATATTAATTAAATCTATATATAATACCTTATGGAGTTTGCGCGGGTAAAAAGTTGTGAGGTTTTAAATTAAAAAAAAAAAAAAAAGCATTTCTAATTAGAGGGCCATACACTTATGGCTTGAGATTACACAACTAGGATCCGACTTGCGAGCTGCTATTAGCTACAAAAAGAGCACACTAAAAAGAGGATTATAAGAATCGGACCGACAAAGATGGAGATGATAAGAGCCACACTAAAACCCATCTTGAAGCTATTAATAGAATCATCCTCGTCTCTGTCATCGCAATCACTGCTGGAAGTACCAGTGACGGTTGGGGAGGCCGGCGAGTTATAGTAACCACCAGCACCACAACCACCTGACGGTGATCCACAGATTCCGCTGGAGGGCGTTGACGGTATTTTATGAGAAGGTGGTGATGAGCTTCCATAGCCGCCGCCAGCAGAGCCATGAGATGGGGGGCTAGCGTTTGCTGCAGAAAAAAAAGAAAAGAAAAGAAAAGTAAAAAAGAAAGTGTTAGGTCCCAAAACAGTTTGTCTTGAAGCATTGGATGATTGAAACCTAGTCATGTTCCATAGCCATGAACTGTATCAGACGAAAGAAAAAAAGATATGTTTCAAGAGAAGGAGATCAGATCAGCAAAGTGATTTTATGCAGATTGATTATATACTAATCAACACTTTAATTTTAATACTGAAAATGATGCGTTTGGTAGAGTAAGGAGTTTGATATAATTGTTTGATTTTGATGGCACTCAAGGTGTTTAATAAAATGTCCAAGAGAAGAAATTAATTGGAATGTTGTTAAAATTGCTAGATAACTAAGGCCTATGCTATAAGAAGAATAAAATGGATTTGAGAATTGCTTTAGGTTGGTTATAAGTTCGATTGAGATTAAAATTTTAACTTAAGAGGCCTTGTGAAAGCTTAAGTATGTACCACTCTGATCCTATTTATAAGTCTAAATTAACTAATTCTCACATACCAATGAAAGTTAGTTGATTAATTAACTATAGGCTAAATTTCCAATTTTGCCCTCATCTATGATTGATTCCAAAAACCAACATGAATAAATTCTTTTTGTTTATTGCAATTAATAGGGGTAAAAAAGTACAAAACACATTTATTACTTTGAAAAAGGACTTATAATAAGGACCAAAATTTTTTGTTATAAATAGGACCATAGTGGTATCTTTGTTGGGAATTATTATGGAGAGTTTGTAAAGAAGAAAATTGTTAGATGAATTAAAGTTGCTCAAGCTGTATGCAGTACTGTGACACTTTCCTCTTTTTTATATTTTGTTAGTTAGTTTTGTTTGAAATAAGTTGAAATGGGTTGTTGTTGAAATTTTTGGATGTCTTACTATTAAAGGGAAATGATGCCAATTTTTTTTTTTAAAAATGAGTAAAAGTCAATCCTGTCCTTGACTCGTATTGACGTATCCTTCCTTGACAATTGTTTTAAACTTGAATGTTGTTGGAAATGTCTTAGGTGGTAATAAAATAGATCATAGTTGGATGAATGCTTTGAGAACTGGTGAAGAATATGAGAATGAGGTGGAAGAGTTTACTGAATTTGCTAGAAGGAATGTGGCAACAAAATATGGAATGTATTTTTGTCTGTGTCAATTGTTTAAATGAGAGTCAACGGATATTGATGATATAAGGGATCACCTACTTTATGATGGAATAAATTTTTGGCACACAAGGTGGATACGGCATGATGAGGAAGTAACTGCTTGTGCGTCACACAAGAAGGAAGTTGTGGATGTCATAGACGAAGATAGAATGGAAAAAATGATTCATGATGTTGAGGTAGAATCCTTTGTGCAATTGCATGTATATGAGAGCATACAGAGTGATGCAGAGATACCGTTGTACTCTGGAAGTAAGTATACAAGCTTGATAAGTACCTTGCATTTGATCAACTTAAACGCAACTTGTGGGTGGACCAATAGTAGTTTCATATTGTTGCTTAAATTGTTGTGTGATATGTTTCCAGACGATAATGTACTTCGAAATCGTACGTATGAGGCCAATAAAATCTTGTCTACGATGGGTATGGAATATAAAAAGATATATGCATACCCTAATGACTGAATATTATACAGAAACACTACTACAGAATATAGATACTGCTACCCTAAAAGACGTCCCTTTTTAAAATAGGGACGTCTAAAATATAGGCGGTGGCATTTTTGTAATTATGTGTGGGAACTTGGTAGCTTTAGACGTCCCAAATTCAATTTGGGACGTCTAAAGTTAAAAAAAAAAAATTAATATTTTTTTTTACTTTAGACGTCACTTTAGACGTCCCAAATTGAATTTGGGACGTCTAAAGTCCCCTTTAGACGTCCCAAATTCAATTTGGGACGTCTAAAGTAAAAGAAATTTTTTTTTTTTTTTTTTTTAACACTTTAGATGTCCCAAATTCCATTTGGGATGTCTAAAGTGGTACTTTAGACATCCCAAATTCAATTTGGGACCTCTAAAGTGATGTCTAAAATAAAAAAAAAAAAATTTACACTTTAGATGTCCCAAATTCCATTTGGGACATCTAAAGTGTAAAAAAAAAAAAAAAATTTATTTTTTTGTAACTTTAGACGTCCCAAATTGAATTTGGGACGTCTAAAGTGGGACTTTAGACGTCCCAAATTCAATTTGGGACGTCTAAAGTAAAAAAAAAAAAAATTTTGACTTTAGGTGAGAAATTCTGACATGTGTGAGACTTTTTTCCCCTTTTCTTTATTCCCATGTCAGAAACCCATACTTCTTTTTCCATCTTTCCCATCCCCATGACTTCTCTTCCCTTTTTTCTGCATTTCCTTTTTTCTGTCATTCCCGTGACTTCGTCTTCCTCAATCTTCTTCCTCTCTTTCTTTTCTTCATTCCCTTTTCCTCCACCTCCTTCCATTCTCATAACACCTTCTTTGCTCTCACCCTCCGGCGTACACCTCCTCCACCTTTTTTGCCCCCTCCACCCTCCGGTGTACACCTTCCACTCTCTTTGTTGCTTTCAGCCTCCGGCGTACATCTCCTCTCTACTGTGTATACACAACTCCTCCAACGTCTTCTCTCCACCTTGGAAGCACATAGACATTGTTGGCTGCCCTCTCCCCTGGTTTCATCAGGTTTGTTTTTTTTTAAATATAAATTTACATGAAGAATTAAGTTAAACTTGCAATATGAAATTATTATAATGCTTTCAATTTATTTACATGATTCTAGTTATTGGAGTGTTTTTCCCTTGATTGTTTTTTTTTGCCAAAATCATAAACTAGTTGTTAGTAGTTATGCTATACTAATAATGTTTTTGTTTTATACGTTTGGAGCTTGGAAATCGAGGAAAATACATATGTATATTTATTTTGATGAAATGAATAACAATTAGTTTGTAGTTGTGTGGTGACAAATATTTTGACACTTTCTAGTTGTTGTTATACATATATGATATTAGGTTGTATGAGTTGTTGTTGTTATTATACATATATATATATAGTAAAAAGATTGCAGTGCTAGAAGTCCTTACCATTTCGTAAGGGACATTTTTTTGTTTATGAATCCATCTTCAATTCTGTTTCTGCAATTTTAATTTACTGGGTAATGAAGAATATAAATAATTATTTTTAAAATAATAAAACTTTTTAACCTCCCAAATTAAGAATTTGGGAGGTCTAAAGTCCCCCAGTGGAGGACTTTAGATGTCCCAAATTGAGATTTGGGACGTCTAAAGTCCTCCACGGGGGACTTTAGACCTCCCAAATTGAGATTTGGGAGGTCTAAAGTCAGGACTTTAGACGTCCCAAATCTCAATTTGGGACGTCTAAAGTCCTGACTTTAGACATCCCAACTTTTTTGGGACGTCTTTTCTTAAAATATACTACGCCCCCTACATAGACGTCCCTTAGTTTTTGGACGTTAAAAGTGCTAAATTAGGGACGTTAAAACCCCTTTTTGTAGTAGTGAAAGTAGTATGAAGGTCCTAGTGAATGTCCAAAGTATAAAACTTTACGATACAAAGTGAAGAAAGATGGTGGTTGTAGTGATGAGACAACTAAAAGGCAACCTTTCAAGGTGTTGTGGTATCTTCCAATAATACTGTGGTTTAAGTGTTTGTTTGCGAGTACAACAAAAGTGAAAAAGTTGAGATGACATTTTGATAAGAGAATATCTGATGGAAAATGTCTTCAGCACTCAGCTGACTCTCCACAATAAAAGAAAATAGATTAAATGTTCCCTCAATTTAGCAGTGAGCCAAGAAACCTTTGGTTTGAGCTTTCTACAGATGGAACTCTTAGTTTGAATTCAACTTCTTTCTTATGTCTCGTTGATAGTGCAACAACCCACACCATACTCAAACATAATAAATATTTTTCTTCCTTGGTAATACGAGAAGCCAATGTTCAGACTATATCTGGTAGTATAAATTTAATTGAAGGCTCCGAAAGAGCTAATATTTTGTTACCTGAAGGAACAAAATTATGCATTGATAATGCATTTTATTCTACCAAGTCTAAAAGAAACTTATTGAGTTTCAAAGATATCCGCAGAAATGGATATCATTTAGAAACAACAACTAAAAATAATCAGGAGTATCTTATCATTACAAATATAGTTGCTGGTAGAAAATGCATACTAGAAAGTTTTCCTATTTTTTCTTCTGGTTTGTATTACACATGTATAAGCACAATTGAAACACATGCTATTGAGAACCATAAGTTCACTAATGCATACCAGAAGTTTGCCAATTCAAACCAGCAGTTTGATAATGTAAACCAGAAGTTTACTAATGAATTTATTGTTTGGCATGACCGGTTAGGCCATCCCGGTTCATTCATGATGCGACAAATAATTGGGAATTCATGTGGACATACCCTGAGGTGTAAACAAATACCACAATCCCATGATTTCTCATGTGCTGCATGTTCCAAGGGAAAGTTAATTATTCGCCCCTCACCAAGTAAAGTAGAAAGTGAGTCTCTCACATTTCTAGAGCGGATACAGGGAGATATTTGTGCGCCAATACACCCACCATGCGGACCATTTAGGTACTATATGGTTTTAATTGATGCATAAACTAAATGGTCGCATGTTTGCTTATTATCTTCTCGCAACCTGACGTTTGCGAGATTACTTGCTCAATTGATTAGATTAAGAGCACATTACCCTGATTATCCTATCAAGAAAATACGTCTTGATAATGCTGGTGAATTTACATCACAAGCTTTTAATGAATATTGTATGTCCCTTGGAATTGATGTTGAACATCCTGTAGCTTATGTTCATACGCAAAATGGACTTGCAGAATCATTGGTTAAAAGGTTGCAACTAATTGCAAGACCTTTACTTATGAAATCTAATCTCCCAATTTCTGCTTGGGGCTATGCCATTTTGCATGCAGCAATCTTAATTCGCATTAGGCCAACAAGTTATTTAAAGGTTTCCCCCTTACAAATGGTTTTTGGTCAGGAACCTAATATTTCCCATATAAGAACTTTTGGGTGTGCGGTATATGTGCCTGTAGCACTACCACAACGCACCAAGATGGGTCCTCAAAGAAAGATGGGAATATATGTTGGGTATGAATCTCCATCAATTATAAAATGTTTAGAACTATCCACAGGAGATTTATTTACAACACGATTTGCCGATTGTCATTTTGATGAATCATTTTTCCCAACATTAGGGGGAGAAAACAAACAGCTGGGTAAAGAAATTAGTTGGAATGAATTATCATTAGCTCATTTTGATCCTCGTACAAAACAGTGTGAACTAGAAGTTCAAAAGATAATTCATTTACAGAATTTAGCTAATCAAATGCCAGAAGCATTTACTGACCCAAAGAAAGTGACAAAGTCACATGTCCCAGCTGCTAATGCTCCTATTAAAATTGATGTCCCTGAAGGACAACCTGCTATGAATGAATCTAAAGCACGCCTGAAGCGTGGCAGGCCCATCGGTTCTAAAGATAAAAATCCTTGAAAAAGAAAAGGAGCAAAGAATATAGATGGTCAGGTTGAGGATAATAAAGAAAAATTAGTAGCTCCAGAAGAGCCATCTTCTGAAGAGATATTATCTCCAGAAGAGAATGTTGTAGTCCCAGAAGAGACCCAGGTATCTGATATATGTGATAATAATGAGATCTCAATAAATTATGTTATGAATGGAATCCGATGGGATAGAAATGAAGTCAACGTTGATGACATCTTTGCTTATCATATAGCATATGATGTAATGAATGATAATGAGGATCATGAGCCTAAATCCATTAGTGAGTGCCAACAAAGAAAAGATTGGCCCCTATGGAAAGATGCCATTAATGCAGAATTAAAATCATTGGCAAAACGAAAAGTATTTGGACCTGTAGTCCTTACACCTGAAGATGTAAAACCAGTTGGATGCAAATGGGTCTTTGTACGAAAAAGAAATGAAAAGGGCAAAATAACTAGATATAAGGCACGTTTAGTAGCCCAAGGTTTTACACAAGGACCTGGCATTGATTTTGAAGAAACTTATTCACCAGTAGTGGATGCGACTACTTTTCGTTATTTAATCAGTCTAGCAGTAGATGCAGGACTTGATTTACATCTAATAGATGTTGTGGCTGCCTATTTATATGGATCACTTGACAATGATATTTATATGAAAGTCCCATAAGGACTTAAGATGCCAGAAGCATCCAATTCAAGTTCTCGAGAACAATACTCAGTTAAGTTAAATAAGTCCCTGTATGGCCTGAAGCAATTAGGGCGCATGTGGTATAATCCTCTTAATAAATATTTGTTGAAAGAAGGATACAAAAATGATCCGATATGCCTATGCATCTTTATGAAAAGATCTAATAGTAAGTTTGCTATAATTGCTGTTTATATTGATGATATCAACATCATTGGAACTCCTGAAGAGCTTCAAAAGGCAATTAATTGTTTGAAGAAAGAATTTGAAATGAAGGACTTGGGAAGAACAAAATTTTGTCTTGGATTACAGATCGAGTACTTCAAGAAAGGGATCTTTGTATATCAAGAAACTTATACAAAGAAGGTTTTAGAGAGATTTTACATGGATAAATCTCATCCATTATGTACCCCAATGGTTGTAAGATCTTTGAAGGTGGATAAAGACCCATTCCGACCCCGAGAAATTAGTGAAGAAGGTGATGAAGAACTACTTGGTCCAGAAGTACCATATCTTAGTGTTATCGGAGCACTAATGTATCTTGCTAATCACACACGTCCTGATATATCATTTGCTGTTAATTTATTAGCAAGATATAGTTCTTCACCAACACGAAGGCATTGGAATGGAATAAAGCATATTCTTCGTTATCTTAGAGGTACTACAGACATGGGGTTATACTACTCAAATGTATCCAAGCATGAACTAGTTGGTTATGCAGATGCCAGATTTTTGTCTGATCCACATGATGGTAAATCACAAACAGGCTATCTATTTACATGTGGAGGTGCAGCTATTTCATGGCGATCTATGAAACAGACTATATTAGCCACATCATCTAATCATGCATAAATTCTAGCAATACATGAAGCAAGTCGAGAATGTATGTGGTTGAGGTCAGTGATACATCATATACGTACAACTTGTCATTTATCTTCCGGTAAAATGATCCCAACAATCCTATATGAGGATAATACTACATGTATCGCTCAACTTAAAGAAGGCTATATTAAGGGCGATAGAACAAAGCATATTTCACCAAAATTCTTCTTCACTCGCGACCTTCAAAAGGATGGTGAAATAGATATCCAGCAAATCAGTTCAAGTGAAAATCTAGCAGATTTATTCACCAAGTCACTCCCAGGTACAATCTTTGAAAAACTTGTCCATGATATTGGTCTTCGGAGATTCAAAGATTTCAACTGATATTATCAAGAGGGGGAGTCGATACACGCTGTACTCTTTTTCCCTTATCTAGGTTTTGTCCCACTGGGTTTTCCTAGAAAGGTTTTTAATGAGGCAGCACTCGACGGTGTATCAATGAATGATGTAGTCTTTTCTTTGGCTAGGTTTTTATCCCACTGGGTTTTTCCTAGTTAAAGTTTTTAATGAGGCACATTCATAATGGACATCCAAGGGGGAGTGTTATGAATATTAAATATGTGGATGTCCATTGACTCATATTACTCTTCCAGTCAACTTGACATAAAGAAGAAAAGAAGATTTGACACAAAGCAAAAGCAAAAGAAGACAAGGACATAAAGAAGATATAAAGTAACCATGGTCATGTAACCAGGGTTAAATATAACCATGGTCATGCAACCAGGATTAGATTTCTGCCTCTATATAAAGGCCTGTAATCGATTGTTTCAGTTGAACTGACTGAGAACTTCTCTCTAACTTCTCTCTAGAAATTCTATCAATTTTCGCTGAATTCTATCAATCTTCTCTCTTATCACATATACTTTCATAACAATTATATTATTATTATTATTATTATTATTATTGTTATTGTTAGAAACCAAAAGCAACATTTTTGGAAGACATGCTATGCTTGTCCTAGATGGTTGGGAATGAGGCCTAGTCCCTAGTTGTGTTTTCTCATTGCTAGCTATGCGGGCCTTTCTATTACAAAATTATAAAAACCAAAAAAATTAATTAATGAAATTATAAAAATTGCAGGCCCATAGCTTAGAGGACCAGATCTGAAAAAACCATCAGAATACATAAACAAAAATTAAGAAAACATCCAAAACTGGAAGCCAGATAATTTGCTCAGGCTATAAACATTTAAAAATAGAACAAAATTGCAGCAAGCCCAAAGGCAAAATAAGCCCAATTTGCCAAAACATTGTGAAAGATTGTGCTTTTTTTTGGGCTTCAATAAGCCCAAAACCAGAATGGCCCTAAATCTGAAAAAACAAACTTAAAACCAGAAATTATTTAAACATAGGGGGAGGGATTAGTCTCTCATGATGAACTAAGGTTTGAATCCCCACTAAGAAAAACACATACATTTATAGTCAGATACTGCTTCCAATAAAAGAATAACTATGCCTAACAAAAAGGAAAAAAAAAACAAGCCCAAAACGACAGGCCCAAAATGCAACGCACTATTCTCGAATACTTAAACCGTGAAATGTTTTGTTTCACTTGGGGACCAAAAACCAATACAATATAATTACAATGTATAATAGTTGTACTTCTTCAGAATGCACACAGCTCTGTCTTCTTTTACATTTATGTTTGATCTCATTCAAGTGAAGGCGTTTTGGCAAATTAAAATTTTCATTTATTATCGGTAATAGTGATATTTAAAGAGGAGAAACTCCTACACAAGTGAGAAAATGTGTATGATCTAGTTAAAGAAGACCACTGAAATAGATCCACCCTAATTCTTTCATTTTTCTTGGAAAAAAGGTCTAATAATATTAATAGCAAAAAGAGATGTCCTTCAAGATAAAACCTAATTCTTCCACGTCAGCGTCAGGGTCTTCCTTTGCAACTTGCAATGCTCAGTCAAGATCTGACATAGCGTTATGACTATTATTAACATTATTGTGGGCATTTTGGCTATTAATGGGAAAAAATGGAAAAAAATATAGCTGTAATTGATTTTAAAGAAGGCCATGTTAAAAGAGGAAAGTTGCAACTGTAACAAATCACACTTTAATAGTGTGTTTGGTTGGAGAGAAAATTGGGGAGGATAAAAGTAGGGTGAAAATCGGTGTTCCCTTGTTTGAATTAGAGGGGAAAAAGTAGGGAGAGGAGAAAAGTAGGGGAGAAAAGAGTCATTTGGGCCCATGGTTTTTTTAGTGTATGGAAAACCGGACCGGACCGGCCGGTTCAGACAGGAAACCGGTGAACCGGTCACTGGTCCGGTCCGGTTGAGCAAAAAAACCGGTGAACCTGTCAACCCGATCTGACCCGATGTGAACTGGGGTGAACCGGCCTGACCTGGACTAGTCACGGTTTGGGCTTTTTTTTTAATTTTTTTTATTATTTTATTTTATTTTACTTTTTTATGCTCTAAATGAAGTCCTTTTGGATTTTTTTTTAAAAAATATTTTCCTAACATTTTTTTATTTATAAGGAGCTTTAAAAGTATTGTGGAATACTTTTGACATTGGTTGGGGAAAAATCCTTATGTACTTAATGATATTTTTGTAGGTATTAGGTTCAGGAGGTTATATTGGACTATTAGTTGGAAAATAACTCTCATATAGTTTTTTGAATAGTATGTATGAATATTTACATTATATATATTTTTTTAATTGACCCCGGTTTGACCCCGGTCTGAACCAATGACCCTTAACCTAGTCCCTTGACCGGTTCAATGTCTGGTCCGGTTTTCAGTACCTTGGGTTTTTTCAACCCAAAAGTTTTCCCCTCAAAGTTGGAGGGATTTGGGGAGAAAATAACTTTTCCTAAAGTGCCGTGCCCTCACTCGATCGCGAATTCGTGACTGCTCATTCCACTCCTTTCCCATTTTACATCCGTAGTCTCTAACAGCAGACGACTCAATCTCCTTACCACCGGCAGACGACGCTTGCACTTGCTACGATAAGATTAACGATTCCTATATAGGAGTTTTTTTTTTGTGATTTACGATTTCTCACTTTTCTTCTCTCTGCTGCTTCAATCCCCAAGTAGGATTTTTTTTTTTGTGATTCATGATTTCTTAGTTCAAATATAGCATCTAAAGCGATTTGATTCCCCTATTTTGACTAGAATACATTTGTTGCTTTTCTTTGGTTCATAGCACATAGATTTTCTGAGCTTGACGGTCGGGTTCTAGAACAATACTAGGGCAATCAAAAAGAACATTTGGTGTTCTTTTAAAAGATTTCTAATAATAGCTATTGGCACTGAAGCCCAATATACATTTAAGATTATGTTTGACATTGTGATAGCTTGTTGTATATTTCATAACTTTTTGAGCGATGTAGATCCTGATGAGAGTCTAATTGCTCAAGTTGATAATGAACTATTGTTTGAACTTTGAAGACATTGATGACACAAACAAAATTTGGGACATGAAATTATTAAATTTAATGAGTCCAAACCAAAAGCAAATTGTTATTATTCTTTTTGTTGGAAAACCAAAAACAAATTAATTAATGAAATTATACAAAAATGCAGGCCCGTATCTTAGAGGATCTGATCTGAAAATAACAGTAGAATCTATAACAAAAACTCCAAAACTGGAGGCCCAAAAATCTGCTTGGCTCAAACGCTACAAACATAGAAAAATAAAACAAAATTGCGGCAAGCCCAAAGCAGCATAAGCCCAGTTTACCAAAATACTATGCAATTTTTTTTAGATGAGCCCAAAAACAGGATGGCCCTAAAACTGAAAAAAAAAATTAAAAGGAGAAATTATTAAAACATAGGAGAAGGGACTAATCTCTCATAACGAACCAAAGTTCGAATCCTCACCAAGAGATATGTACAAGTCTTTGATAGTGCCTCCAATATGAGGACAACTATGCCCAACAAAAAAAAAAACCAACCTATAACGACAGGTCCAAAATGTAACCCACCATTCCAAAACATAAGAAATGTTGTGTTTCACTTAGGGATCAAAAACCAATATAATATAATTAAAATATCTAACAGTTTTGTGTCTTTTTCATCTTAGAATGCATGCAGCTCTTTTTTTTTTTCATTTAGGTTTATTGCATTCAAGCGATAACAATATATTTTCCCCCTCCATTTTCCACCTCCACAATCAAAAGGTGCATGGATGGATGCAAATCAACTTGTTCGTAACAAAAAGAATACATTTTCCCCTATATTTTCTTCCCTACTTTTCTCCTCCCCAAAATTTTCTCTTCAACCAAACACACTGCGAGAGCTAGGGTTAAGGAGGAGAAAATAATATATTCCCTGCAACATCAAGAGCTTTCGACTTGTGGTCCTTTAATTTTATTTATTTATTTATTTATTTTTACAACGAAAAAGGGGCTTTCTGTGAGATAGAGTTTGATCGAACTAAGGAAGCTACTTAATTAGAGGCTTGGAAATCCGAGATTTATGACTTTGGCATTTTGGTGAAATAATCTTAGTGTGTGTTTGGAATAGTGATTAGAAAAATGGTTTTTTCCTATTTGACTTTTTGCAATTTGACTTTTGGTAAAAGTCAGATGATGTAATGTGATTTATATTTAGATTAACGATTGTATAAATGACTTTTGTAAAAGTAAAACTTGTTTGGATTGGCTTAAGCATAAGCAACTTTTGTGATAATAGTAAGAGAGAAATTAAATTTGAAACTATAAAACATTTATAAAAGTTAAAGTTGGGAAATTTGAGAATTAAAATTAACACAATTTGATGAAATAATATTACATAACTAATTGGATCACATGTTCCATACAATTTGATCTCTAATTGAGTCACGCATATAATTATTTGGGAGGAAGAATTCCATCATCTTCACAGTGTCACTACTATCATTCTTTTTCCTTCCTTCTATTACTATCACCACCAGTGTCTTCATCTCCATCAGTTTTGTTTGGACCATTAAAATACTATTCACTACCTTCATTTCACCACCTTCGCTTTCTTCTTCATCATCTTCAGCTCTAGCAACACTACCACCATCGGACTTCCCATTTCCAGCCCCAACTCCAGCGAGCTTGATGCAATTTCTGGCTGCACTTCATCTTCACAGGGCATCATCAACTACCTTCATCCTCACCACAGCATCGGACTTCACCCTCTTCCACCTCCGTCGGAAACAAACTGCCACCACTCTGTCACCATCCTTCATTGACGGTGAAACAGAGAGCTTCGACCCCCAACTTTCGGTGACCTCTAGTTCTGACACTCATTCTTCTCCACTACCCTTCATCTTCTTCCTTCATCATTGGAAGCATACAGAGAGAAAAGAGACCATAGAAAACAAAGCTAAAGAGAGAGGAGATACCACCACCGATGACAACTCTGACCCCCACTTCCGGCGAGTTTCAGTTCTGGCGACTTCCTTGCCCTTGATCGTCATTTTCGGCGAGAATGCAGAATGCCAAACGCATGCAGATGGCCAGAGACTATGGAGGAGCTATGTTCTTGGCCGAGAAGTGAAGGGAGTAATCGAGAGAAGAGAGAGAGAAGCTATAAGCTCCAATTTGTAGTGTATCGCAATTATTCAAATAACCTCAGTTTGACTTAAGGTAATCGTCCATCTAAACATTCAAATTTTGTCAAAAGCGTTGGACAAGCGATTGGGCTGCTGGATCGCATGATTGGACTTCTGAAATGTGCCTCCAAACACTCACTTAGTACTTGTTTGGATTGGTGCTTTAAAGCCTCAATTTGACTTTTCAATTGTAATTTTACTGTTTTCAAAGTAAGAATGTGAAAGAAGTATTGTCTACGTGATACTTGAAACCCATTTCCCTGCTTATCCTTTGGATAAGCAATGAGAGTTTGGCCCATATGGGTCGTCCAGATTTAATTTTTTGTAATTCATGATTTTTAAATGAAAAAAAATCATATTTCGAACAAATATTAGTTAAGAGATTATTTTTATTTTAGATTCTCTATCCATTAAAATAACATTTTTTTAAAAAAACAAATAATAAAAAAATTAAATATGGACCGTTCAGATCTCATCTGAATGGCTCATATGGGCCAAGCTCTCCCTACTCATCCAAAGGACATTGGATGAGCAGGGAAGCTGGTTCCCATGATACTTATCATAATCAAATCCAAACACATCGTCATAGAAGGAATATTTGCTAAATTTGTACTCATCATCACATTAGAGAGGCCCACAAAACTTGTACAGTGTACGGGATGAATACGTTAGGTGAAAAACGCTTAAAGAAGTAATTCTAAGGCCATCCAAAGTTCAATTTTTGTCAGCACTGTGGGATAGACAGCTAAACATCCTTAGGTTTGGTGGCACAAGATGTGCCCTTTGTAACAACAGGTTTAGAGTTCGATCCTCTCTACTCCTCAGCTGCACTGCGCCTACTATCTGCCACTTGCCAGTTGCAACAAACATCAAAGTAAGGGATTGAAGGACTGAAATTTATTTTCAACAACAACATTATTTTGAGTTTTGACGTAATATTCTGGTCGTAGAGCGAGAATGGGTAGGCTTCTTGCGCTTGAGCACGACATATGGATATTCATTTTGATAATTAGAAAACCTACATGCCAACTAAAACTAAACTCTTGCTTCTCAATTTTAAAATGTAACACAACATATATATGACATGCTCAAATATCCAATCAAACACTACAATCTTCCCACTTGCTACAGAAAAGGCATTTCCTTGAGCCCTCACCACTAACACCTCCCACTCCCATCCATCCAAATGCGAGGTCGTAGTACTGAGTCGTCACCCTTGTATCTCATCCTCGTATGCATCAATTATGTCCTAAGCTATCCTTCTTTTTTTATTTGATTAAGGGTTCCCATCTCAAGATTTAAGAGCGCATAAAGTTTTCACTTCTTTCAGCAAGTAAGCTTCTTAGGATTTGAACTTATGTTCTCCTCCTTATGGGGTGAGACTGCTTACAACCTCAACCAACAACTTATTGGCACTATCCTTCTTACATACCTGTATGCTTTCAATCTTTTTTCCAATTCCCTGTTCTTATACAATCCCCCCTCCCCAAAATTTAATTTCTTGTGTTCCACCGCCCAGCCTCATGTTGGCTTTCAAAATTTATTCTTTACATTCGATAACTCGCAAGAGGAAGCAACTTTCAAAGCTTTAATTTTGGGAAATTTTGACCCTGCTGATTTCTTAGTATATCAAAGAATAATTGTGAATTCCATTTCAGTGAAAGAATTCACAATGAATACAGATGTGAAATTTCATGTAATTGCGTTTTGCTTATTTATTTATTTTTTTCCTTACTGAGAAAGAAAACTTGCAAAGCTTAGAGTCCAAGGGTGTGTTTGGATTCCTAAACTACGAAAATGCTAGAATTTCTTTAATCATTCCCAACTTATTACAATCTCAGTCAAAAGATCTACAGGTCCACTAAAGACCCTTGGTCTAGTGGCACATGATGTGCTCTTTAATAACATATTATTTAAACTTATTTATTTAATAATCTTAAAAACGCATATATGTTGGGAGAATAATATTAAAGCATATAGGAGTATGTTTTTTTTTCATAGGGTAAATATGACACATTTTGATAGCAATTTCTCAATATAGTTATAATGAATTAAATTAGTAATATATGTTTCAAATTTCATATATTTTGGTTCTTTCTCTATAAAATTTCTGATATAATATAAAAGGTATAATATTTACTTGTAGAAATTATCATTTCATGTTTATATATATAAAAAAGAAATCAGCACCACCATCATTATTAAATTATTAGCAAATGAGATCTGGATGATGAAACCAAAAATTTAATAGCTGCTTGCAAATTGTTTTATTTCGTCAATGAGAATGGGTCCAATCAGTGTTTGCGAACCCGGACCGGCTGGTCCGGTTCGTGGTCCGGTTCGGGTTCCTATTTTAATTCTTGTTTTTTTAAATATCTTTAGAATTTCATATTAATAAGCCTAAAATCTTCAATTTCTCACCGGTTTGCCTTGGTTTAGCTTCAGTTTAGCCCCGATCTGATTCACTGACCCTTAGCCTAGTACCCCGACCGGTTCAGTATCCAGTCCGGGTTCATGAACCTTGGGTCCAGTAAGTGAACGTGTGTTATCGTATATTGTCAGATTTATCCAATGACTGAGAATAAATGGCTAAACTTAACTTAGCACACTAATTTATAGCACTCTCATTCCAAAACTAAGCACTAGAAATCAATCTTATTAAAAAAAAAAATACAACATTCATGTTTTTTTTTTAGTACAAAGGCAAGCAAAGCTTGATGATTACAATGACCACTAGCACGGTATCACATACAAGTCTTGCGAATACACACTAGACTCTTGATGAAAGAGATCCACACATTCCCAAGGAGATATCCCAATCTCTACATAATCCTGATTGTTTGTGTGAGCCTTACGTGCTAGGAAATCAGCACATCTAAGGCTTTCCCTGAAAGCATGAGCAATCTCTAAATCCCAGTCCATATAGATAAGTGATTTGTTAGCCATTATGACCTCGTACAATTGGTGTTCAAACCCACAGTCTATCGATAGTAGATGCATAGCTTGTATGGAGACTGTAAAAAGCTAGATCTTCTTCAACCCCATCTGTTTACACAATTGAAACCCCGGTGGATTGCATGGATTTCCACAGCAGTAGGGAAATTGTATCCTAACTTCTGTTGAAATCCACGTATCCAATTGCCTTGATGGTCACGTAAAACACCCCCACATGCTGCCTGTCCACCTATAAGTGTGAAACCGTCCACATCCACACACAATGCCTGGATCTGGGGGTTGCCAGTGCCCTCGACTCCTCTCCGACACCTGGAATATTTGATGATGAAATCTGCCATTCTGCACACCTTTTGACATATGATACATATACTGATGAATTATCCCTTTCGAGTTGTCTGTTGTTCCTTCAAACACCTTGTTACACCGGTTCTTCCATAAGAGCCAACATATAAAGCTGAACACTTTATGCCATGGCCATCAAGCGACCTTCTTACTCCCCGGGCTAAACTGAAGATTCCACTTGAGCCATTCCTATAAATTACCAGAGAAAAACATGGTATAATATATAGGATCTGTTATAGAAAACCACACTCTCTTTGCATGCTCACAGTCTCTCAAGATATGAAGAATGCTCTCCTCATTGTCACACTCAAAAGGGCAGGTGTTTGAGACACTCAAATTATGGTGCGCTCTTAACTCATTTGTAGGTAGCCTCTAATGGAATACTTGCCATATAAAAATTTTAACCCTTTCTGGAACTTCCCAGCGCCATAAATTCTGCCAATGAGGCTGAAGTATGTGCTCTTGCTGGCGATAAATACTATCATAAGATGACTTTACACTAAAATTTCCATATGATTATCTCTTCCAACAAATCCCATCATCCTCAGTATCCGTAGGCCGATTGACTATCATGATTCTATCCACGGCCCAATTGGGAAGGAATATTCCCAATTTTGCCCTGTCCCACTGTCCTGACTAAGTAACAAATTAGCAAACTCGAGCCTCCATATCTAGTAGTTGCTCATTTCTCTTGATGTAATACTTTAGAGGTCTGTCTAGAAGGGCCCAGCACTCCTGCCAAGCCTAGGTATTTCTTCCACTTCTTAAGTGTCTACCAACTCCGCACATTTCATGAGGAAAGCTTTGTTCTGACAATGCAGGTCTTTTATTCCCAAGCCTCCCTCATTCTTCCTTCTTTTTAAGACATCCCATTCTACCAAATGCCTTTTCCTAGAATCTTCATATTGGTTCCAAAAGAAATCCCTACTCAAATTTTCAATCAAAGCTAACACCCCTTTCAGGATCATTGTGGGTTGCATTTGGTACTGGGGAATTGCTGATAGGACTGATTTGATAAGGACCATTCTACCTGCCATACTCAGGTATCGTCATTTCCAGCTTAACAATTTCGATCTCACCTTCCGAATAAGTGGAGCAAAGGTCATCTTGACCATATGTTTGTGCAGAATGGGGACTCCCAAATATTTTCCTAGGTCAGCGGTTAATCCAATCCCCACCTTCCAGCTCATCTCATATGCCTTGTTGAAGTGGACATTTCTAGACACGAACATTTTTGATTTATTCAGGTTGATCCTGTGTCCCAAGACCCAACAAAACAGTTCCATAACTTTCTTTAATTCATCCATCTATTCAGTATTAGCTTCGCAAAATAGAACTAGATCATATGCAAAGAATAGATGTGAAATCAAATTAATACAAAGCCCCGACCTCATTATTCAAAACCCAAAAAGAAATTCGTATTAATATGAAATTTTTTGCTGAATCTAAAATTTGTTGGTTTTGGCGCACACTGATGGCTCCTTTTAGCTATAATGAAGCAAAGCAATTTTTAAGTCATAACGTACAGGTCTGTCTCTCCGCAATACACCCAATTCAATTTCATATTAAAATATGAAAATTTAGTGCCATTCCCATTAAAAAGTTACGGCGTTCACTATTAGAAAAAAACTTTTAATACCGGTTGAAATTTGCTTTTTAGGTCGGATGTAGGTCTGGTTGTCAACACCCGTTTACATTTCGATATACGCAAGTAATAAAGACTAAGTTTCACAGGCATGCAAAAAAGTACAAATATACTAATAAAGGCATTTGTTACAGACAGACATCATCCGCACAGGGTTTGGTAATATTTACAAATTTTTCCAAAATATTAAAAAATAAACTACATATAACCACTAGCCCTATCTCGGGATCCATACCATTAGTTCCTCGGGTTTACCACTTTTTCCTTTGAGCTGCTGGTTCCCGCTGGCACATTATCATTTATGAAAAAGAATGGGATTCCAAGGAATTCCAGTAGCAACATATATCGTTCATATAAAATGCAGAAAGTAGATATATTATGCACCATGTATGCACCAATTAATGAATAATATAAGTGCATGTATACATGGGATAAATCACCACTATCCGTGTACCTTGGTTGGATTGTTACTTAACAACCAGGTAATAGTGTACTTCTCGCGTTGCTGCCCCTTTTCGGCAAACCATGTTGATTAATGAAAGAACAAACAATGTCATACACATCATATGAACTATGGCATGATGTATGAAGGATAATGTTACTACCTTAAACCTTTTTCTCTATGAAACGCGTGCCTCGATTTACGTGCCAACAACTTGGGCTCTCAACCCGGTTCTAAAATGTCAAATGTACAAGAATTAGGTTAAAACTCATTCATGTACTATTTTAGGTACTTCCATAGTATTTTTAGTGGTTATATGAGTCTGTAGTGAAGATTTACCAAAATACCCTTGGAACCCGACTCGGCCCCAACGTACACGGTCCGACCGTACTTTTCCCAAAATTTTGACCTAGGCTATTCTGATATATATTTACCCAAGAAGTCCATTTTCACCCTCGAAATTATCAAATTCACTGCCAAAAGACAAAAATGCCCTTGCCAGCCCCCAATTTAGGGTTTCACTGGTGTTTTGGTCATTATGCTTTTTAGGGCTTTCCTAGAAAAGTGTTCAATTGTAACCCTACCTAATTTTTCCTCCTGAACCCAATGGAACCATTATATTATTAAAAATTCAACTCTAACCCCTCCAAACAGCACTGGTCAAAACTTAGGATTCTTGGGGAAAAGTTGGGGTTTTTCAATTCTAACTCCACAGATTTGCTCCTTTCTATTCCTACTCACTTTATTAACTATTTAATTCCGTTCTAAATACCATTTAGACTAAATTTGGGCAGTATAACGTTTAGGGTTTAACATTTCCCAAATTTAACAATCACAACAAATCCAACAGAAATTCACCGATTAAACTAACCACAATAGCCAGAATAACCAAAGATTGAAGTTTAGAAAGTCACCTTAGCTTCTTTCAGGCCTTTCCCTTGTTGGTTGAAACCCTAGCTCCAATTACACTAAAATTCTTGCTTCAAACACCTTGAATCACATAGAAGAGAAGCTTAGAGGAAGGATTATATAAGTTAGGAGTTAATTCATCAAAGAAATCAAGCTTACCTGGCAAAATTGCTCCTCCTTCTCTCTAGAAATCTCAAAATCACTCACTCTCTCCGGCACTCTCATGGTTGACATGAAATGGTAGGGAAGAGGAAGCAGAAGAGAAAGGCTTTTTATAAAATATCCCATTTTACTCTATTTTACTTAATTACCACAATTCTAAAAATTTGACTTTTGTGTACATGGACTTATCTACATGTAATGTTGTCATAAAGCCCAATAACATGTAACTAATATTTTCCTCACTTACCTCCTGAGTGTGTTGCCTTTATGGCTCAGGATTTGATCTAATGTCTTTATTTGTACTTTTTTTTGTAATCTCCAAGTCTTTCTTGGCTGTCTGTAATATTTATAAAAAAAAATATTTTCCTCACTTGGTCCATCTAAAATGACTCCTAGGAGGGTCTTTCAATTAGCCCAAATGGCTTTTCCCATTTATCTCATAATTTCAAAATTGCCATCACATTATTTTCTTTATTTTTGGATTAATTGGAAAATTTGGCATATTTTCTGCCCAAACTTTGAAAAATCATAACTAAATTTGTAGAACTTCAATTGGAGTTATTCCAAAGGCTATGAAATCCTTATTGAGTGTAGTTTCAAGAAAATATATAGTCTTTAGCCAATTGAAAGCTCAACATTTCCAGAATTGAAATCTTTGGACATTGTTCCAAAAACTTTTCAGTTTCATTGGGTAAATTTTCAAAATTCATTACTCTTTATGTGCAGCTCCAAAAATTACCCATTACCTATCAAATTGAACTTAGGATGTCTACTTTCATCCTGTAAAATTTCACAATTTTTTGTTATCATTTGATCATCCAAAACTATAGAACAATGTCGCTGCCTCACAGTAAATTTTCACTGGCAGCAAATCCTCATTCCTGGGACTCTTGCTAAACTGGGGCATAGCAGTTCACTTAATTCAGGCTTATTTTCAAGCTTCAAATCCCAAAATTCAGGATATTACACTGGTTTTGTATCGACTAGTTTAAAAAGTCTGTATTTATTAAGACCGGACCTACAACCGATCTTAAAAGTTAATTTTTCAGATCGGTTTATTAAATGACCAGTGTTTAAAAGTTTCAATTTATAATAAAAAAATGCCCACTCTTTAGACCAGGTAATTTCATACCCAGTCTAAAAAGTGGCCATTTTTTAAAGATGTACGCTTTATTTTATTTCACATAAGCCCTATTAGATATTATTATTATATCTAAAAGCTATATTATGCAATATAAATTCTACAAGCAACCCTAAAAATAAAAATGTAATTGATATAAAAAATAAGTACAACTAAAAACCATGAATTTAAGCCCTATATCAGTAGATAATTATTGAATCTTAATATCAATATTTTTTTTAAGGTTTACTTTTTTTCTTGCATTTTCCTCACCTTCAAAAGAGTTAGATGATATTTGAGTGTTGGATATAATGGATACAATTTTAGGCCCGTCATTTGCATGTTGTTATGCATAATTCATATTGTGAGCATCTCTACAATTGAATGCAGCTGTCGATGGATTAGCTGCTAGGTTATCATACTAATTCATTTTAATCCTTCTAGACCTCAAATATGAAACATGGCTCTGCCTACCCCGGTCTGATGTGATAAAAGAAAATATTCTTATTTAATGAACTAGAGTATAATAGAGTTAATATACAAGTATGAGAACTGGATTTTATGTGTAAATATGATCTCGTTGGAAGGTATTGGTTGAGAAAGAAACCAAACTGAAGGTCAATAATAAGAAAGTAATAACCAACTAGGTGGAATTACTAGTGAAGAGGTGACATATGGACTGCTAGCTCAGCATATTTGTTTAACTAACGGTCAAAATTAGTTGGGATAATGGCCAAGGAAAAAGTACAATTGTAGTAGAACACGAACAACCGGACGAATAGACGAACAGCGGAAATCACAAACAAAAATTAGTTGGGATAATAGCCAAGGCAAAAGTACAATTGTAGTAGAACACAAACATCTGGACGAATAGACGAACAACAGAAATCACGAATAACTTGGAAGGAGCGAAATAGATTATCTGAGTCGTGTCTAAGGACACCGTCCTATAGAGTGATCGGTCACTGGCACTCCTTCTGTGTCCTTTTTATAGGCACATTTCCGAAGGGTCATGTGTCACAATACAACCCGGACAGCATGTCCCTTGAGATCGGAGAGCCACTTTTTGGCAAGCCCAAATAAATATTAAATATTTTACAAAAAATACTGGTACCACATATTTATTCACACACAGAGGGGGAAATCGCCGGATTCCAACTGCGTTTGCCTTCCGATGACCCGTTGTTTTGCACTCAAACCCACCACTTCTCTAGGCCTCTTTACAAGCCCAAGATAGCATAGTGATATATATAGGCTAGTGATCTCGTATTCCTAAGTAATGTGGGACTAGCTTCTTTAACACACCCACTCAAAAACTCATATTTTACAACAACAATCACCTGGCGAGTACAAGTCTACAACTCCATAGTACTTTGAAATTCTTACTACGTCGATCCCATACATTTGTAGTAGCGATAAAAAAGACAGCGGGATGCTAGAAAAACACGTATAGGCTGTCTTTTCATTTATTGTTTTTCATGGATGATACATGTTTTCTAATTAATCGATCAGACCTAGACAACTCTGAAAAGAGATTGCAGGATTTGAGGGTTGGAAAATCCTTTAGATTCATCTCAGAATTTTGAGCCTCACTGAAAAATATAATGAAATTTTCGCTGGGAATTTTGCTTTCCCCGCTTGGCGTAAACGATAGTTTTATCAAATATTACAAAATATTTGATCATTACTATGATGGGACGAAGTTTTCTTAATCATTACGTATCACCAAATATCAAAAAAAGAAAAAAATGGTTGCAAATTAAATGAGAGCTGGAGGTTAATGGAAGTGTATATAATATCCCAATTAACGGTTGAATATAAAGGTGACTGCAAATTTGGCTGATTTTGGTGGGTCAACAAGTTCATTTACTTTATCACTTATTCAGCTGATGGCTGGGAATAAATGGGATAAATTCAGCGATATAGCTTGAATATTCCAGAATTTAATAGTAGTAGTAGTAATGATATTATGATTATGATGGTTATTATTATATTATAGGGTCAATTCCTTTTTACAGTTATCTACAAAGAATTCATGTTCGCCTAATTACTTTTTCTTGTAGAAGAAGTGGTACGTACAGTTGAAATTGTATTGAGAAAGATGTATTAAAAAGAACATCATTCATGGTCCCCAATAAAAAAAAAAACATCATTCGCAAGTCCATGAAGTGCGTTTTGTTTTTTTTAGAGAACAGAGGAACTGGTTGCCCTTCTCTTATATTATATTTTAATTATAGAGAAATTCTCTGTTTTTGAAGAATATGAACAAAATTTGTTTTAAAAAAATCAGAAGTTATCTCATACATACTCACTGATTTTAAAATTTAACTTTTATTCACCTTGCCCTTAATAAGATGTTAAGTCATTAAATATATTTTTCCAGATAAAATTACCCCTTCTAACGCCAAAATATCATATTTAGTAATATCTTTAAACAAATATATTAGCTGGCCAACATGTTTACAAAAGTCTATCTTTTAAAAACTTTTCTTGACAAAAAATTGTTAAATTTAATAATTTCAAAAATCTTAAAAATATTTAGTTGAACTTGTTTATTTTAATAATCTTTTAAACACATTTATTTCATCATCACTATTATTATTTTAACAATCCCAAGATATAAAGAACAAATGGGACCACATTCCCAGACGTCCACTGTCAATTTCGCCCGTTTGGTGGATTAGTGAATAGAATTCACGCGGATAATTGAATCAAAACTATGAAGGTATTCTATTTAATTTCCTAACGAGCTTTTTCTTCTACCTGATTTATTTTTCCCAAATGTGGACCACTATTCTGTTTTTTTTTTTTATCGTGTATAACTTATTGTTAGCAGCAATTAACATTGTTAAAACCTAAAGCAATGTCATGAATTATTTAACAAAATTTATTTATGAAAGGGTTTAGGTTAAAGATTAAAAGCTAACACACACACATATATATAGATATATATATATATATATATATATATATATTTGTTTGCATATAATGTATTAAAAGCCATTAGGCCACCAACCTATCAAGCAAACCTATCCTACCACTTTTGGAATATTTGACCACCGGAACTCTAACCGCCGGCTGGAGCTTTGGTGGTTGGTGGGGTAATTTTTTAAAATATATATATAAGGGTATTTGTATCATTTTTTTTAAATTTTAAAATAACAAATTGGGTACTAATATTTCTATGGTATTATAAATATTCGAAACATTATTTATCCTTTCTTATTTTTAAAGTTCTTTTTGTGAGATTTTCCCTATCTTTTTTAATTTTTAATCTAGTTTTGGAATGGGGTTTTATTTTAAGGTATTGTGGTGGTAATAAACCTAAGCCCTGAAGGACTCCACAATAATTTCTCAAATTTATGGATCTTATTTACAAATATTTGGTTTTTATTTGAGACGCATTTATAATTAGGGTTTTTATAGAAAATGGAGTTTTTCGTATCTTTGCACAAATCAAAGCATCCTTGTACAATAACAACTGAGCATGTCTCTGAAGATATTACTAGAGTAATATTGAAACTTTGACATATGGATGTGATGAAGTTTGTTTAACCATTACGAAACCTAATTCATTCTCACCAAACTTACACACACAAAATAGAAAGGTGGATGCATAATAAGTGAGAGCTGGAGGTTAATGGAGGTTAAGATTTTCAACTAATTATTTTTAAATAAAAAAATCATATTTTAAAAAACTGACAGTTAAGAAACTAATTTTATTTTAGATTCTGTACACATTAAAATATTATTTTGTTTAAAAAAGGTATAAGTAAAATAATCAATCAAAACCATTTATATTATATGTAAACGGCCTCCAACAATGAATAGCTCTTAGTACTCATCGTTGTGATGAGCACTAAAACCAGTTCCAGGAAGGTGAAGGATGTAAAGAGGAAGAAGATTAGCGACAAAAGTGGAAGAAATTAGTAATTAATATATGATGAACTTAGACACACACATATTTTGAAGCAGATTTGATGACAAACAAATTAAATTAAGATAGAAAGAGAGAAACTAATTAATTAAACAACATCAGTGGCAGCTACAAGTGAACAAGTCATTACTCAACCCTTCATATACAAGTGAACCAAATATCTACAAGTCATGTTATTATTGCTTCGACTTATGCTTTTTAAAAAATATATTTCAATTATCTTGTATTTTTGTGGATTTGTTCATCTATGTTTTCATAATAAATAGACAGAATGTAAAATCTGAAGTTTGAACGCAAAAGAAAAAAGAATAGATTGCTAGGTTCTGAAAGATATAATCATATAAAGGTCATTTTTTCAAAAAATGAGGCACACCTAAAATATTTATTATTTATGTAATAGTTTATTAACCATTATATTATATCTACACATTTAATATTTGATTAATATGAACATAATTCATTTAAAGATAAAATAAATTAGATTTTTGGTTTTTAACATAATATAATGAATTAAATAAAAAGTTGAAGATGCTGGGAATGAGTCAGATGGGGCCCGATATAAGTCACAAAGATGACGAAGTAGGGTGTAGGATTTGTAAGCAACAGGTATTTAGCTTCCAATTCGATAAATCCCTATTTTATTATATATTTTTATATTTTATTTAAAGATTTATCATGATAATTAAGTTTAAAATATTTTTCTTAAGATAAAAAGAGGTATTAAGAGTAAATACATTAAATTAGGTTAAAAGGGTAAAACTGTTAAAATAATTATAATTTTTCTTAATCATTGATTTTTGAGAGGATTTGATATTGATTTAATTATTTTTAATTGAAAGTCCTTAGAAATTTGGATTAAAATTGAAAATAATAATTTGGGGTTTGAATTTCGGCCATGAAATTTCAAAATGTCAATTTAATCTAGTCAAAACTCATCGATTTGACAGCAGCCTAGGTCAGATATTCAATGAAATTCAGAATTAAATGGGAGAGCTGTGGGGAGACGCGAGAGAACCAGAGCCGCAGACACGCACGAAATCACAGAGCGCTAGACCTTCCTCCACCGATCACAACTTCACCTTCGTCTTCTTCTCCTCTGCTAGCGGCGGCCCTTGCATCACCGTCGCCATACATTCTGTCGCCGGCGACCTTCAGAGCTGAGAGTCGAGACTAGAAGGGAGGCTGGGAGCAGAGGAAAGAGGGTCAGATTTGAGAGTCGGGAGAAGAGAGCAAGGAGCTGAGAGCGAGGACCTGAGAGAGGAGCAACCGTTCTTCACCATCCACCTCACCTTCACTACCGCATCTCCACCGTCAGTCATCTGCTCCACCACCAAGTCCGAGCTGCAGCAAAGGGAGAGCAGAGAAGCAGAGTTGCTGTGAGTGTAGAGTTGTTGCGAGGGAGCTGTCACCAACTATCTTCAGTCAATTTAACATCAAGCAGCTTTCATTTTGTTTCTCTGGTTTCCTAATATCAATAGCTGCGCATTGCTCTGATCTCTGTGTCACAATTTCGGCCCCCCAATTTCATTGTTTAGTGCTAATTGGATAATTCATTCAGTATTTTACATGGCTGGAATTGTGAAATTGTTTGGTGAAATTGTGATGACAAATTGTAGTGGCTGATTTCTCAATCCCTGTAGCAAAGGCAATGGCATGAGTTTGGAGCTTCAATAGGGGAGTTTTTGCTTAACCATTTCTCTAATTCTACGTTGTAATTGTGATTCTTAGGTCTTAGGATGAATTTTATGATGTTAAATTGATTTATTGTGATGCATTTGGAGAATTGGATGTGGTTTGAATCTTTGTTAGATACTTGATATTGTGTTTAATTAGCTTAATTATCATTTCTTTGTGCTAGTTAGTCATTGAATTGATGATTTTGTGAACATTTTGTGCTAATTTCAAGGTGGCTTTGTTAGTGGATCAATAATGTCTTATATTTATATTGGTTAATTGAATGTGAATTTATTAATTGTATTTAGTATTGGGTTTGAGCATCATTAATCTTGATTTTTCATATGGGTGGCCATTGTTAAATTATGATTAACTAGCCTAGGCCCGCGCGATGCGCGGGTGATAACCACCTCGCATTATTATTATTATTTATATTAAATTAATTATTTACTTAATATTTTGTATCTACCTTCCCCATTATTAATTTATAAAATATTGTATAACTACCTACCCCATTATCTATATTTCATAACCGCCACACATTATTATTATTATTATTAAGTATTTTGAGCCTGCCATTTTGCTTGATGTGTCAGCCAGAGAGATGCTTACTGCTCTACTTTTATATAGTTAAGATGAGAAAATCAAGTGGTAATATGAGGTGGCTCGGTTATTGGATCAAAAGCTAAATATGATTTTTTAAGTTCATTTAAATGCTAGACTGCTTAATCAACCTAATTTAGAAAGATTAATATGCAAGGTGGCTTGATATTTAATCAATCTAAGTTAGGCCTAGTCTAAGAAGTGGCCTTTGGAGTTATTTTGGAACTTGTATGATTAATCTTTCATAATCATTAGAAGTGAGGATTGCTTGCATCATTGCTATGAGGAATTGCGTATTCCATTGTTGATTTCTTTATCTTCTCACATTTCATTAGTTTCATTATCATCATTTCATTTCATATTATAAAGAAAAATCCCAAAAAAAATGTGTTTATAACAAGTTAATTTTAAATTGCATAAACTAGTTTAAACAATCAAATTTTCTCTTTTTATCATTTCATGCCAATCATCACACTTAGTTTTTAGGTAAATAATGATGAAAGGATTTTCAAGAGACGATCCGGGATTGTACTTTATATTATAATTTTTAATTTAATTTTTGAAGAGGTTAGTAAGACACAAAATCGACAATACCTATTCTTAAAGCATCAGCGTAAAACACACAAGCATCAATCAAATATGTAACTGTGAAAATGTTTCTAACTTTCAATCCTCACAAACCCAAAGACAATCTTAATCATATCAAACCGCGTTGATTGCTCAAGTGGAGCCATCTAGCAAATGGATCTATCGTCCACGTTTGGCTTATCCCGTAAAGAGAACATGTTTATTTTTCGTTAGTAGTGCTATACAACGTACGTGCAAATTAATAAAATGTCGTGAATTGTTTTATAAAATTTGTGAAATGGCTTAGGTTAAAAACACACACACACATATATATATATATATATATATATATAAGAGTGTTTGCGTCATTTTCTAATTTCAAAATGGCAAATCGGGTATTAATATTTTTATAATATTATGAATATTCGAAACACCATTTTGTTATTTTTTTTTAAGCTTTTTTTGTGTGGGATTTTCTATATAATCTTTTTTTAATTTTTAATTTAGTTTTGGAATGAGTTCTTTTTTAAGGTATTGTGGTGGTGATGGCAAAGATATGTTAGTATCGTAGTCATAAACCTAAGCCCTGAAGGACTCCACAATAATTTCTCAAATTTATGGATCTTATTTACAAATATTTTTTTTATTTGAGACCCATTTATAATTAAGGTTTTGCTAGAAAATTGAGGTTTCCTTATCTTTTCACAAATCAAAGCATCCTTGTACAATAATAACTGAGCATGTTTCTGAAGATATTAGGAGAGTAATATTGAAATTTTGACATTTCTGATCAGTATATGGATGTGACGAAGCTTGCTTAACCATTACGAAACCTAATTCATTCTCACCGAACCTACACAAAATAGAAAGGTGAATGCATAATAAGTGAGAGCTGAAGGTTAATGGTGGAGTATAATATATAGCAATATATATGATTGGATATTATAACGGTCAATGCAAATTTGGCAGATCATCGTTGGCCACCAAGTTCAATTACTGTACATGTACCACGTTATTCATCCAATGGTTTAGAAGAAAGGGGACAAATTCAGTGATATGTATAGCTCAAATTTTCTAGAATTTAATCATCAATTATAATATGTTATTTTGACAGGGCCAATTCCTTTTACAATTATCTATAACTTATTGTTAACAAATATAAAACTTAACATAATCTAAGATTATGTGAGCAAAAAGGAATTAAAATTCCTAACTATAAACCCCAACACACCAAGAAGAGCAACTGTAGGGCATCTTCATTAAAATTGTTCATATATGATGAGGGTATTTCAATTTTCCAATTCCCTTAATCTCTACCCTCTTCCTTGCTAAAAACAAAAGTCATCTTAAATAATTTCTCCCTCTCCCAATGGACGGCCAGATTCATCACATATTGAGAACCATATCTTTTGTGATTATCATATGTTCTGAAATCTCACATATCTTTTTTAATTATATCCAATTATTAGCAAGATATACATCCCTTGTCTTTATGTAAGAAGAATCTGCGTGGTCCAACCTATTTTTCTTTTTAAAATTTTACATACACTTTAATTAAGTGTTTCTTGGTAAAAAAAAAAAAAAATACAGTTATACAGTAGATAGGGGAAGTGTGAAAATGGACGTTTTTATTGGGACAATACTCGGAAGACTTTTACTAAATTACAGTTGAACTAAAATTTTTATTTAATTTGACTGGCACGCCATGGCCATGCATGGTTAAAGAAAAACTAACAAAAGTAAGAATCTTTGAGAAAACGACTTTTAAATAATTTAATGGAAGTTTTTTAAAAACTATTTTGGCTTAGGAAAGATGGTGATGTGAAGTTTTGAAATCCAGGTTCACTCATGCACACTATGATTTTAAAATCTAATGTCTTATTCACCGTGTGAACTAAATAAATGTAACCTAAACTACCCTTCCTAACAAAATATCATGTAGTAATCTTTAAAACAAATATATTAGACAACATTTGTATAAAAACTTACCTTTTTAAAACTTTTCATAACATAAAATTAATGAATTTAAAGATTTAAAAATTTTTGAACACATGTATTTGAAATTGTTTATTTATAATATTTTATCATCTTGTTTATTTAAACAAATAATATTGTTCATCATCATCATCATCACTTTGAATTATTGGCATTTTGCAAAGAGTGTGAGGATATAAGGAGAGAAAAATCTAACAAAATAATGCATGTGGCTCTAATAAATTTAATTGAACGACTTAAAATAATATTGTTTGAGAATTTTTGCTCCAGCTTTTGCCATTATCTTCTAGGCCTTTCCACGTCATTGCAGCATCTTACGAGTATTTCATGAGCTGCCTCTAATTTTTGTTCTTTCTATTAACGAAAGTAAAACTCAGCAGCTACAAATATAATTTTGTCTGTCCATAGTGACAACCGTTGACTAGCCAACACGCCGGCAGTGACAGTACCTCCAATCCTTCTAGATTAAATGGCATGGAGTCCTTTCAAAATGATAGAAGACGGCTGAAGAGAACCCTCAATAAAGTCATTAAACGGTATCTACCAAATAAAATAAGTCCTTTGTGGCAAAAGTAGTAGTAAATGATATATAATTTACTTTATATTGGAACCAAATGGTAGTAAATTCTTTATTTCATCTATATCATCAGAAGAAACTCCTGGGTAGCCAGCTAAGTCTTTGATGCAGTGATGTTTCCATGAAACAAACATATTATGCTACAGATAATCACAAAGCACTTGTTGCGGAAGCGGGATATATAGAGCGTAACCAATTATACTAAAAAATCACAAACTAGAAACAGAGTCTCTAGACGTAATTTAATAATATAATAAATCACAACTACTATATCTAATAACAGCTAATAAATAATAAATAGGACAACAATAAGGGAAATACCAGAATCTAATTTCACTCTAAATATTTTATAAGTGAAATTCTATAAGAGAAGAGGAGATACAAAATGCCTTATAGAAGGAAATAGGCAAATTGAAGGGGTGAGTTGAGGAGGAGGGGCAAGCTCCCTATTTATATCACAAAGCCTCCCTCCCTCCTTTACAATTGAGCGATGTGGGACTAATTTCCCACATCCAACAAATCTCCACCTTGGGAAAATTCCCACATACAAATTCTCCTAATTACAAATTCTATTTACAATTCAACAATCAATGTTCAACAATGTTGATCAAATCCAAACAATGTTGAAATTTGACAGAGGTCACTACCTTTGTCAGCATATCAGCAGGATTCTCGCTCGTCCGTATCTTCTGTATCATGACTCCACCTTCTTCTAAAATTTCTCGTACGAAGTGATATCGAACATCAATGTGCTTCGTCCTTGCATGGTAAACTTGGTTTTTTGCTAATTGAATAGCACTTTGGCTATCACAAAATACTATGATGTCTTCTTGACCAATACCAAGTTCTCCAAGCAATCCTTGAAGCCAAATTGCCTCCTTCACAGCCTCTGTAATTGCCATGTACTCTGCCTCTGTGGTAGACAAAGCAACTGTTGACTGCAAAGTCGACTTCCAACTAACTGGTGCTTTTGCAAGAGTAAACACATAACCAGTAGTTGATCTTCGTTTGTCCAAATCACCTGCAAAATCTGAGTCACAATACTCAACTAAAGATCGGTCATCTTCCTGCTCAAAAACCAAACCAACATCCACAGTATTACATATATACCGTAGAATCCATTTCACAGCTTGCCAATGCTTCTTTCCTGGATCATGCATATACCTACTCACAACTCCAACAGCTTGTGAAATGTCAGGTCTCGTACAAACCATCGCATACATCAAGCTACCAACAGCATTTGCATATGGTACCCTTGACATATATTCTCGTTCATCTTCATCCTTCGGCGACATATCAGCACTAAGCTTAAAATGAGGGGCAAGTGGAGTGCTAACCGGCTTCGTTCTCTCATCCATACCAAATCGATTTAGCACTCTCTTCAAATACTCCTTCTGAGATAAAAAGAGTTTCTTTGATTGTCTATCTCTTGTTATCTCCATGCCGGGAATCTTCTTTGCCTCTCCTAAGTCCTTCATCTCAAATTCCCCTTTTAGTTGAACCTTCATCTTCTCAATTTCTGCCTGATTTTTTGAAGCTATCAACATATCATCAACATATAAGAGGAGATATATAAAGGATCCATCTTCAAGCTTTCACAAATAAACACAATGATCGTATCTGCTTCTTTTGTACTTATGCCGCAACATAAACTTGTCAAATCGTTTATACCATTGTCTCGAAGATTGTTTCAATCCGTATAACGATTTTTCAAGTTTACACACCATATTCTCCTTTCCAGCAACTTTGAATCCTTCCGGCTGAGTCATGTAGATTTCCTCTTCCAAGTCTCCATTTAGAAATGCAGTTTTAACATCTATCTGAACTAGTTCCAAATCCAACTGTGCTACTAAAGCCAACAAAATTCTAATGGAGGAATGTTTTACAACTGGAGAAAATACCTATTCCTTCCTTCTGAGCATAGCCTTTAGCTACCAATCTTGCTTTGTAGCGTACATCACCTTGGTTAGGAAATCCTTCTTTCTTTGTATATACCCATTTGCAACCAATTGCCTTCAGGAGTTTGGCCAATTTCCACGTACCGTTCTGATGAAGGGACTGCATTTCTTCATTCATGGCATTCCTCCACTTATCCTTCTCTGAGCTCTGGATAGCCCACTTGTAAGTTGAAGGAATATCATCAGCTGTAATTGAGGTTGCACAAGCCACCATGTCTTCGAAACGAGTAGGCTTTCTTATTGTTTGTTTTGGCTTGCTGGTCGCTATTGATTCATGTTGCTGTTGAGGTTCATGAGTTGAAACCTCCCTTTCAACTGGCTCTTCATCTGCTACAGGAAAGTCTTCTTTTGTTTCCCGGTCTACACCTTGTACTGGGAAAATCAACTTTCCTTCAAACTCTACCTGCTTAGAAACACCATCATCTTGCTTGATATCTTCAGCTGCTACCTTTCTCACCATGGCAGATTCATCAAAGGTAACATCCCTATTGAATACAATCTTCTTTGTCTTTGGACACCATAAACGATATCCTTTGACTCCAGAAGTGATTCCCAAAAAAATGACTTTCTTTGCTCTCGGATCCAATTTTGATTCTTTCAGATGGTAATATGCAGTTGAGCCAAATACATGTAAAGAATCGTAATCTGTAGCAGGTTTTTCATACCATTGTTCCAAGGGTGTCTTACCACCAATAGCAGAAGATGGTAGACGATTAATGAGGTAGCTCGCATATGTAATTGCCTCAGCCCAAAATTCTTTGCCCAATCCAGCATTGGACAACATACACCGAACCTTCTCCAGCAAAGTCCGGTTCATGCGTTCTGCCACTCCATTCTGTTGTGTTGTATGCCTGGCGGTGAAGTGTCTGACGATGCCATCTTTCTCACAAATCTTTTGGAAAGGATCATTTCTGTATTCTCCTCCGTTATCTATACGAAGACATTTGATCCTCCTGGCTGTTTGTGTTTCTATCATCACCTTCCATTTGAGAAAGATTACCAACACTTTATCCTTGGTCTTCATTGTATACACCCAGACTCTTCAGGAAAAATCATCAACAAAGGTTACAAAATAATGCTTTCCTCCCAATGACGGTGTTTTGGAAGGACCCCAAACATCAGAGTAAACATAATCCAAAATACCTTTTGTATTATGGATAGCTGTTCCGAACTTAACCCTTGTTTGCTTCCCCTTTACACAGTGCTCACAAAAATCCAAACTGTAATGCTTTAATCCTTTTAACAACCCTTGATCTGATAGAGTTTTTAAGGATTTACCTCCAGCATGTCCCAAGTGCATATGCCACAACCTCGTCGCTTTTACTTCCTTCTCATCACTGGATGTCACTGCTGCTGTTCCAATAACCGTACTACCTTGATAGTGGTACGTGTTATTGTTCTTTCGTATACCCTTCATTACCACCAGTGCACCGGAAAGTATCTTCATTATTCCACTTTCTATGGTGATTTTGAATCCCTTTGAATCCAGAGTTCCCACAGAAATGAGATTTTTCTTCAAATCCGGTACATATCGAACATCAGTTAATGTTCTTATCAGTCCATCATGGTTCCTCAAACGAATTGAACCAATGCCAAATGCGGTAAGTGAAGTGTTGTCTGCTGTGTGGACAACTCCACATCCTCCTTCTTGGAAATCAGTGAACCAGTCTCGGTTGGGACACATATGATGGCTGCAAGCTGAGTCTAACAACCATACGCCTGACGATTTTGACGACGTTGTTGTAGATAGTGAAAAATCTGAATTTTCATCATCACAGTCAGCTACATTTGAATCCATAGCAGCCTCCTCATTGTTGTGTTTGGATTTGTTCTTCAATTTCAGACAATCCTTCTTCCAGTGGCCTTTTTATCGACAAAAGGCACATTCATCTTTACTGGGTTTGGACCTCGATTTGGATCTCCCTTTCCTCGATCTCGACTGATTTTCAGTACGTCCTCTTGTGACTAGTGCCTCTGCTTCTCCGCTTCTTTGTTTCTCTTTCTTTCTTTGTTCATAGCTATATAGCGCAGAACAAACGTCTCTAAGAGATACCTCCTCTTTGCCATGAAGTAGAGTAGTCTCCAGGTGCTCGTACTCATCAGGAAGTGATCCCAACAACATTAAAGCCAGATCTTCATCTTCGAAGGTCACGTCCAGATTCTGCAAATCTGTTACCAACTTATTGAAGCTGGTAATATGATCATTCATTGTGGTACCAGGTACATAGGTGAAGCGAAACAGTCTTTTCTTCATATGAAGTTTATTCTGAGTGCTTTTCTTCAAAAATTTGTCCTCCAGTGCCTTCCACAGTATATATCCAGAAGTTTCCTTTGTGTATGGATACTTCTGTCCTCTTGAAAGGAACGATCGAATGGTACCACAAGCAACACGATTGATTCTCCTCTAATCTTCCTCCCCTATGCTATCTGGTTTTCTCTCTTCAATAGCAAAGTCTAGTGATTGTTGCAAAAGGGCATCAAAAACTTCGCTCTGCCATATCCCAAAATGTTCAGATCCGTCAAATATTTCAACTGCAACCTTCGCATTTGACACAATTCTTGCCATAAGTGAAGATGTCAATGACGAGTTGTCGACATTTGATGTGGATTCTTCAATCTTGTCCGCCATTTCTGCTTCAGATACTATTTAATAGCTGTCAATACAAAAGCCCAAAGTAATTCTTTTCTGATGTGGAAGTTCAGATTACACTGCAACCACAGAGCATACTCAGACAGAACCTTGTCTCTGATACCAATTGTTGCGGAAGCGGGATATATAGAGCGTAACCAATTATACTAAAAAATCACAAACTAGAAACAGAGTCTCTAGACGTAATTTAATAATATAATAAATCACAACTACTATATCTAATAACAGCTAATAAATAATAAATAGGACAACAATAAGGGAAATACCAGAATCTAATTTCACTCTAAATATTTTATAAGTGAAATTCTATAAGAGAAGAGGAGATACAAAATGCCTTATAGAAGGAAATAGGCAAATTGAAGGGGTGAGTTGAGGAGGAGGGGCAAGCTCCCTATTTATATCACAAAGCCTCCCTCCCTCCTTTACAATTGAGCGATGTGGGACTAATTTCCCACATCCAACAGCACTATCATGGAAATAAGTTATAACAACACATATATGAAACAACACATATTTCCCAGATGAGGAGGCAAATACAGAATTCAACATTATACTAAAGATAGTTTGAAAGCACAATTGTGGAAATAAGTTATATACAATAACGTATTGTGCTTGTCATAAGAATTGACTAGAGAATAATCAAATATGAAACCACAACCAATATTGCCCAGATGATGAGGAAGACATAAATTGGAGTTTCATCACGAGAGATGAGGAATGATACTAATATCGCACATGCTAGACTGCCGGAGACCACGTCGCGGGTACGACCATATATATATTTACTTGCATGAAAAGTCAAGGCCCTTACAGAGTTTTCCTTCAACGGTGACGGATTTGGGAAGCATAGCTCCACAATAAAAGTTAACCCCTTGATAATATTACCAAAACCCTCATGACGTGGAACGGACCTGCCCCATATACAGTAACAAGCACCATGTTCCTATGAAATTCTCTTAATTAGATGATGTTTATTGTCAACAATAAAGAAAGAAATTCCTGTCTCATGGACTGTTTAGCAATATATTGAATCTTGTTCATTGGTCTGTTTCAGCCATGTGCCACTTGAACATATTGAATGAAGGAAGCTAATACTAGGGATATTTTGCGGATAAATTGATATTAATTAGGAAAATATGGAAGCATTTAGCCAAGGGAATCTGGAGGAAGGCGAGGGATGTAAAGGGATGCTGAGTGACCAGAGTTGAGGGTGATGCAGAAGAAGGAAACTTGAGATTTGATGCTTTGGTAGCTCTGAATTGGCGATTAAGTGAGAATTTGGTACTAAAGATAAGGGTTTTGAAAATGAGAGCTGGACTTCAATGGAAGTATATATAATGGCTGATTTCAAATTCGGCCATTGAAATTCATATGGAATGTGAGATTTTTCAATTGTTGTTGTTGTGTACTTTGTAATTTTCTACGCAAATTGTTTAGAAAAGAAAAGAATAGAAATTTTTATGTGTAGAGGCGTGATATTTCCCATTTTTATTCATAGATATAGATGCATCATGTGGATCCACATAGACAAGCATGCTTCTTTCCTAGGTTGGATGATAATAAGGAAGAAGGCGGAGCGTGTAAAGAGGAAGAAGATTGGTAACAGCAGGAGTGGAGATTAGTAATATATGATGAACTTGGATTCTCTCCCACACATACAGAAGCATATTTGAAGACAAAAGTAGAGAAATGAGGGATATTATGTTGGAAATTGTGCCCTAAGGGCCAATCATTGTACTTTGAACATTATTATTTTAATAAAATTTCTCCATTCTGTTATCATATTATTTGCATGTTAACTGTGATAATTGTATCCTTGGATAATTTATAAAGATTGTCCTAAAATGTCCCTGGTCGGTCATCTATGCGGGAGCAGAGATGAAACAAGATCAGTATGACTTTGATAAGATATGGAGATACGAATCAAAGTCTTAGGCACTTGTAAGAGTACAAGGTGCTGGACCGACCCACTATGAGAAAGCTACATAGATCAAGTCATAAGCTTTTCTCATATATAACCACGTCACAATGCCCTTAGATCTGAGGTCGATCATCATAGATTCCTACATGAGAGTTGTTAAGCTTTGAACTAGTCAAAAGTCACTTTTGACCGGGTGATGATAAAGGCTATGATCAAGCTTAGTGGTTTTTCATGCAGAGGAATATGAATGATCAAGATGGAATTTGTTCCTCACATTAGTAGAGAGATATTACTGGGCCCCTCGATGAGTGAGTCTGAGAAATGTATGGCCATACTATGATGAAAGGAGTTTCTGTCTCTGTTATCAGGCTACTCAGGAATTGAGAAAGTAATGGTCAGGAACAAAAGGATGACATTATCCATGCCTTATCCTTGATCGATATATCGTGTGACAAAAGGGACCTGACATGGTTGTATGACAGGTTGCATCGTGATAACGATCCTCATATGAATTGGGTAGTCGTAATGTCTTGCTAGAGGCCGCTTGCGACTTTTGGGTTAGTATAGTTATTGGCCCACTGCCAACTTCATATGGGCCTACAGGGTCGTACACAAGAAAGGCCCAACACGAGATAATGTTTAATTTAGGGTGGACGAATTATATATATATATATAATATAAAATTCATTAATAATATTATATAGATATATATATTTTCGAAATATATATCTTATATATATATATATATGTGTGTGTGTGTGTATATATATTATATACTATTTTTATATTGTGTTAGTTTTAAATTTAATTTATTAAGATATATTAAATTTAATAACTAACATGATAGAGATATAGTATCTCAGATTTAATTTATGAAGATAAATTAAATCTAATGGATCTTTATTTGGATTAAATAAATAGGTTAAATTAAAACTGTTGGACAGATTTAATTTAAACTAAATTTATTTAATTAGCTCATCAAGATAATTAATTGTTAATTAATTTCAAAATTAATGATGATTAATTTTGAAATTTGAAAATAGCCCTCATAGGTTATAAACTTGATAGAGCAGATATATTGATACGCAGATGAGAATTGAGAGCCGCAAGTGAAACCCTAGGAGACATTAGAGGTGCTAGCACGCAGTCTCGGTTGGAGAGCATTCGTGTGGATACCGGTAGAGGGAGCGGATCTGACGTGTTGGCTCCTAGAGATCGTGAAAACTCTGAATCATCAAAAGGTATGAATCCTTCCAACTTAGTTTAAATGTCGTTGATAGATCATCGATTAGGATTGGTGAAAATTTTTAAAATTCTTCCGCTGTACCTAGTGATTCTAACATATTAAGTGTGTGTTTGAATTAAAAAGAAAAGTGCTTCCGGAAGAAAAACCATGATTTTCAAAGATAAAACTCAAACACTATACAAAATATCAAAATCCCATTTTTTTACCGAATTCATGGTTTTGATGTTCAAAACCACGGTTTTGGAAAATCTGAATTTGTTTGCTTTTTTAAGGTTGGTTGGGCTCATGGCCCCCCCTCTCTCTCTCTCATACATTTGTCTTTTTACATGTTGGTGGGCCCCACACATTATGTTTGTCTCTCTTTTTGCCATGTTTCAGGTTGGTGGGCCCCACACATCTTTCTCTCTCATATGTCCTTTTTTTTCTTTTTAGAATTTAAAAATATTAATGCTCTATCTTATTCTTAATATAAGATTTATTTATCTAATTTAATTATATTAAAAAAATTAGTTAAGTAAATTAATATCACATATAGAAAAATTTATTTCATTTTTGGTATTTATTATGAAATTTAATGTTAAATAATGGGTTAAGGTGCAAATTTAATAACCAAGTTTTTTCTTAGGGATGTCTGGCATAAATAAGTTTTGGAAGGGGCAAAAATAATAATGAACAATTAAAAAAGGGTGCTAATTTAACAAAACCGTTAAATTTGATCTAACACCATTAGATGATTTCTTCTCTTATAATTAAACGCAGTTAGGTCAAATTTAACAGTTTTGTTAAATTTGCACCCTTTGTAATTGTTCAATATTATTTTTACATCTTCCAAAACTTATTTTTGCCAGATGCCCCTCAGAAAAAAATTTGATTGTTAAATTTACACCTTAACCCTTAAATAATACATAAAATATAATCTTATCCTTTATATGTAATTATCATAAAAGCTAATATTCTTTTTAGTAATTTGACTATGAAAAAAGTGATTCTGATCACAATACTCGAACACTATCATTTTATCATAATCACTTTTTTTTTCAAAATCTATTTTCTAAAATCACTTTTATCATTTTTTTCTTCATAAGCTATTCTCCAAAAGCTAATCCAAACATACTATAAGATAGAAAGAAAAAGGGAACATAAATAACATCATGAGTAGCAGAGATTAAGAGAGGAGGAAGGGATCCAGTTTCCCTACTCCTCCTTGGGACAAGTAGGGAAAACTTTTCCCTTTCTGGACCATCCAGATGAGATATGGACCATCTAGATTTAATTTTTTTAAATTGGTTATTTTTAAAAGAAAAAATTATTTTTTTAAAAAATATTAGTTAAGAGATTATCTATATTTTAGATTATGTACCCATTAAAATAATTTTTTATAAAAGTTAAAAAGCAAAAAAAAATTAGGGAGAATTACAATGAGGTCCCAAGGAAGGAAAAAAATAAAGAAATAATCCCTATGGATTGCAAAATGAAAAAATGGTCCCATTAACAATTTCAGGAGCCTGTATTGACAACTTGTTAACAACTCTATGAGCCTGTATTAACAACTCCATGGGATCATTTTTTCATTTTGCAATCTATTGGGACCATTTTTTCATTTTTCTTCTTCTATGGGACTTTAGTGTAATTCTCCCAAAAAATTAAATATGTACCATCTGGATGGTTCATATAGGAGGAGCTCTCCCTACTCCTCCAAAGGACAAGCAGGGAAGCTCATCCCGAGGAGGAAGGCAAGGATGCTAACCTGAGGGCTCTAATGAGAGTAGCGAGTGAAGGCATTTTGAGATTGCTGCTTTGGGTTCTTGGAATCGGGGATTCAAAGAGAGTTTGGAACTTGAGAGTTGCAAAAGAGAGCTGGGAGTGAGAGCTTGAAATGGAAACTGGAAAGTATATAGTTGGTCGCTTTTTGTCGTTTTGTGAAAGTGAGAGCATTATTTAATTCGGTATCGCCCAAAGAGATTACACGCTAGGCGAGAAATGGAAAATATATAATGGCTTCAAGAGTTGTTTGAACTTTGAACAATTTATTGGACTCGGCTTCTCTCCTCTACCCTTTCTCATCCTTTTTCCTTCTTTTCACTCTTTTATCATTAGACTAAGATCTCAGCAGTTCAAATTTATCATATTATGAAAATATTATTATAATTTTATCTTAAAAATGCAAAAATAATTTTAATAGTCCAAATTTATTTTGCATCTGGTACAAAAAAATATTTTTGTATCTTTAAGGTAAAATAATAATAATATTTTTATACTATGATAAATATGAATAGTTGAGATCTTAATCTAAAGATGAAAAAGGGAAAAGAAGGGAAAAGGACGGAAAGGGGTAGAGAAGAGAAGTCAAACCCCAATTTATTTGGGTGACTTATTTTCCTTTTCCTTCTTCTGAGAGGTTAGGCTATGTATGTTCTCCCTTTTGTTTTTTTTAAAGCTTATATTATGTCTAGCTGTTGTAAATCAATGACTATTGAAATTCTTCTATCCTAATCACCAGGTACTTGAGGAGTTGTTGTAACCCCCTTCACGTCATAGGCCGAAATTAGTTCATAAATAAGTAATTATATGGAATTAGAGACCGTAAGATGATTTAGGACTTATTCAAAATTAAACTTCCCAATATCAAGGTTTACAAAAACTTTCACAAAACCTGTTCACAGCGGTCTCACATTCACATTTCAATACATAAATGGCCTATACAGGTTGATTTCATTCATTCATATCAGAGTACAGTCTAAATTCTCGACACATTCGGTTCCATTAATTAATAAATGGTCTATAAAGGCACAAAGCCCATAAACTTTCCCTTTACTCGGGGATTACACAAAACTGTCCAAATGATTTATACATGATAACCAAATAACCAAAATAAAACTCCCGGTCTGGAGCTCTACCTGCTCTTCGTCACCCGCTTCCCTTTGGATCCTTCGGCCCTATCTAAGATTTTCTTTGGGAGAGTGAGATTCTAAAAAATCCCCGTAGTAACAAATCACTCATAGTATGCACAACAATAAGGCATGAAAGCAAATCATCACACACACATAGCAACTACAACGGTGCTTATAGCGGTAAGGCCAGGTATGACTCATGTCACCCTTATGTTTGCTCACGTTGTATTGCACCACAATAGTTCACACAATATATTTCACCACAATTGGAATTCATATAAAGCATTTCACACGAAAGCCATACCGGCAAGATACATAACACACAGCCCATAGCTGGATTCACTATACACTGCCCCACGGATCAGATTCACAAAGATCCATGTCGATTACAATGGCACTACAACAACAGAGCTAGAGATGACCAGCGTCAATCCCTAAACGGCTCACGCTGTAATGGACCATGGCACATACAGTTCACAAAACTCAATGACAAGTCATGCATACCAAAACATCATACACAACATGAGAGAAAAGTCATTACCTTGATCCTTCAATGCGTGTCCTAGCATCGGTCTCTCCCAAGTAGGCCAAATGTCAAATCTTATATTCATAATTAGGGACGAAGTGTCAATTCTCTATTCCAATTCTCAATGACTTCTTAACACTTAATTTGGTTATCATTATTGCTCTTTTAGTACTCCTAATAACTCTATCAATGGTTCTAAAGGGTTGGAAGACTATCCCTAAAGATCCTCTTTTTGAAAGCTCAAACCTGACATTTTTCACTGAGACATGCGAGTGAAGATGGCCTCACTCGAGTGATATTATACGGATACTCGAGTAAAGGAGACCTCACTCGGGTAAAGGTACTGTTTACACTCAGGACTAGAGAGTGAACAACAGCAAGTGACTACCCGAGAGCACAAGAAACTTTCAGAGATAATGAACACTCGAGCACAGAAAGCAACACTCGAGTGATAGCCAAATGCTCACTCGAGTTCTAGGAAGTGAAGTGCAGAAAGTGAAGACCCGAGAGCACCAAAAGTTCTTAAGGATCAGGAGCACTCGAGTATAGCCCATTGCACTCGAGTGAATACCACACACCAGCGAGTGAGAAAGCACACTCTTGCACCATAACCGTGAGTGATAACTTGAGATGCGAGTTCACCGTGTCTCATACACCTACACCCGAGTGAGAGGAGGCTCACTGGAGTGGGAACCCACAACACCCGCAAGTGAGGCAACACTTTTTCCTTTTTCACACGAAAGTGTATCAGAAACTAAAGGAAGAAAGGGAAAATACACCATAACACTCGAGTAGACTCATCCTCACTCGAGTGATATTCATCCCACACTCGAGTGAATCCCAGATTACCCGAGTGATTCTATCAGATACCAGAAAACGTAGAAGGTATGACAGCACTTCCAGAATTTTTACCAAGTGATCCAAATGAACTCAAAACCGACCAAAGCTACTCCCACACAAAAACATCCAAGGAATTCAATGGAATCATCAGAATTATCCAAATCCTACTCCATTATCATGCTTTGGTTTTAGGCAACACAAATCACCAATTTTCCAATATCACTAAACTCAATCATTCAATTCCCAATCAATCCTATCTATCCATATACATTCCCAACATACTATTACTATGCCAAAAATATACCAAAAGCCCAGTGGTCATCATTTTCGGATTAAAGGCCAAATTTCTAGAAATTTCAAACTAAACCATTTGGCATAAAACTTAGATAGATAGATTAGTTTCACTTACCTCTTTCACTTTGTCAAAGAGATTTCTTGATTCACCAACCTTCAAAATTTCGTGTGGCCCCAAATCAACACCAATAAGCACACTATAAACATCAAAATGAAGCTCTCACTCCAAGGATCAACATTAATGAAGATAACTTGAGCAATGGGGGCCATTTACTTACCCAAATCACAAGATTTACCTTTCTCTTTCTTGGCCAACAATGGAGGACAAACAAGAGAGAGAAGATAGAGATGTGTTGGAAATTATGCCTTAGGGGTCAATCATTGTACTTTGAACATTATTATTTTAATGAAATTTCTCCATTCTGTTATTAAATTATTTGCATGTTAACTGTGATAATTGTATCCTGGGATAATTCATAAAGATTGTCCTAAAATGTCCTTGGTCGGTCATCTATGCGGGAGCAGAGATGAAACAAGATCAGTATGACTTTGATAAGATATGGAGATACGAATCAAAGTCTTAGGCACTTGTAAGAGTACAAGGTACTGGACTGACCTACTATGAGAAAGCTACATGGATCAAGTCATAAGCTTTTCTCATGTTTAACCACGTAACAATACCCTTAGACCTGAGGTCATCATGGATTCCTACATGAGAGTTGTTAAGTTTGAACTAGTCAAAAGTTACTTTTGACCGGGTGATGATAAAGGCTACGATCGGGCTTGGTGGTTTTTCATGTAGAGGAATATGAATGATCAAGATGGAATTTGTCCCTCACATTAGTAGAGAGATATTACTGGGCCCCTCGATGAGTGAGTCTGAGAAATGTATGGCCATACTATGATGAAAGGAGTTTCTATCTCTGTTATTAGGCTACTCAGGAATTTAGAAAGTAATGGTCAAGAACAAAAGGATGACATTATCCATGCCTTATCCTTGATCGATATATCGTGTGACAAAAGGGACGTGACATGGTTGTATGACAGGTTACATCGTGATAACGATCCTCATATGAATTGGGTAGTCGTAATGTCTTGCTAGAGGCCGCTTGCGACTTTTGGGTTAGTATAGTTATTGGCGCACTGCCAACTTCATATGGGCCTACAGGGTCGCACACAAGAATGGCCCAACACGAGATAATGTTTAATTTAGGGTGGACGAATTATATATATATATATATATATAATATAAAATTCATTAAAAATATTATATAGATATATATATTTTCGAAATATATATCTTATATATATATATATATATATTATATGATATTATTATATTGTGTTAGTTTTAAATTTAATTTATTAAGATATATTAAATTTAATAACTAACATGATAGAGATATAGTATCTCAGATTTAATTTATGAAGATAAATTAAATCTAATGGCTCTTTATTTGGATTAAATAAATAGGTTAAATTAAAACTGTTGGATAGATTTAATTTAAACTAAATTTATTTAATTAGCTCATCAAGATAATTAATAGTTAATTAATTTCAAAATTAATGATGATTAATTTTGAAATTTGAAAATAGCCCTCATAGGTTAAAAACTTGATAGAGCAGATATATTGATACGCACATGAGAATTGAGAGCTGCAACTGAAACCCTAGGAGACATTAGAGGCGCTAGCACGCAGTCTCGGTTGGAGAGCATTCGTGTGGACACCGATAGAGGGAGCGGACCTGACGTGTTGGCTCCTAGAGATCGTGAAAACTCTGAATCATCAAACATGTATGAATTCTTCCAACTTGGTTTAAACGCCGTTGATAGATCCTCGATTAGGATCGGTGAAAATTTTTAAAATTCTTCCGCTGTGCCTACCGATTCTAACAAGAGGAGGAGTGTGGAGGAAGGTGAAATGATGATACTTGCCCATGCCTCCATGCTCCAACCGAAAATGAGGGGGAGAGAGGAGAGAGAAATAATTTAAAACTCAATTTGACTTTTCCCTATTCTCCCTCCACATGTGAGCTTGCCAAGTGTCACAATGCCATTGGCTTTCATGAATTAAACCCCCAATTAGCTTCTCTAATCCCTCCATTAGCCATATAATCACATTTCTCATTTTCTCTTACTTAGTAATGAATTTCTCCCTTAATTACCGACTCATGGCCAAAATTTTCATTCTTCCAATTTTTTCATCAATTATGACATATTAATTTATATTGCCATAAAACACACAATAGTGCCAATTAAATTCATAATTATCAACAATAATCATGATTAGCCCTTTAATAAAAAATTGGGATATTACAGTTGTCATGGGAGCTATTTGTTCAGGCATGTCCAGTTGGTATGTTTGGTTTTCCTTTATATGATCCAATCCTTAATACAAAAATATTTAGTTAATTTTTATAGATTAAGAAAGCTTGATAAATTGCTTAATTATGACAAATATGACCTGATCTTCCTAAAATGTCCAGTGTAACATTAGCTTATATATTAATTTATAAATTAAGTAAATTAGTTTGAGACAAAAAGAAAAATATTAGATGTAAAAATTTGGATTACGACCAACTTTCTAATTAGCTCATATAATTAGGGACCAAAATAGTATTTTATTTTAATTATAAAGAAATTGTCTTTATTTTAAGAATATGAACAGTGTTTTTTTAAAAAATCAAAAGTCATCTAAAAATTGCACATAGGATTCTCGGGTAAAAAAAAAAAGCTTCTTGTTCTGCGTGTGATAAGGTTAGTCATCACTTCTTTTTTTAACTTACTTCTTTATCTCTTATTCACTTTCTCTCTACAATTAAGCGTATTTTTAGGAAATAAAATATACTTTTGATGCATATATGTTTTACTAATTTTAACCAATTTTTTAATATATATATATATTTCAATTATTTGTATTTTATATATGGGATAATGGAAGGGAGTAAATAGCTAGAGAACTAAATAATTTAGATTTTTCATGATCTATTTATTCTCAAGAAAATTCATATAACATCGTCCTCCCCTTTGAGGCAGGCTTAATTAAGAAATAAAACCCATACGTATAAGCACAATATATAAGAGCGCGTGCGCGCGTGCACAAATAGACTGTGAAACGGAGGGATGATTTGGTGTATATACGTATGTTAAAAATATGATCCCAAGGTGTGGCGGACATGTCCAGCGAGGCCAATTTTGTTAGGTAATCAAACGCCCGTGCGATGGAAGCATATTGGGCATCCAGATCTAAGCAACAGAATTGAATTGAAATAATTTTAATCATAAACTTTTAAAATGATATTTTAAATGCAAAAACTCAATAATTGACCTGTGTCTAGTTCATGCCAAGAGAGAATGATAAGAATACATAATGAAGAAGGGTCAAGAAATTGAACTAAATTAATCTCTAAAGGACTTCACAATAATTTCTCAATTTATGGAACTTATTTACAAATAATTTTTTTAGTTGAGACCCATTTATAATTTTTTTTTTAGATGGTTTCACAAATCGAAGCATTTAATCATTTAAGTTACAAATAAAATAATAGTTAATTAATAACCCACACTGGATGGAGCACAACCTTTCATGCCGACATATGATTTTTAAATCGAAGCTAAGTAACAACTAAGTGGCTGTTTGGATTAGTGGTAGAAGCTGTTTTTTCAACGTAATTTATAGTATACGAGGTAAGTATGTGTGAAAGGAGTTTTTTTCTTAAAATCATAGCTTGAGATTAAATCCTCAAAATTTAGTCTCATTTTGAGTAAAGCCTACTTACCAAATAATTTAATTTAAAATTATTTGCTTAGGGTACTTTAGTCATTTAGATATTTGCTCATTTTGTTTCCTTTCTATTTTCTCTTGTCATCCAACATGACAGGTGATGACATTTTCTTTCTAGTTTTCTCTTGTTTACGTTTCGTGAAAAGATATTAAATTAAAAATTAAAAACTTTTAATCTTATTGTTTCATTGGATTTTTTAAATCAATATAATCCCTATACTTCAATACTTTTCATTCATATTTTTAGGTTAAAAATAAGAAGATTGTTTTTTGCAAAAAAAAAAAAAAAAGAAGTCTTTTGAGGGGGTGTGAACGCCTTAAATTACTTACAATATGCTGAAAAGTAAACTAAAAAATGCATCTTGTTGCAAATAGTAGTGTGAGGATGGAAGCAATTTAAGAGCATGCATGCGGCTCTCATATTCTCACAACAAATAGAGAGTTTGCATATACTCCTAAAATTGAAGCATTTGGAGAATAAGATTATGATGTATATATGTAGGTAAAAATATGATCACATGGTCTGGCGCTATAGGGACATGTCCCGAGAGGCCCACGTTGTTAGGTCAGTAAACGCCACTTGCAATGGAAAAATATTAAGACCTTGCTACAAAGAATAAGAATTGAATTGGCCGTAAGTGACATAAACAATATTGAAATAAATTTTAGTTAAGAAGTTAATATGATATGTATTTTTTAAAATACTCTAACCATCTTCTTTAATTCCTCCATTTACTCTCCTCCTTGATTATGGTTGAGGGAGTATCATAGGGGTAAATTAGAAAAATATTGGCAAATAAGAAAACTATGTCTTATACTTATGATCAAAATCAACTCCCTAAATATGTCTTATATTAAGGATGGGAGGGGCATGTCATTTTTAACATGGAATTTTGCTTCCAAGCCTTCTTAATTCAAACCATTATTTTAAGAGTAAAATACCCTAACCTCCCTTGTGTTTTGCCCTAATTACATGGACCTCCCATCTGTTTTCAAAACATACACTTAAGTCCAAACTTTTAACCCTGTTAAGGATTTTTATTTTTAATTAAAAATGATATTAAAATAAATTTTATTTACTAGTTTACCTTTCATCATTACTTCCTTATTTTGGTTTTGTAACATGTTTGTATTACCCCATGCTAAGCAAGTACGAGCACGGGCTAAAATGGCCTTTATACTCCAAGTATTATTGTTAAAGCAGCGGTCATTTCGAGCCAACTAGTTATACCGGCATAGGACCATAAGCAAAAGATGAAACTCAAATCCCTGTACTATGTCCTTTCTCCCCATATACCATACAAGCCAATCATTCCTATCCAACATGCTAAAAATTAGATCACGCCATCTCAACGGTAAGAAACCATTCTAGAATTTAGAAGTGACCGGGTATTCCCATAGAACGTGGAGTATGACTAGCGTGAACTATGGAATATTTCACACGTGCCCGTGGGGTGACTACCATGATGGAAACGCACCATGTTTGTCATTAGGTGGCTATGAAAGTATAGCCACAAGAAAGTACAGTACCTTTGAGGGACCTTCATTTTCCAAACATATCTCCACCGGTATTTAGTGTGAGGCCATGGGGTACCCACCAGGTATTTGTAAGCAAATCTCAGGGAGAAAATTCCATTAGAAGACCATCTCCAAGCCGGGAAATCCTCCCCATTTAGCTGAAGGATATTGATGCGTCCGATAGCTGTACATACATGTCCTAGATGTAGGTGATCAAACTTGCTCATATCACACTGTCTGGGGGGAGTGATGCAATCAGCTACTCTTTATTCAATAACATCTCTAGGCAATGCAAGGGTTGCCAAACTCTAAAGCTTGTCTAAGTGTGTCACCCACATGTCATTCCCAAAAGAAATGTTTTGGCCATTGGTGATTCTTCATGTTATACTATCTGTGACCTTCTCCTAATTATTATGGATACCCCTCCACATACTAGACTTCGGCTGGTGCTTCTCAACTTTAGGAACAATATCATCGCTGGCTTTATACTTTTCTCATAGAAACCTGACCCAGAGTGAGTCTCATCTATTAATCATACTCCATCCAAGCTTCAGCATGAATGCCTGGTTTTGGTAACGAGTCTTCCTAAGACTTAGGCCTCCATCCTCCTTACGTGCACATACCAAATCCCATGAGACTAGTTGAGGTTTCTGCTGGCTGAGCTACTATCCTAGAGGAAGTTACGACATCATTTGTCAATTTCATCACAAGTCCCCAAAGGAAGAAGCACTGTCTGTATAGCATAAGATGACACAGCTGACATTACAGAAGACACTAGAATATGCGTGGCGGCCATCGATAACATGTTGGACTTCCAATTGGCTAGGCGAGCATCCATCTTATTTAGGAGAAAATTATATGTTGTCTTTGATCTCCGTTCATGTAATATAGGCATTCCCAGATATTTCCCTAGATTTGTGTAAAATTCAAAAACTCACTGTTTTCCTTGCATCTGATGTGATTCACATTCCTTGAGAAGTAAATTATTGACTTTCCAGTGTTTACTTTCTAGCTCGAAATGTTACAAAAGTCATCTAGGATGACCTTTACAACCCCTGAGTGATCTAGATCTACCTCTGCAAACAAAATGAGATCATCAACAAAAAAGATATGAGAGACAGGAGTACCTTGTTTGGAGAGCCTAAAAGGTTGCTAGTCACCCTCTTTTACTGCCATCTAGATGAGATGTCCCAACCTTTCCAACATGATAACAAATAGATATAGTGATATTGGGTCACCCTGTCAAACCCCATGGGAAGGACAAAACATATTAGTAGCCTTTCCGTTCCAAAGCAGCTGCATCTAAGACGTTGACATATAAGCTTGAATAACTTTAATGAGATAGTCAAGGATCTTGAGTTCTCTTAAACAGGCGGTGATAAAACTCCATCTAACACGATCATATGCCTTTTTCAAATCTATCTTAATGCCTATGAACCTTTTTCCTTATTAAAGACTTCATAGAGTGAATGATCTCCTGTACTAGGATAATATTATTAGAGCTTTGACGCCCTTTCACAAAATTGCACTAGTTCAGGGAATCACTAAAGGCATGACTAGCTTGAATCTATTAGATATAACCTTCGTAACTATCTTGTACACAACATTGCAAAGACTTATGGGATAGAAATCTTGAATTGTCTCAGGATGGTCCACTTTCGGTATGAGTACTATTTAAGTGCTATTGATTTATCATATCCATATTGGATCATTAAAAACTCTTTTAACTAAGTCAAGCACTAACAGTCCCAACGTCTTCCATTAGCTCTGGTAAAATAACGGATTGAAGTTATCTGGCCCTAGCGCTTTTAATGGCCCCATATCAAACAAAGCTTGTCTAATCTCGTGATCTTCAATCGATCTCCCCAAAATACGCATATTTACATCATCAATTTTAGGATATGTGCATCCGAATACCAAGGATCCATTATATATATGTGTCTCCATTTATAAATTTTCAAAGGACTGGCTTCCTATTCTCATAATTTTTGCTGTGTCATATATCCACTCCTCAGAGTCAAGCTTCAAGGCCTCTATTTTATTCGTTCTCTACCTCCAATTAGCCACTGAATGGAAATATAAGTATTTTGATCCCCATCCACATACTAGTTAGCCCGAGAGTATTGTAGCCAGATGGCTTCTTCCCGTACAAAGAGCTTCTCAAGCTCGCCCCATAACTCCCCTCGTAACTTTTCAAGATACTTCGAGATACCTACCAAAACTATCTTTGCATTAACCCTATCTAATCATCAATATAAATTATCTTTATATAGGAGATGTTACTGAAAACCTCCTTACTCTATAACCTTAAGTCCTTAGTAAACTATTTTATAGATCCGCACCAGTCGTGTCCCACCTCCAAGTGTGACTGTACCAAATTCTTGAATTCATCATATATAACCCAGGGGGCAAAAAATCTAAGAGGCCTTTGATTATTTGCGTAAATGTAATACCTTATACTTTATAAGCTCGGATGAGTGCAAAAGTGTAGTGAATTGAATTGTTACACCATGAGTTAGTCCTGGAATAGACAAACTTTTGAAAATGTTTGCCAATCTCAACTTCAAATACCGGAAGTGAACCCAGTTCTACGAGGGTTTTCTAGAAGAAAATAAAACTTTTCAAAACATTTTCACAAAGGTTCATTGCTTTGCTAAGTCTTATTGGCTTTTGGTTTCCTTTATCAAAGTATACGAGCATTTCTCTACTTAAGCATTACATTCCATATATTGTTTAACATTCCCTTATCGTTTAGAAGTATTACTCAACTAAGCTACTACTAGTTCTACCAAGTTATTTATATCATATATAGTACCAAAAATATACTATATAATATGCAGATCCGAAATAGACAATCAACAGGAAATAAAATATCTTCACTTTGTCCTCTAGTTGTCAGAGTTTACCTTCTTGCCCCTTGAGCCACTAGCCTGTGATGTAGTTTGGTTATAGGAAAAAAGTGAAATTCAAAAGAATCCCAGTAGTAACCAACATTCAGTCACATATATATAAGAACATAGAGCATGCCACATAGTCATCATATAACACTAAAATAGCAATCAGTATTTAAAACATATCATGCAACATATCACATTACCATAGTGCTAGGTATTTAAATCACTTGGCCCTGAGTGTTCACCAGCGTAACAGGCCCTGGGATTCCACTTATGTATAACAGTAATTTTCATAGCCCAGGCGTCCAACCATGCAACAGGCCCTGGGCGACCACCTTGCAAATTATGAATGCTTTTAAAACTCATGATGAAACCACAACCATACAATGTATCTTATGACATATGAAAGAAAGAGTTACTACTTGGTTGCCTTTCCTGACGAGTATCCAACTGTTTCTCTAAACTCGGGCAGGTCTTAAACCCCGGACAACTAACAAGTCCTATAATCAAAATTTACGATTAGTGTGTCATTACTTAGTCCAATACTTTTGCCATAATGTAACTAAGTTATTCTTGACCTATCCTCATGTTTATGCTTTGTTTTGAACTTGTTGGTTATCATTTTAGTCACTTGGCTAGCAATTGGAAGCCCAAACAAATGCCTATAAGGTTGGGAAGGGCTAGGAAAATCAACATTTTTCAGAAAGTTTGGAGTGCTAAAAAAGGGATCTTGGCCACAACCAAAGAATTCTTTAGCCGTGGCCAAGAAACCTTCTGGCCACAGCCAAGAAGCTGAACTTCCAGGTGTCCCCTGTTTCTTGGCTGAATTTCCAAAAAAAAATCATAACTTACGTACAACTCCAAACGATACAAGTGACTTATTAAATTAAAGCTTGACATGTCTACTTTTATTTTGAAAAATATCACAGGCTTTGGACATCATTTTCCTATTAAAAAAATGTCACACAACCAAATTGCCTCAAAAGAAAATCTCATTGGTAGAAATTTGCAATGTTACCATTTATGTTCCAATAGTCCATAATTTACAACCATGGCTATTTCCACACAGTTTTTCATGTAGAACACAATTGTAACATCAAAACAACCAAAATCACACTACCTTCCCTTCCTACCAACATGGCCTTAACAACAGTCAACCAGAATGACATTTTAGCCCTCAAACCTATCCAATATCATTATGAATCATCATCTAACAACAAATACATAATCAAAACATCTTTAAACCTTCAAATCACAAGATGACCAAAAGCCTTAGGCCCCACAAAACTCATCAAAACCTCAAAATAGTCTGTTTAAATTAAAGCTTACGCTTGCCTCTACACATTTCTATGACGGTTCTGAAATCTGGTAGTACTTCTTCTGGCAAGGGGTCACCAAACACCTCCAAACGAAATTCTGAAACCGTAGAAATGAAGCTTCTGAAACTGTGAAAATGTCAATTTGATAGTGGTTTTTGAGGTTGAATTTAAGAAAATCCACTATTCACTTTTCTCTTTCCTCTTCCTTTGCTAGCTGACTTTGAGGGCTTGGAGAGAGACTGTGATGTGTTAAGATGAATTAACTTCAGCCCCTCCCATACCTTTAACCAAAATTAAGAGGAGAGAGGGAGTATGAGATGATTTTCTTCACCTAACTAAAACACTTAGCCCATAATGTGCCACTTGTCATGAGCTCATGACCCCTCAAGAAGTAAATAACTAATTTAGTTACTGCAACTAGTTTAGTTAGCCATTTAGTCCTCTTTTATCTTCCTTTGATTATTGACCAATTTCTTCTTCCAAGAGGAGAGCAAATTGTTGACTAATTGATCAGTAATTCTCTTCTTCCCTTTTTTGCCCTTGACTATGGAAATTTTAATTAAATTGCCATTTAGTATTTTATTTAATTCTTTTTCCCCCTTGTATGCACCATTCCCTCTTTTCTTTTAATTCCAAATTAACTTTGTATCATAATTGAATTTAGATAATGGATTTAGGCATTTTCTACAACTAATTCGGGTCATAATTCTCACTTTATTTCCAAAAGTTTTTTTCTAACATGATTTACATTTACTTTTGAGTCATTGAGCCCTTGTATGTATTTTGGGATATTACAATTCTCCCCCGGTACAATAAATTTCATCCCTAAAATTTGTTACAAGTCCTAAAACTTAAATTCTGGGAATCGATTCTGTAGGTCTTCCTCCGCCTCCTAAGTTGCCTCTCTAAGTGATAGTCCTTTGCAAGCCACCTTCATGAATGGAATGCTTCTATGCTTGAGTCGTCTTTCCTATTGATCGATAAGTTGTTCCAGATCAACCTCACGCTGACCTGCTCTGTTACACAATCTCACCACAATCCTAGCTTGTTTATACCCCATCCGTGTACCGGTACTCACATTTCCCAGCTCGGCCAGTGGCGGTGCCCACCCTACCTACACCCCACCCGTATACCCCCCTGAGGCTCAGCCAGTGGCGGTGCGCTTGGCGTGGCAAGGACTCACAATGATATTAACACACTTCTGTGACACCCACCCCCACCGACAGCCTCAATCAGCAACCCTATCGGACAGGCTCCATCGGCAGCCTCAACCGGCATCCCGACCAACTGCACTAGAACTCCCCCCCACAAAAGGAGAACGGGCGGACTCACCATACACAATCACATCAAGCCAAAACTGGGTATATTCAACACTGATGCCTTTAAGCACTATGACTTCTGTACCATAACTCTTTTCATCAAACCAAGATCCTCCAAGACCCCTTCTTACAATATAATTCGACCCCGAAGTTCTACCTTCCGAAGCAATCACTAACATATTGCACTTTATGTGAAATCGAGCTTCTGCTCAATGTAGTTCTTAAACACAACACATTACCACGCTTCCACTACACACTCTGAGGTCTTTCTCCTCATCTGTGCGTTCACAATGTCAGAGTGATTTAATAGGAGTCCCGTATGAGTGTCCCACTACACCTGACCACACTCACAATCTGTACCAAATCTTGGCCTGATTCAACTCGAATCATTCAGAGCCATAACCAACACATTGTTAAGAACATGGGCTCTCATAGCTCTACTCTACAATTTAACGTCACGGGAACTGCTCTCTACGGTTCGCTATCATAGTGGCTGCACACTAGGGTTTATCATCACGACGGCTTTCACAACATCACATAGTCAATCCCCGTATACTACAGCCCCAACGGAACGGTCCTCCGCCATGGAAACCCCCCATACGGCCGCAAATGAGAGACACACACAAATAGCCTTCCAGCTCACTAAGACACATCCCCCGTATTCCACCGCCTTGAAGGCACGATCCTCCCACCGAAACACTGATGGGCCGCAGGTGATAAACACACACAAATAGCCCCTCCGATCAGATGTCACCATAGGTAGCCCTCTCCGATCAAAAGTCCCCATAGGTAGCACCCTCTGATCCGAATCCTCCACAGATAACTTTCTCCCTGTGCTCCGTAGATAACTTTCTCCCTATGGCAGATTAACAACCAGCACCCTCATGATACTTGATATATACTTCAATTCATTTTGGCATTCCTGCCAAGTACCCCAAACCATCCAGGTCAACTCAGATTCCTAAGAATCAGCCTAGCTATTGAGTCTAATCCTTAGATCACAACTCAACTCTCAAAGTCTCAACCTCAATTGAACCGGGAAATCACTTCCCTCATTTCCATATAACATCATTAATTCCCACACAAGGTCAAATATCTCTGCCAGCCTAAGGCACACTGGTCCCCTAGGTCTTATGGCCTTTGGACACACCAGTCCACTATAACATCACTGGCATGTATTATCATATAGCCTAGGGTTTCCAACCCAACATCTAGGTTTATTATGACACCTAGGATCTTACTATCACATAACCTGAAAATCATTTTTCCTCCGTACTCTAATCAAATGATAGGTCTGATTACCTCCACTTTTCGGGTCTACACACCTGATTCTAGGATGAACCATTTTGTCCTTTACTTTACAAATGATTCACCGCGCCAATACTATAGCAAATGTATACACATAGTCCAAAAATCTCATATATCCATAATAACTTATCTTATATGTGTATACACACTAGGGGTGTTCAAAGTGTCCCGGTCCCGATTGTCCGATCCCAGTCCCGGTCCCGGACATTTTGATCCCGAGAATTTCCCGTCCTGGCCGGGACCGAGACCGGGAAAACTGGGATTGGGATCAATGGGACCCGGGACTAGTCACACATCTTGTGATCCCGGTCCTGGTTTTTTTATTTTTATTTTTAAATTTTTTTCTTAAAAATTAAGTTATTGTTTTATTTGTGTATTTTTTATCCCATAATTTAAGTTACCATTTGATAAAATGTGTATCACATATTTAGTTGGAGTTAAACTATATATATCGTGATACTAATCCTACTATATAATGTATAAAAATAATAACAAAAATGATGAAGGTAATCATAATAATAATAATAAAATATTATTCTTCAGTTCTAGATCAATTTGTGTGATTATTATGGCCTTATTAGATGTTAAATAATTACTTTAAACACTAGATTATAGAAAATTTAACTAAAATAATAATATTTTTTAAATTTAATTTTTTTTTAAAAAAAACCGGGAATTCCCAGTTTGATCCTGGTCCCGCCCGGGATTACCTGGACCGGGATCAAACCGGGACTAGGACCGGGATGCAATTTGCATCCAGGCCAAAAACCGGGATCGGGACCGAGAGTGGTGGATCCCGGTCCCGGTCCCGGTCCCAGATTTGAACACCCCTAATACACACAACTATTACAAATCTTCTTCTACCACCAAGGCAGAGATCTAAGGGAGCTATCCTAGCAAATTCCTATACTTGCCAGGAATAACAGCTCTGATACAAAAAATGTAACCCCTTACTATAATTATATCCGAAATACGCAATTAAAGTGAAATAGAGACCAATAACAATCAAAAACCATTTTCAAAATTATTTATAACCTGGTCTCACATTCACATTCCGAATACAATTACTATACGAAGATAAATCATATTTAAATATATCAAAGTACACAGAATAATTCCTGGCCAACCCCAGGTTTCATATATTGATCAAAGCCTTATAAGGCATAATCGCCCATACAAGCCCTTATACGGGGATTACACGATATTCATTCCAAATACACATTCCAATCTATCCTCTGAATATGTATGACCAAACATATACAATTATACCAACATATAACGATAACCAACTTCCAATGCACTTGCCCATAAGGAGACCTAGCCGCCCTTGGTTGCTTGCTCCATCTTGATCCACTTGCCCTGTCTACACTGTTGGTCAGGGAGGGAGAGATTATGGGGAATCTCAGTAGGAAAACAATACCAATATGCATGCAAGATAAGCGTTTAATGGATGACATGCTTGCAATACATAATTCATGTTCATACAATGACATATCAGCATGCTTAATGTTCCAACAATATACTCATGGCCATAGCATAAGTTGAAACAGAACTTCAATCACTCATGTATGTTTCACATAATCAGGCAAAGCAATAACATGCATCAATCCACCAACACAATTATCAAATACATGCAGGAGAGGTAAGTTCCCTACACTTGTTCTTTCCACGTGTGCTCCAGCACCGGCTACTCACGATCAAGGAGAATATTGAACCCTATAAACCAAATCAATGACATCAGGTTATTCTCCACTCCAAGTTCTCACTTTCATAACACTTAATGTTGGTTATCATTACTGTTGCTTAAGCCCTCACATATAGCTCTAACATAAGTCCTAAAAGGGTCGGAAGAACTATCCCAAAGATCCCCTTTTGGAAGTACAAGACATGATTTTTTACCGTTGCACTCGAGTGACGATGGCCTTACTCGAGTGATAATCTATGGACACTCAGGTGAAGAAGACCTCACTCGCGTGATGGTACAGCCAACACTCGGGTACTCAAAAGTGAAAGACATCGAGTGCACACCCGAGAGCACAAGAACTCTTAAAATGCTGCAACACTCGAGTCCAAAAAACCATACTCGAGTGACAACCAAATGCTCACTCGAGTACCAGGAAGTGAAGCACAGAAAGTGAGGACCCAAAAGCATAGGAGTTTTCCATGAAGCGGAAGACTCGAGTGAAACACAAAGCACTCGAGTGATGGCTTAACACTCGCAAGTGTTAAGGCATACTCTTGCCTTATCCACGGAAGTGCAACATGAAACTGGAAGCATGAAGGGAAAATACACTATCTTACTTGAGTAAACCCATCTTCACTCGAGTGAACCCCATATCACTCGAGTAATGCTATCAGAACCAGAAAATGCAGAAAATTGACAACGCTTCCCAAACGTTCCCCAAGAGATTCCAATAGACCCAAAACCTCAACCAAAGCTATTCTCACATAAAAACACCTAAGGAAACCAAGGGAACCATCAAAACTACAAAATTTCTATTCCATTATCTTGCTTTGGTTTTGGGCAACATAAACATCAAAATTCCAGACTTACCAAACTTAATCATTCAATCCTATATCCCTTTCTATCTATCCAAATACATTCCAAATATACCAATTCCATGCCAATAACATGCCATACTCCCAATGACACTCATTTTCGAATTTAAGGCTATAATTACCAAAAATTCCAAACTTCATCAAATGGCATGAAACATAGATAGAAATGTTTGATTCACATACCTCTTCAACTTTTCCAAAGACACTTCTTGATTGTCTAACCTATAGATTTTCTTGATGTCACAAATCAACACCAATGGCCAATCTATAACCACCAAAATGAAGCTCTCAACCCAAGGAACAACTTTATAGAAGAGAGTTTGAGTAAAGGAGAACATTAGCATACCTCAAATGCAACCTTTTCTTCCTCCTTTATCAAGCTTCCATGGCCGCACAGGAGAGAGAAAGATGAGAGAGATGAAGAGAGGTTGAAGATGGAGTGAAATGATTACACTCGCCCCTCCCATTCTCATTCCAGCGAAAAGGAGGGAAGAAGAGAGAGAAAGAATGCCTTAAAAAATGCAACATTTGACTTTTATAAACACTCTCTCTTCACACTCACATTTGCCACATGTCTCATTTCTATTGGCTCTCACAAAATAAGCAACTAATTAGCCATTCTAATCCTTCCATTAGCATTTAATCACCCTTCTCATTTTTCTCTTAGTTAGTAATTAATTTCTCTATTAATCACTAACTAATTGCCCAACCATTTCATTCTTTCAATTTCCACTAATCATGGCATAATAATTAATATTACCGCCAAAACCCATAATTATTCCACTTTAATTCAATAATTATCCTCAATAATTATCATCAGCCCTTAATTGAAATTTGGGGCGTTACAACCTTCACGAATGGAATGCTTCTATGCTTGAGTCATCTTTCTATTGATCGATAACTTGTTCTGGCTCAACCTCATGGTGAGACCTTTTTCATTATCAACATCCTCATACTTTATAACATGCTCAAGGTCCGGTTGATACTTCTTTAGTTGAGATACATGGAAGACGTCCTGCAACCTTCTCAAGTTTAAGGGGTAGAGCTATCCGGTATGCCACTGGCCTAACTCTAGGAAAAACTTCAAAAGGACCAATGTATCGAGGGCTTAGTTTCTTTGTCTTCAGTGCCCTTCCAATATCGGTAATAGGCGAAACCTTCAGAAACACATAATCACCGACTTCAAATTCTAAAGGTCTTTTTTGCCTGTCGGCATAACTCTTTTGCCTACTCTGGGCTGCCAGTAGTCTTTTTTTAATGATTTTGATCTGCTCAGTAGTCCGATCCACCTGATCTAGCCCACACAACTTTCTCTCTGATAACTCCATCCAGCAGAGAGGGGATTGACACTTCCTTCCATAAAGCATTTCATACGGAGCCATTTGAATGCTCGTATGATAGCTATTGTTGTAAGCAAATTCAGCAAGTGAAAGGTAATGATCCCAGCTTCCTTTACAGTCCATTACACACTCTCCTAACGTGTCTTCCAGCGTTTGTATGGTCCTCTCTGACTGCCTATCCATCTGAGGGTGATAAACCATACTAAATTTTAGCTTAGTGCCTAGAGCTTCATGTAGAGACCTCCAAAATCTCGAAGTGAAATGAGGATCTCTGTCTTACTATCTTCTTGATATATATCTCTACAGTCTATCATAGGAATATCCTACATTGATTTGGATAAAATGTGCTGATTTCATGAATTGATCTACAATCACTCAGATGCATCATGATTTCTGATCTTGGGTAATCCCACCACCAGATCCATAGTCACGCCTTCCCATTTCCATTTTGGAATTGTGGGGCTCTGAAGGAGTCTTGGCGGTCTCTGGTGTTCAATCTTTACTTTCTGGAAGGTAAGACACCGGGCTAAAACTTGGTTACATCTTTCTTTAATTTGGGCCACCAAAACATAGACGTCAGATCATGGTACATCTTTACCACTCCTGGGTGAAGCGTATATTGACTCTTGTGAGCCTTATTCAGGATTTTCTGCCTCAAGTCAGCCTTTCATGGAACATAAATTCTCTTCTTGAATTGAACCAGTCCACTAAGTGAGAAATCATAAGCTTGAGTTCTTCATTTCTCAATCATGGTTATAATGGATTCTGCTTGTTCGTCTTGTTTCTGTGCTTCCTCGATCTCAGCTCTCAGATCACTTTCCCCTTGGGTGACACCATAGCTAGCATATCGAATTTGATTTAAGAGATTCAGATATCAGAAATCTTCTATTAGTTTCCATTCCCGTATCATCATAGCTACCACTTGTACCGCTTTCTGACTGAAAGCATCAATGACAATATTAATGTTACCCGGATGATACTTGATCTCAAGGTTGTAATTTTTTAGCAACTCCATCCATCTATGTTGTCTCGTATTTAACTATTTTTTGTCATACAAATTTTTGAGACTCTTATAGTCGTAGTATAGTTACACAATCACACCATTAATGTAGTGTCACCATATTTTCAATGCAAACATAATTGTTGCAAGCTCCAGATCATAAGTGGGATAATTCATCTCGTGAGGCTTCAGCTGCGGTAGGTGTAGGCCACTACTCTGCCCTACTGCATAAGGACACATTCCAATCCTTGCTTACTAGTATCAATGTAGACCACATAGGTTAAACTAGGATCGGGGATAATCAATGATGGTGCAGTTGTCAACCTCCCCTTCATCTCAATGAAGCTCCTCTCACATTTGTCATCCCACTTAAATGACTTATCCTTTCGAGTGATCTTGGACATTGGCAAGGTGATCCAGGAGAAATTCTGAATGAATCTCTGATAATAACCAGTAAGACCCAGAAAACTACGTATCTCTGCAATAATTTCTATACTCTTCCAATTCAGTATTACTTCCACCTTACTGGGATCCACTGAAACCCCATCATGTGAGATGACATGGCCCAAAAATTTGATTTCTGAAATCTAGAACTCACACTTGCTCAGTTTGACATAGAGTTACTTTTCTCACAAAATACTCAGTATGATTCTTAAATACTCCTCATGATCTTCCTACTCTTGGAGTATATCAAGATGTTGTTGATAAAGACTACCACAAACTAATCTAGATAATGATGAAAGATGTGATTCATGTAGTCCATAACTATGGCAGGTACGTTAGTTAGATCGAAGGGCATAACCAGAAACTCATAGTGCCCATATATACTCCTAAAAACAGTCTTCTGTATATCTTTTGCTTTCACCCGTAACTAATTGTAACCCGGGCTTAGATCAATTTTTGAGAACACGCAAGAACCAGACAATTGATCAAGAATGTCTCTAATTCTGGGAAGTGGGTACTTGTTCTTGACGGTCACCTTATTCAACTCTCTATAGTCTATACATGTCTCCGGCTCCCGTCCTTCTTCTTAACGAATGGCACTAAAGCTCCCCACGATGAGACACTGGGTCAAATGAACCTTTCTCAAGCAATTCCTCAATCTGTTTCTTTAACTCTGCTATCTCGTTTAGAGCCATTCCATATGGGGCTTTTGATATAGATCCAATTCCAGGCATAATCTCGATTATGAATTCCATTTCCCTTTCTGGAGGTAATCCACTACGGTTGTTCGGAAACACCTCAGGAAATTCCTTCACCATGGGTATATTTTCAAGAACTACTTCTGTCTCTACCTAAATAGAAAAGAACACTATTACCCCTGGCATCCTTTCTTTAAGAATCTCCCAGTCTCGGCCATCGAGAGGAAGTCCAGACTAGCATTTTGTTGTCATTCTGACACGGAGTGGAATATATTATCCTCTTGGTTCCACAATCCAGGATCCATTATGTAAGATCAAGCGTTTCACCCAAGAGGGGGGGGGGTGAATTGGGTGATACTGAAATTTCTTTCGAAAATATAAAACTTTGACAAAAGAATTAAAACAGTAATGAGTAAGGAGAAATATCACCGAAGTGTACACCGGGAGTTATACTGGTTCGGTCACAACCACTTTGACCTACGTCCAGTCCTCAGAGCTTCTCTGAGAGTTTCACTATAACTTCCAAGATTCAGTGGGTTCTTGGCACCACAGTACAAGCAAGTTCCTTCACACCTGGACACTCGCTCCCCCTTACAGGTTGTAATCCAATCCCAACTCAAGGTTCCACAACCTTAAGTTATCTCAATAACAAATATTGAGTTTGAATGAAATATCTCTCTCAAAGAGTAAATGATAATCACTGAAGCATATGAATACAATTTCAACGTGAAAACAGAGTAATGAACTTAATGAATTGAACGTATGGATGCTTAGTCGTTCTTCTCTGTTTGAAGGTTCCCATATATATAGATATGATGGGGATGACCGTTGGAACGTTTTCCTTTCGTCCGTTGGTGAGTGCGCAGCCACTGTTGACTTTTCAAGTTTTTGAAAAATATCCGTTGGCGGTGGTTGGCATTTGAACGTTTGATTTGACTTTCATCTCTTGAAGTGATTCCTTCAATGTTTATCTGTAAATAGACTAAGAATACTAATACAATGAAAGGTTAATCATATAGGAAACAAATCAATGAACGTTTGAATGATTTCTAAATTTCTGGGTACGCTTACTCGAGTAGCTCCTCGAGTAACCCTTGAAGTTTACTCGAGTAGCTCCTCGAGTAACATCGTGAAATCATTATGTATTTGGAAGTCAATGAAGAGAAACAAGATTACTCGGGTAGTGCATGGAGTAAACTAAATTTCAAACCTTTGGAATAGTTATTTACTCGGGTAGCTACTCGAGTAATGCACTCACAACTTTATGAGTTACTCGGGTAACACCTCGAGTAATCCTTTGAAAAACTTTTGATTACTCGATGCTTTACTCCAATAATGTTGGCAGGGTTAAAATGCCGAGAGCACTTACCTCATTACTCGAGTAGCTCCTCGAGTAATGCACTCATATTTGCATAGGTTACTCGGGTAGCACCTCGAGTAACAAAGATATTTGAGCATGACTTACTCCAGTAATGACTTGAAGTTTACTTTGAAAATATTTGTGTTTACTGGGGTACATACTCGAGGAATCCACTTAAGATAAAACATTGGAAACTTGAATACTCGAGTAAGGACTGGAGGAAGATGAATTTAAGAAAACAAGTTAATCGGATACCAACCTCAAGTTTTAACTTACCTCAGGCTGTTACTCGAGTAGCTCCTCAAGTAACATTGGCAGTGGTACAAAGTGCCGAGAGTTTACACATTTTCAAATACACGGTTACTCGAGTAGCTCCTCGAGTATCATGGAAAACTTGAAGACAAACTGGAAGTTTCTGACCTGGTTACCCGAGTGGCTCCTCGAGTAACATTAGCAGTGGTACAAAATGTCGAGAGGTACATACGGTTACTCGAGTAGCTCCTCGAGTAACATTTTGCTAACTTGAAGGCAACTGGAAGTTTTCACATAGTTACTCGAGTAACTCCTCGAGTAACATTAGCAGGCCGAGAGCAACCTTGAAATTTTACCTTGTTACTCGAGTAGTTCCTCGAGTAATGGTGGCAGGTTACTGGAAGTTCTCCTCTGTTACTTCAAGTTTTGTCTCATTACTCGAGTAGCGCCTCGAGTAATGCCTTAGAAGATTTGTTACTGATCAAGTTCCTCAGCATTTTCTCTTGTCCAATCTTCATTATTTCCATGCTTACTTCAAGTAAGCTTATTCCTGTCATTACTTAGTTCAGACTTGATTATTAAACATTTCCTTTTCAAACCATTCTTTTGTTATCATCAAAACATGAGATCTAACATTCTCCCCCTTTTTGATGATGACAAAACTTGGTGATTTTGAACATGGTTTTTCAACTTGGATTCTTAATTAATTATTTCTTAATAAGTTGATTAAACCTTGCATACATAACAACTTCATTAGTCCAAACAAGTATCACAAATCTCAAACTTAAATGAAATCAAATGAAGTCATAATTAAAAACATACTTGTATTGAAATTTAAGAAATTCAAATTACAAGTTAAGTTCAAGAAGGATTAATAACAAAATGCACCCTAAAGCCCATATACAACCAAATCCCTATGAAAAGCAAGGACAAATCCATAAAATCACTCTCAAGTTCTTCTCCCCCTTTTTGGCTTCATCATTCAAGAGGAGGGTTAGAAGGCTTCACCATAGAGATGGGCTTTACAGGAAGGACCAATCCACCATCTGAACTAGATGAATCAAAGGAACTGGATGATTCTGGTTCAGGAAGATTGAGAGGTGGGATATGGATGTCATCTCTAGGCAGGAAAGGAGAAGGTTGGAATACAACCATAGTGGTCTCAGCCTCTGGAGATGTGTCTAACACAGGAGTGATATGTTCAGAGGAAGAAGATGATACTACCTCTGTTTGGGTAGGAGAGGGAATAGGTATAGAAGTGGTCTCAGGCTGTGGCTTTTGAGGTGAATCACCTATAATGATATGTGTAGACTCAAGGGTTTCAGGATCATCCACTGTGAACAAGATGTCTTTTCCTTGGGACTCAAGTGGATCAGAAACCAGAGGGGTAAATGGTTCATCCTCAGGAATAGGAATGTCTGAAGAAGGGTCTTCTGGAGGTGGTGGTGCAGAAGATGAAGGATCGGCAGAAGGTCCGGGACCCAGAGAATCCAGTCGAGCTAAGATCAATCTCAGGGTTTCTCCCTGGGCACGTTGCTCTTCAAGCAACTCCTCATGTCTCCTATCCATTCTTTCAACCAACTCCTCATGCCTTTTGTCAATTTTCTCAACTAGTTCACCCATCTTGAAGTTGGTGTTGGTAATTAGCTCAGCATTTGTGTTGGCTATGTCCACATGGAAGCCTCTGAGTATGTTCTCCATGAAGTGCTGGAGAGTGGCATTCAGGAAGGATGGTGAGGATGTGGTAGCAGCTGGAGCCGATGACTGAGTGTCATCCATCCTACTGGTCTCAGTCTCAGTAGCCTTCCGCTTCTTCTTGGACCCAGACTCCAGTGGGCCTTTAAGAGGGATATCGATGTTCAGTTTACCAATCTGATTTCTCCCCACTGGGGTCATTCTCTCAATTGGCTCTTTACTATCCAAGTACCATATTTTGTTCTCTTTTAGGATAAGAGACACAATTTGGGGATATGGCATTGGAGTAGTCCCTTTTCCATCCACCTTATACCTCTTCATTTCAGAGAATATGTACTCTCCCAGATCCTTTTCTTCTTTCAAGAGGAGTGATGCAAACCATCTATAGTCCCTATCCGAGAAGTGGGTATAGTTGTTGGCTTTGTTCACAAGGGACCTAGAGTAGATGTACCAAAGGACCCTATGGTGATCACACATGTCACTCGGTTTAAAGTTTAGGGGGCCAACTAACTCACCGGGTTTGAGAATGGTAAAAATCTGATTTGGCTCAAGTTCAGAATAAATATCATCAGGGGGATTCTCAATTCCTAACCATAGATTGATCCTAGAAGGGGATATAAGAATTTTTTGACCTCTCACTGAGGTGGTCATCTCTTCCTCAACTGAGGTTCGGTTAGGCTCATCAGTGATTTCTAGGTTACAGTAAAAATGGGTGATTACCTTTGTGCAAAAAGGCAATCGAACAGATAACCAAGGCATAAAAGGATCAAGATAAGAGCTAAGGTCATACTTCACTACCTCTTGAAGCACCTTCAGATCAATGTAGTGTGTTTTACACACTTTCCTTTTGGAGAACTGTATCCGGTACTTGGGAGATTCCACCAGTTTCCCCACATTGAATCCCTTGGGAGGAGTAGTGATCTCTGCCTCTGGGATCTTGGATTTCTTGGATGATTGACCCTTCTCCAATTGGTTAATGATCCCAGCCATTGCCTTAGCCACATTTTTGTCATATTTTGGCTTCTTGGGAGGTTTTGGAGTAAAAGAGGGTGTGGATGAGTCTGAGTGAGAAGGTGAGGGAGTTTTGACACCTTTACTCCTTCCTGTGGATGTGCTCTTTTTAGACTGAGCCCTAGTCACAATAGGCTCTTTGATTACCACCCCTTTGGCCTTTGGTTGAGGTTGAAGAGGGATTTTGGCTTTTGGTCTTGGGGTCAATTTTCTTCTTTTTCCCTTGGGATGAGATGAAGGAGGATCAGAGTGTTGCTCGGATTCAGAGGAATCTAAGGGAGTAAGATTTTTGGTTCTCATCTTCTTGAAGAATTGAGAAACTGAGATTTTCAGAAAAAGAATGAGGTAACTGTCGCAAGTTTAGGGCACAGAGAATCTGAGAGAAATAGGAAGTTTTTGGACTTGAAATCAGTTGGGTTTTGACGGAAATGAAGCAAAGAATCAATTGTGAAAAGTTTTTGTGAGGGTGTATAGTGATTTACTCGAGGAGATTTTGTGGAAATGACCAAGTTTGCGCAAGATAAAGACCTAAATCCCGACTTTACTCGAGGCCTTACTCGAGTAATATTCAAGATTACTCGAGGCCTTCCTCGGGTGTTCATACAGAAAAATTCAAAAATAATTCATTTAAATTGCGTACCTGGCATGAATAATATAGTAATCATCCATGGATATTCCCTCGATCATTCATAGTCCATTTGATTCAGATTTGAGTCATTATTCAATACTTTGAGAATCTGAGCTCCGACATTACTCGAGGCCTTCCTCGAGTAAGCTTCAAGTTTACTCGAGGCCTGCCTCGAGTAAATAGCTTCTCAAATTCTGACTCTTCATTTTCTTGACAGCTGGACCGTTATGTTTGAAAGTTAAGTAACTTGATCCGTTACTTCCAGTTTTGGGGACCATTACTCGAGTACATACTCGAGTAAATTACTTCTTTACTTCAAGTTGCTCCTCGGGTATTGCTTTTCTGTCACACATTACTTCAAGTTGGTACTCCAGTAAATGTGTCCTCTGATCACCTCTGTTTTTGTTTCTCAAAACAGAATTTTTACCTTCCTGCAAAACACATTTCTATACACTCCGAAGCTTAAGTTAGTGATCATCAAAACATTATCAAATGACTTCATCTAATATTATGAAATGCAGAAATTACTTATAACTCATTGGGATTTACCATTCCCAATTCTCTTCTAATGTATAGAAATTGATCTTTTGCGAGGGGTTTTGTGAAGATATCGGCTAATTGAAGATGAGTAGGAATGAATATCACTTTCACATCTTTCTTTTGAACATGATCTCTGATGAAGTGATGCCTGACATCGATATGCTTGGTTCTAGAGTGTTGAACTGGATTCTTTGCCAAGCTTATCGTACTAGTGTTGTCACAGTAGATTGGTATTTCTTTGAGATAAATACCAAGGTCTTGTAGTTGTTGTTTTAGCCATATCACTTGTGCACAACAACTTGAGACTGCAACATATTCGGCTTCCGTTGACGAAAGAGACACTGTATTTTGTTTCTTGCTGAACCACGAGACAAGAGATCCTCCAAGGAATTGTCCTTGTCCACTGGTGCTCTTTCTGTCTGTCTTATATCCTCCATGATCAGAGTCCGAATATGCAACTAGATACTCACTTCTTCCTTTAGGATACCATAGACCCAATTCTGGTGTGTCAGCAAGGTATCTAAAGATTCGTTTAACCGTTTCAGCATGTGATTCCTTTGGTGCCGATTGATATCTTGCACATATGCCGACACTAAATTGGATGTCTGGTCTGCTTGCCGTGAGGTAGAGTAATGATCCAATCATTCCTCTATATTTTGTGATATTGTAGTCTTTCCCTTTGACATCAGCATCAAGTAACGTTGTTGAGCTCATAGGTGTGTCTGAGCCATTTGCTTCATCCATTCCATACTTCTTCAATAGCTCTTTTAAATACTTTGTTTGAGATATGAAGATTCCATTCTTTCTTTGTTTGATTTGCAAACCAAGAAAGAAATTCAATTCTCCCATCATTGACATCTCAAATTCTCCCTGCATTATCTCAGAGAATTCCTTACACAGAGATTCATTAGTAGCACCAAAAACAATATCATCAACATATATTTGAACAATTAAAATATCATCATGTTTTCGATTTACAAATAATGTTGTATAAACTTTTCCCCGTACAAAACCTTGATCGATGAGAAACTTACTAAGCCTTTCATACCAGGCTCTAGGAGCTTGTTTTAAACCATACAAAGCCTTTTTAAGTTTGAAAACATGGTCCGGTTTAGTTACATCTTCAAAACCTGGAGGTTGTTCTACATATACTTCCTCCATGATGTAACCATTTAGAAAAGCACTCTTAACATCCATTTGATAGAGTTTGAATCCTTTGATGCATGCAAAGGCTAAGAGTACACGTATGACTTCCAATCTAGCCACTGGAGCATACGTTTCCTCATAATCAATTCCTTCTTCCTGATTATAGCCTTTGGCCACCAATCTTGCCTTGTTTCTGACAATAATTGCAGATTCATCAAGTTTGTTTTTGAATACCCATTTAGTACCAATGATCGTATGATCTTTGGGTCGGGGCACCAAATCCCAAACTTGATTCCTTTCAAATTGATTTAATTCTTCTTGCATTGCTATGACCCAATCATTGTCTGATAGGGCTTCATCAATGTTAGAAGGTTCAATCTCAGAAATGAATGCAGAAAAACTTACTTCATTGAAAACTCTATTTCTGGTTTTGATCCCTTCATTCACATCTCCTATGACTTGATCTAAGGGATGACTTCTATTGTATTTCCAGGCTTTAGGTTGACCTAGGGATTGCTCTTCATCCTTAGTTTCATCAACCTCTGGAATAAGAGACTTAGAGATAGATTGACCATTTTCTTGATTTAAAACAACTTCCTGTTCTTCATCAATGGTTTTGTCAGAGGATTCAAATTCATCAAATACAACATGAATTGATTCTTCAACAACACAAGTTCTTTTATTGAAAATTCTATATGCTTTACTTCGGTTAGAATATCCTAAGAAAATTCCTTCATCAGTTTTAGAATCAAATTTTCCTAGGTTATCTTTACCATTATTATGAATGAAACACTTACAACCGAAGATGTATAGATGAGCAATGTTTGGCTTCCTTCCTTTGTATAGCTCATATGGTGTCTTTCCAAGTTTCGTTCTGATATAGGCTCTATTTGAAATATAGCATGCTGTACTCATAGCATCAGCCCAGAAAACTTGAGACATGTTCTTTTCATTTAACATTGTTCTAGCCATTTCAGTAAGTACTCTATTCTTGCGTTCCACAACTCCATTTTGTTGGGGCGTCCTTGGAGCAGAGAAATTGTGATCAATGCCATTTGTATCGCAATATTCTTCAAAGGCTTGATTCTCAAATTCTCCACCATGATCAGTCCTAATACCTGCAATAGACATACCTTTCTCATTTTGCACTTTCTTGGCAAAAACAATAAATTCTTCAAAGGTTTCATCTTTTGATGATAGAAAAATAACCCATGTAAATCTAGAAAAATCATCAACAATGACTGATGAATATAAGTTGCCACCAAGACTCTTTACTCTTGCTGGACCAACTAAATCCATATGCAATAATTGTAATGGTCTATTTGTTGAAATCTCATTTTTCAATTTGAAAGATGATTTAGTTTGTTTACCCTTTTGGCATGCGTCACAAATCAAATTGTTTTTGAAATTTACTTTAGGTAAACCAAGCACTAAATCCTTTTTGAGTAGTTTACCTAGTTGATGCATATTGACATGAGCCAATCTCTTATGCCATAGCCAACTTTCATCGGTATTACTCAGAAAACAATTTTCAGATTCATTTCTACTAATATCTAGAGTATAGCAGTTACCTTCCCTTTTTGCTCTGAGTTTAGCCTTGATGTTTTTCTTATCAAGCTGTAAGTCATTCTTGTTGATAATTAGACATTCCTCTGAATCAAATATTATCCAGTTGTCTTTATCTGCACTTTGACTTACGCTCAGCAAATTATGACACAAGCCTTCAACGTAATATACATCTTTGATTTGTATGCCTTTGTCATTTTTGATTTCACCAATTCCTGCTATTTTTCCGGAATGATTTCCTCCAAATTTTACCTTTCCACCTTCCTTAGGTTGCAATGTGGTAAAACTTTCGAAATCTCCGGTCATATGTCTAGAGCATCCACTGTCTATGAACCACTTGTTATTTTTGGATGCTTTAAGACATACCTGCAATCAAATGACTAAGTCTTAGGTACCCACTTCTTTTTGGGTCCTTTTGGGTTAGTATAAATGATTTTCTGAACATATGTGCCTTTAGGTACCCATTTGTAGGTTCCTATGTTTCCTTTCTTCTTATGAATGCATGAGGAGGTATAATGACCTTTTCTATTACAGTAAGTACAAAATGCAAAAGGATTTGATATATGCACAGAATGCTGGAAATAATTCAAATATGACTTACCTCCTGCTTTCTTTCTACCTTTCCTTTTATCTGATTTTGGATCATATCCAATACCAGATCGGTCATTTACAAATCGTTGTTCTTTTAAAATCACACTCAGCATTTTACTTCCTTTGGTAAACTTTTCAAGAGTTTTTGTGAGATCAATGTTTTTCTTTTTCAAAGAAGAACAATTTTCACAATTCTTTTCTGAACTTTCTTTAAGTTCAATTTCAAGAGCTTTGTTTTTCTTTTTGAAAACAATTAGTTCTTTAACTACTTTGATGAATTCAGAATGTAAAGCATTATATTCGGATAATAATTCATCATAGGTAGGGTCAGAATCATTTACCTCTTCTTCTGTCTCTTCTTGAGCAACAAGACATATGTTGGCTACTTCTTCCTCATCACTTTCTTCGTCTGAGGAACTATCTCCCCATATAGCAGATACAAAGGCCTTCTTTTTGTTAAAGAATTTGCCTTTTCTCTTTTCTTTGCTCTTTTGATTGAGCTCTGGACATTCTGATTTGATATGTCCTGGTTTACCACATTCATAGCAAATGATATGGTCTTTGTTGCTAGTTCCTCCTTTTTGAAAGTGTTTGAAGCCTTGACCTTTCTTGTAGAACTTTCTGAATCGTTTTATGATTAAACCCATTTCATCATCATCAAACTCCTCATCTTCATCTTGATTTTCTTCTTTTGCTTTTAGAGCTAGACCTTTCTTTCTTTTGTCACTGATGTCGTCTAGTTCCCGTTTGAACTTTAACTTGCTTTCATATTCAGAAAGGCTTCCAAATAGAGAAGCAACTGATCTCATTGATTCTCCTTTTGCCTCTTCTATCGCAGTGACTTTGGCCTCCCACTCTTTAGAAAGAATATTCAAAATCTTTCGTACTTGGATATTTTGATCATATACTTTTCCAAGTGCTGCAAGTTGATTAACAAGATGAGTATATCTAAGTTCGAATTCAGAAATTGACTCACCTGTTTTCATTCGAAGTAGATCGAATTCTGTGATCAAGGTGTTGATTCGATTCTCCTTTATTCCCGAAGTTCCTTCATGAGCTATTTCCAGAGCTTCCCACATTTCCTTTGCTGTTGGGAGTGTGCAGATTCTGAAGTATTCATTTTGACTCAAGGAGCTTTGTAACATCAGAATTGCCTTGCTATTTAGAGTGATAAGTTTCTTGTCATTCTCATCATATTCCGCTGGCGTCTTTGGAATTCTCTGAGAATCTACAGTCTTTGTAGGTTGATAATTTCCACTCTCGATTACATCCCATAGCCCATATTCAGTAGCCATCACGAACACTCTGAATTTTGCTTTCCAGAAAGAAAAGTGTTCTCCATTGAAACCGGGAGGTCTAGTGATGGATGCTCCGTCGGGAAGAATTCCTTCACCCATGCTTGCCATTGGATCCTTCTTAGGTTGTTATACCTTAACAAGAAGACCTATGCTCTGATACCAAATGTAAGATCAAGCGTTTCACCCAAGAGGGGGGGGGGGTGAATTGGGTGATACTGAAATTTCTTTCGAAAATATAAAACTTTGACAAAAGAATTAAAACAGTAATGAGTAAGGAGAAATATCACCGAAGTGTACACCGGGAGTTATACTGGTTCGGTCACAACCACTTTGACCTACGTCCAGTCCTCAGAGCTTCTCTGAGAGTTTCACTATAACTTCCAAGATTCAGTGGGTTCTTGGCACCACAGTACAAGCAAGTTCCTTCACACCTGGACACTCGCTCCCCCTTACAGGTTGTAATCCAATCCCAACTCAAGGTTCCACAACCTTAAGTTATCTCAATAACAAATATTGAGTTTGAATGAAATATCTCTCTCAAAGAGTAAATGATAATCACTGAAGCATATGAATACAATTTCAACGTGAAAACAGAGTAATGAACTTAATGAATTGAACGTATGGATGCTTAGTCGTTCTTCTCTGTTTGAAGGTTCCCATATATATAGATATGATGGGGATGACCGTTGGAACGTTTTCCTTTCGTCCGTTGGTGAGTGCGCAGCCACTGTTGACTTTTCAAGTTTTTGAAAAATATCCGTTGGCGGTGGTTGGCATTTGAACGTTTGATTTGACTTTCATCTCTTGAAGTGATTCCTTCAATGTTTATCTGTAAATAGACTAAGAATACTAATACAATGAAAGGTTAATCATATAGGAAACAAATCAATGAACGTTTGAATGATTTCTAAATTTCTGGGTACGCTTACTCGAGTAGCTCCTCGAGTAACCCTTGAAGTTTACTCGAGTAGCTCCTCGAGTAACATCGTGAAATCATTATGTATTTGAAAGTCAATGAAGAGAAACAAGATTACTCGGGTAGTGCATGGAGTAAACTAAATTTCAAACCTTTGGAATAGTTATTTACTCGGGTAGCTACTCGAGTAATGCACTCACAACTTTATGAGTTACTCGGGTAACACCTCGAGTAATCCTTTGAAAAACTTTTGATTACTCGATGCTTTACTCCAATAATGTTGGCAGGGTTAAAATGCCAAGAGCACTTACCTCATTACTCGAGTAGCTCCTCGAGTAATGCACTCATATTTGCATAGGTTACTCGGGTAGCACCTCGAGTAACAAAGATATTTGAGCATGACTTACTCCAGTAATGACTTGAAGTTTACTTTGAAAATATTTGTGTTTACTGGGGTACATACTCGAGGAATCCACTTAAGATAAAACATTGGAAACTTGAATACTCGAGTAAGGACTGGAGGAAGATGAATTTAAGAAAACAAGTTAATCGGATACCAACCTCAAGTTTTAACTTACCTCAGGCTGTTACTCGAGTAGCTCCTCGAGTAACATTGGCAGTGGTACAAAGTGCCGAGAGTTTACACATTTTCAAATACACGGTTACTCGAGTAGCTCCTCGAGTATCATGGAAAACTTGAAGACAAACTGGAAGTTTCTGACCTGGTTACCCGAGTGGCTCCTCGAGTAACATTAGCAGTGGTACAAAATGTCGAGAGGTACATACGGTTACTCGAGTAGCTCCTCGAGTAACATTTTGCTAACTTGAAGGCAACTGGAAGTTTTCACATAGTTACTCGAGTAACTCCTCGAGTAACATTAGCAGGCCGAGAGCAACCTTGAAATTTTACCTTGTTACTCGAGTAGTTCCTCGAGTAATGGTGGCAGGTTACTGGAAGTTCTCCTCTGTTACTTCAAGTTTTGTCTCATTACTCGAGTAGCGCCTCGAGTAATGCCTTAGAAGATTTGCTACTGATCAAGTTCCTCAGCATTTTCTCTTGTCCAATCTTCATTATTTCCATGCTTACTTCAAGTAAGCTTATTCCTGTCATTACTTAGTTCAGACTTGATTATTAAACATTTCCTTTTCAAACCATTCTTTTGTTATCATCAAAACATGAGATCTAACACATTACTTGCTATCAACCAATCAAAACCTAGTATAACCTTGAGTCTGTGGAGCAGTAGACAAATCAAATCAACTATTGACTCACACCCCTCAACATTTATCACACAGTTCAGGCAAGCATCAACAGTTATGGATTTAACACCCATTGGCTTCGACACAATCAAGTCAAATGGCAGTTTATGAATATGCAGTCTTAGGTGCTTAACACATTCATAGGCAATGAAGGAATGACTAGCACCCGAATGAAACAGAATTTGTAGAAAACTACCATTGAAAGAGATTTTTAATTGAATCAGCTTAGGCGACTTCTGTGCCTCTTCTTGTGTTAAGGAAAATACTCTGCCCTGATTCTTAGGTCTGGGCTCTGCTACTCACTGTAGACAGTTTACCGCCATATGACCTAGCTTCTGGTAGTCATCACAGATTATCTGTTGGTTAGGCGTATAATAGAGTCGATCAGGCTATGACTTACTATACCGAGGACATTTTTGATATGTCGGGGGTTTCTAGTTACCATGGTTTCCTGACTGAAATGGCTTGTTGTTATTCCCCTTTTGTGAGAACCCTTGTTACTTACGCTTCTGTGAGGCATCACCCTGACCAAATCTACCTCAGTTGTTAGCATTCTTTCTCACATGCATCCTTAACAGATTACTTTCCATTCGCCAACAAATTTCCACTGTCTTGTTAAATTCCATGAACTACTGGGAGATCAACTTCTCTTCTATCTCAAGCTTCAGTCCCTAACCTAATATATCAGAACTCCACTCCTTATCATCCTTAAATTTTAGATAGGAGTAACGAGATAAGAGGATGAACCGAGATAAGTAGTCATCAAATTCTTTTGACTATTTCATTATCACCTTACTGTATAGCTAGAAATTCTTTTTCCTTCTCAACCCTCGTGGACCTGGGGAAATATTTCTCATTAAATTTCTCTTGAAACAACTCCCAGGTCAGTGGAATATGTCAGCCCCATAAAAGTGCTACTGTATTCCTTCACCAGTAATAGCATCTCCCTCCAGTTTGTATATGGCTATTCAAACCTTGATTTCCGCTGGGCATTCTAACACCTCAAAAATTTTCTCTAGTCAGACTATCCAGTCCTCAGCAGCTTGTGGATCAAATCTTCCTCTAAATACTGAAGGTTGGTATTTGCAGAATTTAGACATCTAGTAGTCAAGACTTTTTCTTTCACGGGCCACTACAGTGTTAGAAGGCTCTTGACTTAGTCGGGCTACAGTGATTGCTCATCAAACTAAGGTTGTTCTGCTTCTTGACTTACCTTAGTGCTTTCAGGTTATACCCTGTCCTCATTCCATTTTACCTTCACTTCCCAGAGTTCCTCTCACAAATCTTGAATCATAGCTTGTTGTGCGATCAGCATACTGAGAACTTATTTCATAGGATCAGGTCTCACATTGTTCTCAGGTTCTGCATTTAGTAGTGGTGCGTTCCTTAGTCTAAGTCACACAAATCACAACATTAATATCATATTAGGCATTATATATATTCCTGAAAACGTACACACGAACGTACAACAGGAACATATATATATTACTACAAACAGTCATATTTATAAGCCTATACTACATTGTCTTAACAGAACAAGTTCATATTAATACTATATCATTTACATGTACTTTCATACATCATCAAACATAAGGTTCATGAAAGGAGGAAACTCATAAGGACCCTACTCGACTGTATCATTCTTCTTTTGGACCCAGAAAACTGTATCGGGAAAGTAGGCCAAAGTGGTCTTAACCCATAGTTCATTAGTCATCTACGAGTAATACATATCCCACTTACTATACAACAGTTTTACATCGAATAAGAACCTATTATATTTTGATTGGGTGGTACTGCACTCCTTATAACTACTGAGGTATAACACCTTCATACACCTCCACAATTTATCATTAGGATAGGGATCATAAACTAGTTTGACCTTCAGAGCCTTAGAGTTACCAGTAGAATCAGTATCCTACACTACCATAAAGCCACCAGTTCATCCTTGTCTCCAACAAAAAGACTCTCCACTTGGACTAGGCCCTATCTTAACCATTACCGGTATAGGAAATCTCTTCCTGGCAGTACACATCATCTTAGCACCGTCATTCATCCTATACATCATCACTTGCTTCCCTTCAGGAATGCGCCTCTCCTCTGACAACTAGTTGACCGACGGGGTGATTGATTTCTCAGTCTCCTTTTACCTCTCATGATCCTTAACACAATACCACTAATCAAGGTTAGAAACTATCAACATATGCAAAGGACTCTAGCAAATACCTACCGTTGCCAGAATCTATGCTTTGATACCAAATTGTAATACCTTATACTTTATAAGATCAGACAAGTGCAAAAACACAGTGAATTGAACCATTACAGTAAGAGTTAGTCCTATAATAGACAAACTTTCAAAAATGTTTACCAATCTCAACTTTAAACACCAACGTGAACCCGGGTCTGTGAAAGTTTTTCAGACAAAAATAAAAATTTTCAAAACATTTTCACAAAGGTTTATTGTTTCACTAAGTCTCATTGGCTTTTAGTTTGCTTTATCAGAGTATGCAAGCGTTACATTCCATATATTGTTTAACATTCCCTTATCATTCAGAAGTGTTACTCAACTAAACTACTACTAGTTCTACTAAGTTATTTACATCATATATAGTACCAAAAATATATTGTATAATATACATATACAAAAAAGACAACCAACTTGAAATATAATCCCTTCACTTTTTCCTCTAATTGTCCGAGTTTAACTTCTTAGCCCTTGAGCTACTAGCCTGCACTGTAGATTGGTTATAGGAAAAGAGTGCTTCAAAAGAATCCCAGTAGTGACCAACATTCAATCACATATATATAAGAACATAAAGTATGGCACACAGTCATCATATAACATGGAAATATCAATCAGCAGCATTTAAAACACATCATGAAGACAATTACATTACCATAGTGCTAGGTATTTAAATCACTTGGCCTCAAGTATTCACCTGTACAGCAGACCCTATGATTCTACTCATGTATAACAGTAATTTTCATGACCCAGGCGTCCACTCGTGCAACAGACCCTGGGTGACCACCTCGCAAATTGTGAATGCTTCTAAAACTTATGATGAAACCACAACCATACAATCTATCTCATAACATATGAAAGAATGAGTTACTACCTAGTCACCTTTCCTGATGGGTATCCAACTATTTCTCTGAGCTCGGGCAGATCTTAAATCCCAGACAACTAACAGGTTCTATAATCAAAATTTACGATTGGCGTGTCACTACTTAGTCCAATACTTTTAGCATAATGTAACTAAGTTATTCTTGACCTATCCCCATGTTTATGCTTTGTTTTGAACTTGTTGGTTACCAATTTAGTCACTCGGCTAGCCAATAGAAGCCCAAATAAATGCCTATAAGGTTAGGAAGGGCTAGGAAAATCAACATTTTTCAGAAAGTTTGGAGTGCTAAAAAAGGTTAGAAACCTATGGACCGCAGCCAAAAAAATTCAAAAATCTTTAGGCCGTGACCAAGAAATAGTTTAGGTGCTTTAGTTGCAGCTAAGAAGTTGAACTTCCAGGTTTCCCCAGTTTCTTGGTTGAATTTCCAAAAAATAATCAGAACTTATGTATAACTCCAAACGATACAAGTGACTTATCAAATTAAAGCTTGACATGTCTATTTTTATTTTGAAAAATATCACAAGCATGGACATCATTTGCCTATTAAAAAACGTCACACAACCAGACTGCCTCAAAAGAAAATCTCACTGGCAGAAATTTGCAATGTTACCATTTATGTTCTAATAGTCCATAATTTACAACCATGGCTATTCCTACACAGTTTTTCATGTAGAGCACTATGGTAACATCAAAACAACCAAAATCACACCACATTCCCTTCCTACCAATATGGTCTTAACAACAGTCAACCAGAATGACATTTTAGCCCTCAAACCTATCCATGTCATCATAAATCATCATCTAACAATAAAATACATAATCAAAACATCTTTATTCCTTCAAATCACAAGATGGGAAAAAACCCTAGGCCCTATAAAACTTATCAAGACCTCAAAATAACCAGTTCAAATTAAAGCTTATGCTTACTTCTTCACGTTTCTATTACCAGTTCTGAAATCTATCAGTACTTCTTCTGGCAAGGGGTCACCAAACACCTCCAAAAAAAATTATGAAACCATATAAATGAAGCTTATGATGAGGAGAAGAAGATTATAGAGGGGTTTTTCAGGTGAAAATATCAATTTGGTGGTGGTTTTTTAGGTTAAATTCAAGAAAATCCACTATTCACTTTTCTCTTTCCTCTTCCCTTGCTAGCCAACTTTAAGAGCTTGGAGAGAGAGTGAGATGTGTTGAAATGAATTAACTTTAGTCCCTCCCATGCCTTTGACCAAAATTGAGAGGAGAGAGGAAGTATGAGATGATTTTCTTCACCTAACCAATGGCATTGATCGCAACTTCTCTACACCAAGGACACCACAACAAAAAAGAGTTGTAGAGAGAAAGAACAAAGTACTGAAAGAAATGGCCAGAGCCATGCTGAACGAAAAGAACATGTCACAAGTTTTCTGGGCTGATGCAATGAGCACAACATGCTACATTTCAAATAGAGCCTACATCAGAACAAAACTTGGAAAGACACTATATGAACTATACAAAGGAAGGAAGTTGAACCTTGGTAATATACACATCTTCGGTTGTAAGTGTTTCATTCATAATAATAGTAAAGATAATCTAGGCAAGTTTGATTCTAAAACTGACCAAGGAATATTCCTAGCCTATTCTAAATAAACTAAAGCTTACAGAGTTTTCAATAAACGCACATGTGTAGTTCAAGAATCAATTCATGTTGTATTTGATGAATTTGAATCCTCTGATAAGATCATTGATGATGAGCAGGAGATAATTTTAAGTCAATAAAATGGGCAACCTAATCCTAATTTTTTAATCCAGAGGATGACCAAGCCGATAAAGAAGAACAACCATATAGACTAGGACAACATAGAGCCTAGAAGTATAACAAAAGTCATCCCCTAGATTAAGTTATAAGAGATATAAATGAGGGAATTAGAACTAGGAACAAAATATTAAATGATGTTAGTTTCTCTACATTCATTTCTGAGATAGAACCTTCTAACATTGACGAAGCCCTATCAAACAATGATTAGGTCATAGCAATGTAAGAAGAACTCAATCAATTTGAAAGAAGTCATGTTTAGGATTTGGTACCCTAGCCTAAAGATCATTTGGTCATTGGCACCAAATGGGTATTCAAGAACAAACTTGATGAATCTGTAATCATTGTCAGAAACAAGGCAAGATTGATGGCCAAATGCTACAATCAAGAATAAGGTATTGATTATGAGGAAACGTATGCTCAGTAGCAAGATTGGAAGCTATACCAGTACTCTTAGCTTTTGCGGTGCCAAGGGATTCAAACCATATTAAATGGATGTAAATAGTGGATTTCTAAATGGTTATATCGTGGAAGAAGTATATGTAGAATAACCACTAGGTTTTAAGGATGTAACCAAACATGATCATGTCTTTAAACTAAGAAAAGCTTTATACAATATAAAACAAGCCCTTAGAGCATGGTATGAAAGATTTAGTAAATTCCTTATCGATCAAGGTTTTGTATGAGGAAGAGTAGATACAACACTTTTCATAAAACAAAAACAAAATGATATTTTGATATTTCAAATATATGCTGATGATATCAATTTCAGTGCTGCTAATAAAACTTTTTGCAAAGAATTCTCTGAGATAATGCAGGGGGAGTTGAGATACCAATGATGTGAGAATTGAGTTTCTTTCTTGGTTTACAAATCAAGCAAAGGAAGAATGAAATCTTTATATCTCAAACAAAGTACTTAAAAGAACTATTGAAAAAATACGGGATAGATCAAGCAAATGAAGCAGATACACCTATGAGCTCAATTATATTGCTTGACGTTGATGTCAAAGGAAAAGACTATAACATCACTAAATACATAGGAATGATTGGCTCATTACTCTATCTCACTACAAGCAGACCTGACATCCAACTTAGTGTTGGTATGTGTGCAAGATATCAATCAACACCTAAAGAATCACATGCTGAAATAGTTAAACGAATCTTTAAATATCTTGCCGACATAGCAGAATTAGGTATCTAGTATCCTAAAGGAGGAAATGAATACCTAGTTGCATACTTAGACTCTAATCATGGAGGTTATAAGACTGATAGAAAGAGTACCAGTGGGTAATGCCAGTTTCTTAGAGGCATACTTGTATCATGGTTTAGCAACAAACAGAACCCAATATTTCTTTCATCAATGGAAGTTGAGTATGTCACAGCATCAAGTTGTTGTGCACAAGTATTATGGCTGAAGCAATAATTAAAAGACCTTGGTATACACTTAAAAGAGATACCTATCTATTGTGACAACACTACATGATAAGCTTGGCAAAAAATCTAGTCTAACACTTTAGAACCAAACATATCAATGTTAGACATCACTTCATCAGGGATCATGTTCAAAAGAAGAATGTCAAAGTGATATTCATCCCAACTTATCTTCAAATAGCAGATATCTTCACAAAACCTCTCGCTAAAGATCAATTTCTATTTATAAGAAAAGAATTGGGAATGGTAAATTCCAACCAATCGTAAGTTGTTATATGTTAGATAATATAATTCGATTATGTTTTAGTGATAACTGACTTAATTATCGGAGTATCTAATATTTGATTTTGCAGGACCTTGATACTCTGTTATATGGTAAGGAAAGAAGAGGTTAATAGAGGACCACATCACTCGAGTGACAACTTCTAGTGATCAAGATATCACTCAAGTGACAACTGGAAGTGATGGTTAGAATCACTTGAGTGACCACTCGAGTGATGACCTAGAAATCATGGTAGTAGGCATTAATTCAAATTTATTGAAATTGAAATGGCATAACGGTTGAATATGAACAGTCAGAAGTTAAAGAGACTGATCACTTGAGTGATGTCTTAGAATCACTCGAGTGAGCACTCAAGTGATCATCAGTATAGATGAAAATTCAACCTAGTTTTCGTTTAATTATGCCATCTAATGCTTATAAATCATCAAGGAAACATTCATGAATAATTACTATATTATTCATGGCAGGTATGAATAATTGTATTATTTTTTATTGCTTGGCATGATCACTCGAGTGATCATTCAATTGATTCCCCGAAATCACTCGATTGATGTCAGGCATAGTGGCGTATAAGTATCGGCACTCTGTCATTTTCACAAAACCACTCCTAACGATTCTCCTAGTGCTCTACCCAAAACTTTTCACAAAAGTTTACCCACCCCATTACCATTAAAACCTAGTGATTTTCACCCTGTAAAACCTCTTAAAATTCTTCAAATCCCTTTCCCTAACTATCAACAATGGGTACTCAAAAAGGAGACAAATCAAATTTTTGTTCTTTAATCACAATGGTTAGGACCAAAGTGCCTCGCAATGATCCTACGGAGTCTTCTAAGTCCCTAGAATCATCTAAATCTCCTCCATCTCCTCTACCCAAGAAATAGAAGAAATCTACCCCACCAAAGTCCAAATCCAAAGTTAAGCCAAAAGTACTTAACAAAGCACCACTGAAACCAAAACCTAAAGTAAAAGGGGTTATGATTCAAGAGCCTATCAAAACAAAAGTTAAGTCTAAACCACCACCTCTAAGGAAAGGGAAGAAAATTGCCCCACCTAGTCCTCCACCTTCAGATTCTTCTGAAACTCCCTCTTGGTTAGAAAGAGGATCTCAAAAGCCAAAATATGATAAGAAGATTTCCAAGGCAATGCAAACATGTTGGAGGAAGTCTTCCAGTCTAAGGGAGCCATACAAGGAAGTCCTTCAAAATCATAGACTTCAAAAGGAGGAAGTAAGGAACAAGATGACATGGTACTACCAAAAGGCTTCAACAAGAACAAGCTTGATGAATCAAATAAGCACAAGGAGCAATTCGCTAGGAGGAAAATGTGTAAGATGTATTACACTAATCTCCAAGTACTTTTTGAAGCCATTCAGTATGATTTGAGTGATTATCTAAAGGGTTACATGATGTTGTTATATGTGAATCTTCCCTATTGTACTAAAATTGTCAGACACTTTTACTATAATCTAGAACCAGTAGAAGATGTTCTTAGTCAAGTGGTAGAGGAGGAACTAGAAACAAAAGTGAGAGGGAAGAAGTTCACTATCTTTGCCTCTAAGATCAATAAGTAGTTAGGGATTTAGGATCCACCACTAGACAACCCAATTGATCTTAATCCCAACTAGATCTTTAGTATCCTAAGGCCTGGTGAGAGAGTTGGACCATTGATCTTTAAACCAAGTGATATGTGTTATTTACATAGAATACTTTGGTATATCTATTCTCATGCAATAGTCACTAAGTCCAATAATTTCACTCATTTCATCGATCAGGATTACGGGAATATGGCCTCGATTTTGTTGAAGGAGAAAATGAACCTTGGAGAGATGATTTTCTCAGAAATAAAAAGGTATAGGTTCTCTAGACCTAGAACAATACTGATGCCATTTCCTAAGCTGATCTCTCTATTCTTAATGGCCAAGAAGATATGGTTCTTGGAGCTAAATGAGCCTATTGAGAAGTTGTCGCCAATTGGAAGGAGCCAAATTGGCAAACTGAGCATTAAGCTACTATTGAAGAAGCCTATAGAATCAACTCCCAAGAAGGCGGCTTCTGAGGCTAAGTCTAGTAGATTGGATGACACTCAGTCCTCTGCTCCTGCCACTACCTCAGCTCTATCCTTCTTTGGGTCTACAATTCAGAATTACATAAATGAGGTACTTGAAGGATTTCATGTGGACATTGCTAACACCAACGCTGAACTCATAAACCATATGAATTTCAAGATGGGAGAGATGGTTGAGTACATGAACAAGCATAATCAGGAGGTACTAGCCACTCCTATCACATCCTGAGATCCATCTTCCTTGAGTTCTGGGTCCAGCTCTTTGTGTAGTCCATCTTCTGTATAGTTCACCCTTTTTGATGATGTCAAAAACTAGGAGAAGAACTGGGACTAGGAGACTAGGACTAAGAGTGATTTTGGTGAACTGATCATGTGCCTACACTGATATAGCATGGGGTAAATGGGTGTATAAGGATTTTAGGGAGCTTTCTAATTTCTATGACGTGTCATAGTATTCTAAGTTTTATGACATTTCATGTTATTGAATTCTAAGCTCTGAAGTTATTATGACCATTATATTCCTTGGACTAATGATTTCTATCTATGTAAGCAAGGTTAATAAGCAATTCTGTTTTAAAATCAAGCATATGATTGAGACTTCAAAATGTTTTCAAAATAAGTTGTTTAAAAATCACCAAGTTTTGTCATCATCAAAAAGGAGGAGAATGTTAGATCCTATGTTTTGATGATCACAAAAGGTGTTACAAATGATTTGATTAAACAAAGAAACAAGAGTATTATGAGGCATGCAAAGTAAGCACTCGAGTGATGAAGAAAGAAGAAAAGCCTCTATGAAAGGTCTCTATCTTTGGCACATTTTAGAAGTGATCACTTGAGTAATGTAGTTGAAAATGCTTGAAAAAATCTCTGCCAGATTTTGAGAAGGATCACTCGAGTGATCACTAAGGATCACTCGAGTGATCACTAAGGATCACTCGAGTAACCACTTTAGTGATGAGGTAAGAATTGTAGCCTTTGACTCTCTGCCTGAAATTGCAAGGGATCACTCGAGTGATGCCTTAAAATCACTCGAGTGATAAAACTTGGAAAGCTGCTTCAACTCTCTGCCAAGTTCTGAAAGGGATCACTCAAGTGATAAATCCCATAATGCATGATAATCACCTATTATTCTTTGATTTAATGTATTGATGTCTAACGCTTCATTGTATTAGTGTTTGAAGTATTTTTACAGGAAAAGAATGAAGAACTCATGCTGAAGAGCTCATTCCACTCCTTTCCCATTTTGTGTATATCTCCTTGCTGCAAAGGTAACTGCAATAGCCACAATCTCCAACAATAGACGGCTTAATCTCCTTGCTAGTGGCAAATGGCGCTTGCACTTTTTATGGTGAGATTCATGATTCCTATGTAGGAGTTTCTTTTTCTGTGATTTGTGATTTCTTACTTTCCTTCTCTCTGCTGCTTTAATCCCGATGTAGGATTTTTTTGTGTGATTCACAATTTCTTAGTTCAAATATAGTATCTAAAGCTATTTGATTCCCCTATCTTGGCTAGAATACATTTGTTGCTTATCTCGGGTTCATAGCACATAGGCTTTCTAAGCCTGGTGGTCGAGTTCAAGAACAATACTAGGGCAATCAAAAAGAACATTTGGTGTTCTTTTAAAAGATTTCTAATAATAGCTAGTGCCACTAAAGCCCAATATGCATTAAAGAATATGTCTGACATTATGATAGCTTGTTGTATATTACATAACTTTTTGAGCAATGTAGATCCCAATGAGAGTCTAATTGCTCAAGCTGATCATGAGCTGTTGTTTGAAGATATCGATGACACAAATAAAATTTGGGACATGAAATTATTAAAATTAATGAGCCCAAAACAAAAGCAAATTATTATTATCCTTTTTGTTAGAAAACCAAAAACAAATAATTAATGAAATTACAAAAAAAATGCAGGCCCGTATCTTAGTGGGCCGGATCTGGAAATAACAGTAGAGTCTATGATAAAAACTCCAAACGAGAAGCCCAAAAATCTGCTCGGCTCATACGCTACAAACATCGAAATATAAAATAGAATTGCGTCAAGCCCAAATGCAATATAGCCCAATTTACCAAAATACTATGAAAAAGACAGCGGGATGCTAGGAAAACACATAGGCTACCTTTTCATTTATTGTTTTTCATGGATGCTGCATGTTTTCTAATTAATCGATCTGACCTAGACAATTCTGAAATGAGATTGCAGGATTTGAGGGTTGGAAAACCCTTTAGATTCATCTCAGAATTCAAGCCTCATTGAAAAAAGTAATGAAATTTCCGCTGGGAATTTAGCTTTCCCCGCTTGGCCTGAACGATAGTTTTATCAAATATCAGAAAATATTTGATCATTTCTATGATGGGACGAAGTTTTCTTAATCATTACGTATCACCAAATATCACAAAAATAAAAAAATGGTTGCAAAATAAATGAGAGCTGGAAGTTAATTGAAGTGTATATAATATATAGTAATTGACGACTGAATATAAAGGTGACTGCAAATTTTGCTGATTTTCGTGGGTCAACAAGTTCGTTTACTTTATCACTTATTCAGCTGATGGCTGGGAATAAATGGGACAAATTCAGTGATATAGCTTGAATATTCTAGAATTTAATAGTAGTAGTAGTAGTAATGATATTATGATTATGATGGTTATTATTATATTATAGGGTCAATTCCTTTTTACAGTTATCTACAAAGAATTCATGTTCGCCTAATTACTTTTTCATGTAGAAGAAGTGGTACGTACAGTGTAATCTATATATCGAATAATACTTATCCACCAAGCTGATTGCTCTTATGCGGCTTCTCATCGGCTTCACACTCATATTACTGTTCACAAGGGGTAAATGGCTTACTGCCCAAAAAAAAAAACGCATCGGCTTTGTTTGTTTGAGCTTTGGCTTCATTAATTACGCTTTGGGCTCCGTTATGCACACTGAAGCCTTTCTTTCAGAAGAAAATTCAAAATTCAAACAACTGATACCTCCTGCCTCAAATATCGTTTGTCTTATTTCTATTTATCTTCCTTGACATCTTCTCTCACCAAAACGCCTCCTTCTTTTGTGCTCAGTGATTGGAGAGAAGACAGAGAAGGAGGCGGTTGAGAAATTCTAGTGGTCACGGTGGTGGCCGATGAGAGGAAGAGGGAAAGGATGGCGGTGATACTGACGGCCAAACAATGCTCCGGGTTGAAGCTGCTCCGATCTCTCTCTGTTCTCTGATCTGCGGTGCCTCTAGTCTGGTTCAAGAAGGTCGAAGCTATTCTGGTGTGTTGCTGCGGCGCGATCTGAAGCTCTGGCTTCTGTCTTCTCCGTTGTGTTGGAGGGTGAAGAAGAAAAAAAAGACGTCGCCGGCTACAATGGTGGAAGAGATGAGGTCGCCGAAGACGGAGATGTGATGTTTATTAGATGTGATTGAAAAAAAGAAAAGACGTCACCACAACTTTTCCTCTCTCACCCGAAGACTCCATTTCCATTTTGTCTCTCACCTTCATCACCCACCTCGCCATCTAATACCTCAGGCTCCCTCCAATAAGATCTCCGCTGGTTTTAGTTTCTTCTTCTAGAGTTGCGATTGAAGAGGCAAAGGCGACTGGACCAAGGGAGGTACATTTTTTGGAGCTCAGGTTCGAACCAAACAAATTCATTCTCTGCTTTTCTGGTCAAGGAGACTGTTCCTAATGCTCAATGAATTTTTTTTTTCATTTTTATTCGTCTATCCCCATTATTTTCCTAGAGACGGCGGCGATGGCGACAAAGAATCAATTACGATGAAGCTGGGGCCTTTCCTGCAAATACAGGCTTGTATGGTCGAACCAGGCAAGCACCTTTTAACTGCGAAGAAAGGAGAGAAATTCGTTGTGATTCCTTATGCTGTTAAAGTGATGGACCTGTCTTTTAGATTCTCTGTTCATGAATTTGTGTAGGTTCTTCTGATTTTGTGTTATGAGCATTCAGCTGGTCTTTCATTTTGGAAAAAGCATAATTTAACCGATGCTCTTTTGATTTCGAGCATTCATCTGGACTCACCGAATGGTGTTATCTTCACAGGGGTAAACATACGACTTATTGTTGTGAAGAGTGATGGTGGCTACAGCTATGATTCAACAGATCTAGATGCTCTTTGGTAAGATTTCTTTCTTTCTTGCTTGTACTGATTCATTTAGACAAGCAAATGAAGGAATGAAGAAATCTCCTTCATCTTCTTATACTTCTGAATAATAAATCTATTTCCAACCTTAAGCTCTTTCTCTCGTGCGATGCGTGATATTTAGCTGTGTGTGGACCTTTTGGTGCTCTGTTTATGATTTCCCTCTTCTAACATAGGCTATTGTAATTGAAAAGACTGCATCCAATAGAGATGAAAGGGGGAGATTGAGCTTTAACTGAAAGTTAAAGTGAAGATAGTAATGGTAGATATTTTGTGGATTTCGTATAAAATCAATGGGTTATTTGTTTATAAATACACGGCCATCATTATTGGTTCTTATTATTGATTCACAAGGTCTATGGTTTGACTTGGTGGATATGCAATATACAGTTTGCAATCCCTTCTGCTTGAATTTTGTTAGTATTCTTTTTTTATTTTAATAAATTTGTTAGTATTCTTTTTAATCCAACTTAATGGCCTGTGGTGTTAGTGGTCGACAAATGTTTCCATAGATTTCATGTTATTCGACGGGAAGGTAGCAAACTCCTGACGTGTTCATGTTCTGAGAAACAACATTGTATTTAATACCTTGTACTTATTTGTGATTTCCTCTTTGTAGAACTCTCATGCCCTTTGCTCGTCTGGAGGATGATGAAGGCTTGGAACGTTTTGCGTGGAGGCTAGGGGGACGTGGTTGTTTCAAGATCATCGGCTGAGGTAAAGCACCCGTGGTTATGGTGTTCATGAATTGTATCATCTTTCATTGTTGCCCATGATGAAGTCGTTGAAAACTTGTGCAATGCGACTAGGGTATTCCTTGCTCCAAATTTAACTGAATTTACTGGGAAAGCACTGGAATATGTTTGAGTGTTTTACCATGTTGCTGTTTGCCGTCTTTGTTAGGAGTTTGTTTTCCTTCCATTAGCCTGGTCTCTGTACAAAGATCTGGTTTGGTTCATGTCATGCCATAAGTCATTTCAGAATGAAGTGTTTTCTTTAATTTATGTTTCATTTTTCTATTCTTAGTTTTCGATGATAATTAGTTTTCATGATCCCCTACACCCAAGCACCCTGTGAAATTCCGAGTGATAAATACACAAGTTAAACAACCAAAGTTCAATATGATGGTAAAAGCCATGACAGAATATGAGGCATGGTTGAAGATTGAACCTTGTAAACATAAATTGAACTAACTAAACTTAATGGAATAACTTCAACGAAACCATAATAGAACAAACAAAGACAGTTTTAACTATTAGGACATGAGTTACACAAACTGACGATGTTACAAAGTAGAGAAAGAAAGCGAAGCACAACAATAGCCACCGACAAAATTCGTAGACAAAAACACTTTAAACTAAAATTAAGTTGGAGAAAGACTACACAGCTAAACTCAGATGGTGCCCTTTTTTATAATGTTAGTGATATAAACCGAGAGATTATATCCATGGGTTATGCTTTTACCCTTTGGTTCATATCCGGTCGTTAAATGTGGTAAGAGAACATTGTGCTTTTTCTGATACATATATAGAGCTTTATGCAGATTCAGTGTAGAGGGATAATATTTTGTCCTGTTATGAAATCCGAAAGTAACCTGACAAATATTTTTTTTTCATTTTCACTGATAAGATTGAAATTGCTTTAGCAAGGGCGATATGCAAGCAGCCTTGAAGTAAAGTTTGATGCCATTTGGAGCATTTAGTACCATGAGGGCAGAAGGACAAACTGCATGAAAAAGGAATCATGAGATATCCCTTTCAGGCCATAAAAGGTGGTATTCATTTTGTTGTAACTAGCAAAAAAAATTAATTCTGCTATCAAATGATGTCTCTGATCTATTGTGTACATATGCACTCTACTTTTTCAAAACTTGTAGATACAGGGCCTTAAGGAATGAAACATGGTCCCTGCAGCTATGCCACCCTTCTGATAGCAACCATTTGTCCTTTTAATATAAATGTTGAGATCTTTGGAAAGGTGTTCCTAAATATGTACAAGACGCTTTAGACAATCATTCGCAAGTCATGAAGTGCGTTTTTTTTTTTTTTGAAGAATATGAACAAAACTTTTTTTAAAAAAAAAATTAGAACTTATCTCATACATGCACACTGATTTCAAAATTTAACTTTTATTCACCTTGCCCTTAATAAGATGTTAACTCATTAAATATAATTTTTCAGACAAAATTATCCCTTCTAACGCCAAAAATATCATATTTAGTAATATCTTTAAACAAATATATAATTAGCTGGCCAACATGTTCACAAAACTCTATCTTTTTTAAACTTTTCATAACATAAACTGGATAAATTTAAGAATTTCAAAATTTTTAAACATATTTGTTTGAACTTGAATATTTTTTTTTTTTTTTTTTTTTTTTTTGCGTACAAAGGCAAGCGAAGCTTGAAGAATTACAAGAATGCTACGAAGTCAGCATCACCGAATGATCTAGTGGCATTCCACCACAGTCGACCTCAAATAGCTGGTTGCATTCCACTGGAGGTGTTTCTATCAACAAGAACTCCTGATTACTCAAACTCAGGTTACAGCCATCAATGCAACTGACGAAGTCATGCATGGACCTGGGGACAGACGTTACTCCTCCCTCCTTATCTCTGGAATCAAGAATAGCATTAAAATCACCAAGGACAAGCCAAGGAATAAGTGCATTTCTGCTAATTGCCAGAAGAGATGACCACAACTCCCTCCTCTTCAAGACACTGGTATCCCCATAAACAAAAGTCACCAACATTGGATCCTGGTTATTTTTCCCGGAAATTTTACAATGGAGGAGTTGAGTATTAGAAGTAATATATTGAACCTGGACATCCCCACTATTCCATAACACCCAAATACCTCCGGCATACCCAGTAGCTTCAATCCTCAACCAATCTGAAAAACCCAGTCTTCTCACAATTTTATTCGCCCTATTGCCACTGACCCTTGGCTCTAGTAATCCCATGACATTAACATCATGCTTCTTGACAATATCCTTAAAAATACGTGGAAAAGCTCTACCACAAGCTCCACGACAATTCCAAGATGACACTATCATAGGAAAATAAATATAAATTGCATCTTGGAAAAATTATGGAAACTTACCCGTCAGGAGGTTCACTATCCAGCAAAACCTCCACTACAAGCTGAGACACTGGATGCATAATTGGAACCGTCCCTTGCTGATCTAGAGAGCTCTCCACGTGCTTTAGTGGGTTCAGCACCATCTCATTTTTTTGTGTGGAAAAATCTGTATTAGAACCGAAGCCTTTCCCATTGGAATGCAATAAAGAACCCTTATTCCCTACACCACGTGAAACATCCACTTCCTCCACCACTTTTTGCTTTTTGGCTTCACAAATATCAATATTCTCTATGCTCCCTCTTACTATACGATGCACTCTTAGGGACCCACCTGCTTTTTCTTTATCCCCCTTTTGACTCCCAAGCACTTTCTCTTTATTCAAATCCACACCCATAGCGTGAACCATTGCCTTATGACCGATGGGTATGGGTTTATTATTATCCAACGCAACATCCCATTTATTCCCTCCAGCAACCTTTTTCTTATTCCTTCTGACCAGATTCTTGTCCTTAGCCGAGATCCACTCCTGCGCAATATGCTTCCCCTCCCCAACATCAACGTTACCTTTTTTGCACACAGAATTCTTAAACATCTCGAGGTCTTCACCCACATCTTGATCCGCATCAACCAACGCAGCAAAACGAGACTGAATAGCAACGCCATCAGCCTTACCTTCTGCAATTCTGGGCTGCCCTCTAACACCCACCCTACTCCTACCAACCTCCTTCCTTGGAAGACGAAATTTGCTTGGCTTGTGGACAAACATCCATGGACCAAACCAATCCTCCTTCCCCTGAAGATTTTCAGATGGCATCTTCAGAACCGCTCCCTTTCCCTGGCCTGAGACTTCCACTGTGCTTGCATCTTCTTGTAACAGACTCCACTGGCACTTCTCCTTTCTGTGGCCATATCTACCGCAGGAGAAACAAATAAGATCAATCCCCTCATATTCAATGTTGAACAGAGCATCTGCAGAAATAATCCTTGGGATAAGCTTCTTCTGTAAATCCAACTCAACACAGATCCTGGCATAACGTCCTCTACGAATGTTAGTTTCCTCGTCCTCCAGGTTTGCAATAGAATTCAGATCAACCTTAATAGTCTTCCCGATCATATCCCCTAATCTCCACATACACTCCTTGTTGTAGAACAATAAAGGAACATGGGGAATCCTAACCCAGGAAGCAACTCTGCCAAGAGGATTACAGAAAGGATCAAAATAAGGCGACCACCTTTGCACAAGAATGGAGTGCTGAGCCACCGTCCATGGACCATCGAACAAGACCTTTCTGAAATGATTCTCCCAGCTCACTGGGTCTTTGAATTTCACCACATAATAATTGTTAGGCAGATCTATTAGCTCGAAGCAATTTATATTCCAAAATTCTTTCAGCCTGTAACAATTTAATCTGGTACCCAAGATAGTAATTATCAGAGCATTGTTCCAAGGCTTCGCCCATCTATTATATTCATCCTGAGTCATGTGAAGCGTTGGGTAGATCTCCTTGAGTTTCTTTAAAGCCTCAGATGGTTCTGGAATATTCCAAGATTGGTCCACCAAGTCAGAGATATTCAAGCCCTCCTCCCCGCTTACGCATCCATAAGCAACTCCATTGAACTCTGACCCCTTAAATCCTAACAAGGATTCCTTATAAGAGATACCCATTCCTGCCATGCCAGACATGGTATCCATATTCTTACCCACATCTGCCTCCGAAGGTTCAATCGCAACAGCCCACCTATCGGCTCTTGAAGAACCGTCAACGATCCCCTTCTTAGATTTCTTCACTCGCCCAGTAGCCAAACCAGGTTCCAACACTCTTTCCGGCGAAGAACTCCTGGCACCGGATTCGCCCATTGGAGTCAAAACGGAAAGTGGCACGTATTTCAAGTCACACCTTCTCTCTCTAACTCTAGCTCACCTACAATTGTTTTATGTTGAACTTGAATATTTTAATAATCTCTTAAACACATTTATTTCATCATCACTATTATTATTTTGAACGCATTGACTTAGTACACATAGAGAAGTCCACTCAAATAGCATTTTCCGAAACAGTGGGAGAGGATAGAAGATAAGGTAGAGAAATGTCCTAAGAACATGTGTGGCTCTCATATTCTCACTACAAATATTGCATATTTCATATACGTAATTGAAGCGTTTGGAGTTTATTTGAAGTGTGATAAGATAAGTATTTGCTGAACCTTCCGCTTGGCCGCTGATCTCTCACGTGAAGTAGAAAATCCAGGTTTCTAGCCTTCTATTTCTCTCATTTATCTGTAGAGATAATTCCATCAGGTGCAACATTAATTAGAGACATTCTAAAAGTCTCCCAAGAGTCAGGTAAGGTACCAAAGAAACATAAACCCTGAACTTCCTCATCAAATTTAATTCCCATAGAAAAAAGCTGATTAAGAATTCCGTGAAAGGAGTTTAAGTGGTCTGTCATTGAATTACTATTCTTATATCTCAAGGATATCATCTATTTAAGTAGAAATAATTTATTATTTCTTGTCTTCCTGGCATACAATTGCTTTAGCTTATTTCAAAGCCCTCAAGCATGTGTCTCTCTGCACTAATGTGGTTCAACACATTATCATCTACCCATTGTCTAATGTAGCCACAAACTTATCAATATAACAACACATTCTTCATCAGATTTATTTTCAAGCTTCTCTGTTGCAAAGACGGGCAAATAATAGTCTTTCACATAAATCAAGTCTTCCATCTTACTCTTTCAAAGAGAATAATTAGCTTCATTTAAATTAACCATTCTACTTGTGTTGACCTCTATTGAACCAATCTCTAATACCACTTTTTAGAAAGAGTGCAGCGGATAATAAATCTTCTAATGAAAAAATAATCGTATGGGGTCAATTAAAATAGAAAATAAAATGAGAAACAAAATAATAGATGGAAATATAAAAATTCAACATGGAAAAATATCTCCCTCAATGTGTGAGAGAGCAAATGGCCACAACTCAAAGTGAAAAGATTTTACTATCTTCAAAAGGAATACAATGTTCAATGCTCTAAAACAAAACTCAACTATAGGATGACAACAAGTTCAACTCATCCAAAAAAATCATGAATGGATTATATTATTAAATAGAAGAGCAAATGGAGCAATAAAATACATATCTCTTGGGTGAAGATACAATCTGCTTGTGTAGGAAATCACCAAACGCAAAAGCTACAATCACATAACGTATACCAATGTTCAGAAAAATCAAGAGAAGGTTGGAAGCTCCAATCCATGATCCCACCGTTCATATTCAATATCTATATGTCTCAAATACCTCCAACAAATTTCAGGGCAATCGGACCAAAAATCAGCACTAATCGTTGTCTTAATTAAAGACGCTCAAAAAAATCTGCAATAAATGTGAATGGACGTTCACAAATATTCTGGGAAAATAGAAGACTCTAATAGATGATCTGACCATCTGAAATGAAGCTTTATGTGTCTAGAACCTTTATGAAAAATTTAAGATCAATCCAAGGAGAAATCACCTTTCGATCATCAGTTGGACCAAAACTTCTCATGCTAAAAAAACTGCAAAGAATATTTTCTCTCACAAGAGCTATATATAAACTTCCTTTTTCCCCCTCACACATAATTTTGCAACCTACTCTTCCCTTAATAGGATTCTCACTTTTATTCCTTTGCTTTTTTTTTTCTCTTTTCATAAAAATAGGAAATACATAAAATAAGAAATAAATAAAAATGAGCAAATAAAACTTGGGCTTCACGTGGGAGTGATATCCTATTGGCCAATACATGGCTGTAATACAAAAAGGAAAAAAAAAAAGCCAAATACAGTTAGAATAAACACTGACATCAGACATTGCAATGTTAGGAAAATAGTATAATCATAATAATTAATAGTAGGAGCATAGCTTTGTTTCAAGCCATGGAAGTGTTATGCAAATTGAAATCTACATAGGCTTTATGCACGGTGAAACCCAACCTTGGAAGGCCCCGGACTTTACCTTCTATTTTGGGGGTTACTTCTGGACTGCTGCTGAAATGGAGACATCGTGGAGGATTTGAAAAAGAGAGTCTTGGCACGGCGAGTCTGTCGAAGAGAGCGGGGGGGGGGGGGGGGGGGGGTTTGTGGAGTGACACAGGTGTATAGTCAAACAACATAAATTTAATCGTCAAACTTAATATTAATTAAACAAAAAGGACGACATCGCTATATTTTTTAAACTTAAGAAGATAACATTAAGATTTTTTGAATACTTCTAAAATAAATTTGTACCTTAATCTTTTATAATATAATGAAGAGAATATATATTGTGTGCAACAGGCATATACACCAGTGAAAATGGGAAGAAGAAATATATCGATTTGTTCCATAAAAAATATCTCTTTTATGTTATCAGAACGCAAATGAGAAGTTTTTTTTTTTTTATTCTCACTTAATGCCACTTATATATAGAAGTTTATCACTTAATAATTGGTCAATATAGATTCTTCGATTCTTAATGTAAGGTTTATAATAGAGAATTAGATAAATATGCATGTTGTGTGCATTAGGGACATATAATAATGATGCAAAATGAGGAAGAGGAAGTATATCGATTTTTACCATTAAAAACTATTTATTGAAACTCTCCCCCCGAGTTGTGTTAGGAGATGAGTCAAATAATTTTTGGTATTAAAAAAAATACTCCTTCCAGCCTTTAATATAGGATTGATTTGGAGAGTTGATAATACTCATTCAGGCCCAAATCAGTCTCAGACTCTCAGTCTTTTGTCTCGCGTCTCGCCTATGGCCTCAGTGCCTTTGCCAGCCTAGTCCAATGGTATGTCAATGTCACTCCTCACTCCTCAATCTCAGGCTCTCGCCTACTTACGTTTGGCTGTTATGCTTCAAATTCGAACACCATTAATATCAACTAATTATTGATTATTCTTAAGTTTGACTAATGACTTTTGGATTTATGTTTATTTTGTTATGTTTGGACTTGTGGTGAATGCTTAATTTGTAATGTATTTTTAATTTTTTATGGTTTAGGTTTGTAGAAAAAACAATTTTAGTATATTGTTTAAGTTTTTTTTTTTTGGAAAAATGTAGAATAATTTTTTTAAAAAAAAATATTTAAGCCCAAACCCATATGATCCCAACCCATGGCGGCTTAGCTTGAACCCGGTGGTCCGGATCATATTACCACCTCTACCGGTCTTTAATATACGACTGATTTGGAGAGTTGATATTGGTATTAAAATATAAAACTTATTTTTTATATTTGTCAATATATTTCTAATTTATCTATATTAATGTACCTTCAACAATAATCAAGTAGGAGAGAGAATGAGGAAATTAAAGAAAATAACTAAGGTATTTTAAAAAATACATGTTATATTAACTAACTTAACTAATCAAATTAGATAAATATATCTTATAATAAAAATCGGAGGGAGTAATGATTTTTGGTGTTACTCCTGTGGACTCTCACCAGGTAAATACTTAATACTGCCCCAAAACTGGAAGCCCAAAAATCTGCTCTGCTCAGACTCTACAAACATCGAAAAAAAAATTGCGACAAGCCCAAATGCAATATAAGCCCAATTTACCAAAATACCAAGAAAAATTTTGTTTCCTTTGTTTCAATGAGCCCAAAACCAGAATGGCCCTAAATCTGGAAAAAAAAAACTTACAAGCAGAAATTATTAAAACATAGGGAAGGGACTAGTCTCTCGTGACGAACCAAATGTGCCACAAATGCTGAGGATAGAAGGGAGAGAAATATCTAACAACATGTGACTTATTTGATTGACGCATTAATTTGGAGTTCTACAACCAGAACCCCTCAGCATATCCAGATACGCCGTGAAGAACCTTCCGCATGCATGCAGGTTTAATTTCTATATATCCATTTCTTTTATTTATATATATTCTTTCTTCTTCTTACACATGTATGCCTTTCTCGGCCTTTCCTCATATCACTGCTTCCTGATTCATGAGCTATTTCTAGTTTGTATTCTTTTAGAAAAATTAGCTTTTATTTATGAAAGCAAAACTCGGCCTCAAACATATATATATATATAGCGACTCTAAATGCTGATTCACCATATTCCCTTTCAATGCTTATATTATTTATTATATTTAATTTGTTGGGGGTGTGCCTCTTATCTGTTTTCGTCCTGTGTTATATGATAATCTGCAGAAGTGGTATTTTGGTGTTATATAGTTTTTCAGGTCTAAATATCAGTATATCTTATATTGAAACTATATTCTATTCCATATTCGATATTGAATCATAATGGTAAATTAGGATACAATTCTTCTCCTTCTCTAATAGTGAAATAAAAGACGTGGGGCATGCATGTTACAATTATGTGGCTAGTTTTGCATTTTGAAAAATGGTGAGATACAAGAATAATTATTGTTTTATTGGCAACAATTTGGAGCATAATCTTTTTTCAGCTAACTTTTGATTGAGAATGATTCTTGAAATTTGAAAATTAAAAATCTATGGACATGTCTGTATCCTATTTTCTCTATATATATATATATATATATATATGTATATTTTAAAAAAATAAAAAATTGTTTGGCACTTTATTTTCAGTCAAGTGTTTTTTTATTAGATCAAGGGTTTTCTTTTCAAGGTTTAGAAGGCAAAGGGTTTTCACTTCTCCTAACAAGTCTCAGGATTGAAACTTGTATTCTTCTCCTTACAGGGTGAAGCCTCTTATCACCTCAACCAATAGCTTGTTAGCAATCAAGTGTTTTATAAAACAATAATTTGTTTCTTTTTTAAAAGAACATCTTTTAATTTATATATTTTTTGTTTTGTTTTGTAGAATTGGGCAATAAGTGAAGAGTCTTATTCCTTCAATGCCTGACCACTTGAGCTTTTTTCTGTCTAACCCAAACTCGGACTCTTTAGTCTCAATCTGAATGCCATCTCCGCTTCAGGTCTACTCAATGGTCACCGAATTTAATTTTAAGATCAATTATTTCAAACAAGTTTTTATATTCCTTTTGTTTCACATGTGACTTATAGAAAAAGTATCCAAACAATTTTGTTTTTGTTTTTAACGCATGTTCCCAAAAAAACACTTTTATAGAACAGTTTTGAACCAAAAAAAAAAAAAAAGGTCAGGAACAAACAAGTACTTTTGTTTTTTTCACAAGACAAGAGCCAAATTAAGCTGCAGCATTTGCTGACGTGCCACGAGGAATGCGATCTCTGCGTCACTTATGATATTGCTCAAATATCCAATCAAACACCACAATCTTCCCACTTGCTACAGAAAAGGCATTTCCTTGACCCCCTCACCACTAACACCTCCCAGTCCCATCCATCCAAAGACAAGGTCGTAGTACTGAGTCGTCACTCTTGTATCTCATCCTCGCATGCATCAATTATGTCCTAAGCTATCCTTTTTTTTTTTTTTTTTTGATTAAGGGTCTCATATCTCGAGACTTAGAGCATAGAAAGTTTTTACCTTTTCTAATAAGTGAACTTTCTAGGATTTAAATTTATATTATCCTCCTTACGGGGTGAGGCTGTTTACCACCCCCAACGAACTTGTTGGTGCTATCCTTTTTAAATACCCATACGCTTTCAATCTTTTTTCCAATTCCCTGTTCCGCCGCCCAGCCTCATGTTGGCTTTCAAAATTTATCCCTTACATTCAATAACTAGCAAGAGGAAGAGGCTTTCAAAGCTTTAATTTTGGGAAATTTGGACTCTGCTGATTTCTTTGTATGTCAAAGAATAATTGTCAATTCCATGCTAGTGAAAGAATTCACAATGAATATAGATGTGAAACTTCATGTAATTGCATTTTGCTTATTTTTTTTCTTACTAGAAAGAAAACTTGCAAAGCTTTCGAGTCCAAGGTTGTGTTTGGATTCCTAAACTACCAAAATGCTAGAATTTCTTTAAACATTCCTAACTTGTTACAATGTCAGTCAATCATGTACAATGATTTCTATAACAAGTAGCCTCTGTACGTTTCAATTTACCACAATAGGTGCATTGTTTCATAGAACCACCAGCATTTGATTTCACATGCCTTGAAGGATTATACCGTGGAGTTGCAGACTTGCCTAACCTCAGATCCCTAAAAACAAGCTCTCTTTCTTGTTGAGCAATAAATGAAAACACATGATTAATATTTGGCAGAGGATCAATCAACATAATTTGTGATTTTATAGAGGTAAATCTATCGCTCAGTCCTTTTAAAAACTTAATCATATCCCTATTCCATATTCTTATAAAACTCAATAACACCACAAGAACACTGTGTATTGCAAACTCAAGATCGTAGAGGTCGCATCGTAAGAAATTTGTCATACCCTTATCTTATTTTCACCTTTTTCAGAGTCTTTGTGGAAAATGATATGCAGTTCGGTGGGCAACATAGGAATAGCATAAATATACCGATAATATGTGCATGATTACAAAAATTACCTATAGGGGGTTCGTACATAATAATTACAAACTTTGTAGCTGGACAGGGCTCTAGGGTATCTAAACCCATCCCAGTGAAAAGGAAACATCTTCCCGTCTTCATTCCACAACTGCATTCCTCTCGTACAGTAATCTTCTCTGATTTCTACGTACCTTCTGTATTCACCTGTCTAATTTGTTGGTAGGGGAGGGGAGGGTGAGATTCGGAGAATCTTAGTTGGAAAACAGTATCAATATGCGTGCAAGATAAGTACTTAAGTATGATATGCTTGCATTACATAATTCATGCTCACACAATGACATATCTGCGTGCTCAATGTTTCAACCAACATACTCATGGCTATAGCATAAACAGAAACAAAGCTTCAATCATTCAAATATGTTTCATATTGTAACCCCCTGCCGTGATAATCGTAATTAAGATTCTAAAATGCGTGATTTAAATGAATTAGAGACCAACGGATAATTAAAACTCATTTTAATCCCTCCCATACGGTAGGGTTTTCACAAATTTTTCAAACATTCTTCCCTTATCCTGGTCTCAAATTTCAAGTTCAAATATAATTACCCTGTGTGATTCAATCACATTTCATACATATCAGAGTGTATAACAAAAATCCCGACAACCCCCGGGTTTCATTTACATATTAAAGGTTCAAATTCCCATATAGGGGAACACCACTATATCCAAAATAATATTTAATCCCAAATAAAAAATGGATAACCAACAACCGAAATCCGATATCTCCAAAGAGTCCTAACCACTCTTGGTTGTTTGCTTCCCTGTGGAACCGCCAGCCCTGTCTGTAGGTTTAACAATGGAAAGAATGAGATTCAAAAGAATCTCAGTAGTAACAAATCACTCATACAATATGTAAACATATAGCATGTAAGCAACCATTAACAACAGCATCAATAGCAACACAATGATACATGGCTTTCACCACAACGACAGTACTCACTAATCACGACAGCTTTTGCTGTATAACGCCAGCTCACGTTGGATAACGACAGCTATCACTAGCTATATAGGCAGCAATATCAGATATCATCACAAAACAATGATACACACACACACAATACATTTACTCATAGCATAAGAGAAAAGTCACTACCTTGTTCCTTCCGATGGTATTTAGGTAGAGGCTGTTCACAACCAGGGCAATTGTTGAATCCTACAATCAAAATCAAGAACGATAGGTTATTCTCTATTCTAAATTCTCACTTCCAGAACACTTAAAGTTGGTTATCACTTCAAATCTTTAGGTGGCTACTAGAAGCCTAGACACATGCCTAAAGGGTTGAGAAGTACTATCTCAAAGACCACCTTTTAGGGTGCCTTGTAAAACGTGCCGCTTCCTTCTTCCAATTTGGTCCTAAAATATTAAATATACAAGTAATAGGTCATAACCTATCCAAGTATCATGTTAGACTCTTCCATAGTATTTCTTGTGGTTATATTAGCTTATGGTGAAAATTTACCAAAATGCCCCTGGGGCCCAGCCCTGCTATACGTGGTCCGACTGTACTTTTCCCAAAATTTTGACATAGGCTATTCTGACATATTTCTGCCCAAGGAATCCATTTCTAAACTCAGAATTATCAATTTCAATGTTAAATTACAAATTTACCCTTGGCAGCCCCACTTTAAGGGTTTCAGGGGTGTTTTCATAATTATGCTTTTTTGGCCTTTTCCAAAAAAGTGACCAACTGTAACCCCACCTAATTTTCGGTCCTGAACGCAATGGAACCATCAAATCATTAAAAATCCAACGCCTACCCCTAGATCTAGCCCTGACCGAAATTATTGGGTTCTCCAGAAAAAATTGGGGTTTTTCGGTTTCAGCTGCGTAAACACGTTCCTTTCTACTCCTAACCACTTTATTGACTATTCCATTATGTTACAACTAACATTTAGTACCAATTTGGGCAGCATAATAGCCCCCCACAACCCATTTTCCATTTTTATGCACAAAGACAATCCGGCAAAATTTCACTGATTAAATTGTCCACAGCAGCCAGAATAGTCAATATACAAGAGTTTGGAAGTTACCTCAAGCTCCGACTAGCTTTTCTTTGACTTGGCTGAACCCTATCTGTTTCTAACACCAAAAGAGGAGCTTCCAAACCTTAAAGAACATAAAGGAGTAGCTTAGGATCGGAGTTATACGCGTTAGGAACTAGATCGTCGAAGAAATCGGCTTACCTTGCGAGTTCTCTTCTCCTTCTCTCTCTAAACTCTCTCAACTATTCTCTCTCTATTTCAGCTATTATGTACGTGAAAATGGCTGGAGAAAGAAGGCTGATGATATTTAATATCATATATTTATGATATTTAATTATTGATTAATTTCCAACAATTTCGGATTTTTCAGAAATTCTGGCAGATTTTTGCCCAAACTTTGAAAAATCATAACTACTTCTAGAAAAATCAAAATGGAGCGATTCCAAAGGCTATAGAACCCTTATTGAGTCTAGTTTCAAGGAAAAATATAGCATTTTACTATCTGGAAACATATCATTCCCAGATTTAATTTGTTTTGACCACTGCTCCAGAAAATAATCAATTTCGCTGGGCAAATTTAAAAAATTCATAACTCTTAGCTCACAAATCGAAATGACACAAATTATATGTCTATTTTGAAGCTTGATATGTGAATTTTAAGACTGGAAAGTTTCATAATATTTAGACAATATTTGCCTATTCAAAATGTCCATACAATCCGACTGCCCTGCACAGAATTACACTTGATAGTTTATTTTTTTCCAATTTTCAACCAATGTGTCCAATGGCTCCAAAATTATCAATCAAATCTATTTCTACACCATTTTTCACAAGAAAACCATTGGAATCACTAAAACAACCAAATTTCCATCACACATTCTCCAAAAGTGTTTATTCAACAATAATTACATTCACTTTTAAAGTGATTAGCCCTTAATCTTATTTTTGGGTCATTACACACATAATGAAGCAAAGCAATAACATACATCAATGCACCAGTACAAATATGAAATATATGTAGGAGATGTAAGTTTCCTACCTTAATTGCCCTTCCCTAATCCTTAAAGAGGTTCCTTGAACTTCATGCCTCAGCTTGGGCTCTCAACTTGGTCTTAAAATATCAAATGTACAAGAATTAGGTTAAAACCCATTCATGTACCATTTTAGGAACTTCCATAGTGTTTATAGTGGTTATATAAGCCTATGGTGAAAACTTTCCAAAATGCCCTAAGACCCAGCCCAACCTAGTCATGCCCGGTCCGGCTGTACTTTTTCTGAAATTTTGACCTAGGCTATACTGACATATTTTCGCCCAAGGAATTTATTTCCAGAATCGAAATTACCAAATTCACTATCAAATGACAAAAATGCCTTAGGCAGCCCTTATTTCAAGGTTTCAGGGGCGTTTTTGTAATTATGTTTTTTCAGACTTTTTCAAAAAAGTGATCAACTGTAACTCTACCTAATTTTCCCTTATGAATGCAATGGAATCATCAAATAATTGAAAATCAAACTCTAAGTCCCATTTCTGCCACTTGCCGAATTGCACAATTCTCGGTGAAAATTGGGGTTTTTCGATTCCAACTCCGCATACGTGTTCCTTTCTACTCTTAACCACTTTATTAATTATTTAATTACGTTACAACTACTATTTAGACCCAATTTTGGCAGCCCAATGCCTAGGCCATTACATTTCCAAAATTTAAAACCAAAGACAATCCGGCGAATTTCACCAATTAAATCAACCACAACAGTCATAACAACCAATAATCGAAGGTTTGAAAGTTACCTTTCGCTTCCTCTGGCTCTTCTGTCAACACCCATTTTCATTTCGATATTCAAAGAGTAATAAAGACTAGATTCCATGGGCATACAGAAAAAATACATATATACTGATAATAGTATTCGTTTACAAATCCGAAGTCGTTCGACGACAAAATACAGAGTACACAGAAATTCCAATAATTACAGGATTTCCCAAAAGATCTTAAGCATAAATTAACTATAACCATAAATTTCAACCTTGCCTCGAAACACATGCCAATCACTTCTCGGCGTCTACGCCTTTGCCTTTTGACCCACTGGCACCCGCTGAGATGTTTGTTTTAAAAAAGGGTGAGATTCTAATAAATCCCAATAGAAACATGCTATCATTCATAGAAAATGCGAAAAGCAAATATGATATGCACCATGTATGCACTAATTAATGAATAATATAAACACATAATCCTCATCATGTATACGTGAGTAGGGCCTAGCCCCACTAATTTACACCGGTTGGATTCTCACCAACTCCCAGTGCAAGTGCATCTCTGGTAGTAACTGCCCCCTCTAGGCAAACCATGTTGATTAATAAAGCACATTTACAAAAAATGGCATCCACACAATCATATAACTATGGCATGATGTATGAAGGATAATGTTCCTACCTCAAAGTTCTTTCAACCCCTTCTTAATGTGCCTCGTAAAACGTGTTGCTTCCGGCTTCTGACTCGGTCCTAAAATATCAAATGTACAAGAAATAGGTCATAACCTATCCAAGTATCCATTTAGACTCTTTTATAGTGTTTCTTGTGGTTATATTAGTCTATGATGAAAATTTACCAAAATGCCTTCAGGACCCTGGCCCGGCCCTGCCGTACCCTGCCCGACAGCACGTTTTTCCAAAATTTTGACTAGGGCTATCTTGAAGTATTTTCATCTGAAGAATCCATTTCTGGGCTCAGAATTACCAAATTCAATATCAAATTATGAAATTTCCCTTGACAGCCCCGTTTTAGGGTTTTAGGGGCGTTTTCGTAATTATGTCTTTTCGGGCTTTTCCGAAAAAGTGACCAACTGTAACCCCACCTATTTATGCCTCCTGAATCCAATGGAACCATCAAATTACTGAAAATCCAACTCCTTCCCTGGAATATGGTCTTGGCTGAAACATAGGTCAAGAAAAAGGGAGATGCACTTTTGTGTTTGAACTTCTAAAGCTTATGCCTTTTCACTCCTAATCCTTTATTAAGTCATTTAAACACATTCAAACCATGATTTAAAGAAATTTGGGCAGCATAACCCCTTAGGGTTAGGACTTTTCCAAATTTACAAATTTGACAAAAATCACCAAATCCAACCATACACTTCAACAATAACAACATACTAGTATGGATTTGAATTTTGTGAAGTTACCTCTTGAGTTCTTGAACTTTCTCTCTCTAGACGTCCTCCTCTCTCTCTCTCTCCTTAAGCTCAAAATGTGTCTTATAAACCATGTATTCCATAGAGAATAAGGGTTTAGAGAAGGTTTTCATGCATGATTTCAAGAAAAAAATGCTTAAGAGATCAACTCTTACCTTAAGCTCCTTCTTCCTTCTCTCTAGATCTACTTGATCTTCAAAGCTCTCCCTCTCTCTTCTTTCTTTTGTGTTGGCCGAAATGTGCAAGGGAAGAGGAAGAAAAAGTGTTTTATAAAATATCTCCATTTCCTTTAATCACTTGATTTCCAAGATGTCATCTTATGGTGACACTTGTCATTGGTCTTATCTCCGTCCAATTGTGTCATAATGCTTCAATTAGCTTTGAACTAATTTTCTCCTCTTTGAGTCCCCCTTATGCCTCCACTAACCAAATGGCTTCTTCAAAATAATCTAACTAGATACTCAAGTATTGTACCATAATCATGACTGCTTTGTCTAAGAAGTAATATTTTAATGCAATTAGACAAGTGCTCTTCTTAATCAATTATAAACTAATCACCTTATGATAGGATAATGACACTTGGCATATTTAATTCCATTAATCATTTTTCCCTCCCATTTTCCTTGTGCTAGGCAAAAATTTACAAGAAAAGGGAATAGGAATTATTTCAACATTTCCATAATTCTTGATTTATTCCAAATATACATTCTCCTTTATTTTCCTTAATTATATGAAATTAACTTCAATTAATTGGAAAATAATTAATCTTGTGCTAAATTGGCAAAATTATGATTTTTCTATTACCATTGTAATCTAATTTCCTTTCTTGAATTAATTTGCCCATTTTCTTATGAATATGAATATTTCTAAAATTCATAAGTTCCAAATTTCATGAATATTCACCATTTTATTGAATTTACCAAATAATTACAATATATTTGGTGAATATAAAATTTAGGGTGTTAATGTTCTCCCCCATTTAATTAAATTTTGTCCCCGAAATTTGCTACATTTATACATTCATAAATTCTGGGTAATGTTTCTTCATACTTTCTTCTGTTTCTCACGTAGCCTCTCTGGGTGATAACCCTTTCTAGATGATCTTGATGAACAGAATGGTCTTGTTTCTGAGTTGCTTTTACTGCCGATCGATGATTCGGTTAGGCATGACTTCGTACGTCAAATCTTCATGCATTTCCACATCTTCGTATTCTATTACATGTTCTGGATCAGGTTGATACTTTTTCATCTGGGAAACATGAAAAACATTGTGTAGCCTGCTCAGATTTGGTGGCAAAGTGATGCGGTAAGCTATAGGCCCAATCTTCTTCAAGATTTCGAATGGTCCAATGTATCTTGGTTGCAGCTTCTTTGCTTTCAATGCTCTGCCAATACCCGTAACGGGTGATATTTCATGAACACGTGGTCACCGACTTCAAATTCTAGAAGTTTTCGCCTCTTATCTGCATAACTTTTCTGTCGGCTCTGATAAGCTAACAACCTCTATTGAATCAATCGTCATCTAATTATTTCTTATCCCATATCCAACCAGGGGGACCTCATGGTGCGTCTTCATACTCAGTAACAAAGCAAATATATACCTTCACAGCTACACAATTCTCTAAATAAAGGTCACCATGTTCCTCTAAAGTTCTCTTAATTAAGAAACGTTTATTGTCGAAAAATAAATAAAGAAAATAAATGACAAGAAATTACCCTCTCTTGTCCATTTTAAAGAAAAGTAATTATATTCATGGACAGTTTTAGCTATGTAGCACTTGAACATATTGAATGAAGGAAGCTAATATTAACGAAATTTTGAATAGAAGCACGCATTAGTAACATATATAGACACACATATTGAAGCAGACTTGATAACAAAACAAGACAATTGAGGCAAATTAAGGTGAACTTAAACATGAGTAGCAATAACGGAGATTAATAATAGAGGTGGAAGGCAAGAACCATTTAAAAGACAAATTATATAATATGGATTTCAGACATGTATGATCGTATTTCAGATGTGAATAAGTCAAATTACTCAACCCCCATACAAGCGAATCACATATCTAGTGAGTAAACAATGTTTCCATTGTGAAATATGTTTCAATAGAAGTGTTCTTCTTATTGCCTCGACTTATTTTTTCTCAAAAGTATATATACTGATGAGCTTTGCGTGTACACACACATGCAAACCACTTGTACATATAAATAAATACAAAAATTAAAGTAAAATATAAGATGACATTGCGAAGCTTATGTGATAAGCTTTATATTGGACAAGGTATTAATAAAAAATCCATTTTCCCCATTAAATAAAACACCCAGCAGCTGCCTTACCTTTATTCTTCGACCAGCATCAGCATTAGAAAGAAGAGGGAAACGAAGAGGAAGAAGAGGAAGTTAGACAAGTTTTCTCTTACATTTTAGACTAAGGTAAGTATCTATACTGTCATTCGATCTTCATTTGATGGATATTTTGGTAATAGATGATGGCTGAAAACTGGGGATTAGAGAGAGAAAATGAAGAGCTAAATAAAATGACTATAGATAAGTGTATAGGTAGATGTATTTTTCTTTTTTTGCCTAGTGTATAGGTAGATGTATATTGATTTCCTATGGCACATATATGTGGAGGATATGCTTGCATGGTGGAGATTCAAAAATCTGGAATGTTAAAGCTGAAGAACACCCACAGTTTTATTGTTTTATCATGGGCTAAAATTATATTTAAGTGAATAATAATAAGATGTGCTTAGAATTTAGAGACTCCAATGTGTTAAATGAATGAAATGAAGTTGTAAAACAAAGTTTCATGCTCTCTCTCCTGTTTCAGCCAATTCTAGAAAGGAAATAATTAAGTTTTGTTGAACATTGTACCTCCTGATGTGTTTATAAGAGGATTTTGTATGGTAGGGAGCATATTTTCAAAAATTGAAAGCTTGTCAATCATGAGGAGATGCTTTCCAAATGTTTTAGAGAATCTCTTAGTACTTAAATGCTAAAGACATTAAATAGTATAAATTTTAATTAGTTGTATGAGGATGAATGTTTGATGGGCTTGAATGTTGGACATTTAAAAATGAAACTAGCCGCTTTTTTAAGATGCACAGATGTGGTTTAAACGTCCTAAGTTGGTAAATCAGTTTATGAAATGTCTAAAAATCCCTAGGTAGTGTTTAGCAACAATGGAACGGAAATACAAAGTTGATTTAATTTCCTATACCACGGCCCTATTTATATGAACATGTTAGAGATGGTTTTTAGTTAATCTAAAGGGCTTCCAATAGATTTACATAAATAATGTGTTGCCTAAGGTCCCTTGAATTTAATTGGAAGCGTTGCAAGGTTAAATGAGATTTTTGGATGATAATGAGTGTCTCGGATCTAGGGAATATAAAGTAGCTAGGGAAGTAAGTGGGATTTTCTAATTTTAAGTTCAAAGACTGATTCCTCATGCAAAATAATGTAGGATGGATTTGCACGAGGGACTCTCAAAGAAAGGTAAGAAAGTTATGAATTAAAGTAAAGGAGAGCCTAAGAAGAAGAATTGAAAGTTGAGTTAGAAATGGGGCAATGGGCAAAGTTATTTATTCAATAGTAATACATGAAAATTTTATGCATCGATATGCCTATGCATATATAATTGTTAGGCTTCAACTTGAGCAAAGATTACACGAGAAAGCAAGAGCAAGAGGAGCAAGAAGGGAGAGTAAGTTTAAGGAAGATATTACGAAATGTAGTAAAAATTATTGACTCTTGTATAGTTTATGCTTCGTTGCTTACATGTTTGTTTGTCATGTATGTCATAAAAATAAAAGAATGTATAAATTTATTCAGTAAAATTCATGTATTTAAATTCACATACATCATAACAACAGAAAAAAACCTAAGTTAAATACACTACCTACTACTTTTTTTATTTTTTATTTTCTTACTATTTTTTGCCAACCCTTTTTACTATTATTATTTAATGACGAGATAAGCGGACATCATGCATGTTCTTCTTCCTTTTCATTCTTTTCATTTTTCCGTTCATAAATAGACTAAAAAATCACTTTCTCTAATTACATGTCACCATGTTTCTCTAAAATTCTCTTAACAAAACAACATTTATTGACAAAAAAAAAAATAAAAGACAAGAATTACCCTCTCTTGTCCTTTTTACAGGAAAAACTAATTAATTCATGGACTGTTCAGCAGTAAATTGAATCTTGTTCATGATCTATTTTAGCCATGTGCATGGGCACTTGAACTATTTGAATGAATGAAGCTAATATTAATATATGATGAATTTACACACACACACACACTCTCTCTCTCTCTCTCTCTCTCACATTGAAGCAGATCTGATGACAAAACAAGAGAATATCGAGGCAAATTAAATTAAGAAAGAAAGAGATCAGAGAAACTAATTAATTAAACATGAGTGGCAGTAACAGAGATTAATAGAGGAGAAAGGCAAGGATCTAATAAAACACTTGTTATATAATAATATGAATTATTTCAGACAGACATTCGTATTCTAGACGTGAACAAGTCAAACTACTCAACCCCTCATCTACAAGTGAACCACATATCTAGTGAACTATGTTTTTGTAGCGGCAATCTTATTATTGCTTCCACTTATGCTATTTTGAAAAATATATTTTAATTATCATGTATTTTTGTGGATTTGTTCATCCCTGTTTTCATAATAAATAGACATAATAACCGAAGAAGTTTCACTTGGATCGGGTTGCTATAAGTCATCCGTTTCGACCTGACCAGGAAGAAGTTGAAGACGAATCTGGGGGTGGAGAAGAGAAAAGAAGAAGTCGGACTGGATGATGATGGTTGAACGATAATGGAGAGAGAGGAGATGGTGGTGATGTGGTCTCTGGTGGTGGAAAACACGATTTGGACGGCGAAAATCTATGCCGACGATGGTGAGTGAGGATCGAGGGAGAGTTGATGATGGTGAGGTGATGGTACATTGGAAGTGATTTTCTTATCAAGGGGAGTAAAGGGGGAGTAAAACTAATGTTATTATCAAGAGGAGTAAATAAGATATTATCATCATGTGGAGTAAAGACCATGTTGTACTCTTTTCCTTAACTAAGGTTTTGTCCCACTAGATTTTCCTGGTAAGGTTTTTAATGAGGCAGCTTCAATTTGTATTGTGTACTCTTTTTTCTTCACTAGGTTTTTGTCCCACTGTGTTTTTCCTAGTAAGGTTTTAATGAGGCACAATATTTGTTCATAGACATCCAAAGAGGAGTGTTGTAAAATACTAGATGATGCGAATGTCCATAAACTCCCAACTCTTGGCTTTTCACTTTCTACACTCCACAACCTCTTTAATGAATAATCTTTAGGATATGGCAAAGAAAAAAAAGAAAAAAAAAATCTTTAGGAGTTTTTATGCCTATAACTCAAAGGATACAATGTGTGCACTCATGAGGATTAATTTTGCTATTTAGTTTATGTAACTCTTGATTGAGGTTGAGTGCCTATATATAGAGCACTATGTACTACACTTTGGTTGCATCCAAATGAATAAGATATTGCTCCATCTTTCTTTCCAATTCTCTCTTCATATCTTTTCATCTCTTTCCTCTCAATCTCTTATATCTTCTTGATTTCCTAACAAATATGAATTATTTCCAGACAGACATTCGCATTCTAGACGTCAAATTACTCAACTCCTCATCTACAAGTGAACTATGTTTTTGTAGCAGCAATCTTATTATTGCTTCCACTTATGCTATTTTAAAAAATATATTTTAATTATCTTGTATTTTTGTGGATTTGTTCATCCATGTTTTCATAATAAATAGACATAACCAAAGAAGTTTCACAATGACCCAAAGCGGGGATAGTTTCACTGAGATCGGCGCTATAAGTCATCCGTTTCGACCTGACCAGGAAGAAGTTGAAGACGAATCTGGGAGTGGAGAAGAGAAAAGAAGAAGTCGGACTGGATGATGATGGTAGAACGATGACGGAGAGAGAGGAGATGGTGGTGACGTGATCTCTGGTGGTGGAAAACGCGATGGCGGTAATCGACGCCAACGGTGGTGAGTTAGGATCAAGAGAGAGCTGATGACGATGGTCTGTGATGTTCCTCTCCCTTTTCCTCCCTTGGAATGCGACCTTCCCCCTCCGGTGCGGCGAAGTTCTCAGACCGATCGTGGGTGTCTGCATGGAAGGTGGATGGCGAGAGTGGAGAGGAAGGTGGTAGTCAAAGGTGATGGTGGAGGTCTCCCTTTTACCGATCCGACTCGATTCGGGCACCCGTCTGGACCCGACCAGGAAGGTGCAACCTTACTCTATTTCTTGCCGGAAAGGAGAAAGAACCAACTGAGAGTATTACAATACACAAAAAGAATAGTCCCACATTGATTGTATAAACATTGGAGTGAAGGTATATAACTTAATGGTTGGTCCTATCAAATTGACTTGAGTCATTTTGATGGAAAAATCAACCTAATATATATACTTCATTAAAAATCTAATATGGTATCAGAGCCATCCGATCAATGGGACAAAAAAAAAAGAAAAAGAAGAAAATGAATATTGAAAAAAAAAAATATTGTGGACCTGAGGCATCTGAGACTTAAAAAAAGAAAAAGAAAAAGAAAAAAGTACAAGCCCAGGAAAAAAAGAAAAAAAAGTAGTAGGGAGAATATTACAATACACAAAAAGAATAGTCCCACATTGATTGTATAAACATTGGAGTGAAGGTATATAACTTAATGGTTGGTCCTATCAAATTGACTTGAGTCATTTTGATGGAAAAATCAACCTAATATATATACTTCATTAAAAATCTAATAAAGAGCACAGAGGACTCAAGGAAATGGAACTCGACTCCATATGACCCGGTTGAGTATATAGAGATGTAAAAGATATACTATATTTTCCAGGTCATTTGGGATCTGGCCAAGGCATTTGGTAGAACAGAGAATGAAATGAAAACTAGCAAGTGAGAAACAAGAAGAGGAAAGAAGGGAAATTAAAGAAATGCATACCTCAGGAGACTACGAATTGATGGAGAGGAAGCCATCCTGATATTGCGTGTAAGAATGAATATACAGGGATGAAATATTCATACGCACTTCGTATATATGAGTGCCTTCGAGTTGAATTATAGACTTATAGTTGGTGAATGAAGTTGAGATGTTTCATGTTTGAAATACTGCATAACGTGAGCCTATACACCGACTCATTGTAGCTTTTTATAATTTAATATATCATTTTTCCTTTTCTTGAAAAAAAATGTTCATCACAAATATGAGTAGGGAGGCAATCAGAAAAGTTTAGTTCGGAGCAATTTATACGTTATATTATAACTAATTGAAAATTTTATTCTAAACATTTATTATATAAATGTAAAACAAGTATGTTTACAGATATTCATTATTAAAATTGAAGATCGGAAGGTGTGGAGAACGGCAGGTATCAACATCAGCTACACATGCTGGCTCCTCTGGAAAAACCGATGCAGTCAAGCCTTTGAAGGGTCATCCAACGACCCAAAAGTGATAGTTCACAGATGTATATACCATCTCTCGGAAGGTGTGGAGAACGGCAGGTATCGACATCAGATATTCCAGGTTCCAGATCGAGGTCTTCTTCATTGGCAGCCACCGGGTACAGGGTTTCATCGCCTTGACGTTGACGGCTCGGTGAATAGGGAGGGTCACGCTGCTTGCGGAGGTGCTATTCGAGATCACGAAGGTCACTGGATTCGTGGATTTCAACAGAAGTTAGGTCATACCTTCCCAACTGCTGCTGAAATTCATGCAATCCGTCGAGGCCTTTTACTATGCAAGAAGCTAGGACTGAAGAAAATCAAGTTGTTCACAGATTCCTTGCAGGCAGTGCATCTATTATCCACCCATTGTGATCCTGATCATCCTTTGAATGACGTTATTTCGGAAACTAAATCCCTTGTTTACAGCGACTAGGAGTTGGAAATTTCCCACACTCATAGGGAAAGTATTCGTTGTGCAGACTATCTGGCGCGCACTGCGCATATGGTTCCACAAGACTACGTCGAATTAGGGCTTCCCCCATTGGAATGTATTCACCTCTTTGCTTTGGATTGTGGTTCATTACCACAGAACCATTATGTAGGCTCTAGCCTATAGCTTCTGTCATTTTCAAGCTTTGCTTGCCATTGTATCCAAAAAAAAAAAAAAAATTGAAGATCGGAGAAACATAATATAAAAATTATAAAATATAATGTGTGTTATACAGGCGCGCACACAATCGGTTTAATCTTTTCCCCAAAATTTCAATGAAGTTCATAAAAATTTAAAGAAAATTTTTCAATAATTATTAAAATTTATGTAAACAGTAAATTCTTGCCCTTCATATAAACTTTTTTTTTTCCCCAAAAAGGTTCTATCACAGAATTTGGTGTCTTTTAGCCAAATTAGTTGAAAATGATTAGTGCCGCTAACTACTTAGATTCTCCGAATAGACAACATTCCCTCCCTCTGCCATTCTTATAACAAGGGAAGATAAGTTGTGAGATATTGGGACGGTAGAATGCGTAATAAAAGTCCCATTAGGCCAATCGTTTTAGAAACAACTTCCTGGAAATTGCCTCAAATTACAAAAATGCCAAACATTTAATTTCTGATCAAATCATGTTTAGACTAAAAAGAACTGGCAAGAACTATATGATAAAATATGAGACTATGAATATAACAAGGGAAGATGAACAAGACATTTAAAAGTGGTTGGGAAGGGGAGAGCGGCAAGATCATGGGCGTGTAGAGAGTAGAGGACCGTGGTTCAAGGTGATTTCGGTGGGTGTATTTTTTTCAGTATTTTTAATTTTTCTCAATTTCAATCTCATTTCAAAAGGGATGATGAGTCACAATGTCTCGCAATAGAATGTTCATGATTTAATCTATATTCTTGTGAGATTTCTTATCAATGATTAAAACCAGACCTGCACCAAGAAATGAGTCATGTAGACTGTCACAGAGTCATGGAGCATTGGAGAAGAACTTGGTATCATTTTGGTAATATTACCTAATTTTGTTGTTTCTAATTCATTAGGTTGGGAAGGAGAGGGTGTTTTTGAAAGGTGAGGGGGTATTTTGATATTTTCACAATATACTTAACATTTGTTAAGGCAATTTAACAGTGATGGTATTTTTGCTCTTATTTTGCAAGTTTATAGTTACTTTTGTATATCTGAAAAGCATATGGTGTTGGATGCATTTTTTATAAAAACTCATAAGTATTTTTGCACCTTAATCTTAATAAAAATATAAAAAGTTGCTTATAATTCCTTTCCTAGTTTTTTCTGAATTCTTTTCATGAATATAATTTTTTCTAGATAAATTTATTTTCTTGAAGCCTTAATTAATTTCTTTTAGAGCCTCAATATTCTATATATCATTATTTTAAAGCTTCAAAATTAAGGATATTACATAAGAAAATTGTGTTTGGTCTTATATATGGCTTTTCATGTATTAATATCTATTTATTGATAAAAATAAAGTCGTAATTTGAGTTTACGATACTAATTTATATTATTGTTACGAGTTTGCTTAAATTTATGAATTTGACAACCTTGGTACCTAAAGCTTGTTCCGAAAAACACTTTTAGACATGTGGCACTTGAACATATTGAATGCAGGAACCTAATATTAAGGATATTTTGAAGATAAATGGATAATAGGAAAATATGAAAGCATTTAGAAGAGAATTTGGAAGAAGCCGAAGGATGAAAAGAGGAAGAAGATTAGTGACAAATGGGGAAGAAATTAGTAATTAATATACGAGGAACTTAGACACACACATATATTGAAGCAGATTTGATGACAGACTAATTAAATTAAGATAGAAAGAGAGAAACTAATTAATTAAACATGATGAGTGGCAGCTACAAGTGAACAAGTCATTACTCAACCCTTCATATACAAGTGAACCACATATCTACAGGTCATACTATTATTGCTTTGACTTATGCTTTTAAAAATATATGTATCTTTTAATTATCTTGTATTTTTCTGGATTTATTCATCTACGTTTTCATTATAAATAGACAGAATGTAAAATCTGAAGTTTGAACGCACAAGAAAAAAGAATAGATAGCTCGGTTCTGGATTTATTCATCTACGTTTTCATGCAATTGTAGAGTCGCAGCTTTACCTTCTCTACATTCTCTTAGCCCATACCCATGATTGCTGCTGTGTTCCATGCTAATTTCCCTACTCCATTTGTTTTCATTCTTCTCCCATACCCATGATTGCACAGTCATAACTCCTTCCCTGAACAAAGGCGCACCTCCCCTGCATTTTTCATCCCTCTTCTCCCATTCCCGTGGCTGTGGGTCTTGCTATTTGCTGCTGCAATTGCGTTCTCAGTTTGTGCATTTCCCTTTAAACTTGTAAAATTTATATCAGTTTGTTCTCTGCTTGTTAACCGTTAACTGATAATTGATATTAAATTATTTTCGCACTGCCTGATTTTTAGATACAAGAGAAGAGAGAGGTGGAAGCTTGTCTCTGAATATTCGCATAAAGGATCTTGAAGGAATACTTGTGAGTTCTAAACATTCTTTGAATAATTTTTTTTTTTTTTAAGTCGTAGAATCTGTTGAGATTGGTTTTGGTTGTTTGGGTTGGCAAAGAAGATGTTGCATAGCCACAATTTGGTGCACCGAAGGTTAAATATCTTTTCCAAGTGAACTTTGTAGTGGCTAGTTCTGTTTGATTTTGCAGGTTCCTTGGAAGAATGAAAACCAATATAATATGTTTATATTCTGCCCGTAATCAGATGGTTGGTTCACCAAAGCCGCTGGATTCTAAATTGAAATAATGAAAATGATAATGGTTTCTAACGTCCTTTTCTATGGACCAAAACAAACCATATCAATTGGTGCCTTCTACATGTTTTCATTTTAGTTTCTGAACTTAGTTGTTCATGGAATGTTGTTCTTCTAGCAATTGTCTTGGAATTTCTAGTTGTTTTGCTGATTTAAATGTGGAAGCATTGAATTGATTGTGTGTTTCCACCCCTAGCTAGAGCTGAAACTGTGGTGGTGATTGTATTTTTAATTCCAAATGTATACTATGGGCTATTTTTTGAATAGACATGTATCCTTTGAACTCGGTCAGTTTTCCCTTCTATTTAGGAAGTACTTAGTTGATGAATATGACTTGATCCTAAATATAGGATCTTGATGCATCATTTTATCTCATTTATTAGATTCTTTTTTTTTTTTACATTTTTCTTATTAATTTTATAAATTTTCTCACTTTGTTTTCTTCTACCACGTTTGATGCCCTCAATAAAAGAGAGGTATTTTAGAGAAAGCCACACACACATCCGTGGACTGGGACCCGTGAGAAACGAACGCTGTGTGACTTTTTTTCTGATCGAAAATCGGGCGACTGCACCCAGCGTGCACAATTTAAAAATTTCATATTAATTTAATGAACAAAGTGTATCTTTTATGCCTCAGATAGGGGAAGTGAGAAAATGAACGTTTTTATTGGGACAATACTGGGAAGACCTTTACTAAATAGCTGCGTCAGCATCCCACCCCATCATATAAATAAAGGGTTTGTTTGGTATGAAGGGAGGGAAAGAGAGGGAGACAGAAAATTTTTTTGAGTTGAATTTTCTTTAAAAAAAGAAAAAAGGTGAGATAAAAAGTTTTAAATTGATTTTTCTCATTTTTTTATTTTACATCTTCGTTTTATTAAAATTTTGTAGTCTTACTGCAATTTTCTTAAACTTAACTCAAAAAAAATATTCCCTCCCATTTTTCCTTCCAAATCCCTCCTACCAAACAAACCTGTCTAACGAAGAAGTTATTTTTACATCCCGTTTGCTTCTTCACAAAAATACCTCTCGACGTAAAAGAAAATGACATCCTATTTCTAGCTGGTTCACCCATTTAGCAGCTCCCTGGAAATACCATCCTCTCTCTCCCTTTCTCACACGCATTCCAATAGAAACACATCCACAATCCCATGATATAAAGAACAAATGGGACCACATGCCCAGATATCCACAAACGGAATATTCCTGCCAGAACTCCGGTAGTCGACCACCGAAACTCTGGTTGGGGAGGCCAGTGTGGTAATTTTTTTTTAAAAAAATATATAAAGGCGTTTATATCATTTTCTTTAAATTTTAAAAAAACAAATCATGTATTAACATCTTTATGATATTATGAATAACCAAAACTTCATTTTATCCTTTTCTATTCTTTAAGTTCTTTTTGTGGGATTTTTCCTATAATCCTTTTTAATTTTTAATCCAGTTTTGAAATAAGTTTTTTTTAAGGTATTGTGGTGGTGATGGGAAAGATATGTTAGTATGGTAGGCATAAACCTAAGCCCCAAAGGACTCCACAATAATTTCTCAAATTTATGGATCTTATTTACAAATATTTTTTTATTTGAAACCCATTTATAATTAGGGTTTTGCTGGAAAATTGATTTTTTTTTTGGTATCTTTTCGCAAATCAAAGCATCCTTGCACCAATAACAACTGTGCATGACTCTGAAGATATTATGAGGGTAATATTGAAATTTTGACATTTCTGATCAGTATATGGATGTGACAAAGTTTGCTTAACCATCACGAAGCCTAATCCATTCTCACCAAACTTACACAAAATAGAAAGGTGGATGCATAATAAAATGAGAGCTGGAGGTTAATGGTGGAGTATAATATATGGCAATATGATTGGATATTATAATGGTCAAGGCAAATTTGGCAGGTTATTCATCTAATGGTTTAGAAGAAAGGAGACAAATTCAGTGATATGTATAGCTTGAATTTTCTAGAATTTAATCATCAACTATATATAATATATATATGATATTTTGACGGGGCCAATTCCTTTTACAATTATCTACAACTTATAGTTGAAGAATATAAAACATAACATAATCTAAGATTATGTGAGCAAAAAGGAATTAAAATTCCTAATTATAAACCCCATCCACCCCACCACGAAGAGCAACTGTAGGGAATTTCCATTAAAATTGTTCATATATGATGAGGGTATTTCAATTTTCCAATTCCCTTAACCTCCACCCTCTTCCTTGCTAAAAACAAAAGTCATCTTAAATAATTTCTCCCTCTCCCAATGAACGGCCAGATTCATCACATATTGAGAACAATATCCTTGTGATTATCATATCTTCTAAAATCTCACATTTCTTTTTTAATATACACTACTACAAACTAGACTTTTTACTACACTAAATGACGTCCCTTTTTTAAGTTAGGGACATCCAAAATTCAATATTTGGCGGGAGGCTTTGGCGCTGGATGAATTTAACAAAAAAAAAAAATTTCAACCACTTTAGACGTCCCCTGCATAAATGGGGATGTCTAAAGTGAGCTTTAGACATCCCCATTTTGACTGGGGACGTCTAAAGTGAGCTTGAGGCGTCCCCATTTTGACTGGGGACGTAGAACCATCACCTCATGCAACTGTAGAGTCGTAGCTTTACCTTCTCTACATTCTCTTGGCCCATACCCGTGATTGCTGCTGTGTTCCATGCCAATTTCTCTACTGCATTTGTTTTCATTCTTCTCCCATACCCGTGAGCGCACTGTCATAACTCCTTCCCTGAACAAAGGTGCACCTCCCCTGCATTTTTCTTCCCTCTTCTCCCATTCCCGTGGCTGTGGGTCTTGCTATTTGCTGCTGCAGTTGCGTTCTCAGTTTGTGCATTTCCCTTTAAACTTGTAAAATTTATATCAGTTTGTTCTCTGCTTGTTAACCGTTAACTGATAACTGATATTAAATTATTTTCGCACTGCCTGATTTTTAGATACAAGAGAAGAGAGAGGTGGAAGCTTGTCTCTGAATATTTGCATAAAGGATCTTGAAGGAATACTTGTGAGTTCTAAACATTCTCTGAATTTTTTTTATTTATTTTAAGTCGTAGAATTTGTTAAGATTGGTTTTGGTTGTTTGGGTTAGCAAACTAGATGTTGCATAGCCACAATTTGGTGCACCGAAGGGTAAATATCTTTACCAAGTGAACTTTGTAGTGGCTAGTTCTGTTTGATTTTGCAGGTTTCGTGGAAGAATGAAAACCAATATAATATGTTTATATTCTGCCCGTAATCAGATGGTTGGTTCACCAAAGCCGCTGGATTTGACTTCCCTAGGTAAAACTAAATGACAAAAACATGGTTAGATCTGAGGTTTTGGAAATTGGTTTTCTTTAGATCAAAATTCATAAAAGAAAATAAAGCTAAACCTAATATTTTTGGTATTTTGGAAAATGATAAAGAAAATGAATTGGATTAAAAAGAGATTATATGATAAGATGAACCTTGGTGGCAAATTTGATGGCTTTCCTAGCTTCTTTAAAATAATTTGGGAGTTATTTTTGCATTAAGTCAAATAAAAAACCCTAAGCAATCGCATTAGGTCCAATCTACCTAATAAATGACTAGTCATACAATCGCATTCTTAGTCACCTCTTAGATAAATTGTTAAAGACCCACTTGATGTGTATTTAAAATGGATTAATGCACTTGATTCCTCTTACTTGAAAGCACAATCGTGACACTCAAATTAAATTAAATCCATCACATAATCTAGATATCACATAGAATGTATAACTTCATTAATCCAATAGGAAAATAAATCCAATCAAATTCAAATGCACCAATACCAAATTCAATACAAAATAATCCATCATAGACAAATTATCACTTATCTAAGTTTCAAAAATACACACATATCAATGCAAATTCAATCCACACAGACATAATGTATAATTTAAGCTAATGAAAAATAATGAACTCCCTTTGTAGAACCTTGAAGCTCTAGCCACTTTTTTTGCCACCAAGACTCAGTGGAATCTAGCCGCATATAGTCATGGCCACAACACACTCCAAGATAACCTCACAAAAAACCTTGAAAACCATAGAGAAACCACTGCCCAAAATGTATGAATTTGAATGAAGAAAAAAATGGAATTAAATGGAAGAAAGAAGCTGGACCGTGGGTTTTTTTAGAGATTGAGAATGACAATGAACCGAAGCTAGAGAGGATGAATATGGAAGGAATGATGAGCTGGTGCTGGACATGGTCGGTGGTGACTATGGAGGTGAAGTTTGGTGCAGTGAAAGGAAGAAGGAAGGGAGGCGATAGTGAAGATGCAGGGGTCAGACAGAGGAGCACAGAGGAATGGTGGTGGTGACTGTGGTGTTGGAAAAGGAGAACAGAGGATGAGAGAAGGTGGATGTTGGTTTCGGTGGAGGGATGAACCAGAAATGGTAAGTGTGAGAATGGAGGTGGATGACGGTGGTGATGAAGATGACGATAATGACTATAGTGGTTGATCTGCTCAGTCCGGCGGTGGTGATGTGATCCAGAACTGACCAGCGACACTCCTTCACTCTGTTCTCCAGCTTCCGATCTCTGCCTTTCGCCCCACCAGCTGATAGGTCTCTCCCTCTCCGGTGTCTCTACTCTGGTTTAAGAGGTCGCCGGCAATGGTAATCAATGGAGGTCGTGGTGTGGTGTGGAGAAGATGATCATCTCGTGTGTTACGTCGCTCCCACTTTTCAATGTCACTCCCGGATCTCAATCAGCGCTGCCCCCCACACCGAGTTCTCAGCTCACAACTCCTGTTCCATATCCAGTCGCGTCTCCGTTTCTTTTCCTTTTCGGGTCTGTCTCTCATTCGGCCCAAATCACCCAGAGCCCAGCTCTCAAATTTTGGGTCTGCCTTCACAGTTGGGTCTTCTTCTTCTTTGTTTTTTAATATATATTGGGCCTGCCTTTTTTTTTTTCTTTTCTTTCTTTCTTCTTGACCCAATAAATTGAACATCCAAAATCCTTAATTTCTTTCTTTAATAGCTACAATGTAAAATTAAGCACAAGGTAATATCAAAAATTTAAGGGATAATTGAAAATAAATAATAATTAATAAATTTTGACCATTTTTTCCTTAATTACCATTAATTCAAAACAATGTCCCTAATTAAAATTTGTACTTAATCATACAATAATGTCCTAAAAAATACATTAAAAATCCCCAATTAACTATGAAAAATCATATAAAATTATGGTTTAATCAGTCCCTCTATTTTTAGCAAGGAACAAAAAACCGAACCGGGTAATGAACCGGTCATAGCATAGGTTCAAGGGTTAATGGGTCAACCGGGGTCTAACCGGTAGTTGAACCGGTCATAACCGATCATATTAAAATATTATAATTTATTAGTGATAATATATATTAATATATTTTTAAACTTCTATAGATAAAAATAAAGATTTTTAGAAAAAAAATGTTTAAAATCTATTAGTATTAGTTATAATACCTATACTTATGCAAAGATATCTCATTTTCTATAATTATTATATCTTTTTAAATAATTTTTTTCATTATTTTCTTCATTTTTTTAGATTTGTTCTTTCTTTATCTATTTTTCTCTTCATTTTAGTTTTCAACTTTCCATTTTGCCCTCAAAAAACACAAAATAAAAATTTGGAAAATTAAAAAAAAAGAAAGAAAAGAAAGAAACCGGGTCAACCGGTTGGACCACCGGTTTTAACCGGTCTGACCGGTTCAACGTGTCTGACCGATTTACTGATCAAACCGGACCGGACCAGGGACCGGTTCCCGGTTCAACCGGTCGAACCTGCCGGTTCAGTCCGGTTTTTTGTACTCTGATTTTTAGACGTTAAAACCATTTTTTCTAGTAGTGATATATCCAATCTTATTAGAAAGATATACATCCCTTGTCTCTATGTAAGAAGAATCTGCGTGGTCCATTCTATTTTTTTTTTTATTTTACATATACTTTAATTAAATGTTTCTTGGTCCAAAAATACAGTTATACAGTATATCTTTTGTGCCTCAGATAGGGAAAATGAGAAAATGAAGGTTTTTATTGGGACAATACTCGGAAGACTTTTACTAAATTACAGTCGAACTTAAATTTTTATTTAATTTGATTGGCACGCCATGGCCATGCATGGTTAAAAAAACTATAAAAAGTAAGGATCTTTGAGAAAATGACTCTGAAGTTATTTAATACAATTTTTTTTTAAAAAAATATTTTGTCTTAGGAAAGATGATGATGTGAAGTTTTGAAATCCAGGTTCACTCATGCACACTATGATTTTAAAATTGAATTTTTTTAATTCACCGTGTGAACTAATTAAATATATAACCTAAACTACCCTTCCCAACAAAATTAAAATATCATGTAGTAATCTTTAAAACAAATATATTAGACAACATTTGTATAAAAACTTATCTTTTTTAAACTTTTCATAACATAAAATTAATGAATTTAAAGATTTCAAAATTTTTGAACACATGTATTGGAACTTGTTTATTTATAATATTTTATCATCTTGTTTATTTAAACAAATAACATTGTTCATCATCATCATCATCATCATCATCATCATCATCATCATCATCATCATCATCATCATCACTTTGAATAGCCTACACTGAAAGGCTTTATTGGCATTTTGCAAAGAGTGTGAGGATATAAGGAGAGAAATATCTAATAAAATAATGCATTTGGCTCTCATTAATGTAATTGAACGACTTAAAATAAAATTCCGCCACAGTAAGCCATCCATCGAACCCCTCAGGATATATATGCAGAGATCCGCCGTGAAGAACCCACCTCGCGGGCATGGTGGCAGATCTCGGCAGCTCAAAGTTCCGAAGATGATGATGAAGATGAAGATGACGCAGAAAATCCAGGTTTTTTCCATTTCTCTGATTTATACTGTTTCTTGTTTGAGAATTTTTGCTCCAACTTTTGCCCTTATCTTCTAGGCCTTTCCACGTCATTACAGCATCTTACAAGTATTTCATGAGCTGCCTCTAATTTTTGTTCCTTTTACTTGCGAAAGTAAAACTCAGCGGCTACAAATATAATTTTGCCTGTCCATAGTGACAACCAGCGACTAGCCCACGCGCCGGCGGTGACAGTACCTCCAATCCCTCTGGCCCTCCTTCCCCTTTCTTCCCCAGCGACCATGACTTGCCCAGACACCCCTCTGTTTCTTCTTCTTCCACTGTCCTTTTTCTCTCGGAGAACCAAGAAACTAATATGAGATAGAAAGGAATATTAACTTGCCAAACACAAAAAAACAAAAACTTGCCGGCTATGCCCTCAAACACGACGATGATTTAACAGTCACTTAACGGAATCAGTTTGGCTATGAGCACCCATTTTTAATTAACCTAGCCGCCACCAACCTCTACCTACTCTCTCTTCTCAATTCACAAAGGGACGCCACTTATCTAGAATCATCATCATCAATTTCCATCTTCAATCGTCACGAGCCCGTCCATTCCCTTAAACAACTCCAATTTCCCTTCCATACGCACCCTAAACCAACCATTTCCCCACCTACCCCACCACCCACTCACATCAACTCCATCATCCAATTCCTTTCATTTGACATTCACCTATAAATTCATCTTCATTCAACCATGTTCGGAGCTAGGAAAGGAGCTTGGAGGAGAGAAAAATTCATGGCAGTGTGAGTTATTTGGGAGGCAACTTGGGAGGAATACGGAGAAAACTAGAGACTAGGAGCTTACACTTGAAGACCACAAGCCATTGTTTTTCCAATTATTATTTTGATTCAAGTCTTGAGATTATTTAATTTTAAATAATTTTGAGTTGTAATAATTGAAATCAATCTAGTTTTAGATGGTAGACATATCTCTTTTGGATTGAATTGATATTTTGGAATGTTCTGTGCTTGAGACATTTGCTGGAATTTTTGTTTGCAAACTTTTGGGTTATCAATTAAATTATTAATCGAGTTTTCATTATTAATTTAATTGTCAATTTGGTTTATCCTTTTAATTGTTTAATTGGGTTGGCTAATTTTCTGATTGTCTAATTAGATAATTGTAAATAAGATTTCCAAAATTATTTTAAAAGTAATTATGATTGGTTTTTAAAGGGTCTAATTAACTAGATCTTATTTCATTATGAGTTTTCTAGTAGAGTAAGTGTTATTGAACTTGAGGATTTCCCATGCTTCAATTAGGTGATTAAATTTATTAATTCCTCTTTTTTATCAATCTCCCTTTGGTCTAACTAATTAATTTGGGCTAAGAAAGCTACTTTCATATAAATTATAGGTTTTTCCCTTCACCGTACCTGAAGTAAACCTCTTTACCTTTTCTTATTTGATTTGCATAGTTATTAGTTCATATCTTTGCTTAGGATTTTAATTCTCCTATCATAAAAAACCTCCCCAAAAATTGCACTAACATTCATTTAGGTTAGTTTCATTCTCACATAGGTTTTATAGTCATTTGCATTTTGCACTTAGGTAGTAGAGTCTTATATTTTAGTTTAAATTCATTCCATTACATTTTTCATCACCTAAATTCAATTCAAGAGAAAATCCATAGATTGCTCCTTAAAAAAATGACCTAGGTTGCCACTATATAGTATTAGTAGGTTGTACTAGTTATTAATTGATTGCTTTACCAACAGAAGCTCACACATCAAGCATCCATTCTGCATCATTCAAATCTAACGTGGACGGTTTAATATATAGTGAAATTTGGATATTGTGAAAAGAGGGGGAAAAAATAGCGGACAAAAGGAGCCAGGACGAGTAAGCAAGAATTTCGACTTGCTCTCTTCCATCCTTTATTTTCTTTTACAGAATCTGGATTTGATTTTTCTGTCATGAATTTTATTTTAACCATATGTGCTAACTTTCTTTTAGACCTAGAGAAACTATGAGTTTATTTACGTATTAGAAATTATTTCCCACTTATTAATTATGTTTACTTTAACTGAGTTTTCTTAATTTTGTTTTTCTTGATTATTGCTTATTGATTGGTCCTGTTGGATGGACCATACCCTAATATAAATGTCAAAATCAATTATGAGAAAAATCTTGGTTATCTCATAAGCTACTATATTACCTATTTTTAATTATATTTTTCTAAAACTTTATCCAAATACCCGACTTAGATTCAATAAATTTTATTTATAAATCAATTTTAAACGGTTAAATCTCATCATAAGCAGTGGATCCAACAATTTTTTTAAAACTTTCCATAACATAAAAGTGAGATAAATTTCATAATTTTAATATTTCTCAATATATTTATTTGATGACAAATGTAACTCCCTTCCGTAATTATATCTGAAATACGCGATTAAAGTGAAATAGAAACCAATAATAAACAAAACCATTTTTAAATCCCATATTTAAGATAGGGTTTTCACAAATATCTTTGCAAATCTGATTTACCTGGTCTTATGTTCACATTTTGAATACAATCACTTCATGCGGATAATTAAATTCAATAGATAAATCAGAGTGCACAATATAATAATCCCGGCAATCTGGGGTTCATATCTTTACAAAAGGGTTTACAAAGGGCAATATGCCCGTATACAAGTTCTCATACGGGGATTACACAAATCTCACCTCAAATACACATAATTAAATCCTCATCCACATATACAAATATTCAATATACAATACTCCCAACTATAATAACCAACTATCAGAATGACAACCCGAAGGAGTCCTCATCGCCCTTGGCTGCTTGCTCCATCCTCGATCCACCTACCCTGTCTAAAATGTTGGTAGGGGAGGGTGAGATTCCAGAGAATCTCAGTAGGAAACAAATACTAGTATGCATGCAAGATAAGTGTTTAATGCATGACATGCTTGCAATACATAACTCATGCTCACACAACGACATATCTGTGTGCTCAATGTTTCAACATCATACTCATGGCCGTAGCATAACTAGAAACAGAGCTACAATCATTCATACATGTTTCACATAATCAAGCAAAGCAATATATGCATCAATACACAAACACAAATATCAAAACATGCAAGAGAGGTAAGTTCCCTACAATTATTCTTTCCACGTATGCTCCAGCATTGGCTACTCGCTATCTGAGCAAATATCCAACCCTATAACCAAATGAAGGACATAGGGTCAATCTCAATTCCAAATCCTTACTTTCATATCACTTAAAGTTGGTTACCATTCACACCCTTTAGGTGGCTATAATAAGCTCAATGAAAGCCTAAAGGATTGGGAAGTACTAGGTTGGAAATCACCTTTCAAAATCACAAAATGCTGAAAATAGGGGTTGGCTGAAGCCAAGAATCCTCTGACTGTAGCCAAAATGCGCACAGAAGGTTTTTAGCTACAGCCAAGAATTTCTGGCTGCGGCCAAAACGCACACAGAAACTTTTGCGCTACAGCCAAGATTTTCTGCTGCAGCCAAGGCAACTTCAAAAATTCATAATTAATTCCACAAAAATAGAAACAAGTTGATCCCAAAGCCAAATGAAAGCTATTTAAGTCCTCTTCATAGGAAAAATATGGATCAAGGCTGTACAAAACCACATAAATACAGAATTAGACAAATATCCACACTGCTCCAGAATCAAACCCAGTTTCGACCTCAAACTTTGGGGAAACATAAATCCCAGTTCACAAAACGAAATGGCACAAATTATATGTCCATTTTGAAGCTTGGGATGTGAAATTTAAAACTGGAAAATTTCATAATTTTCTGACATTATTTGCCTATTCAAAACGCCAACACAAATAAACTGCCCAGAACAGACTTCCAAAGGACAAATTTTCCAGTTTTGTAACCAAGGTGTCCAATCCAATTTAAATCAATTCCAATGATTAAACACCACAACATGACACCATTTTCAACATAAAACAACATCCAATTCCACCATTTATATTCCACACAAAAATACCACAAAATCAGGGCAAAATTTACAATTCACAATACTCAACCAATAACCACAATAGTTAGGTCAATAGTCATCAAATACTCACCTCTTCCCCTTCCCAATGCCAATTCTTTGATTTCTCCACTTTTCAAATTCTTCAAGCTCTCAAACACCTTCTCTCATAAATATAAAACCATAGAAATGAAGTTCTCATCACTATGAACAACTTTAAAGAAGGGTATTTGAGCATTAGAGGTCAACAACAAGGCTAAAACCTCACCTTTCCATTTCTCTTTCTTCCTCTATGCTTGGACGTCCATGGGAGCTTGAGGAGAGAGAGTTGAAATCAGATTTTTGAGCCAAATGAGGCCTCTTGGCCGACCTAAAGGAGAGGAGAAGAGAGAGGAATAAGCTTTGACACTTTGACCAAGATCAAGGGCTCATGTTGTGCCACTTGTCACACTCTTGTTTTAATCTCATAACAATCAATCTCAACCATTGATCTTTGAGTTACCAAGGAGCTTCCTCTTCGATAACCGATCATTGGTTGGTAACTTTACCGTTTTGCTCCTGATTATATCAATTCTCATTGAATCACCACCAAACTCATCTTATCATTCCATATCACCACATTATGCGCCCTCCCTCTATTTTAAGTAAATTTAGATGTTAATCCATAATTGAAATCAAATACAGGATTTCGGCGCTGCTCACAACACTTACGAATCACATTCAAGTGCTAAATCACATCATAATTTTCAAAAGAGTTATTTATCACTAACCACATCCACTTTTGGAGTCATTAACCCTTAATCACAATTTGGGATCTTGCTAAACCGGTGCTTAGCAATCCACTTATTTCAGGCTTATTCTCTAGCCTCGAGTCTCAAAATTCGGGGTATTACAACAAAACTTGAGAACTGAGTTACTTTAATTCATAGATGATAGTAATTTTTCTTGATCGGACTTGAACATGTGTTTGTGGAATTTCCGAATTTGATATTAGGGTTCTTGGACTTCTTTTTTCTAATTTAAAGAATGTGCTAGTTATCAATTATGTGCACATAGTTGTTGAGGACACGGAGAATGAAGTTGACACCTTGACGGGGAGAACGAGAGAGCATGTTAATTATTTTGGCTATTTGAATAAGGATCAAACATTACAAGTTAAAAGGATTGATTAATAAATTTAAATCATTTTAATCTAAATTTTAAATATTCCTTTAAGGGGAATTTTAATGAAATATGTATGGCTACATAAAATTTGTTGAAAATCATTAGGCATAAAAATTTTAAAAAAACATTTTCGTATCTTTTCACAAATCAAAGCATCCTTTTACCAATAACATCTGAGCATGTCTCTGAAGATATTACGAGACTAATATTGAAATTTTGACATTTCTGATCAGTATATTGATGTGACGAAGTTTGCTTAATCATTACGTAAAACCTAATTCTCACCAAACTTGCACACACCAAAAAGAGAAAGGTGGATGCATTATTAATTAGAGCTGGAGGTTAATGGAGGAGAATAATATATAGCAATATATGATTAGGACTTTTTTTCATGCATTTGCCTTGGAGTCCATAATAAAAAATTAACTAAAGATTATGTATAAGTAAACCTAATATCGATCTTTCTTCTCAATGAGCTTTTTATTGAATCCTAAGTAACCTAAATGCCATGCAAATGCAATTGAAATAAGAGAAATTGATTTTGGATTTTTGTTGAAAATAATTAAGTGCAAAACTTAATTAAAATACTAAAGCTACTATTTTTGTGTTTTCTTTATAAAATGGAATGGAGTGTGAAAGTGGTTTTTTTAATGAATGATATGGATGATCTTGGAAATGGGAGAATGGCTATCCTAATTCAATTAAAACAATGATAGTTAATTTTCTCTAAGTCTTGAAAGTAAAACCCCAAACGAACGCTTTGGTCTAAATTTTTAATTAATAGTTATTCCTGCGCAACTAGTAAATATCTCTTAAGGCACTATTAGGAACCACTTAGAGTGCAATTAAAATGGATTAATATAACTTGGTTCCTCTAAGGAAGAATGCTCAAACGAGACACTCTAAAACACAACTTGATTATATTAACTAAATAATAATATGCTAGCTAACGTAATCTCATTGAACCCAACAAAGGAAATGTATCAATCTAAAGCATCAAATCACAAAATCCAATTCAGTCTCAAGCTATAGAATGACATTCAACTAGGAAATCATAAAACTGAAATAAGAAAATGAATTAAACTAAAAACTCCTCTAATTGAAGCTCCGGAACTCCAGCCACTTACTCCATCTCCAAGAAGCAAAACGAATTCAGCCACTCATTGCTTCAATTACAACCAAAGCTTCTGCAAAACAACACTAGAAATTCATGGGTTATGAGTGAAAAGGTTAATCTAATGAGAAAGTGGCTTGAGACAATCGGTATTGAGAGCAATGGACTAAAGGGATGAAAGGAGGTTCTGAGATGTTGGTAGGTGACTGACGGAGAAGCTTCTAGCTACAGAACGACGGAGTTGGGAATGGAATGGTGGGTCGGCTAGTGGTTTATGGCGTTGGAGGAAGGACGGTGGTGACTGATGGTGGTGAAGGACAGAGAAGACCGGGGTGACGGTGTGTTGTAAATATTGCATATAGGTGTGTCAAAAAAGAGAGTGTTTCCAATATTATTGGAATATTTTAAAATGAAGAGATGTGTCTTAAAAAATCGTGTCCTAATAAATTAAGGGATTTGTGTTGGTTCATGAATCAACATGGTTCATGAATTTAATATATGGTTATGACTTCTACTTGAAAAGATGTAGTCTTAAGAGGAACCTTTTTAAGGCATTGATTCATGTTTATAAATACCCCAACCGTGACACCATTTGGAAGAGAGAAATATAAGCCTCGGTAATCTCTCACTGAGTTACTTTATCTTCCGCCAGTTCTGCCACCCTGTATCCTTACAGGAAGGGTTCGTTTAATCCTGGGGAGATGCCGCTTCCTATTTACTGAGGGGGCTGCGGAATATCTTTTAAGGACAGTGTCCTCGGACGCGACTCGAATCAAATATTTTCTTGTTTCTTTGCAGATTTTGCCTACACGGTGGTGGTCAGGAGGCGAGGTGAGAAGAAAAAGAGAGAGTTCCACGGTGCTTGGAGACGCAGAACGTCGGAGAGGGAGTGAGGAAGACAATAGCCAATGGTGAACAGATGCTGTCATGGTGGTTTCCAGCGTGTTGGTCTGGTGTCTCTTCTCCGGTGACCGAAAGAACAAGGTGGCGGTGTGGTGTGAAAACAGGGGAAAAAACCGACGGTGAAGATGACGCTGCGACAACCGTGGTGGTGGTGGACGAATGGTGGTATGGTGAAGATCTACGGTCTCTCCTCTTCCTCCCGAAGTTCAGCCCCCAGTCGCGGCTCTTTCTCTGAGAATTTCAGCTCTGTCGATGGTGGGAAGAAGGGACAGTGATGATAGAGGGGAGAATCTTGCCGGAAATGGAGGTTGAAGGAGGGAGCTTGAATTTTCTAAAATTTAATCATCAATTATAATATGATATTTTTATAGGGTCAATTAATTTTTACAATTATCTACGACTTATACAGTTTCCAAATATTAAACTTAACATCATCTAAGATTATGTAAGCAAAAAGGAATTGCATTCCAAATTATAAACCCTAAATCCAAGTATATATGAGAATGTACACGTCTAATTTGAAAGGTAAAATCTTAAGCGTACAAGTATGCAGGTGAGAAAAGGTGTTCAAAGGACAACATATATGCTTCCACTTAATACTAAAGTGGTGTTTTAGCTAACAAAAACTAGTTCGACGCATTTTTTCATCCATGTGACACTGATTCTACATACGCCATATATATATACATACATATTGTCTTGAAAAGATGTTAACTCAATAAATTTAACTGTTTAGACTAAACTACCCTTCCTAACAAAAATGAAATTATTTTACTACTCTCTATTAATCATATAAAATATCCTATGTAGGAGTTTTTTTTTTCCGTGATTCACGATTTCTCACTTTCAACCTGACAATAGTATATAGCACACCTAGTCTTTATTATAAGACTTATTGTAACCGAGAGATTGACTATAAAGTGAATATTATATAAAGGAGTAAAACAAACTAATTATTTGTATTAACTATTGAACGTTTTGTTCAGTTTGTATGTGGATCCTCTAAACTACTCAGAATTAGTTTGAAGTTCAAACCTCTAACTCCGTAGTCTGTACTCAACTGTTTAATGCAACCGTGGACCAAACGAATGAGAATTATAGCAATCGCACCAAGACTACAATTACCACACGTCTTATTTACAAACAGAAACAAACGCATATAGATAATCTCGAATCCCAATCCATTGAAGTGAGTAGTAGAAATAAATTACCATTAGGAACTAGGTTGTTATCCTCCATTAATCCTACTACTTGAAAAAAAATCATGTCAGTCAAATAAAAATTTTTCATCTCAGCCTGAATTGCTTATCTTCCAAACTCTGAACAGAGGGCATCATTCCCATTCAATGGTGGATGGAGGCTTTGAGGTAATGTCTTGCACAACACGATTTACACCAGGGACACTGTTAAAAATCTTTGTTGAAAGATCAGCAAGGAACTTGTACTCAAAGTTGTACCTGAAAAAGTTTTTTTCCCAAATAAATATGGTAAAATGAAGCAAAAAGATAACAAACAAATATACTTAAAAGGTTTATATCGTTATAATAATATATTTTGTAGCATCTTAAAATCACATAATTAGACATGCTTGTGTACAACAAGCTGTAATAAAGAAAACAAGACATCTAACAAGTTCGATAATGCACTGCTACTGTTGAAAGCTTACCAGTCTGCCGTCATTCCATCTTGGCTAGTAACTGCACTAATAGCAACAACATGAGAATGTGTTCTTTTATCACCAAAAAAAGACTGGATGTGGTAACTATGCTAACCAAAAAAAGACACAAGCCCAAAATGCAACGCACTATTCCAGAATACTGAAACGTTCTGTTTCACTTGGGGACCAAAAACAAATACAATATAATTACAATATCTAACAGTTGTGCTTCTTCAGAATGCACACAGCCCTGTCTTCTTTCAAATTTATGTTTTATCGCACTCAAGTAAAGGCGTTTTGGCAAATTAAATTTTCCATTTATCATCGGTAATAGTGATATTTTTAAGAGGAGAATGCTTTAAACTCCTACACATGTGAGAAAAGGTGTATGATCTAGCTAAAGACGACCACTGGAATAGATCCACCCTAATTCTTCCATTTTCTTTGGAAAAAAGGTCCAATAATATTAATAAAACAGTTGGAAAAAAGATATGTCCTTCAAGCAAATTATTATTATTGTTTTTGTTAGAAAACCAAAAACAAATTAATTAATGAAATTATAAAAAATTGCAGGCCCGTTTCTTAGGGGACCGGATCTGAAAAAAAAAACAGTAAAATCTATAACGATTTTATTTATTTATTTATTTATTTATTTATTGCAACGAAAAGGAGGCTTTTTGTGAGACAGAGGAGTTCGATCAGACTAAGGAAGCTACTTAATTGGAGGCTTGGGAATGATTCACCTGCCATGCCACATCTGGAAATCCGAGATACATGACTTTGGCATTCTTTTCTTTTTTTTTATACAAAAAGGAGAAAATATCTCAAAAAGTCAACCTACATCATTAGGAATACGCATATCTAGCTCTAAAACAGCTGCTAACTCCGCTGTTGAATACAATATTGGGTGAAATCCCATTACAGTTGATAACGTCTCTTTTGCAAGATAGTCGGCTACCCGATTTGCATTTCTAGGAATGAACTGCAATTCTATTCTCCATTCACGTTGCAACATCAAACGAATTTCTTCTATGATAGTAGCATCTGGATGATTTCGGCAGTTCCCACTATTTATCAAGTTAAGGACTTCTTGTGCATCCAATTCTAATACCACTCTATGCTTTCCTTGATCCCAAGTTGTCTTCAAATCCAGAAGAATACCCCATAATTCAGCAGAAACATGATCCCCAAATTCCAATTTATGCATGAAGGCCATGATAAATTTTCCATTAGCCTCTCGAATAACTCCTCCACACCCAGCACCCGTGTGCCTTGCAAATGCTCCTTCGACGTTTACTTTAGTCCATCCCTCATCTGGCGCCATCCATGTAGCCCCCCTATCTGTTACTATTGTGCCTTGTAAGTTGATCCCGGCTAATTTTTTACTTGCCTTCTTCATGTTGGATAGAATTACATGAGCACGATTTCTCAAGCTCTCATTGCTCTCATTCTTATGCTCAAATAAACGTTCATTTCTCCTTTTCCAGAATAACCAACATGACGTTGCAAACCAGTCACCCCACTCTGGGCATCAAACATTCACATTCAACCATTCCTTTAGATTAAGATCAAAGAATGAGCGAACCCGTGGTAATGTTATCGTTTCCATCCACAAGCGCTTGGTTTCAATGCAATCTCGTAACACATGTGAAACTGTTTATGGGGCTTTTTTACACCAACCACACACATCATCACCAGTCATACCTCTTCTACATCTTTCCACATTAGTCAGGGTCTTATTATGAGCAACGAGCCACATAAAGGTTTTACACCTAGGGATAACATTCAGCTTCCAGATCTTCTGCCATAAGACTTCCTGGTTAACCGGTTCATTTGCAATCACTTGATATGTGGATTTGACCGAGAATTCTCCATTTCTTGTGTGCTTCCATCTGACGTTCTGTCTTACCTGCTCAACTTCAGTACCCTCTTGCATAAATCTCCATGCCGCCTTAATCCCTGCCCATGTATTTGACCCCATCCTTTGGAGGTCAATTTTAGGAATTAGATCATTTCCACATTTATATTTGCTTCTAATAATTCTGACCCATAAATCATCTTTTTTCTTGATGAGATTCCATCCTAGTTTGGTCATAAATGCTTGGTTTTGGGTTTTAATATGTCTCAACCCCAAACCGCCATTAATCTTTGAATTACAAACCGTGCCCCATGATACAAGATGATTTTTCCTCTTTTCCTATGTTGTGCCCCACAAAAAACTCCGATTCTACCGATCAATCATATCACACGAGCTTATAGGAAGAGAGGCTGTTTGCATTGTATATGATGGAATAGCTGATGTGACAGACCCTACTAAAGTAGCACGGCCAGCTAGAGATAATGAATTTGCTTTCCAACTAGATAACCTCTTCTTCACTTTGTCTACTACCTCACTGAAACTCTCCTTCATCACCCTTTTATGATGAAAAGGAACTCCCAAATATTTACCTAGATCTGTCGCCATTTGGAAACCCAGAATATTGCTTAGCTCAGCGTGTCTATTATGATTCACGTTCCTAGAGAAGAAAACTCTAGTCTTCATAGCATTGAATTTTAAACCTGAACTTGCACAAAATTCTTCAAGACAATTCTTAATTTCATATGCCTGAAAAATAGAAGCTTGGCCAAATAATATAATATCATCAGCAAAAACTAAGTGAGAAATAGGTGGCCCATTCTTACATAACCTGATAGGAATCCATGTTTTTGTCTCCATCCTATCTTGAATCATGTGCGCCAGTCGTTCCATACAAATCACAAATAGATATGGAGATAAAGGGTCCCCTTGTCTAACTCCACGGGAAGTTTTAAATATATCAGTTTTTTCTCTATTCCATAATAGTTGCATTGACGGTGTCGTAACACAATTAAGAATAATTCTGACCAGATTAGAAGGAAATGAAAGATCATTTAAACATTGTTCCAAAAAACTCTAGTTAGCTCTGTCATAAGCCTTCTGCAGATCAATCTTGATAGCCATGTACCCTCTTTTACCATGCATATTTCTCATAGAGTGAACAACCTCCTGTGCTGCAATAATATTGTCAGAGCTGTATCTGCTTGGAACAAAACTGCATTGATTAGGGCTAATAATTTTAGGAAGGACAGCCCTAATCCGGTTGGCAATCACTTTGGTAAGGACCTTGAAAATCACATTACATAAACTAATTGGACGCAGATCCTTTAACTCCTCAGGAGATTCCTTTTTAGGAATAAGAACTAGAAAAGTATTGTTGATACTAGCAATCTCTTCCGGATGTAGCCAAAGTTTTTTGACAAATCTATAAATGGAAACATCAACATGTTTCCATTGACTCTGGTAAAAGAGAGCATTAAAACCATCTAGTCCCGGCGCTTTCAATGCTCCCATATTAAAGATCGCCTCCATCACTTCTTCATCATGTATTTGCTTTCCTATGAGATAAATATCATCATCTTCAATTCTTGGATATGAAGTCCGACAATTAATTTTCTCCCTCTGAATTCCTTCATCCGTAAACAAATAAGCAAAATAAGAAGTAGCCATCTCTTTAATTCTCTGCGCTTCATATACCCATTCTCCATCATTATTCCGAATAGCTCCTACAAAATTTCTTTTTCTTCTTCTATTAGCTCGAGCATGGAAAAATTTTGTATTTCTATCTCCTTTCACCGACCATTCTGTACGAGCTTTTTGTGCCCACAATAAAGATTCCTGTAAAAAAACTCCCTCCAGTTCGCCCCACAAGTTTGTTTGAAGATTTTGGAGTTCCAATGATAGTCCATAATGTTTCTCAGCCTTGTTGATTCCACTAAGACGTCTCATTAACTCTCGTTTCCTCTTATCCGTATGACCGAAAACTTTCTTGTTCCAACTTTTACAATCTTCAGTAAACATAGTAATCGCCTCCTTCCATTCTTCATCTCTCCTCCAATTTTGCTTGACAAACTCTTCAAACTTATCATGCAACACCCAAGCTGCGATAAACCGGAACGGTTTATTATTCTGCTTTGTCATTTGTAACCCTTCCAATCGCAGTAGAATAGGACGATGATTAGATTTATACCAAGGCAAGTGAGTTACACTTGCATCCGGAAACAATTCCATCCAATCATTAGATCCAAGAACACGATCAATTCTGCTATGTGATTCCATTCTATGCCATGTGAATTCTAGTCCATTAAATCCGAGATCATTCAAATCGGCTGCATCAACAAAATTAATAAACTCTTTATCAGGACCCCTATTCTTACTCACAGACCGTCGTTCGTCCGTCATCAAAGTAGCATTAAAATCTCCACCAAGAGCCCATGGCACATGAATCTGTTCGATCAACTTGAATAACTTCTGCCACAATATACGTCTCTGTATTAAATTAGGGCTAGCATAAATAAGAGTCAATTCCCATGTTCTATAATCATACCCACAAATCCTCATATGCACAAACTGTGGATGCTTCACTAATACATCAACTCTTCCCACTTTTTCGGACCACAAACACCAAATCCCTTCTTTAAAACCTTCTGCATCAATAATTTGCATAAAATGAAATCCCAATTTACTAGCAATCTTGTTTGCTCTATTTCCACTGCATCTAGTTTAAAAAATAGCCATAAAATCCACATTATGGAATCGTGATATTTCCCTAATTAGATTAGGAAAGAAATGAGTTCCTGTGCCCCGTGTATTCCATAAAAGGAAATTCATTTAGACATATTAACATTTTTTGGGGTAGAATCCCCCATCAAAACATCCTCATCTTCTCTAACCATCCCACCTTCACACATTGTTACTGCAAAAAGACCATTATCTTGTTCCATAATGACCATACCTTTATCTGTGATGTAGTTTCCTTTTTCCATTTCACTAGCCTGCATCTTTTCCCCTTTTCCCATCTCCATGCTTTTAATTTTTGTTCGATCAACCTGTGGTTCTTTGCTATTCTTCAAAATTTCACTAGGCTTGTCTGTCAACACAGAAAATGGATTTTGTAAGAAAACATTGCTTTCATCCTGGTCCTTACTCTCTCCCCCTTCTGTCGTAACCTTCGTCGGAACTTTTCCTCTAGCCACATTCATTTTTTCTCGTGCACGTCTCTTAATACCAGTCAGTCTTTTTTCTCCCACTGGAACCCACCTCTATTCTGTACCAATCTTTTTACTATCCACACCAATTTGACGCCTGTCTTCATTCACTCCATCACTCACACCAATCTGGTCATTTTTCTTCTGAGGACCCTTCTGACTTATATCCCCTTTTTTCCCTCCTGCATTAGAACTTGATCCAACCAAATCCATTTTATTAATATTCCTACTGATATCATGTCTTACCAACATTTGTGGCCCAAAAATGCCACCCTTTAATTTGCTCTTCTCAGTATCCCCTACATTCTTACTCGGATTATCCATCTCCTTATCAGATGATTTTCTTGGCACATTATCTGGACGAGTCTCCCCATTTTCCTTCATTTGAACAGGATTTTTAATATGACATATCCCTATATGATGTCCATACTGCCTACAATGAAAACAAACAAGATGTAATCCCTCATACTCAATCTTTCTGTCCTCACCAAAATGGTTAAAGAAAGGCAATAAAGGTTTTTGCAAATCCAATTCCACACAAATCCTAGCAAAACCTCCTTTCTCTGTAAAAGCAGTAGTTCTATCAATTTTTAGAGTTTTTCCCACCAGGTTTCCAAGCCTTCTTAAAGATTCCACACTATAAAGTTCCGCGGTAAATATGGAAATCGAATCCACGCTGCTATTTTCTTATGGTGATCTACTTTCCACAGATTAAAATTTGGTCGCCAACGTTGTACCATCAAATAATGGTCAGCAATCTTCCAAGGTCCTTCCAACAGAGCGTAATCTCTATCCTCTCTTGTAGAAAATGAAACAATAAAATAACCATTGCTTAGAGGAGTAACTTTCATCGGGCTCTTAGGATTCCACATTCTTTCCATTCTCTGCCTCATAAAACCCACTCTAAATGACTTCCCCAAAAGTTTAACAATTAGAGAATTTATATATGGTTTGCACCAAGCCTCAAGTAAATTTCAGCTTTGGATATTTCCCTCCTTGTTGCCAATTACCGCCTGCTTCATCACCATATTGATCTTCCTCTTCATCCTCCATATCCTCTGTCGAATTTTTACTACTTATTTTCGCGAAATAATCTTTCCATCCATTAAGAGCATCACATACTGACATGTTTACTTCCAGGAATCCGGAATCTCCAAGACTCAACAATTTATCCCGGTACGTGAATAGAGTCCCCGGATTTTGGTTTCCATAAGTGGCATCCTTTCCTTCCTTCCTTATTCCCGATTTCTCAGCCTTACTACTAAAAATCAGAGATTTCCCCCCACTTCCATTTTGATTCCAAACACCCCTACTATCATTCCCCTTCCCTCCGCCACTCGCCCCAGTCTCTCTTTCTCCATTCTCCCTCATCTATGGTTCAAAATCTTACAACTCCACAAGCAGAATACCAAAATAGAAAGAACAGCTATGAAAAGAGAAAGAAAGAGAAATCTGACAGAGAATGATAGACCAAAATCACTGGTGGAAGCAGAATTCAGAAATCAGAAAACATAAACAGGACGAAATTGCCAGAACTGTAGTAGCGAAGTGGAATAGCAGCGAAGCATATGACCAGCATCTCAGATCTGCAGCAGCGACGTGGAACAGCAGCGAAGCATAAGACCAGTGTCTCATATCTGGAACCGAAAGAGCACCGTCGGAACCAAAGACAGCGCCTGTTGCAGACCATAGCGAAAGCTCGTTCTCAGTTCTTTCCGTTTTCTTGAAGTTACCTCATGACTTTGGCATTCTCTTCCCATATTCTTCCAACTTTTTACATGAATATGTTTTAACGTACTTTTTAGTTTCTATTCTAAACAAGGCCTAATATATATATATATATATATATATAGAAAATGGACATCAAGGTACGTCTTCGATATTGAATCATAATGGTAAATTAGGATACAATTCTTCTCCTTCTCCTATAGTGAAATAAAAGAACGTGGGGCATGCATGTTATAATCATGTGGCTAGTTTTGCATTTTGAAAAATGGCGAGATACAAGAATGATTATTGTTTTGTTGGCAAAAATTTCGAACATAATCGTTTTTCAGCTAACTTTTGATTGAGAATGATTCTAGAAATTCGAAAATTAAAAATCTATGGACATACATACATACATACACACATACATACATACGTACGTACGTACATACGTACCTACCTACACACACACACACACACACACACACGTACATACACACGTACACACACACACACACATACATACATACACGCACACATACGTACGTACGTACGTACGTACGTACGTACCTACCTACCTACATACACACACACGTACAGACACACGTACGTACATACACACATACATGCACACCTACGTACACACACACACATACAGACATACATACATACATACATACATACATACATACATACATACATACATACGTACATACACACATACGTACATACACACATATGTACATACACACACATACGTACGTACATAAACACATACCTACATACGTACATACACACATACATACACACACACACACACATACACACATAAATACGTACGTACATACACACATACATACACACATACATACATACACACGTACGTACACACACACACACACACACACACATACACACATACGTACACACACACACACATACGTACATAGGTATGGACACACACACACACACACATACATACATACATTTTAAAAAAAAAAAAAAACATTGTTTGGCAATTGATTTTCAATCAAGTGATTTTTTATTAGATCAAGGGTTTTCCCCTCAAGGCTTAGAAGGCAAAAAAAAAATTGTTTGGCAATTGATTTTCAATCAAGTGATTTTTTATTAGATCAAGGGTTTCCCCCTCAAGGCTTAGAAGGCAAAGAGTTCTTACATCTCCCAATAAGTGCACTTCTCTCTCTTAGAAAATGAGTCTTCTCAGAATAATAATCGAGCATTTTATTTAAGATACTTGTATGAATTTCTTGATAGATGATAATGACACAATTGGAAACTGTGTGATGGGAGGTACAAATGTATTCTCCTGATCATAGACCCAATGACGTTGTTATTTTTCTAGTCAGAAATAATACAAGTACAAGACATTGTATACTTCAATGTGTCATATTATTGATAAGTTCTTAGATTAAACAAATTATGAATAACCCTGTGTGTGAGATAATTTGAGTGACTAAGCCAAGAGAGGCTACCAAGAACATAATTTATAACCTTAATGGAGACAATCAAAATATTTGGTATTTACAAAAATAATTCATTGTCAGGCCATTGACAAATAGTCATGGTAATACTGAAGTTGATATGTCATCTTAGTATAAAAAAAGGTTACGAGACTTATATGGCTTGATAAGGGAAACAAAATAGTATGAATTGCCCTATAAAATTGTATAGTTGTTATTCAATCTTTCTTTCAAAAAATTTCTTTGGTTGGTAAATTCTTTGTGTATAATTGCATTGCTCTTTCTTCTAATTTAAGTATTGACTTAAATATATGTCTTGCTAGTAAGGATGCATAAATTGATTCTATAAATAACATGATGAAATAATTTCATGTACGAGAACTAGAACTGAGTATACATTACAATTATTTTGGTTTGTTGCATGTGGTCTTATAAGTATGAGGGTAAGACACAAAGCTTGGTATGTTATTACCTTTGTTGATTTCTCATGATTATGGTTACTACTAGATTTCACACAAGTTTAAAGCTAGAGTGTTTTAGACGATATGTGAATGAAGGTTAGGAATCAACTGGATAGGAATTTTAAAGGTCCTACGAACTGATCAAGGTTGTGAGTATCTATTGGATCAGTTTCAATGTACTTTGTGAAAAGCAGATAATTAAATAGTTAATTATCCCTAGCATTCCATCACCAAAAAAAGGAGCTTATAAAGGCTTAATGGAATGCTATTAGACATGGTTAAACATATTATGGCTCATGTTAACCCACCAAATATGAGTGGGAGAATATTATCTAGTCCACCTTTGGCAGGTTAGTACACATGCACACATCCTTAGTTTCATCAGGTGTATATGGATTTGAGTTTAACCATATACCCTCAAAAGTGGTCACTGTCATACCCTATGAATGTTAGACTAAATAAAAGCCCAATTTGAGTTTTCATATACCATAAGGGTCATAGACCATAAGGATTAGTTGCAAATTCCCATAGTGGTTGTAAGTGGGAGCTTATAAGGGTTACATTTTCAAGAGTGAAAAATGATGATAGAATTGTGACTGAAAAGAATTGAAAGGTACCACACTTGTTGTGAATTAGTTTTCAATTAAGGGTGAAACTAATCAAACTACATCTCTTTGCAAGACACAAGGACAAGGCAGTACAGAATAGGCCAATAATCCTCAATTGTTTTTGAGAGTGGGATCTTAGAATGATCAATAAAGAGACCAAAGAAAATAAATATGAAATGCAAAAAGCTCATGAGAAAAGGGATGACTGAGAAAAATGTTCATGGTTATTCTAAAGGAAGATGATGAGTCACATTCTATACAAGAGGCCATGTCAAGAGAGAATGGAAGAAAGCAATAGAAAGGGAAATAAATTCTTTGAGAAAGAATCAAGTTGAGAATCAGTTGATATACCACCAAGTCAAAAGGACTATTGAGACCTAGTGAGTTCTCTAGGTTTAGAAGAAAAGTGGGTAAATCAATTGACATGCACAAGACTTGTTGTCACAGAGGGGTATGCATAACTGGAAGGCATTTTTCTCACTTGTTGTGCATTTAAATTAGATTTAATATGGTAATAGTTAACTATTTGAATCTAAATTTACATCATGTTGATGTAAAACATACACTTTGAGTGATGATCTGGATGAAGAAATCTATATGCAGTGACTATTAGATTTCACTAAAAGTAGTATTTGAAGTTTCATACAGTGGTGACTTTATGTGTTTTTTACAAAAGTTCTTTTATGGATTGAAGCAATCGTCTAGATAGTGATGTTTAATGCTTTAAAAGAGAGGTAACCCAATGTGTTTTTTCAAATGGTTGAAGAAAACCATTAGTAAATGATTTGTGATATTATTCTTTTAAGTGGAAGATATACTATTGGCCATATATAGTTTGAATTTGGTAGTGCCTATTAAAGAATGGTGCTAGTAAATTTTGAAAAAGAAGTTCATGGGTAAAGCTGTTGGATTTGAGATCCAAAGAAATAGCTTAAGAAAACTCCTCTCTTTTACAAGAGAATTACATTAAGAAGATTCTTAAGCGGTTTTCAAAATAAGTGAATACAATCACATGGATACTCTAGTGACTTTAGGAGTGAGTTTGAGTCTTGATAAATTTCCCTAACTAAACCAACCAAGAAGGTAATGGAAAATAATGTCCATATAGATACTGTTAGTAGTGTGATGTATGCAGTGATATATACAAGACCAAATATATGCTCATGGTAGGACTTGTAATTCGGTACTAGTCTAATTATTATGAGAGACATTAGATGGTTTCACAGAAGGGTCATGAGATATTTGTAGAGTACATTGATTATGCACATTCAAAATATGTGTTGTTGTAGTACAAGAGCCTATATGGCTGGTAATGTTCATAGAACTTGAGAGATTTTGAAAATAATAATTCAAATCTAGTGTCGAAGTATTGTGAGAATACGTAGCCTTTGCCTAAACAAAAGACCCTAAGCATAATAGATAGACTAAATACAAATGTACAAGCCATATGAGAGATGCTATAGCATATAAATTTGTTGTTAAACAATGAATTCATATGTAAAGTCCCCTAGCTAAGCCTAATGACCAAGGACATGTATGAGAAACATCTTTAGTCCTTTTCTACACATATGGTATGAAGTAATGATACTTCATTTTGGCTTTTAATGTGTGTGTAAGTATACAATATTTAGTATGTCGTACAGGTTGGTAAAGTTGGCTTTCTCACACAAGCGACTGCCTTTGACATTTAAGAGGAGCATGCAAAGATGAGACAATTGTGTTTACTAGTAAAGTAGTAAGAGTGCTGATATGGTAGAGAAGAAACAAACTATGTCGCATCTACTTAAAGTACAATAAGTCGAGATAAGATTCTTGATTGTAAATATGGATCGAATCATGAAAACTCACGTCCATGATATATGTTGCCAACTAACAAATTCTTCAAATTGACGTCATGTAATGTGAGTGGAGTTGAGGAATTTGGGTTTAGATACTGGGAGTGTCTAGACTTGAGTCTGTACGGTGTTAATGATAGAATCAAAATGACATACACTCTTAAAGTATAAAAGTAACACCTTAGCATGTGATTCATACCACATGTGCTAAAGAACCGCAAAAGGGAAGCAAGTGAATGGATCCCTACTTCATTGCTGTGTGAGTCCCAAAAAGGTTAACCCTTCAATGATGTCTTTTGACTTTGATAATATCATGGAAATATGTTTCAACGTCTGCTACTTTAGCATTTTGTCCTATGATCATGATTGATGCGATCTAAAGGCATTTTGTTAGGAAAGCCATTGATACATATCAAAGTGATATATGGGCGAAAAAAAAATTATTACCTAAAATATACACACCTATGTTGGTGTCTGAGACCGGTCTCTTATGATATTATTTGTAGTTTCAAAAGTGTAGATACTATATATATGAGAAATGCAATCTAAGTTTTATACTGACTCAAGAGGGATTAGATTGGCCATGAGTAAAGTGTATATTGTTAAATCTAGGACATTCAAGCTTATATCAATATCAAATTGCACTATAGGGTTGTCTTGTGCTGATCTCTGTAAAAAAGGATTTCTAGTACAAAGCGCCCAAATGGAGACGTCATGTCCACGTGGTCATGGCAAAACACCTAGTATGAAAGAAGTAAGAAAAAGAGACTTGACCCATAACATCTAATCCACCAGTATGAGTGGAAGATGTTGGAATTTATTAGTCTATCCTTGGTGGATTATGACCCAAACCCAATTCAAAAGGGGCCATCATGGAGAGACATAGGTTATAAAGAGAGATATCCTTTGTGGTTTAAAGGTTATATCTATTGCCATATAACAGTACGTTTAAGGGTTGCATCTATTCCTATATGACCATACATACACTATATATATAAGGTGTGAAATTAAGGGAGAATGCTAATGAAGATATAACACACCAAGTATTACTATTCTCCTTCTAAAAGATTTTGTCATAAAAATGTTCTCTTCTCTTTCTCTCTTTAGTATATTTGCTGTGTAACGTGATCGGGGTCCACATCGGTGCTTTGGTTTCGTGTGGGTACTTCAGTGAGTCAATCGAATTCCAGGTATACCTGAAATTCTTATACTCTGAAATGCTCTTACTTAGACAACGTTTATTGTCAACAATAAAGAGAGAAATTCCTGTCTCATAGACTGTTTAGCAATATATTGAATCTTGTTCATTGGTCTGTTTCAGCCATGTGCCACTGCAACATATTGAATGAAAGAAGCTAATACTAGGGATATTTTGTGACGAAAAACTGATTTAGAGGGAAAAATGAATTGTATTTTCATTAATTGACTAACATCTATTTATACACACTATGTACACATAATACATAACAGAAAGAAATATGACAGAAAGCAGTTTTACAACTGAAAGTTCAACTAACTTAATTACAATCTAACTATATATTTGTCACCCCCCCCCCCCCCGGGGAAGCTCTGGAGAATATGAAAGCATTTAGCCAAGAGAATCTGGAGGAAGGCAAAGGATGTAAAGAGATGCTGAGTGACCAGAAGGTACTGGAGAGAGTTGAGGGTGATGTAGAAGACGAAAAATTGAGATTTGATGCTTTGGTGGCTCTGAGTTGGCGATTAAGTGAGAATTTGGTACTAAAGAGAAGGGTTTTGAAAATGAGAGCTGGACTTCAAAGGAAGTATATATAATGGCTGATTTCAAATTCGACCATTGAAATTCATATGGAATGTGAGATTTGTCAATTGTTGTTGTTGGGTGCTTTGTAATTTTCAACGCAAATTGTTTAGAAAAGAAAAGAATAGAAATGCTTATGTATAGAGGCGTGATATTTTCCATTTTTATTCATAGATATAGATGCATCATGTGGATCCACACAGACAAGCATGCTTCTTTCATAGGTTGGATGATAATAAGGAAGAAGGTGGAGCGTGTAAAGAGGAAGAAGATTGGTAACAGCAGGAGTGGGGATTAGTAACATATGATGAACTTGGATTCTCTGCCACATATACAGAAGCAGATTTGAAGACAAAAGTAGAGAATTGAGGGATATTAAGATAGAAAGAAAAAAGGAACATAAATAACATCATGAGTAGCAGTGGTAGCAGAGATTAATAGAGAAGGAAGGCAAGAATGCAAACCTGAGGGCTCTGATGAGAGTAGGGAGTGAAGGCATCTTGAAATTGCTGCTTTGGGTGCTTGGACTTGGGGATTCAGAGAGAGTTTGGAACTTGAGATTTGCAAAAGAGAGCAGGGACTGAGAGCCAGAAATGGAAACTAGAAAGCATATAGTTGGGTCGCTTTCTATCGTTGAATTTGGTATCGTCGCCCAAAGAGGTCACACGTAGGACTAGTTTGTGAATGTGTGGTATGGGCCTTATAATCATTTCGTTTTCATTATATATGCCCTCAAGGAACTATAGGTCCTACGCAAAAAAATTATTTAAATAGCTCCTTTCCTTATCTTTTGCCGTTTTGTGAAATTGAGATCACGATTTACTTCGGTATTGCTTTGATTTGTGAAAGCTAAGTGAGAGCACGATTTGGTTCTGTTTCAGTTTTGCCCAAAGGGGCCACCTCTTGTCGTTTCCTCTATGTAAATCAGTAAAAGTACAATGACCTGGTGAGGACAAGTGTACAACTCCATAATATATACTTTGAAATTTTTACTACGTCGATCCCATACGTTTGTAGTAGCGATAAAAAAGACAGCGGGATGCTAGGAAAACACATAGGCTGCCTTTTCATTTATTGTTTTTCATGGATGCTACATGTTTTCTAATTAATCGATCAGACGTAGACAACTCTGAAATGTGATTGCAGGATTTGAGGGTTGGAAAATTCGTTAGATTCATCTCAGAATTTTAAGCCTCATTGAAAAAAGTAATGAAATTTTCGCAGGGAATTTTGCTTTCCCCTCTTGGCCTGAACGACAGTTTTATCAAATATCACAAAATATTTGATCATTACTATGATGGGACGAAGTTTTCTTAATCATTACGTATCACCAAATATCACAAAAATAAAAAAATGGTTGCAAAATAAATGAGAGCTGGAAGTTAATTAATTGAAGTGTATATAATATATAGTCATTAACGACTGAATATAAAGATGACTGCAAATTTGGCTGATTTTCGTGGGTCAACAAGTTCACTTACTTTATCACTTATTCAGCTGATGGCTGGGAATAAATGGGACAAATTCAGTGATATAGCTTGAATATTCTAGAATTTAATAGTAGTAGTAGTAGTAATGATATTATGATTATGATGGTTATTATTATATTATAGGGTCAATTCCTTTTTACAGTTATCTACAAAGAATTCATGTTCGCCTAATTACTTTTTCATGTAGAAGAAGTGGTACGTACAGTTGAAATTGTATTGAGAAAGATGTATTAAAAAGAACATCATTCATGGTCCCCAAAAAAAACAATCATTCGCAAGTCATGAAGTGCGTTTTTTTTTGAAGAATACGAACAAAACTTTTTTTTAAAAAAAAATTAGAACTTATCTCATACATGCACACTGATTTCAAAATTTAACTTTTATTCACCTTGCCCTTAATAAGATGTTAACTTCAGACAAAATTACCCCTGCTAACGCCAAAAATATCATATTTAGTACTATCTTTAAACAAATATATTAACTGGCCAACATGTTTACAAAAATCTATCTTTTAAAACTTTCCCTGAGATAAAATTGCTAAATTTAATAATTTCAAAAATCTTAAACATATTTAGTTGAACTTGTTTATTTTAATAATCTTTTAAACACATTTATTTCATCATCACTATTATTATTTTGAACGCATTGACTTAGTACACATAGAAAAGTCCACTCAAATAGCATTTTGCGAAACAGTGTGAGAGGATAGAAGATAAGGTAGAGAAATGTCCTAAGAACATGTGTGGCTCTCTTATTCTTACTACAAATATTGCAGATTTCATATACGTAATTGAAGCGTTTGGAGTTTATTTTAAGTGTGAAAAGATAAGTATATGCTGAACCTTCCGCTTGGCCGATGATCTCTCGCGTGAAGTAGAAAATCCAGGTTTTTAGCCTTCTATTTCTCTCGTTTATCTGTAGAGATAATTCCATTAGGTGCAACATTAATTAGAGACATTCTGAAAGTCTCCCAAGAGTCAGGTAAAGTACCAAAGAAACATAAACCTTGAACTTCATCATCAAATTTAATTCCCATAGAAAAAAGCTGATTAAGAATCCCCTGACAGGAGTTTAAGTATATATTTATATTGAAACACTATTCATTTCCATATTTAATATTGAAGCATAATGAATTAGAACACAATTCTCCTTCCTGCCTTCCGCGCCATCTCTTTGTTTTCTCTGAAATATTTCTTCATCACATTCATAAACCGTTTGTTTGTTTTCTTTATATATATTCGAATTGATTTAAAAAAAATAAAAAGACAATATTAGCCCATTCAACTTTCACACCTTCTTACTCCACTGGTCATGGCAAAACCAAGATGTAAAACGATTGATCAAATCCAATAAATCTTAAGAAAAATTTCACTAATAAAAATTCCTTCCTCATACAGGCGTTTGGAAACCGGATGTAACGAAAAAATAAAGGAATGTGGCTGAGGAACGAGAGATTAGAGGCCTATTTGATTTTTCTTTTTGTTTGTTGTTTTGTGTTTGTTTTTAAAAACAAATTTTGAAAACAAAAAGAAATCAAAAAATATCTGTTTAGATAGTTATTTAAAAAAAAAATGTTTTCAAGTGATGTGGCAGGGCTGTAACCAACGGCGACATGATAGTGATCTTCATTGGTAGTGCAGTATCGATAATGGATAGGTGGCAGTCTCAAAAAATACTAAATAGAAAGGAAAAAATAAGAAAACATTTAAGAGCTGCTTTTCTTTTTTAGTTTTTTTTTAAAAAAATTTTTAAAAAAACTGTTTTTAAAAAAAATATCGAACACGCCCTAGATTTGCCGCGGAAGCCTGGTGAGGGGTAAAAAAAGACCATCTATATGTAACACAGGTGGTTGAGGGGTGAGGGGTATATTTTTAAGCAAAAAAATTATTTCCAGAGAAGTGTGGATTTTTTAGAGGCAGAGGTGGGAACCAAGGTATTAAAACTCGGACCGGGTATTGAACCGGTCGGGGTACTGGGTTAAGGGTCAGTGGGTCAAACCGGGACCAAACCGGAGCTAAACCGGGACCAAACCGGTGAGTAATTGAAAATTTTAGACTTATAGTATGAAATTCTAAAGGAAAAAGTTAAAAATTTTTTTTTTTTAATTTGGGACCCGGACCTGACCGGGAACCGGACCGGTCTAGTGACCGGTCCGGGTCCCTGAACACTGGTGGGAACACATTTTCTGACTTTTGGTTGGAAAATTGCTTCCCAAGGAGATAAAATCAGTTCAATCATATTAAAATATCCATTTCCTTTTCCAGCAAACCAAACATGGCCTTAGTCTTGAACTCTTGATTATGAAGATCAAAAGAATCAAAACCATATGCCTTTCATCAGTTTGCGACATTGATCTCGCACCATGTAATGACACCTCCAAATAGTGGCTTTTTTCAAACATATATAAACCTTTAATTTATTTTTGAAACCTCTTTGTTCACATATATAAACAAGAAATCTCAAACAAGCAATGAGAAGCTTCTTCGATTCTTAAAGTAAGGTTTATAATAGAGAATTAGATAAATATGCATGTTGTGTGCATTAAGGACATATAATAATAACGCAAAATGAGGAAGAGGAGGTATATCGATTTTTACCATAAAAAACTAATTATTGAAACTCTCCCCCTGAGTTGTGCTAGGAGATGAGTCAAATAATTTTTGGTATTAAAAAAAATACTCCTTCCAGCCTTTAATATATGACCGATTTGGAGAGTTGATAATATTCCTTCAAGCCTAAATCAATCTCAGACTCTCAGTCTTTTGTCTCGCGTCTTGCCTATGGCCTCAGTGCCTCTGCCAGCCTAGCCCAGTGGTCTGTCAGTATCACTCCTCACTCCTCAATCTCAAACTCTCGCCTACTCACGTCTGGTTGTTATACTTCAAATTCGAACACCATTAATATCAACTAATTATTGATTATTCTTAAGTTCGACTGATGACTTTTGGATTTATATTTATTTTGTTATGTGTGGATTTGTGGTGAATGCTTAATTTGTAATGTATTTTTAATTTTTTATGGTTTAAGTTTGTAGAAAAAACAATTTTAGTATATTGTTTAAGTTTTTTTTTTTTTGAAAAATGTAGAATAATTTTTAAAAAAATATTCAGGCCCAAACCCATATGGTCCTAACCTATGGTGGGTTAGCCCGAACCTGGTAGCCCGGCTCATATTACCACATCTACCGGTCTTTCATATAGGACTGATTTGGAGAGTTGATATTAGTCTTAAAATATAAAACCTATTTTTTATATTTGTCAATATATTTCTAATTTATCTATATTGATGTACCCTTAATAATAATTAAGTAGGAGAGAGAATGAAAGAATTAAGAAAAATAACTAAGATGTTTTAAAAAATACATATTATATTAACTAACTTAACTAATCAAATTAGATAAATATTAAAAATCGGAGGGAGTAATGATTTTTGGTGTTAGTCCTGTGGACTCTCACCAGGTAAATACTTAATACTGCCAATTTTGTGTGCGTATTTTTCTAATGGTAGTACTAATTTTTGGAGAACAGAAATGGGATCAAGGGCTTCTTGGGCTTGACTTTGTCTACCTGATGGAAGAGAACTCCTTGAGAACGAAATAAGATGGTTGGCTGAGGAAGAAAGAAGAGCTATTCCTAAGGTTTCACAAAACGTTAAAATATCAAATGCAAATATCAACTATGTGATTATTTAAAATAACGCACAAGAGAATGTTGTAGTTACTTGAAAACCGCATGCTAATAACCAATATCAACTATATGCATTTAAATTTCATATGTACGCAACTCCATGGAGAACTTAATCAATTAATTTAATCAACAGAAGTAATTAAATAACTAAAATTAAATGTTCCCACCATTTTAAGCACCCAAAAAATGTTTTAAAAAGACAAATCTTAGCATTTTTCAACTCATGTACAATTTTTCAAATTTCAAACAGTTATATAATTGTCTAAAGTCAATCATCCAAGTATTCAAATAATTAAATAACACAGAAATAAAATTTTAAGAACTTTCCAGAATGTGAAATGTCCTAAAATTAAGTTTCCCTCAATGTAAACAATGATATTGGTGTACAAATTAAACAGTATATTAAACAGTTTCTAAATAAATAAATCACAACTCAAAAAACTGAAATTAAAACAGCATGGACTAAGCCAGTAAATAAGTAAAGTAGCCCAAAACAGAATTACCAGAATAAATAGGCTAAATAAGGGCCCAAACAAAAATTTACAAAGTGGGCTTCTGGAAACAAACATAATGGCCCCATTAAACAACCGTCTAAAGTCTACACGGAGCCTAACAACAATTTTCAAAAACAATAAAACGAATGTTGAAGTCTTAACAAAAAAATAGCAGGACACCACTAGCTATAAAAACCTGAAATCAAAACAACTTTTGCCCAAACAAAAATAAAACAAGTCCCAAGGCTATCCTTTTTGTTAGAAAGCCTGAAACAATATGGTTTTGGGTTTTAAGCTATGCTTTTTCCTAGACGGTTGGGAATGAGGCCTAGTCCCTAGTTGTGTTTTCTCATTTCTATCTATACTGGCCTTTGAATTGGGAAAAGAAAAATGAAATTGTAAAATGGAAGGCCCATATATTAGAGGATTGGATCTGCAAATAAACAGCAGAATACATAAACCAAAATAAAATTAATATCCAAAATTGGAAGCCCAAATATTTGCAATCGAAAATAAAACAAAGTTGTAGAAAGCCTAAATGCAACTAAAGCCCAATTTGACAAAACACTGTGCAACATTGTAATTTTTTTTTTTGTTTCGATGATCCCAAAACCAGAATGCCCTAAGTCTGGAACACAAAACTTAAAACCAGACATTATTAAAACATAGGAGGAGGGATTAGTCTCCCTGATGGATTAAAATTCAAATCTCCACTGGAAGAGGCACATACGTTTACTGTCTAATAGTGCCACTAAAAAGAGAATATCTATGCCTAAAAAAAGAAAAAAAGAAACAAGCCCAAAACAACAGGCCCAAAAAGCCACGCACTATTCCAGAATACTAAAGCTTTTTGTTTCACTTAGGGACCAAAAACCAATGCAATATAATTACAATATCTAATTACAATATCTAACTGTTGTGCTTCTTAAGAATGCGCACAACTCGGTCTTCCTTTACATTTATGTTTCATCGCACTCAAGCGAAGGCGTTTTGGCAAATTAAATTTTCCATTTATTATTGTGGGTAATAGTGATATTTAAAGAGGAGAATGCTTTAAACTCCTACACATGTGAGAAAAGGTGTATGATCTAGTTAAAGACGACCACTGAAATAGATCCGCCCTAATTCTTCCATTTTTGATTTCTTGGAAAAAAGGTCCAATAATATTAACATTCCTTTGCAACTTGCAATGCTCAGTCAAGAGGATCTGCATGACTATTATTAACATTAATAAGGGCATTTTGGCTATTGATGGGAAAAAATGGAAAAAAATATAGGCGTAACTGATTTTGAAGAAGGCCATGTAAAAAGAGATCGAAAAGTTACAACCGTAACAAATCACACTTTAATAGTATGTTTGGTTGGAGAGAAGATTGAGGTGTAATTGATTTTGAAGAAGGCTACGTGAAAATACACTTATTCACTGTGTGAACTCATTAAATATAACCTAAACTACCCTTCCTAACAAAAAATATCATGTAGTAATCTTTAAAACAAATATATTATTGTATTGTTGTAACACTCATATTTTTCTACCAAGTGATTCGTATAATTCCAAATGTGTAGCTAGACTGTAACCGTAGGCAGCGTAAGGTAGGAGGTTTTGAGTCACAATGGCAGCGTCTTTCACTTTATTATATAAGTGCTCCCATCGTAACTATACGCATCCTGCCCTGCATCCACTTTTTCATTTCAAATATTATAAACATGTACGTCATAAATAAAGTCTCCTTCAGATTTTAGCTATGTGCTCCAAAACTAAACAAAATCAAGCTATTATCCTGAACATTGATAAACTATCATTACGTTTAACGGTAACGCCAAAGTGGATCAAAACGTTAGTCTTGGGTGCGGCAAAGATTGTTTTTTTTTCCTTTGGGAAAATATTCCTTAATTACGTTATTTATCATATAGAGTAACGTGATGGAATGATAATTATAGAGTATTTCTTTACGCTATCAAGGAATGATGAAATGGAAAGTATATTTTGTATAGAAATAATGAAAATAAATATGAAATGCTTTTTGGAACTCTGTTGAGTTATGAAGGGTATAAATGTTCATGTGTTAATTCATTTAAGCTTGAATCCGAATTACAATTATCTGATTTTTTGAAATAATCAGATTACTTTACCATACCAACAAAATACTTAAATCAGCAAAATTGAACCAAAAGTATGAAGGTATTCTTTTTAATTTCCTAACTAGTTTTTTCTTCCACCTGATTTATTTTTCCTAATGTGTGGATCACTAATTTTTTCGTATATGACTTATCGTTGTCAGCAATTAAGGCTATCAACATTTTTTTTAAAAAAATATTTGTATTATTTATGCATCATGACCCACTTCATTCTTAAAATAATGTTTATATATGTCAATAATTATTTTTTCAATAAAATTTTATTTGGATCCATCTAATCTTTTTTAAGTTTTAATCTAGTTTTGGAATGAGCTTTTTTTTTTTTTTTGGAATGTATTGTGGTGGTGGTGGTGGTGATGGGAAAGATATGTTAGTATGTAGGCATAAACCTAAGCCCTAAGGCCCTGTTTGGTATGTGGCATTGGGGGATAGGGATTGGGATTGAGTAAGGGATTGAGCTACGTTGTATTATTTGGTATGAGGGACTGGAGATAACCCAGAATTAGGAGTACCATGAAAGTGGCATTGCTGCAAAACCACATCCCCTGATATTGCGTTTTCAATCTTGGGATTGCAAATGTTAGAGATAAAAATATCCTCGTTTATAATATTTCTCGGACAAAAATGCCCACTATCAATTTTAATAATAAGGATATTTTAGTCTTTTCATAATTTATGAAGGATTATAAAATAAAATTAATTCAAGTATTCCATCTAAATATTACTGTATAGCAACCGTAATTTTAAACCCTCAACCCCAGTCCCAATACCTGTCCCTATCCCAATATTATAGTTCCAATCCCAATCCATCAAAATCCAATGCCTCGTGCCAAACAAGGCCTAAAGGAATCCACAATAATTTCTCAAGTTTAAGGAACTTATGTACAATTGTTTTTTTTTCTTTATTTGAGACCCATTTATAATTAGGGTTTTGCTAGAAAATTGAGTTTTTCGTATATTTTTACAAATCGAAGCATCCTTCTACCAATAACAATTGAGCATGTCTCTGAAGATATTAGGAGAGTAATATTGAAATTTTGACATTTCTGATCAGTATATTGATGTGACGAAGTTTGCTTAATCATTACGTAAAACCTAATTCTCACCAAACTTGCACACAACAAAAAAGAGAAAACTGGATGCATGAGCTGGAGGTTAATAGAGGAGAATAATATATAGCAATATACTGACTGGATATAACGGTCAATGCAAATTTGGCAGATTATCGTTGGTCAACAAGTTCAATTAATGTACATGTATCACTTTATTCATCTAATGGTTTAGAAGAAAGGGGCCAAATACCGGCCAAAAAAAAAAAAAACAAGAAGAAAGGGGCCAAATGCAGTGATATATATATAGCTTGAATTTTCTATAATTTAAACATCAATTATAATATGATATTTTTATAGGGCCAATTACTTTTTACAATTATCTACAACTTATATAGTTTCCAAATATAAAACTTAACATCATCTAAGACTATGTAAGCAAAAAGGAATTGCATTCCAAATTATAAACCCTAAACCCACGTATATATGAGAATGTACACGTCCAATTTGGAAGGTAAAATCTTGAGCGTACAAGTATGCAGGTGAGAAAAGGTTTTCAAAGGACAATATATATGCTTCCACATAATACTAAAAGTGGTGTTTTAGCTAACATAAACTAGTTCGACCCATTTTTTCATCATATTATTGGGCTTTTTGCAAGAAAATAATAATAATAATAATAATAATAATAATAAAAATAAATGGCTATCATCATATTCTCACAACAAATAGAGAGTTCATATATATATATATAAATATATATATCTGTGCGTGTAATTGAAGCATTTGGGGTTCCATTTCAAGCTGACTATGCAGACCCGCCGCTAAGAACCGTAGCGGAAGCTTTCATGGTCGCCCACCTGTCTCATGAGCCAGAAGAAGAAGGTTTCTAGCTATCCATTTCCCTCTCTCTCTCTCTCTCACACACACACACACACACATATTCTTTCTTCTCCTTTCATATTTATCTGCCTTTCTCTCGGCCTTTCATCACATTACAGCTTCCTGATCATGAACTACTTCTAGTTTAATTTTTATTTGTTTTAAAACAATTCTTAGAAAAGTAAGCTTTTACTTAAGGAAGTAAAACTCAGCTTCAAACATATATATGCTGATTCACCAAATGCCTCGCTCTTACCTGTTTCCTTTCGGTGTTATATGATAATCTGTCCTAGAAATTGGTTTTATTTGGTGCTATATAGTTTTTCATGTCTTTATTATCAGTATCTTATATTTAAACTATTCTATCCCGTATTCGAATTTGAGCCTTAATTATAAATTAGGATACAATTCTTCTTCTCTCCTGGTCAATAAGAGAACGTGGGGCATGCATGTTACAGTTATGTGGCTGGTTTTGCATTTTGATAAATATTGAGATGCAAGAATAATTATTTTTTATCGGCAACAATTTGGAACAAGATCTTTTTTTCAATTGACTTTTGGTTGAGAATGATTCTCGGAATTTAAAAAAAAAAAAAAATTGCTTGGTGATTGATTTTCAGTTCAGTGTTTGGTAAAACAAAAAATAATAATTTGTTATAAAAAACGGAATAAAACAATAACAACTTTTATATGTTTTCTTTTTTTTTTTTAAATTTTTCGTTTTGTAAAATTGGTTAATAAGTCCACCAAGAGAGTAGTTAATGAAAGTGTTACTATTTTGCCCCTAGGAATGTAATGAGATATAAGTTAATGCATGTTGGAAAGTGAGAAGGATAAAAGAGATGATTGAGAATACTGTTAAATGAAGATAAAATTAAGAAAATGCATCAATTTATAACATATTTAATGAGTTAAGATATATGAGATTTAGATAAACTAAACTCATAAAAAGGATCAAAGTGCTTATACTAATTACTAAGGAGGGAGGAATATGTGATGGGGTGAGCGTTTTATCCGGATATTTTTTATAATTTTGGTGTCCTCATTATTATTAAATTTCTTCGTCCCAATTTGTCGCCTAACGTTGAAAAGTAGAATCTACCGGTGGAGGATTTAACTAGGGTCCACATGGTTGAGCTGTACAATAATATCATCAATCGCGGGAGGGACCAATGATATGGAAAATGATTATTCCTTTCGTATGTGAAAATAATTTAAGAAACATAAATATCATCAAATGACAGTAGGGCTCCGATGACAGTAGCGAGAGCAGGCATCTTGAGATTGCTGCTTTGGATGATTGTAATTGGGGATTCAGAGAGAGTTTGGAGCTTGCGAGTTGCAAAAGAGAGCTGGCAGTGAGAGTGAGATATGGAGTAGTCCTTTTTTTTTTTTTTAATCAAACCTTTTTTTCTTTGATACAATGGACTAGTCCTTTTATCCCACTTTTGTCACCATTTTGTCAATGGAGATTACAATTTTTTTGGGTCATATCAATTTGACCAAAAGAAATCACACGTGGACTAGTCCTTCATTTGGGTACACCATTTTGTCAATGGAGATCCCAAGTTATACTAGTCCTTAATTTTATCCCACTTTTCTTTTTGATTTGTTTAACACAATCTATATGGGTCACGTCAATTTGCAACGTATGAACAACTTATTTTAGTAATGGTTTCACTTGTACTGCTCCAATCCTTAATACAAGGACTATTTAGTTAATTTTTACATATTAAGAAAGCTTGATAAATTACTTAATTATGAGAAACATGACCTGATCTTTTTAAAATGTCCAATATAATATTAAATTATATATTAATTTATAATTTAAGTAAATTAGTTTGTGACAAAAAATTAAATATTAAATGTACAATTTTGGACTATGACTAACTTTCTAATTAGCTCCTATAATTAGGGACCGAAATAGTATTTTATTTCAGTTATAGAGAAATTGTCTTTATTTTAAGAATCTGCACGGAATTTTTTTCTTCTTAGAAATCAAAAGTCATCTAAAAATTGCACACTAAGATTTCAGTAGGATTCTCAGGTAAAAAAAAAAAAAAAGCTTCTTGTTCTCTGTGTTTGCGTGTAATAAGACGGGACGAGGTTAGTCATCACTTCTCTTTTTAACTTACTTCTTTATCTCTTATTCACTTTCTCTCCATAAATAAGCGGGATTTTAGAAAATAAAATATATTTTTTATGCATATATGTCTTACTAATTTTAACCAATTTTTTAATGTGTGTGTGTGTGTGTATTTCAATAATTTGTATTTTATATATGGGGTGGAAGGGAGTAAATAGCTAGAGAAATAAATAATTTAGATTTTTCATGATCTATTTATTCTCAACAAAATTCATATAACATCGTCCCACCCATTGAGGCAGGCTTAATTAAGAAATAAAACCCATACATATAAGCACAAAAAATAAGCACAAACCCCACACACTCACACACGCACACACTCACACAAATAGACAGTGTAAAATGGAGGGATGATTTGGTTTATATACGTATGCTAAAAATATGATCCCATGGTGTGGCGGACATGTCCACGGAGGCCAATTTTGTTTGGTAATCAAACGCCCGTGCGATGGAAGCATATTGCGCATCCAGATTTAAGCAACAGAATTGAATTTAAATAATTTTAACCACAAACTTTTAAAATGATATTTTAAATGCTAAAACTCAATAATTGACCTGTGTCCAGTTCATGCCAAGAGAGAATGAAGAATACATAATGAAGAAGGGTCAAGATTGAACAGAAATTGAACTTAATTAAGCTCTGAACTTCACAATAATTTCTCAATTTATGGAACTTATTTACAAATAAATTTTTTTTAGTTGAGACCCATTTATAATTTGTTTTTTTTTTAAAATGATCTTTTCGTATCTTTTCACAAATCGGAGCATTTAATCATTTAAGTTACAAATAAAATAATAGTTAATTAATAACCCACACTGGATGGAGAAAAACTTTTCATGCCCAGATATGATTTTTAACTCGAAGCTAAGTAACAGTTAAGTGTCTATTTGGATTAGCGGTAGAAGCTGTTTTTTCAATATGATTTACGGTATACGAGGTAAGCATTTGAGATGAGTTTTGTTTCAACTTGGATGAACAAACTTTTATAATGTTAACTCAAACAGGCACTAAATCTGTAATACCTAAACCTAACCCTACTTACTTAGATGGAGAGAAAATGAGGAAGGAAAGAAAACTTGAGAGAAAAATAAGGAGAGAAATGGACTTTCCTTGTTCTACATCCAAAGAGAAGGATGAAAACAAAGGCAGAGACACATGTGCGTACATCTAGGTGTGGGTTTTAATGGGGCTACTTGATTGATGTGATTTTTCCCATTTTCTTCCGCCCACTGGACCGCTTTTTTATTTTATAAATGTTAATTGAAGTTTTTTTAGTAGCTTCTTTCCTTATCTTTTTTCATAAATTATTTTATTAAATTCTCACTTTCTCATAAATTCTATATTGGTCTAAAAAACTGGTCAAAAGAATATATTGGTCTAAAAAGTATTTAAATAATCTTCTATAATATATAAGTAAATATTTTTTGTGGCGACTTAATTTAAAGGGAAAATGTCATATAAAGATAATTGAATTACACAAATTCTAATTTGGGTCATTAAAATTGATAAATTATATATCAGGTTATGTGTCACATTTAGGGATTTCAGAGTTTGATTAAATTAATTCCATATCCCTTATTTATTAAAAATGCAAAATTGAAAACCTAATATGAGCAATAACAGGAAATATATGGAGACGTTTGCCAAGTAAGAAATTCGACAAAGGAGGCAATTGTAAGTTGGTATAATCTTCCTCCCTTAATCCCTTTTTGTTTATCAGTAAAATCTCACAGCACGAATTGATTTTCTAGGCTGTGTATATGATTGACAAAAGACTTCTTTTTTTTTTTTTTTTATAGCAAAAGGTACCCAAATCTCATCCAGCCTTTCTCCATGTCAATAATCCACGCAAGTTCTGCAGGCACCATTTGATCATCCGCTCACGTTGTTGATCCTCACATGTCAGCCCCTTTGTAAAAGTGCAGCTGCCTCGTCAATAATGCTTGAATTTGCATGCAACTCACTTCTGCCTTTAGAGCGGATAGATTCCGAGGGAAGGGAATTAGGGAGAGTTATGCTGTTTGCATATTAATGGGTTTTGAAATACTGCGCCTCAACAATTGTGTGTGTGTGTGTGTGTGTTTTTTTTTAAAAAAATCTATTGGACTTTGGGTCCAAGTCCACCCTTGATGGGCCGGACTATTTGATTAGGATACCAGTAGCCTAATCAAATAAGAATCAAATCAGCATTAATTGTAGATTGAGGAATAAGTCAGTATTAATTATGAGATTGTTTATTGAGGAACAAATCACCATAATTAGGAAATTAATTGAGAATCGATTAAATTAATTACTTACTTGGAAGGCAAAAAGGGTGGACATCATTTCCTAATTAGTGGCAACCCTAAACCACCATAAATAGGAGGTGTCTCCTTAGTTATTCCTCACCCCTGCTATTGAGTTTTCTAGCAATCTTTTCTCTCTTACCATCTTTCTTGTTTTGGTGATTTGATATGTCAATCTTAATTAGGCTCTAGTAGTCTAATAATCGTGTGGGCACTATTATGGAGCAGTGGAGCTTTGACCCGGATCCGAACATGGATTCACCTGATACGCCAGTTCTCTCTCTCTCTCTCTATTTTCCCTACATTGGTATCAGAGCTATTTGATCCTTGAGGCTGTGATTATTCTATGTGAATAATTATATGATATAATTTTGTTTATATCTCCATCATATTTTTTCTGCTGTGCTACTGTATATATTGTTCACGCATATATAATTTGTTATATATTGATTCATCACATATTTTCTTCTCCTTTGTGGTCCATATGTGTGTTATGTTTTGAAGCATAATTTGTTTTTGCGACATATGTGTTAACTGGATTTGTTAGGGAACCTGCAAATATCATTTTGGTTGGTATTAACACATGTTTCTTTGATGCTTTTGTCTCTGCCTCCATATGCTTACAAAACTATGTTATAAATATATATTGAATGCCTATATATATTTCATGGCACAAAGCTTTTCTTCTCTCCTCTTCTCCTCACCTCTTTGATCCTATTAAAGGTGAGTCTTTGGGACTTATGTGGAACCAAAAACAAGAGACTTTAACCCTCAAAAGCTAGGAAAGTTTTTGAAACATAGAAGACACGCATCCATGTCACGTTACGCAGCGTCGTCGACATTGAGAAAAAATTGGGTGTTCAAAACTGAGTGTTTTTGCACAAGGTAAGGCCATAGATGTGTAGAGCTTGAAGAGACGATTCCAACGATGCTTAGAACGCGTCAAACAAAGTTCAGATGAGGGAGAAATGATGTAAAGCATTTGGCGGGTTGCTTGTCAGCGCCGCCACGTAGCTCACGATTTGATTAATGAAAAAGACATTTTTAGATCAAATAAAGGCCATGAATTTGTAGTTTGCTCAACTATAATTTCAACGACGCAAAGAATGCGAAAAACACAGCTAAAACGAGGGAGATATGACCTTCCGAAGTTGGCGGGTCTCGATGAGCTGCCGAGCTCTAACCGGGTTGGGTTGACCCTGCTGGAGGTTGAAGATGATGATGTGGCAGTCAACTGCCAAGTCATCGGTCAACCGAGCCACATGGCATTAATGAGAGAGTTCCACATTAGCGTTCAGTCACACGTTAGTGTTGGTCAATGAAGGCCATGTCATCCGTTGACCGAGACACTTCATCACCATGTCAGCAGTCAACAGTTACCTTTGACTGGTCAACGATCAATTGTTGAAAAAAAAACCAGAAATTGACAAGTGGCACGTGGGGCCTACTGGGGCCACTATTTGACACCTGGCAAGCACTGTGGGAGAGAAATCGGTGCGTGGAGTCTGGGAAATTGGTGCGTGTCACCGGTAGATGGATGTAAGACGGCACATGATGTACATGCGCCTCTGTTGAGAGTAGCCATTGTTGGAATTTTCCAATTTTTCAGGATTTTTTGATCCAGACCACTTCTAGGGGCGTATAGGACCTCCAATTGAGACGCGGTTTATCCCTAAAATTCTCTAAATTCGAGAGCTTCAGTTTGATATATAATTTGCATATATTTGAAGCACGTTTGTATGTTATTTAAGTCAAAAAGGTACTTATATGCACTTAGAGATTCCCAAAAATGTTGAAATTGAGTCAATGATGATTCTATTATTTTTGGGATAGGTTGGCTTACTTAATAAGAGTATTTCAGTTGCAACATAAGGTTAATGCTACAAGATTCTTTAAAGTGAGAGATTATTTAAATGAGTTTTTGAATATAAGATCTTATCTAACCTTGACTCAAACTTTTAGAGATAAAAGCAGAAAATTGTAGCAACTTGAAATTATTAAATAATAATAAGCCTTCCCATGCTTTTAACCACGTTGATCCAGTTGGGATTGAAGCAGTGACTTATAAAGTCAACCCTTTATCACAAATGTTGTGACAAAAGACAAGACAGATAGAGATGTGAGAATTATCTCATCAAGTGGGAGGTATGCTACAAATACTAGGGGTGTTCAAATCCGGGACCGGGACCGGGATCCACCACTCTCGGTCCCGGTCTCAGCATGAGGTCGGGATTGAGAATTTGTGACCGGTCCCGAGACGGTCCCGGTCCCGGAACAACCGGGACTATCCCGGGACCACGACCGGGAATTCCCGGTTTGACACCAACACTTGATTTTTTTTTTTGCACAAAGAAAATCTGGATTGAGAAGACTCTTTAGGACCTTCATTTTGATGAGATCTAAGTGAAGGGATGGGTCTAAAACAATGAAGATGCATCAGATTCAAGAAGCAAGATAAATTAGAGATTTGAGGGATTTAGTAATACCTCTCAGCCATGACCGACAAGGAGAAGGGGAGACCGAGAAGGAGAAGCCGAGAGTGAGAATGCGACTTGCGAGAGGCCAAGAGAAGCCGAGACTGAGAACGCTGAGGCCGAGACTGAGAACGGAGAAGCCGAGACTGAGAACGCCCGATGCCAATAGCGAGAACGGAGAAGCGACTGAGAATGAAACAGGCCGACAGCGAGAGAACGAAGAACCCTAGCAGCTAGTTCATCATGATTGACCGTCGAGACTCGAGACTGAGACCGTGGTGAGTGCTAGTGGTGACGGACGAAAGTGATAGCTCACTGAAGGTTCTTTTTTTTTGTCACCACCGTTCTGGACTTCTGGCCTTCTCAATCACTCAATTGGGTTCTGTTTTATTTTTGTTACAATTATTTTTGGGCCAAGTTTAACCCATTAGAACAAGAACCCATTAAACATTAACATAACAAAAAAAACTGTATGCATAAGATACCGGGACCGGGACCGGGAATCCCGAAGCCTTGATCGGATCTCGTCTCGGTCCCGGTATCTTCTACTCCTGGTCCCGGTCTCGGTAAGGCCGGGATTTTTTAGTCCTTGTCTTGCCGGGACCGGGCCGGGACTACCGGGAGCGGGATCATATGGACACCCCTAACAAATACATCTAAGTGAGTGGATGTAAATATGGCAAAGAGAAGCTTGACATTGTAGCTAGATGCTACATGAGTTCATATGGTCAGAAGGGCCTATGAGAAGAAGAACCTAGTTAAGAGACAACAATATGAGGCAAAGTTTTTATAACTTTTTGAATGTTCTTTTTTCATTGAATTTATGATTAAATTCTATGCTTTTAGAATTGAATTAAGCATATTCTCTTTTTTCATGAACATTCATGTTGATTAGATGATATTATATTATCTTATTATTATAACTGTCTTTGATTGAGTGAGAATTTTTAGAATGTGTCTAGAAATCTAAAGGGGAATGTGTTCAATGAAGACTATAGTTAAGAGGGTGATGAGCTAACTAGCATGAGTGGGATGAGAGTCAACATAGTTGTTTTCTGAACATGAAACTAGTGAACATATTATCTAATTATCCTTTGTCTTATTTAAAAAAATATGATTTGTATACCATAATCATTTAAGTGACCAATTATGATCAAGTCTATTTGACTGAGCTTATGAAGACAAGCTCAATAGAGATATCTATGGAGTTAGAAACTCTCAAATCTCTTTTCATTCAGGAAGAATGAGATGTCAGGGACATCCTACCAACTAGTCTTCAGTATTTAGAGGCTAAAGCAACCAAATGATACAAAAATTTTATGCTATCAAGCATAAAAAGAACAATATTGCTCAGACTTATGATGATACAAGCAATGTAACTTTATCCAAGCTATTTGGATAGTGCTGGAAAATAGTGAAATTGATGATCTTCTTCCATAAAGTTAAAACTAAGTTAAGTTTTAACATAGTGTATGAAGTCCTAACATGTCGTTTAGGCAACACTTAAGGCAAATGTCAAATTAAGAAGTTGAGACAAACACAATGTCAAGTTCTTTCTAACAAACAACAATTGTATGCTGTGATAAGATGTCTCCTAGTGAGTGGGAGTAAGCCACGTCTCCCAGTGAGTGGGAGCAAGCCACGTCTTCTAGTGAGTGGGCATATATGAAAGCAAATATTGCTCTTAATATGTATATTGTGACCTTCAGCAGTGTGATTTGCCACATTGAACCTGAGTGTGAAAGACTGAAGGATCCAAGATCCATCAGTCAGATGAACTTAGCTAAAGAGTAGGAGGATTCATCCTCTAAGCCTAAGGGCAAGAAACCTATGAGGTAAACTTAATCTAGAGGAGGTCAATGGTTTCTACAAAGATGAAAGGCTGCATTAATAATCCTTTAAGGGTTGTAGAAGTAGAAATCCACATGAGTAGTGGATGTTTTACAGAAGCATATGGCTTCATGTCAGATGCAAAAAAAGAAAGAGAAAATCAAGGGATTGGGACTTGCACGTTAACTCTGCATAGATAAACCACCCTGATTCACTCCATGCAATTGCAACCAACAAAATCACATCTTTGCCATCTCTTTAGTTAAGGATCGATGGAACTGTGACTCTCAAATCCTTTGTTGGGTTTTGATGTTTCTTTTTAGGATAATAAATCCATTTCTTACCACATGAACATATTGATCAAAAGAAATGATCAAACTAGCAAAAGAGAATTTGCTAAATAATGTGTGCTAAAGGGTTAATACTCTTATGAGTAAAATAAGCAACTTAGTCTACCTGGCAAGAAAGACAAAGAAATATTTTGAGAAGATATCCTTTATAATTGGCAAACCATTGAAAGAGGCAAGCTTCACCCAAGAGGGGGTGGATTGGGTGATGTTATAAATTTTTCGCTTGATGTGGTGATATGAAAAATATAGTAGATAGAGTAGAGTGAGAATATTTGAACATAGAGAGTTATACTGGTTCGGCCTAACAACCATGCCTACGTCCAGTTCTCAGAGATCAAGACCTACTGAGATTTTCACTATACCTCCAAGATTCAATGGGCTCTCAGAACGCCACAAAACAACAATTGTCCTTGAAAGGACTATGAGCAGAAATATTCTCTCACTAAGAAAATTTCTCTCCCCCTTACGACAAGTCTTACGTGCAGAAAAATAACCTATGACCTTTCTCACTTGCTTATGTATACAAGACTTACGAGCAGCAACGTTCTCTCCTGCTTACACCACTGTAAGTCTTACGAGCAGCAACGTTCTCTTCTGCTTGTATCTTATAAGTCTTATGAGTGGAAGGTTTAACAAGGAATTCTCTCAACTGCTTCTCACGTAAGGAATTCTACCCTCTCAAGGTCCTAATACCTTGAGATCAAATGGAAATAGAATTTGAATTATATGAAGACTCTCTTACAGAGTAAATAAATGAACACTGAAGATCAATGTGTATACAGAGAAAATTGTGAATAGCAGAGACTCCTGTATATGCTTGTGAATTCTTGTGCTTCGTTGCTTTTGACTATCTCTAAATCTCTGTACATATATAGATGCTCAGTTTTTGCCCGTTTTAAGTAATCATCATTGAGGAGTAGGGCTTTGTAACTGTGGAATGACACCCGCATGTTTGAATATTCTGAATGCGGTAGGTACGTGCGTTCTTGTAATGATGCTGTCTGCCGTTATTTGACTTTCTTCGTGTTAGATTATTTCAAACGTTCATCCTCCTGTATCACACTTATAAAACATTCAAAATGATGTTAAACAATGATAATAAGTAATGATGAGATGAATAAATAACATTAAACCATATTCGGATTGAATGTTGTGAGACTTGGTGTATTTGGTGACTGGCAGAGCATCACTCGAGCATAAATGGGCTCACTTGAGTGATATCGAGATTTTACTCCTTGGTCTTCAGTTTTAGGTCTGTGCTCGCATAAGATTTCAGAGAGACAAAATTCTCACTCGCGAGTGATGTGGGGTCTCACTCGAGCACAACTCCTTCTGCTCGAGTGACCTTGCATTTTCCACCGGGAGTTTCTTCTCGGGACAACACTCGCATATCATTTTAGCAAGAGTGAGATTTTGCACTCGCAGGTGATGTGGTCCCTCACTCGAGCACACATACTCCTGCTCGAGTGAGACGAATATTCTCAAGAAATATGCCCTCAATACCAACACTCACATTAGGATTTGAGAGGGATAGATTTATCACTCGCAGGTGATGTGGGCCCTCACTCGAGCACACAGACTCCTGCTCGAGTGAGAAGAATATTCTCAAGTAATATATCGTTAATACAAGCACTCGCATCAGATTTGGAGAGGGATAGATTTTTCACTCGCAAGTGCTGATGTGTCACTCGAGCATGTGAAGCTATGCTCGAGCATACTTGCGCTTCTCTGAACTTCATGACTCTCGGCCAAACACTCGCAGTCTCTTGCTCGAGTATAGAATACTCATGCTCGAGCATTGATCTCTCTGCTCGAGTACATCAAGAGAGAATTCCATTACTTGCTCTCGGCCAAGCACTCGCAGACCTTCACTCGCATGTGCTCGAGTGAAAAGGCTTCTCTGCTCGAGTGCTGTCTCTAGTGCTCGAGTGAATCGTTGAAGAACGACAATGGCATGCCTCTCGGGTAATCACTTTCTGGCTATCACTCACACCTGCTCAAGCACAGAAGGGATCCATGCTCGAGTGCTAGACTCATGCTCGAGCACACCAGTTCATTTTGACAGTAGACACCATAGAACATTGTTATATGCATTTGGTAACTTTGCAAACATTTCTTAAACTTATAAAAACATGATTTGTACACACTTGACTTTTGTTATCATCAAAACTTGGGATCTAACATTCTCCCCCTTTTTGATGATGACAAAACCTTTGTGATTGAAGTTAAGAAAAAATTGATTAAGATGGAAAATTTTTGAAATACTTCAATGTTTCCAAATGCATATCCAGTTTTAGGTTCAAGTTCTTGTTTCCCTGTAATACTTCCTCTGGACACTTAATCAACCAAGATAAGCATAGTATAAACCAAATAACTTAAATCATAGATATAGTCAATAATATTAAACTTGATTAATAACTTTGATAATCATAATAACAAATAACCCCAAATACAATCATAATAACAGAAAATCCTACCCCATACAGAAAATCTACCCAAACACCCAATACATCCCATAAAAGCTCAGCTCAGAAACCATCACACATCCTTCTCCCCCGTTTTGTCAACATCAGAAGGGGGCTGAGGAAAAGTGATACCAGATGGAACAAAAGGCACCATGGCAGTGGAAGGGTCAATAGGTAGACATGATGTCTGTGGTACAGAGGTTGAAGGAGGTAGTGAAGGTGACCGATCATAGGTGATATCAACATTAGAATCTGGATCGGTGAAGAGAACATGTGTCTGTGGATGAGGAGGTGAGGTATGAGTGGTCTCAGGAGGCACCTCTGAAGATGAAAATGGGAAATGAGAGTGCAAGAAGGTCTCCATATCAGTTTATCCTCTGTGACATCTCATCCTGAGTCTTGAACATCAAGTCAAAGTTGATGTTGGCCTTGTCTACCAACTTGATGACCTATGACTCCATCTTTTCCACAAGCTTCTCATACTCAATCACTAATTCCTTCTTCAGACTGGATACTGCTTGATTGATTGCCTCAGTCAAGTGGTTGGAAAGAGAAGCATTGAGGAAGGAAGGAGGAGGAATAGGACCTTGAGCAGAAGATTAGGCCTCATCCCCTTTGGATGGAGTGGCTTCCCTCTGAGATGTGGCTTTGGTTTGACTCATCGGAAGATTGATACCCATATGAGTTAACTGAGTCTTACCAAACCTCAAAATAAGTACCCTCTCAGTTCCTTCCAAATACCATATCTTGTTTTTCATTAGGATGAAGGATACAAGCTGAGGGTATGGTATTATTGCGGATTTTGATGAAGAAAATCGAAATCTTCTCATCTCATTGAAGATAATCTCCCCAATATTCCTTTGTTGCCTGGCTAGGAAAGAGGCTAACATATAATAGTCCTTTTGAGCAAAATGGGTAAAATTTTTAGACTTATTGACTTTGCTCCGGGAATATATATAGTGAAGGATTCTGTGGGAGTCAGGCATATCAATAGGTTTAAAATTGAGAGGACCTATTAGGTCTTTTGGTCTCAAAATCTGGAAGGCTTCATTGGCAGAGAAAGAAGGTGGATCAGGAGGTGGTGCAACATACCCAAGTAAGTCATTTATGATCTTAGCAGATATCATAATAAATTTTCCTTTAACAGTAGTAGACACTGCTTCCTTAATCAATTCACCAGATCTAGACTTAATGTTATGGGACTTCATATTGCAATAAAAAGTTTTCACAACAGTGGGTGAATATGGCATATGGATATTCAGCCATGGAGCATAGTATTGAAGATAAGGATATAAATCCAAATGGCAATTCTTCTTTAAATAATCCAAATCCACATACACAACTGGACAGAAATGCCTATGAATAAATTCATTATCAAATACCTTCTGAGAAAATGCCTTTAGCTCTTCAACAATGAATCCCTCAGGAGGACTGGTAATGTGATCATCCACTGGTGCTTGTGAGTCAGAAGGTGCTCCTAAAGCAGTAGCACTGGATTGTCCAATATGGTGTGAACTTGAAACACCGGCTTGTAAAGCAATCTTTCCAACTATCTTATCAAGTTTGGATTTCTCCATTGCTTCCCGGAGTTGTCTGTTGAATGAATCATCAGAGGAAGAGGATGATTGTTCAGTCTCCTTTTTCTTCCCTTTTCCTTGAACCTCTTTGGATTGAGACTGGGTAACTATAGGTTCCTTGAACACCACACCCTTTGGTTTCTTTTGAGGTGGTTGGACTTTCTTTGCAATTTGAGGCTTTGGGTGAGGTTTCTTAGCTGGAGTCCTCTTTTTGGTCTCGGGCTTAGGAGGAGGTGAAGGTGAGGAAGACATTTTAGGAGATGGAGGAGTTGGTTCTGGGGTAGCAGATGCACTGGCAGCAGAATGAGTAGGAGAGGGAGAGTGAGATCTTTGAGAAATGAAGGGCATTTTAGTTCTTGCCATTGATGAATAAGAGAAAAAGAAGCAAAACTCATAGAATTTTTGAGAGTGAAGTAAAGCAAGTTAGGGCACCGAATGAGAAATGTAGAAGGCAAAAATCACCTTTTATAGAAGCTTGAAGAGTTGTAACGGTGATTTGAAGCAAATGGACGCGATTGATTGAAGAGAAATGGTTGGAGGTGAAGAGTTGTGACCTTCGAGTGACGAGACACCTCGAGTGAGAGTAGGAAGTGCAACGGTCTAAGCTATCGCGTAACTGATATAAGTGACAGTGCTCGATCATAAACCCTAGTGCTCGAGTGATGTTCATACTGTGCTCGAGTATGTTCTATCTGTGCTCGAGTGAAAATCTGGAAATTTTAATAAAACATGTAAAAGCATACCTGGATTATGAATTTCTTGCCATATTTTGTATCTTTGTACTCAAATCCTCTAAAATCATTTGAGTACCATGATTTGGATGGCTTCCAGACAGAAATTCTTCCTTTTTACTCGAGCATATACTCTTCACTTCAAGCATGTTCATATCATGCTCGAGTGAGAGTCCTTCATGCTCGAGTGAGCTCAACTCTCACTGTTGCTTTTGAGATAGACTCTTGGTATTCTAATTTCCTCTGTTAACCTCTGTTTTACACATCAAGAAGCAGAGTATTTTTAACAGTGCTGTGCTCAAGCAGAGCTAATCGTGCTCAAGTAAAGTAGCTTATCACTCGAGTGACACCCTTTGTGCTCGAGTGACAGACCTGCAAAATGAATTTTAATGCTCCGATGCCAAAGTTAGTATAGTTATCATAAAAAAGAACATTTAATTAACATAATTTAATAAGAAAACTTACAACTCATTGGGATTAACCATTCCCAATTCTCTTCGAATATATAGGAATTGATCTTTTGCTATTGGTTTTGTGAAAATATCCGTAAGTTAAAGATGAGTTGGTATGAATTCCACTTTGACATCCTTCTTTTGGACATGATCCTGAATGAAGTGATGTCGAATGTCTATGTGTTTGGTCCTTGAATGTTGTACAAGATTCTTCGCCAAGCTTATCGTGCTAGTGTTATCACAGTAAATTGGAATCTCATTTAAGTAAATTCCCAAATCTTGAAGTTGTTGTTTCAACCATAACACTTGAGAACAGCAACTTGCCACAGCTATATATTCAGCTTCAGTCGAGGATAATGAAACTGTGTTCTGCTTCTTGCTGAACCATGATACTAGAGAGCCTCCTAGAAATTGACATTGACCACTGGTACTCTTTCTGTCAGTTTTATATCCTCTATGATCTGAATCTGAATATGCCATTAAATACTCGTTCCCTCTTTTTGGATACCAAAGACCAAGCTCTGAAGCATCTCCTAGATATTTGAAGATTCTTTTTACTGTCTCTGCATGTGATATCTTGGGAGCAGATTGATACCTTGCACACATTCCCACGCTGAACTGAATATCTGGCCTGCTTGCTGTGAGATAGAGTAATGAGCCAATCATTCCTCTATACTTAGTGATGTTGAAGCTAGAACCTTTTACATCAGCATCCAACAATGTTGTAGAACTCATTGGAGTATCAGCTCCATTAGCATTATCTAATCCATATTTCTTCAATAATTCCTTTAAATACTTCATCTGAGATACAAATATACCATTCTTCTTTTGTTTGATTTGAAGTCCAAGAAAGAAGTTTAATTTGTTAGATCCCAAGTTTTGATGATAACAAAAAGTCAATTGTGTACAAATCATGTTTCTATAAGTCTAAGAAATGTTTACAAAGTTACCAAATGCATATAGCAAGGTTTTCTAGTGTCTGCTGTCAAAATGAACTAGAATGCTCGAGCATGAGCTTTACACTCGAGCATGGATCCCTTGTGTGCTCGAGCAGGTGCGAGTGATAGCCAGAAAGTGTTTACCCGAGAGGCATACCACTGTTATGTTCACTGACTCACTCGAGCACTGGAGACAGCACTCGAGCAGAGAAGCCTTTCTCACTCGAGCACATGCGAGTGAAGGTCTGTGAGTGCTTGGCCGAGAGCAAGTATTATCATTCTTCCTTGATGCACTCGAGCAGAGACATCAATGCTCGAGCATGAGCATTCTGTACTCGAGCAATGTATTGCGAGTGTTTGGCCGAGAGTCTTGAAGTTTAGAGAAGCGCAAGTGTGCTCGAGCACAACCTCATATGCTCGAGTGACACATCAGCACTTGCGAGTGAAAAATCCATCCCTCTCCATTCCTGATGCGAGTGCTTGTATAAACGATATATTATTTGAGAATATTCTTCTCACTCGAGCAGGAGTCTGTGTGCTCGAGTGAGGGCCCACATCACCTACGAGTGATAAATCTATCCCTCTTAAATCCTGATGCGAGTGTTGGTATTAAGGGTATAATTCTTGAGAATATTCGTTTCACTCGAGCAGGGGTATGTGTACTCGAGTGAGGGACCACATCACCCGCGAGTACAAAATCTCACTCTTGCTAAAATGATATGTGAGTGTTGACCCGAGAAGAAACTCCCAGTGGAAAATGCAAGGTCACTCGAGCAGAAGGCGTTGTGCTCGAGTGAGACCCCACATCAATCGTGAGTGAGAATTTTGTCTCTCTGAAATCCTATACAAGCACAACCCGAAAACTGAAGCATAAAGAGGAAAATAGGAAGATCACTCGAGTGAGCATATTCATGCTTGAGTGATGCTCTGCCAGATCACCAAAAACACCAAGTCTCACAACGTTCAATCCGAATATGGTTTAATGTTATTTATTTATGTCATCATTACTTATTATCATTACTTAACATCATTTTGAATGTATTATAAGTGTGATACAGGAAGATGAACGTTTGAAATAAGTTGACACGGAGAAAGTCAAATAACGGCAGACAACATCATTACAAGCACGCTCGTACCTACCGCATTCAGAATATTCAAACATGCGCATGTCTTTCTATAGTTGCAAAGCCCCACTCCTCAAACGATGATTACTTAAACGGGCAAAAACTAAACAACCATATATATACAGAGATTCAGAGATAGTTAGGTATAACGAAGCACAAGAATTCACAAGCTTATACACGAGTCTCTACTATTCATCATTTTCTCTATATACACATTGATCTTCAGTGTTTATTTATTTGCTCTGTAAGAGAGTCTTCATACAATTCAAATTCTATGCTTATTTGATCTCAAGGTATTGGGACCTTGAGAGGGTAGATTTCCTTACGAGAGAAGCAGTTGAGAGAATTCCTTGTTAAGCCTTTCACTCATAAGTCTTATAAGATACAAGCAGAAGAGAACGTTGCTGCTTGTAAGACTTACAGTGGTGTAAGCAGGAGAGAACGTTGCTGCTCATAAGTCTTGTATACATAAGCAAGTGAGAAGGGTCATAGGTTGTTTTTCTACATGTAAGACTTGTCGTAAAGGGGAGAGAAATTTCTTAGTGAGAGAATATTTCTGCTCGTAGTCCTTTCAAGGACAATTGTTGTTTTGTGACGTTCTGAGAGCCCATTGAATCTTGGAGGTATAGTGAAAATCTCAGTAGGTCTTGATCTCTGAGGACTGGACGTAGGCCTGATTGTTAGGCCGAACCAGTATAACTCTCTGTGTTCAAATCTTCTCAACTCTACTCTATCTACTATATTTTTCATATCACCATATCAAAGCAAAAATTTTTAACATCACCCAATTCACCTCCCTCTTAGGTGAAGCTTACCTCTTTCATAATTCTCCCATCATGGACATTTCAAATTCTCCCTGCATAATCTTAGAGAATTCTTGACACATAGATTCGTTAGTAGCACCGAAAATAATATCATCAACATAAATTTGAACAATTAGAATATCATTTTTGTTATACCATAACCAACTTTCCTCTGATCGACTAAGAAAACAATTTTTAGAAGAATTTGACTTTAAATCAATAGTATAACAATTACCGTCCCTTTGAGCTCGGATCTTTGCTTTGATAGATTCTTTGTTTAGTGGCAGATCTTTCTTGTTCACTATCAAGCATTCTTTTGAGTCAAAAATCACCCAGTTATCTTTGTCAGTGCTTTGACTTACACTCAGGAGGTTGTGGCATAATCCCTCAACATAATACACTCCGCTGATTTGAACACCATCGGATTTTCCAACTTCACCAATTCTAGCAATACGTCAGGATTGATTACCTCCAAATGTCACATTTCCTCCTTGTAGCGCCCGGTATTTTGAAAAACATGGAGCCGCCACCAAAATTTTAGAAATAGGATAATTTTGGAAACCTATTTAAAAAACGAAAACTGGTCTACAAAAAACCATTTAGGGTTCGGGAGTCGATTGTGTGTGGGGAAGGTGTTAGGCACCCCACAACACCCATTCATGAGAATGGTTACCCTAAGTTAATTATTTAAAAATATTATGGCCTTTAATCTTATTATAATTACCCAAATAAAGACAAAAATAAATGAAAAACTAAAGGAGAAAAAAAAACAAGGAACATTTATTTACAAAAAGAAAATAAGAAAAAATATATTTATTTAAAAAAAAAAGAACATTTATTTATAACAACAAAATAAGAAAAAATATATTTATTTACAAAATTGGACTTGACCTAGGATGAAAACCTAGGGCCTACGTACCCTTTAGAGGGATCAAAGCCCACATAGTTCGAGGGGGTAGAAAAGCGTGTCACTTGGTTGGTGATTTTTAGAAAAATGTTTATTTAATTTATTTGAGAAAAATATCTTTTTTTTTGTTGGGTTTGTGTTTTTTACTTTTTTTTTTTCAAAAAACGATTTTTTTTATTTTCTTGTAAAAGAGAGTTTTTCCATTTTATTTTCATTTATCAAAATGTGTCTAAATATTTTTTTTTCTTTTTTTTTTGAAAGAGGACCTAAGAAAGGGATTAAGAAAAAAAAAGAAAAGTAGCACAAGTTAAACAAAAAAGAAGTCAAAAGTGAGGAGATTTATGCGTACCTTTTATTCTTTGAACCCGCTCTTGCCTATGTATGGGATAATTCAGTTGGACAATAAAATGCAAATCCACGAGACCACAATGAGCTAAAACACGTCCAGCAACATCATAATACAAAGTAAAGCAATGTAATGCATATTGGATAAAGTCATAGTGCATGAATGATGAAGTAAGCATGAACCAAGGGATATTAGATGAGAGAGAAAAAAACGAGATGTAAAAGTGAAATCAAAGAAAAGGATGAAAACTCAACCACATACCTTATCTCCTTACTCTCCCAAAATTCTTGTCTCCTTTGCTTCAACCCTTGCACTCCTATTTATAGTCTCAAGGTAGGGTTTTCTTCATAAATGCTCCTTTTTTTTTTTTTAAATTTTCGTTGTTTTTTTTTTTGTATTTTCTATTGATAAAACTTCTTAACTTGACCTAATTACCATTAGTGGAGATTTTTTCGTTTTTTAATTAATTTTTTTCATTATTCTCCCCACAAGTAACTTCCTAATTTAAACCTATCAACATAAATGAGATTTTTTTTTATTTTTTATTTTTCATTTTTTTATTTATTATTTTCCCTTAATGAATGACAATGCTAATCATATCAATGAGGGGATTTATTTTAATTTTCATTTTTTTTTTATTTTTTTCCTTTCAATGATGATTGCCTATTTAGACACCAATCATCATCAATAGGAGAATTTCCTTCTTTTTTCTTATTTTCGTTTTTTTTTAATTTTTTCTTTCAATGATGATTGCCAATTTGGACACCAATCATTATCAATTATTTTTGTATTTTTTAGTGGGGCTCGGACAAAATAGGGTGTTCACAGTTGCCCCTCTTTACTTGTTTCGTAGCTGAGAAAAGTGAGATTCTCGTCTATGAAGCAAGTAAAGATAAGAACATGTATTTTGTCCGGCCAGAGAACAAGGTGCCCCCTTGGAACCAAAGATGGTTTGGACAAAATACAGTGTCCATGAAGCTGTAGCGCCCGGTATTTTGAAAAACATGGAGCCGCCACCAAAATTTTAGAAATAGGATAATTTTGGAAACCTATTTAAAAAACGAAAACTGGTCTACAAAAAACCATTTAGGGTTCGGGAGTCGATTGTGTGTGGGGAAGGTGTTAGGCACCCCACAACACCCATTCATGAGAATGGTTACCCTAAGTTAATTATTTAAAAATATTATGGCCTTTAATCTTATTATAATTACCCAAATAAAGACAAAAATAAATGAAAAACTAAAGGAGAAAAAAAACAAGGAACATTTATTTACAAAAAGAAAATAAGAAAAAATATATTTATTTAAAAAAAAAAGAACATTTGTTTATAACAACAAAATAAGAAAAAATATATTTATTTACAAAATTGGATTTGACCTAGGATGAAAACCTAGGGCCTACGTACCCTTTAGAGGGATCAAAGCCCACGTAGTTCGAGGGGGTAGAAAAGCGTGTCACTTGGTTGGTGATTTTTAGAAAAATGTTTATTTAATTTATTTGAGAAAATATCTTTTTTTTTGTTGGGTTTGTGTTTTTTACTTTTTTTTTCAAAAAAACGTTTTTTTTTATTTTCTTGTAAAAGAGAGTTTTTCCATTTTATTTTCATTTATCAAAATGTGTCTAAATATTTTTTTTTCTTTTTTTTTTGAAAGAGGACCTAAGAAAGGGATTAAGAAAAAAAAAGAAAAGTAGCACAAGTTAAACAAAAAAGAAGTCAAAAGTGAGGAGATTTATGCGTACCTTTTATTCTTTGAACCCGCTCTTGCCTATGTATGGGATAATTCAGTTGGACAATAAAATGCAAATCCACGAGACCACAATGAGCTAAAACACGTCCAGCAAGATCATAATACGAAGTAAAGCAATGTAATGCATATTGGATAAAGTCATAGTGCATGAATGATGAAGTAAGCATGAACCAAGGGATATTAGATGAGAGAGAAAAAAACGAGATGTAAAAGTGAAATCAAAGAAAAGGATGAAAACTCAACCACAGACCTTATCTCCTTACTCTCCCAAAATTCTTGTCTCCTTTGCTTCAACCCTTGCACTCCTATTTATAGTCTCAAGGTAGGGTTTTCTTCATAAATGCTCCTTTTTTTTAAAAAATTTTCGTTTTTTTTTATTTTTTGTATTTTCTATTGATAAAACTTCCTAACTTGACCTAATTACCATTAGTGGAGATTTTTTCGTTTTTTAATTAATTTTTTTCATTATTCTCCCTACAAGTAACTTCCTAATTTAAACCTATCAACATAAATGAGATTTTTTTTATTTTTTATTTTTCGTTTTTTTATTTATTATTTTCCCTTAATGAATGACAATGCCAATCATATCAATGAGGGGATTTATTTTAATTTTAATTTTTTTATTTTTTTCCTTTCATTGATGATTGCCTATTTAGACACCAATCATCATCAATAGGAGAATTTCCTTCTTTTTTCTTATTTTCGTTTTTTTTATTTTTTCTTTCAATGATGATTGCCAATTTGGACACCAATCATTATCAATTATTTTTGTATTTTTTAGTGGGGCCCGGACAAAATAGGGTGTTCACAGTTGCCCCTCTTTTCTTGTTTCGTGGCTGAGAAAAGTGAGATTCTCGTTTATGAAGCAAGTAAAGATAAGAACACGTATTTTGTCCGGCCAGAGAACAAGGTGCCCCCTTGGAACCAAAGAGGGTTTGGACAAAATACAGTGTCCATGCCCCTCTTTACTTGGTTCATAGGGGAGAAGAACGCAGATAGATGATTACCTGGAATGGAAGTGAAGCGCCTAGTAGCATAGGACTTTGGTGGGGCGTAAAAGAATTGTGCCAGCCGGTACTGGGCTTTGAGAGTGCCTGCTGATACAGGGCTTTGAAAGAATAGTGCCTGCCATTACAGGGCTTTAAAAGAATTGTGCCAGTCGTTACTGGGCTTTGAGGGTGCCTATTGGTACAGGGCTTTAAAAGAATTGTGCCAGCCGTTACTGGGCTTTGAGGGTACCTCTTGGTACAGGGCTTTAAAAGAATAGTGCCTGCCGTTACAGGGTTTTAAAAGAATCGTGCCAGCCGTTACTGGGCTTTGAGGGTGCCTGTTGATACAGGGCTTTGAAAGAATAATGCCTGCCGGTACTGGGCTTTAAAAGACTTGTGCTAGCCGGTACTGGGCTTTGAGAGTGCCTGCTGATACAGGGCTTTGAAAGAATAGTGCCTGCCATTACAGGGCTTTAAAAGAATTGTGCCAGTCGTTACTGGGCTTTGAGGGTGCCTATTGGTACAGGGCTTTAAAAGAATTGTGCCAGCCGTTACTGGGCTTTGAGGGTGCCTGTTGGTACAGGGCTTTAAAAGAATAGTGCCTGTTGATACAGGGCTTTAAAAGAATTGTGCCAGCCGTTACTGGGCTTTGAGGGTGCCTGCCGGTACAGGGCTTTGAAAGGGTGCCAGCTGTTACCGGGATTTGAGAGTGCCTGCCGGTACAGGGCTTTGAAAGGGTGCCAGCCGTTACTGGGCTTTGGGGGTGCCTGCCGGTACAGGGCTTTGAAAGGGTGCCAGCCGTTACTGGGCTTTGGGGGTGCCTGCCGGTACAGGGCTTTGAAAGGGTGCCAGTCATTACTGGGCTTTGAAAAGGGTGCTATGAACATGTGATGCCCCTTGGAGTAATGCTTATGAAGATGATGACATTGATAATAATGATGATAGTGATGATGATAATGATGATGATGAAGAGGATGATAATGGCCATGATAATAAAGGGAATATCAGAATAGTGATGTCATGATAGAGGTGATGACACTAATAATGGTGATGCCTGTGATGATGGAATCCTAATGAGGATGATGAATACAATGATAATGCTAATGATGATGATGATGATAGTAGTGATGATGATGATGTTAATGGTGATGTTGATAATAGAGGTGATGACATGCTAATGAGAATGAGTGCAATAATTGTGGTGTTTAAAGAATAGCCTGGCAGGTGATATTGCTCCTTCTTCGTCTAGGTGTCTAACCAGTACCTCGTTACTTGCGTAGTCTTGGAGGTATGAAGATGTGTATAATAAGATTCATATAGATGCCACAGCCTAGAACCCTCAGTTTAGGTTGTGTCCCTTTGTCAACTGTTTAACCCCACAACAAAAATTCCAGTTGGAACCTTCGCTAATGATCCTGAAATTACACAAGTTAAATGGGAGTAGAGGACACCATGTATATCAACGTGAGTGTTTGTCCAGACAAAAGTTGTGCTTTCATTAAAAAGAGTTACCCTTATACAAATCATGAAACAAAGTTTGACATGCAATTTAATAGAAGGGAAAGATATACTAAGGATGAAGATTCATTTAAAAGAAATGATCTTCCAATATTCAAGTGGATGCATGATGATGATCATATATTGGTGTAGACGTGATGTTATAAGGAGGTCCTTCGCTTTTAGTTCCGTGTAGTCCCCCTGATGGTGCCTCGCTTAATTGCCAGAGATATGCACTTTCCGATGAATGATTACCGAGTCTTCTAAGTAAAGAAAGTCATGGGGCTAGGACCGATGACCTTCTTCGATATGTGTTTAATCCACCCTTTCGGGTTTTCAACTTAACAGCTCCTAATTTTGTGCTCTAATTTTTGCCTAATCCGCCCTTTTGCGTTTTCAACTTAGTGAGCTCTTTTTTTTTTGCTCTAACTTTTGCCTAAGCCGCCCTTTCGGGTTTTCAACTTAGCAAGCTTTTTTCTTGCTCTAACTTTTGCCTAAGCCGCCCTTTCGGGTTTTCAACTTAGCGAGCTTTTTTCTTGCTTTAACTTTTGCCTCAGTCGCCCTTTTGGGTTTTCAACTGAGCGAGCCTCTTTTTTTTTTTTGCTCTAACTTTTGTCTAAGTCTCCCTTTCGGGTTTTCAACTCAGTGAGCCCTTTTTTTTTTTTTGCTCTAACTTTTGCCTAAGCCGCCCTTTCGGGTTTTCAACTCAGCGAGCCCTTTTTTTTTTTTGCTCTAACTTTTGCTTAAGCCACCCTTTCGGGTTTTCAACTTAGCGAGCCCCCTTTTTTTTTGTTTTGCTCAAACTTTTGCCTAAGCTACCCTTTCGGGTTTTCAACTTAGCGAGCTTTTTTTTTATGCATAGTATTTCTTTACAGCATCTGAATTGATTGGCCTTGGTAAATCTTGGCCATTCATGTTTGTCAATATCAATGCCCCTCCAGAGAAAGCCTGCTTAACAACATATGGGCCTTCATAATTTGGAGCCCATTTACCTCTGTCATCTTCTTGATTTGACAGGATCTTCTTGAGGACTAGGTCTCCTACTTTAAACCATCTGGGTCTTAGTTTCTTATTAAAGGCCCTTGCCACTCGTGACTGATATAACTACCCATGACATATTGCTGTGAGCCTCTTTTCTTCAATCATATTTAATTGTTCAAATTGAGAACGTATCCATTCGCTCTCATCTAGGTCTGATTCAGTCAAGATTCTCAGGGATGGTATTTCCACCTCAATTGGAGTAACAGCCTCCATGCCATAAACTAAAGAGTAAGGGGTTGCCCCAGTTGATGTACGTATTGTGGAACGGTATCCGTGTAATGCATATGGAAGCATTTCATGCCAGTCCTTATAGGTCACTATCATTTTGCTGATAATCTTCTTAATGTTTTTATTGGCTGCCTCAACTGCACCATTCATCTGTGGCGTATATGGTGCAGAATTATGATGTTTGATTTTGAACTGATCACATAATTCTTTAACTGCTGCCCCGTTGAGGTTTGGTGCATTGTCAGTTATGATCCTCTCCGGTAACCCATATCTACAGATGATATTGGCCTTTAAGAACTTGATGAAGGCCTTCTGAGTAATACTAGCAAAGGAATTGGCTTCTACCCACTTAGTGAAATAGTTAATAGCAACGAGGATGAAACGATGACCATTCAAAGCTTTTGGGTTAATCGGCCCAATGACATCTATTCCCTACATGGAGAATGGCCATGGAGATACGAGACTATGCATTATAGTCGGAGGGGCATTAGCTTTGTTGGCATATATTTGGCACTTATGACACTTTTTAACATAATTGATACAATCCTTCTCCATAGTTATCCAGTAGTAACCAGATCTTTGAGCTTGTTTAGTTAATGAGTGGCCATTTGCATGTGTACCGCATACGCCTTCATGGATCTCTGCCATAATCTCGTGCGCCTCCCTCATATCTACACAGTGTAGCAATGTCCCATCAAAGCTTCTCTTATAAAGGACGTTATTACTAATAAAAAAGCCCATGGCCAATCGCCGGATGGTCTTCTTTTCATTATGTGTCGCGTCTGGAGGGTAAGTACCATGCTCCATATACATCTTAATACTATGGTACCAAGGTTGCTCGTCGTGCTCTCTTCCAATATTGAAGCAAAATGCTGGTGATCTTCTAGTCTCAATCTGTATTGGTTGAACTTGGACCCCACAATCAAGTTGGATCATAGCTGCTAAAGTAGCTAACGCGTCAACGAAGCGATTCTTTTCTCTAGCCATGTGATGAAAATTGATTACTTCAAAGTTTTTGATCAACTCTATCAAATACTATTGATTAGGGATCAACTTTGGGTCTTTAGTACGCCATTCACCAGTCACCTGATAAATTATGAGAGTTGAGTCACCATAGACTTTTAGGTTTTTTATCCCCAGATCTATGGCAACCTGGAGACCATTAATACAAGCTTCATATTCTGTCATGTTATTGGTGCAACCAAATCCTAACTTTATAGCAATTGGAAATTGCTTTCCATGTGGGGATATGATTACTGCCCCTACACCATTGCCATGCATGTTTGCTGCCCCATCAAAATACATTTCCCACCCCTTCGATTTGCTTTCCTCGATCGGATCTTCTATAGCACATATGTCTTTATCTGGAAATTTGAAATCTAGTGGCTGGTATTCATCTATGGGGTTTTCTGCTAAGTGATCTACTATCGTACCACCCTTAACGGATTTTTGAATGACGTATCTTATGTCATATTCAGACAATATTACTTGCCACTTAGAGACTCTTCTGGCTACATGCGGGCTTTCAAAGATGTACTTGAGTGGGTCTACTCTAGAAATTAACCAAGTGATGTAGTAAAGCATGTATTGCCTCAACCTCCTTGTAGCCCAGACTAAACCACAACAAGTTCGCTTGATCATCTGGTAACGTGACTCACAATCATTAAACTTTTTGCTCAAGTAATAGTTCGCTTGTTCTCTTCGCTTAGATGCATCTTGTTGCCCCAGCATGGCTCCCATGGAATTTGGTCGTATTGTTAAACACAAAATTAAAGGTTGTCCTGGTACAGGAGGAACCAAAATTGGGGGATTTAGCAAATAATCCTTGATTCTATCAAATGCCTATTGGCAATCTTCATCCCACTTCCTGGTGCAGTTCTTCTTTAAAAGCTTGAATATCGGCTCACAAGTTGCAGTCAAGTTGGCAATGAATCGTGCAATGTAATTCAGTTGCCCCAAAAAGCTTCGAACTTCCTTTTCTGTTTGAGGAGGGGGCATTTCCCGTATTGCTTTTACTTTGTCTAGATCTACTGTAATCCCTTTTTGGCTTACAATGAAGCCCAACAATTTTCCAGATAAAGCTTCAAAGACGCATTTGTTAGGATTTAGTCGTAGCTTGTACTTGCGTAGCCTTTCAAAGCACAACATGACTTTCTCCCTCAGAAGATTTAGCTACCATATCATCCATGTATACTTCAAGTTCTTTATGTATCATATCATGGAAGAGTGCCACCATGGCACGCTGATAAGTTGCCCCATCATTCTTTAGCCCGAATGGTATGACGCGGTAACAATAAATGCCCCATTGTGTAATAAATGTGGTTTCTTCTTTATCCTATCTATCCATAGGGATTTGGTTATACCCTGAGTACCCATCCATGAACGAGTACCTATAGCTACGGGCTGTAATATCAACCAGGACATCAATATGAGGTAATGGAAAATCATCTTTTGGGCTAGCTTTGTTCAGATCTCGATAATCCACACACATTCGAATTCTGTCGTCCTTCTTTGGGATAAGAACACCATTTGCTATCCATTGTGGGTATTTAGCTACTTCTAGGAAACTCGCTTCTAATTGTTTCATCACCTCCTCTTGAACCACTAAGGGCATATCAAAAGTGAGCCTCCTCAATTTCTGCTTTTTTAGCCTTAGTGTCTAGGAATAAAGGGATCTTGTAAGAAGCAATCCCTGAATCAAGGCCTGGCATGTCTTGATAAGACCATGCGAATACATCTATGAATTGTTTGAAGTGTTCAACCATTTGCTCTCTTTCGGGGTTATCTATTATCTTTAGTTCTCTCTTTCCTTCCTCTGTGCCCATATTTATTACTTCAATCACATCTTCATGTGGGCACATTCTATTGTCGTCAGATTCGAGGATTTTTTGTATACTTGAATGATCTCATCATCATCATACTCGTAATCATCCATATCAATGGCAACAAGCGAATCATCATTCAGGGACTCAGGAACCTCTGAGTTGGACAAGAGTTCCGAGGAAATCGATTTTCTGGAGGGCGAAAAATGAATAATGAATGAATAGAAGGAAAAAGAAAAAAAAGGAATGGATATAAATAAGTGAATTTTATTCGCATATAATTCTTTATTCATGGTTCATATAAGAGCTCGCCTAAAGGCGCATACAAAGCATAAAAAGACAACTATTAGCTAGTTATGTTACTATAAAATGATAGAATTGAAGGTGTCCTCAAACTCCCAATTTTCCAGAGCCCTTCCAGAATCATCAGCTGAAATCCACGAGCAGGTCTTTTTGCTTATTGTTGAAACTATTGCAACAGTTGGCTTGTTTAGCACTTTAGAGGACATCAGGAATTTCTTCCTTATATCGAGATTTTAGAGTGCTAATCTTCCCTCCCTATCCAATGATTCATATTAGATTCGGCTTCATTTCCACTGCTGGCTGCCATCTGATGACTACGTGAGTGCGTGTTGTATGAATGCTTAGGGGGTAGCTGGTTAGGACATTTAGATGGAGCAATATTGTATCACCTGCCTATAAAGGAACAAAATATCATTAGTTTATTTGAACTCACAATTTCAAGCGGGCATAGCGAGTCATCCACGGTGTATTAACATAAAGGTATTCTGGCACAAGCATCCTCTAGCTTCCTCAGGGAATCTAATATTCCACAGGGAGAACTAGAGTTAATCATTAGATAGGAGGGACCCTGAGTCCCATCCTAGCCAAGATCTTATCATTGACCATAGTGATAAGCATGCAATACACTTTTCTTATAGGAACTTAATTGAAACCTAGTTCTTTTGCCATTTAACCTTTGTGCCAAATTTTTAGTTGTTAGATAACTTGCTTGTCCTTTATTAAAGAAAAGAGAAGGAAGAGTCAGAAAGTATTTTCAAATGCATGCTATGCAGATGATTATGTGTGCTTTCTAGCCTTGATATGGGTGATGGACATTAAGAAAAAGAACTTCAACTCCTTAAGAGATCTAATACCCCATAGGGAGGATGAAGTGCCCATTAACCTGCGAACGGCCCAAGCTATTACGCGGCTAAGGGTTTTGTTAAATGTTTATTATGTCTAAGGCCCATATCAAATGAAGCTAAATGCCAATGGATGATGCAAGGATACCTCATGAGACGTGAAAGAGTGACGACTTATACTTCAAGTTTTGATATGGGTGATGGACATTAAGAAAAAGAACTTCACCTCCTCAAGAGATCTATTACCTCATAGGGAGAATGAAGTGCCCATTAACCTGCGAATGGCCCAAACCATCATGCGGTTAAGGGTTTTTTTTAAAATGATGATTATGTCCAAGGCCCATATCAAATGAAGTTAAAATACTAATGGATGATATAATGATGCCGTATGAGTCCTAAAGGGTTATCCCTCATCGAGATGTTTTCTAACATGATTGATGTGATGAGATCATGGTCTTTTAGGGTCATAGACCCTTAGACTAAGGTTAGCTATCTAATGCATACACCGTCCTTGTGATGTATCTTTATGTGGAATGATGCTAGATACGTACTCAGGTGAATCGACAGTTAGTCACTTGATCCTAGGGATTTCATTGATTATGTATGGATGACAATAAAGATGATCAACAATAAATAAATATATGCCCTCCAGTGTCCTATTTTAGGAATGACCCTAGGTTAGTGGTATCTATCCTAAGAAAGGTAGGTACTAATTAATTGGGTAGGTCGATAATTTCCACTAATAGGTGCAATGGTTTCAAGGTGGTTCTAATTCTCACAGATAAAGGTCTCCTAACTGCCCCCATCATAAAGATGAAGACCCCATTTGACGAAATTGACCTTCAGGGGGTTCAAAAAACCCCACAGGGATCAACCTAACCAAATGAGTAACAACTAGGATGAAGTCTTCACAGTAACCTCAGGGGGTTCTTAAAAACCCACAGGGAGACCGCTAGAAACTTCTACTCGCCTAGGTTCTACCCAACCCTCATCTGCTAAGCAGATCACAAGATAGATAGAAAAAAGGAAAAAAAAAACAAACAAATAGATGAATAAGGAATTTAATAAATAAAAACAACTATTCACAAAAAAAATAATAATAAGAAAAGGGTAATTAAAATAAAATTAAGGCCAAATTATTTTTAAACATTTAACTTAAATGGGCTTGACTCTCAATCATATCCCTAGCGGAGTCGCCAAGCTGTAGCGCCCGGTATTTTGAAAAACATGGAGCCGCCACCAAAATTTTAGAAATAGGATAATTTTGGAAACCTGTTTAAAAAATGAAAACTGGTCTACAAAAAACCATTTAGGGTTCGGGAGTCGATTGTGTGTGGGGAAGGTGTTAGGCACCCCACAACACCCATTCATGAGAATGGTTACCCTAAGTTAATTATTTAAAAATATTATGGCCTTTAATCTTATTATAATTACCCAAATAAAGACAAAAATAAATGAAAAACTAAAGGAGAAAAAAAAAAACAAGGAACATTTATTTACAAAAAGAAAATAAGAAAAAATATATTTATTTAAAAAAAAAGAACATTTATTTATAACAAAAAAATAAGAAAAAATATATTTATTTACAAAATTGGACTTGACCTAGGATGAAAACCTAGGGCCTACGTACCCTTTAGAGGGATCAAAGCCCACGTAGTTCGAGGGGGTAGAAAAGCGTGTCACTTGGTTGGTGATTTTTAGAAAAATGTTTATTTAATTTATTTGAGAAAAATATCTTTTTTTTTTTGTTGGGTTTGTTTTTTTTACTTTTTTTTTCAAAAAAAGTTTTTTTTTTATTTTCTTGTAAAAGAGAGTTTTTCCATTTTATTTTCATTTATTAAAATGTGTCTAAATATTTTTTTTTCTTTTTATTTGAAAGAGGACCTAAGAAAGGGATTAAGAAAAAAAAAGAAAAGTAGCACAAGTTAAACAAAAAAGAAGTCAAAAGTGAGGGGATTTATGCGTACCTTTTATTCTTTGAACCCGCTCTTGCCTATGTATGGGATAATTCAGTTGGACAATAAAATGCAAATCCACGAGACCACAATGAGCTAAAACACGTCCAGCAACATCATAATACAAAGTAAAGCAATGTAATGCATATTGGATAAAGTCATAGTGCATGAATGATGAAGTAAGCATGAACCAAGGGATATTAGATGAGAGAGAAAAAAACGAGATGTAAAAGTGAAATCAAAGAAAAGGATGAAAACTCAACCAGAGACCTTATCTCCTTACTCTCCCAAAATTCTTGTCTCCTTTGCTTCAACCCTTGCACTCCTATTTATAGTCTCAAGGTAGGGTTTTCTTCATAAATGCTCCTTTTTTTTTAAAATTTTCGTTTTTTTTATTTTTTGTATTTTCTATTGATAAAACTTCCTAACTTGACCTAATTACCATTAGTGGAGATTTTTTTCGTTTTTTAATTAATTTTTTTCATTATTCTCCCCACAAGTAACTTCCTAATTTAAACCTATCAACATAAATGAGATTTTTTTTATTTTTTATTTTTCGTTTTTTTATTTATTATTTTACCTTAATGAATGACAATGCCAATCATATCAATGAGGGGATTTATTTTAATTTTCATTTTTTTTTATTTTTTTCCTTTCAATGATGATTGCCTATTTAGACACCAATCATCATTAATAGGAGAATTTCCTTCTTTTTTCTTATTTTTGTTTTTTTTTATTTTTTCTTTCAATGATGATTGCCAATTTGGACACAAATCATTATCAATTATTTTTGTATTTTTTAGTGGGGCCCGGACAAAATAGGGTGTTCACACTCCTTCTTTGGTTTCCAGCATGGCGAACTTATTTTTGTCACTAATCATGTGTCTCGAACATCCACTATCAATATACCATTTGTTCGCTCGAGATGCTTTGAGACATACCTAGAATAAGGTGATCAAATTTTAGATACCTACTCTTTCTTGGGTCCTTTGTGGTTAGTATGTGATGTATGTGTCCCTTTCGGAACCCATTTATATGTTCCAATAACTTGTCCCCTTTTGAAACAACATGATGAAGTATAATGTCCTTTCCTGTTACAATAACTACATGATGCAAAGGGATTTTATGTATGCACAAAATTCCTGAAATATTTAGGGCCCGTTTAGTTCGACCGCATTGCATGCTTGCAATGGCAACCATGATTGCATTACCTAGAGAAGAGTGTTTGGTTGCTCTTTAGCATGGTAATAGGGTTTACCATGGTAATGATGATTACCAAAAAATTGGTAATCCACATTCATACCTCCCCCCCTATGAATCCTCATTACCATCCTATTGCATGGTCTAAAAAGTCTAATTTACCCTTTAGTTTTTCTTATCTTTATTTCACTTATCTTATTTCACTTGCCGTATCACGCCACCCCCGGCCCAGCCACCGGCCCACCGCCACCGTGGCCACCTCCCCCTCCGCCGCCGCCCTCACCCCCGCCGCCGCCCACCGCTACCACCACCTCCTCCTCCGTTGCCACCCTCACCCCCGCTGCCGCCACCACCACCACCTCCTCCTCCACCCCCCGTCGCCTACCGTCGCCTACCGCCACCTCCTCCGCCGCCACCGGCCCACCGCCCACCCCCACCACCGCCACCACCTCCTCCACCACCCTCGCTGCTACCACCACTACCACCTTTTCAGCCGCCGTCGGTGGCGGCCCACCACCCATTGCCACCACCACCACCTCCTCCTCCACCCCCGCCGCCCACTGCCACCACCACCACCTCCTCCTCCCCTGCCACCCCCATTATTGCCACCACCACTACCTCCTCCTCCTCCATCCCCTCCATCATCGGCTTGTAACTATTTTTTCTACAAAGATTATATTAAGGGGTAAAATGGACTTTGTGTAATATATTAATTTTAAATAATTGTTAAAATATTAACTCATTGCATGTTGCTTAAAAATCAAACCAAACACTACCCTTGTAATTAATATTACATTGCATCGCATTGCACTGCATCACAGGGTGTAATGGAATCGAACCAAACGGGCCCTTAAGATACGTTCTACTACTATTCTTCTTATATCCTTTATTCTTATTATGAGCAGAATTATATCCAATTCCAGATTTATCAAATGAAACTTTTTGAGAATTTAAAATAACTTTAAGAGTTTCACTTCCTTTAGTAAATTTTTCAACAATTTTTGTTAAATCACTTATTTTCTTATCTTTCTCTTTACAATTTATCAGATAACAATTCATCATAAGTAGGTTCAGAATCACTTACCTCAGAGTCTGATTCTTCTTCCTTGGCTACCAAGCACAGATTTGCTACTTCGTCATTGTCACTTTCTTCGTCTGACAAACTATCACCCCTTATAGATGATATATATGCTTTCTTTTTGTCTTTGTTTTTGAAGCATTCAGATTTGATGTGTCCAGGTTTCCCACATTCATAGCATACTATCTGTTGTTCTTTATTTTCTCTTTTGCTTGGTCCACCTTGATAATTTTTGAAGTTCTTTTGACCTCTTCTGTAGAATCTATTGAATTTTCTCACGATCATTCCCATTTCATCATCATTAGGGACATCTTCATTCTCGGAAGATTCTTCTTCCTCTTTGATAGCTTTAAGTGCAACTCCCTTTTTCTTTTTATCATCGAACTCTTCAAGTTCCTTTTTGAACCTCAACTTTCCTTCATACTCGGAAAGACTCCCAAAGAGGGCAGCTATGGATCTCATAGATTCTCCTTTAGCTTCTTCGATAGCTGTCACCTTCACTTCCCATTCTTTCGTAAGAATATTAAGAATCTTTCTTACCTGAGAATTTTGATCAAACGATTTTCCAAGAGTAGATAATTGATTAACAAGATGAGTATACCTGAGTTCGAATTCTGATATACCTTCTCCAGGTTTCATACGAAATAGGTCATATTCTGTAATTAGAGTATTGACTCTATTTTCTTTGATTCCGGATGTACCTTCGTGAGTAATTTCAAGAGCATCCCACATATCTTTGGCAGTTGGTAGAGTACATATTCAAAAATATTATTTTTGACTAAGAGCACTCTGTATCATTAAAATAGCTTTACTATTTAATGTTACTAACCTTTTATCATTCTTGTCAAACTCATCTGGGCTCTTTTTAACGGCTCTATCTTTGATTTTCTTCATTGGAACATAATCACCATCTTGTATAACATTCCATAATCCGTACTCGTTAGCCATCTTGAACACTCTGAATTTGGCTTTCCAGAACAAAAATGTTTTCCAGCAAAACCAGGAGGTCTAGTGATTGAAGCTCCGTTTGGAAGAATGTTTTCACCTATTGATGCCATTTATCAGATCCTTCTTAAGCTGTTAGACTCTTCGGAGAAGACCTCGCTCTGATACCAAATGAAAGAGGCAAGCTTCACCCAAGAGGGGGGGTGAATTGGGTGATGTTATAAATTTTTCACTTGATGTGGTGATATGAAAAATATAGTAGATAGAGTAGAGTGAGAAGATTTGAACACAGAGAGTTATACTGGTTCGGCCTAACAACTAGGCCTACGTCCAGTCCTCAGAGATCAAGACCTACTGAGATTTTCACTATACCTCCAACATTCAATGGGCTCTCAGAATGCCACAAAACAACAATTGTCCTTGAAAGGACTACGAGCAGAAATATTCTCTCACTAAGAAAATTTCTCTCCCCCTTAGGACAAGTCTTACGTGTAGAAAAACAACCTATGACCTTTCTCACTTGCTTATGTATACAAGACTTATGAGCAGCAACGTTCTCTCTTGCTTACACCACTGTAAGTCTTACGAGCAGCAACGTTCTCTTCTGCTTGTATCTTATAAGTCTTATGAGTGGAAGGTTTAACAAGGAATTCTCTCAACTGCTTCTCTCGTAAGGAAATCTACCCTTTCAAGGTCCCAATACCTTGAGATCAAATGGAAATAGAATTTGAATTATATGAAGACTCTCTTACAGAGTAAATAAATGAACACTGAAGATCAATGTGTATACAGAGAAAATTGTGAATAGCAGAGACTCGTGTATATGCTTGTGAATTCTTGTGCTTCGTTGTTTTTGACTATCTCTGAATCTCTGTACATATATAGATGCTCAGTTTTTGCTCATTTTAAGTAATCATCATTGAGGAGTGGGGCTTTATAACTGTGGAATGACACACGCATGTTTGAATATTCTGAATGCGGTAGGTATGTGCGTGCTTGTAATGATGCTGTCTGCCGTTATTTGACTTTCTTCGTGTTAGATTATTTCAAACGTTCATCCTCCTGTATCACACTTATAAAACATTCAAAATGATGTTAAACAATGATAATAAGTAATGATGAGATGAATAAATAACATTAAACCATATTCGGATTGAACGTTGTGAGACTTGGTGTATTTGATGATCTGGTAGAGCATCACTCGAGCATAAATGGGCTCACTCGAGTGATATCGAGATTTTACTCCTTGGTCTTCAGTTTTAGGGCTGTGCTCGCATAAGATTTCAGAGAGACAGAATTCTCACTCGCGAGTGATGTGGGGTCTCACTCAAGCACAACTCCTTCTGCTCGAGTGACCTTGCATTTTCCACTTGGAGTTTCTTCTCGGGACAACACTCGCATATCATTTTAGCAAGAGTGAGATTTTGCACTCGCAGGTGATGTGGTCCCTCACTCGAGCACACATACTCCTGCTCAAGTGAGACGAATATTCTCAAGAAGTATGCCCTCAATACCAACACTCGAATCAGGATTTAAAAGGGATAGATTTATCACTCGCAGGTGATGTGGGCCCTCACTCGAGCACACAGACTCCTGCTCGAGTGAGAAGAATATTCTCAAGTAATATACCATTTATACAAGCACTCACATCAGATTTGGAGAGGGATAGATTTTTCACTCGCAAGTGCTGATGTGTCACTCGAGCATGTGAAGCTATGCTCGAGCATACTTGTGCTTCTCTGAACTTCAAAACTCTCGGCCGAACACTTGCAGTCTCTTGCTCGAGTACAGAACACTCATGCTCGAGCATTGATCTCTTTGCTCGAGTATATCAAGAGAGAATTCCAATACTTGCTCTTGGCTAAGCACTCGCAGACCTTCACTGGCATGTGCTCGAGTGAAAAGGCTTCTCTGCTCGAGTGCTGTCTCCAGTGCTCGAGTGAATCATTGAAGAATGACAATGGCATGCCTCTCAGGTAATCACTTTCTGGCTATCACTCGCACCTGCTCGAGCACAGAAGGGATCCATACTCGAGTGCTAGACTCATGCTCGAGCATACCAGTTCATTTTGACAGCAGACACCATAGAACATTGTTATATGCATTTGGTAACTTTGTAAACATTTCTTAAACTTATAAAAACATGATATGTACACACTTGACTTTTGTTATCATCAAAACTTGGGATCTAACAACCATGATGTTTGTGAACTAAATGAACGTGAGGGCAAAACACAAAGCTTGGTATTTAGTTAACGTCATGGACATTTACTCAAAATACAGTAATGTTTACTTGATTTTAGGCAAACATGAAGCTGTTAGATAATGATTGAATCTAGTCTGGAATCAGTTAAACTTAAAGGATAAGACCTTTTGAACTAACAAGGGTTAAAGATACCCATGGGATTAGTTCAAGTTGCTTTGTGTACAATAATGGAATTGTTAGGCAACTATCAATACCTAGAACCCTTTAACATAATAGAGTTGTTGAAATGGAGAGATAGACCTCTCCTTGACATGGTTGAGTAAATAATGGCATAAGTTAAACTATCAGCCATATATTGATATGTAAACTCACATCTATAATCTTCACACTTAACCAAATGCCCTTTATGTCAGTCATGACCTTACCCTGTGAATCATGTATAGGCCTTAGATCAGGCCCAAGCTCGTTAAGACTATAAGGGTCAGCAACTTCATATCCATAATTCTTCCTATGAGTAAGGAAGATTGGGGCCAAGGAATGAAAGGTATCTCTTTGTGAGATGACCTGAGAATTTGACAGGGCACGTCTTTGTTACATGTGTAAATGATCAATTAAATAGTGCAAGTGTACACTGTTGTAATCAAGTAATATAGAAGTAAGTAGAGTATAGTTCCCATGATGATTGATCACTACGTACCAAAATGGGTAATTTTAATTCTATTTAGTTAATCGATTAGTTGGTGATTGAGAGTACAAAATAAAAGATAATTAAATATGAGTGCAAATGATATGAAAGCAACTATGAGAAAAAAGCCCTAGGGGTTAGATTTCACTTAACAAATTACGGATTGAATCAGTTATCTATTCTAGCCCAATTTATTTCACATGATTGATAGTCGAGTTTTCCTAATTTAATTGCTAGCCTCTTCCAAGGTCAAGCAATTCTATAATTAATTGTTAATCCAATATATTCCTATATGAATTTAAGCAATTAATTATGCATTAAGATTTATGGAACTTAGTAAGACTACACAACTCATATGAATATATTCCTATTTCATATGCAAGTTATGGTTTTAATTATAAGATCGATACACATGCATTTCCTTCTGGTCTCAACATGCATATTGAAATCATTCAAAATATGGCCAGTCAATCAAAAGCATTAAGAATAATAATTAAAACTCAATTATGAAGGATAAATTAAAACTAGATTTAATAAGTAAAGATTCAATCCGTTATTAGTAAGCTACGTCATCACTCTAGGAAAATGAAAATTTAGCTCATGATAACATTAAAAACAAAACAAAAATAAATTAACAATGCATAAAGCTTGAATGAAAACCTAAAAAATACTGCATAAACTTGAATATTAAATTCTCAAATATAAATATACAACCAAAAGATGCATGAAAAATAGGGAAATCTAGCCGTCTATTTAGGAGGTAAAACCTTCCATGTAGGCGGCATGCAAAATGTAATACAATTCTAAGCCTTGCAAGATAGAGGCATTCAAAATGTAATACAATCCTAAGCCTTCAAAGCTAGAGGCATGCAAAGTGTAATACAATCCTAAGCCTTCCAAGATAGAGGCATGCAAAATGTAATACAATGCATGAAATTAAATCTAGAAAATAACACAATTTATTCAGAACTGTCAGAGAAAAGATCTCTTCTTGTCAGAGAAGGACCTCTAATTGTCAGAGAAAGAAAACTCTACTTCTCTTACTTCCCTCTCTTTCTTCCTTCTTTGCTTCGCCTTGATCTCCATTTATAGGGGAAAAAAGTGTTGCTACAGTTTCAAAATAGTAAATCGTGTTGCTACAGTGCCAGAATAGTAAACCGCATTGATATAGTGAAACACTATAGTGTATGTTGGCAACTGCTACAGTCTCTGGTGGTTGCTACAGTAACGGCCCAGCTACAATGATTCTGTCATGAATAGTAAACATGAATAGTGACGACCCTAAATAGTGCCATTGCTACAGTACCTTATCATTTTTTTCAGCTACGCTTCTTTGTCTTGTTTCAATCCTGTGGATATGTTTTTAGGTCTCCTTTCTTCTCTTTTCTCCTTAACATGGTGTACATGGCTATCGAAAGAAAAGCAAGGAAATATTTATCAATTACACCCAAATTAATTACATTAAGCTCAAATATTGTCCATAAAATTATCATACAAGGGAAAACAAATATGCAAATATTTTTCATATCAGTATTCATTAGTGAAAATGATGGCAGCTTAGTGACTACAAGAGAGCCTAGGGACGCAACGTTCATAAAACCCAGATTTCCTAACAAGAAATGAGTATTAATCATATTGAATCTCTTTAAGAGGTTCACAAAAACAAGGAATAACCAAGTATTCATAAGTTCACTGATTTGAGTAGGAGGGTTAAGATCATTTTCATAATGAAAGAAGTAAGAGATAAGTTACGAGAGAATTACCTCACTCATACATAGGAAAAGAATCCTATGAAATCCACCTCGAAGCAAATTGTCATCCAACAAATGACTATAAAGGGATAAATTCCCTAATGGATTGAATGCCCTCTTTATCATTTATAAGGTGATGATAACTACCTATAAGTACCTGAAAGACACTAGAAGGACTTGCTAAGATTTGCAAAGTGTCATGCAGGAGGATATGGATTCATTTTTGGAACTAGCGAAGTATATGTTTAGGCAATTTGTCACCTAGTCAGGAGGTGATTGGGAACAAGTAGGTTCTCAAATCTGTTGGAGGCATATAAAACCTAAAACACTTAGTAGCTAAGGGGTACTATAATAGAAGGTTGTCCTTGTGCGTTTTAACTCTAAACTTTGGCTATGACAACAAGCTTAGTCTTGAAATTACATCAAGATGATGTGAAGGCCGCTTTCTAATTTGAAAATTTTGGAAATTGGATGATGAATTCTATATGAAGTAGCTTAAGGACTTTGTATAAATAATCACCCAGATAGTAGTATATGAGGTTTCACAAAGTGAAAGCCTCACCAACTTTGAGATAATCAAAGAACACTACATGGTGCCAAACGGTCTAGTGATGATTCTTTGTGAAGTCATTCCTTGTCAAATGACATATATTTAGCTGAAACAAGTGTCAAGGGAGTCAAAGGAATAAAGGATCTAAGAATCCTTAAATTCTGAGTTGGAAAAATCATGGGTTGAACAAATAATATTTTAAATGACAAGGTAAATGGAGATTGCACAAGGAAGATACAGTCTTTACCACCTCAGACATGTACAAGTGTGATCCTTAGGCATCTTAGGATGCCAAACTGTAAACCCATAGACACCCCTGAAGTCAAGGGCACAAACCTAAAGAGGTTACACGTCTTATAAAGAATCCAATATAGAAAAAAGTGGATAGAGTCCTATGTGAGACTATGGTTGGTAATATGAATGTACACATTGGTGTACATAAGACCACATATTTTGGTCGGACTTGGAAGTGTCCTACTGTGAAATAGATTATGAGAATAACCATGGATTAAGTTTTCAAGGAAACAACTTTCCTTTGAAAGGATACTCCAATATAAGGCCTAGACAAATGATAATGGAGTAAAGAAAAATACAATGTATTTTTGTTATCCATGGAATTAGAACACAAAACATGTTCTACCATCATACAAGGTGCCATATAGCTAAAGTAGTTCCTATGAGAGATTGGGAATGAATGGTGGATAGAAGGATCCAAATGATAGAATCTTATAATGAGAATCCTAACTATCATAGCAAGGCGAAACATACATTTGATATATCTCTATGAGAGATATGCTTTCAAAAAGGGAAAGTGACAGTTCAATGACCTTTTACTGACAGAATGTTGGTAGATCCCCTTACTAAGCCCATAGCTTGATATTCATTGAGTTAGTGAAAATCTTGGGGCGCAAATAAAATGTAAGGTCGTGAACTTCTTTTATATGAAGATAAAAGAAATAGTATGTATGTTATGAGTAAATACATATAAGGTATACAATTTTGTTTGTCGTACAGGTCTGAAGAGGTTGGTTCAATTCACTCACACAAACAACCGTCTTCCCATGTTTTGCAGGGGCATGGGAGGGTAAGACGAGCAAATGATCACCATGAGATGGTTAAGAAGAATCATTGTGTTTAAGTTGTCTCAGTTAGACTGAGAAGAGATCCATATGTGTATATATACACATAAAATAGATCGAAGCATGAATATAGACCTGTAGCCAGGCAAAGAACTCTTTTTCACAAATGAGATTGTAAAAAGAGATATTGTGAAAAAGAGAGTTCTGGTTCGAATGTTAAGTACATTTTATAACTAATGTCTGTACGGTGAAAGAGAAAGAAATCAACGTATACCACAAACCGTTCACCGTAGCATGTAATTCATACTGCATGTGCTTGAGAGTTAGACTGCAACATGAGATGTAGGTGAAAGATCCCTAATTCACTATAGTGTGAGTCCTCGGAAGGAAGAATCCTTCGACGATGCCCTTAAGACTTAGATGGCATCATGAAAGCTTGGTTTGGTGATAGCTACTTTAGCTGAAGCTCTATGATCACACTCGATTCGGTCAGACGAGTGAAAATTAGGAAAGCGAACAAGTTAAGATGGACTGATGTTTAGTCAAAAAGGAAGATTTACTCCTAGATACATAAGATGTGCTAGTGTCTGTGGTTGACCCCTTACTAGCTCTATTTGTAGCTTGTAAGTGCAGATACTATGTGCATGGAAGGCAATCTGAGTTAATCAATATATTAACTTGAGAGGGATTAGATATGCCATGAGTAATATGTATGGGAGAATCTGGGGCATCTGAGGCAATGAATATATAGCTTACAGATATAAAGGGTGTCCTTGGATGCTGATCTAGTATGAGGGATTTCTAGTATCACAAGCACCAAATCTTGAAGACTCTTTTGCCCACGCGGTCACAACAGACACCAAGTATGAAACAGGAAAGAGTAACAGACGCACGGTAGGAGGCCCATCAAATACGAGTAGGAGATGTTGGACTTTGGGTCCAAGTCCGCCCTTGATGAGTTGGACTATTTGATTAGGATACAAGTAGCCTAATCAAATAAGGATCAAATCAGCATCAATTACATATTGGGGAATAAGTCAGTAGTAATTATGGGAATGTTAATTGAGGAACAAGTCACCATAATTAGGAAATTAATTGAGAATCAATTAAATTAATTACTGACTTAGAAGGCAAGAAGGGTGGACATCATTTCCTAATTAGTGGCCACCCTAAACCATCATAAATAGGAGGTGCCTCCTTCAGTTTTTCCTCACCCCTCCTATTGAGTTTTCTAACAATCTTTTCTCTCCTACCATCTTTCTTGTTCTAGTGATCTGTTGTGCCAATCCTAATTAGACTCTAGTAGTCTAATAATCATGTGGGCACTATTATGTAGCATTGGAGCTTTGACCCGAATCCGAACATGGATTCGCCCCGGTACGCTAGTTCTCTCTCTCTCTCTCTCTCTCTCTATTTTCCCTACAAAATAAAACCTCCAACAATTGGTTTCGCCTTGAGGAAATACTGCAATTTTCATGATCACAGATTATATTATATATATATATATATATATATATGATGCAATTTATATTAATGGGTTTTGAAATCCTTTGTTATGTATTGTTGTGCCAGACCGGTACAGCCTCGGTGCTCTCTAAAGCCTTTGATACATCAAATTCCTCCACGAACAAGTGACAGTGATGATTACTAGCTAGTTTATATAGTTTAATTTTAATTATATCTCACAACAATGAAAACTCTAGAAGAATTGAGTTTGAATACTTTCAATTTTAAATACAGAGTCAATGGGTTAGGGGTGTTATGGTAAAATACCCAACATTTAAATATTCTAAATTGAGTTAGAGGTGCAAATTAAGATTTGTTAAATTCACCAACCTTATATGGAATTTTTCTATTTAATGAATCTTTATATGGGATTTTTCCTAATTTATTCTTACTTAACCACATTAATTTTTTCTTAAAATCGTGGCTTGAGATTAAATCCTCAAAATTTAATCTCAAATTCTCACAACAAATAGAGAGTTTGCATATACTCCTAAAATTGAAGCATTTGGAGAATAAGATTATGATGTATATATGTAGGTAAAAATATGATCACATGGTCTGGCGCTATAGGGACATGTCCCGAGAGGCCCACGTTGTTAGGTCACTAAACGCCACTTGCAATGGAAAAATATTAAGACCTTGCTGCAAAGGATAAGAATTGAATTGGCCGTAAGTGACATAAACAATATTGAAATAAATTTTAGTTAAGAAGTTAATATGATATGTATTTTTTAAAATACTCTAACCATCTTCTTTAATTCCTCCATTTACTCTCCTCCTTGATTATGGTTGAGGGAGTATCATAGGGGTAAATTAGGAAAATATTGACAAATAAGAAAACTATGTCTTATACTTATGATCAAAATCAACTCCCTAAATATGTCATATATTAAGAATGAGAGGAGTATGTCATTTTTAATGTTTTAATTTTGCTTTCAAGCCTTCTTAATTCAAAATCCATTGTGTTTTGCCTTAATTACATGGACCTCGCTTCTATTTTAAAATCATATACTTAAGTCCAAACTGTTAACTTTGTTAAAGATTTTATTTTTAACTAAAAATTATATTAAAATAAATTTTATTTACTAATTTACCCTTCATCATTACTAATTCCCTAATTTTGGCTACAATTATTTAAGTAATTTAAGATTTTTTTTCTTAATTTATTTTTTTTACTTTTACAAATATTTATCTGTTATCTTTTCATATTGAGATAAAGACTTAATTGATTTAATTAATGCAGGATAAAAAAATTCATTAAAAATATGATTAATTCTTTGAATAGAAGCATACTTAAATGTTGGCAAAAAAAAAATGCATACTTAAATAAACGTGTTTATAAATGTTTGTAGAAATTGCGTTAAAAAATTAAAATGTAAAATTTATATATTTTATATAATACCTCAAATTTATATTATTTATAACATATGGTGAATAAAAGTATACCTTTCAAATATGTTTTCAATCATGCTGTCATGGCAAAAAAAAAAAAAAAAAAAAGCAAGAAAGAAATATATTTTTATCATTTAAAAGAATACTAAATGAATTGGTTTCAATAAATATGATAAAAATTTAAAATTTTGTAATATAACAAACCTTGATAAATTTTATAATATATTGGAAATTTTGAACATATATTGGAATTCTTTGTTTGTATAAAAAATTATTTCTAAGCAAATATAAATGTTTATTCATTTTTTGAAAGAAGGGTATTTTGGTCAAAGAATATGTTTAATAGTAAAATTTAATAGTCAACTAACGGTTGGGTGGATGGAAATAGAATATCAAATATATAAAGAGATTTTTGTAACATGCACTTTAACTTTAAAGAAGGTTGACATATATTTTTAAAATAGAAGAGAGGTTTGTATAATTTAGGTAAAATAGAAGGGTGATCAATATATTTTTCTCTTATTTTAATTTGTTAGTCGCGTAAGTGACATAAATATTGATTCTGGTAACCAATGCCATTTTCAAGTAGCACACATAGCCAAAATCAGAGGGAGATTTTGCTTATGACATACATGTTTATAGATGAGTTGAGTGATATTTTATTTTAATTTTGTATTTATTTATATGTACATATGGTTTGTATGACAAAATAATATCTTAGTGAAAAATTGATAAATATAAATAATTATAAAATAATTTATTTAGATTCCTTCATTTATCAAAAAAAGTGAACTGTGTCTTATTATATTAAGGACATGCGAAAGTATCAAATTATTTATTTCCACCAAACATGTAATTCATCTCATAGTTGCCTTCTCCATTCATTTACTTATACTGCAACATCAACTGAGACCCGGATTCCAAATATGTAATTACATTAAATTGATGGGAATTAATCCTGTTGTAATATATTAATCAAGAAAAAATAGGAATTGATCGAAAGAATTCAATTCAATCCATTTATTCTTGATTAAAAATTACCTTAATAACCATAAAAAAAATTACCTTCATATATTCAACACATCTGAGCAAAGTTCTGCACTAAATCTCTCACTCATCCCACCCTCCACCAATATACACTGATGACCAAATCTTACGGAAGCCACACACAATTGTTCATGTTTCAGCTTTTTCATTAATAATAATATAAGATACATAATTATTTTTTGCCAATCAAAACTGGGCTTTCCTCTGAAGATAATATTGAAATGTTGACATGATTATATGCAGTTTGCTTAAGCATTACGGATCACTTAATCTCACAAAAAAGAGAAAGGTGGTTGCAAATTACTAAATGAGAGATCTGGGGGGTTAATGCAATCATGGAAGAGTGATATTATGTGAGTGACTAATTCTTGTCTATAGAAAAAGTAGCATAGCTGAAATTGTTGACTGCTGGAATAGAAGTAAGGGACAATATAGATGCTTAGCTTTAACTTTCACACCTTACCTACTGTTCATGGCAAAACCAGGATATAAAACGATTGATCGAGTCCAATAAATCTTAAGAAAAATTTCAATAATAAAAATTCCTTCCTCATGCAGGCGTTTGGAAACTGGATGTAACGAAGAAATAAAGGAACGTGGTTGAGAAACAAGAGACTAGGGGCCTAATTGATTTTGTTTTTTGATTTTTTTTAAAAAAATTTATAAAATTGTTTTGAGGAACAAGTTTTGACTCTCCCGCTGAGTTGTGTGAGGAGATGAGTCAAATTATTTTTGGTGGTTAAAAAATACTCTCTCCGGTCCTTAATATAGAACCTATTTGGAAAGTTGATCTTGATCTTAAATATAAAATCTATTTTTCATATTTGTCAATCTATTCTCTTTTACCCTTATTGATGCTCTTTCAACAATAATCAAGGAGATGAGGGAATAAGGGAATTAAGGAAGATAACTACGATGTTTTGAAAAATACATGTTATATTAACTAATTAGATAAATATGTCTTATATTGAGAATAAGAGGGAGTAATAATTTTTGGTGTTAGTCCTGTGGACTCTCGCTAGGGAAATACTTAGTATTGCCTATTTTGTGCACTATGTGGATGACTTGGGGGTTAGAATGTTGAAGGGTACGTATTCTTCTAATCGTAGTATTTTCTAATACTTAGTCCTGTGGATGATTGGTGCACTATTCTGTGCATTGATTTTGTAGAACAGAAATGGTATCAAGGGCTTCTTGGGCTTGACTTTGTCTACCTCATGGAAGAGAACTCCTTGAGAAGGAAAAAAGATGGTTGGCTTAGGAAGAAAAAAGAGCTATTCTTAATGTTCCACGAAAGGTCAAAATATCGAATGCAAATGTCAACTATGTGATTATTTAAAATAACGTATCAGAGAATGTTGTGGCTACTTGAAAACCATATGCTAATAACAAATATCAACTATGTACACTTAAATTCCATGTAGACACAATTCAATGGAGAACTTAATCAATTAAGTGAATCAACAAAAGTAACTAAATAACTAAAATTAAATGTTCCCACTAGTTTAATCATCCAAAAAAAGTTTTAGTCTGCTGGTGTCTTCTTCACCATTCTTTATCCTTCTCTATTTATAGAAATATAGTTCTCATCTTGTATCACTACCCAGAGCCAATACTCATTAGCCATCATAAACACTTTGAACTTGGCTTTCTAGAATGAGAAGTGTTCTCCACTAAAACCAAGCTCTAGTCTAGTGATTGAGGCTCCATCAGGAAGTATATTCTCACCTAGGCTTGCCATATTCTCACCTAGACTTGAAAACAAGAAGGCCAACTTTGATACTAAATGTTAGTTCAAGCCCCTCACCTAGGGTTGAATTGGGTGATATTTAAAAATTTAAAACTTAAGCAAATATAAATCATAAAGTCAGAGATAGAAGGATATCACCGAGAAGAGAGAAGAGATGAACATAAGAGATTTATATTGGTTCCATCTAACCACTTGACCTACATCCAATTCCCAAAAGTCCTTCTGAGTGTTTCATTATGATTCCAAGGGAAGTCAGGCTCTTAATACCTTAGTACAAGCAAGCTTCTCTTCGAAGACAACTTGCTCCCCCTTACACTTTGTAATCAAAGCCCACACTCAAGATCCCACTACCACAAGCAACTCAATAAGATTGTAGAAAAATGAGGTACTTCAATCTCTCTTTAATAGTAAATTAACTGAACACTGAAGTACACGGAATCTTAAAAAAGTAGAGATCAAGACTTAGAGTGAATGCAATAGAGAATGTTTGTTGGTTGTTTTTGGCTACATCTTGGATGCTCATGTATTTATAGGTTGGAATGAATTCATGACTGTTGGAGATTTGAATATAGCTATTGAGTGGCAAGGTTATTCCTTAAACCTTTAATGTTACCGATGGAAGATAGAGAGCATTTCCATTGGTTGAGAAAGTTCGCATATAATGCTTACAACAAAAAGTGCTTTTTATTAATATATGTGTTAATCCATGTTTAAGCACATGAAATGTAATACCCCAAATTTTGAGACTCGAGGCTAGAGAATAAGCCTGAGATTAGTGGATTGCTAAGCCCCGGTTTAGCAAGATCCCAAATTGTGATTAAGGGTTAATGAGTCCAAAAGTGGATGTGGTTAGTGATAAATAACCCTTTTGGAGAATATGATGTGATTTGGCACTCGAATATGATTCGTGTGTGTTGTGAGCAGTGCCAAAATCCTGTATTTGAGTTCAATTGTGGATTAACATCCAAATTGACTTAGAATAGAGGGAAGAATTGAATGGGGTATTGTGTTGGAAATGGTGTCATAGTGTGTTTTGATGTCAATGAAATTGGTTTGGAACTTTGGAATGGAAATGTTGCAATGTTAGGTTTCGAAATGTGAATTGTGTTGACATGTTGAGATTGTTGTGAAAACATGTCAATGTGATGTGAATTTGATTGATTTGGTGTTTTCAATGGATTCCTTGTGAAAATTTATGTGGGAATGATGTTTGGTATGAAAATGGAACCAATGGAAGCAAAGATGCAAAATCTAAAATTCTGTCCAGTGAAACTCTATTCTGGGCAGTCCGTTTGTGTGAACGTTTTGAATGACCAAATGGTGTCTAAAAATTCGGAAACTTTCCAGTCTTATATTTCACATCTCAAGCTTCAAAATGGACATATAATTTGTGCCATTTAGTTTTGTGAACTAGGAGATATAATTGTCCAAAGTTTGGGATGGAAACTGAACTCTGTTTTGGGGCAGTGATGAGTTTTATGTAATTCTGGAATTTTGTGGTGCTTTTTAGTAATGGACAATATTTTTCCTATGCAGAGGACTTAAATACCTTTCATTTGGCTTTGGAATCACCTCATTTCTATTTTTCTAGAATTAGTTATGATTTTTCAAAGTTTGGGCAGAAAATCTGCCAGAAAATCCGAAAATGCCAATTTTGGAATTATGACATCATCATAATTAAAGATGACATAAGCTAAATGTTATAAAGTCATCATCATCTTCCTCCATCAGCCAAAAACCGTACAGCACCATGGAGAAAGAGAGAGAGGGAGTTTTAGAGAGAGAAGAGGAAGAGAACTCGCAAGGTAAGCCGATTTCTCCGATGATCTAGCTCCTAACGCGTATAACTCCGATCCTAAGCTACTCCTTTATGTTCTTTAAGGTTTGGAAGCTCTTCCTTTGGTATTAAAACAGCTAGGGTTTCAGCCAAGACAAGGAAAAGCTAGTGGGAGCTTGAGGTAACTTCCAAACTCTTGTGTATTGACTATTCTGGCTGCTGTGGACAATTTAATCGGTGAAATTTCGCCGGATTGTCATTGGTTTCAAAAATGGAAAATGGGTGTGTGGGGCTGTTATGCTGCCCAAATTGGTACTAAATGTTAGTTGTAACCTAATGGAATAGTCAATAAAGTGGTTAGGAGTAGAAAGAAACGCGTTTACGCAGCCAAAACCGAAAAACCCCAATTTTTCCCGGAGTACATGTATATTTCGGCCAAGGCTATAAATGGGTCTTAGAGTTGGATTTTCAATGATTTGATGATTCCATTGAGTTCAGTGGGCGAAAATAGGTGGGGTTACAGTTGGGCACTTTTTCGGAAAAGGCCGAAAAAGCATAATTACGAAAACGCCCTTGAAACCCTTAAAGTGGGGCTGCCAAGGGTAAATTTGTAAATTGAAATTGAAATTGATAATTCCGAGTCCGGAAATGGATTCCTTGGGCGAAAATATGTCAGAATAGCCCATGTCAAAATTTCAGGAAAAGTACAGTCGGACTGGGTACGGTGGGGCTGGGCCGGGTCCCCGGGGGCATTTTAGTAAATTTTTAATATAGTCTCATATAACCCCCAGAAACACTATGGAAGTGTCTAAATAGTACATTTGACATTGTAGGACCGAATGTGAAGCCCTGAGTTGCTGGCACGCAAATCGAGGAGAAAAGACTGGAGGTAGGGGACTTACCTTACTTGCATGTATTTGATATCTTTGCTTGTGTAGTGATGTATGTGATTGCTTTACTTGATTGTGTAGAGCATATTTGAATAAATGAAGCTCTGTTTCTGTTTTGCTGTGGCCATAGTTTTGTTACATGAAACATTGAGTATGCAAAAATGTCATTATGGGGCATGCATCTAGATAAAGCTAACATGTCATACACATAGCATCTATCATGCATGCATTATGGTATCTGTTTCCTACTGAGATTCTCTCGAATCTCACTCTCCCCTACCAACAATTTAGACAGGGCAAGTGGCTCGTGGAGGGAGCGGCTAGGACTCCTTCGAGATGAGATTGTGTAATCCCCATTTGAAGAATTGTAATGGGCAATTGGGCCCTGTGTATCTTTAGCGAAGGTATGTACCCGGGATTGCCGGAATGATTAAGTTGTGCACTCTGATATTTATATGAATGTGATTTATCTTCGCGTAGTAATTGTATTCGAAATGTGAACATGAGACCAATTTTATAAATGATTTCAAAAAGTATTCGAGAAAATCCTGTCATGTGATGGGTTAGTAAATGTTATTTGATTATTATTGGTCTCTATTTCATTTTAATCGCGTATTTCAAATATAATTACGGAGGGGGATTACATGAAACATGTTCATACAAGTGATTAGTAATATAAAAATCAATTAAAAGTGAAAAGAACATGTTTAAGAGTGGTTTGACTGAGTATCAAAAAATCCGAGCTGATATTTTGAAATAAACACTGCATTACTCGAATGCTCACTCTAGTGATCTATCTTATTACTTTAAAGTTCTTTCTGGAAAGATAACATCCCTCTTTGGTTCACTGGAGTGATGTGGAAGTGATGACCAAGTATGAGGTCACTCGAGTGCTTCCTCGAGCGATCTTGTTGAGAAAACACTGATCACTTCCTGAAATCACTCAGGTGCTTTGGAAGCGATCTCAATTTAATTGGTCACTTGAGTGCTCACTTAAGCGATTAATCTAAAAATGCTTTTGAGGAAATCTGATCACTTTTAGGATCACTTTAGTGCAGTAAAAGTGATTCTAGATTGGTTGTCACTCGAGTGATCTTTTCAAAACTTATTTTAGAAAACAGTGATCACTAGCAGAATCATTTGAGTGAGGTGAAAGTTAACTTTGTTGGGTTACTCAAGTGATCAACTAGAAAATATTTTTAGAAAATCCTAATCACTTTAAGATCACTGCAGTGATGTGGGAGTGACGATAAATTAATCTATCACTCAAGTGCCTACGCGAGTGATCATGTTAAAAATAGTGGATCACTTTTTGTGTCTAACATAGTGAGGGCAATTTTCAACATACATTACTCCAGGGCTCACTTGAGTAACATGTAAACATTTGAATACCTAGCTCAATCACTGGCAGTTGACTAAAAGTGGCCAAGTTTGGACACATCACTCGAGTGATTCACTACTATAATCTTTTAAAATGTTTTCTCAGTTTTCAAATGTACATTTCTCCTACAAAACAATATACCTAAGATCTGTTATCATCAAAACATGAAGTCTAACACTTTCATTAGTGGAATTGCAATTTTTTCGTCGTCAAAACTAAAATTTAAATAGTTTAAGTCGTTAGAATGAGGGAAAAACAAATCATTGAGGCCTAGGAATGATGTGGCAGCTGAAGGGAGCTCCTCACATGAAGAAGACATAGAGAATTGAGCTGAAGTTAGATGCATTTGTGAGAATCGACTCAATTAGCAAATGAAATGAGTGCAAAGCTTATATAAGGAGTAGGATGGCTCATTTGAAGGAGTTTGAAGTTGCAAACAGTGAGAGAGTACTTTGGAACCGAAGTGTGAGTAGGAGCAGAGCTTGAAGTCAAGAAGATGACCTACATTGAAGTTGTTATAATAACTGTTAAGTAAACCTTTTTCGGAATCCCCCTCCTAATATTTAATGGTTATCATTTTTATGTATCAAGTACTCTGAAATGATATTTAACCTTTTGTTTATAATTTTTAAATATTTTTTTCACGGATTCCACCTTACCGTACTTAATGCTCGCTCTATTATAACTGTCAATTGTTACCTTGCTCAGCCTCCGTGTAACATCAAGAATTTTGAAAACTTTCTAAATGAGAAATTCTGGAAAAATAGCTAGTGGATGTTCTTTAGCCCTAAAAATAAGCTATTTAAGGTATAAAATTCTTACAAACCATTAAGAATTAATTTCTAGAATTTATTTGGAAATTTAGTAACAGTAAAAAAGGGATAAAATAATCCAATCACTATCCAAAGCCCGAACAATGAAATTGGGCCAATGTGACCTCTCGAGTAACTTCTTCCAAATTTTGGTTGTGCCTCTCTAGAACATTTTATCCACCATTACTCGAGTGATTCCTCGAGTAACAGGTTCCATTACTCGAGTAACCCTTGACTAAAACTGCCAGTGCTATTTTTCTTGTGCTGTGTCTCAGTTCTTCTTCATTGCTCCAGTGCTTACTTCAAGTAATGCTTTTGTCTGCCATTTAGTTACTTTGTTCAAATTCTTTTATTTGTTATCAAATCCTCTTATATCATTAGTCCAATCTTTGTTATCTTCAAAACATATGGGATTTAACATTCTCCCTCTTTTTGATGATGACAAAACTTGGTGATTTTGAACAAAGTTTTTGAAATTGAGTTTTTCAAACATATGCTTCTTAAATACTTTTTATAAAAATCTTTTGTTTAATTTAAACTTGAAAACTCTTTTGATATAGCTTAGTAAAGATCTTTTCAAAGTTTTTGTTCTTATTTACTTGTTCACCTTTCATACACAATCGAAAACTCATTAGTCCCATAATGCAATATAACTTGAATGCAATTTAACTTTAATGACATAAAGAAGAAAATTGCATAAAGAAGAATTCATTACATAATCAAACCTAGAATTCAAAGTTAAAAGCTCCCTAAAGCCCTGTACACCTATATCCCCTATACATTACTCAGTCATTGATAATAAAATCACTCAGGCTCTTCTCCCCCTTTTTGTCTTCATCACAAGGGTGGAATCAACTATGAGGAGGAGAGATGGCTTGGCTATTGAGATAGGAGTGGCAAGAAATGCCAAAGATTCATGTGATCTATCTAAACTGGAAGAATCTAAAGATGATGGTTCAGGTTTAAGAAGGTTCACTAGAGTTGTCTGAAGATCCTCTGGAGGATTTACTAGAGGGTTTAAAGGTGATGGGTAAGGAATCAGAGAAGTAATTTCTACTTCCTCTGTAGCAATAGGTGAGGACACAAGCACCTCCTCAGTGTATACAGGTGCGGTAAGTAGGTATTGACTCAGACGTAACTGGCTGAGCTGGATCATCAGTGGTGATGTGGATTGGCTCGAATGTGTCAGGGTCAGGCATAGAGAACATAAGATTACTGGGTCCAAGCTTAGAGGGTCTATGCTCAGTAGGTATAGTATCAGAAGGACTAGGCTTAGAAGGTCCAAGTTTAGAGATTGGTACTGGCTTAGGAGGAATAGAAGGACCAGGAATAGGGGAGCCAGATGCCATAGCATCAAGTCTGGCAACGATTGATCTTAGAAGCTCACCCTAGGCATGTTGTTTTACTAACAACTCTTCCCGCCTCGTATCCATTCTCTTCACAAGTTCTCTCATCTTCTTATTCATATGGGTTACCAACTCCGCATTCGTATTGGCAATGTCAATATGAAAACCCTTCAGAATGTTCTCCATGAATGTTTGCATTGTGGCACCAAAGAATGAAGGAGAGGATGTGTTAGCTGGAGCAAAAGACTGTGTGTCATCTATTCTACTTGTTGCAGTCTCAATTTTCTTCTTCTTCTTGGGACTTGCTTCTAGAGAAGTCCTCAGCAGAATATCAATGTTCAATTTCCCAATTTGATTTATCCCCACTAGAGTTATCCTCTCAATTGGTTCCTTACTCTCCAAGTACCATATCTTGTTTTTCTTCAAGAATAGAGATATAAGCTGAGAGTAAGGCATTGGAGTAGTAGGTTTTCCTTCAAACTTATATCACTTGATCTCAGTAAAGATATATTCTCTCAAGTCCTTTTGTTCTTTGAGAATTAATGAGGCAAATTTTCTGAAATTCCTCTCAATGAAATGTGTGTAGTTGTTGAATTTGTTGACTATGGCTCTTGAATAGATATATCATAGGACTCGATGAAAATCACGCATATCACTCGGGTTGAAATTTAGGGGTCCCATTATCTCACCAGGTCTTAGGATAGAGAACAACTGGTTTGAATTAAGATTAGGGTAATCATCATTAGGAGGCTCCTCTATTCCTAACCAGGTCTTAATTTTAGAGGGTGAGATAAGTATTTCTTTTCCTTTAATCTTAGTAACCATTTCTTCTTCTAAGGCATCTTGGAGAGGGTCATTTATAGATTCAAGATTGCAATAAAAATGCCTTATTATCTTGGTACAATAAGGGAGTTTAATAGCCAACCAGGGCATATATGAATCAAGATAAGGACTCAGGTTGAATTTCTATACCTCTTGAAGAACCTTGTAGTCAATATAGTGCATCTTGCACACATTTCTTCTTGCAAAGTGACTCAGGTACTTCTGAGATTCCTCAAGTTTGCTCACATTGAATCCATGTGGAGGGAATGTGATTTCTTCATCCCTTTCTTCTGGTTGCTTTGAAGATTGCCCTTTCTTTACTCCCTTAGATTGAAAAGCTTCTTCAAGCATGCCTACCATGACTTTGGTGAGGTCCTTATCAAGCTTGGGATTTTTAGGAGGTTTTGGAGAAAATGTAGGTGTGTCGGATGAGTTAGAAGGAGGAGCAAATGGTGCTTTTATTTCTTTGCCTCTTCCCAGAGGTGAACTCTTCTTGGTTTGAGCTCTTATGGCCACTGGTTCCTTCATGACAACCCCTTTCACCTTAGGCTTAGCTTGCGGCTTGGTCTTTGCTTTTAGTTTGGGAGAGAGTTTTCTTTTCTTGGTGTGAGGAAAGGAAAGTGAACAAGAGGGTGGATATGGTTCAGAGGACTCATAAGGAGTGCTAAGATTGGGAGTTTTTTCACTCACCATTTTGATTTGTGAGAACTAAGATTTTTTGGAAAAAAAATAGGGTCGATGGTCGTGAGAGTAGGGCATATGAATCTTAGCAATTTGGGAGGTTTTTCAAGGTAGAAATCAAAGGGTTTTGATGGAAATGAAGTGAAGAAGAATATGTGAAAAGTTTTTGTGAGAGCACTAAGAGAATCACTCGAGGTGATTTTGTGAAAAATGATCGAGTATTGACTGAAATAGACCTAGGGCCCGACATCACTCAAGGGCTTACTCGAGTGATTATCAGTTTTAGTCGAGTAGCTACTTGAGTAATCATAACAGAAATTTTAAAATACAGTGAATTTAAGCGCGTACCTGGCATGAATAATATTGTAATTACCCATGTATATTCCCTCGATCATTTGATGACTCTTTAAGACGGATTTAGGCTAGAACTTAGCAAATTTGTGATTTGCAACCAAAATTACTCGAGGCCTTACTCGAGTAATATTGACGTTTACTTGAGTCCTCCCTCGGGTAATTTGTCCCTTTACATTATGACTGTTCATTTCCAACCGTTATGCCGTTTCTTTTGAATTCATTTTGAATTAATGCTGTACTGTCATAATTTTTAGGTCATTAGTCTAGTGGCTACTCAAGTAATCCATTCAATTACTTCAAGGTGTCACTCCAGTAATGTTGGTTACTTGAAGTTATCCCTCCAATAATATTGTCCTATGTTAACCTCTGTTTTTCATACCTCAAAACAGAATATCAAGATCCTGCAAAACAAATTACTAGAAACTTTGATGCTTAAGTTAGTAATAATCAAAACATCAATAAATAACATTATCTAATATTTTGTAAACACTAAATAACTTACAATTCATTGGGATTTACCATTCCCAATTCTCTTCTAATATATAAGAATTGATCTTTTGCAAGAGGTTTTGTGAAGATATCAATTAGTTGAAGATGAGTTGGAATGAATATCACTTTGACATCTTTCTTCTAGACATGATCTTTGATGAAGTGAAGTCTAACATCAATATGCTTAGTTTTGGAATGTTGAACTGGATTCTTTGCCAAGCTTATCGTGCTAGGGTTGTCATAGTATATTGGTATCTCCTTTAGATAAATACCAAGATCTTGTAGTTGTTGCTTAAGCCATAACACTTGTGCACAACAACTTGAAGCTGCAATATACTTAGCTTCTGTTGACAAAAGAGATACTGTATTTTGTTTCTTGCTAAACCATAATACAAGTAAGCCTCCAAGAAACTGGCTTTGTCCACTGGTACTCTTTCTGTCAATTTTGTATCCTCCATGATCATATTCTGAGTATGCAACTAGATATTCACTTCTTCCTTTGGGATACCAGAGACCTAATTCTGCCGTGTCAGCAAGATATCGAAAGATATGTTTGACAGTGTCAGTATGTGACTCCTTTGGTGCTCATTGATATCTTGCACACGTACCATACTGAATTAAATATCAGGTCTGCTTGCAGTGAGATAGAGTAATTATCCAATCATTCCTCTATATTTTGTGACGTTGTACTCTTTTCCCTTGACATTAGCATCAAGCAATGTAGTTGAGCTCATAGGCATGTCCATTCCATTTTCTTCATCCATTCCATACTTCATCAATAGCTCTTTCAAGTACTTTGTTTGAGATATGAAAATAACATTCTTTCTTTGTTTGATTTGCAAACTAAGAAAGAAATTCAATTCTCCTATCATTGACATCTCAAACTGCCCTTGTATTATCTCAGAAAATTCCTTGCATAAGGTTTCATTAGTAGCACCGAAAACTATATCATCAACATAAATTTGTACAATTAAGATATCATCTCGTTTTCATTTTGTAAAAAGTATTGTATCAACTTTTCCTCATACAAAAACTTGATCAATGAGAAATTTATTGAGTCTTTCGTACCACACTCTAGGAGTCTGTTTTAAACCGTATAAAGCTTTTCTTAGTTTGAAAACATGGTTAGGTTTGGTTACATCTTCAAAACCTGGAGGTTGATCTACATACACTTCTTTCATGATGTAGCCATTTAGAAATGTACTTTTTACATCTATTTGATAGAGTTTGAATCCCTTGATGAATGCAAAAGCTAAGAGTACTAGTATAGCTTCCAATCTTGCCACTGGAGCATACATTTCCTCATAATCAATTCCTTCTTCTTGATTATAGCCTTTGGCTACCAATCTTGCCTTGTTTCTGACAATGATTATGATTCATCACATTTGTTCTTGAATACCTATTTAGTGCCAATGATTGGATGATCCTTAGGTCAGGGTAGGAAATCCCAAACTTGATTTCTTTCAAATTGGCTTAGTTTTTCTTGCATTGCTATAACCCAATCATTGTCTGATAGGGCTTCGTCGATATTAGAAGGTTCAATCTCATAAATAAAAACAAAAAAACTACCTTCATTGAAAATTATATTTCTATTTTTGACTCCTTCATTCACATCTCCTATGATTTGATTTAGGGGATGACTTTTATTATATTTCCAGGCTCTAGGCTGTCCTAGTGACTGATCTTCTTTCTTGGTTTGATCAACTTTTGGAATAAGAGATTTAGAAATAGATTGACCATTTTCTTGATTTAAAACAACTTCCTACTCATCATCAATGGTTTTGTCAGAGAATTCAAATTCATCAAATACAATATGAATTGATTCTTCAACAACACATGTTCTTTTATTGAAAACTCTGTATGCTTTACTTCGGTTAGAATAGCCTAGGAAAATTCCTTTATCTATTTTAGAATCAAATTTTTCTAAGTTATCTTTACCATTATTATGAATGAAACACTTATAACTGAAGATATGTAAATGAATAAGTTTTGGCTTCCTTCCTTTGTATAGCTTGTATGGTGTCTTTCCAATTTTTGTTCTAATGTAGGCTCTATTCGAAATATAGCATGATGTGCTCATTGCATCAGCACAGAAAACTTGAGACATGTTCTTTTCATTCAACATTGCTCTAGCCATTTCAGTGAGCACTCTATTCTTATGTTCCATGACTCTGTTTTGTTGAGGTGTCCTTGGAGTAGAGAAATTTTGATAAATGCCATTAGTATCACAATATTCTTCAAAGGCTTGATTTTCAAATTCTCTACCATGATCTGTCCTCATACCTGTAATAGACATACCTTTCTCATTTTGCATTTTCTTGGCAAAAACAATAAATTCTCCAAAGGTTTCATCCTTTGATGATAGAAAAATGGTCCATGTAAATCTAAAGAAATCATCAACAATGACCAATAAATATAAGTTGCCACCAAAACTCTTAACTCTTGCTAGTCCAACTAAATCCATGTGTAATAATTGAATTGGTCTATTGGTTGATATCTCATTTTTTAATTTGAAAGAAGATTTAGTTTGTTTACCCTTTTGACATGCGTCACAAATCAAATCGTTTTTGAAATTTACTTTGGGTAATCCAATCACTAAATCCTTTTTAACTAACTTGCCTAGTTGGTGAATGTTGACATGAGTTAGCCTCTTATGCAATAACCAACTTTTATCGGCATTACTTAGAAAACAATTTTAGAGTCACTTTTACTGATATTAAGAGTATAGCAGTTACCTTCCCTTTTTTCTCTGAGCTTTGCTTTGAGATTCTTCTTATCTAATTGTAAATCTTTCTTGTTTACAATTAGACATTCCTCTGAGTCAAATATTACCCAGTTATCTTTATCTGCACTTTGACTCACGTTCAGCAAGTTATGACACAAGCCTTCAACATAATAAACATCTTTGACTTGTATGCCTTTATCATTTTTGATTTTACCAATTCTTGGTATCTTTCCAGATTGATTTCCTCCAAATTTTACCTTCCCACCTTCTTTTAGTTGTAATAAGGTAAAACTTTTGAAATCACCGGTCATATGTTTGGAGCATCCGATTTCTATGTACCACTTGTTGTTCTTGGATGCTTTAAGACATATTTGCAATCAAATATGATTAAATCTTAGGTACCCATATCTTTTTGGGTCCTTTTGGGTTAGTACAAAAGATTTTCGGAACATATGAACCTTTAGGCACCCATTTGTAGGTTCCTATCTTTCCTTTCTTCTTATGAATACATGATGAAGTATAATGACCTTTTCTATTACAATAATTATAGCATGCAAAAGGATTTGATGTATGCACAAAATGCTGAAAATAATTCAAGTATGATTTACCTCCAGCTTTCTTTCTTCCTTTCCTTCTCTATGATTCTTGATCATATCCAATTCTAGATCGGTCATTCACAAATCGTTGAGATTTTAAAATTACATTTAGCATCTCACTTCATTTAGTGAATTTTTTAAGAGTTTTAGTATGATGAGTGTTTTTCTTTTTCAAAGAAGTACACGTTTCACAATCCTTTTCAAAATTCTCTTTAAATTCTATTTCAAGAGCTTTGTTTTTTTTAAAAAAACTAGTTTTTAACTACTTTGATGAATTCAGAATGTAAAGCATTATATTCGAAAAGTAATTCATCATAGGTAGGATCAGAATTAGTTACCTCTTCTTCTATTTCTTTTTGAGCAACTAGACAGATATTGGCTACTTCCTCTTCATCACTTTCTTCGTTAAAAGAGCTATCTCCCCATATGGCAGATACAAAGGCTTTCATCTTGTTGTAGAACTTGCCTTTTCTCTTTTCTTTAATCTTCTGAGCTAGTTCTTGACATTATGATTTGATATATCCTGGCTTTCCGCATTCATAGCAGATGATGTGTTCTTTACTGCTTGTTGTTCCTTTCAAAAAATTCTTGAATCCTTGACCTTTCTTGTAAAACTTTCTGAATCATTTTATTATTTGGCCCATTTTGTCATCATCAAGCTCTTCATCCTCATCTTGATTTTCTTCTTTTGCTTTTAATGCTAGGCCTCTCTTCTTCTAGTCACTAATGTCTTCTAGTTCTCGTTTGAACTTTAATTTACTTTCATATTTAGAAAGACTTCCGTTTAGAGAAGCAACCGATCACATTGATTCACCTTTTGCTTATACTATTGTAGTGACTTTGGCCTCCCACTCTTTAGAGAGTATATTAAGAATCTCTCTCACTTGGGTATGCTAATCATAGACTTTTCCAAGTGCTGCAAGTTGATTAACAAGATGAGTATATCTAAGTTCAAATTTAGCTATTGACTCACCTGCTTTCATTCGAAGTAAATCGAATTTAGTAACTAGAGTGTTGATCCAGTTTTCTTTAATTCCTGAAGTTCCTTCATGAGCTATTTCTAAAGCTTCCCACATTTTCTTAGCCATTGGAAGTGTGCAGATTCTGAAGTACTCATTTTGACTTAAAGCACTTTGGATCATTAGAATTGCGTTGTTGTTGAGAGTGATGAGTTTCTTGTCATTCTCATCATATTCTACTGGCGTCTTATGAATTTTATGGGAATCTAAAAGTTTTATAGGTTGATAGTTTCCACTTTCAATCACATCCCATAGCCCATGTTCTGTAGCTATTATGAAGACTCTGAACTTCACTTTCCAGAATGAGAAATGTTTGTTAGATCCCAAGTTTTGATGATAACAATAATTCAATTATGTGTAAAACATGTTTTTAGAAGGTTAAGAAAAGATTCCAAGTTACCAAATGCATATTTGAAGTTTTCTGATATCTGCTGTGATAATGCACTGGAGTGCTCGAGCATGAAGTTTGCACTCGAGCACAGATCTACTCTATGCTCGAGCAGATGCGAGAGAATGCCAGGAAGTGAGTTCCCGAGAGGCATTCTCCCTTTGTATTCACTGGATCACTCGAGCACAAGGTATGCACTCGAGCAGAGAAGTCATTCTCACTCGAGCACACATGCGAGTGAGGGCATGCGAGTGTTTGGCCGAGAGCAAGTAATAGCATGCTTCCTCTATTCACTCGAGCAAGGGTCTGCGAGTGTTTCGCCGAGAGTAAGTAATAGCATGCTTCCTCTATTCACTCAAGCAAGGGTCTGCGAGTGTTTGGCCGAGAGTAAGTAATAGCATGCTTCCTCTATTCACTCGAGCAAGGGACTGCAAGTACTTGGCCGAGAGTCATGAAGTTCAGAGATGTACAAGTGTGCTCGAGCACACCCATATATGCTCGAGTGACACGTCCATGCTTGCGAGTAATAATTCCATCCCTCTCCAAATCTGTATGCGAGTGCTTGTTCAAAAGGTATGATTCTTGAGAATATTCTTCTCACTCGAGCAGAGGTATGTGTGCTCGAGTGAGGGCCCACATCACTCGCGAGTGAAAATTCTATCCCTCTGAAATTCTGATGCGAGTGATGGTTTTGAGAGCATATTCCTTAAGAATATGCGTCTCACTCGAGCAGAGGTAAGTGTGCTCGAGTGAGGGTCCATATCACTCACGAGTGCAAATTCTCACTCTTGTCAAAATGGTATGCGAGTGATGACCCGAGAAGACATTCCCTGTGTAAATTGCAAAGATCACTCGAGCAGAGGTTTTGTGCTCGAGTGAGACCCCTCTTCACCCGCGAGTGAAGATTTTGTCTCTCTGAAATTTATGCAAGCACAACCCGATAACAGAGGTATATGAAGGAAAATAGGAGATCACTCGAGGTGAGCCTTTCATGCTCGAGTGATGCCCTGTTTGACCACAGAAAATGCTAAGTATCACAACGTTCATTCCGAATATGGTTTATTGTTATTAATTCATATCATCATTACTTTTTATCATTGTTTAACATTGTTTTGATTGTTTTAAAAGTATGATACAGGAATATGAACGTTTGAATTGAATCACATGAGGAAAGTGATACAACGGCAGACAAGATGATTATAAACACGCTGGCACCTACCGCACTCAGATTATTCAAACATGCACGTGTCTGCCAATACTTTCAAATGTCCCGCTCCACAAATGAAGCATTTTCAAAACGGGCAAAAAACTGGAGCAACTATATATACAGAGACTCAAAGAGAAACAATAACAACGTAGCACAAGAATTCACAAGCTTATACCAATTCTCTGTTATTCATCTGTTTTCTCTGTATACACATTGATCTTCAGTGTTTATTCATTTGCTCTGTAAGAGAGTCCTCATACAAACTCAAAATCCTATGTTCATGTGATCTCAAGGTATTGGGACCTTGAGAGGGTAGTTTTTCCTTACGAGAGAAGCAGTTGAGAGAATCCCTTGTTGTGTCTTCCACTCTTAAGCCTTATAAGATACAAGCAGAAGAGAACGTTGCTGCTCGTAAGACTTACAGTGGTGTAAGCAGGAGAGAACGTTGCTGCTCATAAGTCTTGTATACATAAGCAAGTGAGAAGAGTCATAGGTTGTTTTTCTGCACGTAAGACTTGTCGTAAGGGGGAGAGAAATTTCTTGTTGAGAGAATATTTCTGCTCATAGTCCGTTTAAGGACGATTGTTGTTTTGTGGCGTTCTGAGAGCCCATTGAATCTTGGAGATATAGTGAAAAGCTCAGTAGGTCTTGATCTCTGAGGACTGGACGTAGGCATTGTTGTTAGGCAGAACCAGTATAACTCTCTGTGTTCAAATCTTCTCTACTCTACTCTATATACTATATTTTCATATCACCTCTTCAAACGAAAAATTTATAACATCACCCAATTCACCCCCCTCTTGGGTGAAGCTTGCCTCTTACATTTGGTATCAGAGCCTCGTCTTCTCCGAAGAGCCTAACAGCTTGAGAAGGATCCAACAAATGGCAACAATGGGTAAAAATATCCTTCCAGACGGTGCTTCAATCACTAGACCTCCTGGTTTTGCTGGAGAACATTTTTCGTTCTGGAAAGCCAAATTCAGAGTGTTCGTGATGGCCAACGAGTACGGATTATGGAATGTTATACAAGATGGTGACTATGTTCCAATGAAGAAAATCGAAGATAGAGCAGTTAAAAAGAGTCCAGATGAATTTGACGAGAATGACAAGAGGTTAGTAACATTAAATAGTAAAGCCATTTTAATGATACAGAGTGCTCTTAGTCAAAAAGAATATTTTCGTATATGTACTCTACCTACTGCCAAAGATATGTGGGATGCTCTTGAAATTGCTCACGAAGGTACATCTGGAATCAAAGAGAATATGATCAATACTTTAATTACAGAGTATGATTTATTTCGTATGAAATCTGGAGAGAGTATATCAGAATTTGAACTAAGGTATACTCATCTTGTTAATCAATTATCTGCTCTTGGAAAGTCGTTTGATCAAAATTCCCAGGTAAGAAAGATTCTTAATATTCTTACAAAAGAATGGGAAGCAAAGGTGACAGCCATTGAAGAAGCCAAAGGAGAGTCTATGAGATCCGTAGCTGCTCTCTTTGGAAGTCTTTCTGAATATGAAGGTAAGTTGCGATTCAAAAAGGAACTTGAAGAATTTGATGATAAAAAGAAAAAGGGAGTTGCATTTAAAGCTATTCAAGAAGTAGAAGGAACTTCAGAGAATGAAGATGTTCCTAGTGATGATGAAATGGGAATGATCGTGAGAAAGTTCAAGAAATTCTACAGAAGAGGACAAAGGAATTTCAAGAATTATCAAGGTGGACCAAGCAAGAAAGAAAACAAAGAACACCAAATAGTATGCTATGAATGTGGAAAACCAGGACACATCAAATCTGAATGCTTCAGAAACAAAGACAAAAAGAAGCAGAAAAAGAAAGCATATATATCATCTATTTGGGGTGATAGTTCGTCAGACGAAGAAAATGACAACGACGAAGTAGCCAACCTATGCTTGGTAGCTAAGGAAGAAGAATCAGACTCTGAGGTAAGTGACTCTGAACCTTCTTATAATGAATTATTATCTGAATATAATGCATTGCATACAGAATTCATTAAAGTTGCTAAAGAAATGGTTAGTTATAAGAAGAAAGTAAAAGAGTTAGAAAGTAATGTCATATCATCACATGAAATGTGTAAAGAGAAAGATAAGAAAATAGAAGACTTAACAAAGATTGTTGAAAAATTTACTAAAGGAAGTGAAACTCTCAAGGTTATCTTAAGTTCTCAGAAAGTTTCCTTTGATAAATCTGGAATTGGATATAATGCTGTGCATGATAAGAATAAGAAGAGTAGTAGAGACTATCTTAAATATTTCAGGAATTTTGTGCATACATCAAATCCATTTGTGTCATGCAATTTTTGTAATAGGAAAGGACATTATACTTCATCGTGTTGTTTCAAAAAGGGAAAGGTTGTTGGAACATATAAATGGGTTCCGAAAGGGACACATATTCCAAATACTAACCACAAAGGACCCAAGAAAGTGTGGGTACCTAAAACTTGATCATCTTATTCTAGGTATGTCTCAAAGCATCTCGAGCGAACAAATGGTATATTGATAGTGGATGTTCGAGACACATGACTGGTGACAAAAATAAGTTCACCATGTTTGAACCTAGAGAAGGAGGAAAGGTGACTTTTGGAGGAAATCAATCCGGACGTATTGCTGGAATTGGTGAAGTGGGAAGAACAGATGGCTTTCAAATCAACGGAGTATATTATGTTGAAGGATTATGCCACAATCTCTTAAGCATAAGCCAAAGCACTGACAAAGATAACTGGGTGATTTTCGACTCGAAAGAATGCTTGATAGTAAGTAAGAAAGATCTACTTCTAAACAAAGAAACTATCAAGGCAAAAATCCAAGCTCAAAGGGATGGTAATTGTTATACGATTGATTTAAATTCAAATTCTTCTGAAAATTGTTTTCTTAGTCGATCAGAGGAAAGTTGGTTATGGCATAAGCGTTTGGCTCATGTCAATATGAATCAACTTGACAAATTGATCAGAAAAGATTTAGTTGTTGGCCTTCCCAAACTCAAATTCAAAGATAACATGATTTGTGAAGCATGTCAAAAAGGCAAGCAAACTAAATCTTCTTTTAAAACAAAATATGAAATTTCTACTTCAAAACCTTTACAATTACTTCATATGGATTTGGTAGGTCCTGCAAGAGTAAAAAGTTTTGGAGGAAATTTATATACGTTAGTAATTGTAGATGATTTTACAAGATTTTCTTGGACTATATTCATTGCCTCAAAAGATGAAACTTTTGTTGAATTTATTATGTTTGCCAAAAAGGTTCAAAATGAGAAAGGTATTTCTATTGTCTCTATTAGAACAGATCATGGAGGAGAATTTGATAATCAATTGTTTGAAGATTACTGCAACAACGAGGGGATAGATCACAACTTCTCAGCTCCTAGAACACCTCAACAAAATGGAGTAGTGGAAAGGAAGAACAGAGTGCTTACAGAAATGGCAAGAGCTTTACTTAATGAAAAAGAAATGCCACAAGTGTTCTGGGCAGATGCAATGAGTACTACATGCTATATTTCAAACAGAGCATATATTCGCAAATCTCTTGGAAAGACACCATATGAACTCTACAATGGAAGAAAGCCAAATATTGCTCATCTTCATATCTTCGGGTGTAAGTGTTTCATTCACAACAATGGTAAGGAAAATTTAGGTAAATTTGATTCAAAGTCTGATGAAGGTATTTTTCTAGGATATTCTAATAGAAGTAAAGCTTATAGAGTTTTCAATAAAAGAACATGTACTATTGAAGAATCTATTCATGTTGTGTTTGATGAAATTGAATCTCAGACAAAACTTAATGATGAAGAAGAAATGGATTCAATCAAGAAAAACAAATCTATTTCAAAGCAGGATGATTTTGAAACAAATGATTTTCAAATTTTAGAAGATGTTGATGATCATGATCAACCTAAAGCATGGAGACATATGAAGGATCATCCAATTGATCAAGTTATAGGAGATATTCATGAAGGTGTCAAAACCAGAAATAGAATTCTCAATGAGGTAACATTTTCAGCTTTTATTTCTGAAATTGAGCCTTCTAATATAGAAGAAGCTTTATCTGACAATGATTGGGTGATTGCTATGCAAGAAGAACTAAATCAATTTCAAAGAAATCAAGTTTGGGATTTGGTTCCTCGACCTAAAGATCATACGGTTATAGGGACCAAATGGGTTTTCAAAAACAAACTTGATGAATCAGCAATCATTGTGAGAAACAAAGCAAGATTGGTTGCCAAAGGCTATAATCAAGAAGAAGGTATTGATTATGAGGAAACATATGCTCCAGTGGCAAGATTGGAAGCAATACGAGTACTCTTAGCTTTTGCTTGCAACAAAAGTTTTAAACTTTATCAAATGGATGTAAAAAGTGCTTTTCTAAATGGTTATATTATGGAGGAAGTATATGTAGAACAACCTCCTGGTTTTGAAGATGAAACAAAACCTGATTATGTCTTTAAACTTAAGAAAGCATTATATGGTTTGAAACAAGCACCTAGAGCTTGGTATGAAAGACTAAGCAAATTTCTTCTTGATCAAGGTTTTGTCAGAGGTAAAGTTGATACAACTCTATTCATCAAACATAACAAAAATGATATTCTAATAGTTCAAATTTATATTGATGATATTATTTTTGGTGCTACTAATGAATCTATGTGTCCAGAATTCTCTAAGATTATGCAGGGAGAATTTGAAATGTCCATGATGGGAGAATTGAACTTCTTCCTTGGACTTCAGATCAAACAAAAGAAGAATGGTATATTTATATCTCAGACAAAATATTTGAAAGAGTTGTTAAAGAAATATGGTCTAGATAATGCTAACGGAGCTGATACTCCAATGAGTTCTACAACATTGTTGGATGCTGATGTAAAGGGACCTAGCTTCAACATCACAAAGTATAGAGGAATGATTGGTTCATTACTCTATCTTACAGCAAGCAGGCTAGATATTCAGTTCAGTGTAGGAATGTGTGCAAGGTATCAATCCAATCCTAAAGTATCTCATGCAGAGACAGTAAAAAGAATTTTCAAATATCTAGGAGATACTTCAGAGCTTGGACTTTGGTATCCAAAGAGAGGGAACGAGTATTTAATGGCATATTCAGATTCAGATCACGGTGGATATAAAACTGACAGAAAGAGTACCAGTGGTCAATGTCAATTTCTCAGAGGTTCTCTAGTGTCATGGTTCAGCAAGAAGCAGAACACAGTTTCATTATCTTCGACTGAAGCTGAATATATAGCTGTAGCAAGCTGCTGTTCTCAAGTGCTATGGTTAAAACAACAACTTCAAGATTTGGGAATTTATTTAAAAGAAATCCCAATCTATTGTGATAATACTAGCACAATAAGCTTGGCAAAGAATCCTGTACAATATTCAAGAACCAAGCATATAGACATTCGACATCATTTCATTCGAGATCATGTTCAAAAGAAAGATGTCAAAGTGGAATTCATACCAACTCATCTTCAACTTGCGAATATTTTCACGAAACCAATTGTAAAAGAGCAATTTCTCTATATTCGAAGAGAATTGGGAATGGTTAATCCCAATGAGTTGTAAGTTTTCTTGTTAAAAAAGTTTAATTAAATGATTATTTTGATGATAACCATACTGACTTTAGCATCGGAGTGGCCAAAATTTGTTTTTGCAGGAGTCTCACTCGAGCACAGAAGGTGCTGCTCGAGTGATGAGCTGTGTCACTCGAGCACAAGAAGCTCTGCTCGAGCACAACACTATTCATGATACTCTGTTCTCTTATAGTTAAAACAGAGGTTAACAGAGGAGTTAAGAACACCAAGGGAATATATCATAAACAACAGTGAGAATTGAACTCACTCGCGAGTGAGGAATTCTCACTCGAGCATGATATGAACATGCTTGAGGTGAGGAATGCCTGCTCGAGTGAAGAAGAAGAATCTCTTTGCAAAAGCTATCCAAATCATAGTTACTCAAATGATCTTGGAGGATTTGAGTACAAAGATGCAAAATATGTCAAGGAATCCACAATCCAGGTACGTTTTACATGTTTCTTTATTTTTCCAGAAGATCACTCGAGCACAGATAGAACACACTCGAGCACAGTATGAACATCACTCGAGCACTAGGGTTCATGCTCGAGCACTGTCACTTATATCAGTTACTGGGGAGCTCAGAACGTCGCACTTCCTCCTCTCACTCGAAGTGCTCTCTCACTCGAAAGGCACAACTCTTCATCTTCAACCGTTTTCTCATCATTCAATCACGTCTCTCTGCTTCAAATCGCCGTTACAACCTTTCAATCTTCTATAAGAGGTGATTTTTGTCTTCTGTATTCTTCACTTGTGCCCTAATCTCCACTTGTATTTCTTTCAAAAACAAGAGTTCTTGTTTCTCTTCCACTTTCCTAATGGCAAGAACAAAGTTACCTTCTATTCCTCAAAAGTCTCATTCTCCTTCTCCTACTCACTCTGCTGCCAGTGAATCTGGAACCCCTGAACTTACTCCTCCATCTCCCAAAAACTCTCCCTCACCTTCACCTCCTCCTAAGCCTAAGACCAAAAAGAGGACTCCCGCTAAGAAACCTCACCCAAAGCCTCAAGTCTCAAAGAAAGACCAACCTCCTCAAAAGAAACCAAAGGGTGTGGTCTTCAAGGAACCCATAATCAAGGAACCCATAATCACTCGGTCTCAATCCAAAGAGGTACAAGGAAAGGGAAAGAAGAAGGATTCAGAGCAACCCAAATCATCTTCTTCTTCTGGGGATACCTTCAGTAAACAACTCAGGGAAGCAATAGAAAAATCCAAATTGGACAAGATAGTTGGGAAGATTACATCTCAAGCCGGTGTTTCAAGTTCACATCAAGTTAAGCACCCAAGTGCTTCTGCTTCAGGAGCACCTTCTGCCTCCCAAGCACCAGTGGATGACCAAATCACTAGCCCTCCTGAGGGATTCAATGTTGCAGAGCTTAAGGCTTTACCACAGAAGGTATATGATGATGAATTCAAACATTGACATTTCTGCCCAGTAGTATATGTTGATTTGGATTATCTGAAAAGGAATTGTCATTTGGATTTGTACCCTTACCTTCAATACTATGCTCCTTGGCTAAATATTCATCTGCCATATTCCCCCACTGTTGTGAAAATATTTTATTGCAATATGAAAACCCATAATATTATGTCTAGATTTGGTGATTTGATTGAAGAAGCTGTATCTACAACCATTAGAGGGAAATTCATTATGATATCTGCCAAAATCATTAATGATTTACTTGGTTATGTTGCACCTCCTACTGATCCACCCTCTTTCTCTGCCAATGAAACTTTTAAAATCTTCAGACCAAAAGACCCAATTGGCCTCCTCACTTTCAAGCCTATTGATATGCCTGATAATCACAGAATCCTTCATTACATTTATTCCCGGAGCATAGTCAATAAATCCAAAAACTTTACCCACTTTGCACAAAAGGATTACTATCTATTGGCTTCTTTGGTTGCTGGGCAACAAAGGAATGTAGGGGAGATCATTTTTAATGAAATGAGAAGGTTTAGATTCTCTTCAACAAGATCCACAACCATTCCTTACCCTCAACTTGTTTCCTTCATCTTGATGAAAAACAAAATTTGGTATTTGGAAGGAAAAGAAAGGATTCTCATCTCAAGGTTTGGTAAGACTCAGTTAACTCACATGGGTATCAATCTTTCGGTGAGTCGGACCAAAGCCACATCAAAGAGGGAAGCCACTCTATCCAGAGGAGATGAGGCACAATCATCTGCACAAGGTCCTATTCCTCCTCTTTCATTTCTCAATGCCTCTCTATCCAATCATTTGTCTGAGGTAATTAATCAAGCTGTATCAAGTTTGAAGAAGGAGTTAGTGACTGAATATGAGAAGCTTGTGGAGAAAATGGAAGCACAAGTCATCAATCTGGTAGACAAGGCCAATTTGAATTTTGAACTGATGTTTAAAACTCAGGATGAGATGTCACAAAGGATCACCAATATGGAGACCTTTCTGCATTCACATTTTCCCTCTTCATCTTCCGGGGTACCTCCAGAGACCACTCATACCTCACCACTTCATCCACAGACTCATGTACTTTTCACTGATCCTGAGTCTAATGTTGATGTCACATTTGATCGGTCACCTTCACTACCTCCCTCATCATCTGTACCTCAACCACCATCTCCTTCTGACCAGCCCATTGACCCTCTCTCTGCCATGGTATCTTTTGTTCCACCTCCAGATCCCCTTCTGATGTTGACAAAACGGGGGAGAAGGATGTGTGATGTTTTCTAAGCTTCTGTAGGGTGTATATGGGTGTTTGGGTAGTTTTCTGTATTGGGTAGGATTTGATATGTATGTCATTTTGCCATTTTGAAGTTATCTTGTGTTGTTCAAGTCTGTTTTTGTTTTCCTTAAAGTTAATGACATGGTTCAAGTTTTTGATTATCAAAATTTCAATGTTTCAAGTTATTAAGTTCTTATTAAGTTATATACCTCATACTATACTTACCTTGGCTGTTAAGTGTCCAGAGGAAACATTGCAGGAAAACTTGAATTTGAAACTTAAACTTGATATGCATTTTGGAAACTTTGAAGAAATTTCAAAATTCTTCAATTTCATTCAATTTCTTTTAAACCTTCATCACAAAGAGTTTTGTCATCATCAAAAAGGGGGAGAATGTTAGATCCCAAGTTTTGATGATAACAATAATTCAATTATGTGTAAAACATGTTTTTAGAAGGTTAAGAAAAGATTCCAAGTTACCAAATGCATATTTGAAGTTTTCTGATATCTGCTGTGATAATGCACTGGAGTGCTCGAGCATGAAGTTTGCACTCGAGCACAGATCTACTCTATGCTCGAGCAGATGCGAGAGAATGCCAGGAAGTGAGTTCCCGAGAGGCATTCTCCCTTTGTATTCACTGGATCACTCGAGCACAAGGTATGCACTCGAGCAGAGAAGTCATTCTCACTCGAGCACACATGCGAGTGAGGGCATGCGAGTGTTTGGCCGAGAGCAAGTAATAGCATGCTTCCTCTATTCACTCGAGCAAGGGTCTGCGAGTGTTTCGCCGAGAGTAAGTAATAGCATGCTTCCTCTATTCACTCAAGCAAGGGTCTGCGAGTGTTTGGCCGAGAGTAAGTAACAGCATGCTTCCTCTATTCACTCGAGCAAGGGACTGCAAGTACTTGGCCGAGAGTCATGAAGTTCAGAGATGTACAAGTGTGCTCGAGCACACCCATATATGCTCGAGTGACACGTCCATGCTTGCGAGTAATAATTCCATCCCTCTCCAAATCTGTATGCGAGTGCTTGTTCAAAAGGTATGATTCTTGAGAATATTCTTCTCACTCGAGCAGAGGTATGTGTGCTCGAGTGAGGGCCCACATCACTCGCGAGTGAAAATTCTATCCCTCTGAAATTCTGATGCGAGTGATGGTTTTGAGAGCATATTCCTTAAGAATATGCGTCTCACTCGAGCAGAGGTAAGTGTGCTCGAGTGAGGGTCCATATCACTCGCGAGTGCAAATTCTCACTCTTGTCAAAATGGTATGCGAGTGATGACCCGAGAAGACATTCCCTGTGTAAATTGCAAAGATCACTCGAGCAGAGGTTTTGTGCTCGAGTGAGACCCCTCTTCACCCGCGAGTGAAGATTTTGTCTCTCTGAAATTTATGCAAGCACAACCCGATAACAGAGGTATATGAAGGAAAATAGGAGATCACTCGAGGTGAGCCTTTCATGCTCGAGTGATGCCCTGTTTGACCACAGAAAATGCTAAGTATCACAACGTTCATTCCGAATATGGTTTATTGTTATTAATTCATATCATCATTACTTTTTATCATTGTTTAACATTGTTTTGATTGTTTTAAAAGTATGATACAGGAATATGAACGTTTGAATTGAATCACATGAGGAAAGTGATACAACGGCAGACAAGATGATTATAAACACGCTGGCACCTACCGCACTCAGATTATTCAAACATGCACGTGTCTGCCAATACTTTCAAATGTCCCGCTCCACAAATGAAGCATTTTCAAAACGGGCAAAAAACTGGAGCAACTATATATACAGAGACTCAAAGAGAAACAATAACAACGTAGCACAAGAATTCACAAGCTTATACCAATTCTCTGTTATTCATCTGTTTTCTCTGTATACACATTGATCTTCAGTGTTTATTCATTTGCTCTGTAAGAGAGTCCTCATACAAACTCAAAATCCTATGTTCATGTGATCTCAAGGTATTGGGACCTTGAGAGGGTAGTTTTTCCTTACGAGAGAAGCAGTTGAGAGAATCCCTTGTTGTGTCTTCCACTCTTAAGCCTTATAAGATACAAGCAGAAGAGAACGTTGCTGCTCGTAAGACTTACAGTGGTGTAAGCAGGAGAAAACGTTGCTGCTCATAAGTCTTGTATACATAAGCAAGTGAGAAGAGTCATAGGTTGTTTTTCTGCACGTAAGACTTGTCGTAAGGGGGAGAGAAATTTCTTGTTGAGAGAATATTTCTGCTCGTAGTCCGTTTAAGGACGATTATTGTTTTGTGGCGTTCTGAGAGCCCATTGAATCTTGGAGATATAGTGAAAAGCTCAGTAGGTCTTGATCTCTGAGGACTGGACGTAGGCATTGTTGTTAGGCAGAACCAGTATAACTCTCTGTGTTCAAATCTTCTCTACTCTACTCTATATACTATATTTTCATATCACCTCTTCAAACAAAAAATTTATAACATCACCCAATTCACCCCCCTCTTGGGTGAAGCTTGCCTCTTACAATGTTTGCCATTGAAACCTAGAGGTTTTGTGATAGAAGCTCTGTCAGGAAGAATTCCTTCACCCATGCTTGCCATCAGATCCTTCTTAGGTTGTTATACCTAAACAAGAAGACCTACGCTCTGATACTAAATGTTAGTGCAAGCGTTTCACCCAAAGGGGGTGAATTGGGTGATAGAATACTTAAAGCAGTTGAAAATAAGGAGAAATATCACTGAAGTGTACATCGGGAGTTATACTGGTTCGGCTACAACCACTTTGATCTATGTCCAGTCCTCAAAACAACTATAAGAGTTTCACTATATCTTCCAAGATTTAGTGGGTTTTTGGCACCTCAATACACAGCAAGTTCCTTCACTTGGACACTCTCTCCCCCTTACACGTAATCAAATTTCTAACTTAAGGTTCCTCAACCTTAAGTTGTCTTAATAACAAATATTGAGGTTGTAATGAAAATTTCTCTCACAGAGTAAATGAATAATCACTGAAGTATAAATAATGAGTATAAGAAAAACAATGCACTTAAAAAGTGTTGATCAGTGTATGTTCGTGTGTTCTCAATTATTCTATTATGTTCTTTGAATGCTCCATATATATAGATGGTTTATGGTGTTTGCTGGAAGTATTTCAAATATGTCTATTAGAGTCGCGCATCAATGGTTGACCATTCTTTTAATTTGAAAACTCTCAGTTTACGATAGGTGTGGTAAGTGAGCGTTTAGATGTTATTTTTGACTTATCACTTATGGCATGATCTCTTTATTGTTTCTTTATAAATGCACTTAAAATACTAATACAATGAATGGTTAATTATATAGAAAATAAATCAATAAACATTGGATTAAAGACATGTTTTTTGGACTTCATTACTCGAGTGGCTACTCAAGTGATCATGCTCATTAGTCGCGTAGTCCCTCGAGTAATCTTATTAAAAATCAGGCAGAGAGTAAATCAAAGTTTTCTCACCACATTACTCGATTAAGACATGGAGTAACTTACTGCACAAAACCTTCGATTGCTTGGTTACTCGAATGCTCCCTTGAGTAAACATGCTTTTTCTTCTTTGGTTACTCGAGTGATCCCTCGAGTAAGCTTCCAAATAAGTATGTAGATTACTGGAGTGGTCTCTCGAGTAATGAGAGTCAAATCTTAGCTAAGAGTACCTATTCTCTGATTACTTGAGTGATTCCTCGAGTAATACTTCAAATAACTCTGCAGATTACTCGAGTACTCCCTCGAGTAATGCCTTTTTCTTACCTGGTTACTCGAGTGGTCCCTCGAGTAAATAGTGACATTTCTTGGGCAAGAGCTACTGGAATATATTTGCCCTGGTTACTTGAGTGGCTACCCGAGTAAGGCCTTTTCTCATATTGTTACTCGAGTGATTACTCGAGTAATGATTCATGTAACTTTACAGATTACTCGAGTGACCCCTTGAGTAACTTCTTCCAAATTTTAGCAATGCATCTCTGGAACATTTTATCCACCATTACTCGAGTGATGCCTCGAGTAATAGGTTCTATTACTCGAATGCTTACTCGAGTAACCCTTGATAAAAACCGCCAGTACTGTTTTTCCTGTGCTTTGTGTCTCATTTCTTCTTCATTACTCCTGTGCTTACTTCAAGTAATGCTTTTGTCTGCCATTTAGTTACTTTATTCAAATTCTTTTGTTTGGTATCAAATCCTATTATATCATTAGTCCAATCTTTGTTATTATCAAAACATATAGGATCTAACACGCTCAAGTAATCGCCTTTAAAATCTGCCCGAGAGCATTTCCAACTTCATCACTTGAGAGGTCACTTGAGTGATCCTTAGATATCACTTGAGTGATCTCTTGATTTTGATTTGAAACATGGCAAATTACATATCATCAGAAAGCTCGCATCATCTACATTCCAATGCAACAAGAATAGCCTCTATACTCATTGTATATAGAAAGTTATGATCCAAAGAGTATCAATTGTTCTCGACAGTCTTCAAAGTTTCCAATGTCAATATCCAAATGGCATAACTGTTAGCATATAACTTGAAATATGAAAAACTATATATTTTGGAAAGCTCTTTAAGTATAATTTCATATGGCACTGGTTTCGTCTTAATCTGATATGTAGTTTGAGAGTTATATCAAAAATACTAAAGCTGTTTTGGAATATGACGCTGATTTAAGTGGCAACTTCAATAGATCATATCTCCCTCATCTAAACCCTTTTGAATGTGATCTTGGTGTGTGTGTTTCTTGTTGGGAGTCTAGTTTCATATGTCACCAGTTTCAGTTCAATCTGTCGTGTGGTTTGAGAGATGTGGACAAAATACCGAACCTATGTTATGAAAGAGGCAAGCTTCACCCAAGAGAGGGTGAATTGGGTGATGTTATAAATTTTTCACTTGATGTGGAGATATGAAAAATATAGTAGATAGAGTAGAGTTGAGAAGATTTGAACACAGAGAGTTATACTGGTTCGGCCTAACAACCAGGCCTACGTCCAGTCCTCAGAGATCAAGACCTACTGAGATTTTCACTATACCTCCAAGATTCAATGGGCTCTCAGAACGCCACACAACAACAATTGTCCTTGAAAGGACTACGAGCAGAAATATTCTCTTACTAATAAATTTCTCTCCCCCTTACGATAAGTCTTACGTGCTGAAAAACAACCTATGACCCTTCTCACTTGCTTATGTATACAAGACTTATGAGCAGCAACGTTCTCTCCTACTTACACCACTGTAAGTCTTACGTGCAGCAACATTCTCTTCTGCTTGTATCTTATAAGACTTATGAGTGAAAGGTTTAACAAGGAATTCTCTCAACTGCTTCTCTCGTAAGGAAATCTACCCTCTCAAGGTCCCAATACCTTGAGATCAAATAAGCATAAAATTTGAATTGTATGAAGACTCTCTCACAGAGCCAATAAATAAACACTGAAGATCAATGTGTATACAGAGAAAATGATGAATAGCAGAGACTCATGTATAAGCTTGTGAATTCTTGTGCTTTGTTCTTGTATTGACTATCTCTGAATCTCTATATATATAGATGTTCAGATTTTGCCCGTTTGAGTAATCATAGTTTGAGGAGCGGGGCTTTTGCAACTGTGGAGTGACATGCGCTGTTTGAATAATCTGAATGCGGTGGGTACGAGCGTGCTTGTAATGATGTTGTCTGCCGTTATTTGACTTTCTCCGTGTCAGCTTATTTCAAACGTTCATCTTCCTGTATCATACTTATAATACATTCAAAATGATGTTAAACAATGATAATAAGTAATGATGATATGAATAAATAACAATAAACCATATTCGGATTGAACGTTGTGAGACTTGGTATTTTTGGCGATCTGGCAGAGCATCACTCGAGCATGAAAGGGCTCACTCGAGTGATCTTCCTATTTTCCTCTTTGTGCTTCAGTTATCGGGTTGTGCTTGCATAGGATTTCAGAGAGATAAAATTCTCACTCGCGAGTGATGTGTGGTCTCACTCGAGCAAAACTTCTCCTGCTCGTGTGATCTTGCATTTTCCACTGGGAGTGTCTTCTCGGGTCATCACTCGCATATCATTTTAGCAAGAGTGAGATTTTGTTCTCGCGGGTGATGTGGTCCCTCACTCGAGCACACATACTACTGCTCGAGTGAGACGCATATTCTCAAGGAATATGCTCTCAATACGAACACTCGCATCAGGATTGGATAGGGATAAATTTATCACTCGCAGGTGATGTGGGCCCTCACTCGAGCACACAGACTCCTGCTCGAGTGAGAAGAATATTCTCAAGAAATATACCATTTATACAAGCACTCACATCAGATTTGGAGAGGGATAGATTTTTCACTCGTAAGTGCTGATATGTCACTCGAGCATATGAAGTTGTGCTCGAGCACACTTGCGCTTCTCTGAACTTCATGACTCTCGGCCAAGCACTCGCAGTACCTTGCTCGAGTACAGAATGCTCATGCTCGAGCATTGATGTCTCTGCTCGAGTGCATCAAGGAAGAATGATAATACTTGCTCTCGGCCAAGCACTCGCGGACCTTCACTCGCATGTGCTCGAGTGAGAATGGCTTCTCTGCTCGAGTGCAAACTCCAGTGCTCGAGTGAATCAGTGAGTATAATAGTGGCATGCCTCTCGGGTGAACACTTTCTGGCTTTCACTCGCACCTGCTCGAGCACAGAAGGGATCTATGCTCGAGTGCAAAGCTCATGCTCGAGCACTCCAGTTCAATTTGATAGCAGATACCAGAAAACAATGCTATATGCATTTGGTAACTTTGTAAACATTTCTTAAACTTATAAAACCATGTTTTGTACACAATTGTCTTTTTGTTATCATCAAAATTTGGGATCTAACATTCTCCCCCTTTTTGATGATGACAAAACCTTTGTGATGGAAGTTAAGAAAGATTGATTAAGATAGAAAATTTTTGAAATACTTCAATGTTTCCAAATGCATATCATGTTTTAATTTCAAGTTCAAGTTTTCCTGCAATTCTTCCTTTGGACACTTAACAACCAAGATAAGCATAGTATGAGGCAAATAACTTAATAACTTGAAACATGAAAATAGTCATTAATATTAAACTTGATTTCAAATTTTGACAAAGTCAATAATATAATAACTAATAATCTAAAATAACATCAAATCCTACCCCATACAGAAAATCTACCCAAACTCCTAATACATCCCATAGCTCAAAAATCATCACATATCCTTCTCCCCCATTTTGTCAGCATCAGAAGGGGGCTGAGGAAAAGTGGTACCAGGAGGTGGAACAAATGAAACCATAGCAGTGAGAGGGTCAATTGGTGGAGATGATGGCTGTGGGACAGAGGATGAGGGAGGTAGTAAAGGCGACCGATCAAAAATGACATCAACATTTAGAATCTGGATCGGTGAAGAGTATATGTGTCTGTGGTACAGAGGTATGAGTGGTTTCTAGAGGCACCTCTGAAGATGAAGAGGGGAAATGTGAGTGCAAGAAGGTCTCCATATTTGTTATACTCTGAGACATCTCATCCTGTGACTCCATCTTTTCTATCAATTTGATGACTTGTGACTCCATCTTTTCCACAAGCTTCTCATACTTAGTCACTAATTCCTTCTTCAGGCTGGATACTGCTTCATTAATTGCCTCAGTCAAGTGATTGGAAAGAGAAGCATTGAGGAAGAAAGGAGGAGGAATAGGACCTTGAGCAGATGATTGTGCCTCATCACCTCTGGATGGAGTGGTTTCCCTCTTAGATGTGGCTTTGGTTCGACTCACAGGAAGATTAATACCCATATGAGTTAGTTGAGTCTTACCAAACCTTGAAATGAGTACCCTTTCATTTCCTTCCAAATACCATATCTTGTTTTTCATCAGGATGAAGGATACAAGCTGAGGGTATGGTATGGTTGCGGATTTTGATGAAGAAAATCGAAATCTTCTTATCTCATTGAAGATAATCTCCCCCACATTCCTTTGTTGCCCGGCAAGTAAAGAGGCCAACATATAATAATCCTTTTGAGCAAAATGGGTAAAGTTTTTGGACTTATTGACTATGCTTCGGGAATATATATAGTGAAGGACTCTGTAAATGTCAGGCATATCAATAGGTTTAAAATTGAGAGGACCTATTGGGTCTTTTGGCCTTAAAATCTGGAAGGCTTCATTGGCAGAGAAAAAAGGTGGATCAGGAGGTGGTGCAACATACCCAAGCAAGTCATTTATGATCTTAGCAGATATCATAATAAATTTTCCTCTAACAGTGCTTCCTCAATCAATTCACCAGATCTAGACTTAATGTTATGGGACTTCATATTGCAATAAAAAGTTTTCACAACAGAGGGTGAATATGGCATATGGATGTTCAGCCAGGGAGCATAGTATTGAAGATAAGGGTATAAATCCAAATGGCAATTCTTCTTCAGATAATCTAAATCCACATACACAACTGGACAGAAGTACCTATGAATAAACTCATCATCAAATACCTTCTGAGACAGTGCCTTGAGTTCCTCAACAATAAATCCCTCAGGAGGACTGGTGATGTGATCATCCACTGGTGCTTGTGAGGCAGAAGGTGCTCCTGAAGCAGAGGCACTTGATTGCCTAACTTGGTGTGAACTTGAAATAGCGGCTTAAGAAGCGATCTTTCCAACTATCTTGTCAAGTTTGGACTTTTCCAATACTTCCCGGAGTTGTTTGTTGAATGAATCACCAGAGGAAGAAGATGATTATTGGGGTTGCTCTGTTTCCTTTTTCTTCCCTTTTCCTTGAACTTCCTTGGATTGAGACCGGGTAACTATAGGTTCCTTGAACACCACACCCTTTGGTTTCTTTTGAGGAGGTTGATCTTTCTTTGCAATTTGAGGCTTTGGGTGAGGTTTCTTAGCCGGAGTCCTCTTTTTGGTCTTAGGCTTAGGAGGAGGTGACGGTGAGGAAGAGATTTTGGGAGAGGGAGGTATTGGTTCTGGGGTACCAGATGCACTGGTAGTAGAATGAGTAGGAGAAGGAGAGTGAGATCTTTGAGAGATAGAGGGCATTTTGGTTCTTGCCATTGTAGAGAAAGTGAAAGAGAAGCAAGAACTCACAGATTTTTGAAAGAAAAGCAAACTGAGATTAGAGCACGAGTGAGAAATGCAGAGGGTAAGAATCACCATTTATAGAGGATTGAAGAGTTGTAACGGTGATTTGAGGCAAATGGACATGATTGATTGAAGAGAAACGGTTGAAAATGAAGAGTTGCGCCCTTCGAGTGACGAGACACCTCGAGTGAGAGCAGAAAGTGTGACGTTATGAGCTTCTGTGTAACTGATATAAGTGACAGTGCTCGAGCATAAACCCTAGTGCTTGAGTGATGTTCATACTGTGCTCGAGTGTGTTCTATCTGTGCTCGAGTGATATTCTGGAAAATTTAAGAAAACATGTAAAAACGTACCTGGATTATGGATTTCTTGCTATATTTTGTATTTTTGTACTCAAATCCTCCAAGATCATTTGAGTAACTATGATTTGGATTGCTTTTGAAAAGAAATTCTTCCTCTCCACTCGAGCAGGCACTCCTCACCTCAAGCATGTTCATATCATGCTCGAGTGAGAGTTCCTCACTTGCGATTGAGTTCATCTCTCACTGTTGCTTTTGAGATAGACTCTTGGTATTCTTGTTTCCTCTGTTAACCTCTGTTTTACATATCAAGAAGCAGAGTATTTTCAACAGTGCTGTGCTCGAGCAGAGCTACTTGTGCTTGAGTGAAACAGCTTATCACTCAAGCAGCACTCTCAGTGCTCGAGTGACAGACCTGCAAAATGGTTTTTAACACTCCGATGCCAAAGTCAGTATGGTTATCATCAAAAGGAACATTTAATTAAAATATTTAACAAGAAAACTTACAACTCATTGGGATTAACCATTCCCAATTCTCTTCGAATATATAAGAATGGATCTTTTGCAATTGGCGTTGTGAAAATATCCGCAAGTTGAAGGTGAGTTGGTATGAATTCCACTTTGACATCCTTCTTTTGAACATGATCTCGAATGAAGTGATGTCGAATATCTGTGTGTTTGGTCCTTGAATGTTGTACAGGATTCTTGGCCAAGCTTATCGTGCTAGTGTTATCACAATAAATTGGAATTTCTTTTAAATAAATTCCCAAATCTTGAAGTTGTTGTTTCAACCATAACACTTGAGAATAGCAACTTGCCACAACTATATATTCAGCTTCAGTCGAGGATAATGAAACTGTGTTTTGCTTCTTGCTGAACCATGATACTAGAGAGCCTCCCAGAAATTGACATTAACTACTGGTACTCTTTCTGTCAGTTTTATATCCTCCATGATCTGAATCTGAATATGCCAATAAATACTTGTTCCCTCTTTTCGGATACCAAAGACCAAGCTCTGAAGTATCTCCTAGATACTTGAAGATTCTTTTTACTGTCTCTGCATGTGATACCTTGGGAGCGGATTGATACCTTGCACACATTCCCACACTGAACTGAATATCTGGCCTGCTAGCTGTGAGATAGAGTAATGAGCCAATCATTCCTCTATACTTAGTGATGTTGAAGCTAGGTCCCTTTACATCAGCATCCAATAGTGTTGTAGAATTCAGTGGAGTATCAGCTCTGTTAGCATTATCTAATCCATATTTCTTTAACAACTCTTTCAAATACTTTGTCTGAGATATAAATATACCATTCTTCTTTTGTTTGATTTGAAGTCCAAGAAAGAAGTTCAATTCTCTTATCATGGACATTTCAAATTCTCCCTGCATAATCTTAGAGAATTCTTGACACATAGATTCGTTAGTGGCACCAAAAATAATATCATCAACATAAATTTGAACAATTAGAATATCATTTTTGTTATGTTTGATGAATAGAGTTGTATCAACTTTACCTCTGACAAAAATTTGATCAAGAAGAAATTTGCTTAGTCTTTCATACCAAGCTCTAGGTGCTTGTTTCAAACCATATAGTGCTTTCTTAAGTTTGAAGACATGGTCAGGTTTTGTTTCATCTTCAAAACCAGGAGGTTGTTCTACATATACTTCCTCCATAATATAACTATTTAGAAAAGCACTTTTAACATCCATTTGATAAAGTTTAAAACCTTTAATGCAAGCAAAGGCTAGGAGTACTCGTATTGCTTCCAATCTTGCCACTAGAGCATATGTTTCCTCATAATCAATACCTTCTTCTTGATTATAGCCTTTGGCAACCAATCTTGCTTTGTTTCTCACAATGATTGCTGATTCATCAAGTTTGTTTTTGAAAACCCATTTGGTTCCTATAACCGTACGGTCTTTAGCTCGTGGAACCAAATCCCAAACTTGATTTCTTTGAAACTGATTTAGTTCTTCTTGCATAGCAATCACCCAATCATTGTCAGATAAAGCTTCTTCAATATTAGGAGGTTCAATTTCAGAAATAAATGCAGAGAAGGTTACCTCATTGAGGATTCTGTTTCTGGTTTTGACACCTACATGAATATCTCCTATAACTTGATCAATTGGATGATCCTTCATATGTCTCCATGCTTTTGGTTGAGCATGATCATCGACATCTTCTAAATTTTGAAAATCATTTGTTTCAAAATCATCTTGTTTTGAAATAGATTTGTTTTTCTTGATTGAATCCATTTCTTCTTCATCAATAAGTTTTGTCTGAGATTCAATTTCATCAAACACAACATGAATAGATTCTTCAACAGTACATGTTCTTTTATTGAAAACTCTATAAGCCTTACTTCTATTAGAATATCCTAGAAATATACCTTCATCAGACTTTGAATCAAATTTACCTAAGTTTTCTTTACCATTGTTGTGAATGAAACACTTACACCCGAAGATATGTAGATGAGCAAGATTTGGCTTTCTTCCTTTGTAAAGTTCATATGGCGTCTTTCCAAGTGATTTGTGAATATATGCTCGGTTTGAGATATAGCATGCAGTACTCATTGCATCTGCCCAGAACACTTGTGAGATTTCCTTTTCATTAAGTAATGCTCTCACCATTTCTGTAAGAACTTTGTTCTTTCTTTCCACTACTCCATTTTGTTGAGGTGTTCTAGGAGCAGAGAAGTTATGATCTATTCCTTCGTTGTTGCAGTAGTTTTCAAATCGTTGATTATCAAATTCTCCTCCATGGTCTGTCCTAATAGAAACAATAGAAATACCTTTCTCATTTTGAACCTTTTTGGCAAACATACTAAATTCAGCAAAAGTTTCATCTTTTAAAGCAATAAATATAGTCCATGCAAATCTTGTAAAATCATCAACAATTACTAACGTATATAAATTTCCTCCAAAACTTTTTACTCTTGCAGGTCCTACCAAATCCATATGAAGTAATTGTAAAGGTTTTGAAGTAGAAATCTCATACTTTGTTTTAAAAGAGGATTTAGTTTGTTTTCCTTTTTGACATGCGTCACAAATCATATTATCTTTGAATTTCAGTTTGGGAAGACCAACAACTAAATCTTTTCTAATCAATTTATCAAGTTGATTCATATTGACATGAGCCAGACGCTTATGCCATAACCAACTTTCCTCTGATCGACTAAGAAAACAATTTTCAAGAGAATTTGAATTTAAATCAATAGTATAACAATTACCGTCCCTTTGAGCTCGGATCTTTGCTTTGATATATTCTTTGTTTAGTGGCAGATCTTTCTTGTTCACTATCAAGCATTCTTTTGAATCAAAAATCACCCAGTTATCTTTGTCAGTGCTTTGACTTACACTCAGGAGATTGTGGCATAATCCCTCAACATAATACACTCCGCTGATTTGAACACCATCGGATTTTCCCACTTCACCAATTCCAGCAATACGTCCAGATTGATTACCTCCAAATGTTACCTTTCCTCCTTCTTTAGTTTCTAGCATGGTGAACTTATTTTTGTCACCAGTCATGTATCTCGAACATCCACTATCAATATACCATTTTGTTCGCTCGAGATGCTTTGATGCATACCTAGAATAAAATGATCAAGTTTTAGGTACCCATACTTTCTTGGGTCCTTTGTGGTTAGTATGTGATGTATGTGTCCCTTTCGGAACCCATTTATATGTTCCAATAACTTGTCCCTTTTTGAAATAACATGATGAAGTATAATGTCCTTCCCTGTTACAATAATTGCATGATGTGAATGGATTTGATGTATGCACAGAATTCCTGAAATATTTAAGATATGCTCTACTATTCTTCTTATATCCTTTATTCTTATCATGAACAGAATTATATCCAATTCCAGATTTATCAAATGAAACTTTCTGAGAATTTAAAATAACCTTAAGAGTTTCACTTCCTTTAGTAAACTTTTCAACAATTTTTGTTAAATCATCTATTTTCTTATCTTTCTCTTTACACATTTCATATGATGATATGACTGTACTTTCTAATTCTTTTACTTTCTTCTTATAGTTAACCATTCTTTTAGCTACTTTGATATACTCTGTATGCAATGCATTATATTCTGATAACAATTCATCATAGGAAGGTTCAGAATCACTTACCTCAGAGTCTGATTCTTCCTCCTTGGCTACCAAGCATAGATTTGCTACTTCGTCATTGTCACTTTCTTCGTCTGACGAACTATCACCCTATATAGATGATCTATATGCTTTCTTTTTCAGCTTCTTTTTGTCTTTGTTTCTGAAACATTCAGATTTGATGTGTCCAGGTTTCCTACATTCATAGCATACTATCTGTTGTTCTTTGTTTTCTTTCTTGCTTGGTCCACCTTGATAGTTTTTTAAATTCTTTTAACCTCTTCTGTAGAACCTCTTGAATTTTCTCACGATCATTCCCATTTCATATCATTAGGGACATCTTCATTTTCAGAAGATTCTTCTTCTTCTTTCATAGTTTTAAGTGCAACTCCCTTTTTCTTTTTATCATTGAATTCTTCAAGTTCCTTTTTGAATCTCAACTTACCTTCATACTCTGAAAGACTTCTAAAGAGAGCAGCTACGGATCTCATAGATTCTCCTTTAGTTTCTTCGATAGCTGTCACCTTCGCTTCCAATTCTTTTGTAAGAATATTAAGAATCTTTCTTACCTGGGAATTTTGATTAAACGACTTTCCAAGAGCAGATAATTGATTAACAAGATGAGTATACCTGAGTTCGAATTCTGATATACCTTCTCCAGGTTTCATACGAAATAAATCATATTCCATAATTAGAGTATTGATTCTATTTTCTTTGATCCCAGATGTACCTTCGTGAGCAATTTCAAGAGCATCCCACATATCTTTGGCAGTTGGTAGAGTACATATACGAAAGTATTCTTTTTGACTAAGAGCACTCTATATCATTAAAATAGCTTTACTATTTAATGTTACTAACCTTTTATCATTCTCGTCAAACTCCTCTGGACTCTTCTTAACAGCTCTATCTTCGATTTTCTTCATTGGAACATAGTCACCATCTTGTATTACATTCCACAAGCCGTACTCATTAGCCATCACGAACACTCTGAATTTAGCTTTCCAGAATGAAAAATGTTCTCGAGCAAAACCAGGAGGTCTAGTGATTGAAGCTCTATCGGGAAGGATATTTTCACCTATTGTTGCCATTTATCGGATCCTTCTCAAGCTGTTAGGCTCTTCGGAGAAGACCTCACTCTGATACCAAATGAAAGAGGCAAGCTTCACCCAAGAGGGGGGTGAATTGGGTGATGTTATAAATTTTTCACTTGATGTGGAGATATGAAAAATATAGTAGATAGAGTAGAGTTGAGAAGATTTGAACACAGAGAGTTATACTGGTTCGGCCTAACAACCAGGCCTACGTCCAGTCCTCAGAGATCAAGACCTACTGAGATTTTCACTATACCTCCAAGATTCAATGGGCTCTCAGAATGCCACACAACAACAATTGTCCTTGAAAGGACTACGAGCAGAAATATTCTCTTACTAAGATATTTCTCTCCCCCTTACGACAAGTCTTACGTGCTGAAAAACAACCTATGACCCTTCTCACTTGCTTATGTATACAAGACTTATGAGCAGCAACGTTCTCTCCTACTTACACCACTATAAGTCTTACGAGCAGCAACGTTCTCTTCTGCTTGTATCTTATAAGACTTATGAGTGAAAGGTTTAATAAGGAATTCTCTCAACTGCTTCTCTCGTAAGGAAATCTACCTTCTCAAGGTCCCAATACCTTGAGATCAAATAAGCATAAAATTTGAATTGTATGAAGACTCTCTCATAGAGCCAATAAATAAACACTGAAGATCAATGTGTATACAGAGAAAATGATGAATAGCAGAGACTCGTGTATAAGCTTGTGAATTCTTGTGCTTTGTTCTTGTATTGACTATCTCTGAATCTCTGTATATATAGATGTTCAGATTTTGTCCGTTTGAGTAATCATAGTTTGAGGAGCGGGGCTTTTGCAACTGTGGAGTGACATGCGCTGTTTGAATAATCTGAATGCGGTGGGTACGAGCGTGCTTGTAATGATGTTGTCTGCCGTTATTTGACTTTCTCCGTGTCAGCTTATTTCAAACGTTCATCTTCCTGTATCATACTTATAATACATTCAAAATGATGTTAAACAATGATAATAAGTAATGATGATATGAATAAATAACAATAAACCATATTCGGATTGAACGTTGTGAGACTTGGTATTTTTGGCGATCTGGCAGAGCATCACTCGAGCATGAAAGGGCTCACTCGAGTGATCTTCCTATTTTCCTCTTTGTGCTTCAATTATCGGGTTGTGCTTGCATAGGATTTCAGAGAGATAAAATTCTCACTCGCGAGTGATGTGTGGTCTCACTCGAGCAAAACTTCTCCTGCTCGAGTGATCTTGCATTTTCCACTGGGAGTGTCTTCTCGGGTCATCACTCGCATATCATTTTAGCAAGAGTGAGATTTTGTTCTCGCGGGTGATGTGGTCCCTCACTCGAGCACACACACTCCTGCTCGAGTGAGACGCATATTCTCAAGGAATATGCTCTCAATACCAACACTCGCATCAGGATTGGAGAGGGATAAATTTATCGCTCGTAGGTGATGTGGGCCCTCACTCGAGCACACAGACTCCTGCTCGAGTGAGAAGAATATTCTCAAGAAATATACCATTTATACAAGCACTCGCATCAGATTTGGAGATGGATAGATTTTTCACTCGCAAGTGCTGATGTGTTACTCGAGCATATGAAGTTGTGCTCGAGCACACTTGCGCTTCTCTGAACTTCATGACTCTCGGCCAAGCACTCGCAGTACCTTGCTCGAGTACAGAATGCTCATGCTCGAGCATTGATGTCTCTACTCGAGTGCATCAAGGAAGAATGATAATACTTGCTCTCGGCCAAGCACTCGCGGACCTTCACTCGCATGTGCTCGAGTGAGAATGGCTTCTCTCCTTGAGTGCAAACTCCAGTGCTCGAGTGAATCAGTGAGTATAATAGTGGCATGCCTCTCGGGTGAACACTTTCTGGCTTTCACTCACACCTGCTCGAGCACAGAAGGGATCTATGCTCGAGTGGAAAGCTCATGCTCGAGCACTCCAGTTCAATTTGACAGCAGATACCAGAAATCAATGCTATATGCATTTGGTAACTTTGTAAACATTTCTTAAACTTATAAAACCATGTTCTGTACATAATTGTCTTTTTGTTATCATCAAAACTTGGGATCTAACATGTTATACTGCACTAAAACATAATACATCAGAATTCTCATCACTCTGGTGGTTACTAGAGTGATTCTGAGTCATCACTCAAGTGATCTCTTGAGTGATCACCTCCAAAATGAGGCAGTGGCATATCACTTGAGTAAATTACCTTTGGAGGTAGCATATCTTCCTTATAAGTTATTTTTGCTTTATATTGACCCATTCTAACCTCCAGTATCACTTCTAGGAGGTTGAATCTTGATATTCTCATTTGATCTTGCAAGTTCTTCTTTCTTCAATCTCTTTATTCTTGATATTGCTCTTGATGATGATTCTTCATAACCTAACTAGATATCTTCTTGAATTGATGATCATTCTTCATAACCCAACTAGATATCTCTTTGAATATCTTCATTCTTCTTCTTTCTTTACTTGACTAATGTACAAAATATCTAATATTAAATATAGTAATTAGTCAATGAAGAAGATAAATATATTATCCAAACTTTTTGCTCTTAATATTTGATATCTATATTTGGCATCATCAAAACTAATCATATCTAACATTTTCCCCCTTTTTGATGATGACAAATCCTTTAAGGAAAATATGTATGAATTATAAAAGCAAAGTAAGGGCAACAAATTTTTCTTGCCTTTCTCTCCCCCTATTTGACATCAGTGAAAGGTTTGAAGTATAAATAGGAAAGGCTCTTAGAGAAGCAAATATGAAACCAAATTTAGAAATGCTTTTCTTTCAATCAAAATAAATGTGCCAAGAAAATAGTTTTCTCTCCCCCGTTTTGAAGAATGGTTTCCATGAAAACAAATTTGAAACAATTTGGAGTGATTTTAAAGAAACCTTTCATAATCAAAGCAAATTGAAATCAAAGATATGAAAAGTATTCTCGAAATATAAAGAGAGGGTTTAGAAATGCTCATTGTTTCTAGGATTCTCTTATTGGGTTGAGATTCTGTTCAGCATGCTTAATGCTCATTTGTATTAGCATATGTATTTGTTGCTTTGAATGTTGTAGCCAATATATTTCCCTTGTTTAAGCATTAAAGCATCGTTCCTCAAGGTTGATAAATTCTTCTTATAGTATGTTGAGGAATGATCTTACATTGATCAAATTCTCCTAACATAAGTTGAAAAAAACATTCTTGCAAGGAGAATGGTTAGTGTAGTCAAGTATCAACATTTTCCTTTCTAGAAGGTACTTTTAAATTAAGATATTGAAAGGAAAATATAAGAGTAACTCATCATCAAAACTAATTAAAAGATAAGGAATGTATATGAGTATATTAAAAGGATTTCTTCAAATAAAGGAGATGAACTTTTAAAATATAAAATACATGTGAATATGATGCTACCCTTTAATAAATGCATGACTTAAAAGAAAATCATTGTGAGTAATATAGTTAATAACTCTCTTAGATTTGTAAAATCATTGGAAATTTCTTAGAGAGAATGAGTATGAAAATCTAAAGATTTAGAGAGAAATCAAGTTTTGAAAATGATGATGTTATTCAGGGTTTTAAGGCTATAACCCTGTATCACTTGAGTAGTCACTTGAGTGATTCTACTTGACCATTACTCGAGTACTCACTTGAGTGATATAATTCAGAGAGTTTTAATTAAGTAAACATACAATACCTTACTCAAATAATATTATAATTACTCGAGTCATAATCCTCTGTAGTCTATTAATGCATCGTTGGTTACTCATTGCCTAATGATGTGATTAGTACTGAGGGATTCTGAAGTGTAGTCTTGGTGAACATTTAAGTATACCAAGATGAGCTCGAAATAAGGTCTTGAAGTTCTAGTTGATCAAGTTACAAAGTTGCCTAATCTTGCCATTCATAGAAGTGATGAACTCATCTTGTTTGTTGCAAGATCTGTGTGGTTGTTGAAGTTCTTCTCTTAGATAGCCTTATATAGATGGACCAAAGAATAAAGGACCAGGGAGACTAGCTCTAGCAAAGTATTGTATCTCATCTATCCTTGAAGTCTCAGCTCTCATCCTCTACACCTCTTGTGTTAACTTGGAGTGAGGTTCAGTAATTAAACAAAGTGGTTGTAAATCACTTGTAGCGATTGTAGATCACTTGGAGTGATCTTCAGAATTACTTGGAGTGGTTGCGAATTACTTGGAGTAATCGCAAATTACTTGGTGTGATCCTCAGAATTACTTGAAGTGATTGTAGATTACTTGAAGTTCCAGTATTCAGCAAACAACATTTGGAAGTTTTGATTCACCACAGTACATAACTTTCTAACTCTTTCATCCACAACCTTAATTAGCTTCTCATCGGTATTAGTAGCATTAAGTGAAGCTTGGTCTGTTTGAATGGTCAATCCAATGAAAAAGAATCTAGCTGATTTAGCTCTAGTGAGGATTGTACTTCATCATCTTTGGATCCCTTTGGTTTTGCTATCTGTCTCTAGCTAGTATCGCCCACTAGTGACAAGAATATATTTACCTTTTGGATATGCAGCTTCTTAACCGTAGAAGTCCTCATAAGATGCTCATTTGGCTCTAGGTACCATATCTTGTTAGCCTTTATGAGTAGAGATACCAAATGAGGGTATCTCATTGGAGTATGCCTTGTAAAAGTATATATGTACCTCTTATTCTCTAAAAGATACGATCTATTTAGCATTCCTCTCCTTCTTGCTAAAAATATAGGCCATTATGTGATAATTCTTCTTGATAAAGTGAGTGAAGTTATTTGCCTTGTTCACCGTAGCTCTACTTTAGCTGTACCATATAATTTTGTAAAAATTAGACATAGAGCTAGGATGGTAGTTGAGAATACTCATAGGTTTACCAAGCTTGATGATTCTGTACATTTCTGTATCTTCCTTTGAATATCTCTATTGGCTCTATATCATAGTAGAAATGTCTGATCACCTTAGAACGATAAGGAAGATGAGTAGACAATAAAGACTCATAATGGCTAAAATTTTTTTTGGCCTTGAGCTACTTTAAAATAAATCTGAGTTAGGTTCACGTAAGAGATTTTTCTCCCTTTTCTCTTTCTCTGGCTACATCACTAGCTATTACTTGCTAGTGTTGGGGTGTCACTTGAGTGATATCACATATTTTTCTTCTGTTCATACTACAACACTGCTACTCACGCCACTTTGGTTAGCCTTTAATCTTTGTCTTCGAAAGCATATTGGTCAACTCCTACAAAAGTGTAAATATATGCTCTTTGGTACCTGTAATATCCCAAAAAGTGATTAAGGGTTAATTGTTAGATCTCTCATGTTTTGATGATAACAAAGGATGGTATGAAAAAGATTTGATAAACAAATAAGTTTGAATAAAGTAATAATAGGGCAAATCATTACTTGAAGTAAGCATTGGAGTAATGAAGAAAGGCCAAGAGAAAAAGCTGAGAAACTTCATTGCTGGCAAATTTTCTAAAGGGTTACTCGAGTAATGGACAAAAACTTGAAGTAAACAGATTAAACCTTCAAGTAACTTGCCAACGTTACTCGAGTAAGCACTCGAGTAATATGGTAAATGATTCCTAGTTGCTCTCGGCCTGCCAACGTTACTCGAGTAGCTACTCGAGTAACCAGGTAAATCACTTGGAGTTGCTCTCGGCCTGCCAATGTTACTCGACTAAGTACTCGAGTAACCATATAAAAACTTCCAGTTACTCTCGGCCTACCAACATTACTCGAGTCTTTACTCAAGTTACTCTGCTTCAGAAAAATATGTTGCTCTCGGCATTATCAATCATACCAATGTTACTCGAGGAGGTACTCGACTAACTTACTGTGGTAAGCAAAAATTGCAGGTAAGACTCGAATAACTTGATATGCTTTTGTTACACTTCACTCGAGGCACTACTCAAGTATGCAGGTATTCAATCACTTATTTAAACTGGATTACTCGAGTAAGTAATCGAGTAATATGTAGATTTATTTACACAGAACTTCAAGTTACTACCTGAGTAAACTATGTAGAAAACTTATATTTACTCAAGTAAGTACTTGAGTAACAAGGTAAGAAAACTTGAAGTGCTCTCGGCCTTGAAATCTTGCCGACATTACTGGAGTAAAGCATCGAGTAACATAAAGTTTATTTGAGAGTTTACTCGAGTCGCTACTCGAGTAACTTATGAAGAAAAGTGTGCCATACTCGAGTAAGTACCCGAGTAAACAGGTATTTCCAAAGGTTTGAAATTGTGTTTACTCCATGCACTACCCGAGTAATGTAATGTTCATTTGTTAACTTGCAGTTTGTCAATACTTTCACGATAATACTCAAGTAAGTACTCAAGTAAACCTAATGAATACTCGAGTAACTACTCGAGTATGCAAGTTCAGATTTTGAGAATTCATTCCAACGGGATTTGATTTGTTTCCTATGTGATTAACCTTTCATTGTATTAGTATACTTAGCATATCCACAGATAAACAATGAAGAGATCTTACTAAATAAGGAAAGTTAAATCCAACATTCAAATGCTACCTACCGCCACCTACCGCAAACGGATATTTTTCAAATAATGGAAAAGTCAACAGTGGCTGCGTACACTCTAACAGGCATGAAGAGAAATGTTCCAACAATCATTACCAACACATCTATATATACGGGAACATCCAAATAGAGAGTACAGAACAAGAACACACACACGAACGCATTATCAAGCTCATTACTCTGTTTTACATTATACTTGTAATTCTATGTTTCAGTGATTCTTATTCACTCTGTGAGAGAGATATTTCATTCAAACTTAATATTTGTTATTGAGGTAACTTAAGGTTATGGAACCTTGAGTTGGGATTGGATTATAACTTGTAAGGGGGAACGAGTGTCTAGACTAAGGAACTTGCTTATACTAAGGTGCCAAGAACCCACTGAATCTCGGAAGTTATAGTGAAACTCTCAAAGAAGCTCTGAGGACTGGACGTAGGTTAAAGTGGTTGTGGCCGAACCAGTATAACTCCCGGTGTATACTTCGGTGATATTTCTCCTTTCTCCTTACTAATTTATATTCACCGTCAAGGTTTATATTTGCAACGAAATGTTTAGTATCACCCAATTCACCCCCCTTCTTGGGTGAAACGCTTGCTCTAACATTTGGTATCAGAGCATAGGTCTTCTTGTTAAGGTATAACAACCTAGGAAGGATCCAATAGCAAGTATGGGTGAGGAATTCTTCCCAACGGAGCATCCTTCACTAGACCTCCAGGTTTCAGTGGCGAACACTTTTCTTTCTGAAAAGCAAAGTTCAGAGTATTCGTGATGGCTACTGAATATGGGCTATGGGATGTGATTGAGAGTGGAAACTATCAACCTACAAAGATTGTAGATTCTCAGAAAATTCTTAAGACACCAGTGGATATGATGAGAATGACAAGAAACTTATCACTCTCAAAAGTAATACAATTTTGATGTTACAAAGTGCCTTGAGTCAAAGTGAATACTTCAAAATATGCACACTTCCAATAGCAAAGGAATGTGGGAAGCTCTGGAAATAGCTCATGAAGGAACTTCAGGAATAAAGGAGAATCAGATTAACACCTTGGTCATTGAATTCGATCTACTTCGAATGAAATCAGGTGAGTCAATATATGAATTTGAACTTAGATATACTCATCTTATTAATCAACTTTCAGCACTTGGGAAAATCTTTGATCAACATACCCAAGTACGAAAGATTTTGAAAATTCTTTCTAAAGAATGGGAGGCCAAAGTCACTACGATAGAAGAAAAAAAAGGAGAATCAATGAGATCAGTTGCTTCTCTATTTAGAAGTCTTTCTGAATATGAAAGTAAACTAAAGTTCTAACGGGAACTAGATGACATCGGTGACAAGAAGAAGAAAGGCCTAGCACTAAAAGCAAAAGAAGAAAATCAAGATGAGGATGAGGAGTTTGACGATGATGAAATGGGCCTAATCATAAAACGATTCAGAAAGTTCTACAAGAAAGGTCAAGGATTCAAACACTTTTAGAAAGGAAGAACTAGCAGTAAAGATCATATCATTTGCTATGAATATGGAAAACCAGGACATATCAAATCAGAATGTCTAGAACTGAATCAAAAGAGCAAAGAAAAGAGAAAAGGAAAATTCTTTAACAAAAAGAAGGCCTTTGTATCTGCTATATGGGGTGATAGTTCCTCTGACGAAGAAAGTGATGAAGAAGAAGTAGCTAACATATGTCTCGTTGCTCAAGAAGAAACCGAAGAAGAGGTAAATGATTCTGATCCTACCTATGATGAATTACTTTCTGAATATAATGCTTTACATTCTGAATTCATCAAAGTAGTTAAAGAATTAGTTGTTTTCAAAAAGAAAAACAAAGCTCTTGAAATCGAACTTAAAGAAAGTTCAGAAAAGGATTGTGAAAATTGTTCTTCATTGAAAAAGAAAAATACTAATCTCACAAAAACTCTTGAAAAATTTACACAAGGAAGTGAGATGCTAAATGTTATTTTAAAAGCTCAACGATTTGTAAATGACTGATCTGGTATTGGATATGATCCAAAATCAGATAGAATGAAAGGTAGAAAGAAAGCAGGAGGTAAGTCATATTTGAATTATTTCCAGCATTCTGTGCATACATCAAACCCTTTTGTATTTTGTAATTACTGTAATAGAAAAGGCCAGTATACTTCTTCATGCATTCATAAGAAGAATGGAACGATAGGAACCTACAAATAGGTACCTAAAGGATCATATGTTTCCAAAGTTTCCTATACTAACCCAAAAAGGACCCAAAAAGAAGTGGGTACCTAAGAATTAATCGTATTTAATTGCAGATATGTCTCAAAGCATCCAAAAATAACAAATGGTATATAGAAAGTGGATATTCTAGACATATAACCAGTGATTTCGAAAGCTTTACCAAATTACAACCTAAAGAAGGTGGAAAGGTACAATTTTAAGGAAATCAACCCAGAAGGATAGCAGGAATTGGTGAAATAAAAAATGACAAAGGCATACAAGTCAAAGACATATACTATGTTGAAGGATTATGCCATAACTTGCTGATTATAAGTCAAAGTGCAGACAAAAACAACTGGGTAATATTTGACTCAGAGGAATGTCTAATTATCAACAAAAATAACTTACTACTTGATAAAAAGAATATCAAGGCTAAGCTCAGAGCAAAAAGGGAAGGTAATTGTTATACTCTAGATATTAGTAGAAATGAATCTGAAAATTGTTTTCTGAGTAATGCTGATAAAAGTTGGCTATGGCATAAGAGATTGGCTCATGTCAATATGCATCAATTAGGCAAATTACTCAAAAAGGATTTAGTTCTTGGATTATCCAAAGTAACTTTCAAAAATGACTTGATTTGTGACGCATGTTAAAAGGGTAAACAAACTAAATCATCTTTTAAATTTAAAAATGAGATTTCAATAAATAGACCACTACAATTATTGCATATGGATTTAGTTGGCCCAGCAAGAGTAAAGAGTCTTGGTGGCAACTTATATTCATTGGTCATTGTTGATGATTTCTCCAGATTTACATGGGTTATTTTTCTATCATCAAAAGATGAAACCTTTGAAGAATTTATTGTTTTTGCCAAGAAAGTGCAAAATGAGAAAGGTATGTCCATTGCAGGTATTAGGACTAATTATGGTGGAGAATTTGAAAATCAAGCCTTTGAAGAATATTGTGATACTAATGGCATTGATCACAATTTCTCTGATCCAAGGACTCCTCAACAAAATAGAGTCGTGGAACGCAAGAATAGAGTGCTCACTGAAATGGCTAGAGCAATGTTAAATGAAAAGAATGTGTCTCAAGCTTTATGGGCCGATGCTATGAGTACAGCATGCTATATTTCAAATAGAGTATATATTAGAACAAAACTTGGAAAGATACTATACGAGCTGTACAAAGGAAGGAAGCCAAATATTGCTCATCTACACATCTTTGGTTGTAAGTATTTCATTCATAATAATGGTAAAGATAACTTAGGAAAATTTGATTCTAAGACTGATGAAGGAATTTTCCTAGGATATTCTAACCGAAGTAAAGCATATAGAGTTTTTAACAAAAGAACATGTGTTATTGAAGAATCAATTCATATTGTATTTGATGATTTTGAATCCTCTGACAAAACCATTGATGAAGAACAGGAAGTTGTTTTAAATCAAGAAAATGGTCAATCTATTTCTAAATCTCTTATTCCAGAAGTTGATGAAACCAAGGAAGAAGAGCAATCACTAGGACAACCTAGAGCAAGGAAATACAATAAAAGTCATCCCATAGATCAAGTCATAGGAGATGTGAATGAAGGGATCAAAACTAGAAATAGAATTTTCAATGAAGTAAGTTTTTCTGCATTCATTTCTGAGATTGAACCTTTTAACATTGATGAAGCCCTATCAAACAATGATTGGGTTATAGCAATGCAAGAAGAACTAAATCAATTTGAAAGAAATCAAGTTTGGGATTTGGTACCGCAACCCAAAGATCATCCGATCATTGGAACTAAACGGGTATTCAAGAACAAACTCGATGAATCCACAATTATTGTAGAAACAAGGCAAGATTGGTGGCCAAAGGCTATAATCAGGAAGAAGGGATTGATTATGAGGAAACGTATGCTCCAGTGGCTAGATTGGAAGCTATACACGTACTCTTAGCCTTTACATGCATCAAAGGATTCAAACTCTATCAAATGGATGTAAAGAGTGCATTTCTAAATGGTTACATCATGGAAGAAGTATATGTAGAACAACCTCCATGTTTTGAAGATGTAACTAAACCTGACCATGTTTTCAAACTCAAAAAGGCTTTATATGGTTTAAAACAAGCTCCTAGAGCATGGTATGAAAGGCTCAGTAAATTTCTTATTGATCAAGGTTTTATACAGGGAAAAGTTGATACAACACTTTTTATAAAACAAAAACGTGATGATATTTTAATTGTTCAAATATATGTTGATGACATTGTTTTCGGTGCTACTAATGAATCTCTGTGTAAGGAATTTTCTGAGATAGTGCAGGGAGAGTTTGAGATGTCAATGATGGAGGAATTGAATTTCTTTTTCGGTTTGCAAATCAAACAAAGAAAGAATGGAATCTTCATCTCTCAAACAAAGTACTTGAAAGAGCTATTGAAGAAGTATGGAATAGATGAAGCAAATGGAATGGACACACCTATGAGCTCAACTACGTTGCTTGATGCTGATGTTAAAGGGAAAGACTACAACATCACAAAATATAGAGGAATTATTGGATCATTACTCTATCTTATGGCAAGCAGACCGGACATTCAATTTAGTGTTGGCATATATGCAAGATATCAATCAGCACCAAAGGAATCACATGCCGAAACTGTCAAACGAATCTTTAGATACCTTGCTGACACACCAGAATTGGGTCTGTGGTATCCCACAGGAAGGAATGAATATCTAGTTGTATATTCAGATTCAGATCATGGAGGATACAAAACAGACAGAAAGAGCACCAGTAGACAAGGACAATTTCTTGGAGGATCTCTTGTGTCATGGTTCAGCAAGAAACAAAATATAGTGTCTCTTTCGTTAACGGAAGCCGAATATGTTGCAGTCTCAAGTTGTTGTGCACAAGTGATATGGTTAAAACAACAACTACAAGATCTTGGTATTTATCTTAAAGAAATACCAATCTATTGTGACAATACCAGTACGATAAGCTTGGCAAAGAATCCAGTTCAACATTCTAGAACCAAGCATATCGATGTCAGACATCACTTCATCAGAGATCATGTCCAGAAGAAAGATGTGAAAGTGATATTCATCCCTACTCATCTTCAACTAGCTGATATCTTTACCAAACCTCTTGCAAAAGATCAATTTCTATACATTAGAAGAGAATTGGGAATGGTAAATCCCAATGAATTGTAAGTTATTTCAGTTTCTCATAATGTTAGATTAAGATATTTGATAATGTTTTGATGATTACTAATTTAAGCATCGGAGTATGTAGAAACTTGTTTTGCAGGAATATTGAAACTCTGTTCTAAGAAATAAAAACAGAGGTTATCAGAGGACATCATTACTGGAGTACCAACTTCAAGTAATGACTGATAGTGAAACATTACCCGAGGAATAACTTGAAGTAAAAGAGCACTTTACTCGAGTAACTACTCGAGTAATGGTCTTCCAAAACTGGAAGTAACGTATCAAGTTACCTGGATTTTAAATCAAACAGTTCATTTGGTGAGAAATGAACAGTCCAAACTAGAAATGACAGGTTACCCGAGGAGAGCCTCGAGTAAACTTAAAGCTTACTCGAGTAAGGACTCGAGTAACTGCAGGTCCAGATCACAAATTTGATGAGAATCGACTCAAATCTGCTCAAAAATGGCTATAAAATGATCGAGGGAACATACATGGATAATTACAATATTATTCATGCCAGGTACGCAATTTAAATGAATTATTTTGGAAATTTTCTGTATGATCACTCGAGTAGGGACTCTAGTAAGGCCTTGAGTAATGTCGGGTTCTAGGTCTTTATCTATCGTAAACTCGGTCATTTCTACAAAATCTCCTCGAGTAAATCACCCAGTTCTCTCTGAAAAATTTTTCACAATCTCTTTCTTACTTGATTTCCGTCAAAACCCATCAATTTTTAGGCCCAGAAACATCCTATTCTGCTCAGATTCTTCTTGCCCTATATCGCATTTTTCACTCTGTTTTCTGAGTTTTCAAAACTTTCATTGATTCAAAATGGTTAGAACCAAAAACCTCACTCCCATAGATTCTTCTGGATCCCTACAACTCTCTGACCCTCTTTCTTCTCCTCCCAGAAAGAAAAGAAAACTCACACCAAGGTCAAAAGAAAAAATCCAACCCAAACCTCAACCAAAACCAAAAGGTGTTGTGATTAAAGAGCCAGTGGTTACAAGGGCTCAATCCAAGAAGAGCACCTCTACTGGGAAAGGCAAAAGTGCTAAATCTCCTTCTCCTCCACTTTCTGATTCCTCCACTCCCTCTTTCACACCAAAACCCCCCAAAAAGCCCAAGTATGATATAAATGTGGCTAAGGCAATGGTTGGAATTATTGATCAACTTGAGAAGGGGCAGTCTTCAAAGAAGTCAGAATTGCCAGAAGAGGAGATCACTAAACCTCCAAAGGGGTTTAATGTCAACAAGCTAGAAGAGTCTCAGAAGTACCTCACTCAATTTTCAAGAAGAAAAGTCTGCAAGACTCACTATGTGGACCTCAAAGTACTTCAGGAGGTATTGAAGTATAATCTTAGTCCCTATCTGGAACCTTTTATGCCTTGGCTATCTATTATGCTTCCTTTTTCACAAAAGTAGTCACCCACTTTTACTGCAATCTTGAGATTCTAGATGAACCAAATAGAACTTCAGCTGAGGAAGAAATGACTACTATTGTTAGAGGCCAGAAGATACTTATCTCTCCTTCTAGGATCAATCTGTGGTTAGGAATAGAGAACCCTCCAGATGACATTTACTCCAAACTTGATTCAAACTAAATTTTCTCTGTTCTTAAACCTGGTGAGCTTGGAGGCCCTTTGAACTTCAAACCTAGTGACATGTGTGATCATCACAGGGTTCTATGGTATTCTACTCTAGATCCCTTGTGAACAAGGCCAACAATTATACTTACTTTTCTGATCGGGACTATAGATGGTTTGCTTCCTTACTCCTGAAGGAACAAAAGGATTTGGGGGAGTACATATTTTCTGAGATGAAAAGGTATAAAATAGATGGGAAAGCTACTACGCCTATGCCATATCCTCAGATTGTTTCACTCATTCTGAAGGAAAATAAGATATGGTACTTAGAGAGTAAAGAGCACATTGAGAGAGTTACTCCGATTGGGAGAAATCAAATTGGCAAGCTCAACATTGAAATTCCTCTCAAGGGTCCTCTGGAATCTGGGTCTAAGAAGAAGAAGAAGACCGAGACTGAGACGAGTAAAATGGATGACACTCAGTCTTCAGCTCCAGCTGCCACTACCTCTTCACCCTCTTTCCTCAATGCTACTCTCCAACACTTCATGGAAAATATGCTCAAAGGATTCCATGTAGACATTGCCAACACAAATGCTGAGTTGATAACTCACATAATCACAAGTTGGCTGAGCTGGTTGAGAAAATGGATAAAAGGCATGAAGAGTTGTTAGCTGAGCAACGTACCCAGGGTGAGACCTTGAAGTTGATTCTGGCAAGACTGGACTCTTTGGGTCCTGGACCTTCTGCTGGTCCATAATCATCTGCACCTGAGCTATTCTCATCTCTAGAGCATATACCATCTCCAGAGAATATACCACCACCTCCAGAAAACATCCCAACTGACCTTCATCATACTGAGGTTGAGCCACCTATCCCTCCAGTCTCTAGTCCACTTGAACCAAGACCCAAAGATATCCTTTGCTCAGTGGACAATCCTGAAACTAATGAGACTATTCATATTATCATTGAGGATTCACCACCCAGAGCTCAGCCCCAACCTACTCCTACACCCATTCTTTCTCCTACTCATACAGAGGAGATCTCTCCCTCATCTTCTGATCATCATTTGGGAGAGGCCACAGAAAAGGTTGAGACTACCACTATGATTGTCTACCAGTCTCATCCTGTTCCTCCCAGAGATGACATTCATATCCCTCTACTTAATCTTCTTGAATCAGAATCTTCAAGTTCTTCTTTTGATCCTCTGAGTTCAGATGGCCCTTTGGTTCTACCTGTGAAGCCTATCTCTGTAGTCAAGCCTTCCGATCCTCCACTTGATTGATGAAGACAAAAAGGGGGAGAAGAGCTTGAGTGTGATTTTGTGGAGTTTCTAAGTTTGTCTTGGGTATATGGGTGTACATGGGATTTAGGGAGCTTTTTATTTATTTAACTTTTCATCTTGTAATGTAATTTTTAAGTTCAATGCAAGCTTCCTTAAGTTATGATTTTATTTCAAGTCTATTTAAGCTTTTAAATTATAATACATTGTGGGACTAATGAGTTTATTATGTATGCAAGGTGAATATGTTATGATTTCAACCTTCTCCAAAACACTTTGAATTTAAACTTAACAATGTTTTCAAAATTATCATTGAATTCAAGAAGTGTTTATTTGAGAATTTAATTTCAAAAATCTTGTACAAAATCACCAAGTTTTGTCATCATCAAAAAGGGGGAGAATGTTAGATCTCTCATGTTTTGATGATAACAAAGGATGGTATGAAAAAGATTTGATAAACAAATAAGTTTGAACAAAGTAATAACAGGGCAAATCATTACTTGAAGTAAGCATTGGAGTAATGAAGAAAGGCCAAGAGAAAAAGCTAAGAAACTTCATTGCTGGCAAATTGTCTAAAGGGTTACTCGAGTAGGTACTCGAGTAATGGACTGAAACTTGAAGTAAACAGAGTCAACCTTCAAGTAACCTGCCAACGTTACTCGAGTAAGCACTCGAGTAATAAGGTAAATGATTCCTAGTTGCTCTCGGCCTGCCAACGTTACTCGAGTAGCTACTCGAGTAACCAGGTAAATCACTTGGAGTTGCTCTCGGCCTGCCAATATTACTCGAGTAACCATGTAAAAACTTCCAGTTACTCTCGGCCTGCCAACGTTACTCGAGTCTGTACTCGAGTTACTCTGCTTCAAAAAAATATGTTGCTCTCGGCATTATCAATCCTGCCAATGTTACTCGAGGAGGTACTCGAGTAACTTACTGTGGTAAGCAAAACTTGCAGGTAATACTCAAATAACTTGATCTACTTTTGTTATACTTCACTCAAGACACTATTCAAGTATGTAGGTATTCAATCACTTATTTAAACTGGATTACTCGAGTAAGTAATCGAGTAATATGTAGATTTATTTACATAGAACTTCAAGTCACTACCCGAGTAAACTATGTAGAAAACTTATGTTTACTCGAGTAAGTACTCGAGTAACAAGGTAAGAAAACTTGAAGTTCTCTCGGCCTTGAAATCCTGCCAACATTACTGGAGTAAAGCATCGAGTAACATAAAGTTTATTTGAGAGTTTACTCGAGTCGCTACTCGAGTAACTTATGAAGAAAAGTGTGCCATACTCAAGTAAGTACCCGAGTAAACAGGTATTTCTAAAGGTTTGAAATTGTGTTTACTCTATGCACTACCCGAGTAATGTAATGTTCATTTGTTAACTTGCAATTTGTCAATACTATCACGATGATACTCGAGTAAGTACTCAAGTAAACTTAATGAATACTAGAGTAACTACTCGAGTATGCAAGTTCAGATTTTGAGAATTCATTCTAATGGTCATTTATTTGTTTCCTATGTGATTAACCTTTCATTGTATTAGTATTCTTAGCATATCCACAGATAAACAATGAAGAGATCTTACTAAATAAGGAAAGTCAAATGATCCGTTCAAATGCTACCTACCGCCACCTACCGCAAACGGATATTTTTCAAATATTGGAAAAGTCAACAGTGGCTGCGCACACTCTAACGGGCATGAAGAAAAGTGTTCCAACAATCATTACCAACACATCTATATATACGGGAACATCCAAAAAGAGAGTACAGAATAAGAACACACACACGAATGCATTATCAAGCTCATTACTCTATTTTACATTATACTTGTAATTCTATGCTTCAGTGATTCTTATTCACTCTGTGAGAGAGATATTTCATTCAAACTCAATATTTGTTATTGAGGTAACTTAAGGTTGTGGAACCTTGAGTTGGGATTGGATTACAACTTGTAAGGGGAAGCGAGTGTCCAGACTAAGGAACTTGCTTGTACTGAGGTGCTAAGAACCCACTGAATCTTGGAAGTTATAGTGAAACTCTCAGAGAAGCTCTGAGGACTGGACGTAGGTCAAAGTAGTTGTGGCCGAACCAGTATAACTCCCGGTGTACACTTCAGTGATATTTCTTCTTACTCCTTACTAATTTATATTCACCGTCAAGGTTTATATTTGCAACGAAATTTTTAGTATCACCCAATTCATCCCCCTTGTGTGAAATGCTTGCTCTAACATTAATGACTTCAAAAGTGCATGTGATTATTGATAAATAAACACTTTTGAAGAATACAATGTGAATTGTGATTCGAATGTGTTATTAGCAGTGCCTTAACCCTATGTTTAAGTTCAATTGTGGATTAACATCTAAATTGAATTGGAATAGAGGGAGGGCACATATTATGGTGAAATGGAATAATAAATATGTTAAGTTGTAATCTTGTTGAAATTGCTGTTATCAAGGGCAAGAAGGGAAGAAAGAAATTTGTTGGCCAATTAGTCAGCTACTGAAGAGGGAACTGACTAATAGCTAAAAGAGTAACTTGGTCAATATGTTTCCCCTTCTTGAATGATATTTCATCCAACATAAAGGAAAGGCAAGAGAAAATGATATTTGGCTCATAATTAATGAATATAGAGGCATTTTGACTTTGGTCAAATATATCATGGTAAAAGTAATATAAGTGGAGGCAAAAACCTTGAAAGTTTAAAAAGTCTTTTAGCTTATTCAAGAGCCATAATTTGGTGGAAATATCATGGTCAAAGGTTAAGGGAATATAGGAACAAAAGATGATATCAAGGAAAGAGTTGAAAAGTAAAAAATTTCAACCCTCTTCCCTCTCTCCTTGCAAAGTTGGTTAAGAGGTGTATGAGAGGCCAAAAATCATATCTCATTTCATCACCTCCCTCTCTTACTTCAGCTGCCATTTTCGTCCAACCAAAAGAGGAAAGAGAAAAAAAAGGTAAGAGTTTGACTTTATAGATGACCTCTTTAGCTCAAATGCTCTTCTTTAATGTTGTTCACCATGGTGAGAGCTTCATCTCTATGGTTTTAGATTTGTGAAAGAAGGAGTTTGAGAGCTTGAGAAAAAATTGATAGTGGTGGAATCAAAGAACAAGTTTTAGAAATTGAAAGAGGTGAGAAATAACTTCCTTTTAGTATATATATTGTGATCATTGATTGAATTTGGAATTTCTGGATTTTAGCCCTAAATTTTGTTTCATTAGGGTCTTGTGAATTGCATGGTGTTTTGGTGGTGGAATTGGGATTTTGTTATATGTCTTGAGCAATGAAATTGGTTTGGTTTGGTTTGGAACATTAAATGTAAAGTTTGGCAATTTGGTGATTTGTGTTGCAATATGATTAAAAACAGAATATATGTGGATGTGATGAGAATTTGGTTGTTTTAGTGATTCCAATGGCTTCCTTGTGAAAATTTTTGTGGCAAGAGTGTTTGTTGTGAAATTGGAACCATTGGGAACAATTGTGCAAAAGTTTGAAATTCTGTCCATTGAAACTCTATACAGGACAGTCGGTTTGTATGGATGTTTTGAATGGGCAACTTGTATTAAAATTCTGAAATTTTCCATTCTTAAAGTTCACATGCCAAACTTCAAAATGGACAAATAATTTGTGTCATTTCAATTTTTGAGCTAAGAGTTATGATTTTTCAAAATTTGGGATTGAAACTGGAATATGTTTTGGAGCAGTATGGAATTTTGTGTAGTTATGTATTTTTGTGGTTATGGAAAGCCTTGATTCATATTTTTCTTGTGTAGAAGACTCAAATATCTTTTAATAAGCTTTGGGATCACCACATTTTGATTTTTTTTTTGAAATTAGTCATGATTGTCCGAAGTTTCCTTGGCTACAACCAAAAGTTCTTGGTAGCTGTAGCCCAAAACTTTCTGTGCAGTTTTTGGCTACAGCCAAAAGATCTTGGCTGCAGCCAAAACCTCTCTGTGCTATTTTGGGCTATAGCTAGAAAATCTTAACTGCAGTTAACCCTTATTTTCAGCACTTTGTGATTTTGAAAAGTGGTTTTTAACATAGTATTTTCCCAATCCTATTAGGCTTTCGTTGGGCATATTAGAGCTACCTAAAGGACTCAAATGATAACCAAATTTAAGTGTTTTAAAGTTAAGGAATTAGAAAATGGAATAACCCTATGTCCTTGGTTCTGATTGATAGGATTTGATATTTGCTCTAAATGTGAGCTACCTGTGCCAGAGTACACTCTGAAAGAACAAGGTAGTGACGCTTTCCCTTATAATTTATGTGATGCATTGTATGTTTGATTTATTATTGTTTTGTGATGACTTTGAATGTTGTGAAGTTTGAGTATGTGAAAGCCGTAAGGCTTTTGTGGGAGCTGAAAGGCTATTTGTGGGTCGCAAGTCTATGTGAATTACAGTGTGTGCATGTCAACGTGAGCAGTTGTAGGGAGTAATGCTAGTCATCTCTACCCTTACCATTGATATACCATTGTAAAAGTGAATGCTGCAAAGGCAATGTGGATATGTGACAGCTTGGTATTCTGTGTTTGTGCTATTGCGCTGTTTGATGATTTACTTGCATGCTATGTGACTACATGTTGTATGAGTGATTTGTTACTATTAGGATTCTTTTGAATTTCATTCTTTCCATTGACTAACCTTCAAACAGGGCAAGTGACTCTAAAGGGGAAGCAAACAACCAAAGGCGGCTAGGACTCCGTTAGGAATGTAATATTGGTAGTTGGTTGTCAATTTTGGTTGGGATTACTGTATATGTTTTGAATGTAAATATTTGATTGATATTGTGTAATCCCCTATATGGGAAACTATGATGGTCAAATGCGCCTTGTAAACCCTTAGTTAATCTATGAAACTCGAGGGTTGCTGGAATTTTTGTTGTACTCTCTGATATGTATAAATGTGATTTAACTGCGTGGGGGTAGTTATATTAAAAATTTAGGGATGAGACCAGGGTAATTTCAAAAGATATTTGTAAAAACCCTATCTCAAGGATGGGATTGAAACTACATTTTTGATTATCCGTTAGTCTCTAATACATTTTAATTATGTATTTCTAATCATAATTATAGTTTATAAGGCAGGGGGTTACTATACCCAAATTTCTCTTAGGTCCATACAATATTAGACATTATAACTCAAATACTCTTATACAATTAAAGCGTATGATATTTGAAAAAAAGAGTATCATTAACTAACAAAGACCAAAATATAATTTTACCTAACTAAATAAATTCAAGCAATTGAATCATAAAGAGTAACGAACAAATAATACCAAGAATGTTGATTTTTAATGATCAATGACAATTTGTAAATACGTTTTATATAGAAAATAAGTCATTGATAAGATTTTCATGCAATCTATATAAGTTGAATCAAAAGAGAGTGGAAAATCTATTCATAATGACCAACTTTTACGAAGAGATAAATCATGAATAAAACTAAGTTTTCCAATAATGAAATATGCAAATTTAAATCTCAAATGTTATTTCAAATAATGAGAATGCATTGTGAAATTGAGATTTTGAATACATGAAAAACTCATTTTTGAAATACATTTATAACTGATGCTCATGTTAAAAATAGTGGAAGTCAATAGTTATAAAATATGTATTAGAAAGCTTCACTTTGGAGTTCAACTACGATAACATGATAATCATTAGAGTTAACATGTTAGAGAATTTTCCAAAGAGCAAGAGTCATATGGATAAAGAATTCAGCCAAAAAAGGCTTAGCTTGAATATATAAGCATGATGACTTTGCTATTAACCAAGAGATAACGTTGAGTCTTGTGTCTTGAAGAATAGGACCAACCAGCTTAAACATTTGAATTCAAGATACTAGTAACTCAGAGATATATGATGGCAATGGTTAATGTATTTGAGCAATAAAATGAGTGCAAATGAATTAAGAATGATTAAGCACATACTCATTAGTCCAAATGAATAAAGTTCTAGAATATTATCCAAGTAAGTTATTCAACAATAATGGTTAATGCATTAAGATTCAATGCATTAATGAACATTCATAATACTTGGAATAACTTGGCCAATAAGTATTTGTGCATTAGGCACAGGGCTTTCAAATATTGAATTCTTTTCTAAAAGATACACTAGAAACTCGTATAGATAGTTAACTAGTTAGACATAAGGTCTAACTTGTAAGAAAATAATGGTTGAGGAGTTCAGGCATTGGATAACAATTTAAGATCAGTGATCAATATGTCAACGATGAGGAAATACTAATGAATTTGAAGCATTTCTGACTTTCAGTATACAAAAATATTAACTTCCAATTTTGAAACCGATTTGAATGCAAACAAAATATGAATAATTTTCAAATCAAGTGTATATACTAATAAGATGGATTGAAATCTAAGCAAGTTTTTAAAATGAGTATTTCAAACTTCTAATGCATAGAAAGATTATTTCACTTTCGATCCATTTAGCAAAATGAAAAACATTTTAAAAACCATAAATGATTGTTTGCTAATGATATGCAATAATGAGCAAGTATTCCTTACCTAATTTAGTTCATATAAGCACAAGATATGAAAATATATAGAGTAAGGATTAGATATCACCATGATTCCTTTTGTCCTTGCAATAGCTTGCTTGGTTTATGTGGAATAATATTGATTTTGCTCCTTTGCGCACATAGTCAAATATGAATTTGTTTTCATGTGGTTATAGTCTTGAGAAGCTTTTTCTTATCCTATAAAACTGTATAAATTTCTTTTTGTTCATGGTATCCAACCTTGCTTGGATTCATTTCTTGTTAGCTGGTAGGAATCAAGATAAAATTCACATGTTCTAAGAATACAATTAATTCAAGGCAATTGAACATAACGAATTAAACATGTCTTTATGCATAAAATAAATATTTTCTTTTCAAATCATTATATATGTATAAAGAATTAACCTGTTGAGCATTGCAATCCCTTTATAAATAAATCTATTAAGTGACTTTTTAAGGGATGCAAAAACATAATTTTAAAATCATTAGCAATACTCATTCCTAAGGTTCTGAAATATAAAGCCTCAATAAATATTATAGACAATAGCATAGGAGGTTTTATCATTGTGTACCTTTGCCTTGGATGATTGCTTTTGCTTACCCACTACATCTTCCTATGATGTTGATACTTTGAATATCTTGCTTTGGGTGTTGGCAACCTTCTCTCAAAATATATAGACTCCAGGAATCTTTTATTGATACTTGATAGATCCTCCTTTTCTTGTTCTCCTCAAGATAGTTGAACGGTACTCTATAGTAGTCCATTCTTGAGGTGAAACGTACTCCTTTTCTCTATTGCCTTTCTTTGTGGTTAAACTTTGTAGTTCCAGCAATGGGTAATTCGAGAGTTCTCCTAATTGATGTGAATCTCCATTTAGGTGCATTAGGAACTCTTGGAATCTTCATTTTCTTAGTACCCTTTTGTCCATTCTTTCTAGAATCAATCTGCACAAATGAAATACCAGATGGACATTTTGGTACCCACTTTGCTTTAGGTCCTTGAACATTATCATTTGAACTTAATTGTGTTTTAGGAATCCAAACAAATTTATTTCTCACATAAGAATTTCTCCTAATATATCATGTGTGAGAAATATGACCTGATTTACCACAATAATTGCAAATAATATGATGATATGCATTATGAGATTTTATTCAAGTATTATGTCGATCCAGAATAGACGATCTTAAATGATCAGTTTGCCTAAGTTCTTTCTTCAAACATGAATTTCCAGAATGATTAAAAACCTTTTTACTTTTCTTAATATAATTAATAATTGGTTGAAAAACAATTTTATGTAAACTTTGAAAATCATTTTTAAAGATAACTCTAAAAGAATTGGAATTATTTACCATATGTGCATCTTGAGCTTTAGAAGATGATCTATCAAATTTGTCCATAATGAACTCTTCTTGGGAGACATCGTCCTCTTGTTCTTCTATGTTGACAAGATCATGGAAGTGTTCTATGATTTCTCCTTCTTCATTGTCAACTTCCACTTGTTCATGAACCATAGGTATGCAGCTTATAGTTTCACATGAACTGTCAATACTTTCAACTTCAACACACTTGTTAGAAGTATAAATTGAATCAAGAGTATCCCAAATATCTCTAGCAATAGAGCAAAATCTAATTTTCATAAAATCAATTTTGGTTAAAGCACTACACAAAGTTTTCATTGCTCTATTGTTCAACAAAAACATTTTCTTTTCTCTTTCTGTCCAATCTTTCTCAGTTTGAAATCAAAGACATTTGTGAAAACCACATATCATAATCAAAGCAACAAAAGATGTCATTCTAGCTTTCCAAAACCAAAAATAAATATCTTTGAAAATAGGTGGAATTGTATAGTTAAAACCTTCTGAAAGTGAATAACACCCATAATCAACCATTGATAGCTCTTGAGATGGTTAAGTCCTTTAAACAAGAGTCCATCTCTGATATCAAATGTTAGAACCGGTTGACAACTAAGAGGGGGTGAATTGGGTGTAAGATTAAATCATAAGAACTTTGAAAATCTGTTCACTTCTTAGTGAAAGCTGTAAATATGAAAGTAATGAATCATAAATCAATAGTTAGATATTTAAACAAAATATGCTGGAAATATAAAAGCTTAGGGGAGAGAATATGCAAACTGCGATTTATCTTGATTTGGTCCAATCCATAATGACCTATGTAATATCCCGATTTGTAATTAGGGCTAATGACTCTGATAATTATTGTAATTATCTTGATTAAATACTTTTGGAGTTAATGTAATGTGAATTTTGAGAGTAAATACATGAAGTATTTAAGATCAATGGTTGTGATTCCTTGACTGTGGGTCGGAATCCTGTGTGTTGTGAGGAGGTGAGTTCATTGTGGAAGTAAATGGATGATGACATGTGGCAAGTGGAGAGCCATAGGATGATGCACTAAGTGACAAAATAGCACTTTTCCCTCATTTTCTCTCTCCTATTCGGTTGGAAGCATGGGCAAGGGAGGGAGTATGTGTTTCTTCATCATCATTTTCTCTCTCATCTCTCATCTCTCATTTCTCTCTCTATTTCCGCTGGATTAAGCAAGAAGAGGAGGGAGAAAAGCTTTGATTTTGGTAAGCTATGATTCTCTAATGCCCTAATCCTCTTTGTTAATGTGGTGTGTCTCATTAAGAGCTCCATTGTGATGGTTGTAGAGCCTTGAATGGTGTAGATTGGGACATTGGCCGAAATTGAAAGTTGAGGAATCAAGATTTCGGATTGGGCAAAGTAAAGAGGTAGGCATTTAGAGCATTTTGATATATTGTTTATGAGTTTTGGCTAGGTTTGGTAAAATCTGGAATTTTGCCCTAAATATGCCTATTTTTGAAAATATGAAGTTCATTGTGATTTAGGATTGGAAATGATGTATTATGGAGTTATTTGAGTATTGAATATGATCTGGAATGTTGGAATGAATTTGGATGAAATTTGGATAATGTGTATCTTAGAGACCTTAGTGTTTGATTGTGGTCAAAATGGTTTTTGGGGTGTTTTTGGTGTTGCCATTGTGTTCCCTAGTGAGTGCTTAGAGTGTATGAACATTTGGAAGAGTTTGGGAACCTTTGGGGGAGGATTTGACCATCTGGTGTTATCTGGTTTTTCTGCGTTTTGGGGTCTCTGATACACATCACTCGAGCAGACAGGGGTGTGCTCGAGTGAGGAATGAGTATTGCTCGAGCAGAGGAAGAACGTGCTCGAGTGATGCGCAAGTTTTCCCTTTGTGCTTCGGGTGCACCTGGGTTTTCTATGAGTACTGCTCGAGCACAACGCTTGTGCTCGAGTGAGCGAGGAACCTGCTCGAGTGAGCATGGTTCTGCTCGAGAGAAGGTGTAGGCCCAGAGTAGAGGGTTACTCTCGGGTGGATGCTCGCGGGGAAGATGCACGAGTGTGCTTTCTCACTCGCGGGTAGGGGAGGTGTGCTCGAGCACGTGGGGGTTATTCTCGAGTGATTTTGTGCTTCCGGTGGGAGTGTGCTCGCGGGTGTGAGGTGTGCTCGCGGGTGTGGGAGTGTGCTCGCGGGTGCGAGGTGTGCTCGCGGGTGTGTTTTTGTGCTCGAGTGATCCTGTGCTTGGAGAGCTTTTGGTGCTCTCGGGTTGTCACTCGTGACGCTGTGCTCGCGGGTGAGCCAGTGCTCGAGTGAGGATTTGTGCTCGCGGGTGAGCCAGTTCCTGCAAGCGTCTTTGTGCTCTCGGGTGCTCACTCGCAGTCTCACTCGCACTTGTGCTCGAGTGATGTCCGTACTTGTGCTCGAGTGAGAGCATCTGTGCTCGAGTGAAACTGCCAAAAATCAGTGTTTTGCCTTCGAGTAAGGGGTCTTTTGGGGAGTGTTTTCCAACCCTTTAGGCATATGTTTAGGCTTCTTTTAGTCACCTAAAGAGTCCTAATCGATAACCAACTTAGAGTATTATTGAAATATATTTATGGAAAAGAGATTGATTAAGTGTCCCTAATTTGAATAGGATTTGATATCTGCCGAACGCGTGAGCCCACTGTGCCAAAGATTGTCAGGAAAGATTCAGGTAGCGACCTCTCTCTTATACTTTGTGTAAATGTATTGTATGTTTGCCTATCATGCTTTGTGTGCTGCTGCTGCTTCGAGATGCATTGAGATACGTTGTGGAGCTTTGTGTACTGTGGAGCATTGTGTTTTGTGATACATTGTGTTTGGAGATGCTTAGTGATACATTGTGCTTTGAGATGCTTTGTGGTGCTTTGTGCTTTGAGTTGCTGCTACATAGTGTTCACCGCGAAAACGGGCGTTGTGCATAGTGATTACCGCGTGAGCGGGCATAGTGTTTGCAGCGAAAGCTGTCATTGTGATTACCGCGTAAGCGGGCATAGTGCATTGTGATACAGCCATGAGTGCTGTCGTCCGTGGCGCGAGCTGTGGATCATTGAGTTGCTGTTGATGTTGGTGAACATGATACATTACATGCTTTGTGTTTATATATCGTATGAGTGAGTTGTTGCTCTGGGATTCTTTAGAATCTCATTCTTCCAAATGACTAACCTTTTCAGGCAGAGCAAGTGGCTCAAAGGAGAAGCGACCAACCCGTAGTGGTTAGGATCTCGTAGGGACATTTAGGGATTTTGGGATAGTTGGTTATCCTCATTTTGCTTTTGGGATTTCCAAATGTATATGTGTTGTAAATGATCTTTTGATCGTGTAATCCCCTTTATGGGAAAAACTTATAAACCCAAGTTATTTATGTAAGTAACCCGGGGTTTGCCGGGATTTTGGTTTCCGCACTTTGATATTTATTATGTACTCTGATTTCTCAAGTAGTTATATCCGTATGTGAATGTGAGACCAAGAATTAATTATATTTTGAAATGATTTCGAAATGCCCCATCTTTTGGATGAGGGATTATAAGTGTTAAATCAACTTATTGGTCTCTATTTCACTTAAATTTCGTAATCCGGATGTAATTACGGTGAGGGGGTTACATTTTTGGTATCAGAGCCAAGTGGATCCTGGCAAGGGTAGAATCTGCTAGGATAGCTCCCATAGTGCGATCTTAGTGATAATCGAAAACCATCTGTGAATACGTAACGTATGCATATATCTGTTTGATTATGTGGATACTATGATTATTGGAATAATGGGGTGAGTTCTTTGTAGAATGAAAAGAACAACGAAAGGTCGCCCCAGAGGACAACAAGAAAATCCCGATGTGGAGTTGGTCAATGACAATCCACCGGATCCTATGCAAGAGCTAATGGGCTTGATAAAGGATCAGAGGGATATGATTACGGAGCTTAGAGAAGAGCTCAGAGCTGAGAAAGCCAAGAATAATGAGGGTAGAGGCCAGTCTACTCAAGAAGGAACTCGAGGGGAAACCCGAGAGGAGACTAGACGGGAAGATACTGCCGAAGGGTCAGCACGATCGCTTGAATCGCCTCCTCATACGGAAGTAGATCCAAGGCCGCATGGAAAGTCGGTCAAGGAGGAACGGGACCTTGAGTTTTGGGTCTCCAGATTCTGTAAGCACTTGCCTCCGGCATTTAGAGGGAAATTTGATCCTCAGGCGGCTGAAGACTGGTTGAATCGCCTTGAGAAGATTTTCGAAGTCTTAGTGTGTCCCTCCGAAGTGAAAGCCAAGCTGGCGGTGTACAAGCTTGAAGGCGATGCTGATCGTTGGTGGCGTAACGTTGCTTTGTCGTTGCGATTGAAGAATGAACCATTGACCTGGGAGGTGTTCCAACAACACTTCAACGAGAAATACTTTCCTAAGTCAGTGAGGCTTGAGAAGGAAACCGAGTTTCTCAATATCAAGCAAGGGGACTCAGAGTCTTTCGACGAATACTTGTCCCGATTTACCCGCCTATCCCGATATTCCTCTTACCTTCAGAAAATGGATGATGAGGAGTTGAGCTCAGACATGTTAATTCGGGGTTTAAGGCGTGATATGAGAAAGAGACTAGCCACCCATCAGTTTTCCAAATTCAACAAGGCCGTTGAAGAATGTCGGATCACTGAGAGCAATCTTCGAGAGTTATATCCGGCTAAGGCTGGTGGTGGTCATAGTGAGCCTAGTAAGGGCGGTGCTTCTCAGAAGCGGAAGGGCTCCGGATCTTCCTCTTCATATAAAGGGGGTAGCAAGAAGCCATATCAGTCATGGAGTCGTGATCAGCAGAGAACTCCTAGTGTATGGACATGTCCTCGTTGCAACCAGCCACATCATGGCAAGACATGTGATGGTCGGGTGATTTGCTTCAATTGTAAGCAAGTGGGGCATACATCTGCTGAGTGCAGACAGTCACGACCAGAGCAGAGACAGAGGACTCAGGGCCGCGTATTTGCTATGACTCATGAAGAGGCCCGGAAATCCCCAGAGCTGATACAAGGTAAAGTCCTTATCCATGACATTGAGTTACAAGCGTTATTTGATTCGGGTGCAAGTCACTCTTTTATTGCTTATGCTTGTGTAAAGCGTCTGGGAATGAATGTGCATAGGTTGCCATTCGATTTGATTGTGTCTACACCGATGGGTGTTAAGGCTGTGACTACTGAAGCCTGTTTGAATTGTGTTATAACCGTAGAGGGTCATGAGTCTGTGATAGATTTGATTTGTTTACCGCTCTGCCAATTGGAAGTCATCTTGGGTTTTGATTGGTTGAAAGCGAATAATGTGTTGTTAGATTGTGGGAACAAAAGGATAGTGTATCCTGTTTCTCAGAGCATTGAGGGCGAAAATGCCGGTTTGAATTTCCTTTCGACAGCTAAGGCTGAGAAATATTTGCAAAAGGGTTGTCAGGGGTATATGGTTTTCTTTTCTGTACAAGGAGAAACCAGTGAGTCTTTGAGTAGTATACCCATAGTGAATGAATTCCCTGAGGTTTTTCCGGATGATCTAAGTGGATTACCTCCGGAAAGGGAAGTTCAGTTTCCGATTGACATTGTGCCTGGAGCGGGTTCTGTATCTAAGGCCCCATATCGTATGGCTCCGAATGAAATGGCGGAATTGAAGAAGCAGATTGAAGATTTGCTTGAGAAAGGGTTTATTAGACCCAGTGTGTCGCCTTGGGGTGCTCCAGTTTTGTTTGTGAAAAAGAAAGACGGGAGTCTTCGTTTGTGCATCGACTATAGAGAGTTGAATAAGGTTACCGTCAAGAATAAGTACCCTCTCCCGAGAATCGATGACCTATTAGATCAATTATCTGGCGCATGTGTATTTTCAAAGATTGATCTAAGGTCGGGGTATCATCAGCTGCGAGTGAAAGCGGACGATGTTTCGAAGACTGCTTTCCGGACCAGGTATGGTCATTATGAGTTCTTAGTGATGCCATTTGGGTTGACAAATGCGCCTGCGGTATTCATGGATTACATGAACCGTATTTTTCGACAATACCTAGATCAATTCGTTGTGGTATTTATCGATGATATTTTGATATACTCTAAGAGTAGAGAAGAGCATGAGCATCATTTGAGAATTGTGTTGAACACATTGTGTGAGAAGCAACTCTATGCTAAATTGAGTAAGTGCGAGTTTTGGCTATCGGAAGTGAGATTCCTAGGCCATGTTATTTCGCAAGAAGGGGTCTCTGTAGATCCTAGTAAAGTGGAAGCAGTACTGGACTGGAAGAGGCCAGAAACTGTTGCTGAGATACGCAGTTTTCTGGGTCTTGCTGGTTATTATCGGAGATTCATTCAGAATTTCTCCCGCATTGCGTTGCCGATGACCAAGCTCACGAGAAAAGATCAGCCATTTGTGTGGGATGAACATTGTGAAAATTGCTTTGTGGAGCTGAAGCAGAGGTTGACGACGGCACCTGTGTTGATTTTGCCCGATCCCAGTTTGACTTACGTTGTGTATTCTGATGCCAGTGGGCAGGGATTAGGGTGTGTCCTTATGCAGCAGGGACGTGTGGTGGCCTATGCCTCTCGACAGCTCAAACCTCATGAATTGAACTATCCCACCCATGATCTAGAGCTTGCGGCCATAGTGTTTGCTTTGAAGATTTGGCGTCATTACCTGTATGGTGTGACTGTGGAACTGTACTGCGACCACAAGAGTCTCAAATATCTATTTGATCAGAAAGAATTGAATATGAGACAACGTCGTTGGATGGAATTGCTTAAGGACTACAACCTGGAAATAAAATATCATCCAGGTAAGGCGAATGTAGTCGCTGATGCTCTTAGTCGGAAGACTGTGGTTGTGGCAGCTATGATGATACACGAGGGGAAGTTGATTGCTGATTTTCGTGATATGAATTTGTCGAATCAGATCATCTGTGCCAACTATAATGTTTCCCAAGGGGAAAGTGACTTGAGAGCTGAGATTGAAGAAGCTCAGAGGCAAGATGACTGGATTCAGCGTAATCTAGCCAGAATAGAGCGTGGAGAAGCTCAGGGCTATGATGTGTCGCCTAGTGGATTGGTTCGTTATCAGAATAGAATTTGTGTTCCACTTAAGGCGGATTTGAGACAGAAGATCTTAGATGAGGCGCATAAGAGCCAATACACTCTTCATCCTGGTATGACCAAGATGTACCATAACTTGAAATCCGAGTATTGGTGGCAGGGTATGAAGAGTGATGTGACGAAATATGTGGCGAGGTGTCTCACGTGTCAAAAAGTGAAGATTGAACACCAAAGACCGCCTGGTTTGTTGCAGAGTCCCGAGATTCCGGAATGGAAATGGGAAAGTGTGACCATGGATCTTGTTGTGGGATTGCCCAAGATCAGGAATTATGATGCGATCTGGGTCATTGTGGACCGGTTAACGAAGTCAGCGCACTTCCTACCGATCAAGGCTAGTTACTCTCCGGACAAGCTAGCAGAGATTTATGTTCGTGAGATTGTGAAGCTCCATGGCATACCGAGGAATATCATCTCTGATCGAGATCCTCGTTTCACTTCGAGATTCTGGAAGGCATTGCATGAGGCACTGGGTACTCAATTGAGATTCAGTACAGCCTATCATCCTCAGACAGATGGTCAGTCAGAGAGGACTATCCAGACCTTAGAAGATATGTTGCGGGCATGTGTTCTTGACTTCAAAGGGAGTTGGGATCGTTTTCTTCCACTTGCGGAGTTTGCCTACAACAATAGCTATCATGCGAGCATTCAGATGGCGCCGTATGAAGCGTTGTATGGTAGAAAATGCCAATCGCCATTGTGTTGGAATAAGTTGTCTGAGAGGAAGCTCTATGGGCCGGATCTTGTTGATCAAACGTCTGCCCAGATTCGAATCGTTCGTAAGAGGCTTCTTGCAGCACAAAGTCGGCAGAAAAGCTATGCTGACAAGAGGAGAAGACCTCTAGAATTTGAAGTTGGTGACCATGTATTTATGAGAATATCACCTGTCACCGGTATTGGGCGAGCAATTAAGCGAAAGAAGCTGAGCCCAAGATATATAGGTCCTTTTGAGATCCTTGATAGGATTGGGCCTGTTGCTTATCGTATAGCCCTACCTCCGAGCTTGAGCAGACTCCATGATGTATTTCATGTTTCCCAATTAAAGAAGTACCAACCGGATCCATCTCATGTCGTTGAGTATGAGAATGTGGAGTTGCGAGATAACTTCACGTATGCGGTGGAGCCAGAGCGAATAATCGAACGAGAAGAACGTCGGCTCAGACACCGGAGTATCCCTTATGTGAAAGTGATCTGGAAGGGTATGACCCAGCGGGAAGCAACCTGGGAAACGGAAGAGGATATGCGAAGGCGATATCCGGAGTTTATGGCTCAAGGGGTGTAGAAATTTCGAGGACGAAATTTATTTAACGGGGGGAGAATTGTAATATCCCGATTTGTAATTAGGGCTAATGACTCTGATAATTATTGTAATTATCTTGATTAAATACTTTTGGAGTTAATGTAATGTGAATTTTGAGAGTAAATACATGAAGTATTTAAGATCAATGGTTGTGATTCCTTGACTGTGGGTCGGAATCCTGTGTGTTGTGAGGAGGTGAGTTCATTGTGGAAGTAAATGGATGATGACATGTGGCAAGTGGAGAGCCATAGGATGATGCACTAAGTGACAAAATAGCACTTTTCCCTCATTTTCTCTCTCCTATTCGGTTGGAAGCATGGGCAAGGGAGGGAGTATGTGTTTCTTCATCATCATTTTCTCTCTCATCTCTCATCTCTCATTTCTCTCTCTATTTCCGCTGGATTAAGCAAGAAGAGGAGGGAGAAAAGCTTTGATTTTGGTAAGCTATGATTCTCTAATGCCCTAATCCTCTTTGTTAATGTGGTGTGTCTCATTAAGAGCTCCATTGTGATGGTTGTAGAGCCTTGAATGGTGTAGATTGGGACATTGGCCGAAATTGAAAGTTGAGGAATCAAGATTTCGGATTGGGCAAAGTAAAGAGGTAGGCATTTAGAGCATTTTGATATATTGTTTATGAGTTTTGGCTAGGTTTGGTAAAATCTGGAATTTTGCCCTAAATATGCCTATTTTTGAAAATATGAAGTTCATTGTGATTTAGGATTGGAAATGATGTATTATGGAGTTATTTGAGTATTGAATATGATCTGGAATGTTGGAATGAATTTGGATGAAATTTGGATAATGTGTATCTTAGAGACCTTAGTGTTTGATTGTGGTCAAAATGGTTTTTGGGGTGTTTTTGGTGTTGCCATTGTGTTCCCTAGTGAGTGCTTAGAGTGTATGAACATTTGGAAGAGTTTGGGAACCTTTGGGGGAGGATTTGACCATCTGGTGTTATCTGGTTTTTCTGCGTTTTGGGGTCTCTGATACACATCACTCGAGCAGACAGGGGTGTGCTCGAGTGAGGAATGAGTATTGCTCGAGCAGAGGAAGAACGTGCTCGAGTGATGCGCAAGTTTTCCCTTTGTGCTTCGGGTGCACCTGGGTTTTCTATGAGTACTGCTCGAGCACAACGCTTGTGCTCGAGTGAGCGAGGAACCTGCTCGAGTGAGCATGGTTCTGCTCGAGAGAAGGTGTAGGCCCAGAGTAGAGGGTTACTCTCGGGTGGATGCTCGCGGGGAAGATGCACGAGTGTGCTTTCTCACTCGCGGGTAGGGGAGGTGTGCTCGAGCACGTGGGGGTTATTCTCGAGTGATTTTGTGCTTCCGGTGGGAGTGTGCTCGCGGGTGTGAGGTGTGCTCGCGGGTGTGGGAGTGTGCTCGCGGGTGCGAGGTGTGCTCGCGGGTGTGTTTTTGTGCTCGAGTGATCCTGTGCTTGGAGAGCTTTTGGTGCTCTCGGGTTGTCACTCGTGACGCTGTGCTCGCGGGTGAGCCAGTGCTCGAGTGAGGATTTGTGCTCGCGGGTGAGCCAGTTCCTGCAAGCGTCTTTGTGCTCTCGGGTGCTCACTCGCAGTCTCACTCGCACTTGTGCTCGAGTGATGTCCGTACTTGTGCTCGAGTGAGAGCATCTGTGCTCGAGTGAAACTGCCAAAAATCAGTGTTTTGCCTTCGAGTAAGGGGTCTTTTGGGGAGTGTTTTCCAACCCTTTAGGCATATGTTTAGGCTTCTTTTAGTCACCTAAAGAGTCCTAATCGATAACCAACTTAGAGTATTATTGAAATATATTTATGGAAAAGAGATTGATTAAGTGTCCCTAATTTGAATAGGATTTGATATCTGCCGAACGCGTGAGCCCACTGTGCCAAAGATTGTCAGGAAAGATTCAGGTAGCGACCTCTCTCTTATACTTTGTGTAAATGTATTGTATGTTTGCCTATCATGCTTTGTGTGCTGCTGCTGCTTCGAGATGCATTGAGATACGTTGTGGAGCTTTGTGTACTGTGGAGCATTGTGTTTTGTGATACATTGTGTTTGGAGATGCTTAGTGATACATTGTGCTTTGAGATGCTTTGTGGTGCTTTGTGCTTTGAGTTGCTGCTACATAGTGTTCACCGCGAAAACGGGCGTTGTGCATAGTGATTACCGCGTGAGCGGGCATAGTGTTTGCAGCGAAAGCTGTCATTGTGATTACCGCGTAAGCGGGCATAGTGCATTGTGATACAGCCATGAGTGCTGTCGTCCGTGGCGCGAGCTGTGGATCATTGAGTTGCTGTTGATGTTGGTGAACATGATACATTACATGCTTTGTGTTTATATATCGTATGAGTGAGTTGTTGCTCTGGGATTCTTTAGAATCTCATTCTTCCAAATGACTAACCTTTTCAGGCAGAGCAAGTGGCTCAAAGGAGAAGCGACCAACCCGTAGTGGTTAGGATCTCGTAGGGACATTTAGGGATTTTGGGATAGTTGGTTATCCTCATTTTGCTTTTGGGATTTCCAAATGTATATGTGTTGTAAATGATCTTTTGATCGTGTAATCCCCTTTATGGGAAAAACTTATAAACCCAAGTTATTTATGTAAGTAACCCGGGGTTTGCCGGGATTTTGGTTTCCGCACTTTGATATTTATTATGTACTCTGATTTCTCAAGTAGTTATATCCGTATGTGAATGTGAGACCAAGAATTAATTATATTTTGAAATGATTTCGAAATGCCCCATCTTTTGGATGAGGGATTATAAGTGTTAAATCAACTTATTGGTCTCTATTTCACTTAAATTTCGTAATCCGGATGTAATTACGGTGAGGGGGTTACAACCTACGTCTAGTCATTAGGCTCCTCCTAAAATTTTCAATCCACTATCTTCCTCAAGTTTAACCGGGTACTTAAGAACCACTACAATCCCACAAGTTTTATATGCGCACTTGTGAAGCCTTTACAAATCTCTCTCCGAGTTACTCCCCCTTACACACCATAAGGATACAACTTTGATGATAAAAGATTACAATCAATCTTCTCTCTCAGAAGTGAATAAGATGAAGACTGAAGTATAATATAAATAATCTCTCTCTCAAATATACATGATATAGAAAATAGATAAGAACAAAGAGTAGTTAGGTTAGAGTGGATGATTCATGATATAAGCATGTTTTCATTGTTGTGTTCTGTATGCTATTCTTTAAATGCTTCCATATTTATAGTTGAATTATAGTAGATGATCATTGTAAGTATTCATCCATTAGAGTTCCATTGCTTTGTTTGACCATTCTTCATATTTGAAAAACTAGCCATTATGTTTGATGGACGCTCTGCTCACGTAAAGTCAACTTTTGTCTCTTTACATCATCTCTTCATTGCATTCCTTGAGAAATGCATTAAACACTAATACAGTGAAGTGTTAGAGTGATTGGAAGCAAGAAGAGTGAGTTTCATAATCATTCCCATGATTTTTGAAGGCTTCAGTACACTGTCGTCACATCACTCGAGTTGTCACTCGAGTAATCATAGGTCATTACTCGAGTGATCACTCACGTAATCCCCTTCAAAATCTCGCCGAGAGCATTTCCAACTTCATCATTCGAATGGTCAGTCGAGTGATCTTTAGACATCACTCATGTGATCACTCAAGTGATCTCTTGATTTTAATTTCAAAACATGGAAAAAAATATATCATAAAAAATCCCGTATCATCTACATTCTAATGCAACAAGAATCACCTCCAACTCATTGTATACAGAAAGTTATGATCCAAAGAGTATCTTCTGTTCCCGACAGTCTTTAAAGCTTCCAATGTGAAATTCCAAACGGCATAAATGTTAGCTTATAACTTCAAATATGACAAACTACCTATCTATGGAAAGCTCTTTAATTCTAGTTTTATATGGCACTAGTTTCATCTCAATTTGATGTGTAGTTTGAGAATTATATCCAAAATACCGAAGCTGTTTTGGAATATGATGCTGATTTGAGTGGCAACTTCAATAGATCATATCTCCCTCATCTAAACTCCTTTAAATGTGATCTTGATGTGAATTTTTCGTGTTGGGAGTCTAATTTCATATGTTACTAGTTTTAGTTCAATCTGACGTGTGGTTTGAGAGATATGGCCAAAATACAGAACCACTATTATGTTGCAAGAAAAAAGAGCACATCAAAATTTTGATCACTCTCGTGGTCACTGGAGTGATTTTGAGTCATCACTCGAGTGATCACCTCCAAAATAAGGCAGTGGCATATCACTCGAATGATCACCTCTGGAGGTAGCATATCTTCTGTATAAGTCTTTTTTGCTTCATATTGACCCATTTTAACCTCTGGTATTACTTCTAGGAGCTTGAATCTTGATATTCTCATTTGATCTTGTAAATTCTTCTTTCTTCTTCTTTCTTCAATCTCTTTCTTCTTGATATTGCTCTTGATGATCATTCTTCATAACCCAACTAGATATCTTCTTGAATTGATGATCATTCTTCATAATCCAACTAGATGTCTCTTTTAATATCTTCAATCTTCTTCTTTCTTTACTTGACTAATCTACAAGATATCCAATATTAAATATAGTAATTAGTCAATGAAGAAGATAAGTATATTATGCAAACTTTTTGCTTTTAATATTTGATATCTATATTTGTCATCATCAAAACTAATCATATCTAACAACAACTCCCTTTTTAAAAACATTGAATTTTGTGAGCCATTACCTGGTAAGTTTGCTAAGTAGAAAACAAGTATATGTAACAAATAGCAAGCTTAGATTCTAGTCTTCAACTGTTAGCTGTCAAGCTATAGACATCAAAAGTGTGCTCTTTTAAGGTTCAACACCACATAATTAACTATATTAGAAAAAAACATGTTTTGCTTTGATTGGGCATCCTAACAATTAACACCAAGAAACCTCTCATGTTCTTATGTCCACATAGCTATATTTCAGCAGGAGATGAAAATGGCCCTAGATAATGAATAACCATTGAATTTGTTTGGTATATTTAACAACCATTGACAAAGATTAATCAAATATAGGGCTCTATATTGAATTGTTGTTAACACTACTACAAAATAAACACATTACTACCCCAAAGGACGTTCCAGTTTTAAAAAGGGAAGTAAAAACACAGACACGGTGGCATTTTTGTAAATAAAACAACAAAGAGGAAACTTTAGGCGTCCCAAATTTAAATTGGGATGCCTAAAGTATAGTTTAGATGTCCCAAATTTCAATTAAGACGACGAAAGATTTCCTTTGGCCCCAAAAACCAAAAATCTAAAATATTTGAGCTTGCTTTAGGCGTCCTAAATACTAAACCCCATTTTAGGCATCCTAAATATATTTTTAGACGCCTAAAGTGGGGTTTAGGCTTCCCAAAAAAATTTAGGACACATAAAGGTGGTCCCATGTGCATGTCAGACAAGTGTCTAACATGCCCCCCTCTTCCTTCTCTTTACTCTTTCCACCCGCTCTTGAACATCCGTCACTTCCTCCATCCATCGTCTTCTCTCCTCCTCCTTCTATTGTCGTCGGCATACATCACCTCCTCCACCATCTTCTTTCTTTTCCTCCACTTCCGATCCCTTATTTAATCCACTCAAGAGGAAACTTCACTTTCAACAAGAGTCGTTGCTCTCTCCTTCTCACCACCATCGTCCCTTCACTACCATGGTCATGTCTCCTCAGTAGGTCACTAACACCAAGCTCCTCCCTCTTCCTCTACATCATCGGCCCTGATCTCCCTCCAAGCTATTTTTTTAATTGGAACGATTTATATTAATTATGAAAAAGAATAATATATATTGTTTAGGGACCTCGCAAAATTCTATTTTTATTGAATGAAAAATTACTGTATCATTGACCCAATAAAAAAAATAGAGATGTCAAAATGTTTAAGGACCTCACAAAATTAGTGTCCATGAATGTTTATGTAACTTTAGCAGTATAATTTGTGTTGCTTCCTTAAGTATATTTGTCCTAGCATTATTTATATAGGCAAAGAAAAAACAAAGAAACAAGTTTCAAGTTAACTGAAATATATGCACACACAATTGCATATAGGAATATGCATTGCAAACATATAGTAACATAAACAAAAGTTTGTAAACTGCACCATTTTTTAATTTATATATGTCAAAATGTCACTCTCTTTTTTTTTGTAGAACTTTTAATTATTAAAAGAAACATGAAAAAATTTGAGATGTTGAGAAAAATTAAGGGGCAACAGACACCATAAATCCACTTACAACTTTGTTTCAATATACCTTTAAAATATATTATAAGTTTAAAATTAGTTAGGATTTCCTTTTGAGTTAAAAAATTTATTATAAGCCACATTCCCTAAAGAAAACCCAGTTATAGGTCATTGATTCTCTATTTGGCTAAGAAATTGCTTACATCATAATCTCATATTTGTTCCTTAAAGAAAAATTGTTAGATTAAATTGTTGATATTGTCCTGAATTGTCTCAGTAAGTTAGTTTTGTTTGAATTAAGTTGAAATGGTTTGTTATTGAAATTTTGGGATGTCTTACTTTTAAGGGGAAATGCTGCCATTTTTTTTTCTGGAAAAAGTGAAAAGTGGCAATCCTATCATATCGTTGACAATTGTTATAAACTTAAATGTTATTGGGAATGACTTAGGTGGTAAAAAAATGGACCATAGTTGGATGAATGCTTTGAGAACTAGTGAAGAATATGAGAATGAGGTGGAAGAGTTTATTGAATTCGCTAGAAAGAATGCTCTAGCAAAAAATGGGAAGTATTTTTATCCTTATGTTAATTGTTTAAATGAGAGTCAACGGGATGTTGATGTCATAATAGATCACCTATTTTGTGATGGAATAAATCTGTGATGGACAAGCTGGATATGGCATGGTGAGAAAGTAACGGATTATCCGTTGCACAAGAAGGAAGATGTGGATGTCAAAGATGAAGATAGAATGGAGAAAATGATTCACGATGTTGAGGTAGAATCCTTTATGCAATCACTTGAGTATGACAGCCTGCGGAGTGATGCAGAGTTACCATTGTACCCTGGGAGTAGTACACACAGCTGACATCAACATTGCATTGGGTTAACTTAAAGGCAACTTGTGGGTAGACCAATAGTAGTTTCACATTACTGCTTGAATTATTGTGTGATATGTTTTCAGACGATAATGTACTTCCAAATCGTATGTATGAGGCCAAGAAAATCCTGTCTATGATGGGTATGGAGTATAAAAAGATACATGCTTGCTTTTTTGTCTAGGTCCCGGCTCCTCCTCTATATTACAAAAAATGGAAAGCTGGTAGGATTAAGGGTGGGAAGTACATAAATCCGGCTATTGCTAAGGTTGCTGTAGGACTGTAAGCAGTTAAAGCATAAGTACATAAATTTTTTCATATCGAGAGTGCTTACTTTTCATTTACGATAAATTGTATGCTACAGGATGAATTAGAAGATCATAGTAGCCAAGGTTCATTTAATCCAAATAGATAAATGGACATCTTATCAATGGTTATTGGGAAGGCAGATAACCCTAATCGTGTTTGAGGGGAGATAAGGGGAGTTAATGTCGTGAAGTATTTTGGATGAGCCTCACATTATTCATCATAAGTTCAACCCAGTAGGGAGCTTGTTGCCAAGATTCACATAGAAGTTGAACAAGATCTTAAGGACAAACTTAGCGACAAGCTTTGAAAAGAGCTATTGCCAGAGCTACGTCTTGAAATGACAAAGATGTTTGAATCAAAGATTGCAAGTGAAGAGCATAAAGCTCTGGAATCCCCAGCCTTCCCCAACACCAATGGAAGTTACAACCCTCTTAATGAACTACTTGGTGACCCTTCTCTTACTCTAGCACCGAGATAACCTCCACCCTCTTTTTGGATGCACCACTGTTGTGTGTTGTTCCTGATGCTCTCATCCACCATGAGCTACCACCCACCATCATCAGCAAATTCCACAGCATTTATGTAGGGTGACTGTGACATGTGTTTAAGAGGGGGAAGAAGGTACAATAGTCCCTATTCCTGATGTAGAGGTTGCCATGATAGGTCAGGTGATAGGATCTTTCTTCCTTTGGGCTTAAAATCTTATTCCAATGGTAGGCATTACCTTATTATTACTTGAGATCTGTTGTCATCCTACAAAAAAATTATTTTTTTATGTTCTAAAAGGATGACAAAGATGCGGAAAAATGACCCTTCTTGGCATGGCTGCAACAGCTGTACAAAGGCATTCACCAAATTGACTTGGACATGCCTCTAGGGGTTATGGGCCTTACACTAGAGTATCCCTTCCAAAGCCTAAATGAAACTCTTTAAATTTATTTTTATGGAAAAATATCCAAGTCTGACCATTGCAATCACATTGTTCACAGAAATTCACCAAACTTGCACTATTCCAGATTTCCTTCCAAAAATAGGGCACTACTTTGAAAATTCATATCTTTTAATGTACTTGTCCAAAAATTACAAACTACCTATCAAATTAAAGTAATTATGTCTACTTTAATCCTGTCAAGTTTCGTAATTTTTAGACTAAGTTTGACAAAATAAAATACATTGCACAACAAATTTCCAAAAATTAAACAGCATGCACTTATAACTTCAATAAATTCTAGATTTGCATACAAATTTCCAAAAATTATGCACACCTATATTCTCGCACAATTTTCCTTTATAAATCCAATGGAACCATTCGAATTTCAAAATTTCAGCTCTACCCTGAGTGAACAGTAGCTGGAGGAATTTCACAATAAAAAGGGAAAATTGAAGTTTTTTGATTTTAATCCCTAAACCACCTTCTTTAGACCTCTAATCACATGTTTAACCCATTAAACACCAATTGTACTTGATTAGGGAACTTTTTGATAGCATAACATTTTAAGGTTTCAACATCCCAAAATAACAAAGCAAGACAAAGCAAACCAAACAACCAACCAATTCAACGAACAACATTATGTAACCTTGGATTCACAAGAAAACAAGGTGATTTGTGGTTACCTTTTGATTTTTCCTTCCCTCTCTCTCTAGCTAACCCCCCTCTCTCTTCCTCTTAAGTTTGCCTTGTTACAAGTGATATTCATGAAGATATAAGGATTAGAGAGAGTGTCCTTGGATTTGTAAGCATAAACAAGTGAAATCATCTACTACTTACCTTAATCCTTGCTTCTTGTTCCCTCGTGGTTTCTATGTTCTTGCTCAAGCGTTTCTCTCTCAAGTTGGATGAACGTGAGCTCGAGGAAAGATGATGAGAAGCTTTTAAAATATCTTTTATCCACCTCCTCAATTTATTATATTTTATTATATTTATCACATGCTATTTTACTTGATCATCATCTTTTCCCTTCCTTTATAATACTTGGCCGAAAATGCATCTTCAAATGGCCAAAAATAAGGTCTTGAATTATCATGATTTTCCTCATCCTCATATTTATTTTTGAGTTGCAAAAATTTGAATTTTAATTTGCCTACAATTTTTGACTTTTCAAACCTCTTTCACTTGGCCAAAATTCCTCCTTATTTAGATATTGCATGAATCAAATTTTCAATCCTCTTCTTGCTTCTCATTGGACGTCCAAAATGATAGAGGGAATGAGAACAAAAATTAACTTCTTGTTTTGTTGGAAAAATTACCATTCTGCTATTACATTTTTTGTAATTAAATTGGGACTTCTTATTTTTCCTCTTCTTGGAAAACAATCATAATTAATTGGGCCCAAGACTTGTGTTCTTTCATCTATTATGTTGGGCTTCAATAATGGGCTTTTTGGAAGACAAAAATTGCACTTTATGTTTTGTTTTCGCTAAATTTTCATGTAACCTCAGCTAAGATTGTTTTTGTCATTTCATTGTTCCAAAATTCACCATTTTATTCCTTTAAATGTGACAAATATACAATAAATATTAGTGAATAAAAAATGGGGTCTTACTTATTACATAAACAAATTTCTGATATTTTTGTTGGAAATTGTGCCATAGGGGCCAATCATTATAGGTCATCTATGCCGGAGCATAGATGAAGTGAGATAGTATGACTTTGATGAGGTATGAAGATATGAATCTGTAACCCCCTCAGTAATTATATCCGAAATACACGATTAAAATGAAATAGAGTCCAATAATAATCAAATAACATTTACTAACCCATCACATGATGGGGTTTTCAAAAATACCTTTTGAAATCATTTATAAACTTGGTCTCATATTCACATTTCGAATACAATTACTACGCGAAGATAAATCACATTTATATAAATATCAGAGTGCACAACATAATCATCCCAGCAATCTCGGGTACATACATTCGCTAAAGATATACAGGGCACAATTGCCCATTACAATTCTTCAAATGGGGATTACACAATCTCATCTCGAATGAGTCCTGCCGCTCCCTCCACGAGCTACTTGCCCTGTCTAAATTGTTGGTAAGGGAGGGTGAGATTCAAGAGAATCTCAGTAGGGAAAAATTATCAATATGCAGGCAAGATAAGTGTTTAATGCATGACATGCTTGCATCACATAACTCATGCACACATACAATGACAAATCTATAAGCTCAATGCTTCGAACGATACACATATGGCCATAGCATATATTGAAACATAGCTTCAAATCATTCATACATGTTCCACATAATCAAGCAAAGCAATAACATGCATCAACACATTAATACAGTTATCAGAGCATGCAGGAGAGATAAGTTCCCTACTTCCAGTATTTTCTCCTCAATTTACGTGCCAACAACTCGGGGCTTCACGTTCGATCCTACAATGTCAAATGTACTATTTAGATACTTCCATAGTGTTTCTGGGGGTTATATGAAGCTATATGGAAAAATTACTAAAATACCCCCGGGGACCCGGCCCGGCCCCGCCGTACCCGGTCCGGCTGTACTTTTCCTAAAATTTTGACATGGGCTATTCTAACATATTTTCGCCCAAGGAATCCATTTCTGTACTTGGAATTATCAAATTCAATGTCAAATTATGAAATTGCCTTTGGCAGCCCTACTTTTAGGGTTTTAGGGGCATTTTTGTAATTATGCTTTCTCGGCCTTTTCTGAAAGTGCCCAACTGTAACCCCACCTAATTTTCGCTCCTGAACTCAATGGAATCATAAAATCATTGAAAATCCAACTCTAATACCCATTTCTAGAGCTGGCCGAAATTCTCAAGTATTCTGGGAAAAATTGGGGTTTTTCGGTTTCGGCTCCGTAAACGCGTTTCTTTCCACTCCTAACCACTTTATTGACTATTCCATTAGGTTACAACTACCATTTAGTATCAATTTGGGCAACATAACATCCCCTACAACCCATTTCCATAAATTAAAACCAATGGCAATCCGGCGGAATTTCACCTATTAAATTGCCCACAGCAGCTAGAATAGTCAATATACAAGAGTTTGGAAGTTACCTCAAGCTCCTTCTGGCTTTTCCCCAATATAGCTAAAAAACCCTAACTTTCCTAACCAAGATCTGAGCTTCAACAACCTTCATGAACATAGAAGAGAAGCTTAAGAGTAGAGTTATACGCGTTAGGAGCTAAATCGCCGGAGAAATCGGCTTACCTTGCGAGATTTCTCCTTCCTTCTCTCTATTTTTCTCTCAACTCCTCTCTCCATATTCAGCTATGCAGCACGTTGGAAATGAGAGCTGAAGATGATGTGAAGATGTTTTAATTCCATGCTTATGTCATCTTGCCTTTTGATGATGTCATAATTCCCAAAATTGGCATTTTCGAATTTTCTGGCAGATTTTCTGCCCAATCTTTGAAAAATCATAACTAATTCTAGAAAAATTGAAATGAGGTGATTTCCAATCCAAATGAAAGGTATTTAAGTCCTCTTCATTGAAAAAATATGATCCATTAAAAGAAATCACCACAAAATTCCAGAATTACACAAATTTCATCACTGCCCCAAAACAGAGTCCATTTTCGACCTCAAACTTTGGACAGTCATATCTCCCAGTTCCCAAAACGAAATGGCACAAATTATATGTCCATTTTGAAGCTTGGGATGTGAACTTTAATACTGGAAAGCTTCATAATTTTCTGACATCATTTTCCTAGTAAAAACGTCCACACGAGAAGACTGTCCAGACAGAATTCACACTGGACAGCATTTCCAATTTTTTGCAACCAATGTGTCCAATCCAATTTAAATCAATTCCAATGATTAAATACCACAACATGACACCATTTCCATCACAATATCCCATTCAATTCCTCCCTCTATTCTAAGTCAATTTGGATGTTAATCCACAATTGAACTCAAATACAGGGTTTTGGCGTTGCTCATAACACAAGCGACTACAATCCACTTTATATTCTCTAAAAGGGTTCATTAATCACTAACCACGTCCACTTTTGTAGTCATTAAACCCTAATCACAATTTGGGATCTTGCTAAACCGGGGCTTAGCAATCCACTAATCTCAGGCTTATTCTCTAAGCTTAAGTCTCAAAATTCAGGGTATTACAGAATCAAAGTCTTAGGCACTTGTAAGAGTACAAAATACTTGACCTATATGCTATTAGAATGTTGCATGGATCAAGTCATAAGCTTGTCTCATGTATAATTGCGTCACAATGCCCTTCCACTTGAGATCATCATGGATTCCTATATGAGAGTCGTTAAGCTTTGATCTAGTCAAAAATCACATTTGACTGGGTAATGATAAAGACTATAGTTGAGCTTGGTGGTTTTCATGCAGAGGAATGTGAATAGTCAAGATGGAATTTGTCCCTCACATTAGTAGAGAGATATTATCGGGCCCCTCGATGAGTAAGTCTGAGAAATGTATGGCCATCTATGATGGAAAGGAGTTTCCATTTCTATTCTCAGATTACTCAGGAATTAGGAAAGTATGGTCAGGAATAGGAGGATGACATTATCCGTGCCTCATCCTTAGCTGAAATATCGTGTGACAAAAGGGACATGACATGGTTCCATGATAGGTTGTATTGTGCTAATGATCCTTATATGCATTGGGTAGTTGTAATGTCTTGCTAGAGGCTACTTGTGACTTATGGGTTAGTACAATTATTGACCCACTGCCAACTTCATATGGCCCTATAGGGTCACACATAAGAATAGCCCAACACGAGCTATAATGTCCATGTTCATTGAATCTAAGATATGTCTAAGATTCAAAGAATATAATGTTTAATCTAGGTGGGTGAAGTTTATACACACACACACACACACATATATTTATATATTATATAAAATTCATGGAAAGAATAACAATAATATTATTATGTAGTGTTAGTTTCAGATTTAACTTTATTTGATAAATTAAATGACTAACATTGATAGAAATATAATTTATAAAGATAAATTAAATCTAATACTATAGGCTCTTTATTCAGATTAAATAAATTGGTTAAATTACAACTGTTGGACATATTTAATTAAACTAAATTTATTTAATTAGCACATCAAAAAACATTAAGTGTTAATTGATTTCAAAATTAATTAAGATTAATTTTGAAGATCCAAGATAGCCTTCATTAGTTATAAAAATGGAGGGGGCATGTTAATTAAGAGATGAATGAGAAACCAAAAAGCCATAAGGAAACCTTAAGGAGACGGGAGACGTTAGAGGCGCTAGCATGTAGTCCGTGTTAAGGTGGAATTAGTGTGGATACCAATAGGGGGAACCAATCAGAAGTGTTGGTTCCTAGAGATCGAAAAAGGTATGATTCTTACCACTTGATTTAAACAACATTGATAGATCTACAATTAGGATTGATGAACTTTTAATTTATGTTGTGCCTGTCAATCCCAACAATTTCTTGTAATTCCCACTCCATTCCTTGTGATACTTTCCATTTTGCAAAACAAAAATGTATTTCTTTGCTTGTGAGCACAAGTTCAAGCAATAAAATCTTTTATCTAATTCTTGTTGATATTTGGGGTCCTTTTTCTGTACCTTTTATTCAAGGAAACCATTATTTTTTGATAACTGTAGATAATTATTCTATATATACTTGGATATTTTTTATGTACAACAAATTTGAAACCAAAACTCAGCTTAAAATTTTGTTTGTACTTGTTGAAAATCAATTTTCCACCTCTATTAAGGTCTTACTCTCGAATAATGGTGTTGAATTTTCTATGTCTAACTTCTATGCGTCAAAAGGCATTATTCATAAAAAATCTTGTGTTAAAATCCATCAATAAAATGATTTGATAGAATGCAAACATCAACATATGTTAATGTTGGAAATTGTGCCCTAAGGGCCAATCATTGTACTTTGAATATTATTATTTTAATGAAATTTCTTCATTCTGTTATCATATTATTTGTATGTTAATTGTGATAATTATATCCTTGGATAATTCATAAAAAATTGTCCTAAAATGTCCATAGTCGGTCATCTATGCGCGAGCAGAGATGAAATAAGATCAGTATGACTTTTATAAGATATGGAGATACGAATCAAAGTCTTAGGCACTTGTAATAGTACAAGGTGCTAGACCGACCCACTATGAGAAAGCTACATGGATCAAGTCATAAGCTTTTCTCATGTATAACCACGTCACAATGCCCTTAGACCTGAGGTCATCATGGATTCCTACATGAGAGTTGCTAAGCTTTGAACTAGTCAAAAGTCTTTTTTGATCGGGTGATGATAAAGGCTACGATCGGGCTTGGTGATTTTTCGTTAAGAGGAATATGAATGATCAAGATCAAATTTGTCCCTCACATTAGTAGAGAGATATTACTGGGCCCCTTGATAAGTGATTCTGAGAAATGTATGGCCATACTATGATGAAAGGAGTTTCTGTCTCTATTATCAGGCTACTCAGGAATCGAGAAAGTAATGGTCAGGAACAAGAGGATGACATTATCCATGCCTTATCCTTGATCGATATATCGTGTGACAAAAGGGACGTGACATGGTTGTATGACAGGTTGCATCGTGATAACGATCCTCATATGAATTGGGTAGTCATAATGTCTTGCTAGAGGCCGCTTACGACTTTTGGGTTAGTATAGTTATTGGCTCACTGCCAACTTTATATGCGCCTACAGGGTCGTACACAAGAATGGCCCAATACGAGATAATGTTTAATTTAGGGTGGACAAATTTTATATTTATATATATATAATATAAAATTCATTAATAATATTATATAGATATACATATTTTTGAAATATATATCTTATATGTATATATGTATGTATATATATTATATGATATTATTTTATTGTGTTAGCTTTAAATTTAATTTATTAAGATATATTAAATTTAATAACTAACATGATAGAGATATGGTATATCAGATTTAATTTATGAAGATAAATTAAATTTAATGGCTCTTTATTTGGATTAAATAAATAGGTTAAATTAAAACTGTTGGACAGATTTAATTTAAACTGAATTTATTTAATTAGCTCATCAAGATAATTAATTTTTAATTAATTTCAAAATTAATGATGATTAATTTTGAAAATTGAAAATAGCCTTCATAGGTTATAAACTTGATAGAGCAGATATATTCATACGCACATGAGAATTGAGAGCCACAAGTGAAACCCTAGGAGACATTAGAGGTGCTAGCACGCAGTCTCAGTTGGAGAGCATTCGTGTGGATACCAGTAGAGGGAGATGATCTAACGTGTTGGCTCCTAGAGATCGTGAAAACTCATAATCAAAAAAAGGTATGAATCCTTCCAACTTGGTTTAAACGCCGCTGATAGATCCTCGATTAGGATCGGTGAAAATTTTTAAAATTCTTCCGTTGTGTCTACCGATTCTAACAGTTAAATGTTGCAAGAGCTTTACTTTTTTTAATCAGGTATTCACATATCATATTGGTCTTTTATTGTCATGTATCCTCCTTATCTCATTAATCAGTTACCATCTCTGATTCTTAAAAACCTTACACCTTTTAAAAATTATACAAAACTGCTCCTTCCTATTTTCAACTCAAAGTCTTTGGTTCTATATGTTTTGCATATACTTTATCACATAATTGATCAAAGTTTGAATCATGAGCTAAGAAATGTATTTTCTTAGGAATTCTGTCCCATTCTAAAGCCTATACTTTACTAGATTTAGTTGCTAATCAAGTATTTCTTTCTTAAGAAGTCATTTTTACAAACTTGTGTTTCCTTTTAAGAATGACAATATCACTTCTCGTTCATCTATATCTGAACCCTCTATTCAGTCATTTCCCACTTTCTTGGATTCTAATTCTTCTCCTTCTTCTGCTATTCCTTTATCTACCCCTATTACTCTTTCTACTGATGGTACTCCCTGTCTTTCCATTCATGATACTTTGTTGTTGCCTATTATTGACAATCCCTCTTCAACAAATGATTTTTCTTACTCTATTTATCATTCTACAAGACCTTACATCCTCCTTCATATCTATAGGATAATCATTGTGCCCTTATATTTACTTCAAACTAATCATCAACTAAGGAAAGTCCTGCAAGGTATCCATTATCTTATGTTCTTTCTTATTCTTCTCTTTTTTCTCTTATAAACATTTTACTTTATGTAATACCTTATTCTTTAAAAGCTCGGATGAGTGCAAAAGCGCAGTGAATTGAACTGTTAAACCTAGAATTAGTCCTATAATAGATAAACTTTTGAAAATTTTTACAAATCCCAAATTCAAAGACTTGACGTGAACCCGGTCTATGTGGGGTTTTCAGAAGAAATTAAAACTTTTCAAAACATTTCCGTAAAGGTTCATTAGTTTGCTAAGTCTCATTGGCTCTTAATCCTTTTAATCAGAGTATGCAAGCATTTCTTTGCTTAAGTGTTACATTTTGTAGATCGGTTAATAATCCATCACTGTACGAAAGTGTCCTTCAACTAAGTTACCTAAACCTTAGTTTTTGCAATTCTCCATTATACTATTGTTATGACTACTAAGTTATATACATCGTACAGTGCCAAAATAGAGTGTGTGTGTGTGTATATATACAGAACCAAAATAGACAACCAATGGAAAATAAAATCTCTCCACTTCATCCTCTAGTGTTCAGGTTTACCTTCTTGCCCCTTGAGCTGCTAGTCTGTGTTGTAGATTGGTTATAGGAAAAGAGTAAGATTCAAAAGAATCCCAGTAGTAACAGGCATTCAATCACATATATACAAAACATAGAGTATGTGACACAATCATCATATAGCACAGAAATATCAATAAGCATTCATAACATATCATGCAGTATATCACATTACCATAGCGCAAGGTATATAAATCGATTGGCCTTGAGTGTTCACCCACACAACAGGCCTTGGGATTCCACTCCTGCATAATAGTAATTTTCATGGTCAGGCATCCACCTGCGCATTAGGGCTTAGATGACTACCTTGTAAATTGTGAATGCTTCCAACACTCATGATGAAACCACAAACATGCAATGTATCTCATAACATATGAAAAAATGAGTTACTACCTAGACGCCTTTCCTAAGGGTATCCAATTGTTTCCCTAGGCTCGGGTAGATTTTAGATCCTGGATAGCTAACAAGTCCTATGATAAGAATTATGGATGTTTTATTACTTAGTCCAATTCTATCATAAATCATTTTCTTATGTTGGTTATCATTAGGGTCATCATGGTTATTTAACCAAGTCAACCGATGAATTAAAGTAGTCAAATTATCCTAAGGGACTAATTCCTATCCTTAGAGTTCATAAAAATTACAATTTACCATTACATTTTACAATTTATGCACACTTACCAAAATGGGCGGAATTTGTCAACCAACTTTAAAATCTTTGCACAAATGTCCAATTACAGTGGTTCAATGCTATATGACCCTTATCAAGTTTAGTTTTAGGGAAGAATACTTCCCTCATCCAATTGGACATAGAGATCCAGAATTTGCCTTTTATTGGATACTATCCAGAAACATGCCAGTTTTCATATGACCAACTTCAAAAATACACAACTCCTAGTGTATTGCTCCAAATAGCCTATAGGACCTATCAAATTAAAGATTATTAAGTATAATTTCAATATGGTAAATATCACAGGCGTTGGACATCATTTTCTTATTCAAAAATAACACACAGCCAGATGTCATGCAGAAAAATCACACTGGCAAAAATTGCCAAGTTACAAATTATATTCCAATGATCCAGAATTCATAACCAGGAGCTATTCCCACACAATTTTTCTTATAAAACACAATGGTAACACCAAAATGATCAAATTCCCATTCCTTCAATGTGTCCTATTTTTGAAGAAATCTAGGGTTTGACACAAGAAGTTACCAATTCATAGCTTAACCACTACACTTAGCTCATATGCTTCCAAAACAATATATAGTCACATGTATATGAGCAAAGCTTTATAAACCCTAACACACCCTATACAACTGAAATTAGGACAAAATTTCACATTCCAAAATTCTTAACCAATAACGTAATCTATAGCCCAAAATAAAGCTCTTACTCACCTCTTTCACTTTCTCACAATCTTTCTTTGGTTCTTTAACTTTGGCTCTTGCAAGATGACTCAAAACACCTTCTCTTGAAAATCCAAAACCATAGAAATGATGCTCTCATCAAGAGGAACAATGTTTATGAAGAGATTTTGAGTCAAAGAGGTGGATTTCAAGGTGAAAATCAAGGTTGAAACTCACCTTTTGCTTTTGTTTTCAAGATAACCTAACTTTCTCTTTCCTCTTGCTTGCTAACCGACCTTGAGCTTGAAGAAAGAGAAAATATGTGTTTTAATTATTTACTTTAGCCCCCTAAATTCTCTTAACTAAAATTTTCCAAGAAAAGGAGGAAAAAGAAAAAAAATTAATGTGTGGCCCTTATTGCTTCTTGAAAAGTTGGGAGTTAGATTGTCAACCATGATTAAATTTAGTTGGATTAAGTTTCTTGCCTTCCCTTTTTCCTCCACTTGACTGAATTTCCCATTGAAAGGAAAAGGTAATTATGTTGACCAAAGTCTTATGGCTTCTTTATAATATCTTATACTTTATATACCGGATAAGTACAAAGGCACAATGAATTGAACCGTTAACTAAGAATTCAGTCTTGGAACAAATATAATTTAGAAGACAGTTATAAATCCTAGCTTTAAATCAGGGTTCAAACTTGAAATTGATTGGATTTTTCTGAAGAAATTAAAAATTTTCTAAACATTTTCGCAAAGGTTCATTTCTTTGCTAAGTCTCATTGGCTCTTAATTCTTTTCATCAGAGTTTCCAAGCATTTCTCCACTTAATTGTTACATTTCATTGATTGGCTAATGATCACTTACGTACAAAAGCGTTATTCAACTAAGTTACCTAATTATTAGTTACTCTTGGTTCTACCATTGTACTATCATTATGTCTACTAATTTATATATGTCATACACAGTACCAAAATAGACAACCAACAAGAAATAAAATCAAACCACTAAGCGAGATTCTTTTCAAGACTCTTTCAATTTTTGAGAATCAAGATAGGACTCGAACCTCTATTTGAGTGGGTTTACCTTCTTACCCTTTAAGCTGATAGCCTATGCTGTAGTTGTTATAGGAAAATAGTAAGATTCAAACAAATCTCAGTAGTAACATGCATTTAATCACATTTATGCAAGAACACAGAGCATGCCACACAGTCATTATATAACATGGAAATAGCAACCAGTGTTCAAAATACATCATGCAACATATCACATTACCATAGCATTAGGTATATAAATCACTTGACCCTGAGTGTTCACCCATGAAACAGGCCTTAGGATTCTACTCATGCAAAATAGTAAGTTTTATTTCCCGACATCCATCTGCACATCAGGCCCGGGTGACCATCTTTCAAATTTTGAATACTTCCAAAACTCATGACAAAACCATAACCACATAATGTATCTCATAATATATGAAAGAAAGAGTTACTACCTGGTTGTTTTCCCTGAAGGATATTCAACAGTTTCTCCAAGCTCGGGTAGGTCTTAGATCCAGGACAACTATTGATTCTTATAATGTAGAGTTAACAAAGATTGAGTCATTACTTAGTTTAGAGTTATCAGTATAATGAACTATATACTGCTCTTGACCTGTATTTAACCTTGTCCTTAATTTAGTCATGTTAGTTATCTATAAGACTCTTGAATTGTACCACAGTATCTATTCTAAGACATATTATGTGTCTTTTAACTCTTAGGACTTGGGTGTCCAAGGTGACCCCATAGCTCCCTAGACTATTTGTAATATCACAAATTTCTAGACTAAAGGCTAGAGAATAAGCCTGAACAAGGTAGACTACTAAGCATAGTATAGGAAGAGTCCCAAGAATGATTGGAGATAGAAAGACTCTCAGGGACTATGTGATTTGGCCATACTGGGCAGAGGGCCTAGTATACATAGCCAATAGAATTAAAGTGTCGACACATTATGCACAGGATACATATATAGTGCTATTGGGTGGGTAGAAAGATGCCGTCTAGCTATGTCATGAGCCCAGGAAAAGAAGTGGAACCTACTTTATTAAAGTAAGTGGTACGTGTCACCAAATCATTGGATCACTGAACAAATGGCACTATAGGAATGTGACTTTAGGTAGACAACTCCAAGACTCCTTAAAGGCCATTAATTTTGTCATGGGAAAAATCAAATTAAATCATGAAAAATTGTTAGAGGAGAGATAAAAGGTGAATAGTAACTATTCTTGAGGTCCTGAGCCTACTTCAACTCCGAATCGGCATTTTATCTCAAAATACACTTCACAAAACTTCTTCTGCTCATCCCAAGCTTTATTTCTATAGTTTTATATTTTCATTTGGAGGTGTTTGGTGTCGTCTTGCTTGCTAGAGTTGTAATGACCCAATTTGGGATTAAGGGCTAATGACTCTGATATTGATTGTAATTAGTATAATTAAACACTTTTGGAGAAATGTGATGTAAATTTGATATAAGTGTATTTGGAGATTAAAGATCAATGGTTGAGGTTTATTGACCATGGGTCAGAATCCTATGCTTTGCATTTGTGTGAGCTCATAGTGGAAGTGAGAAGATATTGACATGTGGCATTGTGTGGACCATGGGATCAAGCTAAAAGACAAAAACCCACTTTCCTCTCTCTTCTCTCTCCTATTCGGCTTGGTGCATGGGTAAAGGGGAAAGTTGTACACTCATCATCATTACCTCTATATCTCACCATTTCTCTCTCCCCCTTCTTCCATTTCCAGCGGACTAAGCATGGAAAGAGAAAAGAGAAAGCTTTGATTTTGGGTAGGTAATGGTTCTCTTATACTCAAATCCTCTTCCTTAAACTTGTTCATAGTGTTAAGAGCTCCATTGTGGAGATTTAAGAATTTTGAAAGGTGGTGGTTAGTGTGTTGAAGCAATTTGAAAGTTTGAGAATCAAGATTCTGGATTTGGCAAGTTGAAGAGGTAAGGATTTGATGCATTTTGGTATATTATTTGTGATTTTTGGATGAGTTGAGAAATTCTGGGAAAATTACCCTGGTCTTGTGTCATTTTCGAATGTGTGAATTTCATAGTGATTGATGTTAGAATTGGTTTATTGTGAAGCCATTTTAGTGTTGGATATGGTTTTGAGTTTTGGAAGTGTGTTGATTGGAGTTGGGTGTTGTGTGTTATTGAGACCCAAAGAGTTAGATCATGTTTAAAATGGTATTTGGGTGTTTAGGAGGTTACCAATGGGTACCCTATGTCATTTTGAGTGAGTATAAGCTTTGTGTGGAGTTTGGGAACCATTGGGTGTGATTTTGGCCAATCTGGGAATTTATATCAGTTGCTGCGATCTGACAATCTGATAAGCCTTACTCGAGTGAGGGAGGATCTCAATCGAGTGTATTTGTTTGATTCTTGCCTATTTCTTTGTGTTTTTCCTGGGTTTTCATGAAGAAAGCTCGATTGCATTTCTGTAACCGTGAGTGAACCTACGTCTCGGGTCCTCACTCGCTTGCTAAGTTTCAAGAGTGTGTTTTGACACTCGCTAGTGAAGTCTTCTCACCCGAGTGCCAGAGGTTGTGCTCGAGTGAGCCTTTCCCTCTGGAGTTGTTTGTGCTCTCGGGTTGTCACTCTCTGTGTTGCACTTTTATGGACTCGAGTGGATTTAGAGTCATCACCCGAGTGTAGAGCTTTATGCTAGAGTGCTGTGAGTACTTTCTAGCCTTGGTCGTTGTTCATTGTGAAACATTCATGAGTGAGAGTTGTTCTCACTTGAGTGCAAGTCTCTCATCACTCGAATAAGGTCATCTTCACTCAAATGAGTTAGCCAAAAATCTGTGTTTTGCCTTCAAAAAGGGGTCTTCAGCGTAGTTTCTCCCAACCCTTTTGTCATATGTGTAGGCCTCTAATAGTCACCTAAAGGGTCTTAAATGATAACCAACTTAAAGTATTATGGAAATAAGTATTTGGGAAAGAGATTAATCAATTGTCCCTAAATTGGTACAGGATTTGATATCTGTCAGACGCGTGAGGCCACTGTGCCGAAGAACGTTGGGAAAGATACAGGTAGTGCCTTCTCTCTTATACTTTATGTAAATGTATTGTATGTTTGCCTATCATGCATTGTGTGTTGCTGCTGCTGCTTTGAGATGTATTGAGATGCCATGTGGAACTTTGTGCCTTATGATACATTGTGCCTTGAGATGCATTATGGAGCTTTGTGCCTTGTGATACGTTGTGCCTTGAGATGTATTGTGGAGCTTTGTGATGCTTTATGCCTTGTGATGCTGCTGTATAGTGTTTACCACGTAAGCGGGCATAGTGATTACAGCGAAAGCTGGTATAGTGATTACCGCGAAAGTAAGCATAGTGCATTGTGATACAGCCGTGAGTGCTATCGGTTGTGCTGCGAGCCATGACTCATAGTGTTGTTACTGAACATGATGAACATACATGCCTTGTATTTAAATATTGTATGAGTAATTTGTTACTACTGGGATTCTTTAGAATCTCCCTCTTTCCAATGACTAACATTTTCAGAGAGGGCAAGTCGCTCGAAAAGGAAGCGGCCAACCAGGAGTGGTTAGGGCTAGTAGGGACATTTTAGTTTTGGGACTGTTAGTTATCTAGCTGGATTTTGGGATTTCTGTATATATAGATTGTAAATTTAAATTTTTGGATATGTAATCCCCATTTTGGGAAACTTTAAACCAATTGTATATATATAAGTAACCTGGGGTTGCCAGGATTTTGGTTACGCACTCTGATATTTATCAATGTGATTTGATTTCTCAAGTAATTATCTTCTCAAGTGAATGTGAGACCAAGGTGAACTATGTTTTGAACTGTTTTCAGGTTACCCCATCTCTTAGATGAGGGATTATAAATGATGATTTTATCTTATTGGTCTATATTTCACTTAAATTTCATAATCTGGATATAATTACCGTGAGGGGGTTACAAGAGTACTGCCAAATTTCCAAACTGATTGCAGAAACGCATAGAGGTAAGCGTACCGTTCATTTTGGACTTATTGGTTGGTTATTTCGATGAGTATTCTTGAGGGTGGGTACTATTCATAATTCAGCCAAGGGATATTTTTAAGGTTTAATCATGTATTTATGGTGTTGTATGATGATTCTGGACGACAAAATTGCAAGAATCCGTTTTCGGTAGAAGTTAGGGTCTGTATGGTTTTGCCCAGAATTTTGAGAAGAAAGTGGATTTTGATATTTCTGAGCACTCTATTGTGTACTATTTTACTTTTTTTGGAAAAGTATGTGATTATAATTTTTGGATAATTATACATAATTCTAGAATTTTTAGAAGTTGGATGACCCTGCTGCTAGATTCATTTTTCTAGAGCAGAGTTGTTGTGACATGTTTTTCAGTAGACAAACCTGATCCAAATTGCATGATATTTTATAGGATTAAAGTAGACTTCCTGAGCTTTAATTTGATAGATAATATGATCTATTTGGACTTGTAGATTGAAATTTATGATTTTTCAAAATTTGACCACGATTCTGGAATGAAATATGTTACAGGTTGAGTTTAACGATTTTTGGCAAAATATGTCACTGTAATTGGTGCTTGATGATATTTATCCCTTAAATATGACTTAAAGAGCTTTAATTAGCCACTGGAACCAACCCATTTAGATTTTGCTAGAATTAATTATGATTTTTCAAAGCTAAGTGAAAAATTTGCCAATTTTTTGGAATAGTGAGAAAATGAAAAAAGTAATGACGTTTGGTAATAAAGTTAATTTTTAATGGTTAAGTAAAGCCCATAAAGTTAGTGTGGGCCCATTAAATACTCATTGGGCCTAATGTGTTAACTTTAATGGTTAACTAACTAATGAGTCTTGGGTTATTAAAATTTGGGACAAGTGTGGGCCCAAATAATAAAGACAAGTCCTAGAGGCTAAAGTAGCCTATTGGATATTTATTTGTCATAGCTCTAATAATTTGGCCATTTATCTAGGGCCATGAGGCGACAAAGAGGAGGTAAATGAAGCAACTTCAATGGTTTGAAGAAAAGGTATAGGGATGGAACTTGAAGACAAAAGGTAGTGAACTTACTTGCATGTATGTGATGCTTATGCTATGTATTGTTTTACTGTATTGCTTTACTTGATTGTGTCAAGCATGTATGAATGAATGAAGCTTCGTTTTTGTTTAGGTTGTGGCCATAAGTATGTTGCACGAAACATTGAGCATGCAAAATATCATTATGTGAACATGAGCCTCTGTGAGGCAAGCATATCATGTACTAGCATTTATCTTACATGTATTGTTTGTAATGTTTGCTACTGAGATTCTTCCAAATCTCACCCTCCCCCACCAACCATATAGGCAGCTGAGCACAGAAAAGGAGTGCAGGACTCTGTTCCAGGAAAGAAGTTGTAATGAAGATTAGCAAGTCAAACCTAATCTGCCAGTTGTGATTAGTCAACTTTGAAAAATCATAACTTAATCTAAAAAATTCAAAATAGAGTAATTCAAAGTCCTATTTGAGGCTCTCTAAGTACTCTGAAAAGGAAAAATATTACCCACTGCCACTTGTAAACACAAAAATACATAATTCCATGAATTGCCACACTGTTTTAGAATCCAATCCGGTTTCAAACCTTAAACTTTAACAATTAATATCTCCCAAAGTACAGACCCAAATTGAACATATTATATATCAACTTAAAGATTATAATATCTAATTTTATTTTGAAACATATCATGGCCATTGGATCACATTTGGATGTTCAAAATCGCATCACAACCACTCTACCTCCTAAAAATACAATCTGGCATCATTACCCTTAAGTTCTAAAAATTAGGGTTTTCTATCCAATCATCCAAATATCATACCACACCATAACCCAACACAATTTTGCTCAAGGAATCCATTGAAAACCTCAAATTTGGAAAAATCACACTCCTTCTTGTTGACCTACATTTGACCAAAAATTCACTTTCAAAACCACAATCACCAAGTTCACAATTTTACCACTACAATAGCCTAGAATCATCATTATATACCATAAATCACCACTTATATCATTATATCAACATGAAACCCAAAGAACCTCATAACCACTAAAATTAGGGCAGCACAAAAAGTCCACAATAGTCAACTAAACCACTAGATATGGGGTTCAAATTGAAGCTTATACTCACCTCTTACCCTTTCTAGTGCTTGTTTCTTGATCCTCCAACTTTATCTCTTGCTAGAAGACTCAAAACACCTCTGCTGGAAATTCTAAAACCATATAAATGAAGCTCTCATCAGGGAAACAATGTTTATGAAGAGTATTTGAGCCATAGAAGTGATCCACAAGGTCAAATATCAAGTATAAACCCTTACCTTCAAGATGTCTTCTTTTCTCTTTCCTTAGAGCTAGCTTGGCTGACTTTATAAAGTAAGAGAGAGAATGAGATAGTATGAAATTCTACTTCCCTTTATGCACTAATACTTGGCCAAAATTGATAAAGGAAAACGAAGAAAAATGTGTGGTCAAAATAATTTCACTTGCACAAGCTTTAGTCTCTTTAACCATATATGATTTACTTAATCTAGTTGGACTTTTCCTTCTTTTTCCCTCTTGCTTTTAGACAAAATTGGACTGCCCAAATGGTGAAAATTTGTTGACCAAATTGTTCGCAAATTATTTCCTTTTGATCAAACTTTTCAACTTGGAAAAAGTTTGAGACTTGCTGACTTGTCTCTTCCCTTCTCTTTTGTGATTGGCCACCTTTTCTTATATAAAAGGTGAGGAATGACATTAATTCAACTCTCCCTTGTGCCTTGGACGAATTGCTCAACAAAAAATATCATCTTTCACCTCCTTAAACAAAATTATTTAATTGTAAATTACCATGTGTTTGTTGACTTTTGACTTCATCTTTTTAAACTTGCATCTATTGGCTTCCAAAAGGCAAAATTTATATTCAAACATTTACTTTCTCTTTCCTTCCTCATGTTGGACGAAAAAAAGGGCCTTTGGGAAGGGATAATGATCTTCAAATATCCTCTTCTACCTCCTTACATAATAATATTTAATTGCCAATTACCATGTGTTTACCTTTTGTTTTTTTAACTTTTCTACTCATTTTGCATGGCCATAATTTCTCCATCCTTTGGCATATTTATCCATCAATATTTATTTCCTCTTTTATTCCCCTTTTTGGATGAAATGAAGCCCTTAATTTAAAGAAAATAAAGGCCTCTTGCTTTGTTGGTCAAATAACCATTTTGCCCTTACATTTTTATGTTTAAATTGGGCCTTCTTCCTTTTCTTTTTGTTTTACCCAAATTTACAATATATTGGGCCCAAAAATTGTGCTATTCTATTCTCTAATTTAGGCTTCAAAAATGGGCTTTGAAGAAGACAAAAATTGAATTTTATGTCTTATGTCGACTCATATTTCGTGTGGCCACTTTGAGTAATATTGTGCCATTCTTCCAAGTGTCCCAACATACACCATATATTCCTTGTAATGTCATAAAGGTTCAAGGAATTTTGGTGGATAAAATTTGGAATGTTACATTCTTGCCCAAAAAGGTGAGTTGCATTGTTGACTAAAGGTTTATTTGATCTCATGTTGCTCTCTCCCCTTTTTTGCTCTTCTTTAACTACACTTTAATCCTTACAAGAAAAGGTTTAGGTGGTTGTTTTTTCATCTCATAATTAATTCTTACTTTTGGAGAGCAAATCTTGGCCCTTCATTTTGTCTTGCAATTTTAACACAAGGTCTCAAGGTAAATGTCTATTTCACCCTTGATTATAGCAGCATTAATTAAATTTTCATTTGGTGCTTTATTTAATTTCCTTTTTCCTTTCCACATGCCATTACCTTTCTTTTTAAGTCAAATTAGACTTTGAATCATAATTGAATTTAAATAAAAGGTTTGGGCGTTTTCTATAACTAATTTGGATCATAATTCACACTTTATTCCCAAAAGTGGTTTCTAACATTGTTTACATTTTCTTTTGGGTCATTGAGCCCTTGAATATATTTTGGGATATTCAAAGCTCTCTTCTACTTTATTGTCATATGGTTACAAGCAATTTGCATCTGATCATTCACTCTTTTTAAAGGCAACTTCATCTTCTTTTACTATCATTTTGGTATAGGTTGCTGATGTTTTTCTAGCTAGCCATGGTTTCTGTGAAATAACTCTTGGTAAGTAGCAATTACACAAGGCTTTTACTATCAAAATCTTGGTGAGTTATGTTATTTTCTTGGTCTAGAACTTGCAAGGTCTAAAGATAGGATTTTCCTTTCCAAAAGGAAGTTTGCACTTGAGCTTCTTGAAGATACAAGTTATTTGGCATGTAAGCTAGTATCCTCTTTTATGGCATTTTTTGTCTTCCTTTTTTGACTTGAAACTTTGAAGCTTTAGTGACTCTGATTGGATAGGTTATGAGGCTTTGCAGTGTTCCTTGGTTCCTCATTGATTTCATGGAAGGTAAAAAAGCAAGCAACTATTTCCAAATCATCCTCTGAGGCTAAATATCAAGCCTTGGTAGCAACAACTTGTGAAATTCAATGGCTAATCTATCTTCTAAATGATTTTAACCTTTCTTATCTTGATCCGGCTCTCCTTTATTGTAATAAACAATATGCTATTCAGATTGCTGCCAATCTTACATTCTATGAACATACTAAATATATCGAGCTAGATTTCCATCTTGTAAGTAAAGACTTCAAGCTAGGGTCACTCATTTACTACATGTTCGCTCTTCTGAACAGCTTGTAGATGTCTTAACTAAGACACTACATTCGGCATGATTTCATGAGCTTATCACCAAACTGGGCATGAAAAGCATTCATGCTCCAACTTGGGGGGGTTCAAGTGTATTGTAATTGTTAAATTGTTATACTTTTTGTTATGTAATTTGTTAGTTTGTTATCTATATTGTGTAGCCATAGTATGTGTATACATACTCAAACACACACACTTGATCATCATTAATGAAAAGGCAATTGATTTTCCCAAATATTATGGTCACAAATTTGACATAGTAAACCTACCAAACCTCTTTGTGTAACACCCCAAATTTTATATTCACCAAATATATTGTAATTATTTGAGAAATTCAATAAAATGGTAAATATTCATGAATTTGGAATTTATGAATTTTATAAATGTTCATTTTCATGAGAAATTGGGCAGAAATAATTATGAAATTAATTTGGGTAATTTAAAACCCAATATTAAGGTCCAAAAATGGAGAAATAATAGAGAAAATATTTGATTAAAATATTGATGGAAATTGGCCAAATAAAAGAAGAAAAGAAATTGGATTAAAAAGGTAATTGCAAAATCTTAATTTTACCAATTTAGAGCAAAATTAATTATTTTCTAATTAATTTATGTTAATTTCAATTAATTAAGGAAAATAAGAGGGAAAAATATATTTAGAATATTTTGGTCAATTTAATATGAATTTATGGAAAATTTGAGCAAAAAGTGAAATTTTAACCAATATTAAGACTTTACATATATATATATATGTAACTGGAACAAGTTGTGAAGCCAATTGAGATGATAGGGAGGGATCCCTAGGTGACTCCTACATATAGCATGAAGAAGGAAATATTGGTTTGGCTTAATGAGCAAAGTTACATGTACATAGGTTTATGACTATAAAAGTGATTTTGGGTAATTTTTGGAAATTTACTTAAGTAAGTAAGTAAACCGCATATAGTAAATATATGAGATATTAAATATCTCCTTCCTCCTTTTTAGCCATATGACACTATTTTCAGCTGCAACAGGAGAGAGGAAGTGCAGATCTTTCCTAGAGAGAGAAATAGAAGAGAACTTGTACAGTAGGTTGATTTTTTTGGTAAATCCTTACATGAAGCGTATAACTCCATTCCTAAGCTACCCTTTCATGTAGTTTAAGGTTTGGAGGCTCAAAAATCTGTTATTGAAGGGCTAGGGTTTCCAACCACATTGAGAAAAAGCTAATGGGTGCTTGAGGTAACTTCCAAACTCTTGTATATTGACTATTCTGGCTACTATAGACAATTTAATTGGTGAAATTTTACTGGATTCTCTGTGTTTGTGAAAATGGAAAATGGGTGTGTGGGACTATATTGCTACCTAAATTGGTACCACATGGTAGTTGTAACCTAATGGAATGTCAAAAAAGTGGTTAGGAGTAGGAAGGAATGCTCTTACAGAGCCGAAATCGCAAAACCCTGATTTTCCCCGGACTTCTTGTCAATTTTGGCCAGGGCTGATAGAGGGCCTTAGATTTGGATTTACAGTTATTTGATGGTTCCATTGCGTTCATTAGGGAAAATTAGGTGGGGTTACAGTTGGTCACTTTTTCGGAAAAGCCCGAAAAAAGCATAATTGCGAACAGGCCCCTGAAACCCTTAAAGTGAGGGCTGCCAAAGGAAATTTTGTCAATTGACATTGAACTTGATAATTCTGAGTCCAGAAATGGATTCCTTAAGCAAAAATAGGTTAGAATAGTTCATGACAAAATTTTACGAAAAGTACAGCCGGACTGGGTACGGTGGGGCCAGGTCGGGGTCCCGAGTGCATTTTAGTAAATTTTCACCATAGGCTAATATAACCACAATAAACACTATGGAAGTGTCTAAAATGATACATGGATAGGTTTTAACCTATTTGTTGTATATTTGATGTTTTAAGACCGAGTTGGACACTTGTAGTTGGCACGTTTTATGAAGTGGATCATTTAAGACTAGGAAAAGGTTCAGGTAGGGACTACTATCTCTCATATACTATGTGACTATTTGTATGATGCATGTTATTGTATTTTGTGACTTGGATACGTGTTGGAGGCACATTACTTATGTAATACCCTGAATTTTGAGACTTGAGGCTAGAGAATAAGCCTGAGATAAGTGGACTACTAAGCCCCAGTTTAGTAAGATCCCAAATTATGATTAAGAGATAATGACTCCAAAAGTAGATGTGGTTAGTGATGAATAAACCCTTTTGGAGATTATGGTGTGATTTGGCACCCGATGTGATTTGTATGTGTTGTGAGCAGCGCCGAAACCCTGTATTTAAGTTCAATTATGGATTAACATCTAAATTGACTTAAAATAGAGGGGAGGGCGCATTGTGGAAGATAAAGAATGATATGTGTGTTTGGTGGTGATCCAAGAGGAATTGCCGTAATCAGGGGCAAAACGGTAAAGTTACCGACCAATTGGTCAGTTACCGAAGAGGAAACTCATTGGTAACTTCAAGATCAATGGTTAGGATTGATTTGTTCAAGAGATCAAGGGGTGGAATCCCATGTATGTGTGCCTTGGTGAGCTCATGGAGGTGTGATAAGATCTTGACACTTGGCACAATGTAAGCCCTTGGATTGGTCAAAAGTGTCAACACCTCTTCCCTCTTTCCTCTCCCTTTTAGGTCGGTTTTGGGGGCCTTTGAACTCCAAAATCTGATCTCTTTCTTTCTCACCCAAAGCTCCCATGGTCGTCCAAGGCAAGGGAAGAAAGAGAAATGCAAAGGTGAGTTTTTGGTTGTCTTAATGTCCTCTAATGCTCAAATACCCTTCTTTAAAGTTGTTCATAGTGATGAGAGCTTCATTGCTATGGTTTTAGATTTGTGAGAGAAGGTGTTTGAGAGCTTGAAGAATTTGGGAAGTGGAGGAATCAAAGAATTGGCATTGGGAAGAGGAAGAGGTGAGTATTTGAGGACTATTGACTTAACTATTGTGGTTATTGGTTGAGTATTGTGAATTGAGAATTTTGCCCTGATTTTATGGTATTTTCGTGTGGAATGTGAATGGTGGAATTGGATGTTGTTTTGTGTTGAAAATGGTGCCATGTTGTGGTATTTAATCATTGGAATTGGTTTGAATTGGATTGGACACAATGGTTGCAAAACTGGAAATTATGTCCAGTGTGAATTCTGTCTGGGCAGTCTGGTTGTGTGGACGTTTTGACTGGGCAAATAATATCATAAAATTATTAAACTTTCTAGTCTTATAGTTCACATCCCAAGATTCAAAATGGACATATAATTTATGCCATTTATTTTTGTGAACTAGGATTTATGTTTGCCCAAAGTTTGAGGTTGAAACTGGGTTTGATTCTGGAGCAGTAGTAGATTTTGGGGAATTCTGTATTTTTGTGGTGATTTCTAGTAATGGATCATATTTTTCCTATGAAGAGGACTTAAATTGATTTCATTTGGCTTTGGAATCACCTCATTTCGATTTGTTTGGAATTAGTTATGAATTTCCTAAGTTGCCTTGACTGCTGCAGAAAATCCTGGCTGCAGCGCAAAAAGTTTCTGTGCAAGTTTTGGCCGCAGCCAGAAATTCTTGGCTACAGCCAAAAACCTTTTGTGCGTGTTTTGGCTGTAGCCAGAGGGTTCTTGGCTGCAGCCAACCCCCATTTTTAGTACTTGGTGATTTGGAAAAGTGATTTCCAACCTAGTACGTCCCAATCCTTTCAAGCTTTTGTTGAGCTTATTATTAGACACTTAAGGGACTCAAATGACAACCAACTTTAAGTGATATGAAAGTAAGAGTTTGGAATAGAAAATAACCCTATGTTCTTGCTTTTATTATAGGGTTGATGTTCACCCTGAACGTGGTTGGATATTCGCTTTGATCGTGAGTAAGCGGTGCTGGAGCTTATGTGGAAAGAACAAGTGTAGGGAACTTACCTCTCTTGCATGCTTTGATATTTGTGTTTGTGTATTGATGCATGTATTGCTTTGCTTGATTATGTGAAACATGTGTGAATGATTGTAGCTCTGTTTCTAGTTATGCTATGGCCATGAGTATGTTGTTGAAACATTGAGCACGCAGATATGTCATTGTGTGAGCATGAGTTGTGTATTGCAAGCGTGTCATGCATTGAACACTTATCTTACATGCATATTGGTATTTGTTTCCTACTGAGATTCTCTCGAATCTCACCCTCCCCTACCAACATTTTAGACAGGGTAGGTGGACCAAGGATGGAGCAAGCAGGCCAAGTTGACGAGGACTCCTTCAGGTTATAGATTTTGGTAGTTGGTTATCATAGTTGGGAGTATTATGTATATTTGGATTTAGATTTGGATATGTACGGGTTGGAATATATTTGTAGATGTATTTGAGAGGATTTGTGTAATCCCCATATTGAAATTGTAATGGGCAATTGTGCCCTGTGTATATTTAGTAAAGATATGAACCCGGGAGTTGCCGGGAAGATATTTTTGTACACTCTAATATTTGTATAAATGTGATATTCCGTGTGATGTAATTGTATCTGAAATTGAATATGAGACCAGGTAAATTAGATTTCAAAAGTCATTTGTGAAAACCCTATCGTGAAGATTGGATTTTAAATAAGTTTTGTTTCTTATTGGTCTCTATTTCAGTTTATCCGCGTATTTCAGATATAATTACGGAAGAGGGTTACAACTTAACTGTGGTATAGGACCAAGCTGATGTACATTAGTCTTTCCTAGCTGTAGTCAAGGACTCGGCTAAGGTATACGTAAGGGTTGTAACTTGAAGTTTGGCCCTGAACCTTGTGTACACACATGCATGATATGGATTTTCATTTTACTTGATACAGTGCATTGCATATTTAATTTTCACATTTTATATGTTGATTGTATGTTTCTACTGAGATTCCTTGGAATCTCACACCTTTTCTAAATCAATATGTCTCTGCGGTTGCCAGTAAATTGAAAGGAAAGGACGTAGAAAAGGGAAATTGACGGTCATGTTTCTCAAGGTGAGTACTGTGGTTATATAGTCTGTAATGGGTTTATTTTTGGATATTCTGAACATAATTGTAAATATTGTGTACTCTGATTTGTTGATGTCGCTTTGTAAAAAACACTTTTATCAATGTAATTGTACCTTTCTATTTGCCTATAGAACTTGTTCATTACTGCTTTGCACATATAAAATAGAAACAGGTAAAATGGTATTAGAGCCCATAGCAGTTCTGGCATTATCAAAATTGTATACTGATACTGGTTTTGTTTGCATGATGGAAGGATCATGAGCAATAGTACCAATGAGTCATCCGAGGGTGAGACATCAGTGAATCAACATCCGTTAGAGCAGCAGATTCTAGACGGGAAATAGAATATTGAGAATTATGGGCTTGGAGGTGTCCGTATGATACGGACAGCATGGAAGAATGTGCCGAAACTGCTTGCATATGGACCAGAACTAAGACTGGTATCACTAGGACAGTCACAAGTCGGGGAGACCCCATATTATTTAGATGAGGACCCTGAGTAGGATCCTGAGGAAGACCCGGAGGAGGAACCAGAGGAGTACTCAGATGACGAGATAAGTGACCGTGAGTTCAGAGTAGAGCTAGTACAAGTACGACATAACTTGCAGCCAGATTTATAGGAGTGGCACTATGTCTGTGGCAGATATCATAGGGCATGGCAAGCTCAGTCAACACTTGTGACACGATACTATGCTTTTCTATCTGGAGTTTAGTCTTTGTATGCTATCTGGGAGTAATTGCAAGTTGGGGCACCAGTTGAGTTCTAGGTTTGTGCCATACTGTATTTCTTCTTAGACTCCACTTTTTGGAATTGGCAGAAGAATGATATTATTGAATGGGACCCAAATGGGAACATGTACAAGTTTATGAGGCATATAGATGATCTGGTTGATAGATTTATGTACGATGACTGATGTGTAACACCAAGGTGGTATATTTTGGTGATCGAAACTGATCAGCACATATTTTGAGATAGGGGCAGTCAGGTGGAATCGACAAACAGAAGAAGAATTAGCTGGAGTCGGTATTTTAGGAGGGTATATGAATGTTGAAAAATGTAATGTAAAATGACTAATATGTCATGTATAATAGTTTATAGTATTTGGTTTTTCTGTTTCTCTATAACTACTGTAAATAGTTGTTGTATGCTATGTATGACATATTTGTGTATCCTAACTTTTATGAAATGATGAAAATGCCTTTGTTCTTATATGAAATGTAATTCTTATCTACATTCATGTAGTTTGAAATATAGAGAGACCTGGCAGACCACCTAGTAGACCACGTGCAGGACATAATAATACTGCAAATGAGCCAAGGCCTGATCTTGTATAGCAACGAATATCAGATATGCTAGCACAACAGCAAAATATAATGTATGAGATAAGAGGTGAACTTCAGGGGTGCAATAAAGGCAAAATCACCCAGAGGATCGCTTGGACGAATTCATGAGGGGTAATAATGATGAAATACCACCAGAGGAACCTAACTCAAAGGATATCATACCATATTATAAGGAAAAAGTCTAGAATTGGTTGAGCAAATTCTGTAAACAACAGCCACCTATCTTTTAGGGAAAGTTTGACCTACATCTGGCTGAGAATTAGCTGTCATGTTTGGATAAGATTTTCAACATGTTGTGATGCCTAGACAAGATGAAAGCTCTGCTAGTCATCTATAAATTGGAGGGTAACACAGATCGATGGTGGAAGAACATGGAGCTCACCTTGAGGGGGAGGAATGTTCCTATCACTTAGGAATTATTCAAGGAGAAATTCAATGAGAAATATTTCCCCCATTTATTAGGTATTTGAAAGAGAAAGTTTTTGAGTATTAGATAGCAAGATCGGGAGAGCTTCGATATGTAGCCTATTTCCCGGTATGTAGCCTATTTCAAACTTCATGATAATGAAGAGTAGAGTTCCAATATAATGATTGAGGGGTTGAGACCCGAATTAAAAGGAAAATTGGTTAAATAATATTTCACCGAGTTCAGTAAAGGGTGGAAGAATGCCGCTATATTGAAAAATGTATGTTAAGTCTGGCTGGCCAATATAGTAATAAGGGTGCCTTTAGAAGTGGTAGTACTCCATCAAAACGGAAGAATCAAGGTGGACCTTCTAAGGGCAATAGTAAAAAACTGAATCACACTAGAAGCCAAGAAGGCCAGGCATCTTTGGGAAGCCAAACCTATTGGCATTGCCCCAAACTGTTTCATCCTGGCAAGATTTGTAGTGGTGCTTCACTAAAAATTGATCCCAACAAACCACTCACTTGCTTTAATTGCGGTAAAGATTACCCGTAAAAGTAACAACAGGAGGATACTAGACCCAGGTTTCCAGGTAGGGTCTACACATTGACAGAAGAAGAAGCCCGCAAGTCTCCTGATCTAATTCAAGGTATGATTTCTCTCAACAGTAGTCTAGTGCATGTCATGTATGATTCGGGTACCAGTCATTCATTCATTGCATATGACTGCGTGAGATGATTGAATTTACATGTGCATAAATCCCCATATGATATGGTTATGTCTACGCCTACGGGCATTCAAATTGTAACAGCTGATATTTATTCGAATTGCAGGATAAACGCCGAAGGGCATAAGTCGATTATAAATACGATATGCTCGCCATTGCAAGGGTTAGAGGTAATCTTAAGGATTAAGTGTTGGTAGTGAATGGTGTGTTACTGGATTGCAAACATAAGAGAGTTATATATCCTAATCTACAACTGTGACCTGACACAGAAATCACTCTCAACCTTCTTTCTATAGCTAAGGTCGAGAGATGTTTGTAAAAAGGCTATTAGGGGTACATGGTGTTTTGTTCGATGCAATCAGAGGCTGGTGTAGCCTTGAAACATATTCTTGTTGTGAATAAGCTCCCTGATGTATTTCCAGAGGATATTGGTGGATTACCTTCAGATAGGGAAGTGAGTTCTCAATTGATTTGAGGCTTAGAGTAGGTCCAATCTCTAAAACCCCGTACCATATGGCTTTAAGTGAAATGACAGAGTTAAAGAAGAAATTTGAAGAGTTACTCGAAAAGGGGTTTATACAACCCAGTCGTTCACCTTGGGGTGCTCTAGTACTTTTTGTCAGAAAGAAGATGAGAGCCTGCGTCTCTGTATTGATTATTGAGAGCTGAACAAGGTGACCGCCAAGAACAAGTATCCACTCCCTAGAATTTTTGATCTACTCGATCAGTTATCTAGTTCCTGTATATTCTCAAAGATTGATTAGCGATCGGGATACCACTAGTTGAAATTTAAAACAAAAGATGTATCAAAGATTGCTTTCAGGACCATATATGGCCATTATGAGTTCCTTGTAATGTCATTCGCGCTGACCAATGTACTTGCTGTGTTCATGGACTATATGAATCAAATCTTTCATCCGTACTTGGACCAGTTCGTAGTAGTCTTTATTGATGATATACTAGTGTATTTGAAGAGTAAAGCCGAGAACGAGCAGTATTTAAGAACAGTGTTGAACATGTTGCTGGATAAGCGACTCTATGCCAAGTTGAGTAAGTGTGAATTTTGGCTTTTAGAAGTGAAGTTTTTGGGCCACGTTGTCTCACAACAAGGAGTTTTTGTCAATCCTAGTAAGGTGAAAGCAATACTGAGCTGGAAAAGGACAGAGACTATATTTGAAGTGCGTAATTTCTTAGGCCTAGATGTCTATTAACGAAGATTTATATAGAATTTCTCCAAAATTGCATTACCATTAACAAAATTGATGTAGAAAGCTTAACATTTTATGTGGGATGAGAATTGTGAACAGAGCATCTTGGAGTTAAAGAAGAGGTTGACTACAGCACTAGTGCTGACAACTCCAGATCTACAGTTTATGTACATTGTTTATATTGATGCTAGTGGTCATGGATTGGGATGTGTATTGATGCAACATTGCTAGGTAGTGGCATACACATCTCGTCAGCTAAAACCTCATAAATTGAAGTATCCCACCCATGATCTTGAGTTGGTGGCAATTGTATTTGCTTTGAAAATCTGGGGACATTATCTCTATGGTGAGACTGTAGAGTTGTATTGCAACCATAAGAGCTTAAAGTACTTGTATGATCAGAAAGAGCTCAATATGAGACAGTGCAGGTGGATTGAGTTACTGAAAGACTATAATCTAGAATTCAAGTACCATCATGGAAAGGCTAATGTCATTGTTGACGCATTAAACAGGAAATCAGTATAGGTGGCAGACATGATGATCTATGAGCACAAACTGATCTAGGATTTTAGGGATTTAACTCTGTCTAGTAAGATTCTGTTAAAAAATGGTGTTAGTCAGATATATAATGATATGAGGGTAGTGATTGAAGAAGCCTAACAACAGCATGGTCAAGCACTATCTATCAGAGGTATGATTGATAGGAGTGAAACTCAGGAATATGACTTGTCACCTAGCGGACTAGTTAGGTACAAGAAGCAGGTTTATGTTCAACTGCAACCAGAACTGAAATTGCAAATATTGGAGAAGGCACATAAGAGTAAGTATACTCTGCTTCTAGGAGCTACAAAGATGCACATGACTTAAAGGCCCAAAACTGGTGGCCATGGATGAAAAGAGAGGTGACTAAGTTCGTTGCTCATTATTTAACATGTCAGAAAGTGAAAGTTGAGCATCAATAACCATTGGGGCTTTTGAAAAACCCTAAGATTCCTGAGTGGAAGTGGGAAAGCATTACTATGGATTTCATGATAGGGTTACCTAAGGTCAGAAACCATGACTATATATGGGTGATAGTTGATAGATTCACAAAGACAACTCACTTCCTGCATATTAGTGTTCACTATTCTCCTGATAAGCTGGCAGAAATCTACATCAAGAAGATTATGAGATTACATAGTACTCTAAAGAACGTCATCTTTGATCAAGATCTATGGTTCACTTCCAAGTTTTAGAAGGCGGTTCATGAAGCTTTGGGTACTAAGCTCCAATTCAGCATAACATATAATCCTCAAACAGATGGGCAGATAGAGTGAATGATTCAAAGCCTTGAGGATATGCTAAGGGTGTATGAACTTGACTACAAAGGTAGCTAGAACAAATTCCTTCTGTTGGTAGAGTTTGCCTACAACAATAGTTACCATACGAGCATCCAGATGGTTCCATATAAGGCACTCTATAGGAGGAAGTGTCAATCACCCTTGTGCTAGACTGAGTTGTCTAAGAGGCAATTGATGGGGCCAAATCTTGTTGACTAGACAACATAATAGATAAAATGGATTAAGCAGAGGTTACTATCTTTATCAGAGCTGATAGAAGAGATGTACGGACAAGAGGTGATAACCTTTGGAATTTGAAGTCGGTGATCATGTGTTTATGAAAGTATCACTGGTTACATGTATTGGCAGAGCATTAAAAGTATGAAAGCTGCAACCAAGGTACATTGGCCTGTTAAGATCTTGGTGAAGATTAGGCCAGTAGCGTACCTTATTGCTTTACCACCGAATCTGAGCAGAATACATGATGTTTTTCATGTTTCCCAACTCAAAAAGTATCAACGTGATCCAGAACAGTGTAATAGAATATGAAGACATGGAAATGCTTAATGATTTAACCTATGAAGTCACACCTGACCTAATCATCGATCGACAGGAAAAGCAACTCAGGAACAAGAGCATCCCATTCTTCAAAATTGTTAGGAAAGAGTTATCACCAGAGAGGCTATAGGAGAAATGAAGGAAAGTATAAAGAAACGTTACTTGGAATTTTTAGCTGAATAGGTGTAGCAAATTTCGGGAATGAAATTTATTTAAGAGGGGGAGAACTGTAACACTCCAAATTTTATATTCACCAATTATATTGTAATTATTTGAGAAACTCAATAAAATGGTAAATATTCATGAATTTGGAATTTATGAATTTTATAAATGTTCATTTTAATGAAGAATTGGGCAGAAATAATTATGAAATTAATTTGGGTAATTTAAAACCCAATATTAAGGTCCAAAAATGGAGAAATAATAGAAAAAATATTTGATTAAAATATTGATGGAAATTGGCCAAATAAAAAGAAGAAAAGAAATTGGATTAAAAAGGTAATTGCAAAATCTTAATTTTACCAATTTAGAGCAAAATTAATTATTTTCTGATTAATTGAAGTTAATTTCAATTAATTAAGGAAATAAGAGGGAAAAATATATTTAGAATATTTTGGTCAATTTAATATGAATTTATAGAAAGTTTGAGCAAAAAGTGAAAGTTTGACCAAAATTGAGACTTTACATATATACGTAATTGGAACAAGTTGTGAAGCCAATTGAGATGATAGGGAGGGACCCCTAGGTGTCTCCTACATGTAGCATGAAGAAGGAAATATTGGTTTGGCTTAATGAGCAAAGTTACATGTACACAAAAATGATTTTTGGTAATTTTTAGAAATTTACTTAACTAAGTAAAATGCATATAGTAAATATATGAGATATTAAATATCTCCTTCCTCCTTATTCAGTGATATGACGCCATTTTCAGCTGCAACAAGAGAGAGGAAGTGCAGACTTTTCCTAGAGAGAGAAAGAGAAGAGAACTTGTACGGTAGGTTGATTTCTTCAATAAATCCTTACATGACGCGTATAACTCCGTTCCTAAGCTAGCCTTTCATGTGGTTTAAGGTTTGGAGGCTCAAAAATCTGTTGTAAAGGGCTACGATTTTTAGCCACATTGAGGAAAAGCTAATGGGAGTTTGAGGTAACTTCCAAACTCTTGTATATTGACTATTCTGGCTGATGTGGATAATTTAATCGGTGAAATTTTGTCGGATTGTCCGTGCTTTAAAACATGGAAAATGGGTGTATAGGACTATTATGCTGCCCAAATTGGTACTAAATAGGAGTTGTAACCTAATGGAATAGTCAATAAAGTGGTTAGGTGTAGTAAGGAACACGTTTATAGAGCCGAAATCACAAAACCCCGATTTTTCCCGGAGTTCTTGTCAATTTTGGCTAGGGGTGTTAGAGAGCCTTAGAGTTAGATTTTCAATGATTTTATGGTTCCATTGAGTTCAATAGGGAAAATTAGGTGGGGCTACAGTTGGTCACTTTATCAGAAAAGCCCGAAAAAGCATAATTATGAAAATGCCCCTGAAATCCTTAAAGCAGGGGTTGCCAAGGGAAATTTTGTCATTTGATATTGAATTTGCTAATTTTGAGTCTAGAAATGGGTTCTTTGAGCAAAAATAGGTTAGAATACCCCATGACCAAATTTTGGGAAAAGTACAGCAGACCGGGTACAACTGGGCCGGTCCGGGGTCCTGGGGGCATTTTGGTAAATTTTCACTATATACTAATATAACCACAATATACACTAAGTATCTAAAATGATACATTGATAGGTTTTAACCTTTTTCTTATACATTTAAAGTTTTAGGACCGAGTTGGATGCTTGTAGTTGACACATTTTATGAAGTGGACTGTTTGAGACTGGGAAAAGGTTCAGGTAGGAACTACTATCTCTCATATACTATGTGACTATTTGTATGATGCATGTTACCTATCTGTGGTCTAGGACCTAACTGAGGTACACTAGTCTTACCTTGCTGTAGTCAAGGACTCGGTTGAGGTTCACGTAAGGTCTTTACTTGGTGTTTGGCCTTGAACCTTGTATACACACACAGATGATATGAATTTTCATTTTACTTGATACGGTGCATTGCTTATTTAATTTTCATATTTTATATGTTGGTCATATGTTTCTACTAAGATTCTTTGGAATCTCACCCGTTTTCGAAATCAAAATGTCTCAGCAGGTGCCAGCGGATAGAAAGGAAAGGACGTAGATAAGGGCAACTGATAGGCATGTTTCCCAAGGTGAGGCCTATGGCTATATAGTCTTTACTAGGTTTATTTTGGGATATTCTGGACATAATTGTAAATATCTGTGTACTCCGCTTTGCTGATGCATGTTTGTAAACAAATACTTTTATCAGTGTAATTGTACCTTTCTGTTGTCCTGTGGAACTTGTTCATTATTGCCCTACATTTATCAAAATGGAAACGATTGTTGACACTTTGTACTAAGGTAACAAGCCAAAGTACATATGCGTATGGTCGGGTTTGTTTGTGTACATAGAGATGCTCTGGGAATCTAAAAAATATTCCTCACTTGCCAAATCAAAGTGCCTTTGCTTGAGAGCTACCATATAATTAAGTCGAGGTGGAAGAAGACTACCTACATGCATATGTGCATTTTAAGCTGTACAGATGAGATTTACATGGGAAATATTTTCTTTAACTCATAATGAAATTTATCAAGGAAAAACTCTGAATAATTTATTACAGTGTAGTCTATTACTTTATTTCAGTTTTCATGAATTTTATATGAAAAATATTTTTAAGAAGATATTAAGTGTTAAATATTAATTAAGTAATTAAAAGTGTCAAATAATTTAAATAATAAGGAAATAAAAAAGGCAAGATAAGAATTAGCCAAGAAAAAGGAAGGGAAAGATATTAAGTGAAATTTTAGAAAAAGAACATGAAAGTTGTAAAATCTTACATTAGGTGTTTCCCATAAAATGAGTTGTACACTTCTTATCAAGTGTAGTCATTACCTTATTAATTCTTGGCAATAAACCTAATTTGGGATTTTTCAATTTCTAAGTTCTTTTTCTATCATCACTATAAAAAACACTGAATTTTTGATGGAATTCCATTTTTCGACAGAATTTTTGATGGATTTGCAACGAAAACGGTTTTCTGACAGAATCTGTTCCCTCGCCGAAAGAACCATGGCAAATCAATTTCTGACAGAATTCAATTTCATCGCTAATTTATTTTTTATTTTTTAAAATGCCATATGGACCTTCTCAGGAGAAGACACGTGTCACATCCTAGGAGGCTGGCAATAGCCACGTGTCCTAACCTCGTAGTTCACCACATGTCTCTTCTTCATGCTGCCACGTGTCATAGTCTTATAATTCCTAAAAATGTGACTTCTCCTCCTCTCAAACCCACAACCTTATGGCCATGTGCGTGTCTTTGCCATTTGAGCCAAAATGCGTCTACGTTAAATTATTGCAATATCATATATATATATATATTTAATACGATCATAAATAATTTTTTATACATGAATACTAATTTTTTATATATAATATTATTAAAAAGTAATGATAAATTAAATAAAAATTTGAAATAATTTTTATATATTTATTATAATTTTTCCTATATAAATCAAATTCAAATTAAAGAAATTTTAAACCTTCATTAAGTCTTCTTATAAATATATTTTTATCCAATATTTTAAAATTGAGCTTTATTTTTTATTAAAATTAATTAATAACTAATAATTTTATATTATAAATATTAATTTTATAATAAAATTAATAATATAATGTTAATAAATAAATTTTTTTGTTTAGCATTAATTAATAACTAATATTTTAATTCTATAAATATTGATTTTAATATAAAATTATGAATATAATATTAATAACTGATAATATATTTTTAATTAATAACTAATATTATAATATGATAAATATTATTTTTAATGTAACATTTATTAAAAATATAATAAATTCTTTTGTCAAGGAATTTGCCATGAAAACAATTCTATGGCTAATTAGCAATGAAATTCTTCCAAGGCAAAACAATTTGCCATGGAATTCCGTCGCTAATTTTGCCATAGAAAAACTAGCCACACAAAAATTTCAAAAATCAATTTTTGACTATTCCAACGGAATTAGCCACAGAAACAAATTTCTTGGCTAATTCCATAAGAAATTAACTAGTTTTTTAATTGCATCTCCCAAGATAGTAAGTGTTGAATGTTATAATTAAATGGAGATAGGTGGAAGGGTCTGTGGTGACACTAGGCTATATAGTTCACTATATGAGCAAGTGGGTTCAATCATGAGAAACAAAGCATATGGTGTCTTTCAATAATAATGATTGCCCCCTGCCTATTACACTGCTGGGCATTGAAATCGGGGACCCATGTCGGTGTGTATGCATGTAATAGCAATATCTCTATTTCCTCTCCATTACATTAAAACAACGTCGTTTTTGGATAAAATGAAATCTCAGCCCTTTATTCTAAAGTATAATATTGGTCATTTATTGATAAAGCTAGAGATAAGCTTGACAAACCCTCCTATTCCAGTTGCTGCCTTTTGTCAGTTTGTAAAGAAAATTCAACTACTTGTGTGTTTTTTACCAGAAATTCCACAACTTCACTTTTTTTGAGGTTGCAACTTTGTTGGAGTGGAAGGTTGACAATTTGCCTTATATATATCAATCAGCTTCTCATATTTAAACTTTTTAGGAGTGGTAAGAAATCCTGAGACACGTCTAGTACTGCAACAACCTTTTATAAAGAACATGCTAGAGAGGAAGCTGGAGAGGCCAATTTAGGAGACTCTGGAAAAGGAAGGTTTGTTAGGCTTATCTCTAGGTTTGTTAATGAATGACCAAGACTATATTTTGGAATCAAGCACTAAGATTTCATTTTATCCAAAACGTCACCATTTTAATGTAATGGAGAGGAAATGGAGACACTACGCAATAGATAGTTTCCACACTGTGTAATACTATCATGCATTTCACATATTTAAATGTTTATTGTAATTATTAAAACATTTTTTTAAAATATAATATAGTAATATAAGCTCTGACTAGTTTCTTAACTTATGTAGGGCTATTCCTAGAGAACGAAGGAGGGTTTAAGAAACTCATTGTAATATTAGGAATTATTGTTGAGTTGCACATCCCAAATATATCATCACCTTTTCATGAACATTCAACAATTTTGTGGACATTTATCATATGTGTGTATCTATGTGTTTACATCAGATGATTCTAAGGATATTGTGCTTGTGTGACACTAATATTAGTGTGGGTTCAAGGCAATCTAAAATTTTATCTCTCATCCCCTATTGGACATTATTGTTCATGTACTTGGGTGCAAAAAGTGTTAGCTCTCATAATGTTTTGATGATAACAAACCTTGATTTGTTCATAATATAAACCTCGAGTGATAACTAAACTCTTTGAAAAGCATAAAGTGAAACTTTGTGGTGAATTTCTTAAGTTTGGTACAATCACTCGAGTGATGGTCAAATAAGATTGAAATGTTACTAAAGAGGGTTACTTGAGTGATGGTTTGTGAACTTGAGTGATGTACCTTCGCTTCTAGATTTTTAGCAAGTTACTCGATAGTGATCAAAATTTGTGAAAGTTCTCAAAGGCAAAATCACTCAAGTGATGGGCAATCACTTGCAAGTGGCTTGAGAGTTGGTGATTTGAAGAAATAGATCACTCGAGTGATAGATTGGAGCACCGAGACTCGAGTAAAAAACTTTTGAGAACATAGACCGGATCACTCGAGTGAAGTGGAATTCACTCAAGTGATGTCAATCACTTTAGAGTCACTCGCAAGTGACCTTGAAGTGCCATGATCTTCCTAAGAAGATCACTTGAGTGATTGAACAAATCACTGGAGTGACCCATGATCACTTGCAAGGCATTTACAAGTGATCTAGAAGTGCTGAAGCTTTTAAGAGAAGATCACTCGGGTGATCTACTTGAGTACTCGAGTGATATCAATAACTTGCAAGGCACTCGGTAGTGATTTGGCAAATCATTCGAAGTTTTATAGAAGATCACTTGAGTGATTATTTGGGCACTCGAGCAATATTCATTATTTTAGAAACATCACTACCAAGTTACCTGAAGTGATTATCAGCACAAGATCACTAGAGCATTCGAGTGACAAAGACTACCACTCTAGTGATTGGAGATCACTTGAAGTGATTATCAGTCTCACTCGAGTGTGTTCTTAAGAAATTTATAAACATTGTCTTGATAATTCTAATATGCATACTTTTAATCATGATTTACTTCCTGAGTTCCTATACTACTTATAAATGTTACTAACATCATTTATGTATAAATTTCAAGTGCTTAATCTACATATTAACCTCAAAAACTCTAAAAGCAAAAATTCTATTAGAAGCATTAAATGTGTAGTAGAGATAACCAACGGAAACATTCTTATTCATCAATGGCTACAATTACTCTCTAAAGGATAAATTTTCATGCTCATAATGATCATTAAAGATATTCTACCTATAAATAGGGAAGCATTTAACATGGAGATAAAAAATTCTTGTTGTTTTTCTGTATTCATTCATCAACTCTTTGAGAGAGATTTTACAAACTTTATTCATTACTCATATAAAGAGAATCTCAAGGTAAAGGGACCTTGAGTGTGGGTGTCAACTTATAAAGTGTAAGGGGGAGTTAGTATCCTATTGAGGAACTTACTTGTACTATAGTGCCAAGAACCCATTGAATCTTGGAAGAATAGTAAAAATCTTATAGCCACTCTGAGGACTAAACGTAGGTCAAGAGGTTAAGACCGAACTAGTATAACCCTTGGTGTACATTTTGGTGATATTTCTCCAACCCTTATCTTTTAATTAAGTATCTTAATTGTGGTAATTTTATGTTTTTAATATCACCCAATTCACCCCCTCTTGGGTGAAACCCTTGACACTAACATTTGGTATCAAAGCCTCATCTTCTTGTTTCAGGCTTAACATCCTAACAATAATCCTATGTCTAGTATAGGTGAGGGAATACTACCAGATGGTAACTCCATGACTAGACCATATAGGTTTAGTGGGGAACATTTCTCCTTATGGAACTCAAAATTCAAAGTGTTCGTGATGGCCATGGAATATGGCCTATGGCAGGTGATTCTAAATGGAGACTATGTGCTAATGAATACTGTGGATGATGTTACAGTTCCAACAACAACAGAAAAGTTCGATGACAATGATAAGAAGCTGATAACTCTCAGCAGCAAGGTAATCCTTATGATTCAATATGCCTTGAGTCAAAAAATGTATTTCAGAATCTATACACTTCTTTTTACCAAGATATATGGCAAGCTCTGGAAATAGCCCAAGAAGGAACTTCTGGAATCAAGAAAAATAGAGTCAACACTCTTGTCACAAAATATGATCTACTAATAATGAAATGAGGAGAAACAATTGCTAAGTTTGAACTTAGATACACCCATCTTGTAAATAACTGGGTGCACTTGGGAAATTATATGATCAAATAACTCAAGTGAGGAAAATACAGAACATTCTTTCAAACGAATGGGAAGCAAAGGTCACGATGATAGAAGAGGCCAAGGGAGAATCAATGCATTTAATAGCTTCATTATTAGGAAGTCTTTCAAAATATGAAAGCAAGCAGAAATTCAAACATGAATTACATCATATTGATGAAAAGAAGAATAAAGGAGTAGCCCTGAATGCAATAAAAGAAGAAAAAGAGCAGAAGTATGAAGAAGAAATTGATGATGAGGAAATGGGTCTTATGGTAAATTGATTTAAGAAAGTTTACAAGAAGGGTCGAGGTTTCAAATACTTCCACAAAGAAGGAATTACCAACCAAAAGGAAACAAAGGAGCAAATTGTCTACAAAAAATACGGAAAGCTAGGTCACATCAAATTAAAATGCTCAGTATCTAAAGAATAAAGAGAAGAAGAAGAAGAGCAAATACTTCATGAAGAAGGCATTTGTTTCAATAATATGGGGAGATAGCTCTTCTGATGAAGAAAGTGATGGTGAAGAAGTTGCCAACATCTACTTTGTAGCATAATATGTGATGATTTCATACTGAATATAATTTTCTTTCCTTATAAGAGAACATGAATGATTTCATGTAAAAGGACCTTCTTGCTATGTTGTACTATTTATACTCATATCGTTTCATTGCAACATTTTCTAGTAATATGAATCATTATTATTGATAATATTTTGTTAATATATATATATATATTGATAACAAATAACTATGCATTTAAAATGATAAAACAAAAGTTACAAAGTATCGAAGTAATATACAAATGTCTCTTAAAAGGTATTGTAAAGTCCAATAAATATTCGTAATCTGTGTCATTATTTTAACGTTCGATAGTTTGACTAGTTTGTAATGGATAGGAAAACAACTAGGATAATCAACATGATTTTGTCAAAGGATAAAAGCCATTGCTTCTCCAAATGCTTACAGCTTCAATTGGAAGATGCCAAGCTTGATCTAAGGAGCTGGAAACCAACAGTGAAAGTAAAGATTGTTGAAAAAGATTTAATAGAAATCACACTTTCATGGTTGTTAGCCTTAATGAGTTTCAAGTAAACATTCCACTTGCTAGAGCAATTCCATAGGACAGATTTCCAGTTTCTACATTCTATCACTTGCTGTTAAAAAATATCTTCATTCTTTTGTCGTTGTATTATAAATTGATTGATGAGGGCTTGTGCTTTAGCTTGTGCTAATTTAATGACTTGCAATGGATAAATTCTAGAACCTGCATGGCAAATTTTGTTTCTTGCAAGCCATATAGAATCTAAATCAGAAAAGGTAAAAAGGTCATAAAGTTGCTAGGGTCATTTTGGCTCATCAACCATGCAGCTATCCAGACTTGTAATCTTTTATTAAGGTTAGAATCAATCTTAAGATTGGTTTTACAATCAAACCAACAGGCTCCGAAAAAGGGACAATATAAGAAATGATGCTCTAAAGATTCATCATTATCATTACAAAAGGAACATACCTCAGTAGAAACTGAGTGTCAATGATGCAAGAACTGATTAGTTGGCAAGATATATCTAACAATCTTCCACAAGAGTAATTGAATCCTAGGTAGTAAAGACAAGTTCCAAATTAAAGTACATATCTTATTATCTGATTGAATGGATTGCCTAGATGTAACCCCCTGCCGTAATTATATCCTTAATACGCGATTAAAGTGAAATAGAGACCAATAAAAAACAAATAACATTTTACAAACCCATCTACCAGACGGGGTTTTCATAAATACCTTTCGAAATCTAATTTACCTGGTCTCATATTCAATTTCGAATACAATTACATCACGCGGAATATCACATTTATAACAAATCAGAGTACACAAAAATAATCCCGGCAATCCCGGGTTCCATACATTAGCTCAAAGCCTTATAGGGCATATTCGCCCCTACAAGCCCTCATATGGGGATTACACATAGTCTTCTCATCTCCATACATAATCAAATATACATCTATATATACACATCCAAATCCAAATACGAGTATCCAAATATACATCCCAACTATGATAACCAACTACCAAAATCTATAACCCGAAGTAGTCCTCGTCGCCTTTGCCTGTTTGCTCCAACCTCGATCCACTTACCCTGTCTAAAATGTTGGCAAGGGAGGGTGAGATTCGAGAGAATCTCAGTAGGAAACAGATACCTATGTGCATGTATGATATGTGTTTAATGCATGACATGCTTGCAATACATAACTCATGTTCACACAATGACATATCTACGTGCTCAATGTTTCAACAACATACTCATGGCCATAGCATAACTAGAAACAGAGCTACAATCATTCATACATGTTTCACATAATCCAGCAAAGCAATACATGCATCAATACACAAACACAACATCAAAGCATGCAAGAGAGGTAAGTTCCCTACACTTTTCTTTCCACGTATGCTCCAGCTCCGCTTACTCGCGATCCAAACGAATACTGAACCCTATAAACCAAATCAAGGATATAGGGTCAATCTCAATTCCAAATCCTTACGTTTATATCACTTAAAGTTGGTTACCATTCACACCCTTTAGGTGGCTAAAATAAGCTCAACGAAAGCTTAAAGGATTGGGACGTACTAGGTTGGAAATCACCTTTCAAAATCTTAAAATGCTGAAAATGGGGGTTGGCTACAGCCAAGAACCCTCTGGCTGCAGCCAAAACACGCACAGAAGGTTTTTGGCTGCAGCCAAGATTTTCTGGCTGCGGCCAAAACGTGCACAGAAACTTTTGCGCTGCAGCCAGGATTTTCTGCTGCAGCCAAGGAAACTTTGGAAATTCATAACTAATTCCAAAAAAATCAAAATGAGCTGATCCCAAAGCCAAATGAACTAGTTTTAAGTCCTCTTCATAGGAAAAATATGTCTCATTACCAGAAATCACCACACAAATCCAGATTTACACAAAATCCAACATTGCTCCAAAATAGAATCCAGTTTCGACCTCAAACTTTGGGCAGACATAAATCCCAGTTCACAAAACGAAATGACACATATTATATGTCCATTTTGAAGACTAAGATGTGAATTTCAAGACTGGAAAGTTTCAGAATTGTTAGAGACCATTTGCCCATTCAAAAAGCTCACACAAACTGACTGCCCAGAACAGAACCTCAAAAGACAGAATTCCAGTTTTTGCAATTTGGCTTCCAATGGTTTCATTTTCATATCAAACATCATTCTCACACAAAATTTCACAAGGAATCCATTGGAAATACCAAATCAACCAAATTCACATTATATTGACATGTTTCACAATGAATTGCAACATGTCACACAATATCACATTTCAACTCAACATTGCACAACTTTCCATCTCAAGTTCCCAAATCAATTCCAATGACACCAAAACACATTATGGTATCAATTTAACCACAATTCACCATTTACAACACAAAACACATGACAATTCATGCATTTCACAATTCCACCAAAATCAGGGCAAAAACCTAAATTCACAATACTCAACCACAAATCACAAAACTTAGATCAAAAGGCTTCAAATACTCACCTCTTCCTCTTTCCCAAACCAATTCTTTGATTCTTCCATCTTTCCACTTTTGCTCAAGCAACAAAACACCATCAATCAAGAATCTAAAACCATAGAGATGAAGCTCTCATCACTATGAACAACTTTATAGAAGATGATTAGAGCATTTAAGGTCATATAGGACACTTACCATGAACTCCTTTCTTTCTCTTTCCTCCTTAAGCTTAACGAAAATGGAGAATGAAGGAGAGAGATGAAATGAACATAGAACATCAGATTTTTGGCCCCTCACAAGCATGAAAACCGACCTAATAGAGAGAGGGAAAAGGAAAAAGCAAGCTTTGAACATTTGACTTGATCCAAGGGTCCAAAAAGTGCCATGTGTCATGATCTTGCAACATCCTCCATGAGCTCACATAGGCACATGCACACATGATTCCACCCTTTGATCTCTTGCAAAAATCAATCCTAACCATTGATCTTGAAGTTACCAATGAGTTTCCTCTTCGGTAACTGACCAATTGGTCGGTAACTTTACCGTTTTGCCCCTGATTACGGCAATTCCTCTTGAATCACCACCAAACACACCATATCATTCCTTTTCTTCCACAATGCACCCTCCCCTCTATTTTAAGTCAATTTAGATGTTAATCCATAATTGAACTTAAATACAGGATTTCAGTGCTGCTCACAACACATACGAATCACATCGGGTTCCAAATCGCACCATAATCTCCAAAAGGGTTTATTCATCACTAACCACATCCACTTTTGGAGTCATTAACCCTTAATCACAATTTGGGATCTTGCTAAACCGGGGCTTAGCAGTCCACTAATCTCAGGCTTATTCTCTAGCCTCAAGTCTCTAAATTTGGGGTATTACACTAGATGTAGATTGAAGTAGTCAATATCCATCCTAGACATTGTATATTTTTGAATTATGAGCAGACCATTTAATCATATTAGGGGGTCTAGATAAAGGGATTAGGTATTTTAAAATTTCTTGAACCACTTGCCTAAGGTAGAGTAAGGATAATAAATAGATATTCTGTTATTGGTGTAAATGGTCTGTTAAATAGTGTAAGTGTTCACTGTCGTAAACAAGTAATATAGAAGTGAGTAGAGTATCTTTCTCATAAGGATTGATAACTAAGTACCAAAATTAGTAATCTTGATTCCATTAGGTCGATTGATTAGTTGGTGATTGAGATTATAAAATAAAAAAATGATTAAATCTGAGTGCAAATAATATAACAGCAACTATGAGAAAAAACCCTAGTGGTTAGATTTCACTTAACAAATTTTGGATTGAATCACTTATCTATTCTAGTCTAATTTATTCCACATGATTGATAGCTAAGTTTCCCTTATTTAACTACTAGCCTCTTCCAAGGTCAAGTAATTCTATAATTAATTGCTAATCCATTATGATCCTATATGAATTCAAGCAATTAATCATGCATTAAAATTTATAGAACTCATTAAGACCATACAACTCATATGACTATATTTCTATTTCATATGCAAGTTATAGTTTTAATTATAGAGTCTACATACATGCATCTCCTTCTGATCTCAATATACATATTGAAATCATTCAAAAGATGGCCAATCAATTGAAAGCATTAAGAACAATAATTAAAACTCAATCATGAAGAAAACAATTAAAATTAGATTTAATAAGTCAAGATTCAATCCATCATTAGTAAGCTGCATCGTCACACTAGGAAAATGGAAATTTAGCTCATAATGAAATTATAAACAAAACCAAAATAAATTGAAAACTTCATAAACATTGCATAAAACTTGAATATTAAATTCTAAAACATAAATATACAACAACTAGATGGATGAAAATGGAGAAAATCTAGCCGTCCCTTTAGGAGGTAAAACCTTCCATGTAGGTAGCACATATACCATCCATAAAGGAGGACTACCTAAGGCTTTCATGTAGGAGGCATGGAAGAAGCAAAAATAATGCATGAAATTAACTCTAAAATGGTGTATGTGGAGAGGAGAGAAAAGCAATAGATATGAAATAGCATGTCCCATTTGTGAGGGAGGGGATGGCTATATATAGGGAAGAATGGAGTTGGTAGGATGGTAGATGGAATTATAGATGGAATGGTAGATGGAATGCTAGATTAAATGGTATATGCAATTTCACATTTTAATCTTCATGAAAGTTATAGCTCTGGATCTTAGCTAGAAGACGCAAGTGAAAACTCCTCATTTCAATATTTGTAGCTCCAGTTATGGTCAAATTAGTGGGCAATGGTTAGACTTTGATAAATTCACGTTCTCAACTTCCAAGATAGAACTGGGTTTTGGCGTCAACATAAAAGTTGTAGAGCTCTTTCTTAGCTTTTTATCCTTACAAAGAATGTCCCTATCTGACATCTAGAGCTATAGATATTGCTTGAAAACTGAAAAAGGGTATGATTTAGTATTTTTTAAGAAATTTTATTTTATGCCCAAATCTTTATTTATTTATCAATTACATCCAAATTCATTAAATTGAGCTCAAATATCAACCACAAAATTATCATATAAGGGAAAAAAATATGTAAATATTTTACTTATCACATTCCAAGATCCCTTATGGCATAATATAAGGCCAGATACCCGAAGATGAGGGTATACCAGACCACAATGTTACAGAGCCCACCAAAGCCAACTATTAAGACATATAGAAGAACCCTCACCCACTTGCCAGGTAAGATGGTTAGTGAAAATATTACCCACTTTAAGAATGTTTTGCCAAATGTATGAACTATTATAAGTGAGTATAAATATCTAGTTATACTCTAGATCCAAATATTTTTGTAATATTAGTTTACTGAGTAAAGAATACTTGTTAGATATGACTCGCTACAAATGCTTTGCTAATAGTGCAAAATTAAAAGATTCTACTTGGACAAGTTGGAGAATGCAATTTACTTTGGGAAGGAATAATTCATCCCATCAGAGAAAATGAGCCTGGTTTGAAGATTCCGTTCATCCCTAGAAGAAATATGCCATCTTTATTTTTATTGCATAACATAATTTAGAAGAGAACTTGAGACAGGAAAAGGGATATACCAGTAAGGATGAAAAAGAGCTTTATCAAGACTAACGGATCTGCTTGTGATAGCAAATTACCCTTCCATCTTGCAAGATGTTTATCAAGTTTCTCTAGGACCTCTAAACATTTCCTTTGTTTTGATTTGGGGTCATCTACATAGGTACCTAGACATTTCCTAAAGCGTGAATGAAATGTGATTTGCGGTAAATCAAATAACCTATGCTTCATTTGATGAGAGACCAAGGTACTACATACCAAACATGATTTTTGATAATTAATGTGTTGACTCAAGCTAAGGGAACATCTTCAAAGTAATGCCTTGACAATATGGCAATCATTCTCTGTAGCTTGGTAGAGCAGACGAGTGTTATCAGCATACATCAGGTGGGTTAACAACATTACATTGTGAGATATAGAAATACCCTTCCACCAATTATTAAATATTCTTCAAAGAGCCTCTCCAATTATATATATTGTTCAACATGGATTTCTCTTTGGGGATCCCAAAGTTAGTTGGGGATCTAGTTTCTTTCTACTTTTCTAGTCCTTATCCATCCTTTACCCCAAAACTACATCATTTTTGGGTAAAAAAAACCAAGTGAATCACCTTTTTTTTTAAAAAAAGAGCATCTGGCACTCTAAAATAATTTTTCAGTGTCTTGATTTATTTTTTACTACACTAAACATCCTAAAATATTTTAAATGGCACCTGTAAGGCTCTTAACTTATTTCCACATTTTTCAGAGAGTTTGCGCACAATTCTGTGGGCACACAGAAATAGCATGAAAATACTAATATAAAGTACATGATTATATTACAGAAATTCTCCACAGGGTTGAAAAATATATACACATCCTCAAAATTTGTAAACTTACTGGAACTGGTACCCTCAATCGTCGGTATTTATGGTTTTGCTCTTGGAGCTGATAGCTTTTACTGAAATATTTTTAGATATTGAAAAGGGTGAGATTTGAATGAATCTCAGTAGTAACATGCAGTCAGTCATATAAAATGCGACAAGTAAATATGCCAAGTGCCATATAATGCAATAGAATAAATACACTGTAAAACTCATAATCATCGGAATGTGCACATGTGTTCAGGGCCAACTACTATTAGAACTTTGAATTTTCCGTACCTCAGCTAGGCTCAAGACCATAAAATATGCAATGTACCCTCTTGGTGCTGTATCTCAAATGGATCTACTTTTGGGGCCGTTGGGGTACTTGTACTTTCCCCCCCGAATGGTACTTGTGCTTTTCCTGTCCCAGTTAGAGAGTATATTAAAAATATCAGAGAAGATGTCATACATAAAGCATATAAATAATTATATAGTTTATGAAAGATAGAGTTACTACTTGGAATTGTCCTTTCCTGCTTTACTATTGTTCAATATCTTTGATCGAGCTCGAGCTATTGATATATCCTAAAATTCCAAATGTACAAGAATTGAGTTATTACACATTCATGTATTATTCTAAAATCACTTTGTTGGTTATCTTAGCTTAAAACAACAAAATTACTAAAATGCCCATAGGGACTGAGTCCAAGTCCCTTTATACCTGATCTAACTATACTTTTCCAAAACTTATGACCCAGGCTAATCCTATACAATTTTGCATGTAGAATCCATTTTTGACCTTAGAATTGTCAAATTCATGCCCAAATTACATATTTACCATTTACAGCCACAAAGTTAGGGTTGTCATTTCATACCCTAAAGCCTTCATACTTCATATTATACATGTTCTATACACAATTTTCCATTCTAAACCCAATGGAATCATCAAAAACACCAAAATCTAGTCCAAACACTACTAAAACAAGTCTAAATGAAATCTAGAATTAATTGGGAAAAATTGGAAATTCATATTCTATTCCATAAACACCTTTTTATACTAATCACTTGTGTAACCACTTAATCACACTTCCCACATGATTAATCCAAGATTTGGGTAGCACCTGCTCTTAGGGTTTGGGCATCCCAATTATTAAAACAAGCCAAGACAAGCCACAAAAATAATCACAATAACATCAACGACCTTGAATCATCAAGAAAGCAAGGTTTTATGGCTTTACCTCTTGTCCTCCCTTTCTAAGCTCCAGAACCGCCACCTCTTTCTCCTTCTTACTCTTGATTTTGTCTTGCTACATAGGTTATTCAAGATGTCATAGAGATTTGAGAGATTCCCATGAATTTAGAGACAAAGCTACATGAATTTTGTGCCTAAATTCACCTAGATGGCTTCTTGAATGACTTGAGCTTTCTCTTGGCTCATGTTTTCCCTAAGCTCTCTCTCTCCTCTTTCTCAAATCTAGCCAAAATAATGGCCAAAGGAAAGATGTAGAAGCTCTTAAAAATATCCTATTGCCCCTCTTTGGATATTAATATTTAATTGTTATTAAACATATGCCATTTGCTTTATATCATTGTCTTTTCTCTTTCCTTCCTTATGCTATATGAATATGGATGGCCCTTTTAATTCAAATCATCATCTTTTCAATATTGACCAAAAAATTGCCCTTAAAAGAGATGAAAGTTTAGAACTAGTTGACACCCAAGAGGGGGTTGAATTGGGTGTAAGATAAAAAGCTTAAGTACTTTGAAAACCTTTCCGCATCTTAGTAGAAGCAGTAAATATGAAAGAAACAAATCATAAATCAATAATTAGATAAATAATGTATGCCGAAAATATAAGAGCTTAGGGAAGAGAATATGCAAACTGTGATTTATCTTGATTTGGTCCAATCTGCAATGACCTAGTCTAGTCCCCAGGCTCCTTATGAGATTTTCAAATCCATTATCTCCTTGTTTAATCTAGGCACAAGAAAAGCCTTTACAACCCACAAGTTTAGCCGGGCATGTAACCCCTACCTTACAAATTGTAATTAATATTTGAAAATGCGTAATTAAAATGAAATAGAGACCAATGAATAGTAAAACCCATTTTCAAACCCATCTCCACAGTGGGGTTTTCACAAATAGTATTCGAAATCCAAATAGCCTGGTCTTGTATTCATATTCCGAATATAATTACCCTGTGCAGTTCAATCACATTCATTATATATATATATATATCAGAGTGTACAATAAAATTCCCGGCCAATCCTGGGTTCCATTCATTAATTCAAACTTTACAGGGCGCATACGCCCAATACAGCTTCTCATACAGGGGACTACATAATACATTTCCACAATTTATCTTTCAAATACAAATACATATCCCAACTATACAATACTCCCAACTATGGTAACAAACTATCAACTAATACTCCTAACTAGGAAACTAACCCGTCCTCTGTCACTTATATTTCCTTCGAATCGCTTGCCCTGTCTGAAAGGTTAGTCAATGGAAAGAATGAGATTTAAAAGAATCCTAGTAGTAACAAACCGCTCATACCATATATAATCACATAGCATACAGGCATATCATGATGCAGCATAGCAGCACAAATAGCCTTTCGACTCACATAGTCAATCCCAAGAAAACTACTGCCTTAGCGGGACAGTCCTCTGCCAAAGGAACCCCCATGCGGCCGCAGGTGAAAGACACACAAATACACAAGCTTCGCAGTATCCACAACATTACAAAATAATGATAAAACATATGCATTTACATATACTATAAGGGAAGAGTCACTACCATATTCTTTCCATGTGTGTTCCGGCACAAGTAGATCATGACCAGGGAAAATACTGAATCCTGACAATCAAATCAAGAACATAGGGTTATTCCCCTTTTCAATTCCTTAACTTCAAACACTTAAATTTGGTTATCATTTAACACCTCTAGATGACTACTAGAAGCCTAAACACATTCCTAAAGGATTGGGAGAAACTTTACAAAAGATCCCCTTTCAGAAGCAAAACACTAATTTTTTGCTAATGCACTCAAGTGATGGATGATGTACTCGAGTGATGGATGACTTGCACTTGAGTGAGGACAGTTTACTCATGCGAGTACTAGACAGAAAGCAACAACAAAGACAGAAGGTGATCATTGTACTCAAGACACCAACATAACACTCGAGTGATGGCCTCAAACTCGCTCGAGTCCTACAGAGTGAAGCACAGAAAGTGACTACCCAAGAGCAACGAAATCCTTGAAGAAGAAAGTACACTCAAGTGATGACCTTGAACACTCGAGTGACACATTAAAACTTGCAAATGGCTATGAGTGTTACCCCGAGAAGCAGCTTCATAGTGCCAAAATGCACACACACTCGAGTGATAACCCACTTCACTAGCAGGTGAGGAAATACACTCTTGCTTTTTGGCATAGAAGTGCAATAAAAAACTGAAGGGAAAAGAAGAAATATGATGCTGCACTCGAGTGAGACCCCCGTTCACTCGAGTGAGGCTCTATTAGAAGCCAAAACGTAGCAGATGATAGAATTTTCCCTAACTTCCAACATATGTTTCCAATGGTCCCAGAATTCTAACCCAAAGCTACACCCACATAACTTTACACAAGGAACCCATTGGAAACCTCAAAACACCCAAAATCACATCACAATGACATTTTCCATATTGGTCACACTTATTAAACACATTACCCAATTACACCACTTTTGCTTCTAATGTTCTAAATCAACCCCAATGGCATCAAAACACAACATGACACCATTTTTACCACAATACACGATCCCATTCATCATTTTACAATTACACTAAATCAAAGAAAATTCCATAATTCACAAAACTCAACCAAAAATCACAATACATATATCAAAAGGCATCAAATACTCACCTCTTCCTTTTCCTCTTCCTCAAGCTTGTTTCTTGATTCTTCATCTTTCTATTTTTTCCCAAACTCTCAAAAACCTTCTTTCACAAATCTAAAACCATAGAGATGAAGCTCTCATCATTATGCACAATATTAAAGAAGAGTGTTTGAGCTAAAGAAGTTATCTACCAAGTCAAAAACTCACCTTTCCATTTCTCTCTCATCCTTGTGCTTAGGCATCCATGGAGATGAGAGGAGAGAGAGATATGAGATCAGTTTTTGGATCCCTAAAGAGCTCTTGACTGACCTAAGAGAGAGGAAAGAAAAATGAGAGGTTTGAACCTTTGACCAATCTAATGGCTCAGTGGTGACACTTGTTAAAATCTTTGAACACCTCCACGAGCTCACATAAACCCACTTACACATGATTCCACCCTTTTTAATCTCATAACAATGAATCCTAACTATTGATCTCCAAGTTACTAATGAGTTTGCTCCGTGATAACTAACCAATTGGCCGGTAACTTTCCCATTCTGTCTCTAATTATGGTAATTGCTCTTATATCATCACCAAACACATTTTTCTCATTCCATCACACTAATCATGTGCCCTCCCCTTTTCTTTAATGCATTTTAAGATTTGTCACACAATTAAGCTTAAATACAGGGTTTGGGCACTACTCATAATACATTCACATCACAACTTATATCGTATTCTCTAAAAGTGTTAGTTTAACGATAATCACATCCACCTTTGGAGTTGTAATCCCTTAGTCAAATTTTGGGATATTACAGGGCACTTGTGAAGCCTTTTACAAATCTCTCACTAAGTTACTCCCTCTTATACACCATAAGGATATAATCGAGTTACTCACCCTTAAATACCGTAAGGATACAACTTTGATGATGAAAGATTATAATCAATCTTCTCTCTCAGAAGTGAATAAGATGAACATTGAAGTACAATACAAATAATCACTCTCTTAAATTTACTGATATAGAAAGTAGATAAGAACAGAGAGTAGTTAGATCGGAGTGGATGATTTATGATCTTAGCATATTTTTCATTATAGTTGTTTTCTTGAATCTTATGCAATTATAGTTGAGTAGGATATGACCGTTGTGAGTATTTCAACCTATCTGTTGAGTCTCGTTGCTTTGTTTGACCATTAGCTTGAATTTGAAAACTAGCTATCACGAACATTGAAACTTCACTTCTGTAAAGTCATCTTTTGTCTCTTCACATCATCTCTTCATTGTATTCCTGGTGAAATACATTAAACACTAATACAATAAAGTGTTAGAATGATTGGAAGCAAGAAGAGTGAGTTTCATAATCATTCCCAAGATTTTCAGAAACTTCAGAACGTTGTCAGTCGCATTACTTGAGTAATCCCTTGAGTAATTCTTTCTTTTTCAATTCAGATTACTTAAGTGCTCCCTCGAGTAATGTCGTTCAAATCTTGGCTGAGAGCTACTACTTCTTTTCGTAATTGATTACTCAAGTGATCCCTCAAATAATAGTCATTTTCTTTTTTGATTACTCAAGTGATCCCTCTAGTAATCTTTCCATTTTAATTCTAAACATGGTAAATAATATATCAACCGAAAGCTCTTTCCATATACATTCCAATGCAACAAGAATTAGCTCTAAACTCATTGTATTCATAAAGTTATGATCAAAGAGTATCTACTGTTCTTGACAGTCTTCAAAGTTTCCAATGTCAACTTCCAAAAGGTATAACTCTTAGAATATAACTTCAAATATGACAAACTACCTATCTATGGAAAGCTCTTTGAGTCTAGTTTAATATGGCACTAGTTTCGTCTCAATCTGCTGTGTAGTTTGAGAGTTTTGTCCAAACTACAGAAGCTATTCTAGAATATGATGCTAATTTGAGTGTTAACTTCAATAGATCATATTTCCCTCATCTGAACTACTTTGAATGTGATATTAGTGTGTATTATTTTTGTTGGGAGTTTAGTTTCATATGCTTATTTCAGCACATTTCAATTTGTGGTTAGAGAGATATGCTCAAAATATCGAACCTTTGTCTTGCTGCATGAAAACAGAACACATCAGACTTCACATTAGTCCAGGGGTCACTAGAGTAATTCTGGGTCATTACTTAAAGGATCCTTCAAATAATCACCTTCAAAATGAGGTATTGGCAAATTACTCAAGGGATTACTCGAGTAATCACCTCTGGAGGGAGCATAACTTCTATATAAGTCATTTTAGCATCATATCGACCCCTTCCAACTTTCGTTTGACTATAGAAACCTCTGATATCACTTCTAATAGCTTGGATCTTGATATTCCCATTAGATCTTGAAGCTATCCTTCTTTCTTCTTCTTTCTTCAATCTCTTTCTTCTTGTTTTCCTACTTGATGATCATTTTTCATAACTCAACTAGATATCTTCTTGAATTAATGATCATTCTTCATAACCCAACTCGATATCTTCTTGAAGATCTTCAATCTTCTTCTTTCTTTGTTTGACTAATTCGATATCTTCTTGAATTGATGATCATTCTTCATAACACAATTAGATATCTTCTTGAATATCTTCAATCTTCTTCTTTCTTTGCTTGACTAGTCTATAAGATATGCAACATTAAATGTAGTAGTTAGTCAATGTAGAAGATAAATATATTATGCAAACTTTTTGCTCTTACTTGACATCTATATTTGACATAATCAAAACTCATTATATCTAACAAAAAGGGCTTCTTGAATTATCCCAAATTTTCCTCCTCAAATAATAATATTAATATGTGAATTAGCATGAGATAATTAACTTTTTGGCTTCTTCTGTTTTCTCTTGCTCTAGTTGGACGAAATATTTGGCCCTAGGAAGAGATAATTAGCTCTTCAAATATCTCCTTCCACCTCCTTGAAATATATTTGTTTATTGCATTTAAACACATGTTATTACTTTTGACTTTTCAACTTATTTTACTTGGCTTAAAATTGCTCCATCGTGATTAAATGTGAGCCAAGTATTAATTCCCTCGCTCCCTTCCTTGTTTGGACATTTCACACACAAGAAAAGGGAAAAATATGTGTTGTGGATTTAATTTAGCCAAATGACTATTTTGCTCATACATTTTTGTCATTGCCTTATTAATTTCGCACCTTGCTAAAACTGATAGAATTTCATCAAATTTTGAAATTTATATCTTTATTTGTAGATATCCAATTTTAGTTGTTCCAAAGGCTATATGACCCTTATTAAGTCTATTCTTAAGGAAAAATATTTCCTTTAGCCAACTGGATGCACAACATTCTAGAATTATCATTTTTTGGACACTGCTATAGAAACTTGCCAGTTTCACTTGGTTAGCTTCAAAAATATATAACTCTTTGTGTACATCTCTAAATGACTTATATGACCTATAAAATTAAAGTCTGATAAGTCTAATTTTATTCTGAAAGATTTCACATTTATTGAACATCATTTGATTTTCCAAAACCATCACACAACCAGAATGCCATGCAGGTAAAATACACTGGCAGCAAATCCACATTTTACAATTTGTGTTCCAAACATAATCATGTTGTGTGTGACTACTTATTGCATTGTTTTGCCATTTCATGTGCTCTTTAATTCACTATTTTATTCCCTTTAATATAAGGAATTTTGGTGACTAAAATTTGAGATGTTATAGCATCCCAATATCTGCCACTTAGTTCACTGAAATATTTTTTACTTGCACCAAATATTGTAAAATAAGTTTGAGTGCATCTAGCACCTAAAATATCTTGAATGATTGAGAAAATTACTTTAAGTTAAAATTTAAACTAAAAATTACTTTTAAATATACAACGTATTAATGAAAAAATATTGTGAACTGCCTATTTTGTCCGAGCTCCAACAAAAATTTAAAATTAACAAAAAAACAAAAAAAAGAAAAGAAAATCCTCTCATTTCCTATTGATGATGATCGGTGTACAAATGGACAATTATCATTCTTGTGGATGATGATTGTGGTCCAATTGACAATCATCATTGAAGGAAAAATTAACAATAAAAAAAAAAAGAAGTCCTCTCATTGATGAGAATTAGTGTCCAAATTGGCATTGTCATTAATTAAGAGAAAATAAAAAACATAAAAAGTATATAAAAAATAACTCTCATTCATACGTTTAAATTAAGAAATTGCTTGTAGGGAAAATATAAGAAAACAAATAAAAAAAGAAAATTAAAATTAAAACTTTTCTTATTTATATTTATAGGTTTAAATTAGAAAATTACTTGTGGGAAAAATAATAAAAAATTTAAAAAATTTAAAAAATCTTTTATTGATAGTGATTAGGTCAAGCTAGGAAGTTTAATTAATGGAAATACAAAAAAATAAAAAATGAAAAAAAAAAGCTCCATTGATTGTGATTAGATCAAGCTAGAAAGAGCATTTATGAAGAAAACCCTACCTTGAGACTATAAATAGGGGAGCAAGGGTTGAAGTAAGACACAAGAATTTTGGGAGAAAAGAGAGGCAAGGCAGAGAGCTAATTTTATTTTATCATTTCATTGCTCATACATAGTTCTCATGGGGAAGGGTAGTTGACATAAGAGGTCATCCCATTTTGCTTTGTCCAAATAAGGTCTTAATATTCTTGCCCAAGCCAATGAACATTTCTAGTTAGAGATAGAGGCATACCCATTTAAGTATTGGGCAAATCCTTATATGTAAGGCTTGCAAGAGTTTTATTGATTTTCCATTTACTTGACTTACACTCATTGCTCTTTGATTGTGATTAAATTCGCATGCTCTTCTTTTATTTGTTATAATGTTCAGCCACTTGTATAGGTCATATGTTTGACAAGCCACTATAACACCCTTATCTTATTTCTATATTTCTCTGAGTGCTTACTAGCAGTTTAGTGAGCAACACAGGAATAGCGTAAATACAATGATAACAAGTACATGATTACATTACCAGTTTTCCCTATAGGGTTTAATATATACTATTACAGACCTTGAAATAATAAAATGTCTTCGGATAACCGAAATCTTCTCTCAATCTTGACTAGAACCTTCAATTACCAGTAAATACAATTATGCCCTCAGAGCCATTTTCTGCTGCAGCAACCTTTACAAATTTATGGAAATGGTGAGATTCGAGAGAATCTCAGTAGTAATATACAATTAATCATATAAAATACAAAATTAAATATGTCATGCTCCATGTTATGCAACAAATTAATAATAATACCATGGCATGTATACATGAGTTAGGGGCTCAATCCCCCACTATCCGTAAACCTCGGTTGGGATCTTGCTCAACAACCAGGTAAATGTGCCTACTCGCACTAACTACCCCTTCTTAGCAAAACCATGTTCATTAATTAAATTATAAAAGATGGCATACACAAACATATAAATATTGGCATAGTATATGAAAGATAGAGTTACTACCTTAAACCCCTTTTGTTCGTAAACTATTCCTTGAATTTTGTTCTAATGGCTCAAGCTATCAATCCGGTCCTAAAATTTTAAATGTATAAGAATTAGGTTATACCTATTCATGTACTACTCTAAACTCTTTTAAACTCATTTTATTGGTTATCTTCATTCAATGCTGCCAAATTACTAAAATCCCCTTGAGACACGTCCAGCCCCTTTTTACCCAGTCCGATCATACTTTCTAGAAATTTTGACTCCAGCTATTCTTACATAGTTTTGCATGTAGAATCCATTTTTTACCTCAGTTTTCATAAAATTGTTGCCAAATGACAATTTTGCCCTTGACAGCCCCTACTTAGGGTTTTAGGGGTATTTTCGTAATTTCACTTTCTAAGGCTTTTCTCACAAAGTGTTCAACATAAACCCTACATAATTTTCCCTCCTGAACACCATGGAACTATTAAATTAACAAAATTCCACCTCTAACCCCCTAAGCTCTTCTTGGCTGAAAATTATGCACAAAAAGGGGGAATATGATTTTTGAAACCCAACATCTAAAGCTTACTCCTTTTTTACTCCTAATCACTTCTTAGACCATTTAAACACATACTAAATAAGATTTGAGAAAATTTGGGTAGTATAACTCCTTAGGGTTTACACTTTCCAAATTTACAAAATCAACAATAAATCACCAACCAAGCCACGAATAAGAACAACAACAATATGCCAAAAGATTTGATGTTTTTGAGGTTACCTTTGATTCTTGGACTTTCTTTCTCTAAAACCGTCCTCCCTCCCTCCCTCTCTCAAGAAAGGAAGCTAAATCACATGAACAAGAAGACTTACCTTTGAATTTTTAACCCCCTTGCTCCTCCTTCTCTCTAGTTTCTCCTATGCTCTCTCTCTTGCTTGGCATGCAAATGGGCAAAGAAAGATGAAGCATAGGCTTTAAAAATATCTCACAATTTCTCCTGAATTAATATTATCACAAAATAAGATTTATGACATATGTACTTGGCTTTATCTTATATGACACTTTCTCTTTCTCTTGTCCATGATGCCATCTTAAATGAGGAAAGGAAAATGAGATGATAGAGCTTTTAATATCTCATTCTCTCTCTTTTACAAATATGTTTATTTAAATAGATTTTTATGACAACTTTAGCTTTGCGTTATTTCTTAATAACTCTTGTCATAAATTCCCTTCTATTTGGACCAAATTTGCTCCTCCTTGCTTGGCCCAAGTTCATGCCTAAGGGTCCCTTTTTAACACCAAATTGGGCTTCAATTCCATTAGTCTAACTACATGTACACATATTGTATTTTATTCTTAACTAGCATGTGCTCAAACTTCAACAATTATAATTTAATCTGTTGCCTTCAGATTGAAGGCAATGAAACCATACTGAAACAAATATCCACCAATTAATGAAAATATAGGCTTTTACTTTATTCCACAATTTACACTATTGTCATTACATTTTTTCCCAAATTCACAATAATTGGCCATCTTGGTAGATTTTTTGACAAAAATTTGAAAAATCATAACTTTATTTGTGGAACTTCATTAGAGTAATTATAAAGGCAATGAAACCCTTATTGAGCCTAGTTTCAAGAGAAAATAGTCTTTAGCCAACTGGAAGCTCAAACTTCCCAGAATTTAAATCTTTGGATGTTGTCACAGAAATTAGTCAGTTTCACTGCGTAAACTTTAAAACTTCATAACTCTTTGTGTACAACTCCAAATAATTCATAGGACCTATAAAATTTAATATGAGGATATCTACTTTCATCTTAGAAAGTTTCATTACATTTGGACTTGGTTTGACTAACGAAATGCATTGCACAACAACACTGCCTCACTGGAACCAATGAAACAACATGCACTTGCAACTTCAATAAATTTCATTTTTGTATACAAATTTCTCATACTCTTTAATTCACCATTTTTTCCCATACTCTTTAATAGATTTGGGACACCTGATAAACTGGGGCTTAGCAGTCCATTTAATTCAGGCTTTTTCTCTAGCCTCCAATCCCAAAATTCGAGGATTATAGCCATTATGCTTTTTTTAGATGGTTCTTTTCTTTGTATCACCTACTTTAATATATTAGCATTATTGGATGTGTCAAATCCAAGATCAAGAGTTATGTGGACTTGCTTTCCATTATCTTTAAGTTACCTTATGTATTGTTGCTGGACGTGTGGCATTTGTATCAAGAGGTATGCGTTGCCTTTTCTTCTTATGGTGCTAGGGGCCTTGCTTAATAGATATATGTAATGTGATTGTAATTGCCCTTATTTATTATGTGGGTCTATTACCCTATCTCTTTTTGTAGTGGGACTCAAAGTATAAAAGGTACACATCCTTACCATGTATGTATTGATTTTCTTGCCTTCTTGGACTTTCGCCATTGAATGATATGATGAGAATGCAATTCCTTATTGGCTTGATGTATCCTTTTTCCCCCCTCTCACAAATAAAAAGTTTCAAAATAAAAAAAAGAGAGGTTCTTTTCTTAAAATAAATGAATTAGGTTTTATATGAGAAAATAAAGAAAATTCTTTTTTAAAAAAAATAATAATAAAAAACACAAACCAAACAAAAAATATTTTTTCCAAGTAAATGAAACAAATTTTCCTAAAATACACAAATTAAGCACCACACCTTTCTCCCCCTAACGAATTACATGGTATTTGATCCCTCTAAGGGTAAGTAGGCCCTAGGTTTTCATCCTAGGTCAAGTCCAATAATGTAAATAATTGATATTTATTTTTATTTTTGTAGATATTTTAGTTTTGGGTAATTATGATGAAATTTTTGTTAGTGCAAGCGTTTAACCCAAGAGGGGGTGAATTAGGTGATACTAGAAATTTCGTTGTATATAATAAAATTGACAAAATATTTAAAGCAATTGAGAGTAAAGAGAAATATCACCAAAGTGTACACCAGGAGTTATACTGGTTCGGCCACAACCACTTTGACCTACGTCTAGTCCTCAGAGCGTCTCTAAGAGTTTCATATATTCTCCAAGATTCAGTGGGTTATTGGCACCTCAGTACACAACAAGTTCCTTCACCTGGACACTCGTTCCCCCTTACACGTTGTAATCAAATCCCCAAGTCAAGGTTCCATAACCTTAAGTTGTCTCAATAACAAATATTGAGTTTGTAATGAAAAACTCTCTCACAGAGCAAATATATAATCACTGAAGTACAATGAATAAGTATAAGAAAACAAAGCACTAAGAGTGTATTGATTAGTGTATGTTCGTGTGTTCTCAGTTCTTATTTTCTGCTCTTTGAATGCTCTATATATATAGATGATTTGTAGTATCCGTTGGAAGAAATTCAAACATGTCCGTTAGAGTCGCGCAGCAACATTTGACCATTCTTCAAATTTTGAAAACTATCCGTTTGCGGTAGGTAGTGGTAGGTGAATGTTCAGACTTTTATTTGACTTTTCACTTCTGGCATTATCTCTTCATTGTTTCTTTGCAAATGTGCTTAGAATACTAGAACAATGAAGAGTTAATCATATTGATAACAAATCAATAATTATTCAATTACTCGAGTGGCTACTTGAGTGATCATGTTTGTTACTCGAGTAGTCTCTTGAGTAAACCTATCAAAAATATGGCAGTGAGTAATTCAACATTTTACATAAGATATTACTCGGGTAAGACATGGAGTGAGATATATCACAAACCTTGGAAATACTTGATTATTCGAGTAGTTAGTCAAGTGACCATGTCTTTTCCTTATGAGTTACTCGGGTGCTTCATCAAATAAGCCTATTACTCGAGTGGTTTCTTGAGTGGCCATGTTGTTTCCTTAAACCTTACTCAAGTGACCCCACGAGTAAATTCCAAATAACTCTACAGATTACTCGATTACTCACTTGAGTTATTGCATCAAATTCTTGGCCGAGAGTCCTTGTTCTTTGTTTACTGATTACTCGAGTGACCCCTCGAGTAATGCTTCAAATAACTCTGGAGATTACTGAAGTACTCGAGTAATGTCTTTTTCTCACCTAGCTACTTGAGTAATATGTTGCATTTCTTGGCCGAGAGCTACTGGAAGATTTTTGACTTGGTTACTCGAGTGGCTACTCGAGTAATGCATTTTTCTCAAGTGTTACTCGAATGGTTACTCGAGTAAGGGTCTATATAACTTTACAGATTACTCGAGTGGTGATTCGAGTAACATCTTCCAAATTTTTGCAGTGCTTTCGAAAACATTTTCATTTGACATTACTAGAGTGCCTACTCGAGTAACAATATTCCTTACTCGAGTAGTTACTCGAGTAAACATAGACAAAGACTGCTATTGAGGTTTTTCCTTTGTTTTTTCTCTCAGATCTTCTTCATTACTCCAGTGCTTACTTCAAGTAATGCTTTGCCATTTATTTACTTTGTTCAAATTCATTTGTTATCATATCCTCTTTTATAATTAGTCCAATCTTTGTTATCATCAAAACATATGGGATCTAACAATTTTAAAAGGCCATATTTATTTTTAAATAATTAACTTAGGGTAACCATTCTCATGAATGGGTGTTGTGGGGTAGCCTAACACCTTCCCCATGCACAATCAACTCTCGAACCCTAAATGGTTTTTGTAGATCAGTTTCCATTTTTAAAAAAGGTTTCCAAAATTATCCTCTTCCAAAGTTTTGGTGGCGGCTCCATATTTTCCAAATTTCAGGTGCTACAGCTTAGCGACTTTACTAAGGACTATTTGAGAGTCAAGCCTATTTAAGTTAAGTGTTTAAAAAATAATTTATCCTTTATTTTATTTTAATTACCCTTTTTTTCCTTTTTTTTATTACTTTTTTTTATTTATTAAATTTTTTATTCATTCATTTATTTATTCTTTTTCTCTATCTATCTTATAATCTGCTTAGCAGATGAGGGTTGGGTAAAAGTTATATGACAGGTTGGTATGCTATCTACAAACACTGAATAGATACTCTATTCTCCTCACACACATTTTGGGCCCTATACTCAAGTCTGTGAGTTCCTTAAGTAAGCGAAAGTTTCTAGCAGTCTCCCTATGGGGTTTTTAGAACCCCCTAAGGTTATTGTGAAGACCTCATCTTAGCTGTTACTCATTTGGTGAGGTTGATCCTTGTGGGGTTTTTAGAACCCTCTGAATGTAAATTTCATTAAATGTGGTCTTCATCTTTACCATGGGGGCAGTTAGGAGACCTTTATCTGTGAGAATTAGAACCACCTTGAAACTATTACACCTATTAGTGGAAATTATTGACCCACCTAATTAACTAGTACTTGCCTTTCTTAGGATAGATACCCCAACCTAGGGTTATTCCTAAAATAGGACACTGGAGGGCATATATATTTATTGTTGATAATCTTTATTGTCATCCATGCATAATCAATGAAACCCCTAGGACTAAGTGACTAATTGTCACTTCACCTGAGTATGTATCTAGCATCACTCCACATAAAGATACATCACAAGGACGATGTATGCATTAGATAGCCAACCTTAGTCTAAGGGTCTATGACCTTAAAAGATCATGATCTCATCATATCAATCATGTTAAAAAATATCTCAATGAGAGATAATCCTTTAGGATTCATGAGGTATCATTACATCATTCATAGGCATTTCAGCTTCATTTTGATATAGGCCTTGGACATAACAATCATTTTAAAAAACCCTTAGCCGTGTAATAACTTGGTTATTCGCAGGTTAATGAGCACTTCATCCTCCCTATAAGGTAATGGATCTCTTAAGGAGGTGAAGTTCTTTTTATATGTCCATCACCCATATTAAGGCTATAAAGCATATGTAATCATCTTCATGGCATGCATTTGGAAATACTTTCTGACTCTTCCTTCTCTTGTCTTCAATAAAGGGCAAGCAAGTTATTCAACAACTAAAAATTTGGCACAAAGGTTAAATGGCACAAAAACTAGGTTTAAATCAAGTTCTTACATGAAAGGTGTATAGAAGGAAAGACATCAGACTAATTGCATGAGTAGAACCACTTGAAGGCCTAATTCGACTAAGTCGCCACATTCAAGGTTTGGTCAAATTGGGCTTTATGAAGAAGTATAGAAATATCATTGATTTATTACATGTTCCTGTGCATACTGATGCTATCATAGAGTTAGGCTAGTATTGGGATGCCTCTTTAAGATGCTTCACTTTCTTTGATTTTAAACTAGCCCCAACCTTTGAGGAAAACGGGGAAATCCTTAGGATGCCAATTAAGAGGAATAATAAGATCTACCATCATCCTAGCCGGCTACCTTCTTAGGGAGGAATAGCGAAGCTGTTAGGGTTCACATAGAAGAAGTGTAAGCCCCCCATCGTAATTATTATTCAAAATACGTGATTAAAATAAATTAGAGGCCATCGGATAAACAAAACTTATTTCCATTCCCTATACGTCAGATAGGGTTTTCACAAATACCTTTCGAAACCTAATAAACCTGATCTCATATTCATATTTCGAATACAATTACACGCAGTGCACCTAATAACATTTATATATCATAGCACACAATATAATTCCTGGCCAACCCGGGTTCATACCTTTACTAGGGATTTATAAATGCCCATTAAGGGGATTACACAATATCCTTTTAAATACACATCCAAATATACATCCCAAATACATATCCGAAATATATACAAAAATCCCAACAAACATTGATAACTAACTACCAAATCAAATATTCATAGGGGGTCTTTGTCACCCCTGGTTGCTTGTCCCGTCCTCAAGCCTCTTGCTGTCTAAATTGTTGGTAGGGGTGAGATTCGAGAGAATCTCAGTAGGAAAACAATACCAATATGTATGTAAGATAAGTGTTTAATACATGGCATGCTTGCATTATATAACTCATACTCACACAATGACATATTTGCAAGCTCAATGTTTCAAACAACATACTTATGGTCATAGCATAAACATAAACATAGCTTTAATCATTCATATACGTTTCACATAATCAAGAAAAGCAATAACATGCATCAATACACCAACACAAATATCAAATATATGTAGGAGAGGTAAGTTCCCTACCATAACCCTTTCACGCCTCGAAACGTGTGCCTCATAAAGCGTGCAAACAACTGGGCTAAAAAATTGGTCCTACAATGCCAATTGTACCGTTTAGACACTTCCATAGTGTTTTTTAGGGTTATATGAGTCTATTATGAAAATTTACTAAAATGCCCCAGGGACCTGGCCCGGCCCCGCCTTACCCGTTCCAACTGTACTTTTCCTGAAATTTTGACATGGGCTATTCTGACATATTTTCACCCAAAGAATCCATTTTCAGACTCAAAATTCTCAAATTCAATGTCAAATTAAAAAATTACCCTTGACAGCCCTACTTTAAGGGTTTTAAGGGCGTTTTCGTAATTATGCTTTTCAACCTTTTCCGAAAAAGTGACCAACTGTAACCCCATATAATTTTCCCTCCTAAAGTCAATAGAATGATCAAATTATTGAAAATCCAACTCTAACGCCCATTTACAGCCTTGACCAAAATATATGTGTTTTCCAGGGAAAATTGGGGTTTTGCGATTTCGGCTTTGTTAACGCGTTCCTTTATACTTCTAACCACTTTATTGACTATTCCATTAGGTTACAACAACCATTTAGTACCAGTTTGGGTAGCATAACCCCTAGGCCAACCTATTTCCAAAAATTAAAACCAATGACAATCTAGCAAAATTTCACCGATTAAATTGTCCATAACGGCTAGAATAGTTAATATACAAGAGTTTGGAAGTTACCTCAAGCTCCCACTAGCTTTACCTCAATATGGCTGAAAACCCTAAGCTCTTCCACACCAAATTTGGGCTTCAAAAACCTTAAAATACATAAAAGAGAAGCTTAGGTGCGGAGTTATACGTGTTAGGCACGAATTCATCAAAGCAATCAACCTACCTTGCGAGTTTTCTCCCCTTTCTCTCTCTAAGTACTCTTAACTTTCTCCCCTTTAATAGTCCATGCTGATGTCATCTTTAATGAGCTGATGTCATAATTCCCTATTTTCCCATTTTTAGATTTTTAAAAAATTCTAGTAGATTTTCTGCCCAAATTTGAAAAATCATAACTAATTCTAGAAAAATCAAATTGGAGTGATTCCAAAGCCTATTGGAAGCTCTTTAAGTCCTCTTCATAGGAAAAATATGGATCATCTCCAAAAATCACCAAACAATTACAGAATCACACAAATACCACACTGCTTCAGAATTAAATCCAGTTTCGACATCAAACTTTGGACAACCATACCTCCCAGCTCACAAAACGAAATGACACAAATTATAAGTCCATTTTGAAACTTGGAATGTTAAATTTAAGACTGGAAATTTTCACAATTTTTAAAAATCATTTGTTCATCCATAACTTTCGTATAAACTGACTGCCCATAACAGAGTTCACACTTGACAGCATTCCAATTTTCTACCAAAATGTCCAATTTCTCCAAAATCAACAATCAAAACTATTTCCACACAATTTTCCACAAGAAATCCATTGGAAACATGAAAATAACCAAATTCACATCCCATTGACATGTTTCCACATTGGCACAATATGTCACTACAAAACAAACCTTGCCATTGCTTCCATTCCAAGGTTTCAAATCAAATCTAATGGCCATATAACACATCAAGACACCTATTACCACACAAAATACTAGGCAATTCATCCATTTCGAAAATACCATAAAATCAGAGCAAATTCAAAAATTCTCAAAACTCAACCACAAGTCACAAAACTTAGATCAAATGGTATCAAATATATACCTTTTCCTCTTTCCTAAACCAATTCCTTGATTCTTCATCTTTCAACTTCTTGTCAAGCAATCAAACACCTCCTTTTAAAAATCTAAAACCATAGAGATGAAGCTCCAATCACTACGAACAATATTATAGAAGAGTGTTTGAGTATTAGAGGACCACAAACTAACCAAACTCTCACCTTTCAATTTCTCTTTCCTCTTCTTCATGGACGAACATAGAGAATAAGAGAGAGAGTGATGAGTTGAAGATGAAAAATATGGCTGCATTTTTGGCTCCTTGGCCATCCAAATAAGGGAGAAAGTAGAGAGGAAGAGTGTTGAAAAATTGACCCAAGATCAAGGGTCCATATTGTACAGAGTGTCAAGATCTTGCAACATCCTCCATAAGCTCACACAGGCACAATTACACATGATTCCACCCCTTATGATCTCTTAACATTCAATCCTAACCATTGATCTTTAAGTTACCAATGAGTTTCTTCATTGATAACTAACCAATTGGTCGGTAACTTTACCGTTTTCCCCCTGATTATGGCAATTTCTTTTGTATCACCATCAAACACATTTTATTCTTCACATATCACCATAATATGCGCCCTCCCTCTATTCTAAGTCAATTGAGATGTTAATCCACAATTGAACTTAAATATAGGGTTTTGTCACCGCTTACAACACATACGAATCCTAATTCACATCGTATTTCTCCAAAATTCACTATTTTACTTTCTTTAATACCCCAGAGATATAAGAATCATTAGGGAATAAATTTGGGCTTCTGATAAACTGAGGCTTAGCAGTCCACTTATCTCAAGCTTATTCTCTAGCCTCAAATCTCAAAATTTGGGGTATTACAAGTAGTACAGATTTTAGGCATCAGACAGGTCAAGGGGATTAAAAGGACCATAATGGAAGCTGGCTTAGCAAGATTAGCAGAGAATAAAGATTAGAAAAGTTTCTGCAATGTCTTTACCTTTGCTATTTATGGATTAAAATAAAATGTTGTCTTGTATTTCTTGAGGCAAGGATGTTGAGCCACGTGTGTGGGAAGAAGAACTTTTGGGAAAGGCATGACAAGTTCACTAATCTAATCATGGCTTTCAGTCATCTTCAATTAAAAAAAAATGATTGGAGGAAGGAATTCTTATTGTTAACAGAAGATTCTCTCTTATAGAAAATAAAATGGTGGGAGGATGAGCTGGTTATCCATCACTGTGGAGACTTTTCTAATGTGCCTCTCATGGGACTAAGAGGATGTATTAATTACAACCCTTTTTTAGCATTAAGGCAATTAGCATTGAAAAAAAAAGCTCCCTCTCAGAAAGAAGTGCAAGCCATCTGCTTCTTGTATGAAGAAGAATGCGTAAGGGGCTTATGCCAAGAAATTAAAGAAGCTTAGAGCAAGATAGCATATAAGGGAAAGGCTAAATTAGGGAAGTGAAAAGTAGGTGCAACTTTAGGCTATAAGGACTAGCTCAAGGATAGAATTAAAGGAGCCAATCCATCTTATTCTCCCCAAGATCATTTATTAGGGAACGATGCTCAAGAAGTAAATAAAGATTGGTAAGGCGCCTGGAAATAAGAGAAAGGAATTGGAGAAGCTGTCTAAGATGGAATCTCAAAATAAGAGAAAGATAAGTCAGCTAGAGGACAAATTCACCTCCCTCCAAGAAAAATTGAGAAAAAAGAGAAGAACTTGCAATTTTGAAGAATGCTCAAGAATCATGAAGCTGGAAGAAGAAAACAAAAGCTTAAAAGGACTATGTAAGAGAACGACATGCAAATAAAGAACAGTAGAGTTTGACTATTGAAGCTGACTATAGCAAAAGAGTTGTTTGAAGAGAAATTGCAAGATAATGCCCCCTTAAGAAATTGGAAGGGGAAGTTGATATTCTTACTCAACTCTTGGAAAGCAAAAAGGGTGAATTGGTTGCTGTAGTAGAATTAGCACTAAAACTATCCAAAGCCTCATGGACAAGTTGAATCATAAAAGGAAAGCTTTAGTTAACTAGGAACTCCTCTACTACAGAAAAGTTGTTGTGATAAAAGAATGGGTAAAGAAGTGTGTTAACTTAATCAACTTTGCTAACATCAGGATTCCAGAATTTGCTAGCACATTCAAGCATGCTGAAGGCATGATTGTTCCTTTAAATCCACTGGCAAAGATTATTGAATTCTTAAACTTATGTAATCAAATAGTAGAGGAACTCAAACTTGTAACTAAATTTTGATATTACCAAATAAAAGTATGACTTGCTTCATTTACCATATTTTTTTACATGCTTATCACTATGATCAATAACAAGATCTTAGGCTAGGATGGGATTCAAGGTCCCCCTGTCTAATGATCAAGTCTAGCTCTCACTGTGGCTAGAGGACACTCATTCTGGAAGATTATATAATGACTTAACACTCATCAATGAAAAGATCTTGGCTAGGATGGGACTCAAGGTCCCTCCTGTAATATCCCGATTTGTAATTAGGGCTAATGACTCTGATAATTATTGTAATTATCTTGATTTAAATCCTTTTGGGATTAATGTAATATGAATTTTGGAATAAATACATGTGGTATTTAAGATCAAGGGTTAAGATTCATTGATAATGGGTCGGTATCCTATGCTTTGCGGTTATATGAACTTAAAGTGGAAGTGGATAGGATGATGACAAGTGGCAAGAGGGTAGCCTTTGGATGTGGCACTAGAAGACAAAAGGCACTTTTTCCTCTTCTCTCTCTCTCTTGTGCGGTTGTGTGTGTGTGAGGAAGAGAATTTCATCATCCTCCTCCCATTTTTCTCTCTCATTTTCTCATCTCTCTCCTTCCTCTATTTCTGGCGCTGGTTTGAGCTTGGAAAGAGGAGAAGAAAAGCTTGATCTTTGGTAAGAAATACTCCTCCTTTGCTCAAAACCTCTTCTATAATATTGTTCATCTCAATGAGAGCTACATTGTGATGGTTGTAGAATCTTGAGAAGTGGTGCTTGGTGATTTGCTCGAAATTGGAAGTTGAGGAATCAAAGTTCTTGATTGGGCAAAGTAAAGAGGTAGGCATTTAGAACATTTTGGTATGTTGTTTGTGATTTTTGGCTAAGTTTAGTCAAATATGGAATTTTGCCCTAATTTGCACCAAATATGGAAATATGAAGTTCATTATGATTGATGATTGGAAATGATTTAGTTTGGAGATATATGAACATTTGATGCATTTTGGATAGATAGAAATTGATTGGGAATCATTTGGGTCACTTGGGAAAAGTTGGAAAATCTGTTTTGTTTAAGCTCCGTTTTTTGCTGTCAGTTTGGACGAGCGTTTTGAGTGACCAAATGGTATTGGAAAATTATGAAACTTTCCAGTCTTAAAGTTCACATCCCAAGCTTCAAAATTGTCATATATTTCGTGTCATTTCGTTGAGAATTCTGTGAGATATGGTTGCCCAAAGTTTGGGATTGAAACAGAACTCTGTTTTGGAGTAGTGTGTAATTTTTGATAATTCTGTATTTGTGTAGTGATTTCCAGTGAAGGGCTATATTTTTCCTTGAAAGAGGACTCATATACCTTTCATTTGGCTTTGGAATCACTCTGTTTCGATTTTTCTAGAATTAGTTATGTTTTTTTGAAGTTCAGCCCAGAGTCAGGAAACTTCTGGGCCGCGGCCCATGAGTGGCGGGCCGCGGCCCAAGCCCTTCTGACCTGTTTTGGGCCGCGGCCCAAGAGTGGTGGGCCGCAGCCCAAGGCCTTCTGACCATCTTTGGGCCGGGGCCCAAGGAATGGTGGGCCGGGGCTCAAGCCTATGTTCCAGCACTTAGTGTTTTCGAAAAGTGACCTTCAACCTATTGTTTCCCAACCTTTTAGGGCTTTCATTAGAGACATTTGTGGCCTCTTAGGAGTCCTAAATGATAACCAACTTAGTGTATTATGGGATTAAGTAATCGGAAAAGAGATTGATCAATTGTCCCTAATTTGGTATAGGATTTGATATCTGCCGAACGCGTGAGCCCACTGTGCCAAAGATTGTCAGGAAAGATACAGGTAGCGACCTCTCTCTTATACTTTGTGTAGATGTATTGTATGTTTGTCTGTCATTCATTGTGTGGATGCTGCTGCTGCTACTTTGTGATACCTTGTGCATTGAGATTGGTTTATGGAGCCTAGTGATACATCGTGCTTTGAGATGCTTTGTGGTGCTTTGTGCTTTGTGCTTTGTGTTGCTGCTACATAGTGTTCACCACGAAAGTGGGCGTTGTGCATAGTGATTACAGCGAAAGCTGGCATAGTGTTCACCATGAAAGTGGGCGTAGTGCATTGTGATCCCAGCCGTGTGTGCTGTGGTATGTGGCGCGAGCCAGAGATCATTGTGAAGCTGTTGAACATGATGAACATACATGCCTTATGTTTATATATTGTATGAGTGAGTTGTTGCTCTGGGATTCTTTAGAATCTCATTCTTTCCATATGACTAACCTTTTCAGGCAGGGCAAGTGGCTCGAAGGATAAGCGACCAACCCGTAGTGGTTAGGATCTCTTAGGGACATTCAGGCTTTTGGGATAGTTGGTTATCTTCATTTTGGATTCGGGATTTCCGAATGTACATTAAATGTAAATGATTAGTTGATCGTGTAATCCCCTTTATGGGAAAACTCTTAAACCCATATTATTTATGTAAGTAACCCGGGGTTTGCCGGGATTTTGGTTTCCGCACTTTGATATTTATTATGTACTCTGATTTCTCTGGTAGTTATATCCGTACGTGAATGTGAGACCAAGAGTTAATTATATTATAAAATGATTTTTGAAATACCCCATCTTTTGGATGTGGGATTATAAATTGTTGAACCGTCTTATTGGTCTCTATTTCACTTAAATTTCGTAATCCGGATGTAATTACAGTGAGGGGGTTACATTTTTGGTATCAGAGCTGCAGTTCCTGGCAAGGGTAGTATTTGCTAGGATAGCTCCCTAAGTGTGGTTTTAGGTGATAGGAAACCATCTGTGAATACTTGACGTATGCATATATCTGTTTGGTTATGTGGATATATGTACTTTGTAGAATTATGGGAATACTATGATTGTTGGATTAATGGGGTGAGTTCTTTGTAGAATGAAAAGAACAACGAAAGGTCGCCCCAGAGGACAACAAATAGATCCCGATGTGGAGTTGGTCGATGACAATCCACCGGATCCTATGCAAGAGCTAATGGGCTTGATAAAGGATCAGAGGGATATGATTACGGAGCTTAGAGAAGAGCTCCGAGCTGAGAAAGCCAAGAACAATGAAAGTAGAGGCCAGTCTACTCAAGAAGGAACTCGAGGGGAAACCCAAGAGGAGACTAGACTGGAAGATACTGCTGAAGGGTCAGCACGACCGCTTGGATCCCCTCCTCATGTGATTCCGAACCAAGAATCCCATGGAGTACTAGTCAGGGAGGAACGAGACCTTGAGTATTGGGTCTCCAAATTCTGCAAGCAACTACCTCCGGCATTTAAAGGGAAGTTTGATCCTCAGGCGGCTGAAGATTGGCTACATCATCTTGAGAAGATTTTTGAGGTCCTAGTATGTCCCTCCGAAGTGAAAGCCAAGTTGGCGGTGTACAAGCTTGAAGGCGATGCTGATCGTTGGTGGCGTAACATTGCCTTGTCTTTGCGGTTAAAAAATGAGCCATTGACCTGGGAGGTGTTCCAACAACACTTCAACGAGAAATATTTTCCCAAGTCAGTGAGGCTTGAGAAGGAAACCGAGTTTCTGAATATCAAGCAAGGGGACACAGAGTCTTTCGACGAATATTTGTCCCGATTTACCCGCCTATCCCGATATTCCTCTTATCTGCAGAAAATGGATGATGAGGAATTGAGCTCAGACATGTTAATTCGGGGTTTAAGGCGTGATATGAGAAAGAGACTCGCCACCCATCAGTTTTCCAAGTTCAATAAAGCCGTTGAAGAGTGTAGGATCACTGAGAGCAATCTTAGAGAGTTGTATCCGACTAAGGCTGGTGGTGGTCATAGTGAGCCTAGTAAGGGCGGTGCTTCTCAGAAGCGGAAGGGCTCAGGATCATCCTCTTCATTTAGAGAGGGTAGTAAGAAGCCTTATCAGTCTTGGAGTCGTGATCAGCAGAGAACTCCTAGTGTATGGACATGTCCTCGTTGCAACTAGCCACATCATGGCAAGACGTGTGATGGTCGGGTGATTTGCTTCAAATGTAAGCAAGTGGGGCATACATCTGTTGAGTGTGGACAGCCACGACCAGAGCAAAGACAGAGGACTCAGGGCCGCGTATTTGCTATGACTCACGAAGAGGCCCGGAAATCCCCAGAGCTGATACAAGGTAAAGTCCTTATCCATGGCATTGAGTTACAAGCATTATTTGATTCGGGTGCAAGTCACTCCTTTATTGCTTATGCTTGTGTGAAGCGTCTGGGAATGAATGTGCATAAGTTGCCATTCGATTTGATTGTGTCTACACCGATGGGTGTTAAGGCTATGACTACTGAAGCCTGCTTAAATTGTGTTATAACCGTAGAGGGTCATGAATCTGTAGTAGATTTAATTTGTTTACCGCTCTGCCAGTTAGAAGTCATTTTGGGTTTCGATTGGTTGAGAGCTAACAATGTGTTGTTAGATTGTGGAAACAAGAGGATTGTATATCCTGTTCCTCAGAGCATTGAGAATGACAATGTTGATTTGAATTTCCTTTCGACAGCTAAGGCTGAGAAGTATTTGAAAAAGGGTTGTCAAGGGTATATGGTTTTCTTTTCTGTACAAGGAGAACCCAGTGAAACTTTGAGTAGTATACCCGTAGTGAATGAGTTCCCTGAGGTTTTTCCGGACGATCTAAGCGGATTACCCCCGGAAAGGGAAGTTCAGTTTCCGATTGACATTGTGCCTGGAGCGGGTTCTGTATCTAAAGCCCCGTACCGTATGGCCCCAAATGAAATGGCGGAATTGAAGAAGCAGATTGAAGATCTGCTTGAGAAAGGTTTTATTAGACCTAGTGTGTCGCCTTGGGGTGCTCCAGTTTTGTTTGTGAAAAAGAAAGACGGAAGTCTTCGATTGTGCATTGACTATAGAGAGTTGAATAAGGTTACCATTAAGAATAAGTACCCTCTCCCTAGAATCGATGATCTCTTAGATCAATTATCTGGTGCATGTGTGTTTTCGAAGATTGATCTAAGGTCGGGGTATCATCAGCTGCGAGTGAAAGCGGACGATGTTTCGAAGACTGCTTTCCGGACCAGGTATGGTCATTATGAATTTTTGGTGATGCCATTTGGGTTGACAAATGCGCCTGCGGTATTCATGGATTACATGAACCGTATTTTTCGACAATACCTAGATCAATTCATTGTGGTATTTATCGATGATATTTTGATATACTCTAAGAGTAGAGAAGAGCATGAGCATCATTTGAGAATTGTGTTGAATACATTGTGTGAAAAGCAACTCTATGCTAAATTGACTAAGTGCAAGTTTTGGCTATCGGAAGTGAGATTCCTAGGCCATGTTATTTCGCAAGAAGGGGTCTCTGTAGATCCTAGTAAAGTGGAAGCAGTACTGGACTGGAAGAGGCCAGAAACTGTTGCTGAGATACGCAGTTTTCTGGGTCTTGCTGGTTATTATCGGAGATTCATTCAGAATTTCTCCCGCATTGCGTTGCCGATGACCAAGCTCACGAGAAAAGATCATCCGTTTGTGTGGGATGAACATTGTGAAAATAGCTTTGTGGAGCTGAAACAGAGGTTAACTACGGCACCTGTGTTGATTTTGCCCGATCCCAGTTTGACATACGTTGTGTATTCTGATGCCAGTGGGCAGGGATTAGGGTGTGTCCTTATGCAGCAGGGACGTGTGGTGGCCTATGCCTCTCGACAGCTCAAACCCCATGAATTGAACTATCCCACTCATGATCTGGAGCTTGCGGCCATTGTGTTTGCTTTGAAGATTTGGCGTCATTACCTGTATGGTGTGACTGTGGAATTGTACTGCGACCACAAGAGTCTCAAGTATCTGTATGATCAGAAAGAATTGAATATGAGACAACGGCGTTGGATGGAATTGCTTAAGGACTACAACCTGGAAATCAAATATCATCCGGGTAAGGCAAATGTAGTCGCTGATGCTCTTAGTCGAAAGACTGTGGTTGTGGCAGCTATGATGATACACGAGGGGAAGTTGATTGCGGATTTTCGTGATATGAATCTGTCGAACCAGATCATCTGTGCCAACTATAATGTTTCCCAAGGGGAAAGTGACTTGAGAGCTGAGATTGAAGAAGCTCAGAGGCAAGATGACTGGATACAGCGTAATCTAGCCAGAATAGAGCGTGGTGAAGCTCAGGGCTATGATGTGTCGCCTAGTGGATTGATTCGTTATCAGAAGAGAATTTGTATTCCACTTAAGGCGGAGTTGAGACAGAAGATCTTAGATGAGGCGCATAAGAGCCAATACACTCTTCATCCTGGTATGACCAAGATGTACCATAACTTGAAATCTGAGTATTGGTGGCAGGGTATGAAGAGTGATGTGACGAAATATGTGGCGAGGTGTCTCACGTGTCAAAAAGTGAAGATTGAACACCAGAGACCACCGGGCTTACTTCAGAGTCCCGAGATTCCGGAATGGAAATGGGAAAGTGTGACCATGGATCTTGTTGTGGGATTGCCCAAGATCAGGAATTATGATGCGATTTGGGTCATTATGGACCGGTTAACGAAGTCAGCGCACTTCTTACCGATCAAGGCTAGTTACTCTCCGGACAAGCTAGCAGAGATTTATGTTCGTGAAATTGTGAAACTCCATGGCATACCGAGGAATATTATCTCCGATCGAGATCCCCGTTTCACTTCGAGATTCTGGAAGGCATTGCATGAGGCACTGGGTACTCAATTGAGATTCAGTACAGCCTATCATCCTCAGACAGATGGTCAGTCAGAGAGGACTATTCAGACCTTAGAGGATATGTTGCGGGCATGTGTTCTTGACTTCAAAGGGAGTTGGGATCGCTTTCTTCCACTTGCGGAGTTTGCCTACAACAACAGCTATCATGCGAGCATTCAGATGGCGCCGTATGAAGCGTTGTATGGAAGAAAATGCCAATCGCCATTGTGTTGGAATGAATTATCTGAGAGGAAGCTATATGGGCCGGAGCTTATTGATCAAACCTCAGCCCAGATTCGAATCATTCGTAAGAGGCTTCTTGCAGCTCAGAGTCGGCAAAAGAGTTATGCGGACAAGAGGAGAAGACCTCTAGAGTTTGAAGTTGGTGACCATGTATTTATGAGAATATCACCTGTCACCGGTATTGGGCGAGCTATAAAGCGAAAGAAGTTAAGCCCGAGGTATATAGGTCCTTTTGAGATCCTTGATAGGATTGGGCCTGTTGCGTATCGTATAGCCCTACCTCCGAGCTTGAGCAGACTCCATGATGTATTTCATGTTTCCCAATTGAAGAAGTACCAACCGGATCCATCTCATGTCGTTGAATATGAGAATGTGGAGTTGCGAGATAACTTCACGTATGCGGTGGAGCCAGAGCAGATAATTGAACGAGAGGAACGTCGGCTCAGACACCGGAGTATTCCTTATGTGAAGGTGATCTGGAAGGGTATGACCCAATGGGAAGCAACTTGGGAAGCAGAAGAGGATATGCGAAGACGATATCCGAAGTTTATGGCTCAAGTGGTGTAACAAATTTCGAGGACGAAATTATATTGACGGGGGGAGAATTGTAATATCCCGATTTGTAATTAGGGCTAATGACTCTGATAATTATTGTAATTATCTTGATTTAAATCCTTTTGGGATTAATGTAATATGAATTTTGGAATAAATACATGTGGTATTTAAGATCAAGGGTTAAGATTCATTGATAATTGGTCGGTATCCTATGCTTTGCGGTTATATGAACTTAAAGTGGAAGTGGATAGGATGATGACAAGTGGCAAGAGGGTAGCCTTTGGATGTGGCACTAGAAGACAAAAGGCACTTTTTCCTCTTCTCTCTCTCTCTTGTGCGGTTGTGTGTGTGTGAGGAAGAGAATTTCATCATCCTCCTCCCATTTTTCTCTCTCATTTTCTCATCTCTCTCCTTCCTCTATTTCTGGCGCTGGTTTGAGCTTGGAAAGAGGAGAAGAAAAGCTTGATCTTTGGTAAGAAATACTCCTCCTTTGCTCAAAACCTCTTCTATAATATTGTTCATCTCAATGAGAGCTACATTGTGATGGTTGTAGAATCTTGAGAAGTGGTGCTTGGTGATTTGCTCGAAATTGGAAGTTGAGGAATCAAAGTTCTTGATTGGGCAAAGTAAAGAGGTAGGCATTTAGAACATTTTGGTATGTTGTTTGTGATTTTTGGCTAAGTTTAGTCAAATATGGAATTTTGCCCTAATTTGCACCAAATATGGAAATATGAAGTTCATTATGATTGATGATTGGAAATGATTTAGTTTGGAGATATATGAACATTTGATGCATTTTGGATAGATAGAAATTGATTGGGAATCATTTGGGTCACTTGGGAAAAGTTGGAAAATCTGTTTTGTTTAAGCTCCGTTTTTCGCTGTCAGTTTGGACGAGCGTTTTGAGTGACCAAATGGTATTGGAAAATTATGAAACTTTCCAGTCTTAAAGTTCACATCCCAAGCTTCAAAATTGTCATATATTTCGTGTCATTTCGTTGAGAATTCTGTGAGATATGGTTGCCCAAAGTTTGGGATTGAAACAGAACTCTGTTTTGGAGTAGTGTGTAATTTTTGATAATTCTGTATTTGTGTAGTGATTTCCAGTGAAGGGCTATATTTTTCCTTGAAAGAGGACTCATATACCTTTCATTTGGCTTTGGAATCACTCCGTTTCGATTTTTCTAGAATTAGTTATGTTTTTTTGAAGTTCAGCCCAGAGTCAGGAAACTTCTGGGCCGCGGCCCAAGCCCTTCTGACCTGTTTTGGGCCGCGGCCCAAGAGTGGTGGGCCGCAGCCCAAGGCCTTCTGACCATCTTTGGGCCGGGGCCCAAGCCTATGTTCCAGCACTTAGTGTTTTCGAAAAGTGACCTTCAACCTATTGTTTCCCAACCTTTTAGGTCTTTCATTAGAGACATTTGTGGCCTCTTAGGAGTCCTAAATGATAACCAACTTAGTGTATTATGGGATTAAGTAATCGGAAAAGAGATTGATCAATTGTCCCTAATTTGGTATAGGATTTGATATCTGCCGAACGCGTGAGCCCACTGTGCCAAAGATTGTCAGGAAAGATACAGGTAGCGACCTCTCTCTTATACTTTGTGTAGATGTATTGTATGTTTGTCTGTCATTCATTGTGTGGATGCTGCTGCTGCTACTTTGTGATACCTTGTGCATTGAGATTGGTTTATGGAGCCTAGTGATACATCGTGCTTTGAGATGCTTTGTGGTGCTTTGTGCTTTGTGCTTTGTGTTGCTGCTACATAGTGTTCACCACGAAAGTGGGCGTTGTGCATAGTGATTACAGCGAAAGCTGGCATAGTGTTCACCACGAAAGTGGGCGTAGTGCATTGTGATCCCAGCCGTGTGTGCTGTGGTATGTGGCGCGAGCCAGAGATCATTGTGAAGCTGTTGAACATGATGAACATACATGCCTTATGTTTATATATTGTATGAGTGAGTTGTTGCTCTGGGATTCTTTAGAATCTCATTCTTTCCATATGACTAACCTTTTCAGGCAGGGCAAGTGGCTCGAAGGATAAGCGACCAACCCGTAGTGGTTAGGATCTCTTAGGGACATTCAGGCTTTTGGGATAGTTGGTTATCTTCATTTTGGATTCGGGATTTCCGAATGTACATTAAATGTAAATGATTAGTTGATCGTGTAATCCCCTTTATGGGAAAACTCTTAAACCCATATTATTTATGTAAGTAACCCGGGGTTTGCCGGGATTTTGGTTTCCGCACTTTGATATTTATTATGTACTCTGATTTCTCTGGTAGTTATATCCGTACGTGAATGTGAGACCAAGAGTTAATTATATTATAAAATGATTTTTGAAATACCCCATCTTTTGGATGTGGGATTATAAATTGTTGAACCGTCTTATTGGTCTCTATTTCACTTAAATTTCGTAATCCGGATGTAATTACAGTGAGGGGGTTACACCTCCTATCTAATGATCAACTCTAGTTCTCCCTATGGAATAATAGATTCCTTGAGGAAGCTAGAGGATACTTGTGCCAGAAGACCTTTATGCAAATACATCATGGATCAACTCATTATGTTTGGTTGAAATTGTGAGTTCAAATAAACTAATGATATTTTGTTCCTTTCTATGCAGGTGATACAATATTGTTCCATTTAAATGTCTTAACTAGCTACCCCTTGTTAGATCCCATATGTTTTGATGATAACAAAGATTGGACCAATGATATAAGAGGATATGATAACAAATAAATTTGAACAAAGTAAATAAATGGCAGACAAAGCATTACTTGAAGTAAGTACTGGAGTAATGAAGAAGATCTGAGAGGAAGAGCAAAGGAAGACCATCACTGGCAGTAGTCTATGTTTACTCAAGTGGCCACTCGAGTAAGAAACACTATTAAGGCTTTCTACACCAAGATGCTTGTATAGTCACAAGACAAAAAATTTTTGCTACACTTCTTCTATGAGAGCTTGAAAGGGCGAGTACTGGAATGGTACATGCAACTTGATCTGATGAAGATCAAGAAATGGAGAGATTTGACTGATATATTCATGAAACAATACAGGTTAGGTTCAATCTTGACACTGACCCCACCTGGGAACAACTGAAGTCAATGAGCAAGAAAGCCACTGAAGCTTTTAAATATTATGCCCAAAGATGGAGGACGATTGTAGCATAAGTTCAACCTCTACTTATATTATATGAGCTCAGTTCTTATTTCATTCATACTTTGCATGAACTTTACTATAGATACATGGTTGGGACACACATTACTGAATTTTTCAATTTGATTGAGATTGGTAAGCAAATCAATTCTGACATACGTGACGGTAGGATTCCTCAAAACGAGAGCAACGTCAAAAAAGGGAGCAACAGGAAGAAGAAGGAAGGCGATGTTAGCTTCATGTAAACTACTAGACAGCCCCAAGTAATACATCAAGGTGGTAATGGTGGGTTTCGACAGATGAAGAATGATTTGACACTAAATAGGCAAGGTCAACCGAGAGGACGAAGGAATTGGCAGTAACGAGATAATTTTCATTAGCCAAATTTTGGCATGACAAATACTAGGCTATATCACCAACTTTTGGAATCTCAACTATTAGGGCCATGTACTTACAAATAGCTTTAACTGTTGCACCCCATTGGTATAACTCTAATGCCTGATGTGAATACCATATGGGTACCCTATGGCACTCAACAGAGGATTGTGCAACATTCAAGAGGAATATATTAGACTTAATTGATTATAATCACATTCAATTACAGAGGAACAATAACTCCGCTATAAATGCCAATCCTCTTCCAAGCCATGAAAACCAAGTAAATGCTATTGACAAAATTAAGTTCTCTAACAATCCTCTACCAGTAAGAGAAGATATCTATACTCATTTAAAGGTAGCAACTTATACGACTTGAGAGGAGAAAGAAATAGGCATGGTGGAAAAGAGACATGTCAAGTTTGTCATTAAAGAACTATAAGAGAAAAGAAATTCCAATATTGTTTCTTTCACCATCTTGACACCACTGCAATAGCCTTCAGTGACCATTAACATACCAACCCCTTCTCCTTATCAAAGTAATCATGACATGTCGTGGATGTATAAAGGTATTATTGAGAATCTCTCAGGGCAAGTAATGGAAGCCGAGGCCTACAACGAGGTGATGGTTCACCCAACAGGAGTTACACGAAATGGGAAAGCTTATCTACCAGAAAATGTTGGATATTTAAAGAAGAGAAAACAAGCCAATATTGAAAGCCTATCAAGTCTTGGTCTAAAAGACATGGAAAGAATGATGAAGAATTCCTTCAAATCATGAAACAAAGTGAATATAACATAGTATACCAATTGAATAAAACTCCAGCCAAGATCTCAATTCTCTCTTTGATCTTGAGTTCTAAACCGCATCGTCATGCATTACAAAAGGCCCTAAATGAAGCATATGTGTATCTAGTGAAACCCCAGAGAAGGTGACAAGCATTAAAAATGTTGATAGGAGAAGAGGTTGGTCAATCAGTCGTTGATCAATATAAAGCCCTCTTCATTACCCTGAAGTGCAAAGGGTTATTGTGGCCAAAGTGTTGATAGATGGAGGATAAGCATTAAATGTTTTGCTACTATCCACGTTTGAAAAATTGTCAATGGAGGCATCAAAGGTTGAAAAGAGTAACATAGTGGTTAGAGGGTTTAATGTTACTTAGATAGGCATGTTAGGAATGGTCTGTTTGCCTTTACAGATTGGACCAACTTCATTCATGGTAGACTTTCTGCTTATGAACATTGACCTATCCTACTTTATGTTGTTGGGGAGGTCATGGATACACTCAACTAGGGCAGCACCTCTTACCTTACACCAGAAGGCAAAGTTCATTGATGGTGAGAAGATAGTAATAATAAAGGGTGAAAAGGAAATCATGGTAAGCATTCTGTACTATCTCATTTTTAGGAGAAGAGGTTGGTCAATCAGTCGTTGATCAATATAAAGCCGTCTTCATTACCCTGAAGTGCAAAGGGTTATTGTGGCCAAAGTGTTGATAGATGGAGGATAAGCATTAAATGTTTTGCTACTATCTACGTTTGAAAAATTGTCAATGGAGGCATCAAAGGTTGAAAAGAGTAACATAGTGGTTAGAGGGTTTAATGTTACTTAGATAGGCATGTTAGGAATGGTCTGTTTGCCTTTACAGATTGGACCAACTTCATTCATGGTAGACTTTCTGCTTATGAACATTGACCTATCCTACTTTATATTGTTGGGGAGGTCATGGATACACTCAACCTGGGCAGCACCTCTTACCTTACACCAGAAGGCAAAGTTCATTGATGGTGAGAAGATAGTAATAATAAAGGGTGAAAAGGAAATCATGGTAAGCAAGCCAAGTTGTCTTCCATACATTGAGGCCACCGAGCACGACGACATAATGGTTTTCCAAGGCTTTGCAACCGAAAGACCCAAGGGATATAAAAATGTCAACTCTATAGTAACCAAGATAATGGAGAAAAATGGGTTTAAGCATGGTGGAGGATTGGGCACTCACCTCCAACGCATTAAATTATCTATAAATCTACAAGAGAATCACAAGCGCCAAGGGTTGGGATACGAGCCACCATTAGAAAGATAGTTTAAAGAGAAAGCAAACTTGAAGATAGGGAAGGAGGATGAGCACTCTGAAATCCCCCACATAAGGAAACCATTCTCATTGTCCTCTAAAGTGCTATACAAGCCGACTGTTGCAATGGTTTCAACGATAGGCAAAAGACCTCCACATGGATTTTAGAAAATGATTCTGGAAGAGCTCTAGAAAATTGGGAGTTTGATGACACCTTCAATTCTATTATTTTAGAATAACATGTTTAGCTAAAAGTTATCCTTTTATGTTTTGTATGCCCCTTTAGGCAAGCTCTTATAAAAACCATGAATAAGGAATAATATGCGAATAATGTTCACTTATTTATATCCATTCTTTCTTTTTTTCTTTCTATTAATTTGTTGTTCATTTGTTGCCTTCTAGGAAATCGATTTCCTTAAAACTCCTATCTAACGTAAAGGTTTCTGAGTCTCTAAATGATTATTCACTCGTTTCCATTAATATGCATGATTGTGAGTGTAATGGTGATGAGATCATTCAAGTATACAAAAAAATCCTTGAATCTAATGACAATAGAATATGCCCGCATAAAGATGTAATTGAAGTAATAAATATGGGCATAGAGGAAGAGAAGAGAGAACTAAAGATAATAGATAACCCTGAAAGAGAGCAAATGGTTGAACTCTTCAAATATTTCATGGATGTGTTTGCATGGTCCTATCAATATATGCCAGGCCTTGATCTAGGGATTGCCTCTCACAAGATTCCCTCATTCCCAGACACTAATCCAAAAAGCAGAATTTGAGGTGACTCACTTCCGATATGTCCTTAGTGGTTTGAGATAAGGTGATGAATCAATTAGAAGCAAGTTTCTTGGAAGTAGCTAAATAACCATAATGGATAGCAAATGTTGTTCTTGTCTCAAAGAAGGATGGCAGAATTTGAATATATGTTGAGTATCTAGATCTAAACAAAGCTAGCCCACAAGATGATTTCCCATTTGTTAGATCTCATGTTTTAATGATAACAAATAATGGTATGAAAAAGATTTGATAAACAAATAAGTTTGAACAAAGTAAAAACAGGGAAAATCATCACTTTAAGTAAGCATTGAAGTAATGAAGAAAGGCCAAGAGATAAAGCTGAGAAACTTCACTGTTGGCAAATTTTTTAAAGAGTTACTCGAGTAGCTACTCGAGTAATGAGACAGAAACTTGAAGTAACCAGGCCAACCTTCAAGTTACCTGCCAACGATACTCGAGTAAGTACTTGAGTAATAAGGTAAATGACTCCAAGTTGCTCTTGGCCTGCCAATGTTACTCGAGTACTTACTCAAGAAACCAGGTAACTCACTGGCAGTTGCTCTCGGCCTGCCAACGTTACTCGAGTAGCTACTCGAGTAACCATGTCAAATACTTCCAGTTACTCTCAGTATTTTTAACGCTGCCAATGATACTCGAGTAAGTACTCAAGTTACTCTGTTTCAAGAAATGTGTTGCTCTCGGCATTTTCAACCCTGCCAACGTTACTCGAGGAGCTACTCGAGTAACTCACTGTGGTAAGCAAAACCTGAAGGTATTACTTGAATAACATGAAATGTTTTTCTCACCCTTCACTTCAAGTTACTACTCGAGTATGCAGAGTTATTTAGAAGAAAAACTTCAAGTCACTACTCGAGTATGCAGAATTAATTGGAAGAGAACTTCAAGTCATTACCCGAGTAAGCTATGCAGAAAATTTATGTTTACTCGAGTAAGGACTCGAGTAACAAGGTTATCAAACTTGAAGTGCTCTCGGCCTTGAAATCCTGACAACATTACTGGAGTGAAGCATCGAGTAACCTAAAGTTTATTTGAAGGTTTACCGAGTTGGTACTCGAGTAACTAATGAAGAAACGTTTTCTATACCCGAGTAAGTACCCGAGTAAACAGGTATTTCCAAAGGTTTGAATTTTGTTTACTTCATGCACTACCCGAGTAATGTTATGTTTGCTTATTAACTTGCAGTTTATCAAAGTCTTCCCAATGATACTCAAGTACGTACTCGAGTAAACTTTAATGAATACTCGAGTATGCAAGTTCAGATTTTGAGAATTCATTCCAACATTCATTGATTTGTTTCCTATATGATTAACCTTTCATTGTATTAGTATTCTTAGGATATCCACAGATAAATAATGAAGAGATCTTACCAAATAAGGAAAGTCAAAAGCAACATTCAAATGTCACCTACTGCCCCACCTACCACAAACGGATATTTTCCAAATACTGGTAAAGTCAACAGTGGCTGCGTATACTCTAACGGATGAGAATAAAATGTTCCAACGGTCATTACCAACACACCTATATATATAGGAACATCCAAACAGAGAAATAGAACAAGAGAACACACACTAACGCATTGTCAAGCTCATTACTCTGTCTTACATTATACTTGTAATTCTATGCTTCAGTGATTCTTATTCACTCTGTGAGAGAGATATTTCATTCAAACTCAATATTTGATATTGAGATAACTTAAGGTTGTGGAACCTTGAGTTGGGATTAGATTACAACCTGTAAGGGGGAGTGAGTGTCTAGACGAAGGAACTTGCTTGTACTGAGGTGCCAAGAACCCACTGAATCTTGGAAGTTATAGTGAAACTCTCAGAGAAGCTCTGAGGACTGGACGTAGGTCAAACTGGTTGTGACTGAACCAGTATAACTCTTGGTGTACACTTCGGTGATATTTCTCCTTACTCTTTATTGCTTTATATTCACCATCAAGTTTTTATATTTGCAACGAAATTTTAGTATCACCCAATTCACCCCTCCTCTTGGGTGAAACGCTTACTCTAACATTTGGTATCAGAGCCTAGGTCTTCTTGTTAAGGTATAACAATCTAAGAAGGATCTAATGGCAAGCATGGGTGAAGGAATTCTTCCCGACGGAGCATCCATCATGAGACCTCCAAGTTTCAGTGGCGAACACTTTTCCTTCTAGAAAGCAAAGTTTAGAGTATTCGTGATGGCTACTGAATATGGGCTATAGGATGTAATTGAGAGTGGAAACTATCAACCTACAAAGACTGTAGATTCTCAGAAAATTCCAAAGACGCCAGCGGAATATGATGAGAATGACAAGAAACTTATCACTCTCAATAGCAAGGCAATTCTGATTTTACAAAGTACCTTGAGTCAAAGTGAATATTTCAGAATTTGCACACTTCCAACAGCAAAGGAAATATGGGAAGCTCTGGAAATAGCTCATGAAGGAACTTCGGCAATAAAAGAGAATCGGATCAACACCTTGTTTACTGAATTCGATCTACTTCGAATGAAATCAGGTGAATCAATATATGAATTTGAACTTAGATATACTCATCTTGTTAATCAACTTGTAGCACTTGGGAAAGTTTATGATCAGCATACCCAAATACGAAAGATTTTGAATATTCTTTCTAAAGAGTGGGAGGCCAAAGTCACTGCGATAGAAGAAGCAAAAGGAGAATCAGTGAGATCAGTTGCTTCTCTATTTGGAAGTCTTTCTAAATATGAAAGCAAACTAAATTTCAAACGGGAACTAGATGACATTGGTGACAAGAAAAAGAAAGGTCTAGCACAAAAAGCAAAAGAAGAGAATCAAGATGAGGATGAGGAATTTGACGATGATGAAATGGGCCTAATCATAAAATGATTTAGAAAGTTTTACAAGAAAGGTCAAGGATTCAAACACTTTCAGAAAGGAAGACCTAGCAGCAAAGATCATATCATTTGCTACGAATTTTGAAAACCAGGACATATCAAATCAGAATGTCCAGAGCTGAACCAAAAGAGCAAAGAAAAGAGAAAAGGCAAATTCTTCAATAAAAAGAAGGCCTTCGTATCTGCTATATGGGGTGTAGCTCCTCTGACGAAGAAAGTGATGAGGAAGAAGTAGCCAATATATGTCTTGTTGCTCAAGAAGAAATAGAAGAAGAGGTAAATGATTCTGATCCTACCTATGATGAATTACACTCTGAATATAATGCTTTACATTCTGAATTCATCAAAGTAGTTAAAGAATTAATTGTTTTCAAAAAGAAAAACAAAGCACTTGAAATTGAACTTAAAGAAAGTTCAGAAAAGAATTGTGAAAATTGCTCTTCTTTGAAAAAGAAAAACACTGATCTTACAAAAACTCTTGAAAAATTTACTCAAGGAAGTGAGATGCTAAATGTTATTTTAAAAGCTCAACGATTTGTAAATGACTGATCTGGAATTGGATATGATCCAAAATTAGATTAAAAGAAAGGTAGAAAGAAAGCAGGAGGTAAGTCATATTTGAATTATTTCCAGCATTCTGTGCATACATCAAATCCTTTTGCATTTTGTAATTACTGTAATGGAAAAGATCATTATACCTCTTCATGCATTCATAAGAAGAAAGGAGACATAGGAACCTACAAATGGGTACCTAAAGGCTCATACGTTCAGAAAATTATTTGTACTAACCCAAAAGGACCCAAAAAGATGTGGGTACCTAAGACTTAGTCATTTGATTGCAGATATGTCTTAAAGCATCCAAAAACAACAAATGGTACATAGACAGTGGATGATCTAGACATATGACCGGAGATTTCAAAAGTTTTACCACATTGTAACCTAAGGAAGGTGGAAAGGTAAAATTTGGAGGAAATCAATCAGGAAAGATAGCAGGAATTGGTGAAATCAAAAATGACAACGGAATACAAGTCAAAGATGTATATTATGTTGAAGGCTTGTGTCAAAATTTACTGAGTGTAAGTCAAAGTGCAGATAAAGACAACTAGATAATATTTGATTCAGAGGAATGTCTGATTGTCAACAAGAAAGACTTACTACTTGATAAGAAGAATATTAAGGCTAAACTCAGAGCAAAAAGGGAAGGTAACTGCTATACTCTAGATATTAGTAGAAATGAATCTGAAAATTGTTTTCTGAGTAATGCTGATGAAAGTTGGCTATGGCATAAGAGATTGGCTCAAGTCAATATGCCTCAATTAGGCAAACTACTGAAAAAAGATTTAGTTCTTGGATTACCCAAAGTAAATTTCAAAAATGACTTGATTTGTGACGCATGTCAAAAAGGTAAACAAACTAAATCATCTTTCAAATTGAAAAATGAGATTTCAACAAATAGACCTCTATAATTATTGCATATGGATTTAGTTGGCCTGGCAAGAATAAAGAGTCTTGGTGGCAACTTATATTCATTGGTCATTGTTGATGATTTCTCTAGATTTTCATGGGTTATTTTTCTATCTTCAAAAGATGAAACCTTTGAAGAATTTATTGTTTTTGCCAAGAAAGTGCAAAATGAGAAAGGTATGTCCATTACAGGTATTAGGACTGATCATGGTGGAGAATTTGAAAATCAAGCCTTTGAAGAGTATTGTGATACTAATGGCATTGATCACAATTTCTCTACTCCAAGGACGCCTCAACAAAATGGAGTCGTGGAACGCAAGAATAGAGTACTCACTGAAATGGCGAGAGCAATGTTGAATGAAAGAAATGTGTCTCAAGTATTTTTGGCTAACGCTATGAGTACATCATGCTATATTTCAAATAGAGCATATATTAGAACAAAACTTGGAAAGACCCCATACGAGCTGTACAAAGGAAGGAAGCCAAACATTGCTTATCTACATATCTTCGGTTGTAAGTGTTTTATTCATAATAATGGTAAAGATAACTTAGGAAAATTAGATTCTAAAACTGATGAAGGAATTTTCCTAGGATATTGTAACCGAAGTAAAGCATATAGAGTTTTTAACAAAAGAACATGTGTTGTTGAAGAATCAATTCATATTGTATTTGATGAATTTGAATCCCCTGACAAAACCATTGATGAAGAACAGGAAGTTATTTTAAATCAAGAAAATGGTCAATCTATTTCTAAATCTCTTATTCCAGAGGTTGATGAAACCAAGGAAGAAGAGCAATCACTAAGACAACCTAGAGCCTGCAAATATAATAAAAGTCATCCCTTAGATCAAGTCATAGGAGATGTTAATGAACGGATCAAAACTAGAAACAGAATTTTCAATGAAGTAAGTTTTTCTGCATTCATTTCTAAGATTGAACCTTCTAACATTGATGAAGCCCAATCAGACAATGATTTGGTTATAGCAATGCAAGAAGAATTAAATCAATTTGAAAGAAATCAAGTTTGGGACTTAGTACCCCGACCCAAGGATCATTCGATCATTGGTACTAAATGGGTATTCAAAAACAAACTCGATGAATCCATAATTATTGTCAGAAATAAGGCAAGATTGGTGGCCAAAGGCTATAATCAGGAAGAAGGGATTAATTATGAGGAAGCGTATGCTCCAGTGGCTAGATTGGAAGCTATACGCGTACTCTTAGCCTTTGCATGCATCAAAGGACTCAAACTCTATCAAATGGATGTAAAGAGTGCATTTCTAAATGGTTATATCATGGAAGAAGTATACGTAGAACAACCTCCTGGTTTTGAAGATGTAACTAAACCTGACCATGTTTTCAAACTCAAAAAGGCTTAATATGGTTTAAAACAAGCTCCTAGAGCATGGTATGAAAGGCTCAGTAAATTTCTCATTGATCAAGGTTTTGTACGGGGAAAAGTTGATACAAAACTTTTTATAAAATGAAAACATGATGATTTTTTGATTGTTCAAATATATGTTGATGACATTGTTTTTGGTGCTATTAATGAATCTCTATGTAAGGAATTTTCTGAGATAATGCAGGGAGAGTTTGAGATGTCAATGATGGGAGAATTGAATTTCTTTCTTGGTTTTCAAATCAAACAAAGAAAGAATGGAATCTTCATATCTCAAACAAAGTATTTGAAAGAGTTGTTGAAGAAGTATGGAATGGATGAAGCACATGGAACGGACACACCTATGAGCTCAACTACGTTGCTTGATGCTGATGTCAAAGGGAAAGACTACAACATCACAAAATACAGAGGAATGATTAGATCATTACTCTATCTCACGGCAAGTAGACCGGACATCCAATTTAGTGTTGGCATATGTTCAAGATATCAATAAGCACCAAATGAATCACATGCTGAAACTGTCAAACGAATCTTTAGATACCTTGCTGACACACCCGAATTAGGTCTGTGGTATCCCAAAGGAAGAAGTGAATATCTTGTTGCATATTTAGATTCAAATCATGGAGGATACAAAACAGACAGAAAGAGCACCAGTGGACAAGGACAATTTCTTAGAGGATCTCTTGTCTCATGGTTCAGCAAGAAACAAAATACAATGTCTCTTTCGTCAACAGAAGCTGAATATATTGCAGTCTCAAGTTGTTGTGCACAAGTGATATGGTTAAAACGATAACTACAAGATCTTGGTGTTTATCTCAAAGAAATACCAATCTATTGTGACAATACCAGTACGATAAGCTTGGCGAAAAATCAAGTTCAACATTCTAGAACCAAGCATATTGATGTTAGACATTACTTCATCAGAGATCATGCCCAAAAGAAAGATGTGAAAGTAATATTCATTCCTACTCATCTTCAACTAGCTGATATCTTCACTAAACCTCTTGCAAAATATCAATTTCTATACATTAGAAGAGAATTGGGAATGGTAAATCCCAATGAGTTGTAAGTTATTTCAGTTTCTCATAATATTAGATGAAGTCATTTGATAATGTTTTGATGATTACTAATTTAAGCATCGGAGTATGTAGAAACTTATTTTGCAGGAAGATTGAAACTCTGTTCTGAGAAATAAAAACTGAGGTTATCAGAGGACACCTTTACTGGAGTACCAACTTCAAGTTATGACTGACTGTGAAGCATTACCCGAGGAACAACTTTAAGTAAAAGAGCACTTTACTCGAGTAAGTGCTCAAGTAATGGACTTCCAAAACTGTAAGTAACACATCAAGTTTCTTGGAATTTGAATCAAACGGTTCATTGGTGAGAACTGAACAGTCCAAACTGAAAATGAAAGGTTACCCGAGGCGAGCCTCGAGTAAACTTGAAGCTTACTCGAGTAACTGCAAGTCCAGATCACCAATTTGATGAAAAACAACTCAAATCTGCTCTAAATTGGTTACAAAATAATCGAGGGAACATACATGGATAATTACAATATTATTCATGCCAGGTTCACAATTTAAATGAATTATTTTAGAAATTTTCTGTATGATCACTCGAGTAGGGACTCGAGTAAACATGCAATTTACTCGAGTAAGGCCTCGAGTAACGTCAGGTTCTAGGTCTTTATCTGTCGCAAACTCGGTCATTTCCACAAAATCTCCTTGAGTAAATCACCCAGTCCTCTCTAAAAAACTTTTCACAATATCTTTCCTACACTATTTCCATTAAAACCCATCGATTCTTTCTCCAGAAACCTCCTATTCTGCTCAGAATCACTTGCCCTATATCGCGTTTTTCTTGCTCTGTTTTATGAGTTTCTCAACTTTCTCTGATTCAAGATGGTTAGAACCAAAAACCTTACGCCCACAGATTCTTCTGGATCCCCACAACTCACTGATCCTCTTTCTTCTCCTCCCAGAAAGAGAAGAAAACTCACTCCTAGATCCAAAGCCAAAGTACAACTCAAACCTCAACCTCAACCAAAACCAAAAGGTGTTGTTATCAAGGAGCCAGTAGTTACAAGGGCTTAATCCAGGAAGAGCACCTCTACTGGGAGAGGCAAAAGTGCCAAGTCTCCTTCTCCTCCACCTTCTGATTCCTCAACTCCCTCTTTCACACCAAAACCTCCTAAAAAGCCTAATATGATGTGAATGTGGCTAAGGCAATGGCTGGCATTCTGGATCAGCTTGAGAAGGGGCAGTCTCCAAAGAAATCAGAACTGCCAGAAGAGGAGATCACCAAACCTCCAAAGGGGTTTAATGTCAACAAGCTAGAGGAGTCCCCAAAGTACCTCACTCAATTCTCTAGGAGAAAAGTATGAAAGACACACTATGTGGACCTCAAATTACTTCAGGAGGTATTGAAGCATGATCTTAGTCCCTTTTAAGAACCATTTATGCCTTGGCTTTCTATTAGACTTCCTTTTTGCACAAAAGTAGTCACCCATTTTTACTGTAACCTTGAGATTCTAGATGAACCAAATAGATCTTCAGCTGAGGAAGAAATGACTACCACTGTTAGAAGCCAAAAGATACTCATCTCACCTTCTAGGGTCAATCTGTGGTTAGGAATAGAGAACCCTCCAGATGATATTTACTCCAAACTTGATTCAAACCAAATATTCTCTGTTCTTAAACCTGGTGAGCTTGTGGGCCCATTGAATTTCAAACCTAGTGATATGTGTGATCATCACAGGGTTCTATGGTATATATACTCTAGATCCCTTATGAATAAAGCCAACAATTACACCCACTTCTCTGATAGGGACTTTAGATGGTTTGCTTCCTTACTCCTCAAGGAACAGAAAGATTTGGGGAAGTATATCTTTTCTGAAATGAAGAGGTATAGAGTAGATGGGAAAGCTACCACACCTATGCCATATCCTCATATTGTTTCACTCATTCTGAAAGAGAATAAGATATGGTATCTGGAGAGCAAAGAACATATTGAGAGGATTACTCCTGTTGGGAGAAATCAAATTGGCAAGCTCAACATTGACATTCCTCTCAAGAGTCCTCTAGAATCTTGATCTAAGAAGAAGAAGAGTGAGACTAAGACTAGCAAGATGGATGACACTCATTCGTCGGCTCCAGCTGCCACTACATCATCACCCTCTTTCCTCAATACCACACTTCAGCACTTTATGGAAAATATGCTCAGAGGATTCCATATGGATATTACAAACACAAATGCTGAGTTAATAACTCACATGAATCACAAGATGACTGAGCTGGTTGAGAAGATGGATAAGAGGCACAAAGAGTTGCTAGCTGAGCAACGTGCCCAGGGTGAGATCTTGAAATTGATTCTGGCACGATTGGATTCCTTGGGTCCCGGACCTTCTACCGGTCCATCATCCTCTGCACATGAGACTTCTTCATCTCTAAAGCATATACTATCCCCAGAGCATATACCACCACCTCCAGAGAATATCCCATCTGACCTTCATCACTCTGAGGTTGAGCCACTCATTCCTCCAGTTTCTAGTCCACCTGAGCCAAGACCCGAAGATATCCTATGCTCAGTGGATAACCCCAAAACCAATAAGACCATCCATATCATCATTGATGATTCACGACCCAAACCTTAGCCTGAAGTCTCTCCTAAACCTACTCCATCTGCTACCCATACAGAGGAAATATCTCCCTCATCCTCTGATCATCATGCTCCAGAGGTTGACACTACCACTATGATCATCTACCAGCCTTCTCCTATTCCTCCCAGACATGACATCCATATTCCTCCACTAAATCTTCCTGAACCAGAATCTTCTAGTTCTTTTGATTCTTCTAGTTCAGATGGTTCTTTGGTTCTTCCAGTGAAGCCTATCTCCATGGTCAAGCCTTCCAATCCTCCTCTTGAATGATGAAGACAAAAAGGGGGAGAAGAACTTGAGAGTGATTTTGTGGAAGTTTCTGAGTCATTTTGGGTATTTTGGGTGTATATTGGATTTAGGGAGCTTTTCAATCTATAACTTTTTATCTTGTAATGTAATTTTAAGTTTAATGCAAGTTTATTTAAGTTATGAATTTATTTTAGGTCCACTTTAGCTTTTAAATTATAATACATTGTGGGACTAATGAGTTTGTTATGTATGCAAGGTGTATGTTATGACTTCAAAAACACTTTGAATTTATACTTACCAAAGTTTTTCAAAATTTATCACTGAGAGTTCAAGAAGTGTTTATTTGAGAACTTAGTTTCAAAATTCTTATTCAAAATCACCAAGTTTTGTCATCATCAAAAAGGGGGAGAATGTTAGATCTCATGTTTTGATGATAACAAAGAATGGCATGAAAAAGATTTGATAAACAAATAAGTTTGAACAAAGTAAAAACAGGGAAAATCATCACTTGAAGTAAGCATTGAAGTAATGAAGAAAGGCCAAGAGATAAAGCTGAGAAAATTCACTATTGGCAAATTTTTTAAAGAGTTACTCGAGTAGCTACACGAGTAATGAGACAGAAACTTGAAGTAACCAGGTCAACTTTCAAGTTACCTGCCAACGATACTCGAGTAAGTACTCGAGTAATAAGGTAAATGACTCCAAGTTGCTCTCGGCCTACCAATGTTACTTGAGTACTTACTCGAGAAACCAGGTAACTCACTGGTAGTTGCTCTCGGCCTGCCAACGTTACTCGAGTAGCTACTCGATTAACCATGTCAAATACTTCCAATTACTCTTGGCATTTTTAACACTTCTAATAATACTCGAGTTACTCTGTTTTAAGAAATGTGTTGCTCTCGGCATTTTCAACCCTGCCAACGTTACTCAAGGAGCTACTCGAGTAACTCACTGTGGTAAGCAAAACCTAAAGGTGTTACTCGAATAACATGAAATGTTTTTCTCACCCTTCACTTCAAGTTACTACTCGAGTATACAGAGTTATTTAGAAGAAAAACTTCAAGTCACTACTCGAGTATGTAGAATTAATTGGAAGAGAACTTCAAGTTATTACCCGAGTAAGCTATGCAGAAAATTTATGTTTACTCTAGTAAGGACTCGAGTAACAAGGTTATCAAACTTGAAGTGCTCTTGGCCTTGAAATCCTGCCAAAATTAATGGAGTGAAGCATCGAGTAACCTAAAGTTTATTTGAAGGTTTACTCGAGTTGGTACTCGAGTAACTAATGAAGAAAAGTTTTCCATACCCGAGTAAGTACCCGAGTAAACAGGTATTTCCAAATGTTTGAATTTTGTTTACTTCATGCACTACCCGAGTAATGTTATGTTTGCTTATTGACTTGCAGTTTATCAAAGTCTTCCCGATGATACTCGAGTACGTACTCGAGTAAACTTTAATGAATACTCGAGTAACTACTCGAGTATGCAAGTTCAGATTTTGAGAATTCATTCCAACATTCATTGATTTGTTTCCTATATGATTAACCTTTAATTGTATTAGTATTCTTAGCATATCCACAGATAAACAATGAAGAGATCTTACCAAATACGGAAAGTCAAAAGCAATGTTCAAATGTCACCTACCGCCCCACCTACCACAAATGGATATTTTCCAAATACTGGAAAAATCAACAGTGGATGTGTACACTCTAACGGACGAGAAGAAAATGTTCCAACGGTCATTACCAACACACCTATATATATGGGAACATCCAAACAGAGAAATAGAACAAGAGAACACACACTAACGCATTGTCAAGCTCATTACTCTGTCTTACATTATACTTGTAATTCTATGCTTCAGTGATTCTTATTCACTTTATGAGAGAGATATTTCATTCAAACTCAATATTTGATATTGAGATAACTTAAGGTTGTGGAACCTTGAGTTGGGATTGGATTATAACCTGTAAGGGGGAGTGAGTGTCCAGGCAAAGGAACTTGCTTGTACTGAGGTGCCAAGAACCCACTGAATCTTGAAAGTTATAGTGAAACTCTCAGAGAAGCTCTGAGGACTGGATGTAGGTCAAAGTGGTTGTGACCGAACCAGTATAACTCTCGGTGTACACTTCGGTGATATTTCTCCTTACTCTTTATTGCTTTATATTCACCGTCAAGTTTTTATATTTGCAACAAAATTTTAGTATCACCCAATTCACCCCCCCTCTTGGGTGAGACGCTTGCTCTAACACCATTGCCTCATATTGATGTCTTGTTGATAGTAAGGCTCATAGCTATAGGTATTCATTCTTGTTTGGGTACTCGGGGTATAACCAAATCCCCATGGATGAAGAGGATAAAGGAAAGACCACCTTTATTACACAATAAGGCACTTATTTTCACTACGTCATGTCATTCAGGTTAAAGAATGTAGGGACAACTTATCAGCGTGCTATGGTGGCACTCTTCCATGATATGATGTATAAAGAACTTGAAGTATACGTGGATTATATGGTAGCTAAATCTTCTGAGGAAGAAAGCCATGTTACGGTACTAAGGAAGCTATTTGAAAGGCTACGCAAGTACAAGCTACAACTAAATCCTAACAAGTGCGTCTTTGGGGCTCTATCTGGGAAATTGTTGGGGTTCATTATAAGTCAAAAAGAGATTATAGTAGATCTTGATAAAGTAAAAGCAATACGGGAAATGGCCCCTCCTCAAACAAAAAATTGAAGTTCGAAGCTTTTTGGGGTGGTTGAATTAAATTGTACGATTCATTACTAACCTGCCTGCAACTTATGAGCTGATATTAAAGCTTTTGAGGAAGAACTGCACAAAGAAGTGGGATGAAGATTGCTAGCAGGCATTTGATAGAATTAAGGATTATTTGTAAATTTTTCTAATTTTAGTTCCTAATACACCAGAACGACCTTTAATTTTGTATTTGACAATATAACCTAACTCTATGGAAGCCATGTTGGGGCAACATGATACATCTAAGTGAAAAGAACAAGTGATCTATTACTTAAGCAAGAAGTTTAATGACTGTGAGTCATGTTACCAGATGATCAAGCGAACTTGTGATTTAGTTTGGGCTATAAGGAGGTTAAGGCAATATATGCTTTATTACACAACGTGGTTAATTTCTAGAGTGGATCTACTCAAATACATCTTTGAAAGCCTGCACATAGCTGAAAGAGTCTCTAAGTGGCAGGTGATACTATCTGAATATGATATAAGGTATGTCACTCAAAAATCTGTCAAGGGTGGTACAATAGCCAATCACTTAGTAAAAAACCTCATAGATGAATGCCAGCCACTAGATTTCAAATTCCTAGATAAAGACTATGTGCTACAGAGGATCCAAATGAGGAAAGCAAATTAAAGGAGTGGGGGATGTATTTTGATGGTGCAGCAAATATGCATGGCAACGGTGTAGGGGCAGTAATCATATCCCCAGACGGAAAGCAATTCTCGATTGCTTTAAAGTTAGGATTTGACTACACTAATAACATGGTAGAATACGAAGTTGTATTAATGGTCTCCAAGCCGCTATAGATCTTGGAATAAAAAACCTAAAATTCTATGGTGACTCAGCTCTTATAATTTATCAGTTGACTGGTTAATGGCGTACCAAAGACCTAAAGTTGATCCCTTATCAAGAGTATTTGATAGAGTTAATAAAAAATTTTAAAGTAATCAATTTCCATGATATGGTTAGAGAAAAGAATCTCTCCGCTGACGCTTTAGCTACTTTAGCAGCTATGATCTAACTCGATTGTGGGGTCCAAGTTCAGCCAATATAGATTCAGACTAAAAGATTGCTAGCATTTTGCTTCAATATTGGAAAAGGGAACGATGAGCAACCATGGTACCATAATATCTATATGTATATAGAACATGGTACTTACCCTCTAGATGTACAAAATAAAAAAGAATACCATCCAACGAATGGCTATAGGATTTTTTATTAGTAATAACATCCTGTATAAGAGGAGATTTGATGGGATATTACTATGCTGTGTAGATTTGAGACAGGCACGTAAGATTATGACAGAGATCCATGAAGGCATATGTGGTACACAAGCAAATGACCACTCATTAACTAAACAAGCTCAAAGATCTGGCTACAACTGGGTAATTATGGAGAAGGATTGTATCAATTATGTTAGAAGTATTATAAGTGCTAGATATATGCTAGCATAACTAATGCTCTTCCGACTCTAATGCATAGTCTTGTGTCTCCATAGCCATTTTCTATGTGGGGGATTGATGTCATCAGGCCAATTAATCCAAAAGCCTCAAATGGCCATTATTTCATCGTTGTTGCTATTGACTATTTCACTAAGTAAGTAGAAGCCAATTCCTTTGCTAGTATTACTCAGGAGGCCTTCATAAAATTCTTAAAGGCCAATATTATCTGTAGATATAGGTTACTAGAGAAGATCATAATTGACAATGCACCAAACCTCAATGGGGCAGTAGTTAAAAAATTATGTGATCAATTTAAGATCAAACATAATAATTTTACACATATAGGCCACAGAAGAGTGATGCAGTTGAGGCAGCCAGTAAAAATATTAAGAAGATCATCAGCAAAATGACAATAACCTATAAGAAGTGTCATGAAATGCTTCCATATGCATTCCACAGATATTGTACCATAATGCGTACTTCAACTAGAGCAACTCCTTACTCTTTAGTTTACGGCATGGACGTTGTTACTCTAATCGAACTAAGAATACTATCCCAGAGAATCTTCACTGAATTAGACCTAGATGAAAGTGAATGGATATACTCTCGATTTGGACAATTAAATATGATTGAAGAAAAAAGACTTACAATAATATGTCATGGGCAGTTATATTAGTTACGAGTGGCAAGGGCCATTAATAAGAAACTAAGACCCAAGGGGTTTGAAGTAGGATACTTGGTTCTCAAGAAGATCCTACCAATCTAAGAAGATGACAGAGGTAAATGGGCTCTGAATTATGAAGGCCCATATGTTGTTAAGCAAGCTTTCTTTGCAGGGATACTGACATTGACATACATGAATGGCCAAGATTTACTAAGACCAATAAATTCAGATGCTGTAAACAAATACTATACATAAAAAAAGGGCTCGCTATGTCAAAAACTTGAAAGGCGGCTTAGGCAAAAGTTAGAGCAAAAAAAATTAAAAAAAAAGGAAAAATAGCTCGCTAAGTTGAAAACCCAAAAGGGCGGCTTAGGCAAAAATTAGAGCAAAACAAATGGCTCGCTAAGTTGAAAACCCTAAAGGGCGGCTTAAGCAGAAGTTAGAGCAAAAAATAAAAAAGAAAAGAAAAGAAAAGAAAAAAGCTCGCTAAGTTGAAAACTCGAAAGGGCGGCTTAGGTAGAAGTTAGAGCAAAAAAAAAAGAGCACACTAACAATCTTTAGAAGACTTCATTAACACTCGATGAAAAGTGCATATCTCTAGAAATTAAGCAAGGCACCATTAGAGGAAATACATAAAACTGAAAGCAAAGGACCTCCTAATAGCATCACATCTACACTGATATATGCTCATCATTATGCATCTACTTGAATATTGAAAAATCATTTCTTTTAAATGAATCTTTATCCTTAGTATATCTTTCTCTTCCATTAAATCGCATGTTAAACTTTATGTCATGATTTGTATAAGGGTAACTCTTTTTAATGAAAGTACAACTTTTGTCTAGATAAACACTCACGATGATATACATGGTATCCTCTACTCCCAATTAACTTGTGTAATTTCAAGATCATTAGCAAAGGTCCCAAATGGAATTTCTACTGTTGGGTCAAATAGTTGATAAAGGATATAATCTAAACTGTGGGTCCGAATATGTGAATCTCATTACACACATCTTCATACATCCTATAATATTGCACGAGTAAAGGGGTTATGGTTAGGTACTTGGATGAAGAAGGAGCAATATCACCTATAAGGCTATTATTGAACACCATCATTATTGCACTCATCCTTATTCAATCATTTCCTTATCATTATCATCATATCCTTATCATAATAATCATTTTCATCATTAGCAATATCATTATGTTCATCATCCTTATTAAGATTTCATCATCACTGTCATCATCATTATTAGAGCCATTACCTTCATCATGTCTTCAACATTTTCGTATTCTCATTATTATCTTCTTTACCATCATTGTTGTCATCCTCATTAGGATTTTATCACTATCATTAATGTCATCATCATCATCAGTGTCATCATCTTCGTTGGCATCATCATAAGCACTACTCCAAGGGGCATCACATGTTCATGGCATCCCTTTTCAAAGCCCTATACGGATAGGCACCCTTAAAGCCCAATAATGGCTGGCACCCTTTTCAAAAGCCCTGTACCGACAGGCACCCTGAAGCCCTATACCTATAGGCAAACTAAAAGCCTAGCAATGGCTAGCACCCTTTCAAAGCCATATACCGGTAGGCACCCTCAAAGCCCATTAATGGCTAGCACCAATTCATTGCCATGTACCGGCAAACACCTTTAAAGCCTAGTGACTACTGGCACCCTTTCAAAGCCCTATACTGACAGGCACTCTTAAAGCCCAGTGACTATTGGCACCCTTTCAAAGCCCTGTACCAATAGGTACCCTCAAAGCCCAGTAACGGCTGGAACCCTTTTCAAAGCCTTATACCGGCAAGCACCCTCAAAGCCTTATACCCGCAGGCACCCTCAAAGCCTAGTAATAGCTAGCACAATTCCTTTAAAGCCTAATAACGCTTGGCATAATTCTTTTATATTAAGCCCTTTATTGACAGGCACCATCAAAGCCCAGTAACGACTAGCACCCTTTCAAAGCCCTATACTAATAGACACCCTTAAAGCCCAGTGACTACTGGCAGCTTTTCAAAGCCCTGTACCGATAGGCACCCTCAAATCCCAATAACGGCTAACACCCTTTTTAAAGCCTTGTACCGGCAAGCATGATCAAAGCCCTGTACCTGCAGGTACCCTCAAAGCCTAGTAACAACAATCATAATTCCTTTAAAGCCTAATAACGCTTGGCACAATTCTTTTATTCAAAGCCCTGTATTGATAAGCACCGTCAAAGCCCAGTAACGGATGGCACCCTTTCAAAGCACTGTATCAGAATGCACTCTTTAAGCCCACTAACCGCTAAAATACTTCTTTTAAAGCCCTATAATAGTAGGCATTACTCTTTTCAAGCCCTGTATCACCTTGCACTCTCAAAGCCCAGTAATGGCTAGCATAATGCTTTTACACGCCACCAAAGTCCTATATAACTAAGTGCTTCACTTCTACCCCAGGTAATCCTCTAGCTCCACCTGCGTTCTTCTCCCCTATGAACCAAGTAAAGAGGGGCATGGGCACTGTATTTTGTCCAAACCCTATTTGGTTCCAAGGGGGCACCTTGTTCTTTTAGCCAAATAAAATACATGTTCTTATCTTTACTTGCTTCATAGACAAGAATCTAACTTTTTTCTCAACTACGAAATAAGTAAAGAGAGGCAACTGTGAACGCCCTATTTTGTCCAGGCCCAACTGAAAAATTAAAAAATAAAAATAAAAGAAAATCCTCTCATTGATGATGATTGATGTCTAAATTGGCAATCAGTATTAAAGGGAAAAATAAAAAGAAAAGAAATAAGAAAATCCTCCCATTGATGATCACTGGTGTCCAAATTGGCAATCATCATTAAAAGGAAAAAAATTGAAAAAGAAAAAAGAAAATCCTCCTATTGATGATGATCGATGTCGAAATGGGCAATCATCATTCTTATGGATGATGATTGTAGTCCAAATTGGCAATCATCATTGGAGGAAAAATTAAAAATAAAATAAAATAAAAAGTCCTTTAATTACTGATAATTAGCTAGTGTCCAGATTGTCATTGTCACTCGTTAAGGGAAAATAAAAAATATATATAAAAATAGCTCTCATTCATATGTTTAAATTAAGAAATTGCTTGTAGGGAAAATATAAGAAAACAAATAAAATAAAGAAAATAAAAATTTTTCTCATTTATGTTGATAAGTTTAAATTAGGAAATTACTTGTGGGAAAAATAATAAAAAAGTCAAAAAATAAAAATTAAAAAAAATATCTCATTTATGGTGATTAGGTCAAGCTATGAAGTTTTATTAATAGGAAATACAAAAAAATAAAAAAATGTAACAAAAAATCTCCATTAATTGTGATTGGGTTATGCTAGAAAGAGCATTTATGAAGAAAACCCTACCTTGAGACTGTAAATAGGGGAGCAAGAGTTGAAGCAAGACACACAAGAATTTTGAGAGAAAAGAGAGGCAGGGCAGAGAGCTAATTTTATTTTCTCATTTCATTGCCCAAACATAATTCTCATGGGGAAAGGTAGTTGACATAAGAGGCCATCTCATTTTGCTTTATCTAAATAAGGTCTTAATATTCTTGCCCAGGCTAATGAACATTTCTAGTTAGAGATGGAGACATACCCATTTAAATACTGGGCAAACCCTTATATGTAAGGCTTGCAAGAGTTTTGTTGATTTTCCATTTACTTGCCGTACACTCACTGCTCTTTGATTGTTATTAAACCTGCATGCTGTTCTTTTATTTGTTATAATATTTAGCTAATTGTACAGGAGATATGTTTAAGTAGCCACTATGCTTTTTTTATATTGTTCTTGTCTTTGTATCACCTACTTTAATATATTAGCATTGTTGGATGTGTCAAATCCAATATCAAAAGTTATGTGGACTTGTTTTCCATTGTCTTTGAGTTATCTTATGTATTATTGCTGGACGTATGGCATTTGGATCAAAAGGTATATGCTACCTTGTCTTCTTATGGTCTAGGTGTCATGCTTAATAGATATATAGGTCATGTGATTGTAATTGCCTCTTGTTTATTATGTGGTTCTATCACCCTATCTCTTGTTGTAATGGCATTCAAAGCATAACAGGTATACACTCTTACCATGTCTTTATTGATTTTCTTACCTTCTTAGACTTTCTATAATGAATGATATGATAAGGATACAATTCCTTGTTGGCTTGATGTACCCTTTTTCCCCGCTTTCACAAATAAAAAGTTTCAAAATAAAAATAAAAAGAGGTTCTTTTCTTAATATAAATGAATTTAGCTTCATATGAGAAAATAAAGAAAATGCAGTTTTTTTAAAATAATAAAAAACACAAATCGAACAAAAAATAGTTTTTCCGAGTAAATGAAGCAAATATTTCCTAAAAGAAATAAACCAAGTGCCACGCCTTTGTCCCCCTAGTGAACTACGTGGTCTTTGATCCCTTTAAAGGGTACGTAGGCCCTAGGTTTTCATCTTAGGTCAAGTCCAACGATGTGTTGAACAGGATGACACCCAAGAGGGGGTGAATTGGGTGTAAGATAAAAACTTAGAAACTTTGAAAAACTTTTCACATCTTAGTGGAAGCAGTAAGTATGAAAGAAATGAATCACAAATCAACAGTTAGATTAAATAATATATGCTACAAATATAAGAGCTTGGGGAAGAGAATATGCAAACTGTGATTTATCCTGGTTTGGTCCAATCTATGATAACCTCAAGGTAATTAAACCCGGACCGGTCAGTGAACCGGTCAGGGTACTGGGTCAAGGGTCAGTAGGTCAGACCGGAGGCAACCCGGACCTAAATCGGTGAGGAGTAAAAAATTGAAAAATATTGTAACTTCTCATCACACCATCAAAATTACGAATAGTATATATCCAGAATCAAAATGCTAACAAAATAACATGATTGTATCATATATAAATCACCTAATGATAGCTGTTATAACTTGTAATCCCAAAATATTTATCATAAGTTCATAACACAATATCAAAATATGTTTATGATAACAAAAGTAGTAAACTAATAATTAATTATCATCATTAAAATAAGCATAAACTATATCATTCAACTCTCTAGGTACTGAGACATTAGGAGGTGGAGCTGTAGGAGGAAGAGTAAAGGCACTAGGGGTAACAGAGTCAATATTTAATGATGGAGCCCCAACAACATCATCATCACCTATATATCAAATGAATAAAATTAGTACTAATTATGCTCAAAATATGGTTATCTTCTTTTGTGAAGAAATAAGAATATAATCTTAGATAATTAAAAAGATGGTTAGAAACCTCCATAATCCTTCGCCATTTATTGAAATTGAAGATCTGTTGCTTCTACATTTTCAAATTCAGGAGTTGGATCTTCGTCAAGAACCCAAAAGTCTAGTCTATCAATTGATTCATAATCAATGGGGTTGTAATTATCTTTCTTCTTCTTCAATTGGTTCCTATAATGCCAACACAATAGAAGATTATTATTTATTAAAAATATATAACAACCATTCCTCAATCATGACTTTTTAGATTACCTGAACTTTAACTTCAGATTGTAGTTTGTGAAAACCAAATCATTAAGCCTTTGATGCTCCAATCTATTTCTTCTTTTAGTATGGATACGTTCAAATAAGCTCCAATTTCTTTTGCAGCCAGAAGAAGAAGAAGTTTGACTAAGAACACGTATAGCAATTTATTGCAATTCTGGTACTGAACCCCCATAATACAACCACCACTCATCTTCAAAATAAAGTAAAAACATTTAGTATGTATTAATAAACATTAAATAATAATCATAATATGTGCTTTCAAATATAAAACTTAATATACTTACGAGGGACTAGCTTTTGGTTTGTTTTCTCACATGAAACTTTATCAAATGATTCTTCACAGTCATGGTAGACACTGATTTGTTGCATCATTGTAATAAAATGATCATCATTGTCAGGTGAGAGTGCCTCAAACAAATTGATCACAATATCCATCAGTCTATGCTTTCAAACAAAGTTAGGACTGTACAGAATGCAGGATTCAAGAGATATGCCACTGCATGTAGGTCATTTTTCAAATGCTTATCCCAGTGACTTTGAATAATATCCGTATATGGCTTGCACAATTCCTTCTTCATTTGAAACATTTCCTTGATTCCATTATTAGCTCTCTGCATGCCTTCATAGATGTAAGGCATTGAAGGTTTTTCATCTGAATCCACAATCCTCAACAACCTTGTCAAAGGAGACACAAGTCTCACAATTTCAAAGCAATCGTCCCAAAACTGATTATTTAGAACGATTGCACTGAAACTTTTTCCAGGTTCAGTGCTTGCTAATTTGTGCTGCATAAAATGATGATCAACAACTAAAGCTTGTAAATTATGCTTATGTGAATAGATGCTATGAAGGATGATGAATGTGGTGGCAAATCTCGTCGAACCAGGACGTATAATTTCCTTCCAACCTGGTCTATTCCTCAACCATGACAAGAAGACCATATGATTATATGCGAAAACAGTGATTTTAGTTGCAATCTTCGCAAGTTCTGACATATGAGGCATGGTTGCAATGTCTTTCAAAATAAGATTCAAACAATGAGCTGCACACGGTGACCAATAAATAGTTTTGTATTTCTTTTATCAATCTACCGCATGCTATATAATTAGCTGCATTGTCAGTCACCACATGGACTAGATTTTGAGGACCAACCTACTCAATAACCTCTGTGAACAATGAGAATAAAGTGTTGGCATCTTTAACTATATCTGAAGCATCAACTGACTTAACAAATACCATGCCATGTAATGAATAAACTAAGAAATTAATCAAAGTTCGTTGTCTAACATCTGTCCAACCATCAGCCATGAGTGTGCAACCATTTTCTTTCTATTTGGATCATTGGTTATCAATCAGTAGTTGAAGTTCCTTTTTGCAATCTCTTAATATGGTAACTCTATACTCATGAAAACTTGGAACCTTAAACTCAGGCCCAATTGCAGTAGCAGCATCAATAGCTTTTTGAAATAAGGGACAAGTCATTGCATTAAATAGAACAAAATTAACATAAGCCCAATGAGCAAATGCCATTTTTGCATTATATTGTGCTTCTTGACTTGCCCAAGCACTCTTGATGCTTGGTTGGCTACCAGGAGTTGTCCTAGATGCAAAATGACTATCAATCTTCCCAACTATAGGAGCTTTTCTCTTTAAAGAAGCAAGTGGTTCCTCAACCTCTCTAGCTTCATTTTCCTCCTCAACAACATGTTTTTTCTTTGAACCTTCTAACAAAGATTCTTTTATTTTAGCACGTATATCATGAGAAACTTTTTTGCACGAACTCACTTGACTACTCACACCAGCTAAATGTTGTTTCAACCTATTTATCCCACCTCCCCTATAACTTGAAGAACATAAGAGGCATGTGAAAACATTTATTTTTCCCTCTTTTTTAAGAGAAACGTATTGCGAAGCTAGGTCTATTTTTTTAAAGTCCCTGATGTCTGTGGAGGGGTAAACTACTATTAGGAGGATTGGTAGTATCGGGATTGTGGTTGGTAGCAACATTCACAGGTGCTTTATTATTTCCCTCCATTAAGAAACCAAAACCAAAGCAAACAGCAAATGAACCCTTTCAATTTACAAACTACAAGCACCCCAGTTGATTAATAATCAATATCAGAGGATTGAGAGCTACAATGAAACAAAAGAACCAACAAAACCAAAAAGAAAAATGTACAGAGCATCAGCCGACAACCATTCATATTTTATTTTAAAGTTTAAAGCAATATCAAACCAATACAATCAAAATGATTAATGAAAGCAATGCATCTAAAAAAATATAATCATAGGAAAGCAATGTAACCAAAAAAATGCAAGCATCAGCCGACAGCCATTCACAAAGTAATGCAACCAGTGCAACCAACCAACCCTTTTTTGGTTATACACTTATACAATCAATGCAACCAATACAAAGCAAGTATATAGGAATAGTAGAATATAGAAATGCAACCATTGCAAAGCAAGCAAGCAACAGCCAATACAACCAATACAAAGCAAGTAAGCAACAGCCAATAAAAAATACAATCATAGGAATACAAAAATGAAACTGAAATTTCAAATTTGAAGAATAGAGAGCCAGCAGGAACACCGACCTTAAACACCGGCGGCTAACCTAGAACACTGACCTTAATCACCAGAACATTCTCAGCTCCTTCATTATGTCCTTCTGGCTCATAAGATTAAAAACAAATGCATCAGGATATTGTTCATTACTTGATAAAATGAAGCAAATCAACCTAGGAATTGATCCCTATCTGGCTCACAAGATTAAAAACAAATGCATGAGGAGAACCTTAAAAACAAATGCATCAGTAATCCCTATCTGGCTCACAAGATTAATTGTCGATGATGAGTGATTCACTAACATACTATGATTTCAAAAGTAAAAAACAAAACAGTGAGAGTGGGACAAAACTGAATGAATTGCTGCTACAAATGTGATGAGTACTTAAGACCATTGAAAATTGAACACAGACAATAGTATGATTTATGAGACCAGTTAAGTTACCAAAAAGCAAAACAAACGCAGAGAGGTTTGTAGAGGTTAGGGGCAGAAAACAAGCTGTCCGATTAAAAATTACTAACCCATAGCCACATTCATAGTTACACATATATAGAAGAAATTAATGAATGCAGAAAACTAGAAAAGGGAGGAGTTTTTATGCCCTACCTCACATTTATGTTTGCCTCACAAAAAAAATAGAGCATCACCGCACAACCATAGATCATGATTTCTGAAGCAAACCAAAACTATGAAAAATAATGAATATAGGAATTATCATTAGAAATAGAGGTCAAAGAACATACAAAGCAAACCACAAAGCTCAGATCAACCATCAACCATGGCTCACTGTGTCACCGGAATGGCCAAACCCAATCGGCCAAACCCTTCTTTTCAATCAGCTGAAGAAACAAATAAAGGAGAAACAATGGAGGAGTGAAGTTGAGACCTTTCTGACCCCAAAGCTCAGATCTTGTAACTGGCCATGGCATCCGACGGTGACACCCACAATGAGAAGACCACCAGTGAACGGCGGCGGGTTAAGTAACGGGGAAGAAGAAAGGCAAAGCGAACTCCACCGACGCAAACGGTGACCCAACACCAGCAGACTATGGTCACTCAGGCAATCTCACTAGCCGTTCGATAGGGAGTTGAGCCTTGAGAGTTGAGAGCGAGACTGAGAAGAAGAAAAAGGCTTCGCATGGTAGGACTATGGGACGCTCGGACTCGGGATTGAGAATGAGAACTAAAACAAAGTGAAAAGCAAAAAAGGTATTCGATTTAGTCAAAATTTTCAAATTTAAAAAAAAAAGGACGATCGACGTAGTTTTGTCCTTCCTAGAGGCAAAAAAAAAAGCAACCCGGGCGACTCGCCTGACCCGCCGAGTCTCCTGGGTTACTACCGGGTCACACCGGGTTGTTCCGGGTTGACCGGTTCGGTGTGACCCCGGTTCATATTGTGACCTGGACCGGTTTTTTGGCCGGTTCGGTGGTTCCCGATCCGACCCCGGTTAATGGAAAGCACAATCGTAGCATTCAAATTAAATCAAATCCATCACACATACTAGTAATCACATAGAATGCATAACTTCATTAATCCAAAAGGAAGTAAGTTTAATAAAATCCAATTACACCAATACCAAATTCAACACTAAAGCGATCCATCATAGTCAAATAATCACTCATCTAAGTCTCAAAACTATAAATATATCATTGCAAAATTAATCCAACCAGAATATTGTGCATAAATTGAGCTAATGGAAACTAATAAACTCCCCTTATAGAACCTTAAAACTCTAGCCACTTCCTTTACCAAGACTCAAACAATTCAGCTACTCATAGTTATGGTCACAGCATACTCCAACATAACCTTACAAACAGCCTTAAAAACCATGGAGAAGCCACTACCTAAAATGTATTAATTTGAATGAAGAGAAATAATGGATTTGAATAAGCAAAAGAAGTAGAACCATGGGTTCTTCTAGTTTAAGGCATTTTCTCATTTTGAAACAACCAATGGGATTCAAAATGTATTTCCTCCCCCACACTTAATCAACACATTGTCCTCGATATGTAAAACAACTCTATGTTTCTAACTTGATCCTTAGTTAAGTGGGAAGTTGTGAAGTCCAATTGCAATTAGAGTATAACACATCTACATCACATAAAGAGAGAGAAGAAGAAACAAGTCATAATAACAGGGAAAATCAAGATGAAGAGGCACAATGGTAATTAAGTATGGTAGTGGTAAAAAATACAAAGCATGCATAGGACGTTCTTATAATAATTACTAAGCTACACTACTTGTACTTTTTCTACTGGAATGCCCCTCCCCCATACTTATCTCCAACAATTAGTGAAGCATATATAATCATCAATTTAGGAATACTAAAAGTAAAAGATAGTGAAAGGAGAAGAAGCAACCTGGCCTCAAGGAGGCTTTAATGATTCATCATGGTAGAGCTTGAGGAGATGCCCATTGACTTTGAATTCCACATTAGTGGCTTCATCTGTAATGCCTAAAAAATGGGCTTAAGGGCTAATGACTTCAAAAGTAAATGTAATTACTATTAATAAACACTTTTAAAGAATATGATATGAATTATGATCTGAATGCCTTCTAATTAGTGCCTAAAGCTTGCATTTAAGCTTAAGTATATGATAAATTAATAGGGAGGGCACATGGTTGGGTGATGTGAATGACAAAATGTGTTTGGTGGTAATTCAAAAAGAATTACCAAATTGGGTAAAAAGGAAAGTTACCGACCAATTGGTCAGTTACCGAAAAGGAATTTCCTTGGTAACTCAAAGATTAATGGTTGAGATTCATTGAGCAAGAGGGTGGAATCATGTATTATTATGCTTATGTGTGGTTATGAAAGGAGAAACAAGATATTGCCAAGTGGCAAGGTGTGAGCCATGGGATTAAGTCAACTTTTCAAACATATTTTCCTCTATCCTCTCTCCTCTCTCCTTCAAGGTCGACTAAGGAGAATGGAATAAGGGAAAAATCTGTTTCATCATCATCCTTTCATCTTCTCTTACTTGCCTTCATTTTTGCCAAGCTTGGGAAGGAAAGAGAAAGTGAAAGGTGAGTATTTGGCTTTGTTAATGGTCTTTTATGCTCAACTCATCTTCTTTAAAGTTGTTCATAGTGATGAGAGCTATATCTTTATGGTTTTAGATTTTTTAAAGAAGGTATTTGGGTGCTTGAGGAAATTGAAAAGTTGAGGAATCAAGGAACCAACCTTAGGAAGAGGAAGAGGTGAGTATTTGATACATTTTGACATATATATTGTGACTATTGATTAAGTTTTAGAATTTGTGATTTTCGCCCTGATTTTGGTATAATTTGAAATGCATGAATTGGCTAGTGATAGTAGTGGAATTGGTGGCATATTGTGTCTTTGTGCCATTGGAGTTAGTTTAGAATTTTGGAAAGAAAATTAGTGCAATTGGTTAATGTATGGGAATATGGTGTCCAAAACAAAAAAAAAATGTTGTTAGAATGAGGATTTGTTTGTTTTGGTGTTTCCATTGGGTTCCTTATGAAAATTGTGTGGGGATTGGTTGTTTGTGAAGTTTGGGAGTTATTGGACAAATTGGTTGGACATCCCCAGTTTAAAATTAAAGGACGTCTAAAGTCTGGACTTTAGACATCCCCAGTTTAAAATGGGGACGTCTAAAGTGCTACATGACACTTTAGACGTCCCCATTTTAAAATGGGGACGTCTAAAGTGTCATGTAGCACTTTAGACGTCCCCCATTTTAAACTGGGGACTTCTAAACCCACTTTAGATGTCCCCAGTTTAAAATGGGGACGTCTAAAGTGCCTTTTTTTAAAAAAAATTATTTATATTACAGATATGAACTAAACAGTATTTAAAATCAGAAATTACATATCATCGTCAATAAAATTACAGATCTAGTATCTGAACTCCAAATCCAAAATCTACACAATAATAACTCTAGAGCTGAAATCTCATAAACAGAAGATGATAACAATAAGATGAATCAGTTGCGAAAAACTTATCTCCTTCTATTATTAAAATTCATTTTCTCGTAATAATGAATAGAAAAGAGCAACAGGGAGAGATGTACCTCATTTTCTCAGTGGGAACGTGGCCATGAAGCATGTTTTGGAGTCTCGATCTACAAACCATAACAACACGAGTTAGAAGATAAAATAGAAGGGAAATCTAAAGAAAAATGAGAAAGAAGATAAAATAGTAAGAAACATAACAGATCTGGTGAAAAAGAGAGAGAGCAAAGAAGAAGCAAGTTTAAAAATAGTATATAAAGAAGAAGAAGCAAGAGTTAAATGCGTGGTGGTAAGCATTACAGATCTGGTGAAAAAAAGAGAGAGAAAAGAAGAAACAAGTTTAAAAACAGCATATAAAGAAGAAGAAGAAGTAAAAGTTAAATGTGTGGTGGTAGTGGTTGCGTTGATGAGAAAGAAGAGTGTGGATCTATAAAACTGACAAATAAAGACTGTCAGTACAGATTTGAATTGTTTTTGGCATCCCCAATTTAATTTAAGGACGCCTAAAGTTGTTTAGTTATTTTTTTTTTATTTTTAACTTTAGACGTCCCCAATTCAAAAAGGGACGTCTAAAGTCACACTTTAGACGTCCCCAACTTAATTGGGGACATCTAAAGTTTTTTTTTTGTTTTTTAATAATCAGGGATGCCCTAATATGAGGGATGCCTAAAGTGGCGTCCCTGATATTATATCAAGGACGCCACTTTAGGCGTCCCTGATAACATTAGGGACGCCAAAAGTAGCGTCCCTGATATTTAAGGCGTCCCTAATATATATTAGGGACGCCAAATGGCGTCCCTGATTTTAAAAAAAAATTTACTTTAGATGTCCCCAATTAAATTGGGGACGTCTAAAGTGACCAAAAGGCGTTCCTAATTTAAATTGGGGACGTCTAAAGTGGCCAAAAGGCGTTCCTGATTTTGAAAAAAAAAATTTAACTTTAGACGTCCCCAATTAAATTGAGGATGTCTAAAGTTACCAAAAGGCATTCCTGATTTAAAAAAAAATTTAACTTTAGACGTCCCCAATTAAATTGGGGACGTCTAAAGTGACTAAAAGGCGTTCCTGATTTAAAAAAAATTTAACTTTAGACGTCCCCAATTTAATTGGGGACATCTAAAGTGACTTTAGGCGTCCCTTTTTGAATTGGGGACATCTAAAACTATTCAAATCTCACTCAAAATTACAAAAATGCCACCGCCTTTATTTTTTACGTCCCATTTTTAAAAAGGGACGTCCTTTAGGGTTGTAAAAGCAATGTTTTGTAGTAGTGTGTAAATTGCAGAAAGGCAATATGTAAATATGAATGCCATGTAGGCAATTTGTATTTGTGACAGCTTGTATATGCTGTATTCATATTGTCCTGCTTGATTATTTACCAGCATGTTGTGTGATTATATGTGGTATGAGTGATTTGTTACTACTAGGATTCATTTGAATCTCATTCTTTCCTTTGACTAACTTTCAGACAGGGCAAGTGGCTCCTGGGAAAAGAGACAACCAAGGGCAGATAGGTCTTATGTAGGGCTATATGATTTTAGATGTTGGTTATCGAATATTATTTTGGATACGGTTGTGTAATCCCTTAAATGGGAATTTGTAAACTATTAGTATTTATATGAAACTCGAGGGTTGCTAGGATTTTTGTTGTACACTCTGATATGTATGAATGCGATTTAACTGCACAGGGTGGTTATATTCAAAATTTGGATATGAGACTCAGTAAATTGGATTTTGTAAATAAAATTTGATCATCCATTAGTCTTTAATTCACCTTAATTACGTACTTTTGAATTATAATTACTATTTATAAGGCAGGCAGTTACATCATCCATAAGCTCAACCATGCTAAATGAGTGGGCCTTGGTGATAGTAAAAGGCCTATAGCAATTAGATTTGAGCTTCCTATGTCCAAATTTGAATTGAGCTTGGAACATCAAAACACGATCACCTGCTTTGAATTCCTTCTACATTATCTTTTGATTATGAAGCTTTTTCGTCCTGTCCTTGTATATACGGGAGCTCTCTTAAGCATATAATCGCATTTCCTCAAGTTCTTGGAGTTGCAACTTCTGATCTAAGCCTGATTTCTCTAAATCCATATTGCACATTTTCACCGCCTAATAGGTCTTATGTTCTAATTACACCACAATATGACAAGCTTTTTCATAGATAAGCCGGTAAGGAGACATCCCTATTAGTATCTTGAAGGTGGTTATGTAGGCCCATAGTACTTCCTCCAACCTTGAGCTCCAATCCTTCCTTGAAGGCTTGACTATCTTTTCCAAAATGTGTTCGATATCTTAGTTAGAGACTTTTGCTTGCCTTTTTGTTTGTGGATGATAAAGAGTGGACTTTTTGTAGGTTACTCCTAGCTTAACAAGTAGGTTATCGATAACCCTATTGCAAAAGTGGGAACCTCTATCACTCACTATAGCCCTCGATACTCCAAATCTACAAAAGATGTTAGACTTGAGAAACTTGGAAACCATTTGGGCATCAGCTTTCCTAGTGGGAATGGCTTTTACCCACCTAGAGAGGTAATCTATGGCTAGCAAGATGTAGGTAAAGCCAGATAATGGTGGAAAAGGACACATGAAGTCTATACCCCAAACAACAAATACCTCACAAAAGAGCATAGGTTGTTGTGGCATCTCATGCCATTTTCCTAACCCCCCAAACCATTGGCATTTATCACATGCCTTACAATATAATTATGCATCCTTAAACAGGGTAGGCCAATAAAACCCAGCATCTACCACTTTCATAGAGGTCTTATTAGCATTGAAATGTCCACCACAAACCATTGAATGCCAAGCAGAGATTATGTTCTTAGACTCGATCTCTGGAATACACCTCCTAATCACTTGATCATTGCATAATCTCCACAAATAGGGCTCATCCCAAATGTCATGTTAAGCTTCTCATTTAAGTTTTTGAGCTTGAAAAGAAGACATATGCTCAGGGATTAGACCAATTACAATATAATTAACAAGATTAGCAAACCAAGGAACATAGATAGAGATAGACTTAAGGGATGAATTAGGAAAGTCATCACAAACCAAGTCAGAATAAGTACTCCCCTTATACCATCCAGTAGTATACTCAAGTGATCTACTATAAGGTTCACAGTTCCAGGGCTATCCTTATTACTAATATCGAACTCTTATAGCAGTAACATCCATCTAATAAGCTTTGGTTTTGCTTGAGGCTTAGTAAAGAGAAACTTCACTGCTGCATGATCTATATACACAACCACTTTATAATTGATTAAGTATTGTCTTACTTATATAATGCAAATATCACAGCAAATAGTTCTTTTTCGGTTGTTGTGTAATTCTTTTGTGCACTATCCAAAATTTTGGATGCATAGGCAATCACATGGGACAACTTGCTATGCTTTTGTCCTAGTATGACCCCCACAACAAAATTGGAGGCATCACATGCTAGTTCAAAAGGTAAGGTCCAATCTGGTGTACCCAGAATAGGAGGAGAAATCAAGTGTGTTATCAACTCATTGTTTTGCACCCTAGTAGTTATCAACTCATTGTTTTCATTCTTTACCATAGTGATCCCACTCTTCTTGGGTACTACTTGTATCAGGCTAACCCACTCACTATTAGACATTAGGTAGATGATACCTGCACTTAATAGCTTGGTCATTTCTTTCTTGACTACATCTAGAATCAAGGGGTTCAGTTGCCTTTAGGGCTACCTAAGGGGTTTGGTTTCCTCATGCAAGAGGATCTGATGGGTACAAATAGCCGGACTAATCCTAGGAATGTTAGCTAAATTCCAACCTAGAGCCTTTCTATTCCTACACAAAACATCAAACAATCTCTCCTCCTTAATCACAAATAAAGAATTTGAAATAATCACAGGCAATTTCTCAACAGAAGCAAGGAAAGCATATTTTAAATTAGAGGGGAGAGGCTTAAGCTCTAATTAGGGGGTTGAACAATATAGGGAATTAGTCTAGAAAGATCAAGGGTAGTAGCGATACTCCCCTTTATAGATTGAGGAAATGCAAGACTTGTCCTAAGCTCCATAGATTCTACTACTTGTGCATTGGTCTCCCTAAGTGTTGAACCAATATTCAGTTGGTCTATAGCAGCAACAGGCTTGGAGAAAGTAACCTCTTTCATACTTACTTCACAAGAAGTGATTAGCTCATTTAAAAATTGCAAGGTATGAGGAGTAATCTTAGTTCTAGGATTAAGTGATGAGTTAGAAAGTGGCCCTTTAACCATATGGTGAGGCCTAAAGTGAGGCACATGAGAGGATGTCTAGGTTGGTGTGAGGGCTATCCCCTTATAATCAAATCATCCATGTCTTGGCTACCGACGTCAAACTCAGCTTCCTCTACAAGTTTGTGACCTTAAACATTGAAAAAAACACCTTCCTTACAATCATTATTACTAAAGCATGTGTTAGTAGAAGAATTAAGCACCAATGAACTAAGAGAAGTAAGAGAAAAATCAATGAGGGAGGATAACCAACAATCAACCATTAATGAGTTTAAGTTTAGAAATCTCACTCCCACGTGAATCAAAATCATCAACAAAAGGAGAAGAGAATTGTTCACCACATGATTCCAATGTAATACCACAGTTAAGATCATAATTATAAGTATGCAAGTTAAGCTCATATTCATTAACCACATCATCAAGTGCTATGTCAATTGAATTCACACCTAATAAAGAGTAATCTTTAAAAGGGTGCTTCATGGCTCCATACATATTAAAACTAAGCTTATGGTTACCCACTTTTATAGTGATCCGCCCATCTCTCATGTCTATCAAGGTACTAGCGATTCTCATGAAGGGTCTCCCTAAGATAAGGGTGGATTCACTAGACCCTTGAGACATGTCTAGCACATAGAAATCAGCGGGAAAAACCAAATCCTTAACTTTGACAAGCAAATCCTCAATGATACCTTGTGGTTCCCTAATGCTCCTATCAACTAGTTGGAGAACTACAGTGTCCTCTTAAGCTCCTTTACACCAATAGACTTAAAAATGGCACTAGGCATGACATTAATGGATGCACCTAAGTCTAACAAGGCTTGAGCTACATGTACATTACCTACGGTATAAGGTATAGTGAATGAGCCGGGATCCTTATATTTAACAAGGATTTTGGGTTTGAATAGGGCAGACACATTACAACTAACTTGAACTCTCTTATTAGGCCTAAACTTTCTCTTGTTGGTACAAAGCTCTTTTAAGAATTTGCAATAGCCAGACATAGACTTAACCAATTAGAAGAAAGGAACATTAATATGTAACTTACTCAACAAGTCATATATTTCTTTCTCAATTTATTCCTCATGAAATTTCTTGCCATAAAAGTAAGCTTTAGGGAAAGGGAGTTGAGAAATTTTTACCTCCTTACCATTAGTATTGGATAAGTCACCTTGCTCGCTTGACTCACCTTCCCCAAAAGTGCTTCTTTCCTTAGAGTCAACCTCTCTCAGAAGTGGTTGTTGTTCCACTTGAGGTTGCTCAACCGCTTTGTCCTTTTTCTTATCAAGAATAGCCTTCTCTTTAAAGCTCTCAGAATCAAGAAGCTTTATTGGCCTCAAGGGTAGACTTTCAACTTATATTTCCTCATCCACCTTATTGTCAATCTCTTTAGCGAAATGTACCTTCTTGCCACTCCTCAACTCAATGGCATTAAGAGATTTAGGATTGATGACTGTGTTTGAAGGAATGGAACCACTAATATTAGCATGTACATCACTCAAAGAATTAGATAGTTAGGTTAAGTGGGATTGCACATTGTTATTCTTCAACTCCAATTCTTCCAAAGTCTTGAATACATGAGCCATCTGAGTACTATCACTTGTCCTATCACTTTCTAGCCTTAGTAAAATTGAGGCAATAGAAGAGAATTGACTCTCATTAAAAGCTTTATCTTCCATTATTCGATTGTCAATAATAGTAAGTGGAGCAGTGATACTTTTCAACAATTGATTAGTCTCATCACCTTTAGACTCTTGAAGTGGCACCATTTGCCCACGGTTTGACCCATATGGTTGGACTTGATGAGAAGACCCTTCTTGATTCCTCCAACAAAAAGTAGAGTTAGGTCTTCTATTTTCATTGTAGGTGGTAGTGTTAGAGTCCCTTCTTTTTTGTTGATTAGCCCTTCCTTGATACATAGCATTGACTTCCTCATGGCGATTAGGAAATAAGCTTGTAATGTGCATCACTGAACTACAACCATCACAACAAGTGCAACAAAAGCTTTTGAAGTAGGAGGTGCTTGGTGGATACTCAAATGAAAAAGCTCAAATGTGATGAGAGAAAGTTGTTAGGTGATTGTATATATTTTTGACTCAAGTGAGAGCATCCTTTTGTTGAATCTTATATCACAGACTCCTCTGATCTCTCTCATATTGTATTATTGAGTGTTTCAAGCTCTTCTTTTAATTTGAGACCATACTTCCTCAGTAGTACAATCTTCCGAAGAACCTTAAGCCGAAGCTTCTAGAATACCCTTCTCATTTAGTAGAAGACCATAATGAAAGTATTGAATCAACTGTTCATAATTGATTTGATGGCATAGAGACTTAGCCAAAAGCTCTTGAAAGTAAATCCAATACTCATAGAAGGACTCCAAAGGATCTTGTTTGATAGAGTAAATCTCCTTCTTAAGCTTAGCAATCTTAGCACCGGGCAAGTACTTGCCTAAAAATCAAAATTTGTTTTGAAATTTGTTTTCTTTAAATCAAAATTCATGAAACATAAAACTATTCCTAATCTTTTTGGTATTTTTGGAAAATAATAAAGAAATGATTTGGATTAAAAAGGAATTATATGATAAAATGAACCTTGGTGGCAAATTTGGTGGCTTTCCTAGCTTAATAAAATATTTTGGGAGTTATTTTCACTTCTAGTCAAATTAAAAACCCTAAGCAATCGCATTAGATCCAATCTACCTAATTAATGACTAGTCCTACAATCATATTCATAGTCACCTCTTAGACAAATTGTTAAAACCTACTTGATGTGTGCTGAAAATTTTCTTAATTCACTTGCTTCCTCTTAATTGAAGGCACGACATTCAAATTAAATGAAATATATCACACACACTAATAATCACATAGAATGCATAACTTCATTAATCTAAAAGGAAATAAGTTCAATAAAATCCAAGTGCACCAATATCAAATTCAATACTAAATCAATCCATCATAGACAAATAATCACTCATCTAAGTCTCAAAAATTCACATATATCAATACAAAATTAATCCAACTAGAATATTGTGCATAAATTGAGCTAATGGAAACTAATGAACTCCCCTTGTAGAACCTTGAAGCTCTAGCCACTTCCTTTACCAAGACTCAAACAATTCAGCCACTCATAGTTATGGTCACAACATAATCCAACATAACCTCACAAACAGCATTAAAAATCATAGAGAAGCCACTACCCAAAATGTATGAATTTGAATGAAGAAAAAAATGGATTTGAATAGGAAAAAGAAGTAGGACCGTGGGTTCTTTATAGAATGAGAATGAACCAAAGCTAGAGGGAAGGAAATGATGATGATAATGGATGGGGGTGACTGTGGTGGTAATGTTTGGTGTAGTGAGTAAAAGAACAAAAAGAAGTGATGGTGAAGTTTAGAACAGAGGAAGGAAGAGAAATGGTACGATGACAGTGATAATAGTGGTGATGTGATAGTTAGGACAGAGAGATGGCAGTGAGAGGGGGACAGTGGTTGTGGTGTTTAAAGGTGAGAAAAGACAGTAAAGAAAAGAAGCTTACCAGAATCTAGAAAAGGATCATCGAAACTTTCAAATAGCTCACCAGAAGTTGCAGAACAAGCCAGTGATGGTGCTTCCGGTGATGAACCCTATGGTTAGTGAGAGGAGGATGAAGCACTTTGGTTTTCACTCCTTGCTACGATTCTACACTCTGATTCTCAGGTCTGTCCAGAGCTCAAGCTCCTCTGCCTCCAATATTCTTCGTAATACTCACCCTTGCCGAAGCTCTCCTCTACCCAGAAATGGTTTCGATGCGCGGTGGTGAGGATGAGATAGCAGTCTTATCTCTCTCCTCTTCCTCAAGCTCCCTCACTCCCTCTGTCCACTGCCCTTAGCTCTAATACGTCTCCCTCAAACTCTCAACTCACTCCCCCCTCTCGGGTCTGCTCTTGGATCTTCAAATATGAAGATGGATGGGAATAGTAACCTTGGTAAAAATGCAAGTTTTGACTAGGGACCTATTTAAAACTTTTAAAAGTTCTATAGAGGGACTGAAGTACAAATTTTGAAATTTTTGTAGGGCAGAAGCACAATTTTTGATATTTTTTGGTCATTATTTGTAATTTTTCCCTGTCTCTTTTCTTCATTCACTTATGATTTCAAGAAATTTTAGGGACCTTTTCTGTAATTTTTCCTATACCTGAAAATATTAATTCTGACCCTGAAAAATCTTCAATTTTCTTAATTACATATAATGCAAGATTAAGCAAAATGTAACATTAAAAGTCCAAGAAACAATTGTATACAATATTTGACAAATTATGACCATTTTGCCCTTAATTGCAATTAATTCAATACAATTGTTCCTAACTAAACTTAGTACTTAATCATGCAATAAAGTCCCAGAAAATACATGAAAATCCCAGTTTAATTGTGAAAAATCTTATAAAAATATGGTTCAATCATATGTCCAATCCCCAGGCTCCTCCTGAGATTTTCAAATCCACTATCTTCTTGTTTAATCAGGGCACAAGAAAAGCCTCTACAATCCCATAAGTTAGGCAGGGCGCTTGTGAAGCCTTTTACAATTCTCTCACCGAAATACTTCCCCTTATGGCAAGTCTTATGAGCAGAGCAATCTCGAAGACATTTCTCTCTTGCTTACACCCCTGTAAGTCTTACGAGCAACAACGTTCTCTATTGCTTATGCTTTTAAGTCTTATGAGCAGAAAGTCTTACCCGTAATTCTCTTTATAGCTTCTCCTGTTAGAAAATCAACCCTCTCAAGATCCCTTTACCTTGAGATCAATTCAAAATATAGTTGAAAGTATTTACAAACTCTCTCACAGAGTAGATCAAATGCTCACTGAAGTACAATACTAATAATCACTATCTCAATGGTATGTAATATAGAAGCTAGAATAACAGATAGTATCTGGGTTGAAGCAGAGGATTCATGATTTTCTCATTTTGTCATAGTTTCTTTCCTACTCTGTTACTCATCTACATTGAATACTCTTCTATTTATAGTTGATGAAGATTGATGACGGTTGTAAGCATTCGTCTATTAGAGTCCCTTGAGGCTTTCAAAATATGACTACTAAAATAGTCATTGTGCGACATGCCATTGAGGATTGGGATGTTCCGTTATGAAGCTAAACTTCACATTGTGGAGCATTTGTGTTTCAAACATCCATTCATGGTGGGTCAATCTTTTATCGTGGTAAGAAGTCGATATTTAGTGTGCAATGGTGCTGCCCACCACAATTGACTCTTTCATTTGAATATGTATTCTGAAAGTTAAACTTCTTGTTTCATACCTGAAATATATGTTAGTTAATGTTTAAGAACAATAACAATTGAAAACACAATTATTCAATAATATTTAAACATATTTGGATTGTTCATTGAGTAACTATATTTTGTTTTTGTTTCTGTTAGGGTCTTACTCGAGTGCAATGAAGCCTTACTCGAGTGCAACATCAATTCTTCACATCTCTCCTTGCTTTTGTGCAGCACTTCCTAGTGAATTTGTAAGAGTGCAATTTCTCACTTGCGAGTGTTCTGACCTCTCACTCGAGTGAATCTTGTCTCGCTCAAGTGCATGTGCATTTTGTACTATGGACTCACATCTTTGGATAACACTTGGAGCATATTTATCAAGAATGTGATTTTGCACTTGTGAGTGTAGCTGCACCTCACACGAGTACAAATGTATTACTTGAGTACATCAGTAAGGTTCAGCTTCAATCTTTATCTTTTGCCCAGCACTTGCACCAGAATCTAAGAGAGTGAGTTTTCTTACTCGAGAGTCTTAGGTCTTCACTCAAGTGCTAAGGTTCTCACTTAAGTATACTTCATTTCATCAAAGTCTTGCTTACTCTCAAGCAAACACTTTCTAGTCTTCACTTGTAGGACTCGAATGCAGTTCTTGCCATCACTCGATTGTTAAGTCCCTCACTTGTGTACCACTAATAAAAACTATTTCTAGTTTACCTTTCTGCAAAACACATGCTAGAGAGTGAACCCATGCTTAAGTGTAAAGTCATTCCTTACTCGAGGGATGCATTTGGACTCAGCGCATCAGATGTTTTGGCTTCAGGCTTCATTTCTGGAAAACACTTGCAGTAGCATTTTTCAAGAGTAAGATTCTACACTCGTGAGTGTTGAGATGACACTCGAGTGCATAGGTAAGTTTCAGTGCTTCTGGACAACACTCGCACCAAGTTTTGGATGAGTGAGTTTTTAGACTCACGAGTGTTTAGGTGACATGTCAGACTTGATTTATTCATTTGACTATAAATAGGGCAAATGACCTATCCTCAGAAAGCACTTGTCGTCTACATTCTAATGCAAAAAGAATTAGCTCCAAACTCATTGTATTCTGTAAGTTATGATCGAAGGAGTGTTTACTGTTCCTGACAATCTTGAAATTTTCTAGCATCAACTTCGAAAAGGCATAGCTCCTGGAATATAACTTCAAATTGGACAGATTACCTATCCATGGAAAGATCTTAGAGTATAGTTATGTATCGGTTTTACCTCAATCTGATTTTTCATTTGTGAGTTTTGTCCGAAATACTGAACCTGTCTTGTAATGTGATAATGATTTTAGTGTCAAGTTTAAAAAATCATATCTCTTTCATCTGAACTCCTTTGAATGTGAATTTGGTGTCCTTTTTTCATGTTAGGAGTTTAGTTTAATATGCCACTAGTTTCAGTTCAATCTAATAATGGTTTAAGAGATATGGCCAAAATACTGGACCTCTATCAACCTGAACAAAAAAAAAGAGCAGAACAAAGTGCTTAAAAACTCTTTTGACACTCAAGTCTTCATCTTACACTTTGAGTGCTACAATACTGCACTTGCTATAGTGCACAATGCACTCACTGCAGTGAACTCGAGTGCTATAGTTCCCTCAATGCTACAGTACCCACATGCTATAGTGCCTCACTCAAGTGTGCTACAGTCACTCGATTGCTATGCTACAATACCTACATGCTACAATCCCAAACAATGCCAATTGCTATAGTTTCAAATAGTGCCACCTCAAATTCCCCCTTCGAACATAGAAATCTTGAGAATTACTTCTAAGAATTTGAATCTTGATATTCTCATTAATTCTTGCAAGTTCTTCTTTCTTTAATATCTTTCTTTTTTATTTTCCTCTTGATAATCATTCTCCATAAGTCAAGTAGGCAGCTCCTTGACTATCTTCATTTTCTTTCTTCTTCTCCCCCTTGTTCATTCTCATCAATTCAATCACTTCTTTATTTATTCTCCTATATTTGATAAATTTGTCTTCTCATTCTTCCTTCATAATTCAACTTAATTAATCTACAGGATATTTCATATTAAACACAGTAATTAGTCAAAGTATAAATACATTATATAAAATTTTTTCTTTTATCATTTCACATCTATATTTGACATCATCAAAACTAATCATATTTAACATTCTTCCCCTTTTTGATGATGACAAATCTTACAAGACAAATATGTATGAATTACAACAAATTTGAATGTAACATATTTGTCTTGCCTTTTTCTCCCCATATTTGACATCAGTAAAAAGTTTGAAGTATAAAGAAATAAGGCTTGAAATGAATGTGTCAAGAAAACAATTTTCTCTCCCCCTATTTGAAAGTATAGAAAATAGATTTGGAGAGGTTTTCAAGAAAACTTTTATAATCAAGGCAATTTGAAAATTGAAGATACCAAATGTATTCTTGAAATACAAAGAGAAAAGGTTTAGAAATGCTCATGTAGATTTTGAGAAATGATGAAGCATTCCATTAAGTCTGTTTCTTTATTCTTTGGCAATGCTAGTTCATGTTGTGTTCACCACACTTCTGCTATGCAACTCTGATATATATATTCATGTTGTTGCCAGGATTTTCCAATTGAGCTGAACTTCTGCTCAGCATGCTTAATACTCATTTGTATTGGCATATGTGTTTGTTGTTTTGAACATTGCAGCCAATATATTTCCCTTGACTAAATGTTAAAACATCTTCAAAGTTGATAGATTCTTCTTATAGCATGTTAAGGAATGCTAATGCATAAATCCAATTCTCCTGTCATAAATTTAAAATTTTCTTTGCAAAGAGAATTGTTTGTTCAAAAAGTTCCTTTCCATACGATATGTTAAACTTAAGATTATGAAAAGAACAATATAAGAGTAACTTATCATCAAAACTAATCAAGACATGGTGAATATAGATGAGTATGTTAAAAGGATTTTCTTCTAAATAGGAGATGAGCTTGTAAAACACATATAAAAGTAAAGCTCCCCCTTAATAAATGTATGGTTTTTAAAAATCATTATGAGGGATACATAATAACTTTCTAGGATTTGAAAAACTATTTAGAAACTTTGTAGAGAAAATGAGTATGAAAATCCAAAGATTTTGGAGAAATCAAGTTTTGAAAATGATAATGTTATTCAAGGGTTTTAAGAGATATAACCCAATATCACCTGAGTAGTCACTTGAGAGATCCTACTCAACGATTACTTGATTGATTACTCAAGTGAAGAAACTCGGAGAATTTTAATTAAGCAAGAATACAATACCTCACTCGAATAATATCATAATTACTCGAGTCATAATCCTCTATAGTTCATCATTGGCTAGTCACTATCTGAATATGTGATCTGAAGATGTAATCTCTATAAGCACTTTAAGGATACCATGATGAGCTCAAAATAATGCTTTATATGCATATTAGCTTAATATGTGCCCCTTGCTTAGCAAATAGCATGAGAAACTTTGATTTCATCATACACATTGCTCCATTATTTTGTCATCCATCATCTTAAATAGAACTTTGAAGTTCTGGTTCACTAAGTCATATAGCTACCTCATCTTACATTCATTGAATGATGATCTCAACATTGTTTATAGCCCCTGATAGATGGACCAAAGACTGAAGGACTAAGAGGACCAATTCTAGTAGAATATTGTTTCTTCCTCTGAACATGTCTTTATCTAACTACATCTATAGCTGGTCACTTGCTAGTGCTGGGTTGTCATTTGAGTAATATCATATATTCTGTTTCCCTTACATTGTAACACCGTCAGTCATGCCACTTCTGTTAGCCTATGATCTTTGTATCTGACGGCAGAGCATTTTGGTTAACTCCTGCAAGAGTATAAATATATGCTCTTTGAAACCCAACTTTCTTTTGGGTCTATACAATATTAGACATTATAACTCTTATGCTCTTGTCCAATTACATCATATAATACTTGAGCAAACAGTACCAACAAATACCAAGATATAATTTTACCCAATAAATTGAAGTCATCATAAAGCATAACGAACAAGTGATACTTAGAGTGATGATTTTCAAATATCAATGATAATTTGTAAATACACTTTATATAGAAAATATGTCATTGATAAGATTTTCATGCAATCCATGATGGATATATCCATCTTTAAGATAAATCATGATTGAAATCATTTTTTCCAAGAATGATAATCAAATATGCAAATTGTTTCAAATCACATATGTAATTTCAAATCATAACAATGCATTGTGAAAATGAGATTCTGAATACATGCAAAACTCATTTTTGAAACCTGTTTATAATTAATGTTTATCTTAAAAATGGTGGAAGTTAACATTAATAAAATATGTATCAGAAAGCTTCATTAAGATAACATATTAATCATCCAAGTTAACATGTTGGAGAATTTTCTCATATGCTAAAGTTATTTGAATAACCAAAAGTATTAGCTCGATAAATGTATATGAGCATCATGAATTTAGTAATCATTCATAGACTATCTTGACTCTTAGAGTCGTGTCATGAAAGATATGAATATTCAACTCAAGGATTTAGATACATGACACTAGCTACTTAAAGATAGATCATATCAATAGTTAATGTGTTTGAGCAACAAAATGAGTATAAGAATTTATGAACACATATTCATTAGTCCAAATAACTAGAGTTCTATTATCCTAGTAAGTTATTCCATTGTAATGGTTAATGCATTAATGAACATTTATAATGTTTGGAATAACTCAGCAAATAAGACATAAGGCTTTCACAAATTGAATTCTTTCCAAGAAAGTTGACTTGAAAATCATAGATGATCAATTTGTTTGACATAAGGTCTAACATATTTTAGAGAATGGTGTTAGATCCCATATGTTTTGATGATAACAAAGATTAAACTAATGATAAAAGAGGATATGATAACAAATCAATTTGAACAAAGTAAATAAATGGCAAAACATTACTTGAAGTAAGCACTAGAGTAATGAAGAAGAACTGAGAGGAAGAACAAAGGAAGACCATCACTAAGACCATCATTGGCAGTTGTATATGTTTACTCAAGTGATCACTCGAGTAAGGAACACTCTAACTCGAGTAGGCACTCGTGTAATGTTGAAAGAAAATGTTTTCAAAAGCACTGCCAAAATTTAAAAGAAGTTACTCGAGTAGCCACTCGAGTAATCTTCAAACTTATGTGAGCCATTACTCCAGTAGCCACTCGAGTAAGCAAGTCAAAAATCTTATAGTAGCTTTCTGTAAGATCAAGCGTTTCACCCAAGAGGGGGGGTGAATTGGGTGATACTGATATTTCTTTCGAAAATATAAAACTTTGACAAAAGAATTAAAACAGTAATGAGTAAGGAGAAATATCATCGAAGTGTACACCGGGAGTTATACTGGTTCGGTCACAACCACTTTGACCTACGTCCAGTCCTCAGAGCTTCTCTGAGAGTTTCACTATAACTTCCAAGATTCAGTGGGTTCTTGGCACCTCAGTACAAGCAAGTTCCTCACACCTGGACACTCGCTCCCCCTTACAGGTTGTAATCCAATCCCAACTCAAGGTTCCACAACCTTAAGTTATCTCAATAACAAATATTGAGTTTGAATGAAATATCTCTCTCAAAGAGTAAGTGATAATTACTGAAGCATATAAATACAATTTCAACGTGAAAACAGAGCAATGAACTTAATGATACGTTCGTATGGATGCTTAGTTGTTCTTCTCTGTTTGAAGGTTCCCATATATATAGATATGTTGGTGATGACCGTTGGAACACTTCCTTTCGTCCGTTGGAGAGTGCGCAGCCACTATTGACTTTTCAAGTTTTTGAAAAATATCCGTTGGCGGTGGTTGGCATTTGAACGTTTCTTTTGACTTTCATCTCTTGATATGATTTCTTCATTGTTTCTCTGTAAATATACTAAGAATGCTAATACAATGAAAGGTTAATCATATAGAAAACAATATAATAAAAGTTTGAATGATTTCTAAATTTCTGGGTACGCTTACTCGAGTAGCTCCTCGAGTAACCCTTGAAGTTTACTCGAGTAGCTCCTCGAGTAACATCGTGAAATCATTATTTATTTGAAAGTCAATGAAGAGAAACAAGATTACTCGGGTAGTGCATGGAGTAAACTAAATTTCAAACCTTTGGAATAGTTATTTACTCGGGTAGCTACTCGAGTAATGCATTCACAACTTTATGAGTTACTCGGGTACCAACTCGAGTAAACCTTCAAATAAACTTTGGTTACTCGATGCTCTACTCCAGTAATGTTGGCAGGATGTAAATGCCGAGAGCACTTTCCTCATTACTCGGGTACCTACTCGAGTAATGCACTTCTTTTTGCATAGGTTACTCGGGTAGCTCCTCGAGTAACTGAGACTTTTGAATGTGATTTACTCTGGTAATGACTTGAAGTTTATATTGAAAACATTTGCATATACTGGGGTACATACTCGAGGAATCCACTTAAAATAAACCATGAAAAACTTGTCTAATGGAGTAAGTACTCGAGGAATATGAAAAAGAGAAATCAAGTTAATCGGGTACTAACCTCAAGTTTTTACTCACCTTAATGCATTACTCGAGTAGCTCCTCGAGTAACATTGGCAGTGGTACAAAGTGCCGAGAGCTTGACATTTTCAAATACACGGTTACTCGAGTAGCTCCTCGAGTATCATGGAAAACTTGAAGGCAACTGGAAGTTTCTGACCTGGTTACTCGAGTAGCTCCTCGAGTAACATTAGCAGTGGTACAAAATGCCTAGAGGTCCATATTTTAGAAAACACAGGTACTCGAGTAGCTCCTCGAGTATCATGGGGAAAACTGGAAGTCAACTGGAAGTTTTCACATGGTTACTCGAGTAGCTCCTCGAGTAACATTCGCAGGCCGAGAGCAACCTTAAAGTTTTACCTGGTTACTCGAGTAGCGCCTCGAGTAATGGTGGCAGGTAACTGGAAGTTTTGCTTGGTTACTTCAAGTTTTGGCTCATTACTCGAGTAGCGCCTCGAGTAATGCCTTAGAAAATGCACTTCTGATCAAGTTCCTCAGCATTTTCTCTTGGCCAATCTTCACTACTTCCATGCTTATCTCAAGTAAAGCTTGTTCCTGTCATTACTTAGTTCAAGCTTGATTATTAAACATTTCCTTTTCAAACCATTCTTTTGTTATCATCAAAACATGAGATCTAACATTCTCCCCCTTTTTGATGATGACAAAACTTGGTGATTTTGAACATGGTTTTTCAAATTGGATTCTTAATTAATTATTTCCTATTAAGTTGATTATACCTTGCATACATAACAACTTCATTAGTCCAAACATGTATCACAATTCACAAACTTAAATGAAGTCATAATTTAAACACACTTGCATTAAAATTTAAGAAATTCAAATTACAAGTTAAGTTCAAGAAAGATTAATAACAAGATGCACCCTAGAGCCCATATACAACCAAATCCCCAAAATAAACAAGGACACATCCACAAAATCACTCTCAAGCTCTTCTCCCCCTTTTTGGCTTCATCAATCAAGTGGAGGGCTAGGAGGCTTGGCCATGGAAATTGGTGTTGCTGGTAGGACCATAGAATCATTTGATTCTAAAGAATCAAATGAACTAGAGGGTACTGGATCAGGCAAATGAAGTGGAGGGATATGGATGTCATCACCGGGAGGAGAAGATTGGAAAACAACCATAGTAGAGGTTGCTCCTTCCGGGGTGGTCTGAGTCTCAGGGGTATGCTTTTCAGGTGATGAAGAGGGGGATATCTCCTCAGTGTGAGTAGGAGATGGAATTGGTTTAGAGGTGGTTTCAGGCTGTGGCTTTTGAGGTGAATCGTCGATGATAATATGAGTGGTTTCTTGGGTATCAGGATCATCCACTGTGAATAGAATATCTTTCTCTTTGGGTTCATGTGGATCAGAAACCACAGGAGTAGATGGTTCAGCCTCAGGAGTAGGGGTAGGAATAGGAATGTCTGAAGTAAGGTCTACTGAAGGAGGTGGTGGTGGTGCAGATGAGGAGGGACCGGCAGAAGGTCCAGGACCCAATGAATCTAGTCGTGCTAGGATCAATCTCAGGGTCTCTCCCTGGGCACGTTGCTCTGCTAGTAGCTCATCGTGCCTTCGATCCATTCTTTCAACCAACTCTCCCATTTTTGTGTTCATGTGGGTTATGAGTTCTGCATTGGTGTTGGCTATGTCCACATGAAAGCCTCTGAGCATATTCTCCATAAAGTGCTGGAGAGTGGCATTCAGGAAGGATGGTGAAGATGTGGTAGCAACTGGAGCCGATGACTGAGTGTCATCCATTCTACTGGTTTCTGCCTCAGTAGCCTTTATCTTCTTCTTGGACCCAGACTCCAGTGGGCCTTTAAGAGGGATGTCGATGTTCAGTTTACCAATCTGATTCCTCCCCACTGGGGTCACCCTCTCAATTGGCTCCTTACTATCCAAGTACCATATTTTGTTCTCTTTCAGGATAAGAGACACAATTTGGGGATATGGCATTGGAGTAGTCCCTTTTCCATCCACCTTATATCTTTTCATTTCAGAGATTATGTACTCTCCCAGATCCTTTTCTTCTTTCAAGAGGAGTGAAGCAAACCATCTATAGTCCCTATCCGAGAAGTGGGTATAGTTGTTGGCTTTGTTCACTAGGGACCTAGAGTAGATGTACCATAGGACCCTGTGATGATCACACATATCACTCGGTTTAAAATTGAGGGGGCCAACTAACTCACCGGGCTTAAGGATAGTGAAAATTTGGTTTGGCTCAAGCTCAGAATAGATATCATCCAGGGGATTCTCAATTCCTAACCATAGATTGATCCTAGAGGGAGATATAAGAATTTTTTGACCTCTCACTGTGGTGGTCATCTCTTCCTCAACTGAGGTTCGGTCAGGCTCATCAGTGATTTCTAGGTTACAGTAAAAATGGGTGATTACCTTTGTGCAAAAAGGCAATCTAATAGACAACCAAGGCATAAATGGATCAAGATAAGGACTAAGGTCAAACTTCACTACCTCTTGAAGTAGCTTCAGATCAACGTAGTGTGTTTTACACACTTTCCTTCTGGAGAACTGTGTCAGGTACTTGGGAGACTCCACCAGTTTCCCCACATTGAATCCTTTGGGAGGAGTAGTGATCTCTGCCTCTGGGATCTTGGATTTCTTGGATGATTGACCCTTCTCCAATTGGTCAATGATCACAGCCATTGCCTTAGCCACATTTTTGTCATACTTTGGCTTCTTGGGAGGTTTTGGAGTAAAAGAGGGTGTGGATGAGTCTGAGTGAGAAGGTGAGGGAGTTTTGACACCTTTACTTCTTCCAGTAGATGTGCTCTTTTTAGACTGAGCCCTAGTCACAATAGGCTCTTTGATCACCACACCTTTGGCTTTAGGTTGTGGTTGAGGTTTAAGAGGGGTTTTGGCTTTTGGTCTAGGAATCAACTTTCTTCTCTTTGTTGGAGGAGGAGAAAGAAGATCAGGATTTTGCTGAGAATCAGAGGAGTCTGTGAAGTTGAGATTCTTGGTTCTAACCATTTTGAAAATCAGAAATCTCAGAAAACAGGGTAACTATCGCGAGAATAGGGCAGAGGGATTTTGAACAAAATAGGAAGTTTTTGATCTTGAAACCAGTTGGGTTTTGACGGAAATGGGGCAAGGAATTGATTGGGAAAAGTTTTTGAAAGGGTGTATAGTGATTTACTCGAGGAGATTTTGTGGAAATGACCAAGTTTGCGCAAGATAAAGACCTAAATCCCGACTTTACTCGAGGCCTTACTCGAGTAACGTTCAAGTTTACTCGAGGCCTTCCTCGAGTGTTCAAGCAGAAAGATTCAAAAATAATTCAATTAAATTGCGTACCTGGCATGAATAATATAGTAATTATCCATGGATGTTCCCTCGATCATTCATAGTCCATTTGGGTCAGATTTGAGTCATTTTTCAACATTTTGAGAATCTGAGCTCCGACATTACTCGAGGCCTGCCTCGAGTAAGCTTGAAGTTTACTCGAGGCCTGCCTCGAGTAAATAGCTTCTCCACTTCTGACTCTTCATTTCTTTGAAATCTGAACCGTTACATTTGAAAATCAAGTAACTTGATCCGTTACTTCCAGTTTTGGGGGCCATTACTCGAGTACATACTCGAGTAAAGTGCTTCTTCACTTCAAGTTGCTCCTCGGGTATTGCTTTTCTGTCACACATTACTTCAAGTTGGTACTCCAGTAAATGTGTCCTCTGATTATCTCTGTTTTTGTTTCCCAAAACAGAGTTTCTTTCTTCCTGCAAAACACATTTCTACATACTCCGATGCTTAAGTTAGTAATCATCAAAACATTATTAAATGACTTCATCTAATATTATGAAATGCTGAAATTACTTATAACTCATTGGGATTTACCATTCCCAATTCTCTTCTAATGTATAGAAATTGATCTTTTGCAAGGGGTTTTGTGAAGATATCGGCTAATTGAAGATGAGTAGGAATGAATATCACTTTCACATCTTTCTTTTGGACATGGTCTCTGATGAAGTGATGTCTGACATCAATATGCTTGGTTCTAGAGTGTTGAACTGGATTCTTTGCCAAGCTTATCGTACTAGTGTTGTCACAATAGATTGGTATTTCTTTGAGATAAATACCAAGGTCTTGTAGTTGTTGTTTTAACCATATCACTTGTGCACAACAACTTGAGACTGCAACATATTCGGCTTCCGTTGACGAAAGAGACACTGTATTTTGTTTCTTGCTGAACCATGATACAAGAGATCCTCCAAGGAATTGTCCTTGTCCACTGGTGCTTTTTCTGTCTGTCTTGTATCCTCCATGATCAGAATCTGAATAAGCAATTAAATATTCACTTCTTCCTTTGGGATACCACAGACCCAATTCTGGTGTGTCAGCAAGGTATCTAAAGATTCGTTTGACCGTTTCAGCATGTGATTCCTTTGGCACCGATTGATATCTTGCACATATGCCAACACTAAATTGGATGTCTGGTTTGCTTGCCGTGAGATAGAGTAATGATCCAATCATTCCTCTATATTTTGTGATATTGTAGTCTTTCCCTTTAACATCAGCATCAAGCAACGTTGTTGAACTCATAGGCGTATCTGAGCCATTTGCTTCATCCATTCCATATTTCTTCAATAGCTCTTTTAAATACTTTGTTTGAGATATGAAAATTCCATTCTTTCTTTGTTTGATTTGCAAACCCAGAAAGAAATTCAATTCTCCCATCATTGACATCTCAAACTCTCCCTGCATTATCTCAGAAAATTCCTTACATAGAGATTCATTAGTAGCACCGAAAACAATATCATCAACATATATTTGAACAATTAAAATATCATCATGTTTTCGATTTATAAATAATGTTGTATCAACTTTTCCTCGTACAAAACCTTGATCGATGAGAAACTTACTAAGCCTTTCATACCAGGCTCTAGGAGCTTGTTTTAAACCATACAAAGCCTTTTTAAGTTTGAAAACATGGTCCGGTTTAGTGACATCTTCAAAACCTGGAGGTTGTTCTACATACACTTCTTCCATGATGTAACCATTTAGAAAGGCACTCTTAACATCCATTTGATAGAGTTTGAATCCTTTGATGCATGCAAAAGCTAAGAGTACACGTATAGCTTCCAATCTAGCCACTGGAGCATACGTTTCCTCATAATCAATTCCTTCTTCCTGATTATAGCCTTTGGCCACCAATCTTGCCTTGTTTCTGACAATAATTGCAGATTCATCAAGTTTGTTTTTGAATACCCATTTAGTACCAATGATCGTATGATCTTTGGGTCGGGGCACCAAATCCCAAACTTGATTCCTTTCAAATTGATTTAGTTCTTATTGCATTGCTATGACCCAATCATTGTTTGATAGGGCTTCATCAATGTTAGAAGGTTCAATCTCAGAAATGAATGCAGAAAAACTTACTTTATTGAAAACTCTATTTCTGGTTTTGATCCCTTCATTCACATCTCCTATGACTTGATCTAAGGGATGACTTCTATTGTATTTCTAGGCTTTAGGTTGACCTAGGGATTGCTCTTCATCCTTAGTTTCATCAACCTCTGGAATAAGAGACTTAGAAATAGATTGACCATTTTCTTGATTTAAAACAACTTCCTGTTCTTCATCAATGGTTTTGTCAGAAGATTCAAATTCATCAAATACAACATGAATTGATTCTTCAACAACACAAGTTCTTTTATTGAAAATTCTATATGCTTTACTTCGGTTAGAATATCCTAGGAAAATTCCTTCATCAGTTTTAGAATCAAATTTTCCTAAGTTATCTTTACCATTATTATGAATGAAACACTTACAACCGAAGATGTGTAGATGAGCAATATTTGGCTTCCTTACTTTGTATAGCTCGTATGGTGTCTTTCCAAGTTTTGTTCTGATATAGGCTCTATTTGAAATATAACATGCTGTACTCATAGCATCAGCCCAGAAAACTTGAGACATCTTCTTTTCATTTAACATTGTTCTAGCCATTTCAGTAAGTACTTTATTCTTACGTTCCACAACTCCATTTTGTTGGGGCGTCCTTGGAGCAGAGAAATTGTGATCAATGCCATTAGTATCACAATATTCTTCAAAGGCTTGATTCTCAAATTCTCCACCATGATCAGTCCTAATACCTGCAATAGACATACCTTTCTCATTTTGCACTTTCTTGGCAAAAACAATAAATTCTTCAAAGGTTTCATCTTTTGATGATAGAAAAATAACCCATGTAAATCTAGAAAAATCATCAACAATGACCAATGAATACAAGTTGCCACCAAGACTCTTTACTCTTGCTGGACCAACTAAATCCATATGCAATAATTGTAATGGTCTATTTGTTGAGATCTCATTTTTCAATTTGAAAGATGATTTAGTTTGTTTACCCTTTTGACATGCGTCACAAATCAAATCATTTTTGAAATTTACTTTGGGTAATCCAAGAACTAAATCCTTTTTGAGTAGTTTGCCTAGTTGATGCATGTTGACATGAGCCAACCTTTTATGCCATAGCCAACTTTCATCGGCATTACTCAGAAAACAGTTTTCAGATTCATTTATACTAATATCTAAGGTATAGCAATTACCTTCCCTTTTTGCTCTGAGCTTAGCCTTGATATTCTTCTTATCAAGCTGTAAGTCATTCTTATTGATAATTAGACATTCCTCTGAATCAAATATTATCCAGTTGTCTTTATCTGCACTTTGACTTACGCTCAGCAGATTATGACACAAGCCTTCAACGTAATATACATCTTTGATTTGTATGCCTTTGTCATTTTTGATTTCACCAATTCCTGCTATTTTTCCGGATTGATTTCCTCCAAATTTTACCTTTCCACCTTCCTTAGGTTGCAATGTGGTAAAACTTTCGAAATCTCCGGTCATATGTCTAGAGCATCCACTGTCTATGAACCACTTGTTATTTTTGGATGCTTTAAGACATACCTGCAATCAAATGACTAAGTCTTAGGTACCCACTTCTTTTTGGGTCCTTTTGGGTTAGTATAAATGATTTTCTGAACATATGTGCCTTTAGGTACCCATTTGTAGGTTCCTATGTTTCCTCTCTTCTTATGAATGCATGAGGAGGTATAATGACCTTTTCTATTACAGTAATTACAAAATGCAAAAGGATTTGATATATGCACAGAATGCTGGAAATAATTTAAATATGACTTACCTCCTACTTTCTTTTTACCTTTCCTTTTATCTGTTTTTGGATCATATCCAATACCAGATCGGTCATTTACAAATCGTTGTTCTTTTAAAATCACACTTAGCATCTCACTTCCTTTGGTAAATTTTTCAAGAGTTTTTGTGAGATCAATGTTTTTCTTTTTCCACGAAGAACAATTTTCACAATTCTTTTCTGAACTTTCTTTAAGTTCAATTTCAAGTGCTTTGTTTTTCTTTTTGAAAACAATTAGTTCTTTAACTACTTTGATGAATTCAGAATGTAAAGCATTATATTCAGAGAGTAATTCATCATAGGTAGGTTCAGAATCATTTACCTCTTCTTCTGTCTCTTCTTGGGCAACAAGACATATATTGGCTACTTCTTCCTCATCACTTTCTTCGTCTGAGGAACTATCTCCCCATATAGCAGATACAAAGGCCTTCTTTTTGTTAAAGAATTTGCCTTTTCTCTTTTCTCTGCTCTTTTGATTGAGCTCTGGACATTCTGATTTGATATGTCATAGTTTTCCACATTCATAGCAAATGATATGGTCTTTGTTGCTAGTTCCTCCTTTTTGAAAGTGTTTGAAGCCTTGACCTTTCTTGTAGAACTTTCTGAATCGTTTTATGATTAAGCCCATTTCATCATCATCAAACTCCTCATCTTCATCTTGATTTTCTTCTTTTGCTTTTAGAGCTAGACCTTTCTTTCTTTTGTCACTGATGTCGTCTAGTTCCCATTTGAACTTTAACTTGCTTTCATATTCAGAAAGGCTTCCAAATAGAGAAGCAACTGATCTCATTGATTCTCCTTTTGCCTCTTCTATCGCAGTGACTTTGGCCTCCCACTCTTTAGAAAGAATATTCAAAATCTTTCGTACTTGGATATTTTGATCATAGACTTTACCAAGTACTGCAAGTTGATTAACAAGATAAGTATATCTAAGTTCGAATTCTAAAATTGACTCACCTGATTTCATTCGAAGTAGATCGAATTCTGTGATCAAGGTGTTGATTCGATTCTCCTTTATTCCCGAAGTTCCTTCATGAGCTATTTCCAGAGCTTCCCACATTTCCTTTGCTGTTGGAAGTGTGCAAATTCTGAAGTATTCATTTTGACTCAAAGAGCTTTGTAACATCAGAATTGCCTTGCTATTGAGAGTGATAAGTTTCTTGTCATTCTCATTATATTCCGCTGGTGTCTTTGGAATTTTCTGAGAATCTACAGTCTTTGTAGGTTGATAATTTCTACTCTCGATTACATCCCATAGCCCATATTCAGTAGCCATCACGAACACTCTGAATTTTGCTTTCCAGAAAGAAAAGTGTTCTCCATTGAAACCGGGAGGTCTAGTGATGGATGCTCCGTCGGGAAGAATTCCTTCACCCATGCTTGCCATTGGATCCTTCTTAGGTTGTTATACCTTAACAAGAAAACCTAAGCTCTGATACCAAATGTAAGATCAAGCGTTTTACCCAAGAGGGGGGGGGGGTGAATTGGGTGATACTGATATTTCTTTCGAAAATATAAAACTTTGACAAAAGAATTAAAACAGTAATGAGTAAGGAGAAATATCACCGAAGTGTACACCGGGAGTTATACTGGTTCGGTCACAACCACTTTAACCTACGTCCAGTCCTCAGAGCTTCTCTGAGAGTTTCACTATAACTTCCAAGATTCAGTGGGTTCTTGGCACCTCAGTACAAGCAAGTTCCTCACACCTGGACACTCGCTCCCCCTTACAGGTTGTAATCCAATCCCAACTCAAGGTTCCACAACCTTAAGTTATCTCAATAACAAATATTGAGTTTGAATGAAATATCTCTCTCAAAGAGTAAGTGATAATTACTGAAGCATATAAATACAATTTCAACGTGAAAACAGAGCAATGAACTTAATGATACGTTCGTATGGATGCTTAGTTGTTCTTCTCTGTTTGAAGGTTCCCATATATATAGATATGTTGGTGATGACCGTTGGAACACTTCCTTTCGTCCGTTGGAGAGTGCGCAGCCACTATTGACTTTTCAAGTTTTTGAAAAATATCCGTTGGCGGTGGTTGGCATTTGAACGTTTCTTTTGACTTTCATCTCTTGATATGATTTCTTCTTTTTTTCTCTGTAAATATACTAAGAATGCTAATACAATGAAAGGTTAATCATATAGAAAACAATATAATGAAAGTTTGAATGATTTCTAAATTTCTGGGTACGCTTACTCGAGTAGCTCCTCGAGTAACCCTTGAAGTTTACTCGAGTAGCTCCTCGAGTAACATCGTGAAATCATTATTTATTTGAAAGTCAATGAAGAGAAACAAGATTACTCGGGTAGTGCATGGAGTAAACTAAATTTCAAACCTTTGGAATAGTTATTTACTCGGGTAGCTACTCGAGTAATGCATTCACAACTTTATGAGTTACTCGGGTACCAACTCGAGTAAACCTTCAAATAAACTTTGGTTACTCGATGCTCTACTCCAGTAATGTTGGCAGGATGTAAATGCCGAGAGCACTTTCCTCATTACTCGGGTACCTACTCGAGTAATGCACTTCTTTTTGCATAGGTTACTCGGGTAGCTCCTCGAGTAACTGAGACTTTTGAATGTGATTTACTCTGGTAATGACTTGAAGTTTATATTGAAAACATTTGCATATACTGGGGTACATACTCGAGGAATCCACTTAAAATAAACCATGAAAAACTTGTCTAATGGAGTAAGTACTCGAGGAATATGAAAAAGAGAAATCAAGTTAATCGGGTACTAACCTCAAGTTTTTACTCACCTTAATGCATTACTCGAGTAGCTCCTCGAGTAACATTGGCAGTGGTACAAAGTGCCGAGAGCTTGACATTTTCAAATACACGGTTACTCGAGTAGCTCCTCGAGTATCATGGAAAACTTGAAGGCAACTGGAAGTTTCTGACCTGGTTACTCGAGTAGCTCCTCGAGTAACATTAGCAGTGGTACAAAATGCCTAGAGGTCCATATTTTAGAAAACACAGGTACTCGAGTAGCTCTTCGAGTATCATGGGGAAAACTGGAAGTCAACTGGAAGTTTTCACATGGTTACTCGAGTAGCTCCTCGAGTAACATTCGCAGGCCGAGAGCAACCTTAAAGTTTTACCTGGTTACTCGAGTAGCGCCTCGAGTAATGGTGGCAGGTAACTGGAAGTTTTGCTTGGTTACTTCAAGTTTTGGCTCATTACTCGAGTAGCGCCTCGAGTAATGCCTTAGAAAATGCACTTCTGATCAAGTTCCTCAGCATTTTCTCTTGGCCAATCTTCACTACTTCCATGCTTATCTCAAGTAAAGCTTGTTCCTGTCATTACTTAGTTCAAGCTTGATTATTAAACATTTCCTTTTCAAACCATTCTTTTGTTATCATCAAAACATGAGATCTAACACTTTCGACCAAGAAATGCAACAATTTACTCGAGTAGCCACTCGAGTAACCATATGAGAAAAAGGCATGACTCGAGGGAGCACTCCAGTAATCTGTGGAGTTATTTGATCTATTACTTGAGGGATAACTCGAGTAACAAGGTAAGCAAACTCTCAGCCAAGATTTGTATGACATTACTCGAGGGAATAATTAAGTAATCTGCAAACTTATTTGAAATCTACTCGAGAGAGCACTCGAGTAACTTCTGAAGAAAACACATGGCTACTTGAGTAACTACTCAAGTAATCAGATTACTAGAGTCAGCACCCGAGTAACTTGTGAAGAAAAGAAATGGCCACTCGAGTAGCCACTAGAGTAATCAGGTATTTCTGACGTTTGTGATCTATCTCACTCTATGTCTTACACGAGTAATATCTTATGAAAAATGTTGAATTACTCACTGCCATATTTTTTATAGGTTTACTCGAGGGACTACTTGAGTAACAGGCATGATCACTCGAGTAGCCACTTGAATAATGAAGTCCAGAAATCATGTTTTTAATCGAATGTTTATTAAATTGTTTTCTATGTGATTAACTCTTCATTACACTAGTATTCTAAGTACATTTTACAGAGAACCAATGAAAGATCATGCCAGTAGTGAAAAGTCAAATAAAAGTCTGAATGTTCACCTACCGCTACCTACCATAAATGGATAGTTTTCAAATTTGAAGAATAGTCAACTGTTGCTACGCAACTCAATAGACATGTTTGAATTGCTTCCAACGGACACTACAAATAATCTATATATATGGAGCATTCAAAGAGCAGAAAACAAGAACTGAGAACGCACAAATATACATCAATCAACATACTCTTTGTGTTTTATTGTCTTATACTCATTCATTATACTTCAGTGATTATATAATTGCTCTGTGAGAGTATTTTTCATTATAAACTCAATATTTGTTATTGAGACAACTTAAGGTTGTGGAACCTTGAGTTGGAGATTTGATTGCAACGTGCAAGGGGGAGCGAGTGTCCAGGTAAAGGAACTTGTGGTGTACTGAGGTGCCAAGAACCCACTGAATCTTAGAGAATATAGTGAAACTCTTAGAGACACTCTGAGGACTGGACATAGGTCAAAGTGGTTGTGGCCAAACTAGTATAACTCTCGGTGTACACTTCATTGATATTTCTCTTTACTCTCAACTGCTTTAAATATTCTGTCAATTTTCTTATACTCAACGAAATTTCTGGTATCACCTAATTCACCCCCTTCTTGGTTGAAACGCTTGCACTAACATTTGGTATCATAGCATAGGTCTTCTTGTTAAGGTTTAACAACCTAAGAAGGATCCAATGGCAAGCATAGGTAAAGGCATTCTTCTCGATGGAGCTTCTATCACAAGACCTCTAGGTTACAATGGCGAACACTTCTCATTCTAGAAAGTAAAGTTCAGAGTCTTTGTAATGGCTACTGAATATGGGCTATGGGATGTGATTGAGAGTGGAAACTACAAACCTGAAAATATTATAGATTCACAGAGAGTTCCCAAAACACCAGCAGAATATGATGAGAACGACAACAAACTCATCACACTCAACATCAAGGCAATTCTAATGATTCAAAGTGCCTTAAGTCAAAATGAGTACTTCAGAATCTGCACACTCCCAACAGCTAAAGAAATATGGGAAGCCTTGGAAATAGCTCACAAAAGAACTTCAGGAATAAAAGAAAATCGAATCAATACTCTGGTTACTGAGTTTGATTTATGATTTAACCATATTTTTATATGAATTTTCCATGATTAATTTGGGATTTTAATGTATTTTCTAGGACATTATTGCATTATTAAGCATTAATTTTGGTTAGGGAAAATTATTTTGAATTAATGGGAATTAAGGGAAAAATGGTCAAAATTCATTAATTATCAATTTTTTTATATTGTCTCTTAAACTTTTGATGCTACCTTGTGCTTAATTTTGCATTGTAGGCATTAAAGAAAAAATTTAATTTTGGAGGTTCAAATTATTGGGCCAAGAAGAAAGAAAGAAAAAAAGAAAGAAAGAACAGGCCCAAGGAGCTGAAGCCCAGACCCAATATCAACTGACAAAGAAGAGCCCAAAAGCAAAAAAAAAAAGAAACAGAAACGGTGGGGACCTGAGAGTGAAAAGAGAAACAGAAATGGGTGACCCAGTGGATATACAATATGGATATAGGGGACCCGACACTGAAGACCCGAGACGCAGCTGAGGATCAGGTTTATGCAGAAGCTGAGAGTGATATTTGAAAAGGGAGAGACAGCGCCGCGAGGGGGGGAGCTTCTTCATTCATCACTTCACCTTCTTCTTCTTCTCTCCTCGCCGGCGGCCCTTGCATCACCGTCGCCACACATTCTGTCGCCAGCGAGCTTCAGGCTTGAGACAGAACCGAGAAGGGACACTGCGAGGAAGACTGAGAGCGTAGAGAGAGAGAGAGAAAGAAAGCATCGGAAAGCCTGTTTCGTTCCACCACCACTACCGTCTTTCACTGTCGATCAGCTTCACCGCCAGCTACTTCTCTCATTCAGACTGTGGTTCCTCTATTTTCATTATTTTCCAGGTGGTGACTCCTTCTGCATCTGAATTTATTTCAGCCGTGGCTTGCTCTGTGCCTGGGTTTAATTTCAGCGTGCCTATTGCCCTGTTTTGAGTTTAACTTCAGCCCCAATGCTTAATTGATTCAGTGTGGATTTATCAATTTAATCTTTGATTTAATATGGCTGGGTGTTTGAATCAGAATAGGATTATGTTTCTTGAAGTTATTCTTATGAGTGGCTAGGCAATTTTGTGCTTTTGGGGATAAATTGGAGATGGCTTGAGCTCATATGTGCTTTAAAGGAGAGTTTATTTTATCTATAGCTCATTGTATTTTTGATTTCTTAGGTTTAATAATTCATTTATATATTGAGACTATAATTCTAGTTATGTTTTATTCTATGGATTGAGTTGTTGTGATTTGGAATTTGTAATGAGGATTTGTGCTCATCAATATATATGGTTATATATATGTTTATCTATGATTCTATTGCTTTCTATCTATTTAACATGGTATTGTTGAATAGTTTGATTGAATTGGAATTTTAGTTGAACCTAAATGCATTGTTGCTTATTCCATAGTCACTCTCTAAGGGGTTTTAATAATGCTTAAATAAATGGGTTCATGAGTTTAAGCATTATACTCAATGGTAATTGGGGTTTAATATATTAGAAAACTTAGAGAAACTCATTACACTAAGAGGGCTTAATAGCATTTCATGGGTAGGGGTTCCTCTCTTGTGATGCTAAACTCAATGGTAATTGAGGTTTGGTATATTAGAAACTTAGTGTATTAATTTCCCAAATATCTTAATTGAGCAAGGATAGCCATTGAAAACCATTTCCAAGAGCATATTTATCACTTGCATTTTTAACCAATTTCCATTCCATATCAATTTTATTCCAAAAATCAAAAAATATTAGTTTTAAAAGCATTTTAGTTTAATTGCAATTTAGTTGTTAGATAAAAAGCTCAAAGATCATTTTTAACTCATTTCATGTCAATCATTGCACTTAGTTTCTAGGTAATTAATAAAAGGCTCTTCGAGAGACGATCCGGGATTGCACCCTATATTGCAATCCTTGGTTATTTTTGAAGAGGTTACCAAGGCAAAAAGCCGACAAAGCCTTATTTCTTCAAGTGGCGCCGTTGCCGGGGAGCCAAGTAATTGGTTCCTTAGTAGCTAAGTGTCAATCTTTGATTAATTGGTACCTTTAGCCTTTCGGTTGCATTTTAGTTAGTTTAGGTAGTTTTGCATGTTTTTCAAAGCATATTGCATATTTTGTCATTTTGAAATCCTTTTCCCCTTTTTCATTTGCATTTGTGTTCTCTTAGATTTTTTTTTGTTCCTTTTTCCTTAGGTTTTTGTTAGATAATCCTCTTTATGATTCATTGGAATTCATTGTGATTGGATTTCATGGCTTGGTTTAATGATAATCAATGTTTATCCTTTCAATCTCACTCTTCTGTAGGAGATTCAACTGGAAGGAAAGAATCTATCTCCGAAAGCATCCATGATATTAAACAAACATTGCAGCTTCTTCAAGCCAAGTTGGGATATCAAGATAGTCCAATTGGTCAAGAATGCCAAGGTCCATTCCACCCTCCATACCATGAACCCTACTAACAACCTTCATTTCAACCTTTATTCCAATCTCATTACCCACCACACCCACCCTATAGATCATACCATGAACCTTCTCCGCCACCATACAACCCATATCATGAACCTTCCCTTCTTGTGGAGGAGGAACAAGGAGTCCAAGCTCAAAAGTCACATGCCACTTCACAAGTGGAAGATTTCGGACTTCCGTTGCCTATTCCCACACAAGTAAAAGAAGTGCAACGAGTACACACGAACATTAAAGAGGCTTCTCTACCATTCGGTAATGATCTTATTCTTATAGAAGTATACTCTTCTACTACTTTAATTAGTGCAGCAATTCATGATTTGAGTGATGATGAGGTGGATGAGGAAATCATTGTTGAATCCCCTCAACTGTTTGAAAATGTAATTGCTCCACCCATTAGTTTATGTAGTAGTGATTCGATTGTACTTGTCGATGACTGTGCTTCTACTTCTTTATGTGATGCTTCTATTGTTGAAAATGCTTCTCTTCATAGTACTAGAGATGATTGTGGTCAATTGAATGATATATCTTTATGTTCTTGTGCGATAGATCAAATATGTGTTGATTGTTATCATGACAAATGCCACTTACTTGTTGAGTTTCAAAAGAAAGCATTTAATGAAGTGGTTGATTCTACCGTTCATCTTGATGCATCTCCTTGTACTATTGATGTTTCTAAGCATGACACTTGTGAAAATGTTGAATCTTGTATGAATGCCACTGTAGTTGATGTGAGTGATAACGACCATAGCCTAGGAAAGGATCTTTCTCTTGATTCCAATGAATTACATGATAGCTTCATACGGAAAGATTCAAATGATTTAATTGATGATTTTACAAATGAAAATGAATCTTTCCATATGATTCTTTCTTGTGATTTGCCACCCGATATAGAAAAGGAAAATGATTCTTTTGAAAGTTCAAAAGTTTTGGGTGGTAATGATTTGAAAAATTATCCTTCTTCTTCCACTCTTTTCCCTCCCATCTCTTGTCATTGCAATGATGATGTGGTGTACCCCAACACTAAGTTGGATTCCACACCTTCCACTTTGCAAACACAAGAGAATTTAACTGTTTGTTTGACTCCTACTGATGGGAGTACCATTGATTTCCTTGGATGTGATAGTTACTTGGAGAGTTTGGAACTTAATATGCCTTTACTTCACTTGAAATCTCTCTATGTTTTTATTTTTGGATGGGATACTGCTGTTTGCTCGGATCCTTTGTAGGCACATTCTTGGAAAGGTCATCGAAGGAACCAATATCCACCTTACTTCCTTGGACCTCTTCCGATTGATCCTGAGCCACCTCCACCAAGGAAATCCAATGCAAGAGAAGTTCTTTTTAAAGACAAATGCATGATTCTTATCAGGGATGAGAACTTCTCCTTCAAACGACTCAAGATTCTTTAACACAGGTTGTCTCTTTCCTCACTTGTTTTCTTCCTGATTCTTATGTTTCTTTAGGTTTAATTGTTGTATGAGGAAGATAAGTGTGGGGGAGGGACACAAACCAGTAGAAAAAGGTAGAAGTAGTGTAGTTTAGTACAATAAAAACCCCCTTTGTATGCTTTGCATCATTTGTGGCCACTACCCTACTTAATTACCATTGTGCCTTGAAATTCCATTTGCTAAGCACTCTCTTTAGAATTGCTTTACACATTGAGGACAATGTGTTGATTAAGTGTGGGGGAGGGAAATACATTTTAAATCCCATTAATTGGTTGTTTTTAAATGAAAAATGCCTTAAACTAGAAAATTTTTCCAAAATTTTTTTTCAAAAATGACTTGCTTTGATGCATGTCCTAAGTGGTAAAGGGTCGCATTTGCCACTTTGGAATGTGATTTGTGAGAAATTCTTTGAGCTTTTATGAGATCTAGTGTTTTGGCAATTTTTTAAAACCATATTTTGCTTTTCAAGTGAATGGGAAGAGAAATAAACCCACATTTTGGATTTTGTTAACTCCTTGTTTTGATAAAGAAAATTTCCACATCATTAATGCTTTTATGAGTTGAGCATTCTTATAATTGATTGCAATGTTTTGATTAATTGTGTTTGCAATGTTAGCATTCGAATTAGTTAAGTGAATGCATTGTGGTTAGCTTCCTATGCAATTGATTGTATTGGAGTGAGCATTAGAGAGAAACCTTGTTGGAAGGTTATTTGAGCCTTGAATTCTTTCTATGTGTGCATGTTCACTTAGTCTTTTACCTTCTAGAACTTGTTTCTACTCTTTTTCGAAACGGCATTTGCATTAGTGTGATGGAAATGAAAGAGGCATTCAATTCTAAACCCTTTCACCTAAACACAAACCCTCATTCATGACCATTTGCTTACCCCTTTGAGCCATTTTTATGTTGTATGCATGTCATGTTATTAATCATAGTGTTCATGGCAATTTAAAATCAAAGTGGTTTGCCAAATAAAAAAAATTTTGAACAAGGTATATATTGAAATGCCATGTATATAGAAAAGAGAGGTAGAAAAGAATTGAAAAAAGAAAAAAAAAAGAAAAAGAAAGAATAAAAATATTGAAAAAAAATGGAATTGAAAAAAAGAAGAAGAAAAAAATTGAATAGAAAAAAAAAGAGAAAGAGAAAAACAAAAGAAATATCAAGAAGGCATTTGTTCATGAATTTAGAAAAGAATTGGCAAGAGTTTTGAAGTAATTTAGATGCTATGAACTTGACCATTACCTTTGACTTGCATATCAACTATTTCCTTTTTCTATTTAATTCATGCCATCTAGCCTTCATCCATCATTAGAACCTTTTTAAACCCTCTTGATTCATTGCATTTAATGTTATAAGTAGTGGAGAAGTTAGAGTTGTTACAAGCCTATAGTAAGGTGTTGATTAAGTGAATTAGAGTGAAATGACCACTATGAGGTGAGATGAGTTAAACACTATTTTCTTGAGAGTTCTCTTGTGCTCTATTCTAATATTTTGGATTTTGTGGTTAGCTAATTTCTTTGCATCTCTTGACTATGATTAGTGTTGACTTGAGGAATTTGATTAATTGATATATTGCTTTCCAATTATGAAATTGCTCATCTTTCAAATGCATTAGTGATTTAAATTTAGAAACTTGTACTTCATTGACTTTGTTCAGGAGTACAAAGGTCTAAGTGTGGGGGAATTGATTGAACCATATTTTTATATGAATTTTTCATGATTAATTTGGGATTTTAATGTATTTTCTAGGACATTATTGCATTATTAAGCATTAATTTTGGTTAGGGACAATTATTTTGAATTAATGGGAATTAAGGGAAAAATGGTCAAAATTCATTAATTATCATTTTTTTTATATTGTCTCTTAAACTTTTGATGCTACCTTGTGCTTAATTTTGCATTGTAGGCATTAAAGAAAAAATTTAATTTTGGAGGTTCAAATTATTGGGCCAAGAAGAAAGAAAGAAAAAAAGAAAGAAAGAACAGGCCCAAGGAGCTGAAGCCCAGACCCAATATCAGCTGACAAAGAAGAGCCCAAAAGCAAAAAAAAAAACAAAAAGAAACAGAAACGGTGGGGACCCGAGAGTGAAAAGAGAAACAGAAATGGGTGACCCAGTGGATATACAATATGGATATAGGGGACCCGACACTGAAGACCCGAGACGCAGCTGAGGATCAGGTTTATGCAGAAGCTGAGAGTGATATTTGAAAAGGGAGAGACAGCGCCGCGAGGGGGGAACTTCTTCATTCATCACTTCACCTTCTTCTTCTTCTCTCCTCGCCGGCGGCCCTTGCATCACCGTCGCCACACATTCTGTCGCTGGCGAGCTTCAGGCTTGAGACAGAACCGAGAAGGGACACTGCGAGGAAGACTGAGAGCGTAGAGAGAGAGAGAGAAAGAAAGCATCGGAAAGCCTGTTTCGTTCCACCACCACTACCGTCTTTCACTGTCGATCAGCTTCACCGCCAGCTACTTCTCTCATTCAGACCGTGGTTCCTCTATTTTCATTATTTTCCAGGCGGTGACTCCTTCTGCATCTGAATTTATTTCAGCCGTGGCTTGCTCTGTGCCTGGGTTTAATTTCAGCGTGCCTATTGCCCTGTTTTGAGTTTAACTTCAGCCCCAATGCTTAATTGATTCAGTGTGGATTTATCAATTTAATCTTTGATTTAATATGGCTGGGTGTTTGAATCAGAATAGGATTATGTTTCTTGAAGTTATTCTTATGAGTGGCTAGGCAATTTTGTGCTTTTGGGGATAAATTGGAGATGGCTTGAGCTCATATGTGCTTTAAAGGGGAGTTTATTTTATCTATAGCTCATTGTATTTTTGATTTCTTAAGTTTAAGAATTCATTTATATATTGAGACTATAATTCTAGTTATGTTTTATTCTATGGATTGAGTTGTTGTGATTTGGAATTTGTAATGAGGATTTGTGCTCATCAATATATATGGTTATATATATGTTTATCTATGATTCTGTTGCTTTCTATCTATTTAACATGGTATTGTTGAATAGTTTGATTTAATTGGAATTGTAGTTGAACCTAAATGCATTGTTGCTTATTCCATAGTCACTCTCTAAGGGGTTTTAATAATGCTTAAATAAATGGGTTCATGAGTTTAAGCATTAGACTCAATGGTAATTGGGGTTTAATATATTAGAAAACTTAGAGAAACTCATTACACTAAGAGGGCTTAATAGCATTTCAAGGGTAGGGGTTCCTCTCTTGTGATGCTAAACTCAATGGTAATTGAGGTTTGGTATATTAGAAACTTAGTGTATTAATTTCCCAAATATCTTAATTGAGCAAGGATAGCCATTGAAAACCATTTCCAAGAGCATATTTATCACTTGCATTTTTAACCAATTTCCATTCCATATCAATTTTATTCCAAAAATCCAAAAATATTAGTTTTAAAAGCATTTTAGTTTAATTGCAATTTAGTTGTTAGATAAAAAGCTCAAAGATCATTTTTAACTCATTTCATGTCAATCATTGCACTTAGTTTCTAGGTAATTAATAAAAGGCTCTTCGAGAGACGATCCGGGATTGCACCCTATATTGCAATCCTTGGTTATTTTTGAAGAGGTTACCAAGGCAAAAAGCCGATAAAGCCTTATTTCTTCAATTTACTTCGAATGAAATCAAGTGAGTTGATAGCTGAATTTGAACTTAGATATACTCACCTTGTTAATCAACTTGCAGCACTTGAAAAAGTCTATGATCAATATACCCAAGTATGAAAGATTTTAAACATTCTTTCTAAAGACTTGGAGGTAAAATTCACTATAATTGAGGAAGCAAAAGGTGAATCAATGTGATAGGTTGCTTCTCTATTTGGAAGTCTTTCTGAATATGAAAGTAAATTAAAGTTCAAACAAGAACTAGATGATATTAGTGATAAGAAGAAAAGAGGTCTAGCACTAAAAGCAAAAGAAGAAGAACAAGATGAAGATGAAGAGCTTGACGATAACGAAATGGGTCTAATCATAAAATGATTCATAAAGTTTTTCAAGAAAGGCCAAGGATTAAAAAACTTTCAGAAAGGAGGAACAAGCAATAAAGAACACATCATCTACTATGAATGTGGAAAGCCAGGACATTTCAAATCAGAATGTTAAGAACTGATTCAGAAGAATAAATAAAAGAGAAAAGGAAAATTCTATAACAAGAAGAAAGCCTTTGTATTTGCCATATGGGGAGATAGCTCTTCTGACAAAGAAAGCGATGATGAGGAAGTAAACAATATCTATCTTGTTGCTCAAGAGGAAATAGAAGAAGAGGTAACTGATTCTGATCCTACCTATGATGAATTACTTTCTGAATATAATGCTTTACATTCTGAATTCATCAAAGTAGTTAAAGAACTAGTTGTCTTTAAAAAGAAAAATAAAGGTCTTGAAATAGAACTCAAAGAGAATTTTGAGAAAGATTGTGAAAACTGTTCTTCATTGAAAAAGAAAAATGTTGATCTCACAAAAACTCTTGAAAAATTCACTAAAGGAAGTGAGATGCTAAATGTGATTTTAAAAGCTCAACGTTTTGTAAATGATTGATCTGGTCTTGGATATGATCTAAAATCAGATAGAAGAAAAGGAAGAAGGAAAGCAGGAGGTAAGTCATATTTGAATTATATTCAGTATTATGTGCATACATCAAATCCTTTTGCATATTGTAATTATTGTAATAGAAAAGGTTATTATATATCATCATGCATTCATAAGAAGAAAGGAAAGATAAAACCTACAAATGGGTACCTAAAGGTTCATATATTCCTAAATTTGTTTGTACTAACCCAGGAGGACCCAAAAAGATGTGGGTACCTAAGTCTTAATTGTAATTGATTGCAGATATTGTTGGAAATTGCGCCCTAAGGGCCAATCATTATACTTTGAACATTATTATTTTAATGAAATTTCTCCATTTTGTTATCATATTATTTACATGTTAACTGTGATAATTGTATCATTGGATAATTCATAAAGATTGTCTTAAAATGTCCCTGGTCGGTCATCTATGCGGGAGCAGAGATGAAACAAGACCAGTATAACTTTGATAAGATATGGAGATACAAATCAAAGTCTTAGGCACTTGTAAGAGTAAGGGGTGCTGGACCGACCCACTATGAGAAAGCTATATGGATCAAGTCATAAGCTTTTCTCATGTATAACCACGTCACAATGCCCTTAGACCTGAGGTCATCATGGATTCCTACATGAGAGTTGCTAAGCTTTGAACTAGTCAAAAGTCACTTTTAATCGGGTGATGATAAAGGCTACGATCGGGCTTAGTGGTTTTTCATGCAAAGGAATATGAATGATCAAGATGGAATTTGTCCCTCACATTAGTAGAGAGATATTACTGGGCCCCTCGATGAGTGAGTTTGAGAAATGTATGGCCATACTATGATGAAAGGAGTTTCTGTCTCTGTTATCAGGCTACTCAGGAATCGAGAAAGTAATGGTCAGGAACAAGATGATGTGACATTATCCATGCCTTATCCTTGATCGATATATCATGTGACAAAAGGGACGTGACATGGTTGTATGACAGGTTGCATCGTGATAACGATCCTCATATGAATTAGGTAGTCGTAATGTCTTGCTAGAGGCCGCTTGGGACTTTTGGGTTAGTATAGTTATTAGCCTACTGCCAACTTCATATGGGCCTATAGGGTCGCACACAAGAATGGCCCAACACGAGATAATGTTTAATTTAGGGTGGATGAATTATATATATATATATATATAATATAAAATTCATTAATAATATTATATAGATATATATATTTTTGAAATATATATCTTATATATATTTGTATGCATATATATATTATATGATATTATTATATTGTGTTAGTTTTAAATTTAATTTATTAAGATATATTAAATTTAATAACTAACATGATAGAGATATAGTATCTCAGATTTAATTTATGAAGATAAATTAAATCTAATGGCTCTTTATTTGGATTAAATAAATAGGTTAAATTAAAATTGTTGGACAGATTTAATTTAAATTGAATTTATTTAATTAGCACATCAAGATAATTAATTGTTAATTAATTTCGAAATTAATGATGATTAAATTTGAAATTTGAAAATAGCCCTCATTGGTTATAAACTTGATAGAGCAAATATATTCATATGCACGTGAGAATTGAGAGCCGCAACTGAAACCCTAGGAGGCATTAGAGCGCTAGCACGCAGTCTCAGTTGGAGAGCATTCGTGTGGATACCGGTAGAGGGAGCGGACTTGACGTGTTGGCTTCTAGAGATCGTGAAAACTCTGAATCATCAAAAAGGTATGAATCCTTCCAACTTGGTTTAAACGCCGTTGATAGATCCTCGATTAGGATCGGTGAAAATTTTTAAAATTCTTCCGCTATGCCTATCGATCCTAACAGTGGCATTAGAGCCAGATAAATTGTGTCACGTTTAAATTATGCTTTTGATAAGATCATTGCATGATTACTTTTACGTTTATATGTATTTATCTGTATGAGATACGACCACGATTGCATCCATATAAACAAAAATAATTAATTAAGCCCTCTGAATCGAATCTTAAGTCATAATGCCATCAATTAATGAAGGGCGAAGGTGCAAAAATACCCATCTACATATGTCACATGTGCGCCTGGCACCATTTACATTCCTTGGGTGCAAAAATACCCATGATCTTTACAAAAAGGGGCAAAAATACCAGCTCCGTCAATTGAGGCAAACGACCGTTAAGTTTTTTTTGTGGGCCCCACTTTAATATTTTTTAATTATTTATTTTAAGGGCTAAGGTGCAAAATTACCTATCTACATATCCTTCGGGTGCAAAAATACCTATGATCATTAAAAAAGTGGACAAAAATGCCAGCTTCGTTAATGAAGGCAAATGACCGTTAATTTCTGATTTTTTGAGCCCACTTTAATCATTTTTAAATAATTATTTAAAAAACTCTCACCCTCTCTCTCTCTCTTCTTGCACCCCTTTCCCTTTCACCCTCCTTTCTCTCTCCTCGTCCAAACTAGAGCCCCACCTTCACACCGGTAATAACTCTCTCTGACCTCCCACATGGTCACCGCCTTTATACTACCCGCTCCCTCCAAATGCTCTTCGGTAGTTCATCATCAAAACTTTTCCCTTCATTAACAAAATTAGAAATTAACGAACATTTATCTTCATTAATGGTGATGGCATTTTGTCCCCTTTTTTAATGATCATAGGTATTAATTAAAAGCTATGATCATTAAAAAAGCGGACAAAATGATAATAGGTATTAACTAAAAGCAACATTTTGTCCACTTTTTTTTAATAATCATAAGTATTAATTAAAACCTTAAAATACCTCTCTACATTAAGCTTTTAATTATTACCTATAATCATTAAAAATGGGGACAAAATTCCAGCTCCATTAATAAAGGCAAACATTCATTAATTTCTGGCTTCATTAATAAGGGGAAAAGTTTCGATGATGAACTATGAAAGGGCATTTGGAAGGAGCGGGTAGTATAAAGGCGACCATGTGGGTGGCCTTAGAGAGTTATTGCCAGTGTGAAGGTGGGGCTCTAGTTTGGACGAGGAGAGAGAAAGGAGGGTGAAAGGGAAAGGGGTGCAAGAAGAGAGAGAGAGGGTGAGAGTTTTTTAAATAATTATTTAAAAATGATTAAAGTGGGCTCAAAAAATCAGAAATTAACGGTCATTTGCCTTCATTAACGAAGCTGGCATTTTTGTCCACTTTTTTAATGATCATAGGTATTTTTGCACCCGAAGGATATGTAGATAGGTAATTTTGCACCTTAGCCCTTAAAATAAATAATTAAAAAATATTAAAGTGGGGCCCACAAAAAAACTTAACGGCCGTTTGCCTCAATTGACGGAGCTGGTATTTTTGCCCCTTTTTGTAAAGATCATGGGTATTTTTGCACCCAAGGAATGTAAATGGTGCCAGGCGCACATGTGACATATGTAGATGGGTATTTTTGCACCTTCACCCATTAATGAATACTTGTCAAAACCTAGATCGCTCAATTGTGGAAACCACCAAAGTGGATGCACTTGAGTTATCTTGATGAGACAAGCTTGAGTAATGGTGCTGCTCATTATATTCATTATTCTTTTGACTTAATTGAGATTAACAAAACGGTTTTAAATCTCAAGGCATTAGATGGGGTTAAACATGCTGGATTATATGATGATTAAATCCCATAAAGATCTAAGAGTTACATGTGATGTAATTGGTAAATAGGTTACCTACCTAAATAACATGAATTTAAGTGTCTTGCCAAAGTGGACTTAAGTTAAAGCCAAATATAGATCTTAGTCCACTAATTATTATATTGAGGGTTGTTAATTTAGTGGGAGATTACTAACTAACTTTGCATATTTTAATTGTAGAATCATGTCGACTAGTAATACTGCTACACTTTCATTGCGATCGGTCCTTGAGAAGGACAAACTCAATAGGACAAACTTTCTTGACTCGTTCAGGAACTTGAGAATTGTTCTCAAGTAGGAAAGCAAGGCTTATGTCCTAGATCAACCCATTCTTGAGGAGCCTGCAGCCAATGCTCCAAGAGCTCAGAGAGATGCTTACACAAAGCATAAGGATGACTCTGTGGATGTAGGTTGCCTGATGCTTGCCACTATGGTTCCTGAGCTCTAAAAAGATTTGGAACTCATGGAGGCTCATGAGATGATTGTACGTCTCAAGGAAATGTTCCAGCAACAGGCAAGGCAAGAAAGGTATGAGACCACAAAGGCTTTACATTCCTACAAAATGGCTGAAGGTGCATCAGTTAGTACTTATGTGTTAAAGATAAAAGGCTCTATTGATCACCTTGAGAGGCTTGGATTTCCCATGAGCCAGGAGTTAGCTACGGATTTGATCCTCAACTCACTCCCAGAGAGTTATGACCAGTTTGTTATGAACTACAACATGAACAACATGGAGAAATCAATTTCTAAGCTGCATGGGATGCTCAAAATTGCTGAGCAAAGCATTAAGAAAAAACCTAGCACCCAAGAGTCAAACAAGCCCGAAACCAAGCCTCCACCCAAGAAGACAAAGCCTCTAAAGGAAGGAGTCTGCTACTTCTGCAATGAACCCGGTCATTGGAAGAGGAATTGCAAACTCTACCTGGAAGATCTGAAAAAGAACAAGAAGGATAGCGACACTATCGCTTCAGGTATTTATGTTATAGACATTCATTTTTCAACTTCCTCTATATGGGTATTAGATATTGCATGTGGTTCTCACATTTGTACAAATGTGCAGGGTCTAAAGGATAGTAGAAAGCTGAAGAAGGGCGAGGTGGACCTACTAGTTGGAAACAGAGCAAGAGTTGCTGCTTTAGCCGTAGGCACTTATGAATTAGTTCTGCCCAGTGGGCTTTTGTTAGTTTTGAACAAATGCTATTATGTTCCTGCTTTGAGTAGTAACATTGTTTCTCTTTCTTATTTGGATAAGGAAGGTTATACTTCCATTACCAGGAATGGTAAATGTTCTATTTATTGTAATGACATTTTCTATGCTGATGGTGATTTGCATGTTGGTTATTATATATTAAATTTGGAACATCCTAATAATGGGAATATCTATAACGTAACTACTAAGAGGATAAAATCAAATGATTTGAATCTGACCTACCTATGGCATTGTCGTCTAGGCCATATAAATGAGAAACCCATTTCTAAAACTCCATCAAGATGGATTTCTAAACTCATTTGATTTTGAATCATATGATACATGCAAATCTTGCTTATTAGGAAAGATGACTAAGGCACCTTTTACTGGGCACAGTGAGAGGGCCACTGAATTATTGGGCCTCATACATACAGATGTATGTGGACCATTAAATATAACTGCCAGAGGAGGTTATGTCTACTTCATTACATTTATAGATGACTTTAGTAGATATGGCTATATGTATCTAATGAAACATAAATATGAATCTTTTGAAATGTTTAAAATATTCCAAAATGAAGTACAAAACCAACTTGGTAAAACAATTAAAGCACTTCGATCTGATCGAGGTGGTGAATATTTGAGCCAAGAATTCATTGACCATCTTAGGAGTTGTGGGATAATCTTACAATTGACTCCTCCAGGAACACCACAATGGAATGGTGTTTTTGAACGGAGGAATCGAACACTGTTAGATATAGTTCGATCCATGATGAGTCAAACAGATCTTCCACCATCCTTTTGGGGACATGCCCTAGAGACAGCTGCGTTCACATTGAATCGTATTCCATCTAAGGCAATTGAAAAGACACCATATGAGATATGAACTGGAAAGAAACCAAGTTTATCTTTTCTCAAGATCTGGGGATGTGAGGTATATGTTAAGCAACAAGCCTATGATAAATTAGCGTCCAGATCCACAAAGTGCCTTTTCGTGGGGTATCATAAAGAAACGAAAGGATACTATGTCTATAATCCCACCGATAACAAAGTATTTGTTATTCGAAATGGTAAGTTTCTAGAAAGAGAGTTTGTCTCTAAAACAACTAGTGGGAGTGACGTATATCTTGAAGAAATTCAAGAGCCACAAGATAGTACAGAACCACATATGGAAATTAGAGAAGACTCACAACAAGTTGCTGAGCCTCCTCAAGTACCACAAGGTCCACGAAGATCTGATAGGACACGGCATCAGCCTCAGAGATATGGATTTCTGATTAGTGAAGGCTGTGACGTGTTGATCATTGAGCAAAATGAGCCCACCACCTATCGAGAAGCCATAGTGGGACCAAACTCTGAGAAATGGCTAAATGCCATAAAGTCTGAAATGCAATCCATGTATGACAATCAGGTATGGACCTTAGTCGATCTACCTGACGGTGTAAAAACCATTAGGTGCAAATGGGTTTTCAAGGAGAAAACTGACATGGATGACAATGTAAATATCTTCAAGGCACAACTGGTTGCAAAAAGATTAACTCAAACTCATGGTGTAGACTATGATGAAACCTTTTCCCCAGTTGCAATGGCCAAATCAATCAGAATCCTTCTTGCCATTGCAGAATATTATGACTATGAAATATGGCAGATAGATGTCAAAACAGCCTTCCTTAATGGAAAGCTGCTTGAGGATGTGTACATGACACAACCTGAAGGTTTTGTGCGTCTAGATGACTCTGGTAAAATTTACAAGCTTCAAAGATCCATTTATAGATTGAAGCAAGCATCTCAGAGCTGGAATCATCGTTTTGATGAAGTAGTCAAAGAGTTTGGATTCATTCAAAACATCGATGAACCTTGTGTTTACAAGAAGGTTAGTGGGAGCATAGTTGTATTTCTAGTGCTTTATTTAGATGACATCCTACTCATTGGGAATGATATTCCTACCTTACAAAGTGTCAAGTCTTGGTTAGGAAAGTCCTTTTCAATGAAAGACTTAGGTGAAGCCACCTATATCCTAAGGATTAGGATCTATAAGGATAGATCCAAAAGACTAATAGGCCTAAGTCAGAGCACATACATAGACAAGATACTGCATATGTTCAGTATGCATGATTCAAAAAGGGGTTATATGCTCATGTCTCATGGCATCCATGTTAGCAAGGATCTGTGTCCTAGTACACCTGATCAGTGAGATTGCATGAGTGAGGTTCCATATGCCTCGGCCATTCGATCCATCATGTATGCCATGTTATGTACTCAACTGGATGTCTCATTTGCCTTAAGTATGACTAGCAGATACCAACAAGATCCTGGTGAGGGTCATTGGACTGCCATCAAGAATATCTTAAAGTACTTAAGAAGGACAGAGGACTTATTTTTGGTCTATGGTGAATTGGATGATGAGCTCTGCGTAACCGGTTACACAAATGCAAGTTTCCAAACTGACCAAGATGACTTTAAATCGCAATCTGGATATGTATTCCTCCTGAATGGTGGAGCAGTAAGCTGGAAGAGCTCCAAGCAAAGCACTATAGCAGATTCTGCAACAGAAGCTGAGTATATAGCAGCATCAGATGCAGCTAAAGAAGCCGTTTGGATCAGAAAGTTTATTACTGAACTAGGGGTGGTGCCTACTATCTCAAATTCAATAGATTTATTCTGTGACAATAGCGGTGCTATTGTACAGGCTAAGGAGCCTAGGTTACATCAAAGGACCAAGCATATACTCAGGCGTTTCATCTTATTAGAGAAATCAATGATAGAGTATATATAAAGATATACAAAGTAGCAGGAGAAGATAATGTTGCTGATCCTCTTACTAAGCCCCTTACACAGGCAAAGCATGAGCGTCATGTTAGGGCAATGGGAATTAGGCAAATTAATGATTGCACCTAGGGTAAGTAGGAGGATGTTGGAAATTGTGCCCTAAGGGCCAATCATTTTACTTTGAACATTATTATTTTAATAAAATTTCTCCATTCTGTTATCATATTATTTGCATGTTAACTGTGATAATTGTATCCTTGGATAATTCATAAAGATTATCCTAAAATGTCCCTGGTTGGTCATCTATACGGAAGCAGAGATGAAACAAGACCCGTATGACTTTGATAAGATATGGAGATACGAATCAAAGTCTTAGGCACTTGTAAGAGTACAAGGTGCTGGACCAACCCACTATGAGAAAGCTACATGGATCAAGTCATAAGCTTTTCTCATGTATAACCACGTCACAATGCCCTTAGACCTGAGGTCATCATGGATTCCTACATGAGAGTTGATAAGCTTTGAATTAGTCAAAAGTCACTTTTGACCAGGTGATGATAAAGGCTGCAATCGGGCTTAGTGGTTTTTCATGCAGAGGAATATGAATGATCAAGATGGAATTTGTCCCTCACATTAGTAGAGAGATTTTACTGGGCCCCTCGATGAGTGAGTCTGAGAAATGTATGGCCATACTATGATGAAAGGAGTTTCTATCTCTGTTATCAGGCTACTCAGGAATCGAGAAAGTAATGGTCAAGAACAAGAGGATGCTATTATCCATGCCTTATCCTTGATTGATATATCGTGTGACAAAAGGGACGTGACATGGTTGTATGACAGGTTGCATCGTGATAACGATCCTCATATGAATTGGGTAGTCGTAATGTCTTGCTAGAGGCCGCTTGCGACTTTTGGGTTAGTATAGTTATTGGCCCACTGCCAACTTCATATGGGCCTACAGGGTCGCACACAAGAATGGCCCAACACGAGATAATGTTTAATTTAGGGTGGATGAATTATATATATATATATATAAAATATAAAATTCATTAATAATATTATATAGATATATATATTTTCAAAATATAAATCTTATATATATGTATATATATTATATGATATTATTATATTGTGTTAGTTTTAAATTTAATTTATTAAGATATATTAAATTTAATAACTAACATGATAGAGATATAGTATCTCAGATTTAATTTATGAAGATAAATTAAATCTAATGGCTCTTTATTTGGATTAAATAAATAGGTTAAATTAAAACTATTGGACAGATTTAATTTAAACTGAATTTATTTAATTAGCTCATCAAGATAATTAATTGTTAATTAATTTCAAAATTAATGATGATTAATTTTGAAATTTGAAAATAGCGCTCATAGGTTATAAACTTGATAGAGCAGATATATTCATATGCACATGAGAATTGAGAGCCGCAACTGAAACCCTAGGAGACATTAGAGGCGCTAGCACGCAGTCTCGGTTGGAGACCATTTGTGTGGATACCGGTAGAGGGAGTGGACCTGACGTGTTGGCTTCTAGAGATCGTGAAAACTCTGAATCATCAAAAAGGTATGAATCCTTCCAACTTGGTTTAAACGCCGTTGATAGATCCTTTGTAACACCCCGAATTTTGAGACTCGAGGCTAGAGAATAAGCCTGAGGTTAGTGGATTGCTAAGCCCCGGTTTAGCAAGATCCCAAATTGTGATTAGGAGTTAATGACTACAAAAGTGGACGTGGTTAGTGATTAATGAACCCTTTTAGAGAATATAAAGTAGATTGTAGTCGCTTGTGTTATGAGCAACGCCAAAACCCTGTATTTGAGTTCAATTGTGGATTAACATCCAAATTGACTTAGAATAGAGGGAAGAATTGAATGGGGTATTGTGATGGAAATGGTGTCATGTTGTGGTATTTAATCATTGGAATTGATTTAAATTGGATTGGACACATTGGTTGCAAAATTGGAAATGCTGTCCAGTGTGAATTCTGTCTGGGCAGTCTTCTCGTGTGGACGTTTTTACTAGGCACATGATGTCATCAAATTATGAAACTTTCCAGTCTTATATTTCACATCTCAAGCTTCGAAATGGACATATAATTTGTGCCATTTCGTTTTGTGAACTAGGAGATATGACTGTCCAAAGTTTGGGATGGAAACTGAACTCTGTTTTGGGGCAGTGATGAGTTTTATGTAATTATGGAATTGTGTGGTGATTTTTAGTAAAGTCCAATATTTTTCCTATGAAGAGGACTTAAATATCTTTCATTTGGCTTTGGGATCACCTCATTTCGATTTTTCTAGAATTAGTTATGAGTTTTCAAAGATTGGGCAGAAAATCTGCCAGAAAATCCGAAAATGCCAATTTTGGGAATTATGACATCATCAAAAGGCAAGATGACATAAGCATGGAATTAAAACATCTTCTCATCATCTTCAGCTGCTCATTCACGTACAGCACCTGAACATAGTGTGAGAAAGTTGAGAGAGTTTAGAGAGAGAAAGAGAAGAAAAATCACAAGGTAAGCCGATTTCTCCGACGATTTCGCTCCTAACGCGTATAACTCCGACTCTAAACTACTCCTCTTTGTTCTTTAAGGTTTGGAAGCTCCTCTTTTGGTGTTTTGAAGTTAGGGTTTTCAGCCACAAGAAGGAAAAGCTAGTGGGAGCTTGAGGTAACTTCCAAACTCGTGCATATTGACTATTCTGGCTGCTGTGGTTGATTTAATCGGTGAAATTTCACCGGATTGTCTTTGTTTGTAAATTTGGAAAATGGGTTGGCCTAGGTGTTATGCTGCCCAAATTGATACTAAATGGTAGTTCTAACCTAATGGAATAGTCAATAAAGTGGTTAGGAGTAGAAAGGAACGCGTTTACGGAGCCGGAACCGAAAAACCCCAATTTTTCCCGGGGAATTGAGAATTTCGGCCAAGCCTGGTTTGGAGGGGTTAGAGATGGATTTTCAATGATTTGATGATTCCATTGAGTTCAGGAGCGAAAATTAGGTGGGGTTACAGTTGGTCACTTTTTCGGAAAAGGCCGAAAAAGCATAATTACGAAAACGCCCCTGAAACCCTTAAAGTGGGGCTGCCAAGGGTAATTTTGTAATTGACATTGAATTTGATAATTCCGAGTCCGAAAATGGATTCCTTGGGCGAAAATATGTTAGAATAGCCCATGTCAATATTTCAAGAAAAGTACAGCCGGACCGGGTACGGCGGGGCCGGGCCGGGTCCCCGGGTGTATTTTAGTAAATTTTCAATATAGCCTCATATAACCCCCAGAAACACTATGGAAGTGTCTAAATAGTACATTTGACATTGTAGGATCGAATGTGAAGCCCCGAGTTGCTGGCACACAAATCGAGGAGAAAAGACTGGAGGTAGGAAACATATCTCTTCTGCTTGTATTTGATATATGTGTTAGTGTGTTGGTGCATGTCTTAGCTTTGCATAATTATGTGTAATTTGAAGCTATGTTTCAATTTATGCTATGGCCATAGGTATATTGTTCGAAGCATTGAGCTGGCAAATTGTCATTGTGTTATCATGAGTTGTGTGATGCAAGCATGTCATGCATTAAACATTTATCGTACATGCATATTGATATTGTTATCCTACTGAGATTCTCTAGAATCTCACCCTCCCCTACTAACCTTTCAGACAGGGTAGTAGATCGATGATGGAGTAAGCAGCCAAGGGCGATGAGGACTTCCTTCAGTAGTTGTTTTGGTAGTTGGTTATCATCCCAGATGGGAGTATATAGATTTGGATGTGTATATAAGTATGTGGATGAGGATTTGCTATGTATTTGAGAAGACTTTGTGTAATCCCCATATGAGGGCTTGTATGGGCGAATGTGCTCTATAAAGCTTGAGTTAATATATGGAAACCGGGATTGCCGGGATTATTGTTGTGTACTCTGATTTGTTATGAATGTGATATTCCGCATAGTAATTGTATTCGGAAATGTGATTCTGAGACCAAGTTTATAAATGATTTCGAAAGGTGTTTGTGAAAACCCCGTCTGGTAGATGGGTTTATAATATTAAATTTTGTTCTTATTGGTCTCTATTTCACTTTATTGCGTAATCCGAATATTAATTACGGCAGGGGGTTACATTGAGGCGCTACTTACCCCCAGGTAGTGGCTTCGATTCCCACGGAGGCGAAAAATCTCGCTTGGGGAGCGAGGGACTCTTGTGAGTCCTGGGTCGACGTAGTGTACCCAGCCTCTCCGCACCCGGTTGGTGGGAGAGGGCACCAACTGTTGTGGCCCGATGGGGTGAGACGGCGGTGGGGTGTGACATCCTTGATTAGGGTCGGTGAAAATTTTTAAAATTCTTCCGCTATGCCTATCAACCCTAACATATATGTCTTAAAGCATACAAAAACAACAAATAGTACATAGACAGTGGATGCTCTAGACATATGACCAGAGATTTTGAAAGTTTTATCACATTGCAACCTAAGGAAGATGGAAAGGTAAAATTTGGAGGAAATCAATCCAGAAAAATTGCAGGAATTGGTGAAATAAAAAATGACAAAGGAATACAAGTCAAAGATGTATATTATGTTGAAGGCTTGTGTCATAATTTGTTGAGCGTAAGTCAAAGAGCAGATAAAGACAACTGGATAATATTTGATTCAAAGGAATGTCTGATTGTCAACAAGAAAGACTTACAACTTGATAAGAAAAATATCAAGGCAAAGCTCAGAGCAAAAAGGGAAGGTAACTGCTATACACTTGATATCAATAGAAATAACTCTGAAAATTATTTTCTGAGTAATGCCAATGAAATTTGGTTATGGCATAAGAGACTAGCTCATGTCAACATGTACCAACTAGGCAAACTACTGAAAAAGGATTTAGTTCTTAGATTACCCAAAGTAAGTTTTAAAAACGATTTAATTTGTGACACATGTTGACCACTTCAATTGATACAACAAATCGACCACTTTAATTGATATATATGGATTTAGTTGTTCCAACAAGAGTTAAAAGTCTTAGTGGCAACTTATATTCATTAGTTATTATTGATGATTTCTCTTGATTTACATGGATTATTTTTTTGTCATCAAAGGATGAAACTTTTGCAGAATTCATTGTTTTTGTAAGAAAGTGCAAAATGAGAAAGGTATGTCCATTACAGGTATTAGGACAGATCACAGTGGAGAATTTGAAAATCAAGCCTTTGAAGAATATTGTGATACTAATGGCATTAATCACAATTTCTCTGCTCTAAGGTCACCACAACAAAATGGAGTCATGGAACATAAGAAAAGAGTGCTTACTGAAATGGCTAGAGCAATGCTGAATGAAAAGAACGTGTCTCAAGTTTTCTAGGCCGATGTAATGAGCACAGCATGCTATATTTCAAATAGAGCCTATATTAGAACAAAACTTGGAAAGACACCATACGGGCTATACAAAGGAAGGAAGCCGAATCTTGCTCATTTACACATCTTCGGTTGTAAGTGTTTCATCCATAATAATGGTAAAGATAACTTAGGAAAATTTGATTCTAGAATAGATGAAGGTATTTTTTTAGGATATTTTAACCGAAGTAAAGCATACAGAATTTTCAATAAACAAATGTGTTGTTGAAGAATCAATTCACGTTGTATTTGATGAATTTGAAAATTCACGTTGTATTTGATCAATTCACGTTGTATCTGATGAATTTGAAGAATCAATTCACGTTGTATTTGATCAATTCACGTTGTATCTGACGAAATCATTGATGATGAGCAGGAAGTTGTTTTAAATCAAGAAAATGGTCAATCTATTTCTAAATCTCTTATTCCAGAAGTTGATCAAACCAAGGAAGAAGATCAGTTACTAGGACAACCTAAAGCCTGGAAATACAATAGGAGTCATCCCCTAGATCAAGTCATAGGAGATGTGAATGAAGGAGTCAAAACTAGAAATAGAATTTTCAATGAAGTGAGTTTTTCTGCATTCATTTCTCAGATTGAACCTTCTAACATTAACGAAGCCCTATCAGACAATGATTTGGGTTATAGCAATGCAATAAGAACTAAACCAATTTGAAAGAAATCAAGTTTGGGATTTGGTACCCCGACCTAAGGATTATCCGATCATTGGTACTAAATGGGTATTCAAGAACAAACTTGATGAATCCACAATTATTATCAGAAATAAGGCAAGATTGGTAGCCAATGGCTATAATCAGGAAGAAGAAATTGATTATAAGGAAACGTATGCTCCAGTGGCTAGATTGGAAGCTATATAAGTACTCTTAGCCTTTACATGCATCAAAGGATTCAAACTCTATCAAATGGATGTAAAGAGTGCATTTCTAAATAGCTACATCATGGAAGAAGTATATGTAAAGCAACCTCCAGGTTTTGAAGATCTAACCAAACCTGACCATGTTTTCAAAATCAAAAAGGCTTTGTACGGTTTAAAACAAGCTCCTATAGCATAGTATGAAAGGCTCAGTAAATTTCTTATTGATCAAGGTTTTGTACGAGGAAAATTTTATACGACACTTTTTACAAAATGAAAATGTGATGATATATTAATTGTGCCAATATATGTTGATGATATAGTTTTCGGTGCTATTAACGAAACTATGTGCAAAGAATTTTTTGAGATAAAGCAGGGGGAGTTTGAGATGTCAATTATAGGAGAATTGAATTTCTTTCTCAGTTTGCAAATCAAACAAAGAATGAAATTTTCATATCTCAAACGAAGTATCTAAAAGAACTATTGAAGAAGTATGGATTGGTTAAAGCAAATGGAACGGACACACCCATGAGCTCAACCACATTGCTTGATGCGGATGTCAAAGGAAAAGATTACAACATCACAAAATGTAGAGGAATGATTGGATCATTAATCTATCTCACTACAAGTAGGCCTAATATTCAATTCAGTGTGGGCATGTGTGCAAGATATCAATCAGCACCAAAAGAGTCACATGCTAAATCCATCAAATGTATCTTCCGATATCTTGCTAACATGGTAGAATTGGGTCTCTAGTATCCTAAAGGAAGAAGTGAATATCTAGTTGCATACTCAGACTCTGATCATAGAGGATACAAGACGGACAGAAAGAGTACAAGTGGACAAGGCCAGTTTGTTGGAGGATCACTTGTGTCATGGTTTAGCAAGAAACAAACTACAGTGTCTCTTTCGTCAACGGAAGCTAATTATGTTGCAGTATCAAGTTGTTGTGCACAAGTAATATGGTTAAAGCAACAACTCCAGGATCTTGGTATTTATTTGAAAGAAACAATAATATACTGGGACAACACTAGCATGATAAGCTTGGTAAAGAATCATGTTCAACATTCCAGAACCAAGCATATTGCTATTAGAAATCACTTCATCAGAGATCATGTCCAAAAGAAAGATGTCAAAGTGATATTCATTCCAACCCATCTTCAACTAGCTGATATCTTCACAAAACCTCTTACAAAAGATCATTTTTTGTTTATTAGACAATAATAAGAATGGTAAATCCCAATGAATTGTAAGTTATTTAGTGTTTACAAAATGTTAGATGATATTATTTATTGATGTTTTGATGATTACTAACTTAAGCATTGGAGTTTCTAGCAATTTATTTTGCAGGATCATGATATTCTGTTTTGGAGTATGAAAAGTAGAGGTTAACAGAAGATAACATTACTAGAGGGACAACTTCAAGTAATGAGCATTACTGGAGTGATACCTTGAAGTATTGGATGTATTACTCGAGTAGCCACTCGAGTAATGAACTTGGAAATATGCCAGTGAAGCAATAATTTCAAATGAAATGGCACAACAATTGGAAATGAATAGTCAGAAGGTGAAGAGACAAATTACCTGAGGGAGGCCTCGAGTGAACTTAAACGTTACTCGAGTAAGGCCTCGAGTGAATCTGGGTGCAGATCTCAAATTTACTGAGTTTCAACTCAAATCTGTCATAAAGAGCCATCAAATGATCAAGGGAATATTCATGGGTAATTACAATATTATTCATGCCAGGTACGCACTTGAATTTGTTGCATTTTAAAATTTCTGGTATGCTCATTTGAGTAGCTACTTGAGTGAGCTGATGATCACTCGAGTCAGCCCTCGAGTGATGTCGGCCTTTAGGGTTATTTCAGTCGACACTCAATCATTTCTCACAAAATCTCCTCGAGTGATTCTCTTAGTGCTCACATAAAAACTTTTCAAAAACTTTTTCTCTTCCCATAACTGTCAAAACCCAGTGATTTATGCTTACAAAAACCTCTCAGATTACCTGAATCTTCTGCCTTGTACCTCGCTCGGACTCTATTTTTCAGAAATTCTTGCCTTTATCAAATCACAATGGTGAGGACTAAATCTCCTAAGTTTAGCACTCCTTCTAACTCCTCTAAACCATATGAACCCTCTGATTCACTTTCATCTCCTCCTACTAAGAAAAGAAAAATCTCTCTTAAACCTAAAGCCAAAGCTAAACCGCAACCTAAGCTTAAGGTGAAAGGGGTTGTGATTAAGGAGCCCATTGTCACAAGAGCTCAAACCAAGAAGAGTTCACCTCCAGGAAGAGGCAAAGCAACAAAAGAGCCATCTCCTCCTTCTTCTTATTCATCCGAAACACCCACCTTTTCTCCTAAGCCTCTGAAAAAGCCTAAGATTGATTAGAAGTTTAACAAAGTCATGGTAGGCATGCTTGAAGAAGCTTTTTAATCTAAGGAAGCAAAGAAAGGGCAATCTTCAAGGCAACCAGAAGAGAGAGATAAGAAATCACATTTCCTCTAAAGGGATTCAATGTGGGCAAGCTTGAGGAATCTCAGAAGTATCTGAGTCACTTTGCAAGAAGAAATATGTGCAAGATGCATTACATTGACTACAAGGTTCTTCAAGAGGTATTGAAATTTGATCTGATTCCCTATCTTAATTCCTACATGCCCTAACTCTCTATTAAACTCCTATTTTCACCAAAGTTGTGAGGCATTTTTACTATAACCTTGAACCTATAAATGATCCCATTAGGAAGTCTATGGAAGAAGAAATGACTTCTAAGGTCAAAGGAGAAAGAATTCTAATCTCACCTTCCAGAATCAATAACTAGTTAAGAATAGAGAACCCTCCTGATAATGATTATCCCAATTATGATTCAAACCAGTTGTTTTCTATCCTAAGACCTGGTGAGATAGTGGGACCTCTCAATTTCAATCCAAGTGATATGAGTGATTTTCATCGAGCCCTATGGTATATCTATTCTAGAGCCATGGTGAACAAATCTAATAACTTCACTCATTTCATTGAGAGGAACTTCAGAAAATTCGCCTTATTAATCCTCAAAGAACAAAAGGACTTGGGAGAATATATCTTTGCTGAAATTAAGAGATATAGGTATAAAGGAAAACCTACTACTCTAATGCCTTATCCTTAACTTATTTCCTTGTTCCTCAAGAAGAATAAGATTTGGTACTTAGAGAGTAAGGAGCCGATTGAGAGGATAGCACCAGTTGGGAGGAATCAAATTGGAAAATTGAACATTGAGATTCCTCTGAAGACTCCTCTAGAAGCAAGTCCCAAGAAGAAGAAGACTGACACAACAACTAGTTAAAAGGATGACACACAGTCTTCTGCTCCAACCAACACATCTTCTCCATCTTTCTTTGATGCCACAATACAAACATTCATGGAGAACATTCTGAAGAGTTTTCTTCCATATTGGTGTAGGCTTGACGTGAGACACAGTATTGATGTGATGCGCTTGGAGAAAAATGTTTGTGATAGCCTTGTCAATACGCTTTTGCACATTCTAGGGAAGACCAAGGATGGGATTAGTGCGAGACTACACCTTGTTGATATTGGAATAAGAGAACGGTTACATCCACATATAAGAGATGATGGTAGGAGGGCATACATGGAGCCAGCAACGCATACACTATCAAAAGCAGAGAAAAGAAGTTTGTGTGGTTGTTTGAATGAAATTAAGGTACCACAAGGATATTCTTCAAATGTGAGAAGGTGTATATCAATGGAGGATTTGAAGTTAGTGGGAATGAAGTCCCATGATTATCATGTGCTGATGCAACAACTATTACCAATAGCTATTAGAGGCATTATGAAAGATGAAGTTCAAAGCACTGTGATAAGATTGTGTGTTTTATTTAATGCTATCTATAACAAAGTCATTGACACTGAAAAGATGGATGAACTGGAAGCTGAAGGTGATATTATATTTTCCCAATTAGAGATGCACTTTCCTCCTTCATTTTTTGATATAATAGTGTATTTGATAGTTCATTTGGTAAGGGACGTAAGGCTTTGGTGTCCAGTTTACCTGAGGTGGATGCACCCTTCCGAGCGATACATGAAGATCTTAAAAGGGTACTCTAAAAATCTCTATCGACCAGAAGACTCAATAGTTGAAAGGTATGTAGTTGAAGAGGCTATAGAGTTCTGCAGTGATTATCTATCAGGGAAGAAGGAACAATCTCGGCATGAAAAGGGGAGGAGCAAGGGAACACGAGGACTGAAAGTGAAGACTATGCCTCGTGAAGAGGCATTGCAAGCACTCTTTTATATCCTCAATAACATGGCAGAAGTTCAACCGTACATAGATGAGCACAAAAAGAGATAGAAGAACATGAATCTAAGGAAGAATGACATGCATATTGCTATTGAGCAAAACAAGACATTCATAAAGTGGTTTCAAGAAAAGGTTTTGCATGAGACCGGTGTGTCTGAGACAATAGAGTAGGTAGCTTGGGGGCCTTCATTTCAGATCATTACTTGGAGCGGTTATGATGTAAATGGGTATTCTTTCTACATAAAAGACTAAGATGACAGAAGTACTATGCAAAATAGTGGGGTGATGGTAGAAGCTAAAGCCATGCACTTTTCTAGTTCAAAAGACAAAAACCCCATATTAGCATCCATGGCCTATTATGGAGTGATAGAAGAAATATGGGAAATCACTTACAACAAGTTCAAAGTTGCTTTTTTCAAATATAAGTGGGTTAGCAATAATGCTGTGGTAATAGATCAACAATTTGGATTTGTCTCAGTTGATCTTGAAAGAGTAGGTTATAGGGATGAGCCCTTCATTCTAGCAAGCCAGGCGAAACCAGTGTTTAATGTCACAAATCCTGCAAATAAAAAAATTTCTATTGTACTTCAAAGTAAAAAATAGAAGCATGGTGATCCAACCTTCAACCTTGATGACACACCACCTTTCACAATTAATCCACCTACAACAAGTGAAGTAGAATTGGTAGATGATGAAGAATATGCTGTAAGAAATGATCATGGTAAAGGAATATGGAAAACAATCTAGAGTAAGAGCTTAACTTAGAAAATAGTAATATGTGTTGTTTGTTTTATAACTAGTTAGTTTATTCATTTTCTTATAATTTATTCACTTATCTGACAATGATTTTTCTGCTTACAGGAATTTGGACAATTCTAGTGACTCACAAAGTAATAGGGACAATGAAATGAATAGGCCTGAATCTGCTACAATACCTGAACCCGTTGCGAGAAGAAGGGTTAGAGGTAGTATAAAAATGCCTGCATTGGTAGCACGTCATCACCATTAATAGGAGAGGTTACATATTGACTTTGATGATTATATGAAACCAATTGGTCTGGAGGAAGACCATTTCATTAGCTACTTAGGTTTATTAGGTCGGAGCAAAGTTCGCATTATCTATGATAATTGGAAGTTGGTTCCACCAAAAACTAAAGACTTGATTTGGCAACAACTTTTGGTATATAAGTTTTGATACATCTGCATATATATCTTTATTCCTATTGCTTCAAATATAATTAACTTATGTTTTTACCTTGTAGCAAACCTATGATGTCCCTGACACCGTGGTGATGTATAAGGAGTATATGAGGGAGATTCGTCTATGATGGAAAGATTTCAAGAACAGGCTTACACGAGATTACATTTGAAGGGACCTGAGGGGTAAGGATCCATATCAGGAGTATATGTATTTGTCTCCAGAGGACTAGAGGTTGTTTATGGCATCACGAGACGATCCAAACTTTTTGGTAAGATTTCTATCATCATAGTGTTTTATTTGAATATAGTTGACATTATTGAGTCGGTGTTCATTGTTTTCCTTTCACAAGCATTAAGTGCAGCAAATGCAAAGAGGCAAGCAGCTAATAAGTATCAACATTATATGTCTCGTGGTGGTTATCAAAAGCTTGAGAGAAAGATGATGGTAGAAGAGTTCAAGAAATTAAAGAAAGCAGCCACATCAGATCCTACCATTGTGGTTGAGGCCCCGTCACCTCTTCCACATCACAAAAAATGGAAATCAGGGAGGATTAAGGATGGGAAGTACGTAAATCCAACTATTATTGATGTTGCTGTGAGGATTTTAAATAGTTAGAGCATAAGTATATAGTTTTTTTTCATATTGGGAGTGCTTAATTTAAATTTATGCTATAGGATGAACTGGAAGATCATAGTAGCCAAGGTTCGTTCACTCCAAGTGGACGGATAGACATCTTGTCAATGGCGATTGGGAAGGCAGATCACCTTGGTCATGTTCGAAGGGAGGCAGGGGGAGTTCGTGTTGTGAAGTATTTTGGCCAAGCCTCACATCCTTATTCGTCACAAGCTGAACCCAGTAGGGAGCTTGTAGCCAAGATTCGCCAGGAAGTCTCATAAGAGCTCAAGCCGAACGTTCGCGACAAGCTCCAACAAGAGCTATTGCCAGAGCTACGTCTTGAGCTGATGCCTGAGCTACGAGCTGAAATGATGAAGATGTTTGAATCACAGATGGCAACTAATGAGCGTAGAACCTATTCATCCCCGGCCTTCCACAGTACCAAAGGAAGTTACAACCTGGTGGAGGAACCACTTGGCTACCCTTCTCCCACTTCAGGGCCAGGAGAACTTGCCATCCTTTCTTTAGATGCCCCAATGCTGCGTGTAGTTGCATATGCTCTTGTTCACACACAAGCTATGACCCACCATTATCAGGAAATTCCATAGTATTTATGTAAGGTGACTATGATGTGTGTTTGAGAGGGGGAAGAAGGTACATCCATCCCTATTCCTAATGACGAGGTTGCCACGATAGCTCAGGTGAGAGGATCTTTCATCCTTTGGCCTGTATATCTTATTGGCTTAGCAGCAACACCTCTAATGATATGGAACTACCTCACTTTACATAAGATGTGTTGACATCCTACTAACAATATGTTTTTTTTCGTTCTAAAAGAACGAGCATGAAGCAGGAAAATGGCCCTTCTTAGAACGACTGCAGCAGATCTATAAAGGCATTCACCAGATTGATTTGCATATGCCTACAGGGATTGTGGGCTAGGAATTAGAGTATCCCTTCACAATTGATAAAGAAGATCTTAAATAGTTCATTAAGTTGGAGGAGCTAGATATTGGATGGGGCCAATTTGCAATCCTGTAAGTTTTTTATTTCCCTTTTTTTCCTTCATTTAGTTAAGTTGAATTTAACTAGCTAATACATTTATCATTTTAATTCTATTATAGCTCCTTCCGTCATATATACATTAACTTACAAAGAGTTGATTTATATGAATTCTTGTCTCCTGCACATACGACAAGGAGTAAGAATACATTGAAAAAAAGGACATACTATATGAGCTTCACAGTGAGAGGGAATGACTATCGTTGTTCTCTAGCACCAATTGTTCAAGGGCACGCATTTAAATTTTGTGTATTTGAGATTTTTAATAAATAATTACCTTGCCATCTAACTTCTTTTTAATTTGTATATGTTGTGATAGTTACCACTGGAGTTTGTGTGTTCTCTGTCCTCAGTCCCATGTTGTTTACTGGTTTGATTCTTTAAGTAAAAGACCAGACAAAGAAACAAAAAGCGTCTTCAACATGTAAGTTATTTTTTTGTATTTCATTGCTTCTTGATTCTTGACTTAAATGAATTATTCTAATTTATGTTGATTTTCATTTTAATGATAGGGCATGCACGACGTATCGAGTGCTTGGCGGGCCACGCGATCATAAAGGTGGCAAAGACCTGAGATGGTTGTTTCCAAAGGTACGTAGTTTCAAATCATGTTCTTTTGATTGATGGTTGTTTTAGATATGCCTTTATTGATTTTAACCATTTGGTTTTGATTTATAGTTCTCTCAACAACCTGGCAGCTAGAAATGTGGATACTATGTCTTACTTTATATGTTTAATATCATTCAAAGTGGCATTAAGACAGATTTTGAACAATTAATCGCTTCTTCATTCTCAGAGGATAATATTCTTGGTGTTGTAATTCAATGGCAATTCATTCACTTGATTCATTATTTCATCTAAGCTTATTTTCTAATTTACATATTTTTGACAATGAAGATGCCTACTCATATGAAGACATAAATATGATCAGAGACTTTTTGGCTTGACATTTTCTTCAACGTATGTCAGAGTAAAGTCTTTAGTAGTTTCTGTAAGACATACTTTTGTGGTAGTTCTATATATTGTACATATAATTAGCGTTGTTGTTGTTGTTGTTGTTGGATATAGATTGGATTTAGTCTTAGTTATTGTACAAATTTGGGACTTGGATATAGTCTTTTTAGTGCAATAATAGACTTGGATATAGAGTGTTGTGTAGTTTGCGTGGTTTGTTAGTTAATTAGTTTACTACTCCTTAAATTTATTGCATGTAGTAGAGCCTTGGGTTGATCATTGTGTTTCAAGTTGTTGTTTCCATTCTGCTAAACTGCTATTCTTTTATTCTGTTGTTTCCATCCTATTTCTACAGTTTAGATTTTCCAGACAGTGAAATATATATAAAGAGGCCATTTAAAAAAAAAATTCAACGACCTTAAAATAAAAAATGACATGGGAAAGGGGGGCGACACTTTAGATGTCCCCATTCAGAAGTGGGGATGTCTAAAGTTCACCTCAGATATTAGACGTCCCCAGTTTGAAGTAGGGATGTCTAAAGTCCTGCCTATTTAATATCCCCTATTTTACAGACGTTATTGACATTTTTTCCACAACCCTCAGATAGACGTCCCTCTGTTTTTAGACGTTAAAAGGCCAAAAAAAGGGACGTTAAAACCATTTTTTCTAGTAGTGTAAATAGAAAAGCATTACTTGAAGTAAGCACTAGAGTAATGAAGAAGAACTGAGAGGAAGAACAAAGGAAGACCATTACTAAGACCATCACTAGCAGTTGTATATGTTTACACGAGTGATCACTCGATTAAGGAACTCTCTTACTTGAGTAGGCACTTGAGTAATATTGAAAGAAAATGTTTTCAAAAGCACTGCCAAAATTTGGAAGAAGTTACTCGAGTAGCCACTCGAGTAATCTGCAAACTTATATAAGTCATTACTTGAGTAGCCACTCAAGTAAGCAGGTCAAAAATATTCCAGTAGCTCTTGGCCAAGAAATGCAACAATTTACTCGAGTAGCTACTCGAGTAACCATATGAGAAAAAGTAATGACTCGAGGGAGCACTTCAGTAATCTATGGAGTTATTTGATCCATTACTCGAGGGATCACTCTAGTAACCAGGTAAGCAAACTCTCAGCCAAGATTTGAATGATATTACTCGAGGGAATAATCATGTAATCTGCAAACTTATTTGAAATCTACTCGAGAGAGCACTCGAGTAACTTCTGAAGAAAACACATGGCCACTCGAGTAATCAAAATACCAGAGTCAGCACCCGAGTAACTTATGCAGAAATGACATGGCCACTCGAGTAGCCACTGGAGTAATCAGGTATTTCTGAGGTTTGTGATCTATCTCACTGCATGTCGTACCTGAGTAATATCTTATGAAAAATGTTGAATTACTCACTGCCATATTTTTGATAGGTTTACTCAAGGACTAGAGTAACAAGCAAGATCACTCAAGTAATGAAGTCCAGAAATTATGTTTTTAATCGAATGTTTATTAAATTATTTTCTATATGATTAACTCTTCATTACACTAGTATTCTAAGTACATTTGTAGAGAAATAATGAAAGATCGTGCTAGTAGTGAAAAGTCAAATAAAAGTCCGAACTTTCACCTACCGCTACCTACCCGTAAATGGATAGTTTTCAAATTCAAAGAATAGTCAACCATTACTGTGCGACTCTAACGGACATGTTTGAATTGCTTCAAATGGACACTACAAATCATCTATATATATGGAGCATTCAAAGAGTAGAAAACAAGAATTGAGAACACACGAACATATATCGATCAACATACTCTTTATGCTTTGTTTTCTTATACTCATTCATTGTACTTCTGTGATTATATATTTTCTCTTTGAGAGAGTTTTTCATTACAAACTCAATATTTGTTATTGAAACAACTAAGGTGTTGGAACCTTGAGTTGGGGATTTGATTGCAATATGTAAGAGGGAGAGAGTGTCCAGGTAAAGGAACTTGCTGTGTACTGAGGTGCCAAGAACCCATTGAATCTTGGAGAATATAGTGAAACTCTCAGAGACGCTCTGAGGACTGGACGTAGGTCAAAGTGGTTGTAGCTGAACCAGTATAACTCCTAGTGTATACTTCGGTGATATTTCTCTTTGCTCTCAATTGTTTTAAATATTCTGTCAATTTTCTTATACGCAATGAAATTTCTGTTATCAACCAATTCACCCCCATCTTGGGTGAAACGCTTGCACTAACAAATTGCACTAAGGAGCTCAAGCACAGGATAGCCTATCAATGATCATAGGGAAGCTCTAGTGGATAGATTTGAAGCATTTCTGACTTTTAGTATAAAAATATTAACTTCCAATTTTGAAATCGATTTGAATATAAACAAGATATGAATAATTTTCAAATATTGTGTATGCACTTTTTATAAATAGGATGAATTGAAATTCACTTAAATTTGTGAAATGTGCATTTTAAATTTCCAATATATAGAAAAATTATGCACAATTCTATTTCTAATATATTTAGCAATCTAAAAATATTTTGGAAACCATAAATCATTGATTGCTAATGGTATGTAGTAATGAGCAAGTATTTACCACTCAGATTGAGTTAGGAAGAATGGGTGCAACGATAAGTTTTGAAACTATCGATAAAGTCACAACACTCAACTTCTGCCTAAGAACTTGAGTTCATATGAACTCGAGTTTTCCCTAAGACTTTGAGTTCTGCTGAAAAGTTCACATTCTGATACAGCGTACCTGGCTTGAGTGTAACTTGTAGACACCTAAGTTAATTTCCATTTCCTTGTATCTTTGTACTCAAGTCCTCCATGATCACTTGAGTAACCTATGCCTTTGAATCAACCTTTTCTGTAATTTCCTTTCCTGAACTCATATTTCCATTGTGCCTTCAAGTTATGAACTAGAGTTTGCCTCTAAAAATTGAGTTTTGTGTCTGCACTTGATATGAACTTGAGTTTTCACTCAGAGTTCATGTATACTATGTTCATCCCTGGTTTACTAACCAAAAACAAAGCATTCCTTTATTCTTCCTACAAAATCATATAATCCTTTTTCTTCCTTCGGTATCCAAATTTACTTGGATCCATTCATGGTTAGCTTGTAGGAATCATGATTCCCATGCTCTAAGATTATAGTCAATTAGAAGAAATTAAGCATAATGAATTAAACATGACTTTATATATAAAAATATTTTTTCTTGAAGTATGTGTATATGCATAAAGTGTTAAGTTATTGAATATTGTGATTCTTTATGAATGAATTTTTTTAAAGATCATGGAAACATATGTGCAATGCTCATACCTAAGGTAACAAGGTATAAACCTCAATAAATATTAAAGATGATAGTGTAGAAGGTTTTACAATTGTTTACTTTTACGTTAGGTGCTTAGAGGATTGCCTTTGCATACCCATTTCATCTTTCCTTGAAGCTCTGTTTTTGCGTAGTTGGCTTTATGCAAAGCTCTCTCATATGATGTAGACTGCGAGAGTAATTTTCTTCATGTATGAAAGATCCTCCTCTTCTTATTCTCATCAAGGTAGTTGAATGGTACATTATAGTAGCCCTTCCTTGAGGTGAAACATACTCCTTTTATCCATTGTTTCTTTATGAGGTTATGCTCTGTAGCTCCAGCAATACATGTTCTGAAGGTTCTCTTTTGCGATGATATGAACCTCTCAACTAGTGCATGAGAAGCTCTTAGCTTATTCTTCATCTTCTCTGTAACTTATGTCTATTTCTTTTTAGATCATCTTGCATAAATAAAGTAATAGATGGACAATTTGGTACCCGCATATACTTGGGTCTTTGATTGTTATCATTCGATTTCATATATTTTATAGGAACCTAAACATATTTATTCCTCACATGAGAATTTCTTCTAATATAGTATGTGTGAAAAATATGACTGGATTTACCACAATAATTGCAAATTATATGAAGATATGCAGTATGGGATATCATGAAGTATTATGATAGTCATGAGAGTAGAAACTCGAACGGATTTTATTTGAATATTCTTTCTTCCCAACAAACTTCCCAACATATTTGAAAACATTTTTGCTTTTCTCAGTAGAATCAACAATTGGTTGAAAAACAATCTTATGTAAACTTTGAAAATCAGTTTTACAAAAATCACGAGAAGAATTGGAACTTTTTACCTTAAGTTCATCTTGAGCTCCAGAGAATGATTTTTCATATTCATCTATAACGAGCACTTTTCTAGAATCCTCTTCTTCTTGTATGTCCATGTGGACTGTATGGAAGTATTCTAAGATTTCATCTTCTTTATCATCAACTTCAAATTGTTCATGCACCATAGATGTGTAGCTTGTAGTTTCATATGAACTGTCAACACTTTCAACTTCAACACACTGTTAAAAGTATACATAGAATCAAGAGTGTCCTAGATATTTTTATCATTAGAACAAAATCTAATTTTCTCAAAATCATTTTCGATTAAACACAATACAGAATTTTCATTGCCATAATATTTATCAAAAACATTTTCTTTTCTCTTTATGTCCAATCCTTTCTCATTTTGAAATCAAAGGCATTTGTAAAAATATTTCACATATCAAAATTATATGCTTTAATAAAACTAGTCATTCTAGCTTTCCAAAACTAGAAATCAATATCTTTTAAAACGGGTGGAATTATATAATCAAAACCTTTTGAAAGCGAGTAACACCCAAGGTTAGCCATTAATAACTCTTGAGATGGATAAGTCCTTTAAAAAAGAGCTTAGGCTCTGATACCAAATGTTAGAATCGGCTGACACCCAAGAGGACAGGGTGAATTTGGTGTATGATAAAAACTTAGCAACTTTGGAATACTTGTTGCATCTTAGTGGTGTTAGATCTCATGTTTTGATGATAACAAAAGTATGGTATGAAAAAGAATTGATTAATAAATAAGTTTGAACAAAGTAATAACAGGGATAAGCATCACTTGAAGTAAGCATTGGAGTAATGAGGAAAGACCAAGAGAAAATGCTGAGAAACTTGATCAGAAGCAATTCTAGTAAGGCATTACTTGAGTACGTACTCGAGTAATGAGACAAAACTTGAAGTAACCAGAGGCACCTTCCAGTAACCTGCCAACATTACTCGAGTAAGTACTCGAGTAATAGTGTAAGTATTTTCAAGTTGCTCTCAGCCTGCCAACGTTACTCGAGTAGGTACTCGAGTAACCATGTAAAAATTTTCAAGTTGCTCTCAGCCTGCCAATGTTACTCGTGTAGGTACTCGAGTTACTCTGTTTCATAAAATGTGGTGATCTCGGTATTTTGTACCACTGCCAATGTTACTCGAGGAGCTACTCGAGTAACTCAGTATGGTAAGGATAAACTTGAAGGTGGTACCCGAATAACTTGATGTAATTTTATTTCATTTTCCTCGAGTTATTACTCTAGTATAAATGTATTTAACGTTTCATTTCAAGTGGATTACTCGAGTATGTACTCGAGTATGCAGAGTTATTTTGAAAGAAAACTTCAAGTCGTTACCCGAGTAAATGGTGCTCAAAAAAATAAGTTTACTCGAGTAAGTACTCAAGTAACAAGGTAATCTAACTTGATGTGCTCTCGGCCTTCAAATCCTGCCAACATTACTGGAGTAAAGCATCGAGTAACCAAAAGTTTATTTGAAGGTTTACTCGAGTTGGTACCCGAGTAACCCATAAAGTTTTGGGTGCATTACTCGAGTAGGTACCCGAGTAAACATACATTTCCAAAGGTTTGAAAATTGGTTATTCCATGCACTACCCGAGTAATCTTATATTTGCCTGTTGACTTGCAGTTGATTAAAGTTTTCCCGATGATACTCGAGTAAGTACTCGAGTAAACTTCAAGGAATACTCGAGTAGCTACTCGAGTAAGCAAACCCAGAAATCCAGAAATCATTCAAACGTTCATTGATTTGTTTCCTATATGATTAATCTTTCATTGTATTAGTATTCTTAGTCTATTTACAGATGAACAATGAAGAAATCATATCAAGTAATAGAAGTCAAATGAAACGTTCAAATGCCAACTACCGCCAACGGATATTTTTCAAAAATTGGAAAAGTCAATAGTGGCTGCGCACTCTCCAACGGACGAAAGGAAAATGTTCCAATGGTCTTCACCAACATATCTATATATATGGGAACATCCAAACAGAGAAACAACAAGAACACACATAAATATATCATCAAGTTTATTGCTCTATTTTTACGTTGTAATTATATTTCTATGCTTCAGTGATTCTTATTCACTCTGTAAGAGAGATATTTCATTCAAACTCAATATTTGTTATTGAGATAACTTAAGGTTGTGGAACCTTGAGTTGGGATTGGATCACAACTTGTAAGGGGGAACGAGTGTCCAGGCGAAGGAACTTGCTTGTACTGAGGTGCCAAGAACCCACTGAATCTTGGAAGTTATAGTGAAACTCTCAGAGAAGCTCTGAGGACTGGACGTAGGTCAAAGTGGTTGTGACCGAACCAGTATAACTCCCGGTGTACACTTCGGTGATATTTCTTCTTATTCCTTACTGTTTTAATTTCACTGTCAAAGTTTTACATTTCTGACGAAATTTTAGTATCACCCAATTCACCCCCCTCTTGGGTGAAACACTTGCTCTAACATTTGGTATCAGAGCATAGGTCTTCTTGTTAAGGTTTAACAGCCTAAGAAGGATCCAATGGCACGCATGAGTGAAGGAATTCTTCCCGACGGAGCATCCATCACTAGACCTCCCGGTTTCAATGGAGAACACTTCTCTTTCTGGAAAGCTAAATTCAGAGTGTTCATAATGGCTACTGAATATGGGCTATGGGATGTAATTGAGAGTGGAAACTATCAACCTACAAAGACTGTTGATTCTCAGAAAATTCCCAAGACGCCAGCGGAATATGATGAGAATGACAAGAAACTTATCACTCTCAACAGCAAGGCAATTCTGATGTTACAAAGTGCTTTGAGTCAAAGTGAATATTTCAGAATTTGCACACTCTCAACAGCAAAGGAAATATGGGAAGCTCTGGAAATAGCTCATGAAGGAACTTCAGGAATAAAGGAGAATCGAATCAACACTTTGGTCATTGAATTTGATTTACTTTGAATGAATCAGGTGAGTCGATTTCTGAATCGAACTTAGATATACTCACCTTGTTAACCAACTTGTAGCTCTTGGGAAAGTCTATGATCAGCACACCCAAGTATGAAAGATTTTGAATATTCTTTCTAAAGAGTGGGAAGCAAAAGTTACTGTAATAAAAGAAGCAAAAGGAGAATCAATGAGATCAGTTGCTTCTCTATTTGGAAGTCTTTCTGAATATGAAAGCAAACTAAAGTTCAAACAAGAACTAGATGACATTGGTGACAAGAAAAAGAAAGGTCTAGCACTAAAAACGAAAGAAGAGAATCAGGATGGGGATGAGGAGTTTGACGATGATGAAATGGGCCTAATCATAAAACGATTCAGAAAGTTCTACAAGAAAGGTCAAGGATTCAAACACTTTCAGAAAGGAGGAAATAGCAATAAAGATCATATCATTTGCTATGAATGTGGAAAACCAGGACATATCAAATCAGAATGTCCAGACCTGAATCAAAAGAACAAGGAAAAGAGAAAAGGCAAATTCTTCAACAAAAAGAAGGCCTTCGTATCTGCTATATGGGGTGATAGCTCCTCAGACGAAGAGAGTGATGAGGAAAAAGTAGCTAATATATGTCTTGTTGCTCAAGAAGAAATAGAAGAAGAGGTAAATGATTTTGAACCTACATATGATGAATTACTTTCCGAATATAATGCTTTACATTTTGAATTCATCAAAGTAGTTAAAGAATTGATTGTTTTCAAAAAGAAAAACAAAGCTCTTGAAACTGAACTTAAAGAAAAGGATTGTGAAAATTGTTCATCTTTGAAAAAGAAAAACATTGATCTCACAAAAACTCTTGAAAAATTTACACAAGGAAGTGAGATGCTAAATGTTATTTTAAAAGCTCAACAATTTGTAAACGATCGATCTGGAATTGGATATGATCCAAAATCAGATAGAAGGAAAGGTAGAAAGAAAGCAGGAGGTAAGTCATATTTGAACTATTTCCAGCATTCTGTGCATACATCAAATCCTTTTGCCTTTTGTAACTACTGTAATAGAAAAGGACATTGTACTTCTTCATGCATTCATAAGAAGAAAGGAACAATAGGAACCTACAAATGGGTACCTAAAGGTTCATATATTCAGAAAATTATTTGTACTAACCCAAAAGGACCCAAAAAGATGTGGGTACCTAAGACTTAGTCATTTGATTACAGGTATGTCTCAAAGCATCCAAAAATAGCAAGTGGTACATAGATAGTGGATGCTCTAGACATATGACTGGAGATTTCGAAAGTTTTACCACTTTGCAACCTAAGGAAGGAGGAAAGGTAAAATTTGGAGGAAATCAATCCGGAAGAATAGCAGGAATTGGTGAAATCAAAAATGTCAAAGGAATACAAGTCAAAGATGTATATTATGTTGAAGGCTTGTGTCACAATTTGCTGAGCGTAAGTCAAAGTGCAAATAAAAACAACTGGGTAATATTTGACTCAGAAGAATGCTTAATTATCAACAAGAATGACTTACAGCTTGATAAGAAGAATATCAAGGCTAAGCTTAGAGCAAAAAGGGAAGGTAACTGTTATACTCTAGATATTAGTAGAAATGAATCTGAAAATTGTTTTCTGAGTAATGCCGATGAAAGTTGGCTATGGCATAAGAGATTGGCTCATGTCAATATGCATCAACTAGGCAAACTACTCAAAAAGGATTTAGTGCTTGGATTACCCAAAGTAAATTTCAAAAATGACTTGATTTGTGATGCATGTCAAAAGGGTAAACAAACTAAATCATCTTTCAAATTGAAAAATGAGATTTCAACAAATATACCATTACAATTATTGCATATGGATTTAGTTGGTCTAGCAAAAGTAAAGAGTCTTGGTGGCAACTTATATTCATTGGTCATTGTTGATGACTTCTCTAGATTTACATGGGTTATTTTTCTATCATCAAAGGATGAGACCTTTGAAGAATTTATTGTGTTTGCCAAGAAAGTACAAAATGAGAAAGGTATGTCCATTACAGGTATTAGGACCGATCATGGTGGAGAATTTGAAAATCAAGCCTTTGAAGAATATTGTGATACTAATGGCATTGATCATAATTTCTCTGCTCCAAGGACGCCTCAACAAAATGGAGTTGTGGAACGTAAGAATAGAGTGCTCACTGAAATGGCTAGAGCAATGTTGAATGAAAAGAACGTATCTCAAGTATTTTGGGCTGATGCTATGAGTACCGCATGCTATATTTCAAATAGAGCCTATATCAAAACAAAACTTGGAAAGACACCATACGAGTTGTAGAAAGGAAGAAAGCCAAACATTGCTCATCTACACATTTTCGGTTGTAAGTGTTTCATTCATAATAATGGTAAAGATAACTTAGGAAAATTTGATTCTAAAACTAATAAAGGAATTTTCCTAGGATATTCTAACCGAAGTAAAGCATATAGAGTTTTCAATAAAAGAACTTGTGTTGTTGAAGAATCAATTCATATTGTATTTGATGAATTTGAATCCTCTGACAAAACCATTGATGAAGAACATGAAGTTGTTTTAAATCAAGAGAATGGTCAATCTATTTCTAAGTCTCTTATTCTAGAGGTTGATGAAACCAAGGAAGAAGGACAATCCCTAGGACAACCTAGAGCTTGGAAATACAATAAAAGTCATCCCTTAGATCAAGTCATAGCAGATGTGAATGAAGGGATCAAAACTAGAAATAGAATTTCCAATGAAGTAAGATTTTCTACATTCATTTCTGAGATTGAACCTTCTAACATTGATGAAGCCCTGTCAGACAATGATTGGGTTATAGCAATGCAAGAAGAACTAAATCAATTTGAGAGAAATCAAGTTTGGGATTTGGTACCCCGACCCAAGGATCATCTGATCATTGGTACTAAATGGGTATTCAAGAACAAACTCGATGAATCCGCAATTATTGTCAGAAACAAGGCAAGATTGGGGGCCAAAGGCTATAATCAGGAAGAAGGGATTGATTATGAGGAAACGTATGCTCCAGTGGCTAGATTGGAAGCTATACGTGTACTTTTAGCCTTTGCATGCATCAAAGGATTCAAACTCTATCAAATGGATGTAAAGAGTGCATTTCTAAATTGTTACATCATGGAAGAAGTGTATGTAGAACAACCTCCAGGTTTTGAGGATGTTACTAAACCTGACCATGTTTTCAAACTCAAAAAGGCTTTATATGGTTTAAAACAAGCTCCTAGAGCCCGGTATGAAAGGCTCAGTAAGTTTCTTTTTGATCAAGGTTTTATTCGGGGAAAAGTTACGAAAACACAACGATATTTTAATTGTTCAAATATATGTTGATGATATTGTTTTCGGTGCTACTAATGAATCTCTGTGTAAGGAATTTTCTGAGATAATGCAGGGAGAATTTGAGATGTCAATGATGGGAGAATTGAATTTCTTTCTTGGTTTTCAAATCAAACAAAGAAAGAATGGAATCTTCATATCTCAAACAAAGTATTTGAAAGAGCTATTGAAGAAGTATGGAATGGATGAAGCAAATGGCACAGACACACCTATGAGCTCAACTACGTTACTTGATGCTGATGTCAAAGGGAAAGACTACAACATCACGAAATATAGAGGAATGATTGGATCATTACTCTATCTCACGGCAAGCAGACCAGACATCCAATTTAGTGTTGGCATATGTGCAAGATATCAATCGGCACCAAAGGAATCACATGCTGAAACGGTCAAACGAATCTTTAGATACCTTGCTGACACACCTGAATTGGGTCTATGGTATCCCAAAGGAAGAAGTGAATATCTTGTTGCATACTCAGATTCAGATCATGGAGGATACAAGACAGATAGAAAGAGTACCAGCAGATAAGGACAATTTCTTAGAGGATCTCTTGTATCATGGTTTAGTAAGAAACAAAACATTGTGTATCATTCATCAACGTAAGCCGAATATGTAGCTGTCTCAAGTTGTTGTGCACAAGTGATATGGTTAAAACAACAACTACAAGATCTTGGTATTTATCTCAAAGAAATACCAATCTATTGTGACAATACTAGCACGATAAGCTTGGCAAAGAATCCAGTTCAACACTCTAGAACCAAGCATATCGATATCAGACATCACTTCATCAGAGATCATGTTCAAAAGAAAGATGTGAAAGTGATATTCATTCCTACTCATCTTCAACTAGCAGATATCTTCACGAAACCCCTTGCAAAAGATCAATTTCTATACATTAGAAGAGAATTGGGAATGGTAAATCCCAATGAGTTATAAGTGATTTTAGCTTTTCATAATATTAGATGAAGTCACCTGATAATGTTTTGATGATCACTAAATTAAGCATCGGAGTATATAGAAACTTATTTTGTAGGAAGTTTGAAACTCTGTTTTGAGAAACAAAAACAGAGGTTATCAGAGGACACATTTACTGGAGTATCAACTTGAAGTTATGGCTAACAGAGAAGCATTACCCAAGGAACAACTTGAAGTAAAATAACACTTTACTCGAGTACGTACTCGAGTAATGGACCTCAAAACTGGAAGTAACGGATCAAGTTACTTGAATTTTAAATCTAACGGTTCAGTTACAAAGAAATGAAGAGTCAGAAGTTGAATAGACAGGTTACCCGAGGCGAGCCTCGAGTAAACTTGAAGCTTACTCGAGTAAGGCCTCGAGTAACTGCAAGTCCAGATTCTCAAATTGATGAAAACTGACTCAAATCTGCTCAGAATTGGTTATAAATGATCGAGGGAACATCCATGGATAATTACAATATTATTCATGCTAGGTACGCAATTTAAATGAATTATTTTAGAGTTTTTCTATATGAACACCCGAGGAAGGCCTCGAGTAAACTTGAAGGTTACTCGAGTAAGGCCTCAAGTAACGTCGGGTTCTAGGTCTTTATCTGTTGCAAACTCGGTCATTTCCACAAAATCTCCTCGAGTAAATCACTATACACTCTCTCAAAAACTTTTCACAAGTGATTCCTTGCCTCATTTCCATCAAAACCCAACAGATTTCATTCCTAGAAACCTTCTATTTTGCTCAGAATCTCTGTACCCTAAGTCGCATTTATGTCTCTGCTTTTCTGAAAATCTCAGTTTTCAATCATTCAGAAAAATGAGAACTACAAACCTTACTCCCATAGACTCCTTTGAATCCCAACAATACTCTGATCCTCTTTCTTCTCCTCCCACTAAGAGAAGAAAACTTACTCCAAGATCCAAAGCCAAAATCCAACCTGAACCGAAACCTAAAGGGGTTGTGATTAAAGAGCCTATTGCTACAAGGGCTTAATCCAAAAAGAGTACTTCAACTGGGAAAGGCAAGAGTACCAAAACATCCTTACCTACTCCCTCTGATTCCTCTACCCCCTCTTTCACACCTAAGCCTTCTAAAAAGCCCAAGTATGACAAAAATGTGGCTAAGGCTATGGCTGGAATTTTAGAGCAAATGGAGAAGGGACAATCTTCCAAGAAGTCCAAAGTGCCAAAAGAAGAGATCACCAACCCACCAAAGGGATTCAATGTCAGCAAATTGGTGGAATCTCCGAAGTATCTGTCTCAGTTCTCCAGGAGGAAAGTGTGTAAAACACACTATGTGGATCTCAGATTACTTCAAGAGGTACTGAAGCATGACCTTAGTCCTTATTTAGATCCTTTTATGCCTTGGCTATCCATTAGATTACCATTTTGTACTAAAGTGATCACACACTTTTACTGTAATCTAGAGATTATAGATGAGCCAAACAGGACCTCAGCTGAGGAAGAGATGACCACCACAGTGAGAGGACAAAAAATTCTCATATCACCCTCTAGGATTAACTTGTGGTTAGGAATAGAAAATCCCCCGGATGATATTTACTCCCAACTTGAACCAAACCAAATCTTCTCTATCCTTAAACCTGGTGAGTTAGTTGGCCCTCTAAATTTCAAACCCAGTGATATGTATAATCATCACAGAGTCCTATGATACATCTATTCTAGGTCCCCTAGTGAACAAAGGCAACAATTATACCCACTTCTCTGATAGGGATTTTAGGTGGTTTGCTTCACTTCTCTTGAAGGAACAGAAGGATTTAGGGGAGTATATCTTCTCTGAGATGAAGAGGTACAGGGTGGATGGAAAGGCTACAACACCAATACCATATCCTCAAATTGTATCACTGATCCTAAAAGAAAATAAGATATGGTATTTGGATAGCAGGAGCCCATTGAGAGGTTGACTCCAGTTGGGAGAAATCAGATTGGGAAATTGAACATTGACATCCCTCTCAAAGGCCCTCTGGAGTCTGGGTCAAAGAAGAAGAGGAAGACCACTGAGGCAGTGACTAGCAAGATGGATGACATTCAGTCATCGGCTCCAGCTGCTACCACATCATTGCCATCCTTCCTCAATGCCACTCTCCAGCTCTTTATGGAAAATATACTGAGAGGATTCCATGTGGATATTGCCAACATGAATGCTGAACTGATAACCCACATGAATACCAAGATGGGAGAGTTAGTGGAGAAAATGGACAAGAGGCATGAGGAGTTGCTAGCTGAGCAACGTGCCCAGGGTGAGATTTTGAGATTAATTCTGGCACGACTGGACTCTTTAGGTCCCGGACCTTCTGCCGGTCCATCTTCTTCTGTACCACCACCACCACCACCTCCAATGAACCCTCTTTTTGACATTCCTATCACTGAGGCTGAACCATCTACTCCTCTGGTATCTAGTCCACCTGAGTCTCAAGCCAAAGACATTTTATATACAGTGGACAACCTAGATACCAATGAGACCATACATATCGTTATTGATGATTCCCCTCCAAAACCTCAGCCAGAAACCGCTCCTAAACCGAATCTATCACCTACCCACACTGAGGAAATATCTCCCTCTTCCTCCTCTGAACATCTCACTCCAGTGATTGATACCCCTCCAGAGGCTGAGACCACTATGGTTGTCTTCCAACCCTCTCCTATTCCTCCCAGCAATGACATCCATATCCCTCCAGTAAATCTGCCTGAACTAGTCCCCTCTAGCTCCTTTGATTCTTCTGGTTCAGATGATTCTATGGTTCTTCCAGTGACACCCATTTCCATGGTCAAGCCTCCTAGCCCTCCACTTGATTGATGAAGACAAAAAGGGGGAGAAGAGCTTGAGAGTGATTTTGTGGAAGTGTCTCTGCTTATTTTAGGTATTTAGGTGTATATGGGTTCTAGGGAGCATTTTGGAACTTGTTAGTTCTTTTTATTAGTTCTTTTGAACTTATTATCTTGTAATATGCAAATTTTAAGTTTAATGCAATTATGTTTAAGTTATGATTTCATTTTAAGTTAATCTAAGCTTTAAATTATGATACATTGTTGGACTAATGAAGTTGTTATGTATGCAAGGTGTATGCTATGAATTTAAACTTAATAAGACATATTTAAATTGAAAATTCAATTTAAAAAACCATATTCAAAATCACCAAGTTTTGTCATCATCAAAAAGGGGGAGAATGTTAAATCTCATGTTTTGATGATAACAAAAGTATGGTATGAAAAAGAATTGATTAATAAATAAGTTTGAACAAAGTAATAACAGGGATAAGCATCACTTGAAGTAAGCATTGGAGTAATGAGGAAAGACCAAGAGAAAATGCTGATAAACTTGATCAGAAGCAATTCTGGTAAGGCATTACTCGAGTACGTACTCGAGTAATGAGACAAAACTTGAAGTAACCAGAGGCACCTTCCAGTAACCTGCCAACGTTACTCGAGTAAGTACTCGAGTAATAGTGTAAGTATTTTCAAGTTTCTCTCGGCCTGCCAACGTTACTCGAGTAGGTACTCGAGTAACCATGTGAAAATTTTCAAGTTGCTCTTGGCCTGCCAATGTTACTCGAGTAGGTACTCGAGTTACTCTGTTTCACAAAATGTGGTGCTCTCGGCATTTTGTACCACTTCCAATGTTACTCGACGAGCTACTCGAGTAACTCAGTATGGTAAGGATAAACTTGAAGGTGGTACCCGAATAACTTGATGTAATTTTATTTCATTTTCCTCGAGTTATTACTCTAGTATGAATGTATTTAACGTTTCATTTCAAGTGGATTACTCGAGTATGTACTCGAGTATGCAGAGTTATTTTGAAAGAAAACTTCAAGTCGTTACCCGAGTAAATGGTGCTCAAAAAAATAAGTTTACTCGAGTAAGTACTCAAGTAACAAGGTAATCTAACTTGATGTGCTCTCGGCCTTCAAATCCTGCCAACACTACTGGAGTAAAGCATCGAGTAACCAAAAGTTTATTTGAAGGTTTACTTGAGTTGGTACCCGAGTAACCCATAAAGTTGTGGGTGCATTACTCGAGTAGGTACTCGAGTAAACATACATTTCCAAAGGTTTGAAAATTGGTTATTCCATGCACTACCCGAGTAATCTTATATTTGCCTGTTGACTTGTAGTTGATTAAAGTTTTCCCGATGATACTCGAGTAAGTACTCGAGTCAACTTCAAGGAATACTCGAGTAGCTACTTGAGTAAGCAAACCCAGAAATCCAGAAATCATTCAAACGTTCATTGATTTGTTTCCTATATGATTAATCTTTCATTGTATTAGTATTCTTAGTCTATTTATAGATGAACAATGAAAAAATCATATCAAGTAATGGAAGTCAAATGAAACGTTCAAATGCCAACCACCGCCAACGGATATTTTTCAAAAACTGGAAAAGTCAATAGTGGCTGCGCACTCTCTAACGGATGAAAGGAAAATGTGCCAACGGTCTTCACCAACATATCTATATATATGGGAACATCCAAACAGAGAAACAACAACAAGAACACACACAAACATATCACAAGTTCATTGCTCTGTTTTCACGTTGTAATTATATTTCTATGCTTCAATGATTCTTATTCACTCTGTAAGAGAGATATTTCATTCAAACTCAATATTTGTTATTGAGATAACTTAAGGTTATGGAACCTTGAGTTGGGATTGGATTACAACTTGTAAGGGGGAGCGAGTGTCCAGGCGAAGAAACTTGCTTGTACTGAGGTGCCAAGAACCCACTGAATCTTGGAAGTTATAGTGAAACTCTCAGAGAAGCTCTGAAGACTGGACGTAGGTCAAAGTGGTTGTGACCGAACCAGTATAACTCCCGGTGTACACTTCGGTGATATTTCTTCTTATTCCTTACTGTTTTAATTTCACTGTCAAAGTTTTACATTTCCAACGAAATTTTAGTATCACCCAATTCACCCCCCTCTTGGGTGAAACACTTGCTCTAACAAGTGGAAGCAGTAAGTATGAAAGAAATAAATCACAAATCAATAGTTAGATTAAATGCTAGAAATATAAGAGCTTGGGGAAGAGAATATGCAAACTGTGATTTATCCTAGTTCGGTCCAATCTGCGATGACCTACGTCCAGTCCCCAAGCTCATCCTGAGATTTTCAAATCCATTATCTTCTTGTTCAATCCGAGCACAAGAAAAGCCTCTACAATCCCACAAGTTTAGCCGGGAACTTGTGAAACCTTTTACAATTCTCTCACCGAATGACTTCCCTTTACGGAAAGTCTTATGAGCAGAGAAATCCCGAAGACGTTTCTCTCCTTCTTACCCATACAAGTCTTACGAGTAGTAACATTCTCTCCTACTTATACCTTATAAGGCTTACGAGTAGAAAGTCTTACTGGCAATTCTCTCTACAACTTCTCCCATAAGAAAATCAACCCTCTCAAGGTCCCTCTACCTTGAGATCATTTTAGAATATAGTTGAAAGTTGATAAGTAAAATATTTACATATTTATTTTCCCTTATATGATGATTTTATGGACAATATTTGAGCTTCATATAATATATTTGGGTGTAAAATAAATAGTATTTAAAAAAATAATAAAAAATAAAAATATGAAAAAGGTCAGTATTGTAGCGTCGATCACTATCATGACAGAATCCCTGTAGTAGATGGAGGTGACTATAGCAGATGGAAGAACTATAGCAGAGGACAAAACACTGTAGCAGTAACTGAAAAACGCATAAATATGCCGACAGGATACTATTTACTCCGTGGAAAAACTGACATGGCACTGTAGCATTGTGGAAAAGAATGACATGCAACTGTTCGCTCACTACCTATAAATACGAGCATCAGGCGCAGAACAGGAAGGCATGGGGATACTTCTCTGATAGGGAGAGATATTTTCTCTGACAGTTCTAAATAAATTGTGTTATTTTCTAAATTTAATTTTATGTATTGTACTACTTTTTGCATGCCTCCTATATGGGAGGTTTAGGATTGTATTACTTTTTGCATGCCACCTACATGGGAGGTTTTATCTCCTAAAGGGACGGCTAGATTTGTCCATTTTTCATGCATCCTTTTATTGTATATTTATGTTTGAGAATTTAATATTCAAGTTTATGCAGTATTTATGAGGATTTCATTATAGTTTTATACAATGTCAATTTATTTTGATTTTGTTTTTAACTTTATCATGAGCTAAATTTTCATTTTCCTAGAGTGATTACGTAGCTTACTAATGATGGATTGAATCTTAACTTATTAAATCTAGTTTTAATTTCTCCTTCATGATTGAGTGTTAATTATTATTCTTATTGCTTTCATTTGATTGGCCATCTTTTGAATGATTTCAATATGCATGTTGAGACCGGAAGGAGATGCATGTGTGTAGATCCTATAATTAAAACCATGACTTACATATGCTATAGGAATATATTCATTTGAGTTGTGAAGTCTTACTGAGTTCCATAAATCTTAATGCATAACTAATTGCTTAAATTTATATGGGAATATATTGGATTAGCAATTAATTATAGAATTGCTTGACCTTGGAATAGGCTAGTAATTAAATTAGGTAAACTCGACTATCAATCATATCGAGTAAATTGGGCTAGAATAGATAAGTGATTCAATCCGTAATTTGTTAAGTGAAATATAATCCCTAGGGCTTTTTCTCATATTTTCTTTCATATCATCTGTACTCATATTTAATTGTTTTTCATTTATTTTGTACTCTCAATCACCAACTAATTGATCGACTAAATAGAATTAAAATTACTCATTTTGGTACTTGGTGATCAATCCTCGTGGGAACGATACTCTACTCACTTCTATATTACTTGATGATGATAGCGTACACTTGCACAATTTAATTGATCATCTACACTCATAACAAAAGTGTTTAGAAACTCTCTTACAGAGCAGATAAAATGGTCACTGAAGTATAATACTAATAATCACACTCTCAATAGTAAGTAATATAGAAGCTAGAATAACAGAGAGTATCTTGGTTGAAGCAGAGGATTCATGATTTTCCCATTTTGTTGTAGTTTCTCTCCTACTCTGTTACCCAACTACTTTGAATGCTCTTCTATTTATAATTGATGAAGATTAAAGACCATTGTAAGCATTCGTCTGTGAGAGTCTCGTTGAGGCTTTCAAAATATGACCGCTAACTAGTAATTGTGTAGCATGCCGTTGAGGAGCGGGATGTTTCGTTATGAAGCTCAACTTCACATTGTGGAGTGTTTGTGTTTCAGACATCCATTCATAGTGGGTCAATCTTATGTCGTGGTAAGTAGCCGATATTTTGTGTGTAATAATGTTGCCCACCATAATTGACTCTTTCATTTGAATTTGTATTCTAAACTTTAAATTTCCTGTTTCACAATTGAAATATATGTTAGTAAACGTTTAAGAACAATAACAAGTGAAAACACAATGATTCAATAATATTTAACCATATTTGGATTGTTCATTGAGTGACTCCTTTTTGTTTTGGTTTCTGTCAAGGTATCACTCGAGTGCATTGAAGCCTCACTCAAGTGCAACATCAATTCTTCACGTCTCCCCTTTTTTTTATGCAGTACTTTCTAGTGAATTGCAAGAGTGCATTTTCTTACTTGCAACTTTTTTGACCTCCCACTCAAGTACATCTTGTCTCACTCGAGTGCATGTGCATTTTATACTATGGACTCATGTCATTAGATAATACTTGCAGCATATTTATCAAGAGTGTGATTTTGCGCTTGCGAGTATAGCGGCACTTCACTAGAATGCAGATGTATTACTCAAGTGCATTAGCATGTTTTTGCTTTAGTCTTTGTCTTTTGCACAACACGTGCATCAGAATCTGAGAAAGTGAGTTTTCTCACTCGCGAGTGTTAGGTCTTCACTTGAGTGCTAAGATCCTCACTCGAGTGCACTTCATTGAATCAGAGTCTTGCTTACTCTTAGGCAAACATCTTCTAGTTTTCACTTGCAGGACTAGAGTGCAGTTCTTGACATCACTCGAGTGTTAAGTCCCTCACTTGCGTACCACTAATAAAAATTGCTTCTGATTTTCCTTTATAGAAAACACTTGCTAGAGAGTGAACCCATACTCGAGTGCAAAATTATTCCTCACTCGAGTGATGCTCCAAGACTTGAGTGCATCAGATGTTTTAGCTTCAGGCTTCATTTCTGGAACACACTTGTACTAGCATTTTTCAAGAGTAAAATTCTTCACTCATGAGTATTGAGACCATACTCGAGTACTGAAGTGCAAACTCGAGTGCATAGGAGAGTTTCAGTGCTTCTGGATAACACTCTCACTAAGTTTTGCACAAGTGAGATTTTTGACTCGCGGGTGTTTAGGTGCCATGTCAGACTTGATTTATTCATTTAACTCTAAATATGGAAAATGACCTATCATCAGAAAGCTCTTCTCGTCTACATTCCAAAGGAAAAAGAATCATCCCTAAATTCATTGTATTCTGCAAGTTATGATCGAAGCAGTATCTACTGTTCCTGATAGTCTTCAAAGTTTCCAGCATCAATTTCCAAAAGGAATAGCTCCTAAAATATAACTTCAATTAAATTTGACAAATTATCTATCTATGGAAAGATCTTTGAGTATAGTTTCATATGGCACCAGTTTCACCTCAATCTGATTTATCGTTTGTGAGTTATGTCCAAAATACCGAACCTGTCTTGTAATGTGATGGTGATTTCAGTGTCAATTTCAAAAGATCATATCTCTTTCATTTGAACTCAATTAAATGTGAATTTGGTGTCCATATTTTGTGTGGGGAGTCTAGTTTCATATGCCACCAGTTTCAATTCAATCCGGAATGTGGTTTGAGAAATACTGGACCTTTGTCAAGCTAAACAAAAAATAAAGCAGAACAGAGTGCTTCTAAACTCATTGGACACTCGAGTGTTCATCTCACACCTCAAGTGCTACAGTGCTGCACTTGCTACAGTGCCCAATTCACTCGCTATAGTGCATAATACACTCGCTACAGTGCACTCGAGTGCTACAGTTCCCTCGATGCTACAGTACCGCATGCTACAGTGCCAAACAGTGCTGATTGCTGCAATTTCAAACAATGCCATCAAAAATCTATTTTCATAACTGCCAATTTTTTCCTCCCTTATCTCAAGTTGTGAATCTAAATCATAAGCTCTGCTGCAGTCTTGATGTTATCGGATATTAATCTACCTTTTAAAAATGCACTTTGTTTGGGATAGATGAGGTGTTGTAAAGGAGTCTTCATTTTGTTAGCCAAAACTTTAGTGATGATTTTGTACACCATGTTGCACAAGCTTATTGGATGTATATCCTTGATGGCCGAATTGAGGCTTGTCAATTTTTTGAATGAAAATGATGATGGTCATCTGATGAATCCCAATATTTATATATTTTTTCCATGCTATTTTAGGGGTAGTTATCATGTATTTAAGCCATAACTATGATGATTTGTTGTTATTTATGACCATGTGTGCTTGCATGGAATTAGCATTAATTAGGAGCAAAATTGTCATAATGGGTGATTAATTATTGATTTCTAGGACTCTGGCAAAAATATTGATTTCAAGGACAATTGATGCTTCCTTACATGGATTTCTATTGTAGGTTATAAGAAGAAATGAAGAGGAAAGGCTTGAAACAAGGAGCAAAGGAAGTAAGTTTGATTTGCTAAAAAGTTGAGTTTATCTCATTATGCCCTTAACTTCAGTGAATAGGATGCTAGCCAAAGGAAATTTAACCTTTCTTGAATAATGCTTCTCTATGCCACTTGCTTCAGTGAATGGCATGTTAGTCAAAGTGGACAACTCTGATGAAGACTCTACTCATTTTGTCATTCACTTCAGTGAATGGCATGTTCGCCAAAGTGAATGCTCAAAATATTCACTTAGTGAAAACGTGCATTTTGGCACCAAATCTGAAACCTAAGCCATTTTTGTCACTTGACCTAACTTCCTAAGATAAATTTCGGCTAGAACCCTATTTGCCATCATCTTCCTTTACTTCATTTCATTCCTAGCCTGTCCATCTTCATCCACTTCATTTCCAACCTCCATCTCTTCCATTTCTTTCATTCTACCTCCATTTTTCTTCATTTCCTTCCATCTCCAGCTGGCATGACCAAGAATTTTGTCCTCTTCGGTGTTGTTCTTGAAGCTATGTGTGGCTAGAAGCTTCAACTCTTGAAGATGGTGAAGATGGCATGAGTTTCCAAGTTTCAATGGGGAATTTTATATTTTAATCCAACTATTTAGCTTTGTTTATGATGTTTAGTTTTGGAGATTATTTTTAGGTGGCCGGACCATTATTATTTTGTTTAAGTACTTTGTTTAGATTAATTTATGATTTGGATTAGTTGATGTTGAATATTGTGCTCATCAATACATGTGGTTATATACATGTTTCATTATAATTCTCTCTATTGTTTAGTATTGAGTTGATTTTGGATTGCTTTGAAACTTATTACATCTATTATTTCACAATCACTCACTAAGAGGGCTTAATAATATCTTAAGAGTAGGGGTTTCTCACTTTTGACACTAGGCTCAGTTGATGGGATTTTATATTTTAGAAAGCTTAGTAATTTTGTAATTGCATTCAAAGTGATTTTTAATAATGTATTAATAAGTTATTATTTTCTAGAGTCAAGGAATAATCATTAATTAATGCACTAGGCTCAACGGTATTTGAAGTTTGGTATTTTGAGAGACTTTGATTGTAATTACTAGTGTTTTGTGTTGAGTTTCAGTTAAAGGGGTTAAATCTTATCCGGTGTAAAAGTGTTTAATCAACCTAACTCAAGCAAGCTTAAAAGGTCTTTTAGGCATTTTTTTACTAAACTAGCAAATTGAACTCCTATTATCATTTGTTGAACCATGGTTGCCATTGTAAGTCATTTCCAAAAGATTTACTTCATCCATTTAAATTTTCGCCCTATCATGTCTAAAATACAATATATATATATATATATTTTTTGTAGTTTAGGACCTTTATCTTCATTGCATCATAGCCGTAGTTTCAAAATAAAACCAAGCTATTTCCCTTGTTCATATTGCGTTCATGGCATTTGTTTGCTCAATTTCCTCTATCATCTTTTAGGAGCCTTCATGTTACTAAATTATAAAGTCCCACCCTCATCATCTTTGCATATTACTAATCCCAGAGAGCAAAAAACAACCAATCAATTTTAATTAATTAATTCAGTTAAAAGATGCCAAATGCTTGGATAAAACTAAAAATAAAGAAATATGTGAATAATGTTTTTTTCAAAAATTAAGATCTTGATCGACACTAAATCATTTTCACATATGCAACAAGATGGTCATTTAGTTTGCTAGGATTTGTCCAATGGCGTTTGTTTCCAAGGACAGGATTTGTTTTTTTCCTTATTGTGGGTGGTGGTGCATAGATAGAAAATTTTGATTTGTAAATCGTTTTTGTAATTTAGTAATACGAAGGCTCCTAAAAGTGGGAGGCTTGTAGATTCAATTCTTCTTGTATCTTCAAACCATTAGTGCATATCCCTCTACTTAAATTATTTTGATGGGATCGGGCTTTATTTGCTTCTAATATTTAGTGAATGTAGATTAAGAAACGTGGAGAAGAAAATTCAAGGAACTTTAGGCATGTTATTATATACTCTCTCCGGTCCACAATATAGGACACTTCTAGAATGAAGGCATTATACAGAATATAAATCACCTTTAGATTAATTAATGCTTTTTTTTTTTCTATTTTGCCTATGTGATTAATATTTACGTTCTAACTTTACCTAATGCAATTAAACATATTTCTTGATAAGGGTAAAGGTGGAAATATTTATATTTTAACACATATTAAATAACTTAATTGTCATCATTTCTTGTTTTTCGTGATATAGTTTAAGTGTTCTATATTTTGGACTAGAGGAAGTACTCCTCCAATTCTTTTTATAAAACCTAAAAAAATTAAATTGTCTTGGTCCTTTTTATAAGTGCCTGACAAGAGTTTTCTGAATATTTAATTAGTTTTTTTAAAATTTTTATCCCACATTAATTATATATATCATATTAATTAAAAGGTTGGTGATACTTATATTTACTTACTTGCTCCTTCATAAATAAGGGCATACTTGAAAAACAAAGTTTATTTCACATATACTTATTGTTTCTAATTAACTAATTCTAACCACTTTATTAAATTGTGTAATTTGATTATTGAGATGAACAAGAGAAAACGGAGAGGAAAGAAAATGATAAATATTTGAATGACTAAAATACCCTTATCATATATTAAAATATAGGGTTAAGATACAAAAGTACCCATAAACTTTTACTCGAAGTAGACCCAACACTAAATGCTTTTTGGAGGTGTAAAAGTACCTATAAAGTTTTAAATTAAGGAGCGAAAATATCATAACAGTTATGTTGACTATTAATTTGACTGAGGACGCTGACATGCATGATGACTCAGCTAATTTTGATCCAAGCTAAGGGAAGAAGAAAAACACTCATAGGCCCGACTCTCACCAGACTGCAGCTCTACTCATGCAACCCCAAAACCTTTAACCTTACAAGAGAAATCAAAACCCATGTACTTCAAAGAACACACATCAGATCAAGAAACTCAAAAGTCAAAATCCAAGAAAAAAACAAATCAAACCCGAAATCCAACTTCTGCAATGTGAAGCAATCAGTTTCTGGAATCAAATGCATCGTTCCCGACAAAATCCCCGACAAAGCAATCAGTTTTTGGAATTTTTTTTTTTCATTAAAAAAATGTTTTACAGAATTATTTGATTTTTAAATACAACATAAAAATATATTTTTATCATATAATTTGATTTTAAATTGTCATGATGGCAATACCGATATGATGTTTATTATGATATCTAATTTGATTTAAAAATAATATATTTTAAGGTTAAGGTGAAAAACACGAGTTTTTACCCAAAAAGCACTCAACGTGCCATATGGTATATTCCCTATCATATGAAAGCTTTGTAGTGCATTAAGACCCTTCTTCGCTAGGTAACCCGCAGCCTTGTTGCATGAGTGATCAACATATTCAATTCGAACATCCCACTCCCTGTCCAGGAAAAATTGACTCTTTTTCTTCTATTCTCTCATCAGCAATAACAAAATTCTTACTGCCCTCAAACCTATTTTCACGGTCTGGTGAGACTGGAGTAGAGGTGGTGGTGGAAGCATCTAGGCACAAACAAAGATGAGCAGGAGGGCGACTTGGCACCGATGAAGGGTAGAAAAGGCAAATGGTTTTCTCCACCAAATCTCTGCGTTGGTGGAGAGAAAAATGGGTGGCCTCACACCCCATTTTCTCTCCTACTTTTTTTTTCCTTCCACTTTTCTTCCCTTATCCAAATAGGGGAAAACCCATTTCTTCCCCCATTTTTCTTCCTAATTTTCTTTCATCCCACATTTTTTCTCTATCCAAGTAAGGGGCAAATGAATAATGAGCAATATTTAAGTAAGGAAAATACTTACATCAAGTTCTTTATATTCATTTCGTTAAGTTCTCAAATTAAAAGTAATTATGTATTCTATTTTTGAATTATTATCATTTAATTATAAACCTATATAAAAAGAGTAGGACACATGGCCATATATGATTGGAAAAATTGACTTAATAAATATTAAAAAAATTGATATAAATATGAACCTTTTAAGTAATCCATCTAGATTATCCATTTTTTAACCTAAAAAAAAAAGTAGAAGAAATTGACTTTTCATGTTATATATTTCTTCAGTATATTTTTTTTATTGAAACTCTGTTCTTTTTCATATTTGATATACAAGAAAATGAACTAGAATGCAATTCTTCTTCCTGCCTTCCCTCTGTCTTCTCTGAAATATTTCTTCATCACATTCATAAACTGTTTGTTTGTTTTCATGATAGTTCGAATTGATTTTACATGTGACAAAGACAGTATTATCCCCGCCAACTCTCACACCTTACTCAATTGTTCATGGCAAAACCAAGATATAAAACAAATAATCTAATCCAACAAATCTAAAGAAAAATTCCATAAATAAAAATTCCTTCCTCATCCTGGTGTTTGGAAGCCTGATGTAACGAAGAAATAAAGGAATGCGTTTGAAGAACAAGAGACTAGATTCCCTGAAGAACCCTAAAAAAATGAGGGTTATTACAATCTTTGACCCTAGTTTACCCTTATTTTAGTTTTGATTCCTTAAGTTTAAATCATAGGTTTTGGTCCCTCAAAGGGCAAAATAGCCCAATTTTTTTATGAAGTTATAGGGATCAATGTTTTAAATAGAATGAAATTTGAAGAACTAAAACCAAAATAAGGGCAAATTTGAGGAACAAAAAATTATATTAACCCATAAACAAAGCCATCTATATACCACGTTGGTGGTTGAGAGGTAAATTGCTTCCCAAGGAGGAAAAATCAGTCCAATCAAATTATGGAAATATCCATTTCCTTTTCCATTGATCCAAACATGGCCTTAGTCTTGATTGTGAAGATCAAAGTAATCAAACATAAACCTTTAATTTATTTTTTAAACCTCTTTGTTCACATATATAAACAAACAATTCTCAAACAAGCAATGAGAAGCTTCTTCAATTCCTAATGGAAGGTTTACGTTAAACAAAGAATATTACATAAATATGCATGTTGTGTACGTTAGGGACATATGATAGTAATGCAAAATGAGAAGGAGGAAATATATCAATTTTTATCATAAAATATTATTTATTGAAATTCTGCCCTAATTGTGTGAAGAGATGAGTTTGGTCCTAAATATAAAACTTATTTTTTATATTTGTCAATCTTTTCGTAACTTACCTCTATTAATGCTTCCTTAAGGCCTCAATAATTATTACGGAGAAGAGGAGATGAGGGAATTAAAGGAGATAATTAAGGTGTTTTAGAAAATATATGTCATATTAATTAACTTAACTAACTTCCTTAATTAATCTAATCAAATTAGGTAAATATATCTTATATTAAAAACCAAAAGAAGTAATAATTTTTGGTACTACTCTTGTGGACTTTCGCCAGGGAAATACTTATGACTGCCCATTTTGTGCCTAATGTGGATGATTCGTGTGTTTTTGATGATTCGTGTGTTTGAATGTTAAAGGGTAAGCATTTTTCTAATGCTAATTTTTGGAGAACAGAAATGCTTGATTGAGGAAGAAAGGAGAGCCATTCTAAAGGTTCCACCAAAGGTTAAAATATCGAATGCTAATATCAACCATGTGATTATTTATGCATGTAATGTACAAGAGAATGTTGTGGTTACTCGAAAACTATATGCTAATCACAAATATCAATCATGTGTATTTAAATCCCATATATACATAATTCAATGGAGAAATTAATTAATTAATTTAACTAATAAAAGTGACTAAATAACTAAAATTAAGTGCTCCCACTATTTTATGCGCCCAAAAAAATGTTTTTAAAAAAAATCTTAGTATATTTCAACTCAAATACAATTTTTCAAAAAACAAAATCAATAAAAAATCAAGAAAACACAAAGGAAAAAATCAATTTTTCAAATCTTAGTATATTTCTCCCACAATTTTTTTAAAAAAAAAAAAATCAAGAAAACACACAAGCCCAAAATGCAACCCACCATTCCAAAATACAGGAAACATTGTGTTTCACTTGGGACCAAAAACCAATATAATATCTTTTTTCCCCCCTTTGCCATACCAGTATAATATGATTGAAAATCTAACAGTTGTGCTTCTTCTTCATCTTAGAATGCACCCAACTCAAGTGAAGGCGTTTTAGCAAATTAAATTTGCCATTTACTGTTGTGGATAATAGTGATATTTTTAAGAGTAGAATACTTTAAACTCGTACACACGTGATCGAGAAAATGTGTATGATTAGTGAAAGACGACAACTAAAATAGATCCACCCTAATTCTTCCCTTTTTACATTTTGGAAAAAGGTCAAATATGTTATGAAAATATGGATGATAAGAGAGAATAAGAGACAAAGAAGAGAGAAATTCAAGAGAGAAAATTGAGAGAAATTCTCATTCACTTGTCTGTTTTAAAAACTTCGCCCAAGGTCTTTATTTATAGGCGTAAAACATGGTGAATTGTGATTGCACAGTAACTGCTATAGCAATAAATAGTAATCCCGTATGCAACAGTGATGAACAATAAACGCATAAAACTAGTGCTGCATAGTGAAATGTTATAGTGATGAACAGCAAACACTACAGTGTCTCTGATCTTATAGGGCAAGTTTCCCTGGATATGAGTCAATGGACATCCACATAATTAATATTCATAACACTCCCCCTTAGATGTACATTATGAATGTGCCTCATTGAAAACTTTAACTATAGGAAAAATCCAGTGGGATAAAAGCATAGCTAAATAAAATAGTACATAATTCATTGATATACTATCCAGTGTTGCCTTATTAAAAACCTTTCTAGAAAAACTTGGTGGGATAAAACCTACATAAGGGAAAAGAGTACAACGTATATCACTCCCCCTCTTGTCAACATCAGTTGAGATCTGAGTCTCCGAAGGCCAATATCATGAATAAACTTTTTAAAGATTGTACCTGGAAGTGACTTGGTGAATAAATCTGCTAGATTTTCACTTGAATGGGTTTTCTGGATATCTATTTCACCATCCTTTTGAAGGTTATGAGTAAAGAAGAATTTTGGTAAAGTATGCTTCATTCTATCGCCCTTAATATAGCCTTCTTTAAGTTGGGCAATACATGCAGTATTGTCCTCATATAGAACTGTTCACTACTACAAAAAGGCAAAGCTGTGGCGCTTATAATTGTATTAGCTGTGGCATTAGAGAAGTGCCATAAATCTGGACGCCACTAAAAAAAGCTGTGGCGCTTGTTGGAGGAAGTGCCACAGGAGGGGGGTCTCCTGTGGCACTTGCTGATGCAAGCGTCACATGAGGCCAGGCCTCCTAACAAGCACCACAGAAGATCCCCTGCCTGTGTGGCCCGTGCTGACGCAAGCGCCACAGTAGGATCCTACTTTTTTTTCTTTTTTTTCTTTTTTTTTTGGAAATACAAAAATTGGAATCAAAATTAATTATAAAAATAAAAATGTATAAGAAAATGCACTAACGGAATTTATGGAAAAATATGAGAGAATAAAAAAGTATCACACCAAATTTGTCCTATTTTTACTTAATCTCTATTAATAATTGTACTTGTAATCTTGATGCTTTTTGAAGTAGTTATTTAGAATGATCAATGCGCATCTATATTTAGGACCAGGTGTGTTTCTAACTTTGTTTGACTCATTTATGAATTTAATTGTTCATCATGCGAAGGATGAAGAAAATCTTTTCAATACACCATCTTTTATCAACACGCTAAAGGCATCACGAGACATGGTCCACTTTTGGTTTTTTTTTTCTTTTCTTTTGAAATATTATTTTTTTGGATAACTTCTTTTGAAATATTATATATATTCTCCACTTTTTAAACACTGATTAGAACATAGATATCAATTTGAAATAAAAAAATTGTAGAGAATATATGCCAATTAAAAAAAAGAGAGGAAGAACCACGTTGAACTTACAAGCTTAATTCATCAGTGCAGTGGAGTGAGGGACCACGTTGCCCATTGGTGACACAATCTTGAGTGAGGAGGAGGAGGAAATTTGAGCAGTTGGACCAATTAGAGTGGGGACCAAAAGTGAAAGACAGTATAAAGAAAAGAGAACAATTGGGACAAGAGTGGGGATAGCAGTTGAAACAAAACAAAGAAGTAGATTCGATGATGAAGACATGTGCGCGTGTGGGTATGTTTTTAAGTGTGAAGATAATAGGAAATGGAGTGAATTGTAGATGAAAAGGGAAAGTGTAGATGAAAAGGGAAAGTGAGAGAGGAGGGAATAATTAAAGTGGGATGAGTCAAAATAAATTAAAAGAGAAGGAAGGGGGCTACTACGCTGGAAGGAGAAAAAAGATAAGGGTGGGAGCGGGCGAAATTGTGATTGGTGGGAAGTGGATAGTGTAATCCATTAAAAATGTCAAAATTTTTTTTTATAAAAGTTAAACATTTGACAAAAAAAAAATTTTTATTTAATATAGAACCAACTGTGGCCCCTGGATTTCCAGCCGCCACAGCTGGTAATTTTTTTTTATTTATATATAACTAGCTGGTCACATGGTGGCCAGCTGGTCCAAGTTTTTTTTTAATATAGAAGAAGCTGTGGCGCCTAGTTTTACAGGCGCCACAACTAGTAGGATGCGCCCAACTGTGGCGTCTGCCTTGGCAGGCGCCACAGTTGAGCCTACCAGTTGTGGCATCTGGTCCACCAAGCGCCACAGTTGGTACCCAAAATTTAAAAAAAATAAAATAGAAAAAGAAAAAGAAAAAGAAAAAGAAAAGGCAGCTATGGCACACTTCTTTAAAGAAGTACCACAAAATTTGCGCCACCTTTCAACCTTTTTGTAGTAGTGGTTGGAATCATTTTTCCTGAAGATAAATGACAAATTGTTCGTATATGATGTATCATTGACCTCACTACAAAAAACTATGGTTTCGTAGCAGTTAAAAGTGTATAAAACCGCTACAAACATAATTAGTAGCGGTTCTTTGAATGGCTACTAAATTCACTATTGCAAGTGTACTTGTAGCGGTTATTTTTAACTATTACTCAAGCGAAAAAACTGCTACTATATTTGTAGCGGTTAATTAACACCGCTACAACATTCTCAATTAGGGCAATCATTTTCTGGGTAATTTGTAGCGGTTATATAACCGCTACAAATGGCAAACCATGAATTTTTGATGGCGGGAAATTAAAATGAAAATGTGGCTTGATTTTTGTAGAGGTTAAAAAACCGCTACTAAATTGAATTTAAAAAGGGCGGCAAATCTTAGTAACGGTTACATAACCACTACTAATTTCAATATAGATTCAAATTTTGTGACTAAAATTTAATTTGTCTTTTAAAAAGTATATTAGTAGTGGTTATAAAACCGCTACAAATGTCAATAAAATTGAAAAAACAAATTATACAATTATCTGTTTTTGTTTTTTAATATTAAATTAAATAGTTTATTATTCTAGTAGTTTAGCTAATTTAATTAGCTTATTATTCATTAGTTTAGGTCATTTATAATTTAAGAGAAATGATTTAATTAAATTAGATAAGTTTGAAGATTGTATTGATAATATTATTGAGGATACATAGGTAATAAGAAACAATTATGTTGTCTGCTACAATGGATTATGATTATGTAAGGAAAATAGGAAACAATGAGAAAATGTTCTTAAATATCCGAAAGAAATAGTGAGAATAAATATCATGCGAAAGAAAAAAGTATTGAAATAAAAAATTTAAAAATTTATTACCATATTTGATCACCTTGTTAAGCTCCCCAGCTCGGAAAAAAAGTGAAAACGAGAGAAGATGAAAGAGAGGTAAGATGGAAAGAAATGTGGGAGTGTTTGAAATGAGATATGGTTAGGGTATTTATAGGGATCTGCGTGGAACTTGTAGCGGTTAGTGTTAATGTTTTGTAGCGGTTTTAGGTTGTAGTGGTTATTGTATGTAACAAATATTTTAATAATTTTTAAAAAAAAAACAAAAACATAATTTGTTTTAAAATGAAAACATAATTTGTTTGATCAGTCATCTTCGCCATCCCTACAGAAATTATATAGAAATATTGTTAGCGATGTATTTTTTTGTTAAAAAAATTTAATTAAAATGATATGAATTTAAAAAACGCACCGAACTATATGTAAATTGTGATTGCCTTTAGGGAAGAAGTTTTCAAAATTGGCGAGCTAAAACGGCTCACTCTCGTAGGCGATGTTATCACCATCATCCATGTCGTAAAGGTCTCGAGGTTTTAAATGAACAACCATATGCCAATCCCTATGTCTCTCATCCTGAACATAATAAATCTGGTGTTCCTTTAAGGCAAGAATATATGACTCATCATCTTGAGAATGACCAGTGAGAATTGGCCTCGAGAAATTTATCGATGTGACACCTAAGTCGTCAGTTGTGAGTCCCCGGGAAGTAGTGGTATTTGGCCACAAACACTTGAATAGCGTAATGGTGAAACGGCCTTGGTAATTAAGTTCAATGACATTAAGAAGCTTTCTGTAGTAAGGGACGCCTCCAAACTGCATGTTGGCGTCACTACTGCTTGCATAACTCCTTGTCCTAAAGGTTCCATAAACACTTGAATTTTTTTTTGCAATCATTGATCTCACGAAATTGTGCAAAACTTGAAACCATTGACATTGTAAGCTGTAAACCTTTTTGCATGGTCAAGAGGGCCGATTGCGAGAGCTCTGAAATTTGGTGAGTATGAGTTGTGGTCATTTAGTATTCTTCTCGCAAACCAGCTTGGTAATTCTCTGTGGAGCTTTTTGTCAACTTCGGATGATGTTTGTGTACGGATCCTGAGTTGATGTTTCACATGACTTCTAAATTCCCTGCAAATAATCATGGAAAGTTGCCGATCATAAAATGTAAGTACAAAATGTTACAAAAGATATAGAATAACATATATGTGTACAATTCTTATTGAAGGAAGGATTCAACTTGAGTGCAGTTAATCAAGACATGTCTATGTACTTGCAACTTCGTAGTTGCCATTATTTTGAAGTTCTCAGTTCCTTCAACTGGTTTGCCAACACAAGGGATAAATTCTCCTGATATTGGCACAGGTTCAGAACAATCGTCTACACGAGGTGGTCAGTTGAAGGCGGTCTCAATGTCATCAAACTACCTTGAAGTGAAATGCAGGACCTCATCCCCTATATAACCTTCAACTATAGAACCTTCAAGCTAAGCCTTATTCCTTATATAAGATTTCATTTTCCCAAGAAACCTACAAAGTGAAGAAGGGTAAAATGATACAAAATTCTCAAAAGGGCAACTAACAAACATAAGAACTAATAATGACGCATAAATATAAAATGAGTACCTCTCAATAGGATACATCCATCGATATTGAATTGAGCCAGCGACCTTTATTTCATGAACAAGGTAGACTGTAAGGTGAGCCATCATAGTGAAAAAGGACGGAGGAAAGATCATCTACAAATGACAAAGCGCAAGAATAATTTTGGACTGTAGCTGATCGAGCTCCTCAATAATCAAAACCTTGGAACACAACTTCTGAAAGAAAGAACAAAGCTCTACAAAATGATTGACACATTAGGAGGAAGTGCATTCTTTATAGCCAGCGGAAGTAACTATTGCATAAGCACATGTGAGTCATCACTCTTCAGGCCAGCAACCTTTCAAGCCTGCAAGTCAATATATCATGAAATGTTTCTTGAATACCCATCTGGAACTTTTATTTTCTTCAACGTCGTGTGGAAGACTTCCTTGTTTGGTTTTGTGAGGGTGAACTTTGCCGGCGGAAATTTGTCATGCTCATCTGGCCACATGTCTTAACGAACTCCCATGGCACGTAAATCTTTCCTCTCTTGAAGATGATCTTTTGACTTTCCTGGTTCGTTAAGCAGCGTATATAGCATATTGTCGCATATATTTTTTTCAATGTGCATGACACCAAGACTGTGGTGAAGTAAATTATAATTTCAATATGGAAGAGTGAAGAAAGCGCTTATCTTCCTCCATTGCTAAGGAGCAATGTCCGATATGTGAAACTCCGAGGTATAAATCAAATAAGGGCCCTGCAAAAGTGTTGTGGTATCTTCCAATCATTCCAAGGTTCAAGCGCCTGTTTGCTAATGAAATTGATGCCAAAAATTTGAGATGGCATGCAGATGAGCGGATTTTTGATGGAAAGTTGCGACATCCAGCTGATTCTTCTCAATGGAAAAAAGTCGATCAATTATTTCCTACCTTCGGTGAAGAACCTAGGAATCTCAGGCTTGGGCTTAGCACAGATGGTATGAATCCTTATGGTAGCCTAAGCAGTATACATAGTTCATGGCCTGTTCTGTTGGTAATTTACAACTTATCTCCTTTGTTATGTATGAAACGAAAGTACATTATGTTGTCTATGTTGATTTCGGGACCAAAGCAACCCGAAAATGACATAGATGTTTACCTAGAACCCTTGATCGAAGACTTGAAAGAGTTGTGGGATAAAGGTGTCGATGTTTTTGATGCGAACAAGAAGGAGACTTTTAATATGCGAGCAATGATCTTTTGTACTATAAATGACTTCCCTGCATATGGGAACTTGTCAGGATATAGCGTTAAAGGCCACAAAGCTTGTCCGATATGTGAAGAAGGCACATGCTACCATCAACTTCAACATGGAAGAAAGACGGTTTACCTTGGGCATAGGCGATTTCTAAGATGAAGCCACCCTTATCATAGATTTAAAAAAGCTTTTTTCGGTGGCCAAGAGTTTGAAGATGCTCCAGAGGCATTGACTGGGGAGAAAATTTATGAAAAGGTGAAAAATATCAATACTATGTTTGGTAAGTCATCAAAGAGTAGAAATGAGAAAAATATATGCAAAAAAAGGTCCGTCTTCTTCGATCTTCCATATTGGCGCAATCTTGACGTCAGACACTGTATTGATTTCATACATGTGGAGAAGAACGTATGTGATAGTATTGTTGGGACACTGCTCAACATACAGGGAAGTTCTAAGGATGGCGTGAAGGCAAGATTAGACTTGCAAGAAATGGGAATACGAGAAGATTTACATCCAAGGCCATACGGTAATAGAACTTTTTGTCCTCCAGCTGCTCATACTTTGTCTAAGGTTGAGAAAAGAAGCTTTTGTGAGTGTTTACATGGCGCTAAAGTTCCCTCAGGGTATTGTTCAAATTTTAAAAAGCTTGTATCGATGAAAGACTTGAAGTTAATAGGGCTAAAGTCTCATGATTGTCATGTCTTAATGCAACAACTACTCCCAGTAGCTATTCGAGGCATTGCCGAATATGATCTTCAACACATATTGACTAGACTTTGTTTCTTCTTCAATGCCATTTGTTGTAAAGTCATTGACACGGAAAGATTGGAGGAATTGGAAAATGAAGGATACATGATCTTATGCCAGCTTGAGAAGCTTTTTCTTCCGTCCTTTTTTGATATCATGGTACACTTGGTTGTTCATCTAGTGAGGGAGATAAAGTTGTGTGGCCCTATCTATTTCCGGTGGATGTACCCGATCGAAAGAACTATGAAAATACTAAAAGGGTATGTGAAGAACCCCAATCGGCCTGAAGCATCTATTGTTCAAAAATATGTTTCTGAAGAAGCTATGGAATTTTGTCAACATTATTTGTCAAATGTGAAGCATATTGGCCTTCCTAAACGTCATGATCAAGAAGGGGGTAGACGCGGGGCAACAGTAAAGAGCATAGATGCTGATGAATTGCAACAAGTCCACCTATACATCTTGAATAATGTTGATGAAGTTCAATATTACATGAATGCCCATAAAGAAATTGTACGGAAACAAAATAGTCGAATGAGCGAACAAAGGTTAATCAGGGAGCATAACAGAACTTTTACACATTGGTTCAAACAAACGGTTGATGGAGAAGAATGTGTTTCTGATACAATAAATTGGTTAGCACGTGGTCCTGAAGTTGATGTCATAAGTTGGACATCATTTGTGATCAATGGTTATACCTTTTACACGAAGTCCCTAGATGATAAGAGCACCGTCCAGAACAGTGGTGTTGTATTAGTGGCTGAATCTATGCACTTCTCTAGTTCGAAAGATAAGAACCCTACATTGGCTGCCATACCTTATTATGGGGTGATTGAAGAGATTTGGGTGGTTGACTATGTTAAAATTAGATTTCCCATTTTCAAATGCAAGTGGGTTGATGTCAATAATGGTGTGAAGATCGATAGGTTAGGATTTACATTAGTAGATCTGAATAGTAGAAGTTTTGGAGATGAACCTTTCATTATGGCAGATCAGGCACAACAAGTGTTCTATATCACTGATCAGGCAAAACAATGTGGTCTGTGGCAGATCAGGAAAAAGGGTCGTTGATATTGACGAGAAAAGTCACTCAAATTATGATCTTCTTGAGACTCCTTCTTTTTCCAGGGGTCTACCAGAACTGAACGAAGAAGATGAAGCAGATAATGCGCACGGCACAAGAAATGATCATCACGAGGGAATATGGGAGGATATCTCTTTATGATACTACTTTGACCTTAACTAACTAAAGTAATTATGATTATGATTATTATCTGAAGAATATGTTTAGTTATTTTATCGATATAGTCTTCACATGTCATAGCTTAGGATTTATCTTTCTTTATTGTCGTTACAGGAAAATGACGGATCCCCAGCATCCTAGTGCAGAGGATCAGCCACCTCCTCCACCTCTGGGTCAGTCACCTAGTGCTCAGGAGAGTCAGCCACCTAGTGCTCAGCAGAGTCAGCCAGCTAGTGTTAACCAGGGCGAGCCTAGCAATGCTCCTGAGCCAGGGTCGTAGTGAGCGCAGTAGCCAGTCTGTACGGAGGGGTAGACGTGCCACACAGTTGACAGATGTTTCCCTCAGTCAGAGTGCAGGCCAAAAGATACCGATTGAGTTTGATAGACATTGGAAACCAATCGGGCCTAATGCACAACGATATAGGAGTTTCGTCGGCCTCCTTGCATGTAACAAGCCGAGCATCTTGATAGAGGAGTGGAGAAATGTCGATCCAAAGGTGAAGCAACATATTTGGGACACTATTCAGGTATACAATTCTCTTCTGTATGTAATTAATTATTATCAAATGTCACTTCATTTGTCACTTACTCCTTCAATGCATGCATTTCAGCTCACCTACGACGTTCCTCAAAGTGAGATCTTGTACAACAAGACGATGACGTATTGTTATGAGCGCTGGAGCAAGTTTAAGACAAGTCTGACCAACAATTACATTCATATTGAGGTGAAAGATGGTCAGCCTCGTCCTAATCCGTGCAGCACGTATACATTTCTTGATCAAGCGACTTGGCAAGAATTTGTTAGGCTTCCGACTACTCCTGAATCTTTGGTTAGTTGACTTATTTTTCATTTTATTTACTTAGCAAGTATCTTAATTGATTATAACACTTTCCTTTTTTATCATTTCTTATTCGCAGGCAAAAAGGCAAAAAGCATAAGAGAGTGGTAGAAAGAATGATTGCCCTCATACAATGTCACGTGGGGGTTATGCAAAGGCTGAAAGAGACTTGTTAGCGGCCAAACGGAAGAGATTGGAAGAAGCATCTCAATCCGATCCTTCTATTCTTCTTTCTCCGCCATCTCCGATTCGTAGAGAAGAAAAATGGCAATTTGCCCACCAAAAGAGGAGTGGGACTTATACGAGTGAACAATCTCGTATAGTTGGTGAAAGAATTGTAAGTATATATCGTTATTGTAATTAATTACATAAGAAACGTACATTATTACTTATGTTTGTTATTTTGTATTATGTTATAGGATGAACTTAGAAAACAACAAGCTGAGGGCTCTTTTAAGTCGGAGGGCAGGAATGACATCCTCACAGTTGCTACTGGCAAATACGAGCATCCAGGCCGTGTCAGGGGAGTTGGAGGAGGGGTAGGGATACGGGATTACTTTGGAGCCCCCGTACACCATTCCTCAAACATCGTGACTAGGGAGGAATTGGAGACTATGTTGGCCATTGTAAGAGCAGAAGCAAAGGCCGAGGCTGAAGCATCTTTTGATGCACTATTAGAGACCCGGTTGAGCAAGATGAAAGAGGAAATGATAGTGTTTATGAGCTCAAGACAAGATACCAGTGCTTCCCAGCCACAATCGATTGATCCTAATAAGCAGAGCACTAAAGGTAGTTGTTGCAACATCGGGCAATTATCAGAGGGTCCTAACCCGCAAATTACTGAGCTTTGTGATCTTTTTGTCGAGGATCCTCTGAGACGGTTAGTTGCACGGGGTAGTGTGCATAACCTGGGATCAACTGTCCACCACTGACAAATGGAAAGTGATCAAGTCCGGGTGTCAGTTGACGAGGTGATTATTGCGGATGCACCTGTCCCTATCCCTTCTGATGAATTCAAGATCGTTAGCGATGTCTTGGGCACATTCATCTTGTGGCCAACGAACCTTGTTTCTGGTCAAGCCGAGGATAGTCCGATCAAAGCCCCACCAAGTCCGATCAAAGCCCCACCAAGTCCAGCTCCCTTCACTCAGCAAGAAGTTTCACAGCCTCCATTGAATATCATGCAGCAAGTGATTCTGATGGCATATGATACATCCTTCAAAACAAGAGAGTGGCCTACGGATTCAGTTGTTGGACAGTCAGGAGTGACATGCTATCTTGAGAGGGATGATTTGATGTCCCTGGTAGCTCCTGGACAAAATCTTACGATTGGGATTGTCCAACTGTTCTTAATGTAAGTAGCTTCTGCAATTCAAAGTAAATATTTTAAAAGTTTCACCGTTTACCTTTTATTTATGTGCTTGCGTTATTGTAGGTACATGCATCGTAGGTTGGTCTCCTCTGGCAAAAGCGAAAAATTTGGATTCTTATGCCCCCATCACATCCAAGAGAAAGGGACCACTGCTGCTACTAGACATACATACTTGTCACAGAGGCTTAGTGAAACTGGAACCGAGTGTTTCTTGGCTCCATATGTGCATAGGTAAGAAACAAATTGATATTTTATAATTTATATAATGTTTTATGTTTGCTTAACATTCTTCTGTTTTTTTCAGTGATCATTGGCAGTTGCTTCTTCTATGCAAGAGTAGTTACACTGTCATCCTCTTATGTTCCCTCCACTTCAAACCAGGGAATGATTTGAAAAAGACCATGAATTCGTTAGTTTTCTTGCATTCTTACCTTTTGTATGCAAAGTTTATGGAATTTATGTAAAACCAATAACCTTTGTCATTGTGATGATCATAGGTCTATGCAGACATTCCTACACAGTGCTTGTGGTAAGCATGTTCGTGATTTAAAGGACCTACATGGATCATGCCAAAGGTTAGTACATATGGATTAACATTTGTTTAAAGAATGTAATAAGACATGCCTTTATATTTGTTTTAATGATATCATGTTTTTTCTCAGAGCCGTCGGCAACCAAAGGGGTCCAACTTATGTGGTTTTTATGTTTTAAGACACATTTACAATATTATCACTCTAGGCACGACTGACTTTACTCAAGAGGTAAATTTATATTTCAGAACTTTTGTTTTACTTTATTGTTTTTGAGTTACTAAGTCAATGTTTCGTCTGGTTTTGGTGTTACAGATGTTTGATCTTGCCGATCCCTTTCCTGAAGAAGATATTGATTTCATTCGCACATGTTGTGCTGAATTCATCCATGAGCTATTACAAAAATAGTGAGTTTTTGAATCCAATGTTACATTGTACATTATTTTATTTCATTCTACATGTATTTGGCTCTGATTTGTATGTTTTATTTTATTTTTGTGATTGCTTGGTTTCATCTCCTTGCTTTCTCATTTTTTTTAATCTAATGGAGCAATATAATTAATACACAGCAAAAGAGAGCGAACTATGTGAGCTATTGCTTTTGTGTTTCTCATGGATGAACGCATCGTTTAGTTGCTGTTATACAGCTCCTTTGGTTTCTGTTGGCCACTTTACATGACAAATTAAAGCTTTTTACGTTTCTCATTTGTTATCTAAATGGAACAACAGGTTTGATGCCGCTGCTGGATCTTAGCATTCATTTTTACTCTGATGCAGATATTAGAGAGGTTAGATATGCACCTAAAGTTGTAATTTTATTTGTCTTATGGTTGAAACTGGATGCCAATAAACTTGTAAATCACTTCACCGTAGACTATGAGCTCATAATACAGACTATCTTCTATTTTCACTTTGTGAATGGAAACTTTTGATTATTCTTTCATTGAATTGTGGGCGATGGAGAAAAAGTAGTGGTGAATCTGTGAAGAGCTGTAGCTGAACTAAGAAATATGTTATGGGGCCAACTTCAAGTGAGTTTTATCCCATGAGTATTTGGGGAAATGGAATAGTATGTGAGGATTTAGAGTAATTGGTGCAAAGTGAAAGTGAAGAGTGAAATGGAGCAATGACATGAGAACCTTGTTTTTGTTGGCATCATCTATATTGAATAACCTTTCTGTAATTTCAGGTTTACTTTGGGTGAACACTTTTGGTAGAAGTGAACCTGCAAAGCTTTAAACATTTTGGTTCCACCTATGTGCAGTTAAGCCGATACATATATAATGCTAAATATTGTGTGAGAAGTATTACCAATTGCAAATGGAAATAGTATGATGTTGAACGGGTAAGAGAAGAGAGGGAGGGGGAAAGAGAGGGAAGAAGAATGGATAGAGAGATAATTAGAGAGAGAGAAACTTATAGAAGGGAATTTAATCTTCAATTCTATATCATTCAGTGGATATACATCCCTTGCTTTTCACTCTCCATCTTCAAAGACTTTGCAAGACAAGTATTAGGAATATCACCACAATTCAGATTACTTACAGCATGAACAATTTTCATCCTGTCATAGTTAAATTAAGGAGTTTTTTTATCCTTCTGAGTAATTTGAGCAAGGTGAACACAAATGGGATGACTAGTTGCCAAAATGAGTCCAATTAGTATTCATCTCCTCTGTTTAGGCTCATGTCTCCTATTTCTAACATCTCAACTGTGTGATTAGTCGTCTTCTTTATCTTGATTGCTACATCCTGAGGAATGAAGCTCCCACATACTGTTGCTCTTCTTTGCTTCTTCTGTAAGTTTATAACTCAATAGAGACAATCAACTCGGCCATACCAAGGGATGCAAGAGGACATCATAATCATCATTAGAAATTTGAACACTTTTTCTTGTTAGTTTTATTTAAAGTTGCCTTATTTATCAAAAAAGAAAATGTAAAGGCCATATCTGGTATTTTCTTCTTTATTGCATTTTGTCCATTTCATCAAAAAAGAAAGTAAAAGAAATTATAGAAATAGAAAACTCTTCTTTCCTAGCAGAGAGAAATTAACATGTTCTAATTTTGATGCGTAATGAATGAAGTGAGTGAATTGGTGATATATGCAGGGATTATGGATTCTTCATATTCGTCAAAGGGAAAGAAGAAGGGCTTGGCAGATGAAGCAGCTTTTACATATATGTTCATTGCTTTTGTTTTACTCCTGTCATTTAGTCATCCTTACTGTCTAATTGCAAATGAATCATCAATAACTGACTTTACTGGCTGCTTGTATGAACATTAATTTGTTGCTGCTATAGACTGGTGCTTTTGAATCTTGAAATTCAAAAGTGATTGTTATTATGTACTGCTGTTTAAAATTGGAGCATTCTGTGCGTGTACATATAATAAAAGGGGCGTTTTTTTAAAAAAAAAAGAAGTTTTAAGACCGGTTGTAGTCACAACCGGTCTTAAAAAGTACTTTAAGACCGGTTTTGGGAACAACCGGTCTTAAATGTGAGACTTTTAAGACCGGTTGTGGGGCACAACCGGTCTTAAAAGTCTCACATTTAAGACCGGTCGTTCCCACAACCGGTCTTAAAACTTCTTTTTTTTTTAAAACGCTCCTTTTATTAAGTGACTTTTAAGACCGGTCGTACCCACAACCGGTCTTAAATGTTAGACATTTAAGACCGGTTGTGGGTACGACCGGTCTTAAAAGTGTGACTTTTAAGACCGGTTATAACAACCGGTCTAAAAAATAACAGACTTTTTAGACCTGCTGTATCAAGACCTAATATAGAACCGGTCTAAAAAGTCATTTTTAACCGGTCTAAAAAGTCATTTTTCTACTAGTGATATAACCACATGTCATATCATGACTCTTCTCCTTCATTCCATTCCACTTTCCAACCATGCCATCCACCTCATGAGCCTCTATTCTTACCATTTCAACCATCTTATGGACATCATTCTCAACCATGTGTGCCTCTCCAAGAACCTTCTATTGGTGGAGTTATTGGAGAATTCCAGAAACCAATGACTTGTACTATAAATGAGGAGCAGTCACACAAGGACACCTTTTCCAATTGCATGGCCTCTATAATGAGATCAATGGAGCAAAGAGATAAAGAGCGTGCAAGTTTGGCCAAGGACTTTGAGTGTCTCACTCAGCCATCAGAAGAAGAGGAGGAATGGAAGAAAGATGTTGAACAATTTAAGAAAAATATGGAGTTGCTGTCACAAAAGATTTCTAAGTGCATCACTCCACGAGAGACTCTTCCTCCATTGCCTACATGTAATCCACCTATTCAAGTCAAGAAAGTTAAAAAGGTGCGATTTCAACTTCCAGAGGAGTCTTCCCTTCTTGTGGAGGAGGAACAAGGAGTCCAACCTCAAGGGTTAAATGCAACTTCACAAGTGGAAGACTTCAAACCTCCGGTGCCTATTCCCACACAAACATATGAAGTGGAGCAAGTTCAAAATAGTATTGAAGAGTCTTCCTTATCATTCGTTAATGATCCTATCCTTATAGAAGTAGACTCTTCTACTACTTTAACTAGTGAAGCAATTCCTGATTTGAGTGATGATGAGGTGGATGAGGAAATCATTGTTGAATCCCCTCAAATATTTGAAAATATAATTGCTCAACCTCTTAGTTCAAGTAGTAGTGATTCAATTGTTGTTGTCGATGATCTTGCTTCTACTTCTTTATGTGATGCTTCTATTGTTGAAAATGCTTCTCTTCATAGTACTTGGGATGATTGTGGTCAATTGAATGATATATCTTCATTTCTTGTGCGGTAGATCAAATATGTGTTGATTGTTATCATGACAAATGCCACTTACTTGTTGAGTTTCGAAAGAAAGCATTTAATGAAGTGGTTGATTCTACCGTTCATCTTGATACATCTCCTTGTACTATTGATGTTTCTAAGCATGACACTTGTGAAAATGTTGAATCTTGTGTGGATGCTAATGTGATTGTTGTGAATGAAAACGACCATTGCCTAGAAAAAGATCTTTCTTTTGATTCCAATGAATTGCTTGATAGTATCATAAGGGAAGATTCAACTGTTTTAATTGATAATATTACAAATGAAAATGATTCTTTCCACATGATTCTTTCTTGTGATTTGCCGCCCGATATAGAAAAGGAAAATGATTCTTTTGAAAGTTCAAAAGTTTTGGGTGGTAATGATTTGAAAAATTCTCCTTCTTCTTCCACTCTTTTCCCTTCCATCTCTTGTGATTGCAATGATGATGTGGTGTACCCCAACACTAAGTTGGATTCCGCACCTTCCACTTTGCAAACACAAGAGAATTTAACTGTTTGTTTGACTCCTACTGATGGGAGTACCATTGATTTCCTTGGAAGCGATAGCTACTTGGAGAGTTTAGAACTTCACATGCCTTTATTTCACTTGAAATCTCTCCATGTTTCTATTTTTGGATATTACAAATGAAAATGATTCTTTCCACATGATTCTTTCTTGTGATTTGCCGCCCGATATAGAAAAGGAAAATGATTCTTTTGAAAGTTCAAAAGTTTTGGGTGGTAATGATTTGAAAAATTCTCCTTCTTCTTCCACTCTTTTCCCTTCCATCTCTTGTTGTTGCAATGATGATGTGGTGTACCCCAACACTAAGTTGGATTCCGCACCTTCCACTTTGCAAACACAAGAGAATTTAACTGTTTGTTTGACTCCTACTGATGGGAGTACCATTGATTTCCTTGGAAGCGATAGCTACTTGGAGAGTTTAGAACTTCACATGCCTTTATTTCACTTGAAATCTCTCCATGTTTCTATTTTTGGATGGGATACTGCTTGTTGCCTGTCTTCTTTGCAGACACATTCTTGGAAAGGTCATCGGAGGAACCAACATTCACCGTATATCCTTAGACCTCTTTCGATTGATCCTAAGCCACCTCCACCAAGGAAATCCAATGTGGGAGAAGTTGTTTTTAAAGACAAATGCATGATTCTCATCAGGGATGAGAACTTCTCCTTCAAACGACTCAAGATTTTCTAACACAGGTTGTCTCTTTCCTCACTTGTTTTCTTCCTGATTCTTATGTTTCTTTGGGTTTAATTGTTGTATGAGGAAGATAAGTGTGGGGGAGGGACACAAACCAGTAGAAAAAGGTAGAAGTTGATTAGTTTTAATAAGAATAAGAATCCCCTTTGTATGCTTTGCATTTGTGGCCATTACCCTACTTAATTACCATTGTGCCTTGGATTTCAACTTGCTCAACATTCTCTTTAGAGTGTTTTTCCACATTGAGGACAATGTGCTGATTAAGTGTGGGGGAGGAAATACATTTTAAATCCCATTAATTGGTTGTTTTTAAATGAAAAATGCCATTAACTAGAAAATTTTTCAAGAATGACTTGCTTTGATGCATGTCCTAAGTGGTAAAGGGTCGCATTTGCCACTTTGGAATGTGATTTTTCGGTAATTCTTTGAGCTTTCATGTGATCTAGTGTTTTGGCAACTTGTTGAAACCATGTTTTGTTCTTTTCAAGTGAATGGTGAGATAAATGAACCTACAATTGGATTTTTGTTTACTTCTCTTGTTTTGATAAAGAAATTTTCCAAATCATTAATGCATTTAAGAGTTGAGCATTCTTATAATTGATTACAATGTTTTGATTGATTATGTTGTAAGGTTAGCATTAAGAATAGTGAAGTAAATGCATTGTGGTTAGCTTCCTATGCAATTGATTGTATTGGAGTGAGCATTAGAGAAAAACCTTGTTGGAAGGTTAATTGAGCCGTGAATTCTTTCCATGTGTGCATGTTCACTTAGTCTTTTACCTTCTAGAACTTGTTTCAACTCTTCTTCGAAACGGCATTTGCATTAGTGTGATGGAAATGAAAGAGGCATTCATTTTAAACCTGTTTAACCTAAACACAAACCCTCATTCATGACCATTTGCTTACCCCTTTGAGCCATTTTTATGTTGTATGCATGTCATGTTATTAATCATAGTGTTCATGGCATTTTAAAATCAAAGTGGTTTGCCAAATAAAAAAAAGTTGAACAAGGTATATATTGAAATGTCATGTATATAGAAAAGAGAAGTAGAAAAGTATTGAAAAAAAAGAAAAAAAAAAGAAAAAGAAAGAATAAAAGTATTGAAAAAAATGGAATTGAAAAAAAGAAGAAGAAAAATTGAATAGAAAAAAAAGAGAGAGAGAAAAACAAAAGAAATATCAAGAAGGCATTTATTCATGAATTTAGAACAGAATTGGCAAGAGTTTTGAAGTAATTTAGATGCTATGAACTTAACCATTACCTTTGACTTGCATATCAACTATTTCCTTTTTCTAATTAATTCATGCCATCTAGCTTTCATCCATCATTACAAGCCCTTTTAAGTCCTCTTGATTCATTGCATTTATTGTAATTAGTTGTGGAGATATTAGAGTTGTTACAAGCCTATGGTAAGGTGTTGATTAAGTGAACTAGAGTGAAATGACCCCAATGAGGTGAGATGAGTTAAACACTAATACCTTGAGAGTCTCTTGTGCTTTATTCTAATATTTTGGATTGTGTGGTTAGCTAATTTCTTTGCATTACTTGATTATGATTAGTGTTGACTTGAGGAATTTGATTAATTGATACATTGCTTTCCAATTATGAAATTGCTCGTCATTTAAATGCATTAGTGATTTGAATTTAGAAACTTGTGCTTCATTGCCTTTGTTCAGGAGTACAAAGGTCTAAGTGTGGGGGAATTGATTGAACCATATTTTTATATGAATTTTTCATGATTAATTTGGGATTTTAATGTATTTTCTGGGACATCATTGCATTATTAAGCATTAATTTTGGTTAGGGACAATTGTTTTGAATTAATGGTAATTAGGGGCAAAAATGGTCAAAATTCATTAATTATTATTTTTTATATTGTCCTTTGAAATTTTAATACTACTTGTGCTTAATTTTGCATTGTTGGTTTTATGGAAGGAAATTGAAGATTTTAAAGGGTCAAAATTAATATTTTGATGGTTAGAAAAAATTACAGAAAAGGTCACAAGATTTTGTGAAAATTACAAAAATGTGTAGAAAAGGGCCCTAGAAAAATCACAGAAAAAAGCCCAGATGTTTGAGAAATTAAATTTGACCCTACAAACATTTTAAATATTTACACTTAAGTCCCTCAACCAAACTTTTAATAATTTCAGATTAGTCCCTGGTCAAAACGCAAGTTTTGACCACGGTTACTATTCATCATCTGCAACCCGAGAACACTAGAACGGAGACCCGACTTGGATTGGTGGATATGCTATTCGGACATGCCTAGACCCGAAAACAGATGTGATATAGAGAATGAGCTGAGGGCGCCGCGGGGGAGCTGGGACGTGAGCTGTGAGACACGAGAGCGCCGTAACGCGAGGACATTGATTCTCTCCTTAACCTGCCTCATCTTCCCTCGCCGGCGGCCAGTGCTTGACTGTCACCACAGATCCTTGCCGCCGGCGAGACTGCCATCCCAGGACTAGAAGGAGCTGTCACATATTAGGAGGGAAGCTGAGAGTTTTAGGATGGAGTTGCGCCGTAGCTAGACGTGAGCTTGAGAGAGAACGGATTGTATCGTAGGGAACGAGAAGGAGACCACCACCACCGTCTCTGTTTTCGTCCGTCACGGCCAGAGAGACAGAACCGAGAGAGCTCTCCACCACCGTTACACCGCCACCATCTTCCATCTTTACCATCGGCTCACAAACACCACAACCATCCTTCGCCGGACCTCACCTTCAATCACCGGCCCACTTCCGTCTTGCATTGGCGAGCCTCATCTTCTCACAATCTCAGTTCTTCCAGGCCGTGACTTCTCTGACTCCTAGATAAACAGTCATGGTTTCCTGTTCTGAGTTTAATTTCAGCCCAATTAAATTGATTTATTACTAATTGATTACCTTAATTGGTGATTTGATGGCTGGGCATTTGAATCAGAGTGTGATTATATTTCTTGAAATTATTCTCATGATAGGCTAGGTAATTTTGTGCTTTTGGAGATGATTTGGAGATGGCTTGAGTTTACATGTGCTTCAAAGGGGAGTTTATTTTATTTATAGCTCATTGTATTTTTGATTTCTTAGGTTTAAGAATTCATTTATATATTGAGACTATAATTTTAGTTATGTTTTATTCTATGGATTGAGTTGTTGTGATTTGGAATTTGTAATGAGGATTTGTACTCATCAATATATATGGTTATATATATGTTTCCTATGATTCTATTGCTTTCTATCTATTTAACATGGTATTGTTGGATAGTTTGATTGACTTGGAATTGTAGTTGAACCTAAATGCATTACTTATTCCATAGTCACTCTCTAAGGGATTTTAATAATGCTTAAATAAATGGGTTCATGAGTTTAAGCATTAGACTCAATGGTAATTGGGGTTTGATATATTAGAAAACTTAGAGAAACTCATTACACTAAGAGGGCTTAATAGCATTTCAAGAGTAGGGGTTTCTCTCTTGTGATGCTAGACTCAATGGTAATTGAGGTTTGGTATATTAGAAACTTAGTCTATTAACTTCCCAAATATCTTAATTGAGCAAGGATAGCCATTGAAAACCATTTCCAAGAGCATATTTATCACTTGCATTTTTAACCAATTTCCATTCCATATCAATTTTATTCCAAAAATCCAAAAATATTAGTTTTAAAAGCATTTTAGTTTAATTGCAATTTAGTTGTTAGAGAAAAAGCTCAAAGACCATTTTCAACTCATTTCATTTCAATCATTGCACTTAGTTTCTAGGTAATTAATAAAAGGCTCTTCGAGAGACGATCCGGGATTGTACCCTATATTGCAATCCTTGGTTTAATTTTTGAAGAGGTTACCAAGGCATAAAAGCCGACAAAGCCTTATTTCTTCAGTAAGTCCTTCAGGAAACTTTCTCTACTCACTATAAGCTTCAATTATATGGTCTTAGATTTCTCATCTGAGGTGTTTTGTGCCAATTAGTCTACCAGAGTGCCGCCGGAATACCGAACCACTTGTAGAAACGCGAAGAAGTAAGCATAGGCTTTCTTTTGAACCGAATACTTTGTGATTTCATTGAGTTTTTCTTAGCTCTTCAACCACCCATGTATTTCATTCAAAGGGTGTTTTTGAAGAAGGAAGATGTTTTAATCATATATATAAGGTGATATATGATGTTTGGAGAAGTATTAGACTTGTTGGTTGTTAAAATCACAAAGTGGAATTTTTGTTGTTTTGGGAGGCAGATTTCGGTTGGGGGCTAAATCTGGTAGAAATAATTTGATTTTGGTATTTTTGAGCTTTACATTGGATTCTACACGAAAAATTTTGTGGGAATAGCCTCTGGTTATAATTTTTGATAGACTGGTTTAAAGAATAAAAAATTGGAAATTAAGTCTACTTGTGCAACAAAGTTGCCAGTGTGCGTTTCTGTCTGGCAGTTTTGTTGTGGCGAAACTTTCACTGTCCAAACTTCATCTGTTGATTATGAGATTTTCCAGAACTAAAGTACACTTATAGACCTTTAATTTGATAGGTATTATGAAGGATTTCGATAAGTATACTAGGAGTTATGAATGTTTGAATTAGACCATGAAATCTGGTCAGATTTTCTGGCAGCAGGGAGAAAAAGAAAAACTGGGAAGTGTGCGCGGTCTTTCAGCTACTGAAAGTATTTTTCCCTTAAAATAGACTTAGTAAGGGTTATATAGAATTTTGGATCACCTCAATTCAATTTTTCTAGAAATAGTTATGATTTTTCAAAATTCAATGAAAAATCTGCCAGCTTTTGGTAAATGTGCGAAAATTCAAAGAGTTTTTGTAATAAAATTGGACATTTAAGAGTTAAGTTAAGCATTTGGAGTAGCTTGAGCTCATTAGCTTCATATTGGGCCTAATGTAGTGACCCTAATGGTAACCAACATAAGAGAATAATTTATGAAGAGTTGGACTAAGAAATAACTCATTGCCCGTAAATTATAATTTATAGGATTTGACACTTGCCCAGGACGTTCAAAGCACGTCAATCAAGATCAAGATTTGGAAAAATTGTCAGGTAGTAACTTATCCCTCACATACTATGTGATATGTTATATGCATGTTTGTACCATTATGAATTTAAAACATTCAGATGAGAAGTGCTAAGGCCCAATAGAATTTCTCAGCGCTGTGGCAAGGAACGGTTGTCCTTGAATTGGTAACTTTATGCTTTCTGCATATTGTGAATTTATCTCTGAATGTTGAATATGTTGATTGTACTGTAACTTTGGTTGACATGGCATGATATATGTGCATTTTATATGAGTGATATCTGTTACTACTGAGATTCATTGAATCTCACCCTATTTTTCCAAAACAAATTTTCAGCTCGAGCAAATAATTCCTTAGGCAAGAGGGTAGACACGGGCAAATGAAGCAAAGGACTTAGAATTTAGTTTTCTGTTAATTATCTATTTTGAAGATTGTATGTAATTTGTATTTAAGTGTGGTCAGTCTCGTACTAACATGTATGTAAGCGCCTGTATATAAGCGAACGCGCATGAACATTCGTACCAGTAGTGGACAGCCGTCCACCTAGTGCCGTTAATTAAACATAGTAGCTTGGGTTTTCAGCAGAGAACTTATTAGTAAACACTCTGATATGAAGAAATGAACCTGAAATGGATGGCTTAAAATAAATCATAAAATAATATGAGACCCAATCTGAAAATGATTTTTAAAAAGATTTTTGAAAACCCATTCAAGTGCAGCTCTACACTCTGCTTGAAGTTGGGACTTCCGCTGTTTACAAAAGATTACTGGTCTCCTTGTTAAAGATATTACTACATTCATGCCATCTATATGCTTTCAAAACACGAGTGTTACACTTTTGACTTCAATCTCATGGTGCCACATGTCACAATCTTAAAGCTTCTCCCACATGCATGTAATTAATTAGTTACACTAACTAATTCTATTAGCCATTTAGTCACACCACTTACTCTTTTAGTTGGTGGTAAATTTCCATTCGGTAATTGACTAATTGGCCGGGAAATTTCTTTCTTTCTATTTTGCCCCTGCCTATGGCAATTCTCACTGCATTACCACTTAACTCATCTTTTGCTTCCATTTCATATGTCATGCCCTCCCTATCATTTTAATTCAATTTAAGGTTTGTCACACAATTAAGCTTAAATACAGGGTTTGGGCACTGATTGTAACACATCCAGACCATAATACACACATTGTATTCTCCAATAGTGTTTATTTATCATTAATTACATTTACTTTTGGAGTCATTAGCCCTTAATCACATTATGGGCCATTACAGCCCAAACCAGTATATAATCAAGACAGAACCCAAAAGAGAATTACAAGAAATAAAACCAATTAGATAAATGGCCTAAATTAAAGCCCAAACAAAAATTTACAAAGTAATTAATTAAGCACAATCTCTCAAATAGGTTTCTGGAAACAAACAAGATGGCCCAATTAAACAACAGTTCAAACGGAGCCTAACAACAATTTTAAAAAAACAATAAAAAAATATTTAAGCCTAATAAACAAAAAATAGTACAAGGGACAAATCAATAAAACAACTTTTTTTTGCCCAGCCCAATAAGGGCATGATTCGAATTGCCGATAATAGGAGCAAATCAATAAAACAACTTTTTTTTGGTAGAATCTAAGCGTTATCCTACAACCGATACCGATAGCAAAACAACTTTTGTTTAAACAAGAGAACCAGAGGGCCAAAAGGTGACAAAAAATAGTTGTTTACTATAAGATCCTCTCCTTAAGTTTATAACATTAACTCACCTTCCAAATGCTAATCACAACAGAACTAAAGTTTAAGAAACAATTTAAGATTTTATCAAGATTATAAAAAGTTTCCCATTTTAAACTAAAATAATCCACGATCGAAAAGAGAAGATCTAAATATTTCAAGCAATCATGACTAGCACTTATACCTTGAGTTTTCTTGAAACTCGGTGTATAACATTCACCAAAAGTCTAAAACCAATAGTTCAGTTCTGCATAATATCCAAATCATAGTATGGTAATCAAAAGTTTCCAAAATATGGGCCCTATGAATTGCAATATACATTAATTCATCACATAATAAGCCAAAAGAGGCTATACAGATATATAGAGAGATATCTATAACTCAAGAGCTCTCCTCGAAGTCCCAGCATAGAAACTTTTACCTGAAAAATGTTAAATTGATGGAGTGAGGCAACAGTCTTAATAACCAGCTATCCAACTCATTACATATGCTGATATGTGTTCATGAGGTACCAAGTGAGGCAGTTCATATAATAAAGTATTAAAGATATAATTCACAAAATTTAATATCATAAGTTTCTATATCATATATTAAGTATCATAAATTTCATATCACATTTTGCACATCCAAATTTCTATATCACAAATTCCCAGCTGCCTCCTATCAATCTAACCAAACCGCCTTATCTCCGCCGACTAAACCCATAGACTAAGTTACTATCCATGTTACTGTCTACTCAAAAAACCCACCGGTCACGTGATGAGGATCGGTTAAAATCCATAAAGCACATGCTTGAACTATGGATCTTTTCCCCTCATTGAACTAGTGAAGTGTTACAACCCCTCATTGAACCAGTGGGGCAGTCCCTTAATGAACTAGTAGGACAATAGAAAGCCTGCACCAATGGAGGCTATACCACATGATAAAAATAATTTACTCCATCTCATCCCAAACTAGTCATCACAATAACTATCAATAAATAGCTCAATGGAAATTTCCCAAAATTTCCACATTTATATAAGGATTTTCAAATCAACTATATACACATGATATAATGTCTCAATTCTTAGTTTATATATATATTACACTTCAAATCTTAAGGTTCCATAAGACAAGTTTATATCAAAATACTCCTCAATATCATGATAACTTTCTCAATCACAATAACTCTTTTCTCATTGAAATATCTAATAAATATCAACATACCATTTTCAATCTCATAATCATTTTACAAGCTTCAAATTTCAAGCTTAAATCTCAAAGAAAAACCATCAAAACTTCAATAATACCTCCAACAAACCCAAATAATCATTTAACCCAAATTTAATATGTTAAAAAGTCCAATATAGAATTATTTACAGGCAAATTATATAGAAATTTCATTATAAAATCTTATAACAACTGAATAAGAAAAATAAACTGATTAAACTTTCAATAATACCTTCAGTAAACAATAAATCACTTAAACTTCATATAATTGGTAAGAAACATCCTATAGGACATGAATCCTAAGATTTTTAAATAAAAAATAAATTTTAATTTCCTAAAACAACCAATTAACAAATCTAGACCAATTAAAATTAACTATTAATTGTCTTCTATATAAATACAATCATCTATTGTCAAAACCCAAAACTTGCCCAAAATCCTAATCGTAAAATATTCTCTAATCAGCATGAAATTACTATCATAAGAAAGGGAAAATTATTTAGAACAATTTTCATGAAAGGGATTTTGTGATTAGAAGTGATTTTGAGTACCAAAATTATCTGATAAATTTAAAAAATTACCTATTGGAATCATTGTTTCCGGTCTTTCATGCCTTCTCACTAAAACATAAATGAAAGTGGGGGGCATTAATAATACCCATCACCTACTTTTAACTAAAGGGCCACATGCCCTTTAGTAAATATTTTTTAATATAACCTTTAGCACCAAAAGTAAGAGTTTTTTTTAATCATATTTTAACCAGATTTCCCATTTCTTTTTATTCCAAAAGTTACCTACTAAATTCATTTTTCATAAATAATTATTTCCTAATTATAATTATATCCTAGAGATAAAAATAAGAATGTTACAACTCTCCTCACCAATTAGAATTTTGTCCACAAAATTCCATTCAAGTGAGGAACTAAAACACAATCAGAATATAATAATTCAATCAAGACAAGCAAAACCACAAACTTAAGCGAATAAGGCAGGAAAGTCAAGGTGCATGCTTTCCTCAGTTTCCCAAGTTGTATCTCCAGGCGTCATTCCCTTCCAGAAAACTTTCACAAGCTGAATGGTCTTTTTTGGCAGTTGCTTGTCCTGGCCATACAAAGTTCTCTCTGGTTCTATTATATAAGGCAAGTTTTCTCTCAACTCAACTTCCTTCAGTTAAATGACATGAGATGAGTCTGGATGATACCTCTTTAACTATGACACATGGAACACGTTGTGCACATTAGACAAGTAAGGAGGTAAGGCGATCTAATAGGCAATAGGCTCAATCTGATTAAAAATCTTGTATGGCCCAATGAACCGTGGAGTCAACTTCTTTGCCTTAATAGACCTCCTAATGCCTGTAATGGGCAAAACCTTCAATAAAACATGATCTCCTATACTAAAATCTAATGGTCTCCTTTAGCGATCAGCATAACTCTTCTGTCAGCTCTGAGCTATCAACAATTTCTGTATATCATTTCAATCTATCTATATGTTTGTCTACCAAATATGGTCTAATAATGGTCCTCTCACTCAATTCAATCCAACACAACAGCAATATGCACTTTTGACCATATAAAGCCTCAAAAGGTACCATCTGAATATTGGACTGGTATCTATTATTGAATTTAAATTCTGCCAATAGCAAGTGGTTATCCCAGCTACCTGGGAACTCGATGGCACAAGCTCTTAACATGACCTTGATTGTTTGAATAGTCCTCTCAGTCTGATCACCTGTTTGAGGATGATAAGCGATATTGTACTTAAACTTTGTACCCAAGGCCTCCTATAGGGACTTCCAAAAGTTTGAAATGAACCTTGGTTCACGATCCGATATGATACTCTCTGGTACCCCGTGCATACTGTAACCCCCTTCCGTAATTATATCCGAAATACTCAATTAAAATGAAATAGAGACCAATAGGAAACAAAACTTATTTAAAATCCCATCTTCACAACAGGGTTTTCACAGATAACTTTCGAAATATAATTTACTTGGTCTCATATTCAATTTCGAATACAATTACATTATGCGGAATATCACATTTATAAAAATATCAGAGTGTACAACAATAACTTCCCGGCAACTCCCGGGTTCATACCTTTACATAGAATTCATAGGGCACATTCGCCCTTTTACAATTCTTCAAACGGGGATTACACAAATTTCAACTCCATACATGCATACTTAATACTCATCCAATATACAAATACAATATCCAAATATACATCACAACTATCATCCGAACATATACAATTATCCCAGATATAACGATAACCAACTACCAAATACAAATACCCATAAGGGATTCTCGCTGCCCCTAGTCACTTGCTCCTTCCTTGAGCCACTTGACCTATCTAAAATGTTGGTAGGGGAGGGTGAGATTCTAGAGAATCCCAGTAGGAAACAGATACCAATTTGCATGCAAGATAAGTGTTTAATGCATGACATGCTTGCATCACAATAACTCATGTTCACATAATGATATATTCGCATGCTCAATGTTTCAACAACATACTCATGGACATAGCATAAATAGAAACAAAGCTTCAATCATTTATATATGTTTCACATAATCAAGCAAAGCAATAACATGCATCAATACAAAAACACAAATATCAATACATGCAGGAGAGGTAAGTTCCCTACACTTTTCTTTCCATGTATGCTCCAACTCCGCTTACTCGTGAACCAAATGAATACTGAACCCTTTCAAAATCTCAAAATGCTGAAAATGGGGGTTGGCTGCGGCCCAGAAAATCCAGTTTCTTGGCTGAACTTCCAAAAATCATAACTAATTCAGGAAAAATAGAAATAAGGTTATTCCAAAGCCAAATGAAAGCTATTTAAGTCCTATTTCTAGGAAAAATATTGGCCATTACTAGAAATCACCACAAAAGTCCAGATTTACCAAAAATCTAACGTTGTGCCAAAACCGAGTCCAGTTTGGATACCAAACTTTGGTCAGTTCAAACTCCCCGTTCAAAAAGCGAAATGACACAAAATTTATGTCCATTTTGAAGCTTGAGATGTGAACTTTAAGACTGGCAAGTTTCATAATTTTTGAACATCATTTGCCCAGTCAAACCGTCCACGTCATCTGACTGTCCAGAACAGACTTGCCAAAACAGGGTCCAGTTTGGATGCCAAACTTTGGTCAGTTCAAACTCCCAGCTCACCAAGCGAAATGACACAAACTTTATGTCCATTTTGAAGCTTGAGATGTGAACTTTAAGACTGGAAAGTTTCATAATTTTCCAACATCATTTGCCCATTCAAAACGGCAACACAAACAGACTACCCAGACAGAATTCTCACTGGACAGAATTTCCAGTTTTTCAACCATTGTGTCCAATCCAATTCAAACCAATTCCAATGATTAAATACCACAACATGACACTATTTTCAACACAAAACAACATCCAATTCCACCATTCACATTCAACAAGAAAATACCATAAAATCAGGGCAAAATTCACAATTCACAATACTCAACCATAATTCACAAAACTTAGATCAAAAGGCTTCAAATACTCGCCTCTTCCTCTTTCCCAAACCAATTTCTTGATTCTTCATCTTTCCAAATTTCCTCAAGCCATCAAACACCTTCAATCAAGAATCTAAAACCATAGAGATGAAGCTCTCATCACTATGAACAACTTTATAGAAGGTGATTAGAGCATTAGAGGACAAGAAACCAACCAAAATCTCACCTTTTGATTTCTCTTTCTTCCCTTGAGTTAGCGAAGAGAAATAGAGAGAGAGTAGAGGATGAAGAAGAGGATCAGCTTTTTTTTCCATTTGCTTCATGTGTTGGCCGACCAAAATAAAGGAGAGGGAAGAGAAAAGCACTTTGAACATTTGACTAAAGTCTAAGAGTCCACAAGGTGCCAAGTGTCACCATCTTGACAAACCTCACATGAGCTCACATAAGCTCACACACATGTGATTCCACCCCTTGATCTCTTGCACAAATCAATCTTAACCATTGATCTTGAAGTTACCAATGAGTTTCCTCTTCGGTAACAGATCAATTGGTCGGTAACTTACCGTTTTGCCCTTGATTATGGTAATCTCTCTTGGATCACCACCAAACACTTCATATCTTTTCATATCACCACATTATGTGCCCTCCCTCTATTTTAAGTCAATTTAGATGTTAATCCATAATTGAACTTAAATACAGGGTTTCAACGCTGCTCACAACACATACGAATCACATTCCGGAACTCAAATCACATCGAATTCTCCAAAAGGGTTATTTATCACTAACCACATCCACTTTTGGAGTCATTATCTCTTAATCACAATTTAGGATCTTGCTAAACAGGGGCTTAGCAGTCCACTTATCTCAGGCTTATTCTCTAGCTTCAAGTTTCAAAATTCAGGGTATTACACATACGAACCATCCCTCTAATGTACAACTCAACCAATTTCTTTAAAGAGTAGTCTGCTTTAATTGGTAAAAAGTGTGCTGACTTGGTTAATCAGTCTACGATCACCCAAATAGCATCACAAATGGCTTGGATTGGTGGCAAACCCATGATAAAATCCATAGAAATATTATCCCATTTCCATTTAGGGATATCCATATTTTGCAGTAGCCCTAGTGGTCTCTGGTGTTCAATCTTGACCTTCTAGCACATCAAATATTTTAAGACAAAGTCAGTCACATCTCTCTTCATCTTCAGCCACCAATACTGTTGCTTCAAATCATTATACATTTTGGTGATTCCCAGATGCATGGCATACTTGCTCCGATGAGCCTCTTCCAAAATGGTTTTCTTGATCTCGTTATTATTAGGAATGTAAATTCTTTGCTTGTATCTCAAGATATCCGCATCCCCAATGTCGTAATTTGAAACCTCACCATGCTCTAGTTCCTCTTGAATTCTACCTAACTGATCATCCTCTATTTGGGGGTCTCTCAAGTCCTGATAAAACCCATATTCAATAAGGATTGCAATCAAAATAGCCCTTATTTGATCTGGGACTACGTGGATATCTCTTAATCCATCTAGCCAACTCTGCTCTTCCAAGCTCATGCAATACAAGTGTACTAACTTCTGACTCAAGGCATCTATAAATACATTAGCCTTACCAAGATGATACTTCAACTCAAAGTCATAATCCTTTAGGAATTCCATCCACCAGCAGTATCTGTTATTTAACTCCTTTTGATCTACCAAATACTTCAAACTCTTATGGTCACTGAATACTTCAAACTGAAACCCATATCATTAGTGCCTCCAAATCTTCAAGGAAAATACCATAGCTGCCAACTCTAGGTCGTTAGTAGGATAATTTTCCTTATGAAACCTCAACTATCTCAAAGCATAGGCTATCACTTTGCCTTCTTGCATAAAAACAGACCCCAAACCTTTCAGAGATGCATTCGTGTATAAAACATATGGATGGGTAGGGTTGGGCAATGTGATCACTAGAGTGGTAGTCAGTTTAGTCTTTAAGGCTACCCTACATTGGTTAGTTTAAAGGAACAGTTGGTCCTTCTTGGTCAACTTAGTTAACAGTATCATGATTTGGGAGAACCCCTTGATGAATCCTCTATAATAACTCGCTAACCCCAGAAAGCTTCTCACTTCCATCACAGACTTCAGAGATTCCCATTATAATACTACATGCACTTTCCTTGGGTCAACAACCATTCCCTCTGTAGACATTATATGACCTAGGAAATTTACCTATTTTAGACAAAATTCATACTTTGATAACTTGGCGTGCAACTGATGATCCCTTAACACCCGTAGTGCTATATAAAGATGCTCTCTATGCTTTACTTTATTTGTATAGTAGATCAAGATGTCATCAATAAACACCATAATAAACTAATCTAGGTACGGCTGAAAGACTGTATTCATGTAATTAATAAATATACTCGGAGTATTAGTTAGTCCAAAAGGCATTACTAGGAACTTATAGTCCAAAAGGCATTACTAGGAACTTGAAGTGCCCATATTTCATCTAGAATGCAGTCATAGAGATATCCTCTACTCAGACTCTCAACAGATGATATCCCAAACATAGATCAATCTTGGAGAACACCGATGATATAAGAAATCATCAATCCTGGGTAACAGATACTTGTTCTTGATGGTCACCTTGTTTAATAGTCGATAATCAATGCATAATCTCAGACTGCCATCTTTCTTCTTTACAAAGAGCACTCGAGATCATCATAGAGACATATTGGGTCGAATGAAACCCTTCTTAAGTAACTCTTTTATTTGCTTTGTGGGCACAGCTAACTTTGTAGGAGCCATTCAATGCAGAGCCTTTGAAATTAGAGTTGTAACAGGTACCAACTCAATTCAGAATTCTACCTCTCTCTCTAGAGGTAATCCAGATACATCATCAGGAAACACTTTAAGATATTCTCTTACTACATCAACATAATTGATCCTAACTTCTTTATCTATACTAATAAAGAAGAAAACTACATAAGCTTGACATCCCTTTGGAATACACTTATCCACTTGAGCCATCGACAACAACATAAAGACTATAGGGGCTTCTACAGATATGGCATCTATGGTATAAGTTACCACTTTCTTCTTACAATATAGTACGGTATCATTATCCACTAGCCAATCTATACTAATAATTACATCAATACCTTTTAGTGGCAGGCACACTTGACTTTAAACGAAGTTGGGATCGCTTCCTTCCACTTGCTGAGTTTGCCTACAACAATGCTATCATGCGAGCATCTAAATGGCTCCGTATGAAGCGTTGTACGGAAGGAGGTGCTAATCACCTTTATGCTGGAATGAGTTATAAGAAAGGAAGCTGTATGGACTGTATCTTGTTGATCAAACCTCAGCACTGATTCGGATTATTCATAAGAGGTTGCTTGTAGCGCAGAGTCGACAGAAAATCTATACTGACAAGAGAAGACAGCCTCTAGAGTTTGAAGTTGGTGACCATGTGTTTCTGAGGGTATCTCGTGTCACTGACGTAGGGCGAGCAATTAAGTGAAAGAATTTGAGCCTAAGATATATAGGTCCTTTTAAGATTCTTACGAGAATTGGGCTTGTTGCCTATCGAGTAGCCCTACCCCCGAACTTGAGCAAGCTCCATGATTTGTTTCACATTTCCCAATTAAAGAAATACCAACCGGATCCCTCTCACATCATTGAGTATGAGGATGTCGAGATACAAGATAAATTCACGTATGCGTTAGAGCCAGAGCATATCATTAGCCGGGAAGAATGACGGCTCAGACACCGAAGCATCTCGTCTGTGAAGGTGATCTGGAAGGGAATGAATCAAAGAGAGGCAACTTGGGAAGCTGATGAAGATATGCGAAGATGGTATATGAAGTTTATGGCTCAAGTAGTGTAATAATTTCGAGGATGAAATTTAATTTTTAGGGGCAGAATTATAATATCCTGAATTTTCATTAAGGGCTAATGACCCCAAAAGTGATGTAATAAATATTAATTAAACACTTATGAAGTAAATAATGTGAGTTGTGATGTAAAATATGTTTGATGATGATGATATATGTGTCATGACAATCAGGGGTAAAATGGTAAATTTACCAACCGATTGGTCAGTTACCAAAGAGGAAACTCATAGGTAACTTGATATCAATGGCTAAGATTCATTAAGCAAGAGGTGGAATCAAGTGTGCTTGGGTTATATGGATTCATGAAAGGAGGCATGAGATCCTGCCAAATGTCATTATTATGGCCAAAGGATTGGTCAAAGTTTCAAAAACACTCTCCTCTCTCCCTCCAAGTCGGCTAAGTTACATAGGAGGGCATGAAAATCTGCAACTTCATCAATATCTCATTCTCTCTCTCATCATTCTCCATTTTCCTTGAAACAAGGCAAGAAAGAGAAAGACAAAGGTGAGTATTTTACCTTCAAAATGATCTCTTTAGCCCAAATGCTATTCTCAAAAGTTGTTCATGGTATTGAGAGCTTCTTGCTATGGTTTCAGAATTTTGAGAAGAGGTGTTTTGGTATTTAAACAAATTTGAAAGTTGGAGAATCAAGGTTTTGATTCTAGCAAAGTGAAGAGGTAAACATTTGATGCATTTTGGTATATTTGTGATAATTTTTTATTGGGTTTTGGAAATTCTAGAATTTTGCCCTGATTTCTTGTGTTTTGAAAGATATGAATTGGTTAGTGTTTGGTGGTAGAATTGGTACCAAACTATAACCTTGAACCATTAGAAGTGATTAGGAAATTGTAGGAGTGAGATTGGTTATTGGTGGTTTTAGGTTGCACTTTAGGTAAAAAATAGGGTATGTGTTGATTGGGAAGGAATTTTGGTTGTTTTGAGTTTACCAATAGGTTCCTTATGGAATTTTAGAGGGGAATGAGTTTTGGTATAAGTTTTGGGACCATTGGAGCCAATTTTGGTAAATCTAGAAAACTATATCAGTTACTATGATCTGGATTCTGATAAGCTTCACTTGAGTGAGTTAGGGTCTCACTTGAGTGCAGTATGAAATTCTAGGTATTTTGGTTAAGTTTTCAGGTAGAAATCGTGAGTGAACTTCTTCATCTTCGAGTGACATACGTTATCACTCGAGTGTATATGGTATCACTCGAGTGCAAGTACATGTAGCACTATGGGTGAGCATCTCGAGTTATCACTCACAGGCAAATGATCAAGAGTGCGCGTGGGCACTCGCGAGCATTGGGAAGTCACTCGAGTGCTATGGCTAGTACTCGAGTGACTTGTCACCTGAGATTTGTAGTTGCTCTCGGGTTGTCACTTCTTGCACCTCACTCAATGGGACTCGGGTGACTAAAGTACTATCAATCGAGTGCTTGTGTCTGTGCTCGAGCGAACTGACCACTCTAAGGAGTGTCAATGCTCTCGGGTACACACTTTTTGTATCTCACTCACTAGGACATGAGTCTGCCCAAAATTAGTGTCTTTTTCTGAAAAAGGTATGTTCAGGGTAGTTTCTCCCAACCCTTTAGGGATATGTTTAGGCATATAATAGCCACCTAAAGAGATTAAATGATAACTAACATAAAGTACTTCTAAATTGGAAAACTTGGAAAAGAGATTGATGAGTTGTCCCTGATTTGGTTTATAGGATTTGATATTTGCCACCCTCGAGAGCCCACGGTGCTGAAGAACGTCAAGAAGGAATAAAGTAGTGACTCTTTCTCTTATACTGTTTGTGAAACATTGTATGTATATTTGTCATGCATTGAGAATACTTTGTGAATACATTGTGATGCTTTGAGTTCGCAATGAAAGCTGACGCATAGAGTTTATAGCCATGAGTGCTGTTATTTGTGGCATGAGCCATGATACATTGTGATGCTACTTAACATGATCATATATGCTATGTGTTTGTGCACTGTATGAGTGATTTGTTACTACTGGGATTCTCTTGAATCTCATTCTTTCCAATGACTAGCATTTCGATAGGGCAAGTGTCTCTAAAGAGAAGCGGACAACCCATAGCGATTAGGACCCTTTAGGGTATATTTGACTTTTAGGGAATTGGTTATCTACTTTTGAACTTAGGATTACTGTATATTTTGAGATGTAAATACTATATTTGATTTTGGACATGTAATCCCCTAGTGGAGACTTATAAACCCTCAGATTATATATGTATAGAACCCAGGCATTGCCAGGGATTTGGTTATACACGCTGATATGAATGAATGTAAATTAACTGCATAGGTAATTATATTCAAGTTTTGAAATTGAGACCAGGATAGGGAACAATTTTTGAAAGACTTTGTGAAAATCCTACTGTAAGGTAGGAAGTTGAAATGAGTTTAAACTATCCGACGGTCTCTAATCCAATTTAATTAAGTGATATCGAATCATAATTATGCTAATCAAGGCAGGGGGTTACATTTTGCTCTTCACTCACAGGACTCGAGTGCAATCTTTCTCCTCACTCGAGTATTACCAGTCTTGCTTGAGTGGTCTTCACATTTCTCTGGTCATAATTCTTCTGAGGTTAACACTTTCATGTCAACACTTGCATAACTTGGGTGAAAACCTTTACTTTACTTCCATGCATTGTCATTCACTCAAGTGTAGCTAAAATATTTCCACTTCACAGCCACTTTCGGACAATACTCGCATCTAAATATTCACGTGAGTGTAGTGAGTACCACATTAGACTTGATTGATTCGTTCGACTCCAAATATGGAAAGTAACATATCATCAGAAAGCTCTTGTCATTTATATTCCAATACAAAAAGAATAAGCTCTAAACTTATAGTATTCTGCAAGTTATGATCGAAGGAGTGTCTATTGCACTAAACAGTACAAGCATCAACTTCGAGAAGGTGTATCTCTCAGTATATAACTTCAAATTTGACCCATTACCTATCCATGGAAAACTAGTTAAGTCTAGTTTCATATGACACTAGTTTCGTCTCAATCCAATGTGTATTTTGAGAGTTATGTTCAAAATACTAAACCTGTCTTGAAAAGTGACAGTGATTTCAATGTCATATTCCACGATTCATATCTCTTTCATCTGACCTTCTTTCCATGTGATCTTGGTGTACATTTTTCGTGTTGTGAGTCTTCTTTCATATGCTACCCATTTCAGCTAAATCCAACATGTGGTTTGAGAGATATGGCCAAATACTAGACCTCTATCAGGCTAAACAGAAAATAGAGGAGAATAAAGTGCCCTGACACTCGAGTGTGTCTTTCCTTCACTCAAGTGCTATAGTGCTGCACTTGCTACAGTGAATCTGCACTTTTAGTCTGCACCTCAAGCGCTACAGTGATTTGCATGCTACAGTGCCAAACAATGATCGATTGCTACAATACCGATAGCTATAGTGTTGACTGCTACAGTGCCAAATAGTACTGTCTAATTTCCTTCTGACCATTAAAATCTCTGAGTTATTTTTAAGAACTTGAATCTTGATATTTCCATTAGATCTTGCAAGTTGTTATTTCTTCAATATCTTTCATTTTAATTTTCCTCTTGATAATAATTCTCCATAATCCAAGTAGGCAGCTTCTTGACTATCTTCAATTTCTTTCTTCTTCTTCCTTTTGTTCATTCTTATCAATTCAATGACTTCTTTGTATATTTGATAATTTTGTCTTCTCATTCTTCCTCTATAATTCAACTTCATAAATCTGCATGATATTACACATTAAACGTAGTAATTAGTCAAAGTATCAATAAATACATAAACTTTTTGCTCTTATCATTTCTGATATATATTTGACATCATAAACTAATCATATCTAACATTATGCCCCCTTTTTTATGATGAAAAATCCTATAAGAAAAATGTGTGAATATAAACAATTTGAATGCAGCATATTTTTCTTGCCTTTTTCTCCCCATATTTGACATCAGCAAAAAGTTTGAAATAAAAAGAAGTAAGGCTAGAAGTGAATGTGTCAAGAAAACAATTTTCTCTCTCCCTTTATTTGAAAGTATTTTCATTTTTATAGAACAAAAAATAGATTTGGAGAGGTTTCCAGGAAACCTTTTATAATCAAGACAATATGAAAATTGAAGATACGAAACGTATTCTTCAAATATAAAGAGTAAGGATTAGAAATGCTCATGTATTTTTTGAAAAATGATGAAGCGCTTTATGAAGTCTGGTGCTTTATTCTTTGGCAATGCTAGTTCATGATCTTGTGTTCACCACACTCCTGCTATGCAACTCTGATGTTGTTGCCAGGATTCTCCAATTGAGTTGAGGTTTTGTTCAACATGCTCAATCGTCATTTGTATTGGCATATGTATTTATTGCTTTGAATGTTGCAGCCAACATATTTTCCTTGATTGACATTGAAGAATATTTCTTCAAGATTGATAGTTTGTTCTTGTAGTACATTGAGGAACATTATTATGCAAAACAAATTCTTCTATCATAAATTTAAATTGTTCTTTGCAAAGAGAATTGTTAGTTCAATCAAGTAACAAATGGTTCTTTTCCGTATCATATGTTAAAATTAAGACCATAAAAAGAATAATATAAGAGTAACTCATCATCAAAACTAATCAAGACATGGTGAATATAGATGAGTATGTTAAAAGGACTTTCTTCTAATAAAGGAGATGAGCTTCCAAGATATTAAACACAAGTGAATGTGAAGCTCCCCCTTAATTGATGCATGGATTGAAAATTCATCATTAGAAAAATAGTTAATTACTCTCTTGAATTTGAAAAAAAACCATTGTAAATTTAATAGACAAAATGATTTTGAAAGCATGAAATTTTAAAAATGACAATGCTAATCAAGGATTTAAGAGATATAATCCAATATCACCTAAGTAGTCACTTGAGTGATTCTACTTGACCATTACTCAATTGTTTACTTAAGTGATTCAACTCAAGAAATTTGAATTTGAAAGAGGCAAGTTTCACCCAAGAGGGGGGTGAATTGGGTGATGTTATAAATTTTTTTCTTGATGTGGAGATATGAAAAATAGAGTAGATAGAGTAGAGTTGAGAAGATTAGAACATAGAGAGTTATACTGGTTCGGCCTAACAACCAGGCCTACGTCCAGTCCTCAGAGATCAAGATCTACTGAGAATTTCACTATACCTCCAAGATTCAATGGGCTCTCAGAACGCCACAAACAACAATTGTCCTTGAAAGGACTACGAGCAGAAATATTCTCTCCCCCTTACAACAAGTCTTACGTGTAGAAAAACAACCTATGACCTTTCCTACTTGCTTATGTATACAAGACTTATGAGCAGCAACGTTCTCTCCTGCTTACACCACTGTAAGTCTTACGAGTAGCAATGTTCTCTTCTGCTTGTATCTTATAAGTCTTATGAATGAAAGGTTTAACAAGGAATTCTCTCAACTGCTTCTCTCGTAAGGAAATCTACCCTCTCAAGGTCCCAATACCTTGAGATCAAATGAAAATAGAATTTGAATTGTATGATAACTTACTTACAGAGCAAATAAATGAACATTGAAGATCAATGTGTATACAGAGAAAATTGTGAATAGCAGAGACTCGTGTATCTGCTTGTGAATTCTTGTGCTTCGTTGTTGTTGACTATCTCTGAATCTCTATATATATAGATGTTCAGTTTTTGCCCGTTTTAAGTAATCATCGTTAAGGAGCGGGGCTTGTAACTGTGGAATGACACGCGCATGTTTGAATATTCTGAATGCGGTAGGTACGTGCGTGCTTGTAATGATGTTGTTTGCCGTTGTTTGACTTTCTTCGTGTTAGTTTATTTCAAACGTTTATCCTCCTGTATCACACCTATAATACATTCAAAATAATGTTAAACAATGATAATAAGTAATGATGAGATGAATAAATAATATTAAACCATATTCGGATTGAACGTTGTGAGACTTGGTGTATTTGGTGATCTGGCAGAGCATCACTCGAGCATGGATGGGCTCACTCGAGTGTTATCGAGATTTTACTCCTTGGTCTTCAGTTTTAAGTCTGTGCTCGCATAGGATTTCAGAGAGACAGAATTCTCACTTGCGAGTGATGTGGGGCCTCACTTGAGCACAACTCTTTCTGCTCGAGTGGCCTTGCCTTTTCCACTGGAAGTTTCTTCTCTAGACAACACTCGCATATCATTTTAGCAAGAGTGAGATTTTGCACTCGTAGGTGATGTGGGCCCTCACTCGAGCACACATACTCCTACTCGAGTGAGAAGAATATTCTCAAGTAATATACCTTTAATATCAACACTCGCATCAGGATTTGAGAGGGATAGATTTTTCACTCGCAAGTGTTGTGGGCCCTCACTCGAGTACACATACTCCAGCCCGAGTGAGAAGAATATTCTCAAGTAATATACCTTTAATATCAACACTCGCATCAGGATTTGAAAAGGATAGATTTTTCACTCGCAAGTGCTGATGTGTCACTCAAGCATATGAAGCTATGCTCGAGCATACTTGTGCTTTTATGATCTTCATGACTCTCGGACAAGCACTCGCATACCTTCACTCGCTAGTGCTCGAGTACAGGACACTCATGCTTGAGCATTGATCTCTCTGCTCGAGTACATCAAGGGAGAATGACAATACTTGCTCTCGGCCAAGCATTCTCAGACCTTCACTCGCATGTGCTCGAGTGAGAAAGGCTTTTCTGCTAGAGTGCTGTCTCCAGTGCTCAAGTGAATCATTGAAAAGTAAACACTTTCTGGCTATCACTCACACCTGCTCGAGCATAAAATGGTTCCATGCTCGAGTACTAGACTCATGCTCGAGCACACCAGTTCATTTTGACAGCAGACACCATAGAACATTGTTATATGCATTTGGTAACCTTGTAAACATTTATTAAACTTATAAAAACATGATTTATACACAATTGACTTTTGTTATCATCAAAACTTGGGATCTAACAGAATTAAGTAAGAATAAAAAACCTCACTCGAGTAATGTCATAATCACTTGAGTCATAACCCTTTGTAGTTCATTGATGTATCATTGGCTAGTTACTGTCTGATGATGTGATCAATATTGAGGGATTCTGAAGTGTAATCTCTGTGGATTCTTAAAGATTCCAAGATGAGCTTGAAATAAGGCCTTATGTGCATATTAGCTTAATATGTGCCCCTTGTTGAGCAAACACCATCGAGAGCCTTCGATTTCATTATAGCACACAGCTCCCTTATTTTGTCATCCATCATCTGAAATAGATCATTGATGTTCTGGTTCACTAAGTCACACAGCTGCTTCATCTTATCATTTATCGAATAATGATCTTAGCATTGTTCAATCCTAGTAGGATCAATTCTAGTAGAATATTGTGTCTTCCTCTGAACATCTCTTTCTTTGATTGCATCAATAGCTGGTTACTAGCTAGTGCTGAGGTGTCATTCTAGTAATACCACAGATTCAGCTTCTGCTTATACAACAACATTGCCAATCAGTCCTAAGCTTTTAGATTCTGTTCTATGTACCCGAAAAGCTTGTCATCTTTATTAACTCCTGCAAAATAGATCTCTAGACATATTGGTACCCAACTTCTCTTTGGTCCTAACAATATTAGACATAATGACCCTTTTGATCTTATACAATTAAATCATCTATTTTAAATCATAAAGAAGTAGAATTATAATGATATACAATTATTTATAGTTATTGAAAACAAATGATATCAAGAATGATGTCTTTTAAAGATCAACAACAATTTGAAACCACACGTTATATTGAAAATATGTTGTTCATAAGTTTTTTTATGCAATCGGTGTAGATCAAAGAGTGTAAAGAATCTATCCATAACGACCAACTTTTATAAAATGATAAATCATGAATGAAATCAAGATTTCCAAGAATGATAATCAGATATGCGAATTGTTTAAAAATCTCAAATGTTCTTTTGAATCATGAATGTGTAGGATGGGTAAGCACAGCGGAAGAATTTAAAAAAAAATTTCACCGATCCTAATCGAGGATCTATCAACGGCGTTTAAACCAAGTTGGAAGGATTCATACCTTTTTGATGATTCAGAGTTTTCACGATATCTAGGAGCCAACATGTCAGGTCCGCTCCCTCTACCGGTATCCACACGAATGCTCTCCAATCGAGACTGCGTGCTAGCGCCTCTAATGTCTCCAAGGGTTTAACTTGCGGCTCTCAATTCTGATGTGCCCTAAGTCTATCAGCTCTATCCAGTTTATAACCCATGAGGGTTATTTTCAAATTTCAAAATTAATCATCATTAATTTTGAAATTAATTAACAATTAATTATCTTGATGAGCTAATTAAATAAATTCAGTTTAAATTAAATCTGTCCAACAGTTTTAATTTAACCTATTTATTTAATCTAAATAAAGAGCCATTAGATTTAATTTATCTTCATAAATTAAATCTGAGATACTATATCTCTATTATGTTAGTTATTAAATTTAATATATCTTAATAAATTAAATTTAAAACCAACACAATATAATAATATCATATAATATATATACATATATATATATATATAATATTTTGAAAATATATATATCTATATAATATTATTAAATATAATAATATAATATAATATATATATATAAGATATATATTTTGAAAAAATATATATATCTATATAATATTATTAATGAATTTTATATTATATATACATATAAATATAAATTCATCCTCCCTAAATCAAACATTATCTCGTGTTGGGCCATTCTTGTGTGCGACCCTGTAGGCCCATATGAAGTTGGCAGTGGGCCAATAGCTACACTAACCCAAAAGTCGCAAGCGGCCTCTAGCAAGACATTACGACTACCCAATTCATATAAGGATCGTTATCACGATGCAACCTGTCATACAACCATGTCACGTCCCTTTTGTCACACGATATATCGATCAAGGATAAGGCATGGAAAATGTCATCCTCTTGTTCCTGATCATTACTTTCTCGATTCCTGAGTAGCCTGAAAACAAAGACAGAAACTCCTTTCATCATAGTATGGCCATACATTTCTCAGACTCACTCATCGAGGGGCCCAGTAATATCTCTCTACTAATGTGAGGGACAAATTCCATCTTGATCATTCATATTCCTTTACATGAAAAACCACCAAGCCCGATTGTAGCCTTTATCATCACCCGGTCAAAAGTGACTTTTGACTAATTCAAAGCTTAGTAACTCTCATGTAGGAATCAATGATGACCTCAGGTCTAAGGGCATTGTGACGTGGTTATACATGAGAAAAGGTTATGACTTGATCCATGTAGCTTTCTCATAGTGGGTCGGTCCAGCACCTTATACTCTTACAAGTGCCTAAGACTTTGATTCGTATCTCCATATCTTATCAAAGTCATACTGGTCTTGTTTCATCTTTGCTCCCGCATAGATGACCGACCAGGAACATTTTAGGACAATCTTTATGAATTATCCAAGGATACAATTATCACAGTTAACATGCAAATAATATGATAACAGAATGGAGAAATTTCATTAAAATAATAATGTTTAAAGTACAATGATTGGCCCTTAGGGCATAATTTCCAACATCCTCCCACTTGCCCTAGGTGCAATCATTAATTTGCCTAATTCCCATTGCCCTAACATGACGCTCATGCTTTTCCTGTGCAAGTGGCTTAGTAAGAGGATCAGCAACATTATCTTCTCCTGCTACTTTACATATCTTTATATCACCTCAATCATTGATTTCTCTAATAAGATGAAATCGCCTGAGTATGTGTTTGGTCCTTTGATGTGACCTAGGCTCCTTGGCCTATGCAATAGCACCGCTATTGTCACAGAACAAATCTATTGGATTTGAGATGGTAGGCACCACCCCTAGTTTAGTAATGAACTTTCTGATCCAAATGGCTTCTTTAGCTGCATCTGATACTGCTATATACTCAGCTTCTGTTGCAGAATCTGCTATAGTGCTTTGCTTAGAGCTCTTCCAGCTTACTGCTCCACCATTCAGGAGGAATATATATCTAGATTGCGATTTAAGGTCGTCTTGGTCAGTTTAGAAACTTGCATTTGTGTAACCGGTTACACAGAGCTCATCATCCAATCCACCATAGACCAAAAATAAGTCCTTAGTCCTTCTTAAGTACTTTAGGATATTCTTAACGGCAGTCCAATGACCCTCACCAGGATCTTGTTGGTATCTACTGGTTATACTTAAGGCAAACGAGACATCCGGTCCAGTACATAACATGGCATACATGATGGATCCAATGGCTGAGGCATATGGAACCATATCCTTGCTAAGATGGATGCCATGAGACATAGGCATGTAACCCCTTTTTGAATCATGCATATTGAACCTATGCAGTATCTTATCTATGTATGTGCTCTGACTTAGGCCTATTAGTCTTTTGGATCTATCCCTATAGATCCTAATCCCTAGGATATAGGTGGCTTCACCTAAGTCTTTCATTGAAAAAGACTTTCCTAACCAAGACTTGACACTCTGCAAGGTAGGAATATCATTCCCAATGAGTAGGATGTCATCTACATAAAGCACTAGAAATACAACTATGCTCCCACTAACCTTCTTGTAAACACAAGGTTCATCGATGTTTTGAATGAATCCAAACTCTTTGACTACTTCATCAAAACGATGATTCCAGCTCCGAGATGCTTGATTCAATCCATAAATGGATCTTTGAAGTTTGCAAATTTTACCAGAGTCCTCTGGACGCACAAAACCTTCAGGTTGTGTCATGTACACATCCTCAAGTAGCTTTCCATTAAGGAAGGCTGTTTTGACATCCATCTACCATATTTCATAGTCATAATATGCTGCAATGGCAAGAAGGATTCTGATTGATTTGGCCATTGCAACTGGGGAAAAGGTTTCATCATAGTCCACACCATGAGTTTGAGTGAATCCTTTTGCAACCAGTCGTGCCTTGAAGACATTTACATTGCCATCCATGTCAGTTTTCTCCTTGAAAACCCATTTGCACCCAATGGTTTTTACACCTTCAGTTGGATCGACTAAGGTCCATACCTGATTGTCGTACATGGATTGCATTTCAGACTTCATGGAATTTAGCCATTTCTCAGAGTTTGGTCCCATTGTGGCTTCTCAATAGGTGGTGGGCTCATTTTGCTCAATGAACAACACATCACGGCCTTCAATAATCTGAAATCCATATCTCTGAGGCTGATGCCGTGTCCTATCAGATCTTCGTGGACCTTGTGTTACTTGAGGAGGCTCAGCAACTTGTTGTGAGTCTTTTCTAATTTCCATCTGTGGTTCTGTACCATCTTGTGGATCTCGAATTTCTTCAAGATGTACGTCGCTCCCACTGGTTGTTTTAGAGACAAAATCTCTTTCTAGAAACTTGCCATTTCGAATAACAAACACTTTGTTATCTGTGGGATTGTAGACATAGTATCCTTTCGTTTCTTTAGGATACCCTACGAAAAGGCACTTTATAGATCTAGGCACTAATTTATCAGAGGCTTGTTGCTTAACATATACCTCACATCCCCAGATCTTAAGAAAAGATAAACTTGGTCTCTTTCCAGTCCATATCTCATATGGTGTCTTTTCAATTGCCTTAGATAGAACATGATTTAGTGTGAACGCAGCTGTCTCTAGGGCATGTCCCCAAAAGGACGGTGGAAGATCTGTTTGACTCATCATAGATCGAACCATATCTAATAGTGTTCAATTCCTCCGTTCAGAAACACCATTCCATTGTGGTGTTCCTGGAGGAGTCAATTGTGAGATTATCCCACAACTCCTAAGATGGTCAGTGAATTCTTGGCTCAAATATTCACCACCTCGATCAGATCTAAGTGCTTTAATTGTTTTACCAAGTTGGTTTTGTACTTCATTTTGGAATATTTTGAACATTTCAAAAGATTCAGATTTATGTTTCATTAGATAGATATAGCCATATCTACTAAAGTCATATATAAATGTAATGAAGTAGACATAACCTCCTCTGGCAGCTATATTTAATGGTCTACATACATCTGTATATATGAGTCCCAATAATTCAGTAGCCCTCTCACTGTGCCCAGTGAAAGGTGCCTTAGTCATCTTTCCTAATAAGCAAGATTTGCAAGCATCATATGATTCAAAATCAAATAAGTTTTAGAAATCTATCTTGATGGAGTTTAGAAATGCGTTTCTCATTTATGTGGCCTAGACGACAATGCCATAGGTAGGTTGGATTCAAATCGTTTGATTTTATCCTCTTTTTCAGATCTTCCAGGTAGAGTTTGCAATTCCTCTTCTAATGACCGGGTTCATTGCAGAAGTAGCAGACTCCTTCCTTTGGAGGCTTTGCCTTCTTGGGTGCAGGCTTGGTTTCGGGCTTGTTTGACTCTTTGGTCTTATCACCTGAGCCATTACCCTTCCATTTGCCCTTCCCTTTCTTTTTCATACTCTTTCCTTTCTGAACCATCAAAACTGTGCTACGCTTTTTCTTAATGCTTTGCTCAGCAGTTTTGAGCATCCCATGCAGCTCAGAAATTGATTTCTCCATGTTGTTCATGTTGTAGTTCATAACAAACTGGTCATAACTCTCCGGGAGTGAGTTGAGGATCAAATTCGTAGCTAACTTCTGGCTCATGGGAAATCCAAGCCTCTCAAGGTAATCAATATAGCCTTTCATCTTTAACACATGAGTACTAACTGATGCACCTTCAGCCATTTTGTAGGAATGTAAGGCCTTTGTGGTCTCATACCTTTCTTGCCTTGCATGTTGCTGGAACATTTCCTTGAGATGTACTATCATCTCATAAGCCTCCATGAGTTCCAGATCTTTTGGAGCTCTGGAACCATAGTGGCAAGCATCAGGCAACCTACATCCACAGAGTCATCCTTATGCTTTGTCTAAGCATCTCTCTGAGCTCTTGGAGCATTAGCTGCAGGCTCCTCAGGAATGGGTTGATCTAGGACATATGCCTTTCTTTCCTACTTGAGAACAATTCTCAAGTTCCTAAACCAGTCAAGAAAGTTTGTCCCATTGAGTTTGTCCTTCTCAAGGACCGATCGCAATGAAGTGTAGCAGTATTACTAGTCATATGATTCTACAATTAAAATATGCAAAGGTATTTAGTAATCTCCCACTAAATTAACAACCCTTAATATAATAATTAGTGGGCTAAGATCCATATTTGGCTTAAACTTAAGTTCGCTTTGGCAAGACTCTTAAATTCAAGTTATTTAGGTAGGTAACCTATTTACCAATTACATCACATGTAACTCTTAGATCTTTATGGGATTTAATCATCATATGATCTGGCATGTTTAACCCCATCTAATGCCTTGAGATTCAAAACCGTTTTGTTAATCTCAATTAAGTCAAAACAATAATGAATATTATGAGCATCACAATTACTCAAGCTTGTCTCATCAAGATAACTCAAGTGCATCCACTTTGTTGGTTTCCACAATTGAGCGATCTAGGTTTTGACAAGTATTCATTAATTGACGGTATTATGACTTAAGATTTAATTTAGAGGGCTTTATTAATTAGTTTTGTTTATATGGATGCAATCGTGGTCGTATCTCATACAGATAAATACATATAAACGTAAAAGTAATCATGCAATGATCTTATCAAAAGCATAATTTAAACGTGACACAACATGGCTTACCTAACCTAAAATCCTCCCAAGCCAATGAGAGGACTTCTCTAAAAAAAAGAGAAATACATTGAGAGAAACCTCGTTTAAAAATTCGAGGGGAGTGAGATGAGAAGAGAATGTACATCGAGAGTATTTAGAGAAAGGCACGGCACGCAGGCCGTATTTAAATATTACAACATTTGTAAAATTCTAAAGCCATGTTGTTCACCATACCCAAACAAGGATAAATAATAAACCACAACAAGAATTCATACAATATGAAAAGCAATAAATGTCATGATCAGATTATATTGTGCTACGCTTCTGATCCAATTTGTCTTCCCCATAGTTCGGATCCCTATTACCCGAATAGATATCCGAACCTAGACCCAATTTGATTGCCGCCAACTACGATCTCAGGTACCCTACCCAATTTCATGCTTGTTCAAAACGAAAATCATATACATGTTTCAAGATATACATGTTCGGAATTGATTTCATGCTTGTTCCAAAATGAGAATCATATACATATTCGAGTGTTTCTTATAAACATACGTACACATCCCATATATATCACATGTATAATAATCATAAACTTAATTTAAACGCACAATTGATCTAGCTTTGATGCCACTGTAGGATCGGTAAGCATAGCGGAAGAATTTAAAAAAAATTCACCGATCCTAATCGAGGATCTATCAACGGCGTTTAAACCAAGTTGGAAGGATTCATACCTTTTTGATGATTCAGAGTTTTCACGATCTCTAGGAGACAACACGTCAGGTCCGCTCCCTCTACCGGTATCCACACGAATGCTCTCCAACCGAGACTGCGTGCTAGCGCCTCTAATGTCTCCAAGGGTTTAACTTGCGGCTCTCAATTCTGATGTGCCCTGAGTCTATCAGCTCTATCAAGTTTATAACCCATGAGGGTTATTTTCAAATTTCAAAATTAATAATCATTAATTTCGAAATTAATTAACAATTAATTATCTTGATGAGCTAATTAAATAAATTCAGTTTAAATTAAATCTGTCCAACAATTTTAATTTAACCTATTTATTTAATCTAAATAAAGAGCCATTAGATTTAATTTATCTTTATAAATTAAATCTGATATACTATATCTCTATCATGTTAGTTATTAAATTTAATATATCTTAATAAATTAAATTTAAAACCAACACAATATAATAATGTAATATAATATATATATATATATATAATATTTCGAAAATATATATATCTATATAATATTATTAAATATAATAATATAATATAATATATATATATATAAGATATATATTTCAAAAATATATATATATCTATATAATATTATTAATCAATTTTATATAAATATTATTAATCAATTTTATATTATATATACATATAAATATAAAATTCATCCACCCTAAATCAAACATTATCTCGTGTTGGGCCATTCTTGTGTGCGACCCTGTAGGCCCATATGAAGTTGGTAGTGGGCCAATAACTACACTAACCCAAAAGTCGCAAGCGGCCTCTAGCAAGACATTACGACTACCCAATTCATATGAGGATCGTTATCACGATGCAACCTGTCATACAACCATGTCACGTCCCTTTTGTCACACGATATATCGATCAAGGATAAGGCATGGAAAATGTCATCCTCTTGTTCCTGACCATTACTTTCTCGATTCTTGAATAGCCTGATAACAGAGATAGAAACTCCTTTCATTATAGTATGGCCATACATTTCTCAGACTCACTCATCGAGGGGCCCAGTAATATCTCTCTACTAATGTGAGGGACAAATTCCATCTTGATCATTCATATTCCTCTACATGAAAAACCACCAAGCCTGATCGTAGCCTTTATCATCACCAGGTCAAAAGTGACTTTTGACTAGTTCAAAGCTTAGTAACTCTCATGTAGGAATCAATGATGACCTCAGGTTTAAGGGCATTGTGATGTGGTTATACATGAGAAAAGGTTATGACTTGATCCATGTAGCTTTCTCATAGTGGGTCGGTCCAGCACCTTGTACTCTTACAAGTGCCTAAGACTATGATTCGTATCTCCATAACTTATCAAAGTCATACTGGTCTTGTTTCATCTCTGCTCCCGCATAGATGACCGACCAGGGACATTTTAGGACAATCTTTATGAATTATCCGAGGATACAATTATCACAGTTAACATGCAAATAATATTATAACAGAATGGAGAAATTTCATTAAAATAATAATGTTTAAAGTACAATGATTGGCCCTTAGGGCACAATTTCCAACAGAATGTGCATTATGATATTAAGATTTTGAATACATGAAAACTGATTTTTGAAACATGATTACAATTGATGCTTATTCCAAAGATAATAGAATTCAATAGTTTAAGTATATATATACCAGAAAGTTTCTCTTTTAGACAATAACTAAGATAACATGTTAGATATTGTAGTTAACATGTTTGAGAATTTTCCCAAGAACAAAAGTCATATGCAAAATGAATTAGCCAAAATGGCTTAACTTGACAGATATATATAAGCATAATGACTTTAATATTAATAAAGATATAATCTTGCCTCTTAGAGTTGCGTCTTAAATAAATGAACAATCAAGGCAAGACTTTAAGTATAAGACTCTAGTTACTCAAAAATGGATGAAGGAAACTATTAATGTATTTGAGCAACAAGATGATTATAAGGATTTATAAATGATGAAGCACATACTCATTAGTCTAAATGACTAAAGTACTAGAATATCATCCTATTAAGTTATTCTACTATAATGGCTAATGCATTAAATACATCAATAAACATCTGCAATTTTGGAATAACTTAGCCAAATAAGACTCTAGACATTAGTCACATTGCATTCACATATTGAATTCTTTTCTGAAAAATTACACTTGAACCTCATAAAGATATATAACTTGTTAGACGTAAGGTTGAACATGTTAAGGAATAAAGATTGAAAAGTTCAAGTATTGGATAGCACAATTAAGATCATTATGTCTATGATGGGAAAATACTTTGGTGGATGAATTTGAAGCATTTCTAACTTTCAGTATACAAAAATATTAACTTCCAATTTTGAAACCAATTTGAATGCAAACAAAATAACTTTCAAATCATGTGTATGAACTTTTATAACACTCGATGGATTGAAATCAAAGACATATTTTTGAATTGTGCAGTTCAAAACATACATCGCTAGAAATACTATGTACAGTTTTACTGTTAGTTCATTAGCAATCTAAAAAACATTTTGAAAACCATAAATGATTGATTGCTAATTGTAATGCAATAATAAGAAAATATTTACTACTTCAATTGAGTTGAAAAGAATGGGTACAATGGTTGAGTTTTGAAATGACTAATACAACGTACCTGGCTTGAGTGTAACTTGTTGACACCTAAGTTAATTTCCATCTCTTTGTATCTTTGTACTCAAGTCCTCCAAGATCACTTGAGTAATCCATGTTTTGAAGCTAATTCATGCATTTCTACCTATGGCATTTACGAGTTCTTGCTACACTTTCAGGTGAGTTCTTCATGTACTCGAGTGTGCTCACGTCTCACTTGAGTGTGTGTCGAAACATTTAATAAACTCGAGAGTGTCCTTAGAGTTTCTGCAGACTCTATTAACCCCTATTTTACAAACTAGAAATAGAGCATAGGCTTCAAATCTACACTCGAATGACTAACCAGTACTCGAGTGATAACATGCCTTGTACTCGAGTGTTCATTTCTGGACTTCAAGTGTCATGCTTCTTTTTCAAATTATTCCTGCAAAAATCATATAACCCTTTTTCTTCTTTTAGTGTTCAATCCTACTTGGATCTACACATGGTTAATTTGTAAGAATCATAATTCATATGCTTTAAGAATAAAGTCACTTCAGAGGAATTGAACATAATGAATTAAGTATGACTTTATGCATAAACATTATTTTCTCATGAAGTATTTATATGCATAACAAGTTAAACTAATGAACATTGCAACTCTTTATGTATGATTTTTCTAAAGATTGTAAAAACATATGTGCAATGCTCATTCCTATGGTAACAAGGTATAAAACCTCAATCAATATCATAGTCAATAGCATAGGAGGTTTTATCATTGTGTACCTTTGCCTTAAATACTTGGAGGATTGGCTTTGCTCACCCAACGTATCTTTTTAATTGTTGATAATTTAAATCCCTTAGTTTAGGTGCCGATAATCTCCTCTTAAAAGATATAGACTCCAGAAGTTTTTTACCTGATGCTTGAGAGATCCTATTTTTCTTATTCTCCTCAAGGTAATTGAATGGTATATTATGGTAACCCTTCCTTAAGGTGAAACATCCTCCTTTTATCCATTGTTTCTTTCTGTGATTATGCTTTATAGCTCAGCAATAGATGTTCTGAGAGTTTTCTTTCGCGATGACATGAACCTCTTAATTGGTACATGAGAATCTCTTGGCTTTTTCATCTTCTCTGTACTCTTATATCTATTTCTTTTCGGATCATCCTACATACATAAAGTACTAGATGGACATTTTGGTACCCACATATACTTGGGTCCTTGATTGTTAGTATTAACCATACATGTCTCTTCAGTATCCAAATATAATTATTTCTCAAATAGGAATTTCTTCTAATATAGCATGTGTGAGAAATATGACCGAGTTTGCCATAATAATTGCAAAATGTATAAAGATATGCATTATGGGATATCATGCAAGTATTATGTCAATCATGAGAGTAGAAACTTGAATGGTTTTATTTGAACATTCTTTCTTCCCAACAAACTTTCCAGCATATTTGAAAACAATTTTGCTTTTCTTAATAGAATCAACAATTGGTTGAAAGACAATCTTTTGTAGATTCTGAAATTAGTTTTACGAAAATCACAAGAACCGGAACTTTTTACCTTAAGTTTATCTTGAGCTCCAGAGGGTGATTTTTCATGTTGTTTTATAATAAACTCTTTTTGGAAATCCTCTTCTTCTTGCCTATCCATGTTGACTATATGAAAGTGTTTTATGATTTCTCCTTCTTCATCGTCAACTTCCACTTGTTCATGAACAGTAGATATGCAACATATAGTTTCACATGAACTATTAACACCTTCAACTTCAAGACACTTGTTAGAAGTATAAATAGAATCAAGAGTGTCCTAGATATGTTTAGCATTATAACAAAAACTAATTTTTTCAAAATCATTTTTGGTTAAAGCACTATACAAAATTTTCATTGCTCTAATATTCAATGAAAATATTTTCTTTTCTCTTTCTATCCAATCCTTTCTTGGTTTGAAATCAAAAGCATTTGTAAAAAAAATTCCACATATCAAAATCATATGCTTTTATAAAACTAATCATTCTAGCTTTCCAAAACCCAAAATCAATATCTTTCATAAAAGGTCAGATTATATAGTCAAAACCTTATGAAAATGAGTAATACACAAACTCATCCATTGATAACTCGTAAGATGGTTAAGTCCTTTAAACAAAAGCCCAAACTCTGATACCAAATGTTAGAACTGGCTGACACCCAAGAGGGGGGTGAATTAGGTGTAAGATAAAAACTTAAGAACTTTGAAAAACATTTTGTATCATAATGAAAATGTAAGTATGAAACTAATGAATCGTAAATCAATAGTTAGACAAAATAATATATACTGGAAATATAAGATCTTAGGGCTGAGAATATGCAAACTATGATTTATCCTAGTTCGATCCAATTTGTGATGGCCTACATCCAGTCCCCAGGCTTCTCCTGAGATTTTCAAATCTACTATCTTCTTGTTTAATCCGGGTACAAGAAAAGCCTCTATAATTCCACAAGTTTAGTAGGGTACTTGTGAAACCTTTTACAAATATCTCGCTGAAATACTCCCCCTTATAGCAAGTCTTATGATCAGAGTAATCCTGAAGACCTTCCTCTCCTACTTACCTGTGCAAGTCTTACAAGCAGCAATGTTATCTCCTACTTACACCCCTATAAGTCTTAAAATTAGCAACGTTCTCTACTGCTTGCACCTTGTAAGTTTTACAAGCAGAATATCTTATTAGTGATTCTCTCTACAACTTCCCCCATAAGGAAATCAACCTACTCAAGGTCCCTCTACCTTGAGATCAATTCAGAAATATAGTTGAAAGTGTTTACAGACTTTCTCACAAAGTAGATATAATGAACACTGCGGTATAATACAAATAATCACTCTCTCAATGGTAAGTAATATAGAAACTGTAGAATAAAGAGTTTTTGGGTTGAAGTGTATGACTTATGATATTCATATGTTGCGGTCATTGCTCTATTCTCAGCTATTCTTCTCTAAATGCTACCATATTTATAAATGAGTTGTAGAAGATAACCGTTGTAAGAATTCATCCGTTGGATCCCATTTCTTCATTAACTATTGAGTGCATTTGAAAAAACTAGCTACTATGAGATTTTATTATAGAGTAGAGCATCCCGTTCAGTAGCGGGATGTTTCATTATGAGTTGTACGTTAAGTTGTGGAGCAGCATGTCTCATAGAGGAGCGGAATGTGAGTGTTTAAATATTCGACAGTCTTTCATGGTGTATTAGTTGCTTATCATGGTAGGTAGCCAACATTCGGTGTGTAATGATGATTTCCGCCATAATTGACTTTCTTGTTTGAATTTGCAATATGAACGTTTAATATCATGTTTCATACTTGAAATATATATTAGTTAACATTTAGATATGATAACAAGTGAAAACACAATGATTCAATAACATTTAACCAAATTAAGAATGTTCGTTGAGAGACTTTGTTTCATTTGGTTTCTTAGAATCTCATTTGAGTTCTTCAACTCTCACTCGAGTACATGTGTGTTTTATACTACAAACTTCAGCTTCTGTGTAACACTTGCATCATTATTTTCAAGAGTGTGATTGTGTACTCACAAGTGATATAGGCCATCACTTGAGTGCACTGAGCCTTACTCGATTGGATAGTATATTTCAGCTTTTGGAGTTCTTTTCTGATCACACTTGCTTCAGTATTTTTATAAGTGTCTCTTGGACTTTCGTGTGTTATGCTTCGTCAATTGAGTGCTGCAGGTTTCACTCTAGTGCACTTCATGCTTTCAAGCTTTAGCTCACTCTTGGGTAAACACTTGCTCGCAGGACTCGAGTGTAATCCTTCTCCTTACTCGAGTGTTACCAATCATGCTTGAGTGCTCTTCACATTTCTCTGGTCATATTTCTTCTCAGGTTAACACTTTCATGTCAATACTTGCATAACTCAAGTGCAAACCTTCACTTCACTTGAGTGCATTTTCATTCACTCGAGTGTAGCTAAAATACTTCCACTTCATAGCCACGTTTGGACAACACTCACATCTAAATATTCAAGGGTGCATTTTTGAACTCGCGAGTGTTCTGAGTGCCACGTCAGACTTGATTGATTCATTTGACTCCAAATATGGCAAGTAACTTATCATCAGAAAGCTCTTGTCATTTACATTCGGATGTAGAAAGAATCAGCTCCAAACACATTGTATTCTGCAAGTTCTGATCGAAGGAATGTCTATTGCACTAGATAGTACAACTGTCAACTTCCAAAAGGTGTATCTCTCAGCAAATAACTTCAAATTTAATTGATTACCTATCCATGGAAAGCTATTTGAGTCTAGTTCCATATAGCACCAGTTTTGTCTCAATCTGATGTGTTTTTTGAGAGTTATGTCCAAAACACCGAACGTATCTTGAAAAGTGACAGTGATTTCAGTGTCATCTTCCATAATTCATATCTCTTTCATCTGACCTTCTTTCCATGTGATCTTAGTGTACATTTTTTGTGTTGTAAGTCTTCTTTCATATGCAACTAGTTTCAGCTCAATCTAATTTGTGGTTTGAGCGATATGGACAAAATACTGAACCTATGTCAGGCTGAACAGAAAACATAGTAGAATAGAGTTCCCTGACACTCAAATGTGTTCTTCCTTCACTCGAGTGCTTCAGTGCTGTACTTGCTATAGTGAATCTACACTTTCATTATGCACCTCGAGTGCTATAGTGATATACATGCTATAGTGCCAAATAATGCTGCCTAATTTCCTTCTGACCATAGAAATCTTAGAGTTATTTCTAATAAATTGAATCTTGATATTTCCATTAGATCTTGCAAGTTCTTCTTTCTTCAATATCTTTCTTTTTGATTTTCTTCTTGATAATCATTCTTTATAATCCAAGTAGGCAGCTCCTTGGCTATCTTCAATGTCATTCTTTTTCTCCCTTTTGTTCATTCTCATCAATTCAATGACTTCTTTGTATATTTGATAATTATGTCTTCTCATTCTTCCTCCATAATTCAACTTGATAAATCTGCATGATATTACACATTAAACACAATAATTAGTCAAAGTATTAAATAAATACATAAACTTTTTGCTCTTATCATTTCTCATCTATATTTAACATTATCAAAACTAATCATATCTAACAATGTATGCCTCATGAGCTCTCCCTGATGTCCTAACACGAGAACTATTACTTGAAAAATGTTAAATCGATGGAGTAAGACAAAAGTTTAAGTAACTAGCTATCCAACTTATTACACATGTTGATATGTGCTCATGAAGTGCCAAGTGGAATAGTTTATATATAAAGTATTAAAGATATAATTCACAAAGTTTAATATCACAAGTTTTTATATCACATATTAAGTATCATAAATTTCATATCACATTTTCCATATCCAAATTTCTATAACAAAAATTCCCATTTACCTCCCATTAATCTAACCGAACCGCCTTATTTCTGTTGACTAGAACCATTGGCTAAATTATTATCCATGTTACTGGTTACTCAAAAAGCTCTCTAGTCATGTGATAAAGATCAGCCAAAATCCATAGAGTACATGCTAAGACCATGGGTCTTTTCCCATTTATTGAACTAGTAGTGTGTCGCAGTCCTTTATTGAACTAGTGGGGTAGTCCCTCAATGAACTAGTGAGACAATAGAAAGCCAACCATCATGTACCAATGGAGACTATACCACGTGGTAGAAATAATTTACTCCATCTAATCCCAAACCAATTATCATAATAGCTATCAAAAAATAGCTCAATGAAAATTTCCCAAAATTTTCACATTCATATAAGGATATTCGAATCATCTACATGTACAGGACATAATGTCTCAATTCTCAGTTCATATTTATATATATGTATATTTTACCATTAAAATCATAAGGTTCCACAAGGCAAGTTTATATCAGAATACTCCTCAATTTCATGATATCTTACTCAATACAATAACCCTTTACAAATTAAAATATCTAATAAATATTAACATACTGTTTTCAATCTCAAAATTATTTTACAAAATACTCACAAACATCATACCATTACACATAACAATTGGAAAGTGGTTACCTCTTGCAAAAACAAATTATAACCGCACTGCTCCTAATCCAAGAGCTAAAACATAAAGAAAGAATCAATTTACAATAATCAATTTACCACAATTAATAACTCATTGAGTTATTTGAGATAATTTATTACTAACTTCTAATTTTCAAATTACTAATTAATAATTGTTATATTTAATTACACACACACACACACATATTTTCAACCATATATTTACTCATATAGTTAAAGTTTGTACTCTCCAAGCAAAGGAAGATTTCTCAAATCTCCCACAGACCATAAGTAATTTTTGTAACAAAAGTTCCATTTCTTCTAACAATCCAAATCACTTAACTAAATGATGGACAACTACAAAAAATCTTACTTTTACAAAAATCCCAAAGTTTTAAAAATCTAAAACTCTATTAAAATTCTAACCTTCAAATTTTCGGCTTAAATCTCAAAGCTAAACCCATAAAAATTCAATAATACCTCCAACAAACCCAAATAAATCATTTAACCCAAATTTAATCAGTTAAAAAGTCCAATATAGAATTATTTACAAGTTAATTATGTAGAAAAGTTATTATAAAATCTTATACCAACTAAATAACAGAAATAAACCGATTGAACTTTCAATAATTAAACTAAATAAATCACTTAAACCTTATTTAGAAACATCCTATAGGACATGAATCCTAAACTTTTTAAGTAGAAAATAAATTTTAAATTCCTAAAACAATCAACTAACAAATCTAGACCAATTAAAATTAACTATTAATCATCCTCTACATATATATAGTTATCTATTGTCAAAACTCAAAACTTGTTCAAAATCCTAATCCTAAAATATTCTCTAATTAGCACGAAATTACTATCATAAGAAAGAGAAAATTATTTAGAACATTTTTTATTAAAGGAGTTTTGTGATTATAAGTGATTTGAGTACCAAAATTATCTGATAAATTTAAAACCTTACCCGTTGGAATCACAGCATCCGGTCCTTCTCACCTTCTCACCAAAACGTAAATGAAAGTGCTAGGGGAGGGGTATTAATAATACCCCTCACGTACTTTTGACTAAAGGTTGCGTGCCCTTTAGTCAATTTTTTTATCACTTCCACCGAAAGTGAGAGTTTTTTTTAATCATATTTTAACAAGATTCTCCTTTTCTTTTTATTCCAAAAGTTACCTACTAAATTTATTTTTTATAAATAATTATTTTCTAATTATAATCACATCCCATAAAAAAATAAGGATGTTACATTTACTAGCTTGGGACATGATATTTTAAAACAGAAAAACAATAAGAAGAATCCAAATCCATAGCAACATGTGTGTCTACAATTTTAAAGAAGGAAACAAAATACTATATCCGGTTCTTAATATAAAAGTTGGTTGACTAATTTGGGTATATTAATGAAATTAATTATGTTAGTTAATTGTAACAATTGTATGTTAGTTTTCCTACAATACCATATTTCATTATGGTTACCTTTTGATAAAAACCCTTTAATGTGTGTAATCAATAGGGATACTTTAGGAAAAAATTGTAAATTTATGAGATAAAGTAGATTGAGTGATCAAATTCAAGAGATACTTTGGTGCATCTAGCCGCGATAGCATAGACAAATTGGACAAAGCAAACCTACACACAAAAGCTTGAAATAACACATATTTAGCGAATGTTCGGCTTCCCATTTTGTTAAGCCCACTTTGTCTATGAAATCGTGGCCAGAAGCATGAAGCCTTTTTTATGTGATGTATATGTAATGTGTAACGTCATTATTTCAAAGCGTATAGATGAGTTTAAACAGGTAATGTCTTCAAACCAGAGATGAGAAATTGCTTGTAAATAGTTGGGATCCTAACTTCAATACAGACTTCGAACCTATACATGAGTGGGTTTTTAAAAAATTTCTAAAATATTTTCAGTGTGGTCTCATATTGGTTTGTAGTTTCATTACAACCTATTCGTTTTTAGTTCTATTTGCTACTATCAGAGTGTTTACTAAAAGGTTCTCTACTAAAACTTACATTGTGCTTGTTAACTAATAGGTACTAAGAATACTGTTACCTGATTCTAGTTCAATTATCACATTATAGTACTAACATTCAAGGCTATGGCTATCGCGTCTCTCACTACTGCTAGTATTAGTCTTACTATACAATTCAAAAATTAGACATCCAATGAAATGTAAATCTCTAAGTCTTGTTCCTTACTGGTCTATGATTACCTTCTTCCCTTTAGAGCTGCTTGCCTGTGCTGTAAATTGGTATTTGGAAAGGGGAGAGATTCAAAGAATATCAGTATAAACATATATCACTTATATAAAATGCATACATAAAACATGCTAGATCAACCATGATATCATAACACATCACACATTCAACATTCAGATATATTCACATTATGTAGCATAGTTCACATTCTTGGGACACATTGGTCCCTTCCCATAGTCCTGGGTATTCTATTGGGCCTTTGCCCTTCTCAATCGGAATGCTTAATAGGCCTTATTGTCTATTTCGTGTTCACAACACAAGGATTCATAATAGTAAACATGCATGTAAAAGAATACATAATATGTCAGGGAAAAGCTACTACCTTGTAGCCTTTCCAAGTCGTGTTCTTGTTATGAGTATCTTGGGCATCTCGGACAGATATCAAATCCTATAGGTTAGAATTCACGATCAGACGAGTTATTACTTATCCAAGTTATTTGGTAACTTAAGATATTTGAGTTAGTTATCTTTAAGATCAATGCTTTTTGCCTATTGTATAGTTAATGTGCCTACACTAGCCCCTAAGTGCTTAATTTTACCCTTAGAGTTCAACTTTATTACAATTTACCACAAGTACATTCTACCCTTAGATATCCATCTTATTACAATTCACCCAAGTACTAGTACATATCTCTACCCTTAGATTTCAAGCTTAATTACAATTCATTCCTAATTTTTCATTTTAGCATGCCAAGCCTATGCTGCCAGAATTTTCACCTAACTTTGAAAAATAATAACTTAATTTATAAATCTCCAATTAAGGTGGTTCATGTTAGACATTAACATATGAATAGTTTTGATGATGTCAAATATAAGCAAAAAGTTTGTATAATATACTTATCTTCTACATTGACTAACTACTATTTTCAATGTTGTATACCCTATAGATTAGTCATAAACCCGATGGTGGGTTAATGTTATGTTGCTTATAATGTCTCATAAATGAAGAATGATCATCAAGAAGAAAATCAAGAGGCAAGGGATTGAAGAAAGAAGAAATTGTAAGATCTAATGGGAATATCAAGATTCAAGATTAGTCAAGCAAAGGAAGAAGATTGAAGACATTCAAGAAGATATCTAGTTGGGTTATAATGAATGATGATCAAAGGCAAAACAAGAAGAAAGATATTAAAGAAAGAAGAACTTGCAAGATCATATGAGAATATGAAGATCCAAGCTATTAGAAGTGATACCGAAGGTTTCTATGGTCGAATGAAGGTTGGAATAGGTCAATACGAAGATAAAATGACTTGTATGGAAGTTATGGAACTTTCCCAAGGTGTTCCTTTGAGTTTTAACTCTCTACCATGTTTTAAAGGACATTATTCAAGTGGTTACTCAAGTAATGGACATGATCACTCTAGCAACCACTCGAGTAATCTGCATTTTTATTGTACTCTGTTTTCACGTGGCAGGATAGAGGTTCGGTATTTTAGATATATCTCTCTAACCACAAGTCGGATTGATATGAAACTAGTGGCATATGAAACTAGACTCTCAACACAAACTATGGACACTAAGATCACATTAAAAGAAGTTCATATGAGAGAGACATTATCTGTTGAAGTTGACATATGAATCACCATCATATTCCAGGACAGCTTCGGTATTTTGGATATAACTCTCAAACTACACATCAGATTGCAATGAAACTAGTACCATATGAAAGTAGATTCAGAGTTTTCCATAGATAGGTAATTTGGCATATTTGAAGTTATATCCTAAGAGCTATGCCTTCTGGAAGTTGCTGCTTGTGATTTCAAAGATTGTCTAAGAATAGTAGATACTCTTTGGATCATAAATTTCTATATACAATGAGTTTGGAGCTGATTCTTGTTGCATTAGAATTTAGAGTATGAGAGCTTTCTAATTATATATAATTTGCCATGTTTTGAATCAAAATAAAGAGATCACTTGAAGGGGCTACTTGAGTAATATGCAAAGTTATTTAAAATTTACTCGAGGGACCACTTGAGTAATGTGTGAGAATTTGTTCCAGTAAGCTCTCTGTCAAGATTGCGTGGGATTATTCAAAGGGATCACTCAAGTAATCTACAGATTTATTTGAGACATTACTCGAGTGACTACTCAAGTCTCACTTGAGTAATCAGAGAAGAAATCATCCAGTAGCTCTTGGCCAAGATTTGAGTGACATTATTCGAGGGAGCACTCAAGTAACACGAAATGAAAAGAAAGAATTACTCAAGGGAGCACTCGAGTAATGAAGTTAGAAATGCTCTCGACCAGATTTTGAATGTGATTACTTAAGGGATCACTCGAGTAATGACCCAAGCTTACTTGAGTGACCACTTGAGTAATGCTTCCCAGGAGAACAAAACAACATACCGAAGCTTTCAAAAATCATAGGATTGATTATGAAACTCACTCTTCTTGTTTCTAATCATTCTAACACTTCATTATATTAGGGTTTAATGCATTGCTCTAGGAATACAATGAAGATGATGCGAAGTGACGAGAGTTGACTTTAAGGAAGCAGAGCATCAACATTCGGAACAGCTAGTTTTCAAATTCAAGCAAATGGACGAATGAAGGAACAAGACTTAATGGATAAGTTGAAATACTCACAACGGTCATATCCTACTACTCTATAAATATAGAAGATTAAAGCAGAGCAATAATAACACCAACGATAACACAACCACACAAACATACTCATATCATAAGCTATCCATCTCGACCCAAATACTCTCTGTTCTTATATGTTTTCTATATCATGTATATTTGAGAGAGAGATTATTTGTATTGTGCTTTAGTGTTTATCTTCTTCACTTCTGAGAGAGAAGATTTATTGTAATCTTTCATCATTAAAGTTGTATCCTTACAGGGTGTGTAAGGGATAGTAACTCGACTGTAACCTTACGGTGTGTAAGGGGGAGTAATTCGGTGAGAGATTTGTAGAAGGCTTCGCAAGTGCCTGGCTAAACTTGTGGGTTGTAAAGGCTTTTCTTGTGCCTAGATTAAACAAGAAGATAGTGGATTTGAAAATCTCAGGAGGAGCCTGGGGACTGGACATAGGCCATCGTAAATTGGACCGAACCAGGATAAATCACAGTTTGCATACTCTCTTCCTTAAACTCTTATATTTCCAATATATATTAAATGTTGATTTATGATTCATTACTTTCATATTTATTGCTTCCTCTAAGATGCAAAAAGATTTTCAAAGTTCTTAGGATCTTTATCTTACACCCAATTCACCCCCTCTTGGGTGTCAGCTGGTTCTAATAGTTCAAAGTCCTATGTGACCCTCTTTAAGTCTCTTTCAGGGGAAAAATACCCCTTACTACCAATTACATGTACACTATTCAAGAAACTCCAATCAATTGTTACTGCCATAAATATCATGCTAGATTTAATGTCTATCTTCAATAGGTCATATATCATAATATACTAATTCAAATGCCACATATTATATATCAAATTGTCTACTATTATTCTAGAAAGTTTCATGGTTATTTAATAAAATTTGGTCAATTAAATATGCGCCACAAACATCCTTCTATGAATCTTGCAGCATTAAACCTAAGCAATATCAAATTCCAATTCATCCAAAAGCATAACCCTAGAGTACCCCCACTCAATTTTTCATGTAGAATCCAATAGTGACCTTAAAGTCACTAAAATCACATTCCTTCTTGCTGTCCTACACCTAACTAAAACTAACCTCCTAAACTAACAATCATCAAGTTTGCAAATTCACCAATAAACTAGTCTAGTAACCTCTGCAAACATCATATTTCCTCATAATCTTGCTTAAAACAAAATCAAACCCTATTCTCATGCTTTGACTAAACTAGGGAAGCACCAAGGAAATCATAAAACTCAACCAAACAATGCAATACTTGGTTCAAATTGAAGCTTAGACTTACATCTTCCACTTGCTAAGGCTTGTTCCTTGTTTCCAACTTTGGCACTTGTTTGGCAGCCCAAAACACCTCCCCTTAAGAAACAAAAGCCATAGGATTGTAGCTCTTAGCAAGGAGAACAATGTATATAAATACCTCAAGAGGTAGAAAGGTGATTTATCAAGTGAAAATTGAGCAAGATCACTTACACTACTACAAAAGAAGAATTTAACGGTGCCCCCTAATAGTTTTTTTTCAAAAAAAAGTTTAGAAGCTACGACACTTTCTAATATAAGTGCCAAAGCTTAGTATTAGGATTGTGCAGCACTTTCCTAAGCAAGCGCTATACAAAACATTTATTTAAAAAAACAAAAGCCAAAGCTATGGTCTTCTCAAGAAAGCATTGTAGCTGGAATCATTTTTTAGATTTTCTGTATTTGAAAAAACCCTTATTCGGCACTTAAAAATAAAGTGGCAGATAAGGGTGGGAGTAACTATTATCTAGAATCTCATGTTGTAGTAAGCCAAAAGATATCAAGTTTCAAGACATTATTATATTGAACTCAAAAGATGACCAAAAGATAGAAAGAGAAGGTAGGATTTCTAGATCAAATACTATAACCAATTAATTAATCTTAATTTAAACCTTATTAGAGTGTAATATTTTAGTTACTGACATGGTTATTAATGTAATATTAAACTAGAAGATTCAATAACAAAAACTAAAAGACAAAATGATAAAGTACATGAATTAAAAGCTTGTAATATCTGAGTTAAAAAAATCACTTGCGTGCTTCTTTCTTGAGTTCCAAGACAAATTTTAAAAAATAAAAATTCTACACCTTGGCTGACGCTTTTAAGGAAAATGCTAGCCATGGACTATCGGCAATAGCCCTTGGCCACCGCTTTTTTGGAAGGCGTTGGCCAAGGGTTATTGTTGCTTCAGAGACAAGTGTTGGCCAAGCTTTGTCAACATCGACCTTGGCTGGCACTTTCCAAGAAAGTGCCAGCCAAGGTGTTGAATTGCTGGCCAAGTCCCCCCCAACCCCACACCATGACAAGTGATTGTGGCCTTGCAACCTGCCAAGGCTGTAAGGCCATTGTTGGCTTCCATGCGTAATGCATGCAAGGCCACATTCTCTTGCCTTGGATATTATATATGTATAGAGAGTGTAGATCGAGTTGAGTAAGAATAGAGTGAGATATCATACTGAGTTAATTGAGGGACCAAAGAAGGTGAGCTTTGTCACCTTCATTCCTTTTCTATATGCTAAGGACACGTACCTAAGTTGATTAGTTAAGGCACTCCATAAGCTCTACCGAAAGTTCAAAGTTAATTAAGACAAGCTTCATCACCTTCCTTCCTCATTTAATTTATATGGTTTTCGCATTGTCTTAGTATATTTTCTTCCATTTAATTTGCTAATGCTTTCCCTTAGAAATATTTCATTATGGGGGGTTTTAGATTTTTTTTTGTATTTTAACTTATTTTCTTTTTTTTAATAACAAGAAATCAACCTTGACAAGCCTTTTACAAAAGAAATCGGGGCAAGCGGCTGGAAGAAGAAGCTCATTGTTTGTACTCTGTGTGAACTTGAAATGTATTTTCCACCTTCATTTTTTGACATTATGGTCCATCTAACCATACACTTGGTGATAGAAGTTCAATTGTATGGTCCAGTGTACCTGAGATAGATGTACCCGATGAGTGATTTATGAAAATTTTAAAAGGGTATATGAAAAATAGATATCGACCAAAGGGGTGTATAGCTGAGCGTTACATGGTTAAAGAATCAAGTGACTTTTGTGCTAATTTTCTATTAAATGTTGACCCTGTAGGGTCCCAAAGTCTCGTCATGATGGGCAAACATCAGGAAAGGGAACAAGTGGGAAGGATATAATCAGGATATCAGTGACTGAATAGGATCAAGCTCACTTGTATGTGCTACATAACACTGATGAGGTTTAATCATATGTTGAAGAACATAAGGACATTCTTCGATTAGTACATGGTGAGAGGAATGAAAATTTGATAACAAAAGAGCACAACCAACATTTTCCAACTTTGTTAAAAAGGTGCATTAATGATGATGTAGAGAGGAATCCTGATTTAGTTTTTGAAAACTTAAGATGGCTATCGAATGGATCAAGCTTAAATGTATTGTCTTATAATGGTTATGCAATCAACAGTTACACATTCTATACACAATAACATGATAGAAGGAGTATGATGCACAATAGTGAGGTAACACTTGTTGCTGATTCTTAGATCCAATTCAAAGACGTACACCCTATCTATACAACAATGTCATACTTTAGTGTCACCGAACAAATATGGGAGTTAGATTACACTATGTTGAGGGTCCCTATCTTCAGGTGTAAGTAGATTAACAACAACAGTCGATTGCGGACAAATGAGTTAGGGTTTTTTCAAGTCGATATTTCTAAAGTTTGGTATAAAGATGATCCTTTCATTTTAGTATCACAAGCAAGCAAGTGTTTTTCATTCTGGATCCTGCTAAGAAGAACTGGTCCATTGTACTTCCATCAAATAAGAATCATAAAGAACAAGTTGATGCTGAAAGTAATAAGTGTTTGAATATTCTTGAGGATGATGGTCAAAATATATTGATATAGATGAAAATGAACTCTTATACATGAGACAAGATCATGGAGAGGGGACTTGGTTTTTAAATCAAACAAGAAAGAGAAAAAGATGATAATGAGTACCTTGATTTTTTGTCCTATATGTTTTATTATATATATTCATATATTTTAACTTCCTTTACTTTTATTTCTATGTTTGTCACTATGCGCTGATATTTTGTTTGGGTTTTTTTAACTTGTAGGGAAATAGATCCATACAATAGAGTTGAAGTTCCCTGGCTTCAAAACGATGGTCAGCTAGCATTTGAGGCCCATGTAGCTTGAGGCAGGACCGTAATGTCCAAATTGATCAAAATAAGGAGTAAAGGCATTAGGTTAGATCTGCAATGGAATGAAAAGGGAAATCCAGTTGGATTTAATACTAGCACATTCATTAATTACCTTGGGAATGTTATCAGAGAAAGAGTCCCCATTATAGTTTCAGATTGGAGATAGGGAAAGAAAAATTATTCTGATATCATCTTGGGTTCCGCTAAGGTTAAAAATTATTTACTTTATTATTTTGGTTGTTTTGTTTCATGAATTTACAATCTAACATGTGTGCTTTTTTCTTACAGTCTTGTTTCTTGTTCGATGAAGATAAAGGCAAATTTGTGTTATGAAAATAAGGAAAACTTTTGAGAGAATTTCATTCCATTCTTGTCAAATTCTACTTACATGACAACAATGATAATATCAATCATTCACCGCCGCAGTTGTATGATGGAATAATAACTCAAGGGCAATGGGATGAGTTTGTGAGCACACATACTACTATGGAATTTGAGGTAATATATTGTTAGCCTTTACGGAGTACAAGTAATGTATTAGTTATTAATATTTACGAATGTAAATCATTCGGATGTCAACAGGAAAGAAGTGAGAAAAATCTTACAAATGTGCCCAACATGCAATACCGGTATATGAAAGTACTAGTATCATATGCAATGTTGGAGCAACAATTAGTAAGAACTAATCATTATGTCATATGAATATAAGTTCTATGACTAATTTTAACTATAACTAACTTTGATTTGCAGATAGAAGACTCACATTCTGATGTCACACATATACCACGTCATGATTTGTGGCTGGCCAGCTACACAAATAAAAAGGGTGACATTCCAAGTAAACAAGCCAGAAAAGTAGCAGAATATTGTGTAAGTCATGGATTATACATATAATAAAGATTTACCTTTAATTAAATTATTCTTTTTTATACTAACTAATATTATTGCAATTGTTTTTGTGATAGCGTACAATGACACAAGAGCAGGCAGAGTTGGTGAATTACATTAGTCGTGACAATTTACTCAGCAAAGCTTTTGGAGTTCCTGAGTAAGATGGTCATGTTTGGGTTACTGGTTTTGCAGTAACCCAAACATCTTACTTTGGAACCCAAAAGCTACCCAACAAAATAACTTCTTGCAACTAAAGGAGGAGATTGGTAGCTGTAAACAGTAGATGAGTGCACATATGCATTTGCTGGAAGAGAAAAATGGGTTACTGAAGGCTCAACTTGATGCCTTACTATAGTCTAGGCCAACACCTAGTCCAGCGTGTGCAATACAAGTGTAAGGGATGTAAGGGATAGTTGCCCGTCCACTCCTAAAGTCCCTATTCCTTTAGTAAATAATTTCCTTTGTAGTTAACTTTTTCTTACATTTTACATTAGTATACCTAAATATATTAATTATATGTTTTATAGGGCAAATCGGAGTACAGGTTGTATGCTGATGAGTCTTTCAGGCACTCAGTTACTGTAGGCGTGGCCTACAACACCGACAACTATATACTTCATAATTCACCGTTGGCCCTAAACACACTCCAAGTAAGGGTTGATGTATTCACAAATGATGACGCCCTCCTACCAATCCCTTATCAGGATGAACAGACAATGGTCAAAGAATTTGTCGGTGGTTATGTTGCATGGCCAATAGGTCTGATTGAGCCATATCAAAAGGTAGTTAATTACAATTCTTTCTACTTTTTTGTGCACTTCCATCTACAACTACATGATTTAATGTGATGATTTTTATAGGTTTTTGGTCGGCATAAACGAAAAAGAATTGAAGGGCGTGGGAAAAGCTCAAACTGCTCAGCAACCCAACAGAAGTCCCAGCCCTTAACCAACAATAGAAGCAACAGACAAATGGGCTCATATCGCCAATAATTGGCATCATTGGCACTACATTTGAGCAACCAAGGAGGTTAGGAAATACCTTTCGATGGTGAAATCTATCACACAGAGATAAATGATCATGTCAATGGTAGTGTACTGAACGAAGTGATTACTCGTGCATGGGTTAGTGTGATGGCCATCAACATATCGATTAGGTACTTTATCATCATCTTCTATCACTCTTGTTATTATTCATCATTTAATTTTATTTTTGGTTTTAATGACATTGTTTGTTTTCTATAAAGGCACTTGTACTATGATCTATTAGTGGGAACATCAGTCGTGCACAGATTTGTATTTGTCAACCCACACCTCCTTGGCCAGCAAAGGGGGAGTGTTTAGAAGGACAATCTAATGATCTTAAGGACATCTTCATACAGAGAGTAACCCCCAATATATTCTTTATTTTGCCATACAATATGGGATAAGTTATTTGTGACAATATTTTAATAACATATGTTTTTTTTTATTCGTTCACTTTTACTATAACATTATTGTCGAAGTAAAGTTTTTAAAATATTTTAGGGGACATCGGATTTTGCTTGTTATCCATCTAGCATTCACTGGAAGCCCTCGTATTTACTATGTGGATCCTCTAGTGGCTAGTTATCCAAAGAATCGACCTAATATGATGTTTATAATCGATAAGTAAGTGTATGGGTGTGTGTAAATATTTGCGTTTCTGATTATTGAATAATCAAAATTAATTAATTACTACTTGTTTTGCAAGTGCATTGACCTCTTACCGAAGCAACATTGGATTGAACTATTCTACACATAAAGATACAGTCAAAGCCAATATCTGGAGGAAGATTACGGTGCTTATATATGAATTTACTCAAATTTGCCATTCAAAATTTTTTCTTCAAAAATTGACTTTACTATTTCTTTGTATTGTTACAGAGCCCATTCCAACCAAATGAAAATGATTGTGGTTATTACATTATAAAATTTATGAAAGATGCAGTTGTTCATCATCATCTAAATTATATCCCTGCTAAAGTAAGTTCAATTCTTTCACTTGCAATTCATAATGTGTATTAAATTTTATTGACAAGTGTCTAAATTAATTAATTTTTAATGATTTTAATTCGTTATGTGCATCAATTTTATATAGTATTGTGAAGATCAACATTATGACCAATTGACTAACCAACAAGTAGATGAAATCATTGAGGAATGGTGTGAATATATATGGTCAGGCAATTAGCTAATACTAGGTACATACGTTAGGTTGTTTCTTGCATATTCTTGTATGTGTTGTTTATTCTATAAATTAGTTGTACATTACAATTTGTTATTACGTTATAATTCCATACATGCAATTAATATTCATCTTATGAATTAGTTATGTGTTGTTTCATTTTTTTGTGCTTCATTTATTTCATTCTGTTCAACTTTTTTTCCCTTCTTGATTTAAATTGCTATGGATTTGATGAATTGCGTTCATGAAAAGAAAATAATTACATAAAATAATATTAAAAAAAACTCTCCACCTCCTACGGTGCTTCTCTAGAGAAGCTCCGTAGGAGAATATATTCTCCTATGATACTTCATCTTCACGCCCAGAGGAGGTATAGTGCCTCCTCGGCCCTTCAGCATGAAGCACCGGCTGAATGTGAGCTCCTCTGGCTCTTTTCAAGTGCTAGAAGAGGTTCAATTCAAATAAAAAAAATTTTCCAGCTATGACTCTTTCAAAAATTCATGAAGCACCATAGCTTGCCTTTACGACGTTGAAAGCTATGACGTTTGGTAAGCGTCATATTATTCATAAATATAAGCGCTATTTATTAGCTTTTTTGTAGTAGTGTTACTTTGCTTCTTGTTCCTTTTCTCTTTCCTTTTTCTTTCTTTTTGGCCGTTACTTTGATGTGTGAGGATGAGGAAATGTTTAATTGAATATTTTTCCTCCTTCTTGACACACTTGGTCGAATTTTGAAGAGAATTAGGAGAGATTGTTGATATGTCAAATTTGTGATGGCTCTTGAAAAAGTGGCTTGGTTAATTAACTAAGAGTGGTTTGTTAAGTGAGTTGACATTTTCTCTTTCCATTTTTTGGCTTGTCTTGGCCGTCCCTTTTTAATGCAAGAGGAGGGAAATTTGTTGACCAATTACCTCTTGAAGCTTTGATTTTTGGTCAACTTCCAAGTTGAAACATCATAGGAAACTTGTTAACTTTTCCTTCCTCACCTCTTTCCTTTTCTTTTTAGCTCGGTTAATGAGTCATACAATTGCTTTGATTTAATTCTCTCCCTCTCTCTCTCTTGGGCTTGACCGAATTGCTTCATTAAAAAGGCAGAAAGAATGTTGACCAATTGACCTTATCTGTATGTGCTCAAATTCAACCAAAGTCTTCTCGTAAAAGAGTTGACACTTTGACCAACTCTTGTGTTCCTCCTCTTTTGCCCCTTTGGCTGACTTTAACAATATGAGAGGAGGGAGGTGATTTTGTTTTTAGCCTTCATGATTACTCTTGCTTTCAAGAGTAAATCCTAGCCCTTCATTTTGATTTCTAATTTTAACCTCAAGATCAAATAGCAATTGTCTCTTTTGCCCTTGATCATGGCAATATTAATTGAATTGCCATTAGTTCTTTTATTTCTCTTTAATCTCTCTGTTAGATGACATTTCCTCTTCTTTTTAAGTCCAAGTTAGACTCTATATCATTTCTAGCTTTCGGTAAAGGAATTAGGTGCTTTCCTTTAGTCAATTGGAACTAAGTTCCTTGTAAAATTCCCAAAGTAATTTTAACATTATTTACACTTTCTATTTGGTACATTTAGCCCTTGAATACATTTTGGGATATTATATAGTGTGCCATTGTTTTTGGTAATGAGCGGGGCCCAAGGCCCATAATAAAAACCAAAGCCTACCCTAAACTATGCATTGCAATTTTCTATTTTAGTCTTGGGGAAATTAATCTTTCAATTCCTCAACTTTTAACTTACTTATGACTTAGTCCCTTAACTTGATTTGGTGCAACTCAGTCTCTGAACTTTTGACTGATCTATGAACCACTCCCTGATCTTTTCACCTTTTTATATTATTATTCTTGCCACATATAGCTCGTCCTATGTGGCAAAAATATGCTTCAACTAAGCTCCATGTGGTGGCTACCCTTGCTTCCCCATCCCCTTCACTGTGGATAGAACTTACACCTTCTTCCCAAGCTTCCACATCATGAAATCAACCTCCATCACCACGCGTTTAGGCTGGTTAATGTCAAAGCTTACCAATTCTGAGCACTGGGCAAGAGAGGGAAGAAAAGGACTCTGTAAAACTCACCCATTCTGATTGGGAAATTAGGATTCTAGAAAAGTATTGGACTTTAGGTCCAAGTCCACCCTTGATGGGCTGGACTATTTGATTAGAAAATAAGTAGCCTAATCAAATAAGAATAAAATCAGCATAAAATACAGATTGGGGAATAATTCAGTGATAATTATGGATTTGTTAATTAAGGAACAAATCACCATAATTAGGGAAATAATTGAGAATCAATTAATTGTTGTCTTGGAGGGCAAGAAGGTGTGCACATGTTTCCTAATTAGTGGCCTCCATAAACCACTATAAATAGGGTGTACCTCCTCAATTGCAATTCACCCCGCCATTGAGTTTTCTGGCAATTCTCTTCTCTCCTACCATCTTTCTGGTTCTGGTGATCTGCTGTGCAAATCACAATTAGGCGCTAGTAGTCTAATAATTGTGTGGGCACAAGTATGGAGCATTGGAGTTTTGACCCAGATTCGAACATGGATTCGCCCCGGTACGCCAGTTCTCCTTTAGTTATATTTTTCTTACATTGACATCAGAGACATTTGATCATTGAGGCTATGATTATTCTATGTGAATAAACATGTGTTGTAATTTTTTAATTATATCCCATCATAATTTTTTTATTTCTGCTATGCAATCATATATATGAGATTATATGATGATAAAATATATGTTGCTTCAATTTTTCCCATGAATGCGTACAACAATATATTTTTGAGGTGCCAATATGAAATTATTTTTGATGCACAAAATCACCTTGTTCTCATATTGGTATATGCATGAACCAAAAGAAAATGATACTCCCAGTTAGTTCGTTCTTTTGAAAGCCTCACGCATGTGTATATATATATATTTTTTTGTTTCATATGATTGTATACAATGCTTTTGTCTCTGCCTCCATTTGTTTTCATATGACCATACACTGCTTCCGTCTCTGTTCTTCTTGTCATTTTTTTATGCAGCATGATTTACTTCTTCATCTCTTCACTTCTTCAATCATATTAAAGGTGAGTCTTTTGGGACCTATGTGGAACAAAAAACAAGAGCCTTTAACCCTTAAAGGCTAGGAAAGCTTTTGAGATATAAAGGATACACATCCAAGCCGGATTATGCCGTGCCGTCAATGTCGAGAAAAAATGGGGTGTTCGAAACTGAGTGGTTTTGCCCCAAATAAAGCCATGGATGTGTAGATCTCGAAGAGACGATTCCAATAATGCTTAGAACGTGTCAAACGGAGTTCGTATGAGGGAGAAATAAAGGAAAGAAGTTAGCGGGTCGTTAGTCGTCGCTGCCATTTCACACACAATTTGATCAATGAAACAAAGGTTTTCAGATCAAATAAATTCCATGGATTTGTCGTTCGCTGAACTACGATTCTAACGACACCAAGAATGCGAAAAACAGAGCTAAAATAAGGGAGATATGGCCTCCCGAAGTTTGCGGGTAGCGATAACCCGCAGGAGCTCCAACCGGGTCGGGTTGACCCGGCTAGAGGTTGAAAACGATGACGTGGTAGTCAATGCCACGTGGGGCCAATGAGAGGTTGCCACGTCAACGTCAAGTGCCATGTCATCCATTCAGCAGCCGCGTCGACCGAGGCATATCAGTGCCATGTTATCAACACGTCAGCAGTGACATGTCAAGGTTGGCTAGTTATATTTTTCTTACAAAAAGGAACATAAGAAAATGATTAGTCTCAAGAGCAAATTTGTGAAACCCAAAAGAAGCTTACTGCAATTCTTTCTCCAATGAACCCACTTTGTTCCCCCTATCCACCATCTAAAAGCTCAATTATGACATCAGGGTCCATCCCATGCGGAAAGCTAGGAATAACCAGATGACGACACTCGTATCCATAACCACTCCCCTTATAGTAATTCGAATAATTAGTGTTGGCCAAACGTTGTCCATAACCACTACTGTAGGGATAATTTGAAGTGGTCGATGAACTTCTACACAGTCCGTTTCCTTCAAGAATTCTCAAATAGGGATCTTAACGGCGGAGGTTGATTTCACGATGTGGAAGCTTGGGAAGAAGGTAGAAGTCGGTGAGGAGATGGGGAAGCAAAGAGAAGCCACATGGAGCATAGTTTGAAGCATATATTTGCCACATATGATGAACAAATATGCGATAAGGATAATAACATAAAAAAGTGAAAAGATTAGAGACTGAGTCATCGGCGAGTTAAAAGGGGGAAAATCCTTTAAAAAGAACTTTAAAAATGTCAAAAGACATAAAGGTGTTTCAAATATTCATAATACTAAAGAGGTGTTAGGGTCTGATTCGTCCTTTTCAAAATTAAAAGGAAATGACAAAATTGTCCCTCGGAGTTTAATTTTCATTTTGACAGAATTAATTATAAAAACCTTATCTGAACTTGTGAAATCTTTACTAGAACTTGTGAAACATTTATCAGACCTTGTGAATTTTGATTTGCAACTTGTGAAATTGTTTAAAGAAGTTACAAAATTCTTTTGAAAACTTGTGAAAACCTTACTCAAATTTGTGAAACTTTTATTAGAACATGTGAAATTGTGCCTTTCTCTCTATTTTTAATTTTAAACTTAGAGGGACAATTCTATCATTTCTTTTTAATTTTAAAAAGAACAAATCAGGCCCTAACACTTCTTTGATGTTATGAATATTCGGAATACCATTTTATCTTTTGACATTTTTAAATTTATTTTTAAGATATTTTCTAGTTAAAAATTTCGGAATTGAGTCATATCGAGTTATAGTTGATGGATTGAGTTATAAGTGAGTTAAAAATTAAAGAACTAAAAGATTAATTTTCCCTTTAGTTTTTGTTGTTCCTTTCTTTTCTTTAAGTTGGGCTTATAGGCTCTCTGGCTCACTTCAGCCTTTGGATTGCTGAAATTAAGCAGTGTGCCATGGTCCAAACCATTACGTATCTTTTTACTTGTTTTAAATAAATTGCATTTTCCTAAAATAAAACGCAAGTTATATAGTATAAAAAAGGTAAAAATTAAAATAATATACTATGACTTATCATTCCTTATAAATATTAAATTAATTATTAATAATAAAAGACATCTACATTTGTTCCATTGCCTAAGACCTTTTTTTGTTTTGTTTTTTTCCTTTGAATTATTATTTGGCATTCCAGTGGAATTCGAATATTTTTCCCTTAAATTTGGTAACTTTTTATTTTATTTTTTTTCCACTCACAAAATTTGAACCCTCTTACTCTCTGGGACGCGGCCAGGGGTCTCTCCACTTTGCCTTGACTAAAATAAATTGACTTCGTTTTGCATATAAAACAAAATATAAGCCATTGTTGGTTAAAAAAAGTTTAATAATTTTATATCTTCTATTAACTTTCTTGAATGATATCATTCTGACTTCACACCCTATTCTTGTTCCCTGTCGAGTCCTTTTTTAGTTTTAAAATCTCTTTTTTCCAGTTTTCTTACCTCCCTCTTGTTACAAACATATTTGTAATATATGATGGAGCCATCTTTTCTGCTCAATTTTCTTTTTAACAACAAATTCTATCCTTCCACCGCAGCCAAGCCAATATTACCATGCCTCTTCTATATTACCAATTTCAATACCAATTGAGAGACTATATTTGTATCCATTACGTATAAAACTAAAGGTGAAGCTCAAAACAGAGACACCATGAAAAAGATGAGCATTACCCACACGTATGAACAGTTGGTGAACAAGACTAAATGAACTTTATTACTTGGTTGGGTAAAGTTGGGGGTAGCATCCAAGCACAATTTCTAAGGCAAAGTGCTTTCATATTCCAATATTTTTTTTTGCTTTTATGTTCCTTTTATGATTTTTCTATTTAATTATTTTAAAAACGGATATAATCACAGATCGGACTTAGAGAAATTGCACATAAAGGGAGAGGATACATGCAAACATACAAGAAGAAAAAGGTGAAGGAGCAGGAATGTTTAACCTCTTTAAAAATAAAATGCACCTTAGCATTCTATTGATGCATTGTTCACCTGACATGTGTTTATATTTTTGTAAATGTATCTTTTTATTAATTTGTTTGTCAACTTTGATTATAAATTAGTTCGACTATAGCTGAAATATTAAGAGTAATTATTTGTGAGACAGAGTGGATGCAAAAGTTGAGAATTTGGGTGGGGGATTAATGGCATGTAAAGTTAGTGATAGAAAAAGAGTGGGAATAAAATTAACACCTGAAGGGCTAAGTTGAACTGTTTCTACTGCTAATTTATGTCATGTGTAGGATATAAAGTGTGTTATGGTTGACATAAATATTACTATGAAGTCTGTAGATGTGTAACAAATATGTGTCCATAGCAACAAAGGAGATTGTCAAGTTTAGTACCTATTATGTGAAAAATCTATTTTAATTAGCTACGGAAGTTTTGCCGCTAAACTCGGTCCATCCACTCACTAATCTCCAATTTTTTTAAATGAGAATTAGGATTTTCTGTATTTTAAAAAATTCCTTACACAACACTACATGCCATTGGCGAAGCATTAATACTTTTATTTGTGGCTAACGTACCTTATTATAAATAATTGTTTATGAAATTTCAGTCTTTTGGAATGAAAGTCTTCTTTCTCAACTTCTCAATTTATATAGTTGGAAGAAGTTACTAGTTATAATAAGATAAAAAGCAATAGGGGTTATACTAAGTTAAAAAAATTTGTTCATCGTTGGAGAATCTAACAGATAATTTGGATATTTTTATATAATATTTCCGTCAATAATTGAAGAGAATTAATCGAGTATAAATAAAGTATTTCAATTAATTATTTTGTCCAAATAATAAAAGGACAATGAATTAGATCAGATATTTTTGCCAAAAGAAAATCAAATGTAATATTGCGTAATTGGAAAAAAATGATTTCCATAAATCTCAGATTCGACGAGAATAAAACGAATTTGTATTAGAATTTGTGTATATAAATCAGTGTAAATTGTTGATAGGAATGATGAAGTGCTGCTCAACAAGGGCATGGTCATAATTACACACGAAGGGGAAATCAGCACGAGGAATGATGAAGTGTTTTGGTATAGTATCCATATTAGAAAACACAAATTTGCAATAAAAAAAATGCATATTGGATTTTCTGAAGTTCAAGTGTGATAAATGTCAAACCCCTTTACATTTTGATATTTGCAAAGTAATAAACACATAGTTCAAAAGCCATATAGAAATAGCATAAACATATTAATATAAAGTGCTTGTTTACATTACAGGAAATCCCACATTGTTTGAAAAATATATACAGATCCCACAATATACAAAATAAAACTAATGATAACCAACTACAACTCTGTTCTGGACCGGAACTCTCAATCGCCAACATTTACATTTTTGCCCCTAGAGCTGCTACCTTCTACTGGAATATTTTAAATTTTGAGAAACTGGTGAGATTCAAACGAATTTCAGCAGCAACATACAATCAATCATATAAAATGCGAAAAATAAATATGTTATGCACCACAAAATGTAAATGAAAATTCAATTGTATCCAGTGTGTGCACACAATTCAGGGCCAAACCCCTACTTGTTTGTGTACCTCAGTTGGGTCCCAGACCACAACTAAGTATTATGCCCCAAGCACTATTCATATGATTGTGCCCAAGACACTATTCATATGATTGTGCCCCAGGCATCGTGTTTACCCACAGAATATGGAATACACAAAGCATACAAATAATAACATAGTTTATGAAAGATAGAGTTACTACCTTAAATTCCTTTTCTGCTCGCTAACAGTTCCTTAACCCTAATCCGACTTTGGCAAACTGTCCGGTCCTAAAATTCCAAGTTTACAAGAAATGAGTTATTACTCATTTATGTAATATCCTATACTCATTTTGTTAGTTATCATAGCTTAAAACTGCAAAATGACAATAATACCTCTGGGGACCTAGTCCAAGTCCCTTTATACCTGCTCCAACTATACTTTTCCAAATATTACGACCTGAGATATTTCTACACAATTTTGCATATAATATCTATTTTTGACCTTAGATTTGTCAAATTCACTATCAAAAGGTGAAAATGCCTTTAGCAGCCGCTAACTTAGAGTTTTAGGGGTAAAATTGTCATTTCAAACCCTAATGCTTTCACACTTCATAATTCACATGTACCCTACACAATTTTCCATTCTATACACAATAGAATCATCAAAAATACAAAATTCCAATTCTATCCCCTTGAACAGTTGTTGGCTGAAACCCTAAGAAAAAATGGGAAAAATGAGATTTCATGATTCCATTAAATCAAACTCCTTCCTTTCACTCCTAATCACTTGTTTAACCTTTTAAACACTTATTGACCATGGTTAATAGAAAATTTGGCAGCATATCCTCTTAGGGTTTTATCATCCCAAATTACAAAACCAAACAAAACAAGCCAACCAATCAACCAAATAACCAACAACAAGCTTGAATCAACAAGAGGATCAAGGTTTCATGGTTACTTTTTTATCTCTTCTTTCTCTTTCTAGAATTGTCCCTCTTCCTCTTGATTTTGTGCTTGCTACACATGTATTTCAAGATCGCATAAAGATTAGGGAGGGTTTGCCATGAACTTGCAAGCAAGAACACATGACTTTCATAACCACTTATCTTGATTTTGTCTTCTTGAACTTGCTCCTTCTCTCTTTCTCTTTGTCTTCTTGAACGCTCTTTCTCTCTCTATTTGTTTGAGTTGGCTGAAAATGCTATAGCCTTTAGGAGGTTCAATGAGCTCCAAAAATATCATCTCCACCTCCTTATAATATTTTATTGTATTAATCACATTCCATTTTAATTAAGTAATCCTTTTTTCAAACTTGGTCTCCCTCCTTTCTCCCTCTACTTGGACAAAAATGAGGGCCTTGGAAGAAGATAAACGAGCTTCTGAAATATCTCATCCACCTCCTTACTTAATTATTTTCTGGCTAATTATCATGTGTTTTTTGTTGACTTTCTTGCTTCATCTTTTTACTTGGCTCAAGAAGCTAATAGATGGCATGTTTAATGTTCAAATAATTATTTTCCCCTTTTATTCCCCTCTTGGCCGAAAATCACAATTAATTGACCCCTATATTTGTGTTTTTCCATTCATTATTTTGGGCTTCAAGAATAGGCTTTTTGGAAGACAAAAACTATACTTTATATGATCTTATATTGGCCCAATTTCCGTGTGGTTTTACTAAGGGTATTTTTGTCATTCCAAGTGCATCAAAATTCACCATTTTATTCTATTTTATTACAATAAGTATACATGAGATTTTTGGTGAATGAATTTTAGGATATTACAACAAATCCCAATTTTATCATATATTTTCATAGCTTATTTAGAGATTTTATTGTGATTATCATGCTTCAAATGCATTTGTTATGATTAATTGTGGTTAAGAGTGAACGTGGAATTAGTAGTTAAAAAGGGCATAACTGTACATTTAATGATTTCTGCTAAATATTGGATTTGTTGAATAAATGATATTACATTAGTATGATTTGTTTCCATAGAGAATTTGGGAGAAATTGGAGTAACCTGAAAATAGGAAAACGGATTAAACTAAAAAGTAGAGAACATTCACAGGATCTGGGTAGGGGTGGAAAAAAGCCAGGCCTATTTTGTAACAAGTAAACCTGAGCCAACTTATAGCTTATGATAGACCTTTTTTCAGGCCTGACCTGTACAAAAGCCTAACCTGACCTGAAATATGTTAACAAGCCTAAATTTTTTTATTTTTTAATATTTAATTTTTTATTATATTTTATTATTTTTTCCATTTTTCAATATTTTTTCCTATATATTTTCTTTTTATCTTTTATCAAACAAGTCAGAATATAAGTCAGAAATTGTGTCCATCTTTGTGTGATTAATTTGTTTATTTGTGATCCGGTAGATTAGCTTGGAAGTCTAACATCCATTAGGTTCATTAGAGACTTAACCCATTTTAGATTACCATTTTACTATATTTAGCTTAGTTTTCTTTGATTAACCCTCACGACATGTTAAATCAAGTGGCGCCATTGCCGGAGAGCCTTACTTGTTAAGGTTCCCTAACAATCCATTGGGCCTGGAAAACACATGAAAAACAGAGAAATAAAAACTCAAATAAAATTACTGTATAGGAATTTTCTGGTTGGTAGTGACTTTAGTGAGCCTGTTTGGTTGATGAGACTGATTCTGGAATTTGGTGATGTGCTAGCCTAATGGGATAAAGGCTTTATTGTTATTGTTATTGATTCTTCTAAATTTGGCTTTGTGCATGCTTATTACTGGTCAACTCTGTCACCGTGTAGAAATTGTTTTTTCACTTTGACTCTGTGATTTACCTAATGACCTACTGAGGAAGCTACTTGCATCTGCTAGAAGTAAGAGCACTTGCGGAGATGCATTTTTGAATTTTGTTAGATGTGTAGATAGAAGTTTTTATAACTTTTTGCAGTATGAATCCCGTTTGATATATGGTATTACGGTGTTCAACTTGCTGTATTATTAATGTAAACACTCTATTCTGCTATCTGAATTAAATTGTGCAGTTGAGATATTACTTCATGCATTGTGGTTAGGTAGCAATTGATTCCGTTATGTGTGTGGATTTTGATATGTGTTTAGGCATATCATTGCATTCATGTTAATTGGTGTTAACATTGGATGTAATATTGCTGAGGCATAATTATGGAGGTTTCTTACAACTTGTGACATCACCAATATTGTCTGAATTAATATTTGGGAGCAAGCACATTTTGGAAATTAAAATACTCCGAATCATTACTTGCTGCATGCTTGGATTCCTAAAATCATTTTGAAAGATAAGTCAGCTATTAGCATTTTGGTAAATTTGTGTGCGAATTTGAATTTGCTAGAAGTTGACTTTGTTCCTTGGCGATTTTAAGAATCTGGACATAAGTTGTTGAATGTGACAGTGGCAATCTGATAATTGACTGCTATTTGGTGCTTTGGAGCTTGAATTGTGATAACTAAGTTGTCGAGATTTTGGACAAAATAGTTCTATTCTTTGCATCAATTGTGATAATAAGTTGGAATTAGAGAATTGTTACTGAATTGTGAAGCTTTGTTGCTGTCAAAAATATTGCTATTGCTGCAGTCTATTATGCTAAAAAGTTGTCCACTGTGTTGAGAACTGTGTTGCTATGATTGATGTCAAAAACTGGAATTCTGTGGGAATTTGAACTTTGAATTGGTGCTGCTAAATTTTAGAATGTCATAAGTAGCTTCTGCTGCCTCATTTTAGCTATCTCTTGTGTGCGTGTGCTCTGTGTTACTCGTGTAAATGATTTATTATAAAGTGTAAGTGTACAGTATTGTACGTACACAAGTAATACAGAAGTGAGTGGAATATTGTTCCCACAAGAATTGATTACTAAGTACTAAAATTAGTAATTTTAATTCTATTAGGTCGATCGATTAATTGGTGATTGAGATTACAAAATTAAAAATGATTAACTCTTGATTGCTCAACTTTCTCTCCCTAGGATACCTCTTCAAATGGTCAAAGATGAGCTCTTAAATTATCACAAATTTCCTCCATCACGTGTGTTATTTTGAGTTGAAAACTTTGACCTATGTCATCATCACTTTCTTTTATGTTGACCTCATATGCAAATATTGTCCCAAATTCACATATAAATCCCAATAAATTATTTTTCCCTTCCTTTTTCTCTTTTTGGACAAAAATGAGTGAATAATCTGGAGAAAGTATTTTCCTTTTATTTAATATGAAAAATTATCATTTGGCCCTTACATTTGTGATTAAGTATAAGTTGGCAGAATTTTCATTAAACTTTGAAAATTCATATATTTATTTATAGATATCCAATTGATGTAGTTTCAAAGGCTATTTGACCCTTATTAAGTCTAGTTTTAAGGGAAAAATGTCCCTTAGCAAACTAGTCATACATCATTCCCAAAATTATCATTTTTGGACAATGCCATAGAAACTTGCCAGTTTCACTGGGCTAAATTCAAAAATATATAACTCTTAATGAACAGGACCAAATAAATCATATGACCTATCAAATTAAAAATTGAAATGTCTACTTTCATTCTGGAAAATTTCAAATTTATTGAACATCATTTGGTCATCCAAAACCACATGACAATCTTGTTGCTTTGCAGGAAATTACACTGGCAGCACTGTTTACTTTCTAATTCTCAGTGTTTAATTCCTATGATCCAGACTTTAATTTATAGCCAGAGCCTATTCAAAGTGTGTCAATATTTACCATTTTATTCCATTAAATACCTCAAAGGTATAAGGAATTTTGGTGACCGAAATTTGGGATATTACAACTACTTCTCCCCCAACCTAAATCATGGTGACCGAAACCATACCTTTGTTCTTACAGCGCTGATCACATATTCGCCTTGCACATTTATGACACACCTTCATTCTTTGAGCTCTTCTCTTTTTCGAGCAAGAACTTCTTCACATTCTTGGCATAGGTGTAATAATTGACTCATGAATCTCACATGCTAAACAAACCTTAGCTTTATTGATCCAGCGTACATCCTTATGAAGGTCCAAATGCTTGAATATCTTCATTCTTTCAAGTTGATAGGTATAGATCTTCCTGAGAACATCTTTGGGAAGAGTAGGGAACCTATTTTTAAGCTTTATAAGTGTTTCCTCCATATTAACTTGAAATGAAAATGATGACAACTAAAATTTCTAACGTAGTGCAGTGTGTTTCTGTGAGTAGGAAAGAAAAATGAGTAAGAAAAAGAAGTTTTGGGTTTCCTCCCAGATAGCCACCCTTTTTTAACATTTTTAGCTAGACAAAAACCAAGCTAATTGACCCCATTTTTTATTATTTTATTTATTTATTTTGTTAGTACAAATCATACAAAATCAATGGTAACTTCACCTCCACACTTAAATGACACATTGTCCTTAATGTAAACAAGCAATACTTGGTAATGGAATTGAAGAAATCACCATATCCTCAGTGTAGGGATAGCAAAAGCTTCTAAGATCTCAAATTTTTTACCAATTGAGCACAACTCACAAGTGCCACCATTCAAATCAATAGTTATTAACAAATATCTATCACATGCAAAATTAGACTATAACTAACACTCATATTCAGAACATATTATCAACTTCAAATAAAACAAGGAAAAGTAGAAGGAAACTCCCCTCTAATATTTGTCTTGTACTATTGAATGTTCTTGATTGTAACTACCAAAGTGAAATACGTCATCAGGGGCTACCAGAAGTCCTATAAAATCAAAACAAAACATCAAACCAAACCTTGGGTTGCCTCCCAAGTAGCACTAAATTTATCATCTTCAACTAGACTTCCCAAAACAAACCACTAATCAAAAGTATCAAACACCATGATTACCTTATCTTCATTTCTTTGCAAGCAACAAGCATTCAGACACAAAAAAATTATCATTCAAGGTAACTAATTGCACTTCTTCAATCATAGACAATTTTAGAGTACAAGTATTTACTAAATTCAAATAAAGCACAACATGCATATATTTGTAAACAGATTTAGGATCTTTCAAAAATTTAGAGCATCCCACAAAATCTACTTGACTCTTATCAGTAAGAGTCAACACTTCAATAGGAGATACATGAACAACAACTTTTGAAACATCCACATTAATTTCAACGTCAAAATAAAGAATTAGGTTCCACAACCGGAACCTCCTCTAGACTACACCCACTATTCTCTCCAAAAGTGATTTCAAGTTCCTTATCACATTCTACAAGAGCTAAAGTTTCATTTAATTCCGCATTCTCAACTTCCTCAGAATAATAATCATCAACACAAGAAATGGTCATCATGCTTAAGAATTATCTTGCCTCATAGTCTCAAGCGAAGAAACAATTTGACTAACATATATTCCGATATTTTGGACATTTGAATCAACTTTAGTTACAAGTTCCTTTTGCTTTCTACTAAATCTTTCTGATGATTCCACACACTCCTTACATAATCTTTCTAAATTAGATTTTTCCTTATACTTAAGGGTGTGTTCTTCAATACGTGGATAAGAGTAGAAAGGAGGATAATACTTGAAATATGGATCCAAAGACTCTTGTTGCTCTAAAATTCTACCAGGATAAAAGCCATGATCATCAAAACAAGTTTGGTTCATTGTGAAACCTTCTCTCACATAATAAGTGGTAGTGCTATTTAGATAATCACTACTACAAAAAACACTTTTAACATCCTTATTTTAGGCCTTTTAATGTCTAAAAACAGGGGGGACGTCTATCTGAGTGACGTAGAAAAAAACTGTCAATAACATCCCTAAAATAGGGGACGTCTTTAGGCCAGACTTTAGACATCCTCAGTTTGCACTGGAGACATCTAAAGTTTTTTTATGGCCTTTTATATACATCACTGTCCAGCAAATTTAAACTGCAAAAATTGGATAGAAGAAATATTGTATAAATCAGAATGGAAATAACAGCAGTTCAGCACTATCTAATAAAAATGTTATCCAATAATCTAATAGTATGTACAACAACACAACTCTATTTCGCACTAATTTAAACAAAACTAAACTAATTAAGGCAATTCATATTCAAGACAATGTATCATTGTGATTTTTTTTACCAAGCAACCCATGCCAAGGTCAAAGCTTCCAACTAAACAATTGTCAAGCCTCCACAATTTTTAGATAAGTATTATTCATCCCATCATAAGAAATGAGCTCTCTTAGAATGCATGTACCACCCTAGAAAAAAAATTGCGATCTTCATACCTATTTTATGGCATAATTGATGTTGTATTATATTGTATCTCATCAACATTCCAAACCATACACGTATTTGAGGCAAAACTCTAACATATTTTTGTAATTTAGTTGACTTTTGAATAATATTAAACTAGACTAACCTAAGCCAAACCAAATTCATTCCTAAGTATCATTGACATTTTTTTAACTCATGTCTATATATATATACATCACCGTGTTGAAGTTTGCTAACGAAAAAAAACAAGTATGCAATAATGACAGTCCATTTCCATATCAAGCAAATTAGAAGCAGATTAAAAGAATGCATATACAAGTTACTCTATTTTTCCAGTTTTATAATCTGATTTAAATTAATAGTTACAAGTATTTGTTCAATCATTTATGTCCAAAGTTGTGGGAGTGAGAGACAAACCTGTGGATGACGGAAATGGAGATGACTCATAGTGCCACAAGCTGCGAAGATGACAGTTGTTAGAGGGAGACACAAACGACGGTGCTCTTGTCTAAGAAGAGAGAGGGAAAAATAGAAATATGATTATGAGAAAGAGGAAGGAAGACGGGGAAGGAAGCACGGGAAAGGGAGTTGCAGCAATGAACTGAGAAAGAGGAAGGAAGACAGGAAAGGAAGCAAGGGAAAGGGGAAAGAGAAAGACAGCTCGGAATGAAGCTCATGAGGGAAGACAGAATGAAGCTTGGGGAAGGAAAGTAAAGCTGCTAGCCTACTACTGATAGGATGGACGTGTGACAGGCTTTTCCGTGTCCCCAGTCAAAATAGGGATGACTAAAGCTCACTTTCACTACTACAAACTTTACATTTAACGACCCTAAAGGACGTCCCTTTTTAAATTAGGGACGCCCAAAGTTCAATATTTAGCGGGAAACATTGGCGCTGGTTGAATTTTAAAAAAAAAAAAAATTTGAACCACTTTAGACGTCCCCAGTCTAACTGGGGACGTCTAAAGTGTGGTTTAGACGTCCCCAGTCAGATTGGGGACGTCTAAACCTCACTTTAGACGTCCCCAGTCTGACTGGGGACGTCTAAAGTGGTTCAAATTTTTTTTTTTAAAAATTCAAATTTTTTTTAATACTTTAGAAGTCCCCAGTCGGACTGGGGACTTCTAAAATGCCACTTTAGAAGTCCCCAGTCCGACTGGGGACTTCTAAAGTATTAAAAAAAAAATTTGAATTTTTTTTTAAAAAAAATTGAACCACTTTAGACGTCCCCAGTCTGACTGGGGACGTCTAAAGTGGTTCAAATTTTTGTTTTAAAAAAATTCAAAATTTTTTTTAATACTTTAGAAGTCCCCAGTCGGACTGGGGACTTCTAAAGTGCCACTTTAGAAGTCCCCAGTCTGACTGGGGACGTCTAAAGTGCCACTTTAGAAGTCCCCAGTTGGACAGGGGATGTCTAAACTGTTAGATCTCATGTTTTGATGATAACAAAAGAATGGTTTGAAAAGGAAATGTTTAAATATCAAGCTTGAACTAAGTAATGACAGGAATAAGCTTTACTTGAGGAAAGCATGGAAGTAGTGAAGATTGGCCAAGAGAAAATGCTAAGGAACTTAAGTTGAAGTGCATTTTCTAAGGCATTACTCGAGGCGCTACTCGAGTAATGACCCAAAACTTGAAGTAAATAGGCAAAACTTCCAGTTACCTGCCACCATTACTCGAGGCGCTACTCGAGTAACCAGGTAAAACTTCAAGGTTGCTCTCGGCCTGCCAATATTACTCGAGGCGCTACTCGAGTAACCATGTGAAAACTTCCAGTGGCCTTCAAGTTAGCAGAATGTTACTCGAGGAGCTACTCGAGTAACCATATGTACCTCTCGGCAGTTTGTACCACTGCTAATGTTACTCGAGGAGCTACTCGAGTAACCAGGTCAGAAACTTCCAGTCAGCCTTCAAGTTTTCCATGATACTCGAGGAGCTACTCGAGTAACCGTGTATTTGAAAATGTGTAACTCTCGGCACTTTGTACCACTGCCAATGTTACTCGAGGAGGTACTCGAGTAACAGCCTGAGGTAAGTTAAAACTTGAGGTTGGTATCCGAGTAACTTGAATTGTTTATTCAGTCTTCCTCGAGTGCTGACTCGAGTATTCAAGTTTCTAATGTTTTATCTTAAGTGGATTCCTCGAGTATGTACCCCAGTAAGCACAAATATTTTCAAAGGAAACTTCAAGTCACGACCAGGGTAAGTTATGTTCAAATGTCTCAGTTACTCGAGGTGCTACCCGAGTAACTTATGCAAGATTGAGTGCATTACTCGAGGAGCTACTCGAGTAATGAGGTAAGTGCTCTCGGCATTTTGATCCTGCCAACATTATTGGAGTAAAGCATCGAGTAATCAAAATTTTTTCAAAGGATTACTCGAGGTGTTACCCGAGTAACTCATAAAGTTGTGAGTGCATTACTCGAGTAGCTACCCGAGTAAATAACTATTCCAAAGGTTTGAAATTTAGTTTACTCCATGCACTACCCGAGTAATCTTATACTTGTTCATTAACTTGCAGTTGATAAATGATTTCCCGTTGTTACTCGAGGAGCTACTCGAGTAAACTTCAAGGGTTACTCGAGGAGCTACTCGAGTAAGCATACCCAGAAATTTAGAAATCATTCAAACGTTCATTGATTTGTTTCCTATATGATTAACCTTTCATTGTATTAGTATTCTTAGTCTATTTACAGATAAACAATGAAGGAATCACTTCAAGAGATGAAAGTCAAATCAAATGTTCAAATGCCAACCACCGCCAACGGATATTTTTCAAAAACTTGAAAAGTCAACAGTGGCTGCGCACTCACCAACGGACGAAAGGAAAATGTTCCAACGGTCATCACCATCATATCTATATATATGGGAACCTTCAAACAGAGAAGAACAACCAAGCATCCACACAAACGATTCATTAAGTTCATTGCTCTGTTTTCACGTTGAAATTGTATTCATATGCTTCAGTGATTATCATTTACTCTTTGTGAGAGATATTTCATTCAAACTCAATATTTGTTGTTGAGATAACTTAAGGTTGTGGAACCTTGAGTTGGGATTGGATTACAACCTGTAAGGGGGAGCGAGTGTCCAGGTGTGAAGGAACTTGCTTGTACTGTGGTGCCAAGAACCCACTGAATCTTGGAAGTTATAGTGAAATTCTCAGAGAAGCTCTGAGGACTGGACGTAGGTCAAAGTGGTTGTGACCGAACCAGTATAACTCCCGGTGTACACTTCGGTGATATTTCTCCTTACTCATTACTGTTTTAATTCTTTTGTCAAAGTTTTATATTTTCTAAAGAAATTTCAGTATCACCCAATTCACCCCCCCTCTTGGGTGAAACGCTTGATCTTACATTTGGTATCAGAGCCTAGGTCTTCTTGTTAAGGTATAACAACCTAAGAAGGATCCAATGGCAAGCATGGGTGAAGGAATTCTTCCCGACGGAGCATCCATCACTAGACCTCCTGGTTTCAATGGAGAACACTTTTCTTTCTGGAAAGCTAAATTCAGAGTGTTCGTGATGGCTACTGAATATGGGCTATGGGATGTAATCGAGAGCGGAAACTATCAACCTACAAAGACTGTAGATTCTCAGAAAATTCCAAAGACGCCAGCGGAATATGATGAGAATGACAAGAAACTTATCACTCTCAATAGCAAGGCAATTCTGATGTTACAAAGCTCCTTGAGTCAAAATGAATACTTCAGAATCTGCACACTCCCAACAGCAAAGGAAATGTGGGAAGCTCTGGAAATAGCTCATGAAGGAACTTCGGGAATAAAGGAGAATCGAATCAACACCTTGATCACAGAATTCGATCTACTTCGAATGAAATCAGGTGAGTCAATTTCTGAATTCGAACTTAGGTATACTCATCTTGTTAATCAACTTGCAGCACTTGGAAAAGTATATGATCAAAATATCCAAGTACGAAAGATTTTGAATATTCTCTCTAAAGAGTGGGAGGCCAAAGTCACTGCGATAGAAGAGGCAAAAGGAGAATCAATGAGATCAGTTGCTTCTCTATTTGGAAGCCTTTCTGAATATGAAAGCAAGTTAAAGTTCAAACGGGAACTAGACGACATCAGTGACAAAAGAAAGAAAGGTCTAGCTCTAAAAGCAAAAGAAGAAAATCAAGATGAAGTTGAGGAGTTTGATGATGATGAAATGGGCTTAATCATAAAACGATTCAGAAAGTTCTACAAGAAAGGTCAAGGCTACAAACACTTTCAAAAAGGAGGAACTAGCAACAAAGACCATATCATTTGTTATGAATGTGGTAAACCAGGACATATCAAATCAGAATGTCCAGAGCTCAATCAAAAGAGCAAAGAAAAGAGAAAAGGCAAATTCTTTAACAAAAAGAAGGCCTTTGTATCTGCTATATGGGGAGATAGTTCCTCAGACGAAGAAAGTGATGAGGAAGAAGTAGCCAACATATGTCTTGTTGCTCAAGAAGAGACAGAAGAAGAGGTAAATGATTCTGACCCTACCTATGATGAATTATTATCTGAATATAATGCTTTACATTCTGAATTCATCAAAGTAGTTAAAGAACTAATTGTTTTCAAAAAGAAAAACAAAGCTCTTGAAATTGAACTTAAAGAAAGTTCAGAAAAGAATTGTGAAAATTGTTCTTCTTTGAAAGAGAAAAACAATGATCTCACAAAAACTCTTGAAAAGTTTACCAAAGGAAGTGAGATGCTAAGTGTGATTTTAAAAGAACAACGATTTGTAAATGACCGATCTGGTATTGGATATGATCCAAAATCAGATAAAAGGAAAGGTAGAAAGAAAGCAGGAGGTAAGTCATATTTGAATTATTTCCAGCATTCTGTACATATATCAAATCCTTTTGCATTTTGTAATTACTGTAATAGAAAAGGTCATTATACCTCCTCATGCATTCATAAAAAGAAAGGAAACATAGGAACCTACAAATGGGTACCTAAAGGCACATATATTCAGAAAATCATTTATACTAACCCGAAAGGACCCAAAAAGAAGTGGGTACCTAAAACTTAGTCATTTGATTGCAGGTATGTCTTAAAGCATCCAAAAATAACAAATGGTTCATAGACAGTGGATGCTCTAGACATATGACCGGAGATTTCGAAAGTTTTACCACATTACAACCTAAGGAAGGTGGAAAGGTAAAATTTGGAGGGAATCAATCCGGAAAAATAGCAGGAATTGGTGAAATCAAAAATGACAAAGGCATACAAATCAAAGATGTATATTACGTTGAAGGCTTGTGTCATAATTTGCTGAGCGTAAGTCAAAGTGCAGATAAAGACAACTGGATAATATTTGATTCAGAGGAATGTCTAATTATCAACAAGAATGATTTACAGCTTGATAAGAAAAATATCAAGGCTAAGCTCAGAGCAAAAAGGGAAGGTAACTGCTATACTCTAGATATTAGTAGAAATGAATCTGAAAATTGTTTTCTGAGTAATACCGATGAAAGTTGGTTATGGCATAAGAGATTGGCTCATGTCAATATGCATCAACTAGGTAAACTACTCAAAAAGGATTTAGTTCTTGGATTACCCAAAGTAAATTTCAAAAACGATTTGATTTGTGACGCATGTCAAAAGGGTAAACAAACTAAATCATCTTTCAAATTGAAAAATGAGATTTCAACAAATAGACCATTACAATTATTGCATATGGATTTAGTTGGTCCAGCAAGAGTAAAGAGTCTTGGTGGCAACTTGTATTCATTGGTCATTGTTGATGATTTTTCTAGATTTACATGGGTTATTTTTCTATCATCAAAAGATGAAACCTTTGAAGAATTTATTGTTTTTGCCAAGAAAGTGCAAAATGAGAAAGGTATGTCTATTGCAGGTATTAGGACTGATCATGGTGGAGAATTTGAGAATCAAGCTTTTGAAGAATATTGTGATACTAATGGCATTGATCACAACTTCTCTGCTCCAAGGACGCCCCAACAAAATGGAGTTGTGGAACGCAAGAATAGAGTACTTACTGAAATGGCTAGAACAATGTTAAATGAAAAGAACATGTCTCAAGTTTTCTGGGCTGATGCTATGAGTACAGCATGCTATATTTCAAATAGAGCCTACATCAGAACGAAACTTGGAAAGACACCATATGAGCTATACAAAGGAAGGAAGCCAAACATTGGTCATCTACACATCTTCGGTTGTAAGTGTTTCATTCATAATAATGGTAAAGATAACTTAGGAAAATTTGATTCTAAAACTGATGAAGGAATTTTCCTAGGATATTCTAACCGAAGTAAAGCATATAGAATTTTCAATAAAAGAACTTGTGTTGTTGAAGAATCAATTCATGTTGTATTTGATGAATTTGAAACCTCTGACAAAACCATTGATGAAGAACAGGAAGTTGTTTTAAATCAAGAAAATGGTCAATCTATCTCTAAGTCTCTTATTCCAGAGGTTGATGAAACTAAGGATGAAGAGCAATCCCTAGGTCAACCTAAAGCTTGGAAATACAATAGAAGTCATCCCTTAGATCAAGTCATAGGAGATGTGAATGAAGGGATCAAAACCAGAAATAGAGTTTTCAATGAAGTAAGTTTTTCTGCATTTATTTCTGAGATTGAACCTTCTAACATTGTTGAAGCCCTATCAGACAATGATTGGGTCATAGCAATGCAAGAAGAATTGAATCAATTTGAAAGGAATCAAGTCTGGGATTTGGTGCCCCGACCCAAAGATCATACGATCATTGGTACTAAATGGGTATTCAAAAACAAACTTGATGAATCTGCAATTATTGTCAGAAACAAGGCAAGATTGGTGGCCAAAGGCTATAATCAGGAAGAAGGAATTGATTATGAGGAAACGTATGCTCCAGTGGCTAGATTGGAAGCTATACGTGTACTCTTAGCCTTTGCATGCATAAAAGGATTCAAACTCTATCAAATGGATGTTAAGAGTGCCTTTCTAAATGGTTACATCATGGAAGAAGTGTATGTAGAACAACCCCCTGGTTTTGAAGATGTCACTAAACCGGACCATGTTTTCAAACTTAAAAAGGCTTTGTATGGTTTAAAACAAGCTCCTAGAGCCTGGTATGAAAGGCTTAGTAAGTTTCTCATCGATCAAGGTTTTGTACGGGGAAAAGTTGATACAACATTATTTATAAATCGAAAACGTGATGATATTTTAATTGTACAAATATATGTTGATGATATTGTTTTCGGTGCTACTAATGAATCTCTGTGTAAGGAATTTTCTGAGATTATGCAGGGAGAGTTTGAGATGTCAATGATGGGAGAATTGAATTTCTTTCTTGGTTTGCAAATCAAACAAAGAAAGAATGGGATCTTCATATCTCAAACAAAGTATTTAAAAGAGCTATTGAAGAAGTATGGAATGGATGAAGCAAATGGCTCAGATACGCCTATGAGCTCAACAACGTTGCTTGATGCTGATGTCAAAGGGAAAGACTACAATATCACAAAATATAGAGGAATGATTGGATCATTACTCTATCTCACAGCAAGTAGACCAGACATCCAATTTAGTGTTGGCATATGTGCAAGATATCAATCGGCACCAAAGGAATCACATGCTGAAACTGTCAAACGAATCTTTAGATACCTTGCTGACACACCAGAATTGGGTCTGTGGTATCCCAAAGGAAGAAGTGAGTATCTAATTGCATATTCGGACTCTGATCATGGAGGATATAAGACAGACAGAAAGAGCACCAGTGGACAAGGACAATTCCTTGGAGGATCTCTTGTCTCGTGGTTCAGCAAGAAACAAAATACAGTGTCTCTTTCGTCAACGGAAGCCGAATATGTTGCAGTCTCAAGTTGTTGTGCACAAGTGATATGGTTAAAACAACAACTACAAGATCTTGGTATTTATCTCAAAGAGATACCAATCTATTGTGACAACACTAGTACGATAAGCTTGGCAAAGAATCCAGTTCAACACTCTAGAACCAAGCATATCGATGTCAGACATCACTTCATCAGAGATCATGTCCAAAAGAAAGATGTGAAAGTGATATTCATTCCTACTCATCTTCAATTAGCCGATATCTTCACAAAACCCCTTGCAAAAGATCAATTTCTATACATTAGAAGAGAATTGGGAATGGTAAATCCCAATGAGTTATAAGTAATTTCAGCATTTCATAATATTAGATGAAGTCATTTAATAATGTTTTGATAATTACTAACTTAAGCATCGGAGTATATAGAAATTTGTTTTGCAGGAAGAAAGAAACTCTGTTTTGAGAAACAAAAACAGAGGTGATCAGAGGACACCATTACTGGAGTACCAACTTGAAGTAATGGGTGACAGAAAAGATTTACCCGAGGAGTAACTTGAGGTAAAGTGGCAGTTTACTCGAGTATGTACTCGAGTAATGGCCCCCAAAACTGGAAGTAATGGATCAAGTAACTTGATATTTAAATCTAACGGTTCAGTTTTGAGGAAATGAAAGGTCAGAAGTTCAAAAGACAGGTTACCCGAGGCAAGCCTCGAGTAAACTTGAAGATTACTCGAGGAAGGCCTCGAGTAAAGTCGGAGTCCAGATTCTCAAATTGATAAAGAATGATGCAAATCTGATCAACATGAGTTATAAATGATCGAGGGAACATCTATGGATAATTACTATATTATTCATACAAGGTACGCAATTTAAATGAATTATTTTGAATTTTTCCTGTATGAACACCCGAGGAAGGCCTCGAGTAACGTTGAATGTTACTCGAGTAAGGCCTCGAGTAAAGTCGGGATTTAGGTCTTTATCTTGCGCAAACTTGGTCATTTCCACAAAATCTCCTCGAGTAAATCACTATACACCCTTTCAAAAAAATTTTCCCAATCGATTCCTTGCCCCATTTCCGTCAAAACCCAACTAGTTTCAAGATCAAAAACTTCCTATTTTGTTCAAAATCCCTCTGACCTAAACTAGCGACAGTGACCTCTGTTTCTGAGATTTCCGATTCTCTTTGATTCAAAATGGTTAGAACCAAGAATCTCAACTTCACTGATTCTGATTCTGAGCAAAATCCTGATCTTCTTTCTCCTCCTCCAACAAAGAGAAGAAAATTGATACCTAGACCAAAAGCTAAAACCCCTCTTCAACCTAAATCTCCACCTAAAGCCAAAGGTGTGGTGATCAAAGAGCCTATTGTAACTAGGGCTCAGTCTAAAAAGAGCACATCTACTGGAAGAAGTAAAGGTGTCAAAACTCCCTCACCTTCTCACTCAGACTCATCCACACCTTCCTTTACTCCAAAACCTCCCAAGAAGCCAAAGTATGACAAAAATGTGGCTAAGGCAATGGCTGGGATCATTGACCAACTGGAGAAGGGTCAATCTTCTAAGAAGTCCAAGATTCCTGAAGCAGAAATCACTAGTCCACCAAAGGGATTCAATGTGGGCAAATTGGTGGAATCTCTGAAATACTCAACTCAGTTCTCAAGAAGGAAAGTGTGTAAAACACACTACGTGGATCTGAAGCTACTTCAAGAGGTAGTGAAGTTCGATCTTAGTCCTTATCTTACTCCATTTATGCCTTGGTTGTCTGTCAGATTGCCTTTTTGCACAAAGGTAATCACCCATTTTTACTGCAACCTTGAGATCATAGATGAGCCTGACCGAACCTCAGTTGAGGAAGAAATGACTACCACAGTGAGAGGACAGAAAATCCTTATATCTCCCTCTAGGATCAATTTATGGTTAGGAATTGAGAATCCCCCGGATGATATCTATTCTGAACTTGAGCCTAACCAGATATTCACTATCCTTAAGCCCGGTGAGTTAGTTGGCCCCCTCAATTTCAAACCGAGTGATATGTGTGATCATCACAGGGTCCTATGGTACATCTACTCTAGGTCCCTAGTGAACAAAGCCAACAACTATACCCACTTTTCAGATAGGGACTATAGATGGTTTGCTTCACTCCTCTTGAAAGAAGAAAAGGATCTGGGAGAGTATATATTCTCAGAGATGAAGAGGTATAAGGTGGATGGAAAGGGAACCACTCCAATGCCATATCCTCAAATTGTGTCTCTTATCCTAAAAGAGAACAAAATATGGTATTTGGATAGTAAGGAGCCTGTTGAGAGAGTGACCCCAGTGGGGAGGAACCAAATTGGTAAGCTAAACATAGACATTCCTCTCAAAGGCCCACTGGAGTCTGGGTCCAAGAAGAAGAGAAAGGCTACTGAGGCTGAAACCAGTAGAATGGATGACACTCAGTCATCGGCTCCAGCTGCTACCACATCCTCACCATCTTTCCTGAATGCCACTCTCCAGCACTTTATGGAGAATATGCTGAGAGGTTTTCATGTGGATATAGCCAACACCAATGCTGAACTCATTACCCACATGAACACCAAGATGGGTGAGTTGGTTGAAAGAATGGTTCGAAGACATGAGGAGCTTCTAGCAGAGCAACAAGCTCAGGGAGAGACCCTAAGATTGATTTTAGCACGTTTGGATTCTTTGGGTCCCGGGCCTTCTTCTGGTCCTTCTTCTGGTCCTTCTTCATCTGCACCACCACCACCACTTTCAGTTGACCCTCCTTCAGACACTCCTATTCCCATTCCTACTTCTGAGGCTGAACCATCTACTCCTCTGGTTTCTGATCCACCTGAGACCCAAGGAAAAGACATATTATTCACAGTGGATGATCCTGAAACCCTTGAGTCTACACATATCACCATTGGTGATTCACCTCAAAAGCCACAATCTGAGACCACTCCCAAACCTATTCCCTCTCCTACCCAAACAGAGGTAGTGTCATCTTCTTCTTCTGAGCATCTCACTCCAACTTTTGACACAACTCCAGAAGCTGAGACTCAGATCACCCCGGAAGGAGAAACCTCAACTATGGTTGTCTTCCAACCTTCTCCTCTCCTGCCTAGAGATGACATCCATATTCCTCCACTTAATCTGCCTGATCCAGTACCTTCTAGCTCATCTGACTCTTTGGACTCAGATGATTCTATGGTCTTTCCTGTAACACCCATCTCCATGGCGAAGCCTCCTAGCCCTCCACTTGATTGATGAAGCCAAAAAGGGGGAGAAGAGCTTGAGAATGATTTTGTGGACTTGTCCTTGCTTTTCTTTGGGGATTTGGTTGTATATGGGCTTTAGGGTGCATTTTGTTATTAATCCTTGTTGCTTAACTTGTAATTTGAATTTCAATACAAGTATGTTTAAATTATGACTTCATTTGCTTTCATTTAAGTTTGTGATTTGTGATAATTGTTTGGACTAATGAAGTTGTTATATATGCAAGGTTTAATCAACTTAATAAGAAATAATTAATTAAGAAATCAATTTGAAAAATCATGGTTCAAAATCACACCAAGTTTTGTCATCATCAAAAAGGGGGAGAATGTTAGATCTCATGTTTTGATGATAACAAAAGAATGGTTTGAAAAGGAAATGTTTAAATATCAAGCTTGAACTAAGTAATGACAGGAATAAGCTTTACTTGAGGAAAGCATGGAAGTAGTGAAGATTGGCCAAGAGAAAATGCTAAGGAACTTAAGTTGAAGTGCATTTTCTAAGGCATTACTCGAGGCGCTACTCGAGTAATGACCCAAAACTTGAAGTAAATAGGCAAAACTTCCAGTTACCTGCCACCATTACTCGAGGCGCTACTCTAGTAACCAGGTAAAACTTCAAGGTTGCTCTCGGCCTGCCAATATTACTCGAGGCGCTACTCGAGTAACCATGTGAAAACTTCCAGTGGCCTTCAAGTTAGCAGAATGTTACTCGAGGAGCTACTCGAGTAACCATATGTACCTCTCGGCAGTTTGTACCACTACTAATGTTACTCGAGGAGCTACTCGAGTAACCAGGTCAGAAACTTCCAGTCAGCCTTCAAGTTTTCCATGATACTCGAGGAGCTACTCGAGTAACCGTGTATTTGAAAATGTGTAACTCTCGGCACTTTGTACCACTGCCAATGTTACTCGAGGAGGTACTCGAGTAACAGCCTGAGGTAAGTTAAAACTTGAGGTTGGTATCCGAGTAACTTGAATTGTTTATTCAGTCTTCCTCGAGTGCTGACTCGAGTATTCAAGTTTCTAATGTTTTATCTTAAGTGGATTCCTCGAGTATGTACCCCAGTAAGCACAAATATTTTCAAAGGAAACTTCAAGTCACGACCAGGGTAAGTTATGTTCAAATGTCTCAGTTACTCGAGGTGCTACCCGAGTAACTTATGCAAGATTGAGTGCATTACTCGAGGAGCTACTCGAGTAATGAGGTAAGTGCTCTCGGCATTTTGATCCTGCCAACATTATTGGAGTAAAGCATCGAGTAATCAAAAGTTTTTCAAAGGATTACTCGAGGTGTTACCCGAGTAACTCATAAAGTTGTGAGTGCATTACTCGAGTAGCTACCCGAGTAAATAACTATTCCAAAGGTTTGAAATTTAGTTTACTCCATGCACTACCCGAGTAATCTTATACTTGTTCATTAACTTGCAGTTGATAAATGATTTCCCGTTGTTACTCGAGGAGCTACTCGAGTAAACTTCAAGGGTTACTCGAGGAGCTACTCGAGTAAGCATACCCAGAAATTTAGAAATCATTCAAACGTTCATTGATTTGTTTCCTATATGATTAACCTTTCATTGTATTAGTATTCTTAGTCTATTTACAGATAAACAATGAAGGAATCACTTCAAGAGATGAAAGTCAAATCAAACGTTCAAATGCCAACCACCGCCAACGGATATTTTTCAAAAACTTGAAAAGTCAACAGTGGCTGCGCACTCACCAACGGACGAAAGGAAAACGTTCCAACGGTCATCACCATCATATCTATATATATGGGAACCTTCAAACAGAGAAGAACAACCAAGCATCCACACAAACGATTCATTAAGTTCATTGCTCTGTTTTCACGTTGAAATTGTATTCATATGCTTCAGTGATTATCATTTACTCTTTGTGAGAGATATTTCATTCAAACTCAATATTTGTTGTTGAGATAACTTAAGGTTGTGGAACCTTGAGTTGGGATTGGATTACAACCTGTAAGGGGGAGCGAGTGTCCAGGTGTGAAGGAACTTGCTTGTACTGTGGTGCCAAGAACCCACTGAATCTTGGAAGTTATAGTGAAATTCTCAGAGAAGCTCTGAGGACTGGACGTAGGTCAAAGTGGTTGTGACCGAACCAGTATAACTCCCGGTGTACACTTCGGTGATATTTCTCCTTACTCATTACTGTTTTAATTCTTTTGTCAAAGTTTTATATTTTCTAAAGAAATTTCAGTATCACCCAATTCACCCCCCCTCTTGGGTGAAACGCTTGATCTTACATAAACCTCACTTTAGACGTCCCCATTTTGACTGGGGACGTGAAAAAGCCTGTCAGACACCCATCCCATCAGCAGCAGGCCAGCAGCTTTATTTTCCTTCCCCAAGCTTCATTCCGTCTTCCCTCGTAAGCTTCGTTCCAAGCTGTCTTCCTCTTTCCCTTGCTTCCTTTCCCGTCTTCCTTCCTCTTTCTCAGTTCGTTGCTGCAACTCCCTTTCCCGTGCTTCCTTCCCTATCTGCCTTCCTCTTTCTCATAAACATATTTCTATTTTTCCCTCTCTCTTCTTTGACGAGCACCATCGTTTGTGTCTCCCTTTCACAACTATCATCTTCCTAGCTGGTGGCACCGTGAGTCATCTCCATTTTCGTCGTCCACAGGTTTGTTCCTCACTCCCACAACTTTGGATACAAATGATTGAACAAATGCTTGTAACTGTTAATTTAAATTAGATTATGAAACTAGAAAAACAGAGTAACTTGTATATGCATACTTTTAATCTACTTCTAATTTGCTTGATATGGAAATGGACTGTCATTATTGCATACTTGTTTTTTTTGTCAGCAGACTTCAACACGGTGATGTATATATATAGACATGAGTTAAAAAAATGACAATGATACTTAGGAATGAATTTGGTTTGGCTTAGGTTAGTCTAGTTTAACTAGCGCCAATATGTTTATTAGATTGTTGTGTTGTGTTGTTATATAAAATGACAATGATACTTAGAGTTGTGTTGTTGTACATACTATTAGATTGTTGGATAACATGTTTATTAGATAGTGCTGAACTGCTGTTGTTTCCATTCTGGTTTATGCAATATTTCTTCTATCCAATTTCTGTAGTTTAAATTTGCCGGACAGTGATGTATATATAAAAGGCCATAAAAAAAACTTTAGATGTCCCCAATGCAAACTGGGGACTTCTAAAGTGGTTCTGAACCACTTTAGACGTCCCCAGTTTGCACTGGGGACTTCTAAAGTCCAGACTTTAGACGTCCCCAGTGCAAACTGGGGACGTCTAAAGTGGTTCAGAACCACTTTAGACGTCCCCAGTAACGACTGGGGACGTCTAAAGTCTGACCAAAAGACGTCCCCTATTTTAGGGACGTTATTGACAGTTTTTTCTACGACCCTCAGATAGACGTCCCTCTGTTTTCAGACGTTAAAAGGCCTAAAAAAGGGACGTTAAAAGCGTTTTTTGTAGTAGTGTTTAGACGTCCCCAGTCAAACTGGGGACGTCTAAAGTGCATAAAGGCATACTCTAGATGTCCTCAAAGACTCTGGGGATGTCTAAAGTGGTACAATTTTATTTCTGTTTTAAATTCAACCAGCACCAATGGTTGACGCTAAATATTGAACTTTGGGCGTCCCTAATTTAAAAGGGATGTCCTTTTGGGTCATTAAATGTCTAGTTTGTAGTAGTGAATGCTCATAGGAATGCCACTCACCGCAATAAGCACAAGAAAAATAACTGCAAGGAGAAGAATTTTCAATCCAACCAACATTTATATTTTCTTGTCTCATTCCATCCACATGCATTCCTAAAACAAAACTAAGATATGACAATTTATCACCAATTGAATCAAATGAATACTGTGAATAATCCATTTTTAAAGTTTTTAATTTTTTTGAAATTTTAATATGAAGATCAAATTAGTATTAAAATTACTTGGCATTGATATTAATGATAACAATCCTTGGCAACGGCATCAAAAACTTGTTACGAGGGTAAATGATTTATTAAAAAGTGCAAGTATACACTATTGTAAATAAGTAATATAGAGGTGAGTAGAGTGTCATTCCTAAGAGGATTGATCTCTAAGTACCAAAATGGGTAATCTTAATTCTATTAAGTTCATTGATTAGTTGGTGATTAAGATTACAAAATTAAAAATGATTAAATATGAATGCAAATGATATGAAAACAACTATGAGGAAAAGCCCTAGGGATCAGATTTTACTTAACAAATTTCGGATTGAATCACCTATCTATTCTAGTTCAATTTATTTCATATGATTGATAGCCAAATTTTCCTAATTTAATTACTAGCCTCTTCCAATGTCAAGCAATTCTATAATTAATTGCTAGCTAATCCAATATATCACTATAAAAATTAAAGCAATCAATCATGCATTAAGATTTATGGAACTCATTAAGACTACACAACCCATATGAATATATTCATATTTTATATGTAAATTATGGTTTTAATTATAGGATCTACACACATGCATCTCCTTCCAGTCTCAACTTACATATTGAAATCATTCAAAAGATGACCCATCATTTGAAAGCATTAAGAACAATAATCAAAACTCAATCATGAATGACAAATTAAAACTAGATTTAATAAGTTAAAATTCAATCTGTCATTAGTAAGCTACATCATCACCCTAGGAAAATGGAAATTTAGCTCATGATGAAATTAAAAACAAAACCAAAATAAATTGAAAACTTCATAAACATTGCATGAAGTTAATTATTAAATTCAAAAATACAAAGATACAATTACAAGATGCATGAAAATGAAAAAATCTAGCATTCCATATAGGAGGTAAAACCTTCCATATAGGGGGCAACCTATTCCATCTACTAAGGACGACTACCTAAGTCTTCCATGAAGGAGGCATGCAAGAAGCAATACAATATATGAAATTGAACTTAAGATGATGTGTTTCCTTACGTCTTAAGCTCCTCAATTTATAGATGGAGGGGGTGCAAAATTTTCCACATTGTTAGGCATGAATCTTGACCTTAAGGCACCAATATTGACCTTGTGGCAGCCAAACTTTTTGATTATATTGCAACCTAATTTTGACAGTCAATATAGTGGAATTTCATAATGTGATCTTCATGAAAGTTGTAGCTCTAGATCTTAAATTGAAGACGCAATTGAAAGCTCCCCATTTCAGCATTTGCAGCTTAAGTTATGGTCAAATTAGTAGGCAAAGGTTAGTCTAGGACAAATTCATGTTCTCAACTTCTAAGCAAAATTCGAAACCCTTGAATGTAGAACTAGGTTATGGCCTCAACATAAAATTTGTGGACCTTTTTCTTAACTTTTTATCCATATAAAGAATGTCCGAATCCGATATCCAGAGCTCCAGATATTAGTTGAAATCTAAAACATGGTCAAATTTAGTATTTTTCAATAAATTCTATTTTATGCCAAAATCATTATTTATTTATCAATCACACCCAAATTTATTAAATTAAGCTATCATCCACAAAATCATCATATACGGGAAAATTAATATGCAAATGTAAGAGCGCACCTTACAAACCCTTTATTATTGATATTACTTAAAGTAGTAATATGCAACTCAGCGGGCATACATGAATAGCATAAATATACTAGTATTACTGAAACAATATTGCTTGATTATAAATTTATAATATGGGATTTCCATAACAAGGATTGGTCACAATAATTACAGACCTTAAAATAAAATAGGCCTATCGATAACCAACTGCTTTGCTACATCTTGACAGGAACATTCAGTTGTTGGTTTTTACGCTTTTGCCATTCGAGCTGCTGCCCGCTGCTGAAAACGTTTTACATTTATGGAAAAGGTAAGATTCGGGGGAATCTCAATAGCAAACAATACCAATATGCATGCAATATAAGTGCTTAAAGTATGACATGCTTGCCTTACATAACTTCATGCTAACACAATGATATATCTGCATGCTTATTGTTTAATGCAACATACTCATGGCCATAGCATAAATAGAAACAGAGCTTCAATCATTCATATATGTTTCACATAATCAAGGAAAGAAATCACATGCATCAATACACGAGCACAAATATCAAATACATGTAGGAGAGGTAAGTTCACTACCTGGATTGCCCTTCCCGTGGCTGACTGTCTGTCCAATACTGTATCCAGCTCAGGCTATCGGTATATCCTAAAATTTCAAATTTAGGATAAATGAGTTATTACTCATTCATAAATTATTACAAATTCACTTTGTTGGTTATCTAGGCTTAAAACTGCAAAATGACAAAATACCCCTGGGACCCAGTCTAAGTCCCTTTGTACCCGATCTAACTATACTTTTCTGAAAATTTTGACTCAGGCTATTTCTACACAATGTTGCGTGTAAAATCCATTTTTGACCTCAGTTTTTCCAAAATCATTTCCAAAAGATGAAAATACCATTGGTAACCCTTATTTAGGGTTTTAGGGGTAATTTAGTCATTTCATATTCTAAGGCTTTTCACACTTTATGATCAACAAGAACCCTACACAATTTTGTCATTTCATATTCTATGACTTTTCACACTTCCTCTTGTCTAAGCCCAAAAAGATGCCACTCATCAGGCACTCCATGAGCCAAATAAGCTTTATTTAGTTGCCTTAATCAACTGCCCAAAATATATTATTTTATGCTAATTGCACTTGTGCTAATATCTTTAATCAATTCTTATTTAATTCCTTGCTTAAGATGATGACACTTAGCACGATTTGTATCTAATAAATATTTTCCTTCTCCTTTAATATATTGGAAGCAAATATCCACCAATAAAGGAAAATATGAGCTTTTACTTTATTCTACAATTTATACAATTGCCATTACATTTTTTTCCAAATTGCGAATAGTTGGCAATTCTGGTAGAATTTCTGACTAAACTTTGAAAAATCATAACTTTATTTGTAGAAATCAAAGTGGAGTGATTCTAAAGGCTATGATACCCTTATTGAGTCTAGTTTAAGGAAAAATATAGCTTTTAGTCAAATGGAAGCTCAAAATTCCCATAAATTCATTAAACCTTACATGTTCCAGGATTGGTTTCAGAAACAGGGTCTAACTTTGAAAAATCATATCTCTTAATCCACAAGTTCAGAAACCACATATTAATTATCAAATTAAAGCTTAGGACTTTTATCCTGTAAGGTTTCACAATTTTTGGACATCGCTGGTCATCCAGAACTATAGCAATATTGCTGCCTCACATGAAATTTTCACTGGCAGCTACTCCAACTTTTACAATTTGTGTTCTAAACATACTTATGTTGTGTATGACGACTAATTGCCTTGTTTTGTCATTTCCTGTGCTCTTTAATTGACCATTTTATTCCCTTTAATACCTCAAAAGTATAAGGAATTTTGGTGACCAAAATTTGGGATATTACATTTCTCCCCCTGTTAATAAAAATTTTGTGCTCGAAATTTTGGATATTACATTGATAATCCTCAGGAGAATCCTATCTCACAGTGTAACTCATCCCTAGGTCATGCATACTTATAAAGCATGAACTACAAATTACCTAATTTGTGTGGATGAACTACCTTTTAACACTTACATTTCCACCCGTTCTGTACTCATGAGTCACCCAACCCATTATTATACTGATGATCCATCAGGACACTGAGTATATTATTCTAGGCCTTATTTCCTTATTGGAACATTGCCCCAATATACTTATCCTTCTAGCGTATCTCATTCCATTCTTATAGCACTGAATATTTTAGTCTTATTGCCCTATACAAACATGTACACTAGGACTCACCACCAACAGGCTTGTCTATAGACATGACTGTCTATAATTGTGTTCACTATCTGTAACCGTGTCTGCCTATTTGGTGTTCAGGATTAAATAACTATTTTACCCTTACTAGCCATATTGTATATTGTCTAATCCAACTGTTTTTTGCTCAAGATCAAAAGACTATTTGCCCCTTTATTAATCATACTATGTGCACCAGTCACTATGTAGACAATTCACTATCTGCACTATCCACTGTATGCACCATATCACGAGTGGGTGATTCATTATGTGAGGCTATAGTTGTCGAGAAGTATTCTCCACCATTATGCCCTACTACCTAGGGCTCATCCCAATTTTAGTTTAGATGTGTCACTACAAACCACAAGGGTTGTGTGACTATTGCCAATACAGATCATTGCATTGTATACCATACATAGTGTAATACTATACACTATACCGGTTATATCACTATATACCATACAAGGTGTAATACTATACATCACACATACTATAACACTATTGACCATTAAGGTCATATTATGTTTTGGGATGATCAACACTGGTGCAAACATCAACCTTTCCTATATCACTCAAAAATTACACATATGTTCACCACATTTCCGTGGCGACCACTCTAATGTTTCACACTGTCAAATACTATATAGGTGAAGCTGTACTGTCTACCTACCCTTATCTTACTACCTCAGTTATATCCCACCTAGCCTCCGTAGTAACAAGCAATCATGCATAGAAAATGTGATAAATAAATATGCCATGCACCATATACGTAATAGAATTATAACATAATAAATCTAATTGTCTATTGGAGTTCGAGTACAACCCAGTTGGTGCCCCTACTAGCCTGGCTACATACAATATTCAGGACTATATGACTGTATGACCCCTACTTGTTGCCCTCTCTGGCTGCTTCCATTATTCAAGATCATATAATTGTATGACCCCTACTTATGCCCTCTTCTTGCATAGACCACTGCTTGTCCAAAAATGTTGTTTCCCTGTCCTAATTAGGTTCTACGCCTCAACCAGGCTGTGTGTCTACAACTCATGTCACAAAACATGGCATATAAAATATATAGATAATCACATAGTGTATGAAAGAGAGAGTCACTACATTGACTTTCCTAGATAATATTATATTTCTAATCTTCCCCTAGTATGTGTTTTGCTACACCTCTTGTAGCTTATTACTATGATCATTGATCATTGATCCTTGTTTAATGTTCTGTTAACATGCCCAGTATTTGCTGTATTGAGTCAGGTCTAACTTTTGACCCTGCCCAACACCTATACCTCTTGGTCTTATCATCATTATGTTTCATGATATGGAAACAAGAAAGAGATAAATTCCACATAAACACAAGGGCATATCTGTCATTTCACAAAGTTTTGGGTACACAAGTACCTTAAAAAACCATATCACAGATGTTTGCAGTAGTAGGGGAAAGCCTGTAACAACATACAGCCTCTGAACTATTGTACAACATGTTCTTACTCTTTTTCCATGACATAGCATAACATGTGCAACAACTTCCCAGGGGGTCACACATCATGGTATTTTCCTGAGTTGAGCATGCTTAAAATTTGTGTACTAGTGTCAAAATGCAGATACTGGCCATATCTGTTACCATCCACCGGTACCTTGAGACTGTCCTTATCTCAAGAGTCATGCCAACTGTCTCCATCTGACTAAATATTTTGTGTGGACTGCGTATTAGTGCCAATATATGCACTTGAGCACATACCTTGATATGTTCCACAAAATCCACACAGTTGTCTGTTAAAACTTGCAGCACTTTCTGCTAGGCCCAACATGCTGTATCTGGAAAAAGTATATCATAGTATAGATCTAGATCTCACCCAGGTCCTCCAATTCCAGAAGACCCTGCTCACCCTATACCGTGTTTAAACCATTCGAGTACCTTATATGCCAATCTATAAGGGTGTCATGCTATCAGACAGCCCATAAATATATACTCTGGATGTCCTCTATATCTCCTGACCAGTCACAGATCATGCATTACTATACCGCTCTAGCTCTGGCATCAGTAATGAAATCCAAATCTGACTCTGTTTTGTCTGTGTGTCGCTGATCAGTGTCCCCTACTAATGAGCATATTGATGATTCTGTTCTAGGATATGGCCGACACTCTGACCTTACTCGGACCCACTCCCTTGGTGTCCGTGACATCCTTATACCGCCTTTAGACTTGTATTAAGACACTGGTTACCCTTTGGATATTCATTATTTCTTCCAGGCCTGTCTATTCCATTCAGGGGGCTTATCTGTGAACTAGCCGAGGTAATTCATTTCGCTGTTCCTATTACTGTATAATCAAGCATATTAGTATACCATCCTGTTGCTAGAACTACATGCACTATGGCCAGAACCACTGCTCTAATGCCAAAATGTAAGACCCCACCTTACAAACCTCTTATTATTGATATTACTCAGCGTAGCAATATGCAGCTCAATGGGCAAACAGAAATAGCATAAATATACTAGTATTACTGAAACAATATTACTTGATTATAATAATATTACTTGATTATAATACAGGATTTCCCAAATAGGGATTGATCACAATAATTATAGAAAATAAAGGCCTGACGATAACTAACTGCTTTGCTACATCTTGACTGGAACCTTTAGTTGCCAACTTTTACCCTTTTGCCCTTCGAGCCACTGCTCGCTGCTAAAAACTTTTACATTAATGGAAAGTGTGAGATTCGGGGGAATATCAGGAGCAAACAATACCAATATTCATACAAGATAAGTGCTTAAAGCATGTTATGCTTGCCTTACATAACCTCATACTAACACAATGACATATCTACATGCTTAATGTTTCATACAACACACTCATAGCCATAGCATGAATAGAAACAAAACTTCAATCATTCATATATGTTTCACATAATTAAGGAAATCAATCACATGCATCAATACACGAGCATAACTATCAAATGCATGTAGGAGAGGTAAGTTCACTACCTGGATCGTCATTCCCTTGATTGACTGTTAGTTCAATACTGTATTCGACTAGGGCATCAGTATATCCTAAAATTTCAAATTTAGGATAAATGAGTTATTACTCATTCATAAATTATTATAAAATCACTTTATTGGTTATCTAGGCTTAAAACTGCAAAATGACAAAATACCCCTAAGGACCCGGTTAAGTCACTTTGTACCCGGTCTAACTGTACTTTTCTGAAAATTTTGACCCAGGCTATTTCTATAGAATTTTCCTTGTAGAATCCATTTTTAACCTCGGTTTTCCTAAAATCATTGCCAAAAGATGAAACTACCATATCAGCCCCCATGTAAGGTTTTATGGGTAATTTTGTCATTTCACATTCTAATGTTTTTTATACTTCATAATCAACATGAACACTATACAATTTTCCATTCTAAACCTAATGGAATAATCAAAAACACCAAAATACAGTCCAAACAATGCCAAATCATGTTTGGATGAAATCTGGAATTAATTGGGAAAAATTGGGAATTCATGCTCTATTCCATAAAACACTTTTTTTCATGTATAATCACTTGTTTAACCATTTAAACACCTTTTGAACAAATTAATGAAAAATTAGACAGCACCTTCCTTTAGATTTTCATCATCCCAAATTCATAAAACAACCCACCAATCCACAAATCAAGTTAAGAACCACAACAACAACACCGAAAGGATTGAGGTTGTTGAAGTTACCTTTGATTTCTCAAGCTTTCTCTCTCTAGATTGTTTTCCCCTCTCTCTCCTCCTTTGGAATCTTGCTTGCTAACCATGATATTCATGGAGGAGAAGAGATTAAAAGAGGTTTGATATAAGTTAGAAGGGAAGAACAGTTGAAATCACAAGTTACCTTGGATTTTGCCTCTTGAATCCTAGTTCTTTCTCCTTAGCTCTTGCTCTTTCTATGACTCTTTCTCTCTCTATTTTAGTAGTGATGGATGAAAATGAGATGGAAAGGTGAAGATGAAGCTTTTAAAATATCTCTTCATCTTTTCTTAAAATATATTAATTTAATAGTTTATGACATGTGATTTTTATTTTAGCCATATCCCTTCTTAATTATGTGATCAGCTTCTCATTACTTTTGGACCAACTTCCTTCCTCTCATCCAAGCCCAAAAAGATGCCATCACAAGGCCCTCCATGAACCAAATGAGCTTCATTTAGTTGCCTTAATCAATTGCCCAAAATATATTATTTTATGCTAATTGCAGTTGTGCTCATATCTTTAATCAATTCTTATTTAATTCCTTACTTAAGATGATGACACGTGGCACAATTTGTATCCAAGTAAATATTTTCCTTCTCTTTTAATATTTTGGTCGCAAATATCCACCAATAAATGGAAAATATGGTTTTTTATTTTATTCCACAATTTACACAATTGCCATTACATTTTTTTTTTCAAATTCGCAATGGTTGGCAATTATGGCAAATTTTATGACTAAACTTTGAAAACTCATAACTTTATTTATAAAAATCAAATTACAGTGATTCTAAAGGCTATGAAACCCTTATTGAGTCTAGGTTCAAGGAAAAATATAGCCTTTAGCCAATTGGAAGCTCAAAATTCCCAAAAATTCATTAAACCTTAGTTGTTCCAAAATTAGTTCCAGAAACAGGGTCTAATTTTGAAAAATCATAATGCTCAAGTCCAAGTAACATATTTTCTATCAAATTAAAGTTTTCGATGTCTTTCATCCTGTAAAGTTTCACAATTTTAGGACATCATTTGGTCATCCAAAACCATATAACAATATCGTTGCCTCACCGGAAATTTGTACTGGCAGTAACTCTAATTTTTACAATTTGTGTTCTAAACATACTCATGGTGTGTGTGACCACTAATTGCTTTATTTTGTCATTTCCTGTGCTCTTTAATTGACCATTTTATTCCCTTTAATACCTAAAAAATTATAAGGAATTTTGATGACCAAAATTTGGGATATTACAACAAATATTTTACTTACCACTCTATCATTGAAATTAATTTTTTGGAAATATGATATTATTTGGAGATTTTTGGCTAATCAAATTTGGTTGTCACTTGACTTCAGAGTTGACAATGAATTTAGAATTAAAAAGCTTAAATTTTGTACACTTTTGCTACTGAAGTTTTAGACCTACATTACAAAATTGAATTATTGTACTAGTTGACATTTTGTGGCTGATACAGTAAGTTTAGCTTTATGTCAATCCGACTGGTATCGACATTGAAAGTTGCATGTGACTCGCAAAAAATTTTATTGAACCAAGCCATTTTAGGATGAAGGTGTTAGATCCCATATGTTTTGATGATAACAAAGATTGGATTAATGTTACAAAAGGTTTTGATAATAAACAAAAAGGTTTGAACAAAGTAACTAAGCTTTCCATAGAAGGTAAAACCATTACTTGAGTAGCTACTCAAGTAATGAAGAAGAACTGAAAGATAGAGAACAGGAAAAAGCATCATTGGCAGATTTTTGAAGGCATTACTCGAGTAAGCCCTCAGGTAATGATCCTTCATTACTTAAGGGATCACTCTAGTAACGTGTGAGAAATTGTTCCAGAGAGCTCTGTCAAAATTTGGATGCCATTACTCGAGGGATGACTCGAGTAATCAAAAAAGAATTTGAAACACTTAAGGGATCACTCAAGTAACCAGAGAGGAAAAGAAAGACTTACTTGAGGGATCACACAAGTAATCAATGAAGAAATCATCTAGTAGCTCTTGGCCAAGAAATGACTGACATTACTCGAGGGATTACTTGAGTAACCAGATATGAAAAAGGTACATTACTTGAGGGATCACTTGAGTAAGTTGAAATGAAAAGATTGAATTACTCAAGGGATTACTCAAGTAATCAAGTAAGTAAAGAAGCAGTTACTCTCAGCCAAGATTTGGATGACATTACTCAAGGAATCATTCAAGTAATATGAGAAGAATTGAAAGTATTACTCGAGGGATCACTCGAGTAAGCAAGTTTGCCAAGTTTTATAAAATGAATTACTCAATGGATTATCTGAGTAATCTAGTCAGACAACGTTGACTTACTCTCTGTCTTATTTTTAATGAGGTTACTTGAGGGACTACTTGAGTAATGGATCATGATCACTCGAGTAGCCACTCGAGTAATGTAGTACAGAAAGTATGATTTTAATCCATTATTTAATAATTTGTTATCTATATGATTAACATTTCATTGTATTAGTATTCTGAGTATATTTACAGATAAACAATGAAGAGATCATGCATTGAGAAAAAAGTCAAACATATCATCCACAACGTCTGAAACGCTCACCTACCGCAAACGACTAGTTTTCAAATTTGAAGAATGGTCAAACGAAGCTGCGTAACTCTAACAGACATGTTTGAAATGCTTCCAATGGACATTACAATTCATCTATATAAATATGGAGCATTTAATAGAGAACAGAACACAACAACAGAGAATATATGAACACATCGATCAATATATTTTTAGTGGCTCTATTTCTTATATTCACTCTTTATACTTCAGTGATTATATATTTGCTCTATGAGAGAGATTTTCATTGCAAATTCAATATTTGTTATTGAGACAACTTAAAGTTGTGGAACGTTGAGTTGGGGATTTGATTACAACGTGTAAGGGGGAGCGAGTGTCCAATGAAGGAACTTGTTGTGTTCTAAGGTGCCAAGAACCCACTGAATCTTGGAAGATATAGTGAAACTCTCAGAGAAGCTTTGAGGACTAGGCGTAGGTCAAGTGGTTGTGACCGAACCAGTATAACTCCCGATGTACACTTTGGTGATATTTCTCCTAGCTCTTAATTGCTATAAATTTCCAATAAATTTTTATATATACACAACAAATTTTGCTAGTATCACCTAATTCACCCCCTCTTCGGTGAAACACTTGTATTAACAGAAGGGTGTAAAGAGTTTAGAACAATTTATTAAACCTTGAAAGTTTTATTGAAGAAGCAGATCTGAAGGGTGCATGTGAATTTTATATCTGTTGTGACAATTGAATTGTTGTCATATATTTGTTGATATCATCACTAATACTTGAGTCTTCATAGAATATGGTTGTTATTTGTATATTGAGTATTGGGAAGTTTTATTCTGACATAAATGTATTGCTCGCTATCACTTAGCTTCATGATTTCTTTATATTGTGACTGGATTTTGTCTTGAGAAATTGAAATGATTCAACTTTCAAACTGGTTGTTAAACTTGATTGCACATTGTTGGTTCTAAAAATCTTAGTTTAATCTGTGAGCATAAATTTTTTATTGAACCATATCTAAAGAAAAAAAAATTAAGGATTAACTTTTTAGATTTTGGACTCAAATTTGAAATTTAAGCAAAATTTTTAGCGTATGTAGTTGTGAGGATTAGAAGTGTTTTTTGCTGTGCAATTGCTCTATTCTGGAATTGATTTTTTGATGCCACTATGTTATTTGTTGTGATCTCTGCACCACGGTGAACAAAATTTTTTCTAAAAAACTTTTATCACTTCTTTTGATATTTCTAACTTCTCATTGCTATTCTTTGTTTTTGAGTGTGTAAGAGTGCCAAATGATAGAAACTTATTGGATTGCTTGCATTGACTAAGATTTATCCTCAACTCTATTTATCATGGCTTTGAGAAATGCTTACAAGGAGTTTAATTCTAATCTACCCATGCCAACTTATTCCTCTTTAAGCTATCATTCCAGGTTGGACTCATTTGAATCTATTTTATGTGTGCATTATCATTCAAAAGGAAGTTTTACAAGGGTCCCAAGCTCACCAAGGTAATTATTACCGCACTCAAATGCACAACATAAATCCCTACCCTATGCCTCTTACACACATAAACCCAAGGTATATGCATTGTTGTTCTACTTTGCATATCATAAATCATTGTCATTTTAGGCATGAGAGTATAGGTTATGCTAGGGCTTACCTAAGGGATCCCCACAATATTTATATGAGTGACCCTTACCCTTATTTCCGCCAAGCTAGTTAAATGGATCATTATCCCTATGAGCCTTATTATGAATATTCTCCTCCACCATGTGTGCCAAGTCAAGAGTCTTTGACTAATAATGAGTTGAGTAAACTAATAATAGAACTGACTAATCAAGTGAGTAGTTGTAGGTTTAGATGATAGAATTATAGTAATGATAAGAAAAGTGGAGCAAATTGAACCATTGCTTTTAGAAGTTGATACTACTAACTAGTTTATCTCATGAGGCACAAGAGGACTTGAGTGATAATAAGGTTGATGAAGAAATTATGATTGAGTCACCTCAAATATTTAAGTATGAAATGGTCACATCTTCTACTTCTCGTACTCATGACTTGAATGGATATGTGAATTGCAATTCCTTTAATTTATGTGTGCTAATGCAAATGTTCATATGCTTGAAAATGACTCTCCTAATGTTAAAAATTCTAGTGATGTTATATTGAATAAGCATTTGACTTGCTCATGTTCTTAATATTATGTGTGTAGACTGTTTTGATGCAAAATTTCAAAAGGTTGCTATAAGACATGAGCTATGGGAGGGAATAGGCCAGGCCCTGATCAGGCAGCCTATGGCCTAGCCTAGTTAGGGCTGATCGATGGTTCCTCTACTGCTACTAGAAGTTAACCCACTGCTTTGGCTAAAGGTTCCTACTCTATTGATCTTTTTTTATGTAACTTCATGAGATATGGATTCCTAAGTAAATACCTCTCCTATTTTGGGAGGTATCCATGTCTTTGGAAATTACTTTGATAAGATACAAAGGGATGTGATAATAAACTAGTTCATTTGTACTGAGAATTATATATGAACAAGTGAATACCTGTGCTATTTGTGAAGTCATGACGCGTTAAAATATTCAAGGTGACTTATTAAATTACTTTAGTGAAGTTATGTTATTTTTTCAGAAAACACATTATTGCTTTGATCGAAGGTCTCACTTGTTTTTGTATTGAGCAGGTGGCACCAAGTTAAAAGCTCTGAAATTTAACATTATGTGATTTGTCCTAGACTCTTTAGTATGGGAGTTTCTGAGCTACTTGGTCTCGACTCTATCTAATGTAGTAGTACTTCCCATATCGAGTAGCTATGCAATTCGGAACGGATCAAGATTTTTTGGGCTTTGTGGTTAGAGTCAATTGCACTCCTTACCTATATATAAACATCATAATGTAAGTGTTTATCACCTATACCTTTTGTCTTTTCAGCAATTAAGCCAAGAAAGAAACGGTTAGGTGAAAAAAACATAAATATCTATATAAGAAAGGCCGTAAGGGCTCAAGGATTTGTATACCCCCTTGTATTGCTCAAGGTTTTCATACCATGTGCATCCTTTACAATATGGATATTAGTACAATTTTTCTCCTTATCCTTAGTTTTCTAGGGTTAATTGTTGTGAATAAACATAATTTATAGGTCAACAGTTACATTATCATAAATATAGGTAAACGGTTGCCATTGATTCTTTCCACAAAGTCTGAAATGTCTTGATCCATCCCAAATTGTATGACAACTTGCTGTAGGAGGTACTATTCTATTATATCCATACATCACAGTTATTATAAAAGTTTACATTTCATATTTAGAAATCGTTATTAATATATAAAATACATAATGGTTGTTTAAATGACTCCATTATTTATTTTTATTAAAAGTAATAGTTCTTATATAAGAACTGTTATATATGTTAGTGAATAAATAGTTGTTGTCAATGAGACCATTATATATCATGAAAGAATTACCATATATTATAATGGTTATTCATGTGTGCCCGTTAATTATTATTATAGCAATACACATGTTGTGACCTTATTAAATAAGTAATCCATAATAGGTGCTATGTTATAACAATTATCATAGGGGTCCAGAATAAATAACGGTTCGAAACTGTAATATATCTACACCGAGCATTTGTAGTGCTAGCATATATAATGATTCAGAATCATGATTTATGGCTGATAATAACTATCATATATCATGATTTCTGTAGTAGTGGTTGGGAAACAAAGGAATAGAATCAATGTTAGGAAATAAGTAGTAATATTAAACATATTTATTGCTTGATGGAAACACCCGATCTATGGTTTTGCAGTTCGGATTTGTAGACAATTAATGGAGATACTTCTTTCCTAAATTTTTTTTATATAAAATTGATTGATTAGTAGATACTTCGATATTATTCATTCATAATATTTAGGAAAAATATTCAAAATAAGATGTTTAGATATTTAGAATATTTATTCATAACGAGTCCAAGGGTTGCGATTTCAATTAAAAGCTAATTTGTAGAGATTTAGATATCAAACTTTATTGGTCAGCTATGTAAGACCCAATCTTACATACCATTTATTTTCAATATTAACCAAGGTACTTGAGCAGAGTTCGGTGAGCAATACAGGAGTAGTAAAAATATACTAATATATTAATATAACTTGATTATATTACAAGTGGTCCCCTTAGGGTTTGATAATATATACAAGTTTTTGTCCAAGATATTAAAATAAACTACAAATAACTACTAGTTTCCACTTAGGGATTCGTACCTATCAATTTCCCTTGTCTACCACCTTGCCCTTGGAGTCGCTAGTTCCTACTGGAACATTGATTTTTTATGAAAAAGGGTGAGATTCCAAGGAATCTCAGTAGTAACATACCATCAACCATATAAAATGCGAGAGTTTAAATATGTAATGCACCATATAATGTAAAATAAAAATTCATATCAAAAAGTGTGTGTACACAATGCTTAGGACCAAATGACTGTTTAGATCCCCTACGTATACCACAGTTGGGCACCTAACCACAGCTAGGTAATGTGCCCTAGGCATTCCTCCACTGGGTACCTAACGATAGCTAGGTAACATACCTTAGGCACCGATTTCAAATCACGAAATACAGCAACACACTATATATCAATAATCATATAGTATATGAGAGATAATAGTTACCACCTTAAACCTTTTTCACCTCGAATAGCATACTCGTAATGTGTGCCAATGACTGGGCTCTCAATTTGATTCTAAAAGTGCAAATGTACAAGAATTAGGTTAACATTCATTCAAGTACTAGTTTAGACACTTCCATAATGTTTCTGGTGGTTATATGAGTCTATAGTGAAAAATAATCAAACCTAGGGACTCAGCCCGACCCCTCCATAACCGATCTAACCTTACTTTTCCCAAAATTTTGAGTCAAAATTTATTTCTGACCTCAAAATTACCAAATTCACTGATAGAACATAAAAATGCCCTTGGCAGCCCCTAATTTAGGGTTTCAGGGGAGTTTTGCTCATTATGCTTTTTAGGGCTTTTATGGAAAAATGTTCAACTGTAACCCTACCTAATTTTCCCTCCTAAATACAATGGAACCATCAAATTATAAAAAAATCCAGCCCTAACCCCTCTAAACAGCACTGGCTAAAACCTAAGATTCTCCGGGAAAAATTAGGGTTTTTGAATTCTGACTCTGTAGACTTGCTCCTTTCTATTTCTAATTACTTTATTAACTATTTAATTACATTCCCAACATGATTCAGGCTCAATTTGGGCAGTAGAATAGCTAAGGTTGAACATTTATCAAATTTAACAATCACAGCAAATCAACCAGAAATTCACTGATTAAACCGACCATAGCAGCAATAACAACTAAAGATTGAAGTTTATGGAGTTACCTTTGGCTCCTTCTTCCTTTTTCCTCTTTGGCTGAAACACTAGCCTCTCAAACACTAAAATTTTGCTTCAAAACAACCTTGAATTATGTAGAAGAACAACTTAGAGGAAGGATTACACAAGTTAGGAGTTAATTCACCAAAGGAATCAAGCTTACCGTGCAACTTTGCTCCTCCTTCTATCTAGAAAGCTTGAAGCACTCTCTTTCTCTTCTCTTGAGCTTGGAGGATGAAAATGAGCATGGAAGGGGAAGAGAAATGTTTTTTAAAATATGTTGCATTTATCCATTGATTTATTTAATAAGCTATAAATTCAATATTTTGACTTTTGTGTACATAAACAGAATTGGACTTATTTACAAGTAATGTGATCATAAAGCCCAATTATCATGTAACTAATTCCTCCCCTCACTTGGTTGCATAAAATATGTCTAGAGTGCTTCATGTTATTGTTAGGATCGGCAAGCACAGGGGAAGAATTTTAAAATTTTATCAATCCTAATCGAGGATCTATCAACGGCATTTAAATCGGGTTAGAAAGAACTCGTACCTTTTTTTAACTTAGGGTTTTCACGATCTCTAGAAGCCAACATGTTTGATCCGCTCCCTCTACCAGTATCCATATGAAAGCTCTCCAAAAGAGACTACGTGCTAGCGCCTCCAATATTTTTAGGTTTTCCCTTACGGCTCTGAATTCTCATGCGCATATAAGTATATCTGCTCTATCAAGTTTATAACCTATGAGTGCTATATTCAAATTTCAAAATTAATCATCATTAATTTTGAAATTAATCAAAAATTAATTATCTTGATGAGCTAATTAAATAAATTCAGTTTAAATTAAATCTGTCCAACAGTTTTAATTTAACCTATTTATTTAATCCAAATAAAGAGCCATTAGATTTAATTTATCTTCATAAATTAAATCTGAGATATTACATTTCTATCATGTTAGTTATTAAATTTAATATATCTTAATAAATTAAATTTAAAACTAACACAATATAATAATATCATATAATATATATATACATATATATATAATATATAAGATATGTATTTCGAAAATATATATCTATATAATATTATTAACGAATTTTATATTATATATATAAATATAAAATTCATCGACCATAAATTAAACATTATCTCGTGTTGGGCCATTCTTGTATGCGACCCTGTAGGCCCATATGAAGTTGGCAGTGGGCCAATAACTGTACTAATCCAAAAGTTGCAAGCGGCCTCTAGCAAGACATTACGAATACCGAATTCATATGAGGATCGTTATCACGATGCAACCTGTCATACAACCATGTCACGTCCCTTTTGTCACATGATATATCGTTTAAGGATAAGGCATGGATAATGTCATCCTCTTGTTCCTGACCATTACTTTCTCGATTCCTAAGTGGCCTGACAATGGAAATGGAAATTCCTTTCCATTGTAGTATGGCCATACATTTCTCATACTCACTCATCGAGGGGCCCAGTAATATCTCTCTACTAATGTGAGGGTCAAATTCCATCTTGATCATTCATATTCCTCTGCATGAAAAACCACCAAGTCCGACCATAGCCTTTATCATCACTAGGTCAAAAGTGACTTTTGACTAGTTCAAAGCATAGCAACTCTCATATAGGAATCCATGATGACCTTAGGTTTAAGGGCATTGTGACGTGGTTATTCACAAGAAAAGCTTATGACTTGATTCATGTAGCTTTCTCATAGTGGGTCGGTCCAGCACCTTGTACTCTTACAAGTGCCTAAGACTTTGTCTCGTATCTCTATATCTTATCAAAGTCATACTGGTCTTGTTTCATCTATGCTCCCGCATAGATGACTGACCAGGGACATTTTATGACAATCTTCATGAATTATCCAAGGATACAATTATCACAGTTAACATGCAAATAATATGATAACAGAATGGAGAAATTTCATTAAAATGATAATGTTCAAAGTATAATGATTGGCCCTTAGGGCATAATTTCTAACATCCTCCCACTTGCCCTAGGTACAATCATTAATTTGCCTAATTCCCATTGCCATAACATGACATTTATGCTTTACCTATGCAAGTGGCTTAGTAAGAGGATCAGTAACATTATCTTCTCCTGCTACTTTACATATCTTTATATCACCTCTATCATTGATTTCTCTAATAAGATAAAATTGCTTGAGTATATGCTTGGTCCTTTGATGTGACCTAGGCTCTTTGGCCTGTGCAATAGCACTGCTATTGTCACAAAACAAATCTATTGGATTTGAATTGTAGGCGCTACCACTAGTTCAGTAATGAACTTTCTGATCTAAACGATTTCTTTAGCTACATCTGATGCTGCTATATACTCAACTTCTGTTGTATAATCTACTACAGTGCTCTGATTGGAGCTCTTCCAGCTTACTACTCCACTATTCAGGAGGAATACATATCCAGATTGTGATTTAAGGTCATCTTGGTCAGTTTGGAAACTTGCATCTATGTAACCGGTTACATAGAGCTTATCATTCAATCCACTATAGACCAAAAATAAGTCCTTAGTCCTTCTTAAGTACTTTAGGATATTCTTGACCATAGTCCAATGACCCTCACCAGGATCTTGTTGATATCTTCTAGTCATACTTAAGGAAAATGATGTTAGATCCCATATGTTTTGATGATAATAAAGATTGGATCAATGATATAAAAGGATTTGAATACAAACAAATGAATTTGAACAAAGTGGCAAAGCATTACTTGAAGTAAGCACTGAAGTAACGAGCAAATTTTGTGAAGGCTTACTCGAGTAAAGGAAACTGTTACTCGAGTAAACACTCAAGTAATCGAGGAGAATTTCATCAAGATAAGCAATGCCAAAATTTGGAAGAAGTCACTTGAGGGATCACTCGAGTAATTTGTAAAGTTATATAAACCATTACTCGAGTAGGCACTCGAGTAAACAGGTCAAAAATTTTCAAGTATCTCTCAGCAAATAAATGCAACACTTTACTCGAGTAGCCACTCGAGTAACCAAGTGAGAAAAAGGCATAACGCGAGGGAGCACTCCAGTAATCTGTAGAGTTATTGGAAGCATTACTCGAGGGCTCACTCAAGTAATCAGTAAGCAAACTCTCAGCCAAGATTTGAATGAAATTGCTCGAGGGAATAATCGAGTAATCTGCAAACTTATTTAAAATCTACTCGAGGGAGCACTCAAGTAACATTTGAAGGAAACACATGGCCACTTGAGTAACCACTCGAGTAATCAGATTACTAGAGTCAGCACCCGAGTAACTTGTGAAGAAAAGACATGGCCACTCAAGTAATCAGGTTTTTCCAAGGTTTGTGATCATCTCACTCCATGTCTTACCCGAGTAATAGCTTATGAAAACTGTTGAATTAGGAACTGTCATATTTTTGATAGGTTTACTTAAGGGACCACTCCAGTAACAAGCTTGATCACTTGAGTAGCCACTCGAGTAAGGAAGTCCAAAAATTATATTTTTGATCAAATATTTATTAAATTATTTTCTATATGATTAACTCTTCATTGCATTAGTATCCTAAGTATATTTTTGAGAAACAAAGAAGAGATCAAGCATGAAGAGCAAAGTCAAATAAAGTGTCCAAGATCTCACCTACAGCTGCCTATCGCAAATAGATAGTTTTCAAATTCGAAGAATAGTCAACCGTTGCTGCGTGACTCTAACGGACATGTTTGAATTGCTTTCAATGGATATTACAAATCATCTATATATATAGACCATTCAAAGAGCAAAAAATAATAACTAAGAACACACGAACAAACACTGATCAACACACTCTTAGTGCTTTGTTTTCTTATATTCATTCATTGTACTTTAGTATTATATATTTCCTCTGTGAAAGAGTTTTTCATTACAAACTCCATATTTGTTATTGAGACAACTTAAGGTTGTAGAACCTTGAGTTAGGGATTTGATTACAATGTGTAAGGGGGAGCGAGTGTCCAGGTAAAGGAACTTGCTATGTACTGAGGTGCCAAGAACCCACTAAATCTTGGAGAATATAATGAATCTCTTAGAGACACTCTGAGGACTGGACGTAGGTCAAAGTGGTTATGGCCGAACTAGTATAACTCTTGATGTACAGTTTGGTGATATTTCTCTTTGCTCTTAACTGCTTTAAATATTCTGTCAATTTTCTTATACACAACGAAATTTTTGGTATCACCCAATTCACCCCCCTTAGGTGAAACATTTGTACTAACATTTGGTATCAGAGTGTAGGTCTTCTTGTTAAGGTTTAACAGCCTAAGAAGGATCCAATGGCAAGCATGGGTGAAGGCATTCTTCCCGACGGAGCTTCTATCACAAGACCTCCTGGTTTCAATAGTGAACACTTCTCATTTTGGAAAACAAAGTTCAGAGTCTTCGTAATGGCTACTGAATATTGGCTATGGGATGTGATTGAGAGTGGAAACTACAAACCTGAAAAGATTGTAGATTCACAAAGAGTTCCCAAGACCCTAGCAGAATATGATGAGAATGACAAGAAACTCATTACACTCAACAGCAAAGCAATTCTAATGATTCAAAGTGCCTTGAGTCAAAATGAGTACTTCAGAATCTGTACACTCCCAATAGCTAAAAAAATGTGGGAAGCCTTGGAAATAGCTCACGAAGGAACTTTAGGAATAAACGAAAATCGGATCAATACTCTGGTTACTGAGTTTGATTTACTTCAAATGAAATCAAGTGAGTCGATAGCTAAATTTGAACTTAGATATACTCACCTTATTAATCAACTTGCAGTACTTGGAAAAATCTATGATCAACATACCCAAGTACAAAATATCTTAAATATTCTTTCTAAAGACTGGGAGGCAAAAGTCGCTGCAAATAAGGAAGCAAAAGGTAAATCAATGTGATCAGTTTCTTCTCTATTCGGAAGCCTTTCTGAATATGAAAGCAAATTAAAGTTCAAACAAGAACTAGATGATATTGGTGACAAGAAGAAAAGAGGTCTAGCACTAAAATCAAAAGAAGAAGAATAAGATGAAGATGAAGAGCTTGGTGATGAAAAAATGGGCCTAATCATAAAATGATTCAGAAAGTTTTACAAGAAAGGCCAAGGATTCAAAAACTTTCAGAAAGGAGGAACAAGCAATAAAGAACACATCATCTCCTATGAATGTGGAAAGCCAGGACATTTCAAATCAGAATGTCAAGAACTGATTCAGAAGAATAAAGAAAAGAGAAAAGGCAAATTCTACAACAAGAAGAAAGCCTTTGTATCTGCCATATGGGGAGATAGTTCTTTTGACGAAGAAAGCGAAGAAGAAGAAGTAGCCAATATCTATCTAATTGCTTAAGAGGAAACAGAAGAAAAGGTAACTGATTTTGATCCTACGTATGATAAATTACTTTCCGAATATAATGCTTTACATTCTGAATTCATCAAAGTAGTTAAAGAACTAGTTAAAGAGAATTTTGAAAAGGATTGTGAAAACTGTACTTCTTTGAAAAAGAAAAACACTGATCTTACTAAATCTCTTGAAAAATTCACTAAAGGAAGTGAAATCTTAAATGTAATTTTAAAAGCTCAACGATTTGTGAATGATTGATCTGGAATTGGATATGATCCAAAATCAGACAAAAGGAAAGGAAGAAAGAAAGCTGAAGGTAAATCATACTTGAATTATTTTCAGCATTATGTACATACATCAAATCCTTTTGCACATTATAATTATTGTAATAGAAAAGGTCATTATACTTTATCATGTATTCATAGAAAGAAAGGAAATATAGGAACCTACAAATAGATACCTAAAGGTTCATATGTTCCAAAAAAATTTGTACTAAACAAAAAGGACCCAACAAGATGTGGGTACTTAAGACTTAATCGTATTTGATTGCAGATATGTCTTAAAGCATCCAAAAACAACAAGTGGTACATAGACAGTGGATGCTCTAGACATATCACCGGTGATTTCGAAAGTTTTACCACATTACAACCTAAGCAAGGTGGAAAGGTAAAATTTGGAGGAAATCAATCTGGAAAAATAACAGGAATTGGTGAAATCAAAAATGACAAAGGAATATAAGTCAAAGATGTATATTACATTGAAGGCTTGTGTCATAATTTGCTGAGTGTAAGTCAAAGTGCAGATAAAGACAACTGGATAATATTTGATTCAGAGGAATGTCTAATTGTCAACAAGAAAGACTTACAATTCGATAAGAAAAATATCAAGGCAAAGCTCAGAGCAAAAAGGGAAGGTAACTGTTATACAGTTGATATCAATAGAAATAACTCTAAAAATTATTTTCTGAGTAATACTAATGAAAGTTGGTTGTCATAAGAGACTAGCTCATGTCAACATGCACCAACTAGGCAAACTACTCAAAAAGGATTTAGTTCTTGGATTACCCAAAGTAAATTTTAAAAATGATTTGATTTGTGACGCATGTCAAAAGGGTAAACAAACTAAATCATCTTTCAAATCGAAAAATGAGATTACAACAAATTGACCACTTCAATTGATACATATAGATTTAGTTGGTCCAGCAAGAGTTAAAAGCCTTGGTGGCAACTTATATTCATTGGTCATTATTGATAATTTCTCTAGATTTACATGGACTATTTTTCGGTCATCAAATGATGAAACCTTTGCAGAATTCATTGTTTTTACCAAGAAAATGCAAAATGAGAAAGGTATGTCCATTATAGGTATCAGGACAGATCACAATGGATAATTTGAAAATCAAGCCTTTGAAGAATATTGTGATACTAATGGCATTAATCACAATTTCTCTACTCCAAGGACACCACAACAAAATGGAGTCGTGGAACGTAAGAATAGAGTGCTCACTGAAATGGCTAGAACAATGCTAAATGAAAAGAACATGTCTCAAGTTTCTGGGCTGATGCAATAAGCACAGCATGCTATATTTCAAATAGAGCCTACATTAGAACAAAACTTGGAAAGACACCATAAGAGCTATACAAAGGAAGGAAGCCAAATCTTGCTCATTTACACATCTTCAGTTGTAAGTGTTTCATTCATAATAATGGTAAAGATAACTTAGAAAAATTTGATTCTAGAACAGATGAAGGAATTTTCCTAGGATATTCTAACTGAAGTAAAGCATACAAAATTTTCAATAAACGAACATGTGTTGTTGAAGAATCAATTCACGTTGTATTTGATGAATTTGAATCCTCTGGTAAAACCATTGATGATGAGTAGGAAGTTGTTTTAAATCAAGAAAATGTTCAATCTATTTCTAAATTTCTTATTCCAGAAGTTGATCAAACCAAGGAAGAAGATCAGTCACTAGGACAACCTAAAGCCTGGAAATACAATAGGAGTCATCCCCTAGATGAAGTCATAGAAGATGTGAATGAAGGAGTCAAAACTAGAAATAGAATTTTCAATGAAGTGAGTTTTTCTGCATTCATTTCTGAGATTGAACCTTCTAACATTGATGAAGCCCTATCAGACAATGATGGGGTTATAGCAATGCAAGAAGAACTAAACCAATTTTGAAAGAAATCAAGTTTGGGATTTGGTACCCCGACCTAAGGATCATCCGATCATTGGCACTAAATGGGTATTGAAGAATAAACCTCATGAATCCTCAATTATTGTCAAAAACAAGGCAAGATTGGTAGTCAAAGGCTATAATTAGGAAGAAGGAACTGATTATGAGGAAACGTATTCTCTAGTGGCTAGATTGGAAGATACGCGAATACTCTTAGCCTTTGCATGCATCAAAGGATTCAAACTCTATCACATGGATGTAAAGAGTGCATTTTTAAATGGCTAAATCATGGAAGAAGTGTTGTAGAGCAACCTCCAGGTTTTGAAGATGTAACCAAACCTAACCATGTTTTTAAACTCAAATAGGCGTTATATGGTTTAAAACAAGCTCCTAGAGCATGGTACGAAAGGCTCGGTAAATTTCTTATTGATCAACGTTTTGTACGAGGAAAAGTTGATAAAACAATTTTTATAAAATGATAACATGTTTATATATTAATTGTGCAAATATATGTTGATGATATAGTTTTCGGTGCTACTAACGAAACTATGTGCAAAGAATTTTCTGAGATAATGCAAGGAGAGTTTGATATGTCAATGATGGGAGAATTGAAATTCTTTCTCGGTTTGCAAATCAAACAAAGAAAGAATGGAATTTTCATATCTCAAACGAAATATTTGAAAGAGCTATTAAAGAAGTATGGATTGGATGAAGCAAATAGAACGGACATACCCATGAGCTCAACCACATTACTTGATGCGAATGTCAAGGGAAAAGATTACAACATCACAAAATATAGAGGAATGATTGGATTATTACTCTATCTCATTGCAAGTAGGCCTGATCTTCAATTCAGTGTGGGCATGTGTGCAAGATATCAATCAGCACCAAAAGAGTCACATGCTGAAACTGTCAAATGTATCTTCTGATATCTTGCAACATGCCATAATTGGGTCTATGGTATCCCAAAAAAAGAAGTTAATATCTAGTTGCATACTCAGACTCTGATCATGGAGGATACAAGACGGACAAAAAGAGTACGAGTGGATAAGGCCAGATTCTTGGAGGCTCACTTGTGTCATGTTTAGCAAGAAACAAACTGCAATGTCTCTTTTGTCAATGAAAGCTGAGTACGTTGCAGTATCAAGTTGTTGTGCACAAGTAATATGGCTAAAGCAACAACTCCAGGATCTTGGTATTTATTTGAAAGAAACACCAATATACTATGATAATACTAGCACGTTAAGCTTGGCAAAGAATTCTGTTCAATATTCCAGAACCAAGCATATTGATGTTAGACATCACTTCATCAAAGATTATGTCTAAAAGAAAGATGTCAAAGTGATATTCATTCCAACTCATCTTCAACTAGCTATTATCTTCACAAAACCTCTTGCAAAAGATCAATTTTTGTATATTATATGAGAATTGGGAATGGTAAATCCTAATAAATTGTAAGTTATTTATTGTTTACAAAATGTTAGATGATATTATTTATTGATGTTTTGATTATTACTAACTTAAGCATCGAAGTTTCTAGTAATTTGTTTTGTAGGATCATGATATTCTATTTTGAATTATGAAGAGTAGAGGTTAACAGAGGATAACATTAATGGAGGGACAACTTCAAGTAAAGAGCAATTACTCCAGTGATACCTTGAAGTAATGGATGCATTACTCGAGTAGCCACTTGAGTAATGAACTTCGAAATGTGCTAGTGAAACATTAATTTTAAATGAAATGGCATAACATTTGGAAATGAACAGTCAGAAGGTAAAGAGACAGATTACCCACGGGAGGCCTCGGGTGAACATGGGTGCAGATCTCAAATCTACTGAGTTTCAGCTCAAATCAGTTATAAAGAGCCATCAAATGATCAATGGAATATACATGGGTAATTTACAATATTATTCATGCCAGGTACGCACTTGAATTCACTGCATTTAAAAATTTCTGGTATGATCACTCGAGTAGTTACTCGAGTAAAGCTGATGATCACTCGAGTAACCCCTCGAGTGATGTCGGGCTCTAGGTTGTTTCAGTCGATACTCGGTCATTTCTCATAAAATTGCCTTGAGTGATTCTCCAAGTGCTCTCAAAAAAACTTTTCAAAATCTTTTTCTCTTCCCATAACCATCAAAACCCAGTGATCTATGCTTACAAAAACCTCTCAGATTGCACTAAATTGTCTGCCCTAATTTTGTGACGCTCGGTCTTTATTTTTCTGAAATCACTTATTTTCTCAAATCACAATGGTGAGGACAAAATCTCCCAATCTTAGCACTCCTTATAAGTCCTCTGAACTATATCAAGCCTCTGATTTACTTTCCTCTCCTCCTACCAAGAAAAGAAAGATTTCTCCTAAACCTAAAATGAAAGCCAAACCGCAACCTAAGCCAAAGGTTAAATGGGTTGTGATTAAGGAGCCTATTGTCACAAGAGCTCAAACCAAGAAGAGTTCACCTCTAGGAAGAGGCAAAGCTACAAAAGAGCCATCTCCTCCTTCTCTGATTCATCCGACACACCCACTTTTTCTCCTAAGCTTCTGAAAAAGCCTAAAGTTAATGAGAAGCTTACCAAATTCATAGTAGGCATGCTTGAAGAAGCTTTTCAATCTAAGAAAGCAAAGAAAGGGTAATCTTCAAAGCAACTAGAAGAGAGAGATAAAGAAATCACATTTCCTTTAAAGGGATTCAACATAAGCAAGCTTGAGGAATCTCAGAAGTACATGAGTTATTTTGCAAGAAGAAATGTGTGCAAGATGCATTACATTGACTACAAGGTTCTCCAAGAGGTATTGAAATTCGATCTGAGTCCCTATCTTGATTCCTATATGCCCTGGCTCTCTGTTAAACTCCCATTTTGCACTAAAGTCATGAGGCATTTTTATTGTAACCTTGAACCTATAAATGATCCCGTTAGGAAGTCTGTGGAAGAAGAAATGACTCTAAAGTCAGAGGACAGAGAATTCTAATCTCACCTTCTAGAATTAATACCTGGTTAGGAATAGAGAACCCTCCTGATGATGATTATCCCAATTATGATTCAAACAAGTTATTTTCTATCCTAAGACCTAATGAGATGGTGGGACCCCTCAACTTCAATCCGAGTGATATGAGTGATTTTCATAGAGTCCTATGGTATATCTATTCTAGAGCCATGGTGAACAAATCCAATAACTTCACTCATTTCATTGAGAGGGACTTCAGAAAATTTGCCTTATTGATCCTCAAGGAACAAAATGATTTGGGAGAATATATCTTCAATGAGTTTAAGAGATATAGGTATGAAGGAAAACCTACTACACCAATGCCTTATCCTCAACTTATTTCCTTGTTCCTCAAGAAGAATAAGATTTGGTACTTAGAGAGTATGGAGTCGATTGAGAGGATAGCACTAGTTGGGAGGAATCAAATTGAAAAATTGAACATTGAGATTCTTCTAAAGACTCCTCTAGAAGCTAGTCCCAAGAAGAAGAAGAAGAAAACTGACACAGCAACTAGTCGAATAGATGACACAGAGTCTTCTGCTCCAGCCAACACATCTTCTCCATCCTTCTTTGGTGCCGCAATGCAAACTTTCATGGAGAATATTCTGAAGATTTTTCATATCGACATTGTGAATACCAATACGGAGTTGGTGACCTATATGAATGAGCAGATGGGATAACTTGTGGAGAGAATGGACAAGAGGCACGAAGAGTTGCTAGCTAAACAACTTGCTCAGGGTGAGCTTCTGAGATCCATTATTTCCAAATGCTATGGCATATGGATCCTCTATTCCTAGTCCTTCTGTTACTCCTGAGCCCATATCTGTCTCTGAACCTAGACCGTCTATACCCAATGAGTATAGACCCTCAGAGATTGGATATAGTAATGTTTTGTTCTCTATGTCAGACCCTGAGACATCGGAGCCAATCCACATCACCACTGATAATCCACCATAGCCCATTCAGCCAGAGCCCATATCTACTCCCATTGCCTCACCTATACGCACTGAGGAGGTGCTTGAGTCTTCAACGGTTGCTATAGAGGAAGTAGAAATTACTTCTCTGGTTCCTTACCCTTCATCTCCGGTGAATCCTCTAAAGGATCTTCAGACACCGCCAGTGAACCTTCCTGACCCTAAACCATCATCTTCAGATCCTTCAAGTTCAGATGGTTCATATGAATCATTGGCATTTCCTGTCACTCCTATCTCAATAGCCAAGCCACCTACTCCTCCTCATGATTGATTCCACCTTTGTGATGAAGACAAAAAGGGGGAGAAGAACCTGAGTGATTTTGTGATGAATGGCTGAGTTAATGTATTGGGATTTGGTTATATGGGGTTTTAGGGCGCTTTTAAGTTTTTATTTTTTTTATTCTAAAGTTTTGGTTATGTAATGAATTCGTCTTTATGTAATTTGTTTCTTTACGTCATTAAAGTTAAATTTCATTAAAATTATATTGTATTGTGGGACTAATGTGTTTTTGGTTGTGTATGCAAGGTGAACAAATAAATAAGAACAAAAAAATTGAAAATATCTTTAATAAGATATTTCAAAAGAGTTTTCCAGGTTAAATTGAACAAAAGATTTCATATGAAAAGTATTTAAGAAGCTATGTTTGAAAACTCAATTTCAGAAAACTTTGTTCAAAATTACCAAGTTTTGTCATCATCAAAAAGAGGGAGAATGTTAGATCCCATATGTTTTGATGGTAACAAAGATTGGATCAATGATATAAAAGGATTTGATGACAAACAAATGAATTTGAACAAAGTGGCAAAGCAATACTTGAAGTAAGCACTGAAGTAATGAGCAAATTCTGTGAAGCCTTACTCGAGTGACTACTCTAGTAAGGGACACTGTTACTCGAGTAAGAACTCGAGTAATCGAGGAGAATTTCATCAAGATAAGCAATGCCAAAATTTGGAAGAAGTTACACGAGGGACCACTCGAGTAATCTGCAAACTTATATAGACCATTACTCGAGTAGCATCATTTGCAAAGACATCACTCGAGTAAACAGGTCAAAAATCTTCTAGTAGCTCTTGGCCAAGAAATGCAACACTTTACTCGAGTAGCCACTCAAGTAACCAAGTGAGAAAAAGGCATAACTCGAGGGAGCACTCCAACAAATCTGCAGAGTTATTGGAAGCATTATTCGAGGAGTCACTCGAGTAATCAGTAAGCAAACTCTCGGCCAAGATTTGAATAACATTACTCGAGGGAATAATGGTTTAATCTGCAAACTTATTTGAAATCTACTCGAGGGAGCACTCGAGTAACATCTAAAGAAAACACATGGCCACTCGAGTAACTACTTGAGTAATCAGATTACCAGAGTCAGCACCCGAGTAACTTGTGAAGAAAAGACATGGCCACTCAATTAGCCACTTGAGTAATCAGGTATTTCCATGGTTTGTGATGTATCTCACTCCATGTCTTACCTGAGTAATATCTTATGAAAAATGTTGAATTAGGCACTATCATATTTTTTATAGGTTTACTTGAGGGACCACTCGAGTAACAAGCTTGATCACTCGAGTAAGGCAGTCCAAAAATTATGTTTTTGATCAAATGTTTATTAAATTATTTTCTATATGATTAACTCTTCATTGAATTAGTATCCTAAGTACATTTACAGAGAAAATAAGAAGAGATCAAGCAAGAAGAGCAAAGTCAAATAAAGTGTCCGAGATCTCACCTACTGCTACATACTGCAAATGGATAGTTTTCAAATTCGAAGAATAGTCAACCGTTGATGTGTGACTCTAATAGACATGTTTGAATTGCTTCCAATATATAATACAAATCATCTATATATATGGATCATTCAAAGAGAAAAATAAAATAACTGAGAACACACAAACATACACTAATCAACACACTCTTAGTGCTTTGTTTTCTTATATTCATTCATTGTACTTCAGTGATTATATATTTGCTCTGTGAGGGATTTTTTCATTATAAACTCAATATTTTTTACTAAGTCAACTTAAGGTTGTGGAACCTTGAGTTAGGGATTTAATTACAACGTATAAGGGGGAGCGAGTGTCCAGGGGAAGGAACATGCTGTGTACCGAGGTGCCAAGAACCCACTGAATCTTGGAGAATATAGTGAAACTCTCATAGACACTCTGAGGACTGGACATAGGTCAAAGTGGTTGTGGCCGAACCAGTATAACTCCTAGTATACACTTCGGTGATATTTCTCTTTGCTCTCAACTGCTTTAAATATTCTGTCAATTTTCTTATACACAACGAAATTTCTGGTATCACCCAATTTACCACCCGCCTCTTGGGTGAAATGCTTACACTAACAAATGAGACATCTGGTCGAGTACATAACATGGCATACATGATGGATCTAATGGCCGAGGCATATGGAACCTTACTTATGCGATCTCGCTGATCAGGTGTACTAGGACACATATCCTTGCTAAGATGGATGCCATGAGACATGGGAATGTAACCCCTTTTTGAATCCTGCATATTGAACCTATGCAATATCTTATCTATATATGTGCTTTGACTTTGGCCTATTAGTCTTTTGGATCTATCCCTATAGATCCTAATCCCTAGGATGTAGGTGGCTTCACCTAAGTCTTTCATTGAAAAGGACTTTCCTAACCTAGACTTGACACTCTGCAAGGTAGGAATGTCATTCCCAATGAATAGGATGTCATCTACATAAAGTACTAAAAATACAACTATGCTCCCACTAACTTTTTTGTAAACACAAGGTTCATCAATATTTTGAATGAATCCAAACTCTTTGACTACTTTATCAAAATGATGATTCCAACTCTAAGATTCTTGCTTCAATCCATATATGGATCTTTAAAGCTTGCAAACTTTATCAGAGTCCTTTAGATGCACAAAACCTTTAGGTTGTGTCATGTACAGATCCACAAGCAGCTTTCCATTAAGAAAGGTTGTTTTGACATCCATCTGCCATATTTCATAGTCATAATATGCTGCAATGGCAAGAAGGATTCTGATGATTTGGCCATTGCAACTGGGGAAAAGGTTTCATCATAGTCTACACCATGATTTTGAGAGAATCCTTTTGCAACCAGTCATGCCTTAAAGACATTTACATTGCCATCCATGTCAGTTTTCTCCTTAAAAAACCATATTCACCCTATGGTTGTTACAGCTTCAAGTAGATCGACTAAGGTCCATACTTGATTGTAGTGCATAGATTGCATTTAAGACTTCATGGCATTTAGCCATTTCTCGAAGTTTGGTCCCACTATGGCTTCTTGATAGGTGGTTAGCTTATTTTGCTCAATGAGCAACACATCATGACCTTCAGTAATCAGAAATCCATATCTCTGAGGCTGATGCTGTGTCCTATCAGATCTTCATGAACCTCGTGTTACTTGAGGAGGCTCAGTAACTTGTTGTGAGTCTTCTCTAATGTCCATTTGTAGTTCTATATGATCTCGTGACTCTTGAACTTCTTCAAGATGTACCTTGATCCCACTGGTTGTTTTAGAGACAAACTCTCTTTCTAGAAACTTACAATTTTGAATAACAAACACTTTGTTATCGGTGAGATTGTAGACATAGTATCCTTTCCTTTTTTTAAGATACCCCACAAAAAGGAACTTTAAGGATCTGGGCGCTCTTTTATTAGAGGCTTGTTGCTTAACAGATACCTCATATCCCCAGATCTTGAGAAAAGATAAACTTAGTTTCTTTTCGGTCCATATCTCATATGGTGTCTTTTCAATTGCCTTAGATGGAACACGATTTAGTATGAACGCAGCTGTCTCTAGGGTATGTCCCCAAAAGGAAGGTGGATGATCTGTTTAACTCATCATAGATCGAATCATTTATAATAGTGTTTGATTCCTTCATTAAGAAATGCCATTCTATTGTGGTGTTCCTAGAGGAATGAATTGAGATTATCCCACAACTTCTAAGATGATCAATGAACTCTTGGCTCAAATATTCACTACCTTGATTAGATCAAAGTGCTTTAATTGTTTTGCCAAGTTGTTTAGTACTTCATTTTGGAATATTTTGTACATTTCAAAAGATTCAGATTTATGTTTCATTAGACAGATATAGCCATATCTACTAAAGTCATCTATAAATGTAATGAAGTAGACATAACCTCCTCTGGCAGCTGTATTTAATGGTCCACATATATCTGTATGTATGAGGCCTAATAATTCAGTGGCCCTCCCACTATGCTCAGTAAAAGTTGCCTTTGTCATCTTTCCTAATAAGCAAGATTTGCATGTATCATATAATTCAAAATCAAATGAGTTAAGAAATCCATCTTGATGAAGTTTGGAAATGCGTTTCTCATTTATATGGCCGAGATGACAATGCCATAGGTAGGTCATATTCAAATCATTTGATTATATCCTTTTAGTAGTTACGTTATAGATATTCTCATTATTAAGATATTCCATATTTAATATATAATGATCAACATTCAAATCACCATTAGCATAGAAAATGTCATTACGATAAATAGAACATTTACCATTCCTAGTAATGGAAGTATAACCTTCCTTATCCAAATAAGAAATAGAAACAATGTTACTACTCAAAGCAGGAACATAATAGCAATTGTTCAAAACTAACAAAAGCCCACTAGGCAGAACTAATTCATAACTGCCTACGGCTAAAGCAGCAACTCTTGCTCTATTTCCAATTTGTAGGTCCACCTCACCCTTCTTCAGCTTTCTATTGTCTTATAGACCCTACACATTTGTACAAATGTGAGAACCACACACCAATGGAAAAATTACTTTTTAGACCGGTTAAAAAAGACTTTTTAGACCGATTGTGAATTAGGTCTTGTTACAGCAGGTCTTAAAAGTCTGTTATTTTTTAGATCGGTTGTTACAATCGGTCTTAAAAGTCATACTTTTAAGACCGGTTGTTCTTTAAACCGGTCTTAAAGGTCACACCTTTTAAGACCGGTTATGCCTACAACCGGTCTTATAATACTTTTAAGACCGGTTGTAGGGCACAACCTATCTTAAAATACTTTTAAGACCGGCTGTGAAACAACCATTCTTAAAGCTTATGTTTTTTAAAAAAAATATCTCTTTTATATATAAACGCAGTGGATGCTCCAATTTTTACAGCAGTACAGAACAATCACATATTTCAATTTCAATATTCAAAAGCAACAGTCTATAGCAGCAACAAATTTTCATAGAAGACAGTCACCTATTGATGATTCATTTGTAGCACTTTAATACAGTATGGAAAATATGGTAGCAAGTAATGCAAACTTCTTTGGCCCAATTTCAGCGCAAATACACTTGTAGTTTCAGTCCCTAAGTCAACAAATTGGGAAAGTATTTCACAGATTTAATTTAGTATGACAGCTTTCCAAAGACTCAATTTTGTTCCAGCAAGGTAAATGAAGTGCAAATGCACATTTTCACTAAGTTTCAAACAACATCCACTTCAAACAGAGGCTAGAAAGAGGGAAAAACTAGGAATGAGTTTAGACAATATTAACAGCAGACCAGTGCAATAGAATGTACATCAAAACTCAAATGAAGATAATGCTTGACCTAACCCAACCTGTAGAAACAAAAAGCAAACAACATATTAATATCAAATGCACAGAAAATGCCAAACAGATTTGCTCAATTTCAGCAAAGGCTTCATAATGATGTAGAAATTTATTTAAATCCCAGACTTTAAGATAGTATGCATGACAACTTAATGCACAACTTTGACAGTAATTCTAGTTACAGTAGAGTGCAAGCAAATTTGTCAAGAATTTAGCCAAAGGTAATGACCAGCCTTAATTTAGCATTAAATAACACCAATAGTGCAAATAGACAGTAAGAAGAACCAAATGATAGTAGTAATGAATCTTGAAGCAACAGAAAACAATACAAAATGCAACGAATAAAATGGAATCCAATGCCTCTTGTATCACCCATATCACAGAAATTGTCCCAATAGATACATAAACCCTGTTAGCAATACATATGAGAATAATGTATAATGTATCGTTGGATTCAAAAACTCACTATTTTTGTAATAGCTCATAGATGAATTCAGCACAACATGTGCGAATGAAATCAATATCTTCTTTAGGAAAGGGATAAAGAAGCTCAAACATCTGTAACACCAAAACCAGATAAAACATTAACTTAGTAACTTAAAAACAATAAAGTAATACAAAAGTTCTTATATATAAATTTACCTCTTCAGTAAAATCAATCGTGCCTGAGTGATAATATTGTAAAGGTGTCTCAACACATAAAAACCATATAAGTTGGACCCCTGTGGTTGCCTACCGCTTTGAGAAAAAACATGATATCATTAAAACAAATATAAAGGCATGGCTTATTACATTCTTTAAACAAGTCAATATGTACTAACCTTTGGCATGATCCATGTAGGGTCCTTTAAGTCACGAACATGCTTAGCACAAGTAGTGTGTAGGAATGTCCGCATTGCCCTATGATCACCACAATGACAAAGGTTATTGGTTTTACATAAATTCCATAAACTTTGCATACAAAAGGTAATAATGCAAGAAAACTAACGAGTTGATGGTCTTTTTCAAATCATTCCCTGGTTTGAAGTAGAGGGAACATAAGAGGATGACAGTGTAACTACTCTTGCATAGAAGAAGCAACTGCCAATGATCACTGAAAAATAAAAGAAAAATATTAATCAAACATAAAACATTATATAAATTATGAAATATCAGTTTGTTTCTTACCCATGTACATATGGAGCCAAGAAACACTCAGTTCCAGTTTCACTAAGCCTCTCTGATAAGTATCTATGTCTGCTAGCAGCAGTGGTCCCTTTCTCTTGGATGTGATGGGGGCATAAAAATCCAAATTTTTCGCTTTTGCCAGAGGAGACCAACCTAGGATGCATGTACCTACAATAATGCAAGCATATAAATAAAAGGTAAAAGGTGAAACATTTAAAATATTTACTTTGAACTGCAGAAGATACTTATATTAAGAACAGTTGGACAATCCCAATCGTAAGATTTTGTCTAGGAGCTACCAAGGACATCAAATCATCCCTCTCAAGATAGCATATCACCCCTGACTGTCCAACAACTTAATCCGTAGGCCAATCTCTTGTTTTAAAAGATGTATGATATGCCATCAGAATCACTTGTTGCATGATATTCAGTGGAGGCTGTGAAACTTCTTGTTGAGTGAAGGGAACTGGACTTGGTTGGGCTTTGATCGGACTTTCGTCAGCTCGAACAGAAACAAGGTTTGTTGGCCACAAGATAAACGTACCAAGGACATCGCTTACAATCTTGAATTCATTAGAAAGGATAGGGATAGGTGCATCTGCAATAATCACCTCGTCAACTAACACTTGGACTTGATCAGCTTCTATTTGTTAGTGGTGGATAGTTGATCCCAGGTTATGCACGCTACCCCGTGCAACTAACTGTCTCAGAGGATCCTCGATAATTTCTCTTGCAAGGCCCTCTGATGACTGCCCGATGTTACAACAACTCCCTTTAGTGTTCTGCTTATTAGGATCAATCGATTGTGGTTGGGGAGCACTGGTATCTTGTCTTGAGCTCATAAATACTATCATATCATCTTTCATCTTACTCAACCGGGTCTCTAATAGTGCATCAAATGATGCTTCAGCCTTGGCCTTTGCTTCTGCTCTTACAGTGGACAACATAGTCTCCAATTCCTCCCTAGTCATGATGTTTGACGAATGGCGTACTGGGGCTCCAAAGTAATCCCTTATCCCTACCCCTCCTCTAAATCCCCTGACACGGCCTAGATACTTATGTTTGCCAGTAGCAACTGTTAGAATATCATTCCTGCCCTCCGACTTTAAAGAACCCTCAACTTGTTTTTTTCTAAGTTCCTCCTGTAAGATAATACAAAATAACAAACATAAGTAATGATGTACGTTTCTTATGTAATTAATAACAGTAACAATATATACTTACAATTCTTTCACCTACTATATGAGATTGTTCACTCATATAAGACCCACTCCTCTTTTGGTGGGCAAATTGCCATTTTTTTCTCGACGAATCGGAGATGGTGGAGAAAGAAGAACAGAAGGATCAGATTGAGATGCTTCTTCTAATCTCTTCCGTTTGGCTGCCAACAAGTCTCTTTCAGCCTTTCCATAACCCCCACAATACATTGTATAAGGGCAATCATTCTTTCTACCACTCTCTTGTGCTTTTTGCCTTTTTGCCTACGAATAAGAAATGATACAAAAGGAAAGTGTTATAATCAATTAAGATAATTGCTAAGTAAATAAAACAAAAAATAAGTCAACTAACCAAAGATTCTGGAGTAGTCCGAAGCCTAACAAATGCTTGCCAAGTGGCTTGATCAAGAAATGTATACTGGTCGCACAGATAGGATGAGGCTGACCATCTTTCACCTCAATATGAATGTAATTGGTGGTCAGATTTGTCTTAAACTTGCTCCAGTGCTCATAATAATACGTCATTATCTTGTTGTACAAGATCTCACTCTGAGGAATGTTGTAGGTGAGCTAAAATACATGCATTGAAGGAGTAAGTAACAAATTTGTGATATTTGATAATAATTAATTACATACAGAATAGAATTGTATACCTAGATAGTGTCCCAAATATGTTGCTTCACCTTTGCATCGACATTTCTCCACTCCTCTATCAAGATGCTCAGCTTGTTGCGTGCAAGGAGGCCGACAAAACTCCTATATCGTTGTGCATTAGGCCCGATTGGTTTCCAATATCTATCAAACTCAATTGGTATCTTTTGGCCTACACTCCGACTGAGGGAAACGTCTGTCAACTGTGTGCCACGTCTACCCCTCTGTACAGACTGGCTACTATGCTCACTATGACCCTGGCTACAAGCATTGATAGGATCGCCGTGATTAATACTAGCTGGCTGACTCTACTGAGCACTAGCTGGCTGACTCTCCTGAGCACTAGGTGGCTGACTCAGAGGTGTAGAAGGTGGCTGATCCTCTACACTAGGATGCTGGGTATTCGTCATTTTCCTGTAATGACAACAAAGAAAGATAAATTCTAAGCTATGACATGTGAAGACTATATCGATAAAATAACTAAACATATTCTTCGGATATAAATCATAATCATAATTACTTTAGTTAGTTAAGTTCAAACTAGTATCATAAAGAGATATCCTCCCATATTCCCTCATGATGATCATTTCTTGTTCGGTGCGCATTATCTGCTTCATCTTCTTCGTTCAGTTCTGGTAGACCCCTAGAAAAAGAAGGAGTCTCAAGAAGATCACAATTTGACTGACTTTTCTCGTCAATATTAACGACACTTTTTCCTTGGAGAGCTACAGACCACATTTTATTTGCCTGATCAGTGATATATGTTAGATATGATTAGTTTTGATGATGTCAAATATATTTGATGATGTCAAATATAGATGTGAAGTGATAAGAGCAAAAAGTTTATATAATGTAATTCTTTGACTAAACTATATTTAATGTTACATATTTTGTAGATTAGTCAAGCAAAGATTGAAGAAGATTGAATTAATGAAAATGAACAAGAGGAAGAAGAAGAAAGAAATTGAAGATAATCAAGGAGATGCTTACTTTGGTCATGGAGAATTATTATCAAGAGGAGAACCAAGAAGAAAGATATTGAAGAATGAAGAACTTGGTAGATCTATCATGAATATCAAGATTCAAGTTGTTAGATGTGATATTGGAGGTTTCTATAATGTTACCGGAGGTTTCTATGATCAAATAATGGTTGGAATATGTTAATATGAAGCTAAGATGACTTAAATATGAGTTTTGGCACTTCTAGAGGAGTTGTGCTCGAGCACAAGGTGTTATGCTCGAGCACAGGAAGAACATGCTCGAGCACAGGCTTTCTCACTCGAAGCACGGGTGCATACTCTGTTCTACTCTGTTCTACGTTCAGCTTGAGCGAGGTCTGGTATTTTGATCATATCTCTCAAACCACACGTCGGATTGACCCGAAACTGGTGGCATATGAAAGAGGACTCCCAACACGTAAAATTGGCACCAGAATCATATTGAAAGAAGATCAAATGAAGGAGCTATGATTTGTCGAAAATGAAAATGAAATCACCGTCACTTTCTGACACAGGTTCGGTATTTTGAGTATATCTCACAAACCACACATCGGAATGAGACGAGACCAGTGCCAAATGAAAGTAGACTCAAAGAGCTTTCCATGGATAGGTAATTTGCATAATTCTAACGTATATTCTAGGAGCTATGCCTTCTGGAAGTTGATGCTTGTGCAGACTAGCGAAATATACACTCCTTCGATCATAACTTGCAGAATACAAGGAGTTTGGAGCTGATTCTTGTTGCATTGGAATGCATATGATAAGAGCATTCTTATGATACATCATTTGGATCAAATGAATCAAATTTTTCTAAAGGGGCCCCACATCACCCGCGAGTGAAAAAACTGACTCTCTGAAAATATCGTGCGAGTGATGTCCAGAAGCAGCTGAAATGTGAAGATAGTTGCAACACTCGAGCACAAGGTATTCACTCGAAGCAGAAAAGTCATTCTCACTCGAGCACACATGCGAGTGAGGGCATGCGAGTGTTTGGCCGAGAGCAAGTAAAGGCGTGCTTCCTTCATTCACTCGAAGCAGAGACGTCAGTGCTCGAGCATGAGCATTCTGTGCTCGAGCAAGGTACTGCGAGTGCTGTCCAGAGAAGAGCTTCCCAGTGCAAAATACAAGATCACTCGAGCAGAAGGAGTCGTGCTCGAAGTGAGGCTGTATATCACCTGCGAGTGATAATTTCATCCCTCTGAAATCCTGATGCGAGTGCTAGTTTTGAGAGCATATTCCTTAAGAATATGCGTCTCACTCGAGCAGAGGTATGTGTGCTCGAGTGAGGAACCATATCACTCGCGAGCACAAAATCTCACTCTTGTAAAATGATGTGCGAGTGACAACCCGAGAAGAAGCATGCACGTGAAAACTTGAGGCGCACTCGAGCAGAAGGTGTGTGCTCGAGTGAGAGACCACATCACCCGCGAGTGAGAATTCTGTCTCTCTGAAATCCCATGCAAGCACAACTCGTGAACTGAAGCGTATGAAGGAAAACAGGAGATCACTCGAAGTGAGCCATTTCATGCTCGAGTGATATTCTGGAAAAAGTCCAAAAACACCAAGTTTCACAGCGAACAATCCGAATATGATTATATGTTATTAAATCAGTATGTTTTCACTTGTTATTGATTCTAAATGTTAGCTAACATATATTTCAAGTGTGAAACAGGATATTAAACATTCGGATTACAGATTCAAATAAAAGTCAATCACGTGAACTCCATTACCAAAAGGCAGCTACCAACCACGACAGCAAATGACCCACCATGAAGAATTGTCTGAAACTCAAAACACTCCACAACGTGATGTACAGCTCAAAATGATTCTCTCTGCTATTAAACTAAGACACTCCACTTTGCTCCACAACGGACAGGAGCTTGTTTTTCAAAAATGCTCAAACGTTCAAATGAGGCAATGGAACTCCAACGGACAAATGCTCATAACGGTCATCATCTTCATCAACTATAAATGAGAGAGTTTTCAACTTGGATGGTGGTGAGAAAAACGGTGAAAGACAGAGAAAACAGAGAAACAACTCCAACATGTGAAAAACATGAATCCTCTGCTTCTACCCAAACGCTCTCAGTTCTGCGGTTTCAATATTACTTTTCATTGAGAGAGTGATTATTTGTATTGTACTTCAGTGAGATTATATCTACTCTGTGAGAGAGTCTGTAAACACTTTCATCTATATTTCTGAGTTGATCTCAAGGTAGAAGGACCTTGAGAGGGTTGATTTTCTTACGGAGAAGCAGTAGAGAGAATTGCCGTAAGACATTTTGCTCGTAAGACTTACAAGGTGCAAGCAGTAGAGAACGTTGCTGCTCATAAGACTTACAGGGGTGTAAGCAGGAGAGAACGTTGCTGCTCGTAAGACTTGCATAAGTAAGCAGGAGAGGAAGATCTTCGGAATTGCTCTGCTCGTAAGACTTGACGTAAGGGGGAGTATTTCAGTAAGAGATTTGTAAAAGGTTTCACAAGTACCCGGCTAAACTTGTGGGATTGTAAAGGCTTTTCTTGTGCCCGGATTAAACAAGAAGATAGTGGATTTGAAAATCTCAGGAGGAGCCTGGGGACTGGACGTAGGCCATCACAGATTGGACCGAACCAGGATAAATCACAGTTTGCATATTCTCTTCCCTAAACTCTTATATTTCCAGCATATATTATTTAATCTAACTGTTGATTTATAAACCTTCATACTTACTGTTTTCGTTAAGATACGAAAAGATTTCTAAAGTTCTTAAGTTTTTATTATACACCCAATTCACCCCCCCTCTTGGGTAATAGCCGGTTCTAACATTTGGTATCAGAGCCCGGGCTCTTGTTTAAAGGACTTAACCGTCTCAAGAGTTACAATGGCTAATTTTGGGTGTTTTATACTTTCAGAAGGTTTTGATTATACAATCCCACCTCTGTTGAAAGATATTGATTTTTGGTTTTGGAAAGCTAGAATGACTAGTTTTATAAAAGCTTTTGATTTTGATATGTGGAATGTTTTTACAAATGTTTTTGATTTCAAACCAAGAAAGGATTGGACAGAAAGTGAAAAGAAAATGTTTTCGTTGAACATTAGAGCAATGAAAATTCTGTATAGTGCTTTAACAGAAAATGATTTTGAGAAAATTAGATTTTGTTCTAATGCTAAACATATATGGGAGACTCTTGATTCTATTTATGCTTCTAACAATTTTGTTGAAGTTGAAAGTGTTGACAGTTCGTGTGAAACTACACGCTACGCATCTATTGTGCATGAACAATTGGAAGTTGATGATGAAGATGAAGAAATCATAGAACACTTCCATACAGTCAACATGAATAGACAAGAAGAAGAGGATTCCCAAAAAGAGCTCAGTATGGACGAACATGAAAAATCACTCTCCGGAGCTCAAGATGAACTTAAGGTAAAAAGTTCCAATTCTTTGTGTGATTTTCATAAAGATGATTTTCAAAGTTTACAAAAGTTTGTTTCTCAACCAATTGTTGATTATATTGAGAAAAGCAAAAATGTTTTCAAATATGCTGGAAAATTTGTTGGGAAGAAAGAATGTTTAAATCAAATCCATTCGAATTTCTACTCTCATGATCGACATAATACTTGCATGATATCCCATAATGCATATCTTGATACAATTTGCAATTATTGTGGCAAATCCGGTCATATTTCTCATACATGCTATATTAGAAGAAATTCCCATATGAAAAATAAGTATATTTGGGTACCAAAGAAACATATAAGGGTTAATACTAACAATCAAGGACCCAAGTATATGTGGGTACCAAAATGTCCATCTAGTACTTTATGTGTGCAGATTGATTATAAGAAGAATGGACATAAGGGTAAGGAGAAGATGAAAAAGAAGCCAAGAGTTTCTCATACGTCAATAAAGAGGTTCATACCATTTATATCAAAAAGGAGAACTCTCAAGGCACCCATTGCTGGGGTTACAGAGTATAAACAGAGAAAGAAGCAATGGATAAAAGGAGTATGTTCCACCTCAAGAATAAACTACCATAGAATACCATTCAACTATCTTGAGGAGAACAAGAAAAGGAGGATCTCTCAAGCATCAAATAAAAGACTCCTGGAGTCTATATATTTTGAGAGAAGGTTGCCAGCACCCAAAGCAAGATATTCAAAGTATCAACATCATAGAAAGATGCAATGGGTAAGCAAAAGCAATCCTCCAAATATCTAAGGCAAAGGTACACAATGATAAAACCTCCTATGCTGTTGTTTGTAATATTTGTTGAGGTTTTATATTTTGGAACCTTAGGAATAAGCATTGCAAATGATTTTTAAATTATGTTTTCGCATCTCTTAAAAATCCATTTAATAGATTTATTTATAAAGGTATTGTAATGCTTAAAAGGTTAATTCTTTATGCATGTATAATGATTTGAAAAGAAAATATTTCTCTTATGCATAAATACATGTTTTATTCATTATGCTCAATTGTTTCAAATTAATTATATTATTAGAGCATGTGAATTATGATTCCTACAAGGTAACCATGAGTGGATCCAAGTAAAATTGGATACCAAAGGAAGAAAAATATTTATAAGGTTTTGTAGGAAGAAGAAAGGAAGAGCTTCATCTCAAAACTATGATTTCTCTCAAATCTTGGTGAAGTTGGACATTGAGGCTACATCTTAAATATAAAAACAAAAGGAGGCACTACTTGAGGCAACACTGCAAGTGCCTAGCTAGCAATGAAGGAAGAAAAGGTGTACAGTGAAGCATTACTCAAGTAACCAATCAAGTGATAATCATCACTGCGTGACAACTAGGAGTGAATGTTCAAGTGATAACACCAACTGAAAGATTTGAAGGTAAAAGTCAAGGAATTATGCACAAATGAACTCCAAAGGATAATTTCTCAAGTAATTACGAGATTACTTGAGCACGGTACTATCTTCTTTATTCTTACCTGATATTATGTTTATATAAATTATTTATTTGGGTAATGAATGACTTGCTCATTATTGCATACCATTAGCAATCAATCATTTTTGGGTTTTAAATTGTTTTTAGATTGCTAAATGAACTGAAAATGAAGTTGTGCATAATCTTTCTATGTATTTAAGTTTCGAAATGCATATTTCAAAAATGTACCTAGATTCCAAATTATGCATAATTTTTCTATGCATTGAAAATTTGAAATGCACATTTCATAAATTTACTTGGATTTCAAATTCATCTTGTTATAAAAATGCATACACATTATTTGAAAATTATTCATATCTTGTTTGCATTCAAATCGGTTTCAAAATTGGAAGTTAATATTTTTATAAATTGAAAGTCAGAAATATTTCAAATTCATTTATCAAAGTATTTTCCCATCATTGGCATATTGATCTTAAATGTGCTATCCAAAACTTGAACTCTATTTAGTCTTCATTCTCTAACATGCTAGACCTTACGTCTATCAAGTGAACTATCTATATGAGTGTCAAGTATATTCCCTTGATAAGAATTCAACTTGTGAAAGCCTTGTGCCTAATGCATAAATCATTAGTTGGCCATGTTATTCCAAGCATTATAAATGTTCATTAGTGCATTGAATCTTAATGCATTAACCATTATTGTGGAATAACTTACCGGGATAATATTCTAGAACTATAGTCATTTGGATCAATGAGTATGTGTTTCATCATTCATAAATTCTTATACTCATATTGTTGCTCAAATCTATTACATTGTCTTCATCCATTTTTTTTGAGTAACTAGAATCTTGCACTTTAAGTCTTGCTGCCTTGAATATTTATCCATTTTAAGACGCAACTCTAAAAGGCAAGGTTATCTCTTGATCAATACTAAAGTCATCATGCTTACATATGTCAAGATAAGCCATTTTGGCTAATTCATTTTTCATATGACTTTTGTTCTTGAGAAAATTCTCCAACATGTTAATTCTTATAATTAACATGTTATCTTTGTTGAACTCCTTAGTGAAGCTTTCTGATATAGAACTGTTGACTTCCATTGTTTTTGGCATAAGCATTGGTATTTAACAAGCTTCATAAATGAGTTTTCATGCATTCAAAATCTTAATGTCATAATGCATATTTATAATTCGAAAGAACATTTGAGATTTTGAAACAATTTGCATAACACATTATCATTCTTGAAAAATTTGGTTTCATTCAAGATTTATCACTTCATAAAAGTTGGTCATTATGGATAAATTCTCTACTCTCTTTGATCCAACTTACATCGATTGCATGAAAATCTTATCAATGACATAATTTCTATTTAAAATGTATTTACAAATTGTCATTGATCTTTGATCATCATCATTCCTGGCATCACTTGTTCGTTATGCTTTATAATGACTTGATTTAATTGGGTAAAGAATTATATCTTGATCTTTGTTGATTATTATACTCCTTGCTCAAATTTCATATGATTAATTGCATAAGAGCATAAGAGTTGTTATATCTAATATTGTACGGACCCAAGAGAAGTTGGGTACCAAAGAGCATATAATTATATTAGTTTGCAGGAATTGACCAAAATGCTCTACTTTCACATACAAAGATCAGAGGCTAACAGAAAAGGCATGACTGATAGTGTTGTAGCGTGAGATGAAGCAGAATATGTGATATTACTCAAATGACATCCCGCAACTAGCAAATAACTAGCTAATGATACAATCAGAGAAAGAGAAAGAGAAGGAAGATCTCTTAGGAGACCCAGCGAAGATTATTTCAAAGCAGTACAGGGCCAAGAATAAGTTTATCCAATATGAATCTTTGTTGCATAGCCACCTTCCTTATCGTTTCAAGGTGATCAGACATTTTCACTATGATATGGAGCCAACAGAGATGTTCAGAGGAAAATGCTGAGATGCACAGAATCATCAAGCTTGATGAGCCTATGAGGATTCTTAACTACTATCCTAGCTCAATGTCTAAATCTTCACTGGATTATCTGCTATACCAATACTAGAGCTATGGTGAACAAAGAGAGACAACACTTTGCTAAATTTGGCCTCCATGATTCTTCATGCTTTGGTCCATTTGTCTAAGGCTTTCTGAGAGAGGAGCTTCAACAATCACACAGAGCTTGCTACAAACGATGCTGAGATCATCAGTCAATGATAAGATGAAGTAGCTGTGTGATTTATTGAACCAGAACTTCAAAGTTCTATTTGAGATGATGGATGACAAAATAAGGGTGTTATGTGCTGTGGTGAGATTAAAAGTTCTCAATGATGTTTGCTAAGCAAGGGGCACATACTAAGCCAATATGCGCATAAAGCCTTACTCCGAGCTCATCTTGATATCCTAAAGTGCTCACAGAAGACTACACTTCAGAATCCCTCAGTACTAGTCACATCATTCAATATTGACTAGGACATGATGCATCAATGGACTACAGAGGATTATGACTCGAGTGATTACGATATTACTCGAGTGAGATATTGTATTCTTACTTAATTCAAAATCCTTGAGTTGTATCACTTGATTAGTATCACTCAAGTAACCACTCAGGTGATATTGGATTATTTCTCTTAAATCCTCTAAATAGCATTATCATATTTCAAATTTAATTTCTCTCTAAATATTCAACATTTCAAAATCATTTTCTCTATAAAGTTTTCAATGGTTTCTCAAATCCAGGAGAGTTATTAACTGTTTTTCTAATATTGTTTAAAACCATGCATCAATTAAGGGGGAGCTTCACATTCACATGTGTTTTATATATTGAAAGCTCATCTCCTATTGGAAAGGAAATCCTTTTAACATACTCATCTGTATTCACCATGTCTTGATTAGTTTTGATGATGAGTTATTCTTATATTGTTCTTTTCATGATCTTAATATATCATATGGAAAGGAACAGTTTATTGAACTAACAATTCTCTTTGCAAAGAAAGATTTAAATTTTATGACAGGAGAATTTGTTTTGTGCAATAGCATTCCTCAACATACTACAAAAAGACTCTATCAACCTTGAGGATATTTTTAACGCTCAGTCAAGGAATATATATTGGCTGTAACATTCAGAACAACAAATACATATGCCAATACAAATGAGCATTGAACATGCTAAACAGAAGCTCAACTCAATTGGAGAATCTTGGCAACAACATGAATATATATCTGAGTTGCATAACAGAAGTGTGGTGTACATCAGAGTTGTACAAAGCACAACAGCATGCACCAGCATTACCAAAGAAGCAACGGACTTCATGGAGCACTTCATCAATTTTCAAAATCTACATGAGCATTTCTAAACCTTTCTCTATTTACATTTCAAGAATACGTTTCATATTTTTCATTGATCTTGATTATAAAAGTTTTCTTGAAAACCTCTCCAAATCTATTTTCAGTTCCTTCACATAGGGGAGAGTCAATTGTTTTCTTGGTTCATTCATTGTGATTAAAGTCATTTCTACTTTATTTACTTCTTCACAAAGCCTTACTTCTTTATATATTTCAAACTTTTTGCTGATGTCAAATAGGGGGAGAAAAATGTAAGAAAAATATGTATGTTTGCACTTTGCATTATACATGAATGTTGCACTTCATTCAGACATATTTTTCTTAAAGGATTTGTCATCATCAAAAAGGGGGAGAATGTTAGATATGATTAGTTTTGATGATGTCAAATATATTTGATGATGTCAAATATAGATGTGAAGTGATAAGAGCAAAAAGTTTATATAATGTAATTCTTTGACTAAACTATATTTAATGTTACATATTTTGTAGATTAGTCAAGCAAAGATTGAAGAAGATTGAATTAATGAAAATGAACAAGAGGAAGAAGAAGAAAGAAATTGAAGATAATCAAGGAGATGCTTACTTTGGTCATGGAGAATTATTATCAAGAGGAGAACCAAGAAGAAAGATATTGAAGAATGAAGAACTTGGTAGATCTATCATGAATATCAAGATTCAAGTTGTTAGATGTGATATTGGAGGTTTCTATAATGTTACCGGAGGTTTCTATGATCAAATAATGGTTGGAATATGTTAATATGAAGCTAAGATGACTTAAATATGAGTTTTGGCACTTCTAGAGGAGTTGTGCTCGAGCACAAGGTGTTATGCTCGAGCACAGGAAGAACATGCTCGAGCACAGGCTTTCTCACTCGAAGCACGGGTGCATACTCTGTTCTACTCTGTTCTACGTTCAGCTTGAGCGAGGTCTGGTATTTTGATCATATCTCTCAAACCACACGTCGGATTGACCCGAAACTGGTGGCATATGAAAGAGGACTCCCAACACGTAAAATTGGCACCAGAATCATATTGAAAGAAGATCAAATGAAGGAGCTATGATTTGTCGAAAATGAAAATGAAATCACCGTCACTTTCTGACACAGGTTCGGTATTTTGAGTATATCTCACAAACCACACATCGGAATGAGACGAGACCAGTGCCAAATGAAAGTAGACTCAAAGAGCTTTCCATGGATAGGTAATTTGCATAATTCTAACGTATATTCTAGGAGCTATGCCTTCTGGAAGTTGATGCTTGTGCAGACTAGCGAAATATACACTCCTTCGATCATAACTTGCAGAATACAAGGAGTTTGGAGCTGATTCTTGTTGCATTGGAATGCATATGATAAGAGCATTCTTATGATACATCATTTGGATCAAATGAATCAAATTTTTCTAAAGGGGCCCCACATCACCCGCGAGTGAAAAAACTGACTCTCTGAAAATATCGTGCGAGTGATGTCCAGAAGCAGCTGAAATGTGAAGATAGTTGCAACACTCGAGCACAAGGTATTCACTCGAAGCAGAAAAGTCATTCTCACTCGAGCACACATGCGAGTGAGGGCATGCGAGTGTTTGGCCGAGAGCAAGTAAAGGCGTGCTTCCTTCATTCACTCGAAGCAGAGACGTCAGTGCTCGAGCATGAGCATTCTGTGCTCGAGCAAGGTACTGCGAGTGCTGTCCAGAGAAGAGCTTCCCAGTGCAAAATACAAGATCACTCGAGCAGAAGGAGTCGTGCTCGAAGTGAGGCTGTATATCACCTGCGAGTGATAATTTCATCCCTCTGAAATCCTGATGCGAGTGCTAGTTTTGAGAGCATATTCCTTAAGAATATGCGTCTCACTCGAGCAGAGGTATGTGTGCTCGAGTGAGGAACCATATCACTCGCGAGCACAAAATCTCACTCTTGTAAAATGATGTGCGAGTGACAACCCGAGAAGAAGCATGCACGTGAAAACTTGAGGCGCACTCGAGCAGAAGGTGTGTGCTCGAGTGAGAGACCACATCACCCGCGAGTGAGAATTCTGTCTCTCTGAAATCCCATGCAAGCACAACTCGTGAACTGAAGCGTATGAAGGAAAACAGGAGATCACTCGAAGTGAGCCATTTCATGCTCGAGTGATATTCTGGAAAAAGTCCAAAAACACCAAGTTTCACAGCGAACAATCCGAATATGATTATATGTTATTAAATCAGTATGTTTTCACTTGTTATTGATTCTAAATGTTAGCTAACATATATTTCAAGTGTGAAACAGGATATTAAACATTCGGATTACAGATTCAAATAAAAGTCAATCACGTGAACTCCATTACCAAAAGGCAGCTACCAACCACGACAGCAAATGACCCACCATGAAGAATTGTCTGAAACTCAAAACACTCCACAACGTGATGTACAGCTCAAAATGATTCTCTCTGCTATTAAACTAAGACACTCCACTTTGCTCCACAACGGACAGGAGCTTGTTTTTCAAAAATGCTCAAACGTTCAAATGAGGCAATGGAACTCCAACGGACAAATGCTCATAACGGTCATCATCTTCATCAACTATAAATGAGAGAGTTTTCAACTTGGATGGTGGTGAGAAAAACGGTGAAAGACAGAGAAAACAGAGAAACAACTCCAACATGTGAAAAACATGAATCCTCTGCTTCTACCCAAACGCTCTCAGTTCTGCGGTTTCAATATTACTTTTCATTGAGAGAGTGATTATTTGTATTGTACTTCAGTGAGATTATATCTACTCTGTGAGAGAGTCTGTAAACACTTTCATCTATATTTCTGAGTTGATCTCAAGGTAGAAGGACCTTGAGAGGGTTGATTTTCTTACGGAGAAGCAGTAGAGAGAATTGCCGTAAGACATTTTGCTCGTAAGACTTACAAGGTGCAAGCAGTAGAGAACGTTGCTGCTCATAAGACTTACAGGGGTGTAAGCAGGAGAGAACGTTGCTGCTCGTAAGACTTGCATAAGTAAGCAGGAGAGGAAGATCTTCGGAATTGCTCTGCTCGTAAGACTTGACGTAAGGGGGAGTATTTCAGTAAGAGATTTGTAAAAGGTTTCACAAGTACCCGGCTAAACTTGTGGGATTGTAAAGGCTTTTCTTGTGCCCGGATTAAACAAGAAGATAGTGGATTTGAAAATCTCAGGAGGAGCCTGGGGACTGGACGTAGGCCATCACAGATTGGACCGAACCAGGATAAATCACAGTTTGCATATTCTCTTCCCTAAACTCTTATATTTCCAGCATATATTATTTAATCTAACTGTTGATTTATAAACCTTCATACTTACTGTTTTCGTTAAGATACGAAAAGATTTCTAAAGTTCTTAAGTTTTTATTATACACCCAATTCACCCCCCCTCTTGGGTAATAGCCGGTTCTAACAATATAGAACACTTGTTGCTCCTGATCTGCCATAATGAAAGGTCCATCTCTAAAACTTCTACTATTCAGATCTACTAATGTAAATCCTAACCTATCAATCTTCACACCATTATTGACATCAACCCACTTGCATTTGAAAATGGGAAATCTAATTTTAACATAGTCAACCACCCAAATCTCTTCAATTACCCCATAATAAGGTATGGCAGTCAATGTAGGGTTCTTATCTTTCAAACTAGAGAAGTACATAGATTCAGCCACTAATACAACACTATTGTTCTAGACGGTGATCTTATCATCTAGGGACTTCATGTAAAAGGTATAACCATTGATCACAAATGAAGTCCAACTTATGACATCAACTTCAGGATGACGTGCTAACCAATTTATTGTATCAGAAACACATTCTTCTCCATCAACCTTTTGTTTGAACCAATGTGTGAAAGTTTTGTTATGCTCCCTAATTAACCTTTGTTCAGTTATTTGACTATTTTGTTTCCGTACAATTTCTTTATGGGCATTCATGTAATATTGAACTTCATCAACATTGTTCAAGCTGTACAACTGGACTTGTTGCAATTCATCAGCATCTATGCTCTTTACTGTTGCCCTGTGCCTACCCCCTTCTTGATCATGACGTTTAGGAAGGCCAATATGTCGTACATTTGACAAATATTGTTGACAAAATTCCATATCTTCTTCAGAAACATATTTTTGAATAATAGATGCTTCAGGCTTGTTGGGGTTCTTCACATACCCTTTTAGGATTTTCATAGTTCTTTCGATTGGGTACATCCACCAGAAATAGATAGGGCCACACAACTTTATCTCCCTCACTAGATGAACAATGATGTCAAAAAAAGCTTCTCAAGCTGACACAAGATCATATATCCTTCATTTTCCAATTCCTCTAATCTTTCCGTGTCAATGACTTTACAACAAATGGCATTGAAGAAGAAACAAAGTCTAGTCAATATGTGTTGAAGATCATATTCGGCAAAGCCTCGAATAGCTACTGGGAGTAGTTGTTGCATTAAGACATGACAATCATGAGACTTTAGCCCTATTAACTTCAAGTCTTTCATCGATACAAGCTTTTTAAAATTTAAAGAATACCTTGAGGGAACTTTAGCGCCATGTAAATACTCACAAAAGCTTCTTTTCTCATCCTTAGACAAAGTATGAGCAGCTGGAGGACAAAAAGTTCTATTACCATATGGCCTTAGATGTAAATCTTCTCGTATTCCCATTTCTTGCAAGTCTAATCTTGCCTTCACACCATCCTTAGAACTTCCTGGTATGTTGAGCAGTGTCCCAACAATACTATCACATACGTTCTTCTCCACATGCATGAAATCAATACAATGTCTGACGTCAAGATAGCGACAATATGGAAGATTGAAGAAGATGGACCTTTTTTTCCATATATTTTTCTCATTTCTACTCTTTGATGACTTACCAAACATAGTATTGATATTTTTTCACCTTTTCATAAATTTTCTCACCAATCAATGCCTCTGGAGCATCTTCAAAATCTTGGCCACCGAAAAAAGCTTTTTTAAATCTATGATAAGGGTGGATTCGTCTAAGAAATTGCCTATGGCCAAGGTAAACTGTCTTTCTTCCATGTTGAAGTTGATGGTAGCATGTGCCTTCTTCACATATCGGATAAGCTTTGTGGCCTTTAACGCTATATCCTGACAAGTTTCCATATGCAGGGAAGTCATTTATAGTATAAAAGATCATTGCTCGCGTATTAAAAGTCTCCTTCTTCTTCGCATAAAAAACATTGACACCTTTATCCCATAACTCTTTCAAGTCTTTGATCAAGGGTTCTAGGTAAACATCTATGTTATTTCCGGGTTGCTTTGGTCCCGAAATCAATATAGACAACATAATGTACTTTTGTTTCATATATAACAAAGGAGATAAGTTGTAAATTACCAACAAAACAGGCCATGAACTATGTATACTGCTTAGGCTACCAGAAGGATTCATACCATCTGTGCTAAGCCCAAGCCAGAGATTCCTAGGTTCTTCACCGAAGCTACGAAATAATTGATCGATTTTCTGCCATTGAGAAGAATCAGCTGGATGTCGAAGCTTTCCATCAGAAATCCTCTCATCTGCATGCCATCTCAAATTTTTGGCATCAATTTCATTGGCAAACAGGCGCTTGAACCTTGGAATGATTGGAAGATACCACAATACTTTTGCAGGGCCCTTATTTGTTTTATACCTCGGAGTTTCATATATCGGACATTGGTCCTTGTCTTCATGATCTTTTCTATACAATATGCAATCATTAGGGCAAGCATTTTTTTTATATACTTCATCCCTAGTGGACACAGTATTTTTTTAGCATCATAGTATCGACAAGGCAACACATTATCATCAGGAAGCATGTCTTTAAAGGCCTCAAGCGTTTCTGAAAAACTCTTGTCACTCCATCTATACCGTGCTTTCAAGCCTACCAATTTCAATACAGCTTTCAGTAATTGGTATTTTTGGCACCCTGGGTACAGCGGCATCTCAGCATCACTACACATATTATCATATGCATGTGATTGTTCAAAAGCCTCTTCTCCTACATCATGAATAATATCCTCTATCCGATCATTCATATCCGTGTCATTATCATCACAAGTCACTTCCCTCTGTTGAGATGCACTTGGCATTTCTAATTGTTCACCATGCCATACCCATACTACATACGTCTTACAAAACCCTTCACAAATTAAATGTGTATATATATCTACAACACTTAATCGCTTCTCATTTAAACATTTTACACAAGGGCAATAAAGCATCCCACTATCATTATCGGCATTTCTTTTTGCAAAGTCTAAAAAACCCTTCACCCTAACATCATATTCAATACTTGTCCGTTTAGCTTTTATCCAACTACGATCTATATATTCCGACACCTTTTATTTTTTGTTTTGTACTTTTTCCCCTAGAAAAGGAAGGAGTATAATAAGAGTAGGCAATCATTACACCCAAGTACCTAGTTTAACTACTATATAATGAACAAGTAGAAGAGAGTAGAGAGATAGAGATAGAAGAAAAGTAATCTGAATAGTACAAGTCTCATTAACAATGCAAATCTGTCCAATACAGTGGGTTGACTGCCATATATATTACCATTATGAACAGTAGAAATGGAATAGTACCATAGGGATTAGGGGTTTAGTAATTACTAATTGACTTACCTGTCAATCACTCGAACAAAGTCTTTGAAGGCCGGAAACTACACGGGAAAGATGAGCTTAGTATGATGGGGTAGATTGCACGCTGGAAGAAAGTAGGAAAGGTGGTTTAACATTTTGGCCTTGACCTACTCGGCTTTAGCGATGGAGGCATTAGATTTGTGGCTTCATTCTCTTACAGTTTTCGGTGTGTCTTATGTATATATATATGCATTTACTATTTAAGAAGGAGTACGTTCTTCACATTCTCATGTGACTCCAACCAGAAACAATGAATTATTTAAGTATAGATAGTCCCAGCAGCACTCAATTTATTTGGTATTCTCTCATTTAGAATCCACCCTATCAGCACATGACTTCAATTAACCATCTATCACTTGTAATGCATATATGAAACTTTTTCTTTGTGTGTGTGATAGAGGAGTCCAAACGAAAATCTGAGGTTTAAATATTTATGGGGTGCTTTTATAACTTTTTAGTAAAAGAAACTGAACCTTTATCATTAAAGGTGATCAACCCCAATTTCTAAATCACTGATGAATTATGAGCAAACTTATACAAGTGAATATATTTTTGCTAAAGCAGCATAAGCTTGTGATGATGTTTACAGGGAAACAAAGGAAGTAATTCATCTAACCTCCTGTGCTGACGAAGAAAGCAATATCGGGAGCTTTTGGAAAAATATACTAGGAAATAGGGGAACCATTATGACGAGTTTGGTTGAGAGAGACAGAGGAACAAATAAATAAAAATGCATAAGAATAAGGAACACCTAAGCTATCATAATGCAGGAACAGAATAAGGAACAGAGAAGCTATCATAACGCAGGAACAGAATAAGGAACATAGAAGCTATCATAATGCAACCCAATGTCTCATATAAAAGAAAGACCAGTAATGTTTCATAAATCAGAAACACAACACCCCCATATTTCCAATCTCCTAAATCATACCCAGGCCACAACCTTCTTCGTCGGCAATCACACACAAAAATATTAATAGACGAAGTAAAAAACTACCTGGAAGAGAATTAAGCTTTACCAAGTTTATTATCCAACTTTCGTAGATTTAGGGTGAATAAAAATGAGAACAGGGCGTGTTCAGCGCCGTCAAATGTCGACACTCAACGAAAAGACAGAGCACCAGTACGCCCTAACACTGAGCAACGGGGATGCTAGCTCTAAGATCCCATTTTCATGGCGCAAATGCAATACCAATCCAAGGTGAGACACTAATTCCGCTCTTGATTTGACAAATTTGAAGTTGCTGTTCGTTCTTGACTGTTGCTGTTTAGCCTGGAAGAATTCAGAATGAAGAATGGGGCGGAGCGTGAACCGCGATTGGGATTTGGGGAAAGAGTTTTAAGATCGGTTATAAAAATAACCGGTCTTAAAACATTTTTAAGACCGGTTGTTCGAACAACCGGTCTTAAAATCTATCTTTTAGATCGGTTGTTAGAACAACCGGTCTAAAAAGTAAATACTTTTTAGACTGGTTATATCTATAACCGGTCTAAAAACATTTTTAAATTTTTAATTTTTTTCCCTAAAATCCTTTTAGACTAGTTTAAAATCCAAGCAGGTCTAAAAGATTTAATATTTTAGACTGGTTAATGTAGAACCAGTCTAAATAATATTTTTTAGACTGGTTAATAGAATAACCGGTCTCCCAATTTGTTTATAATTACAAAAATGCCACCGCTCATTTCTTTTAGACCTCATCCGTTGCAACCGGTCTAAATATGCAGGTCTAAAACACCCTTTTGTACTAGTGACATGCAGTATCTAATACCCATATAGAGGAAATAGAAAAATGAATGTCGATAACATAAATACCTGAAGCAATAGCCTCGCTATCCTTCTTGATCTTTTTCAAATCTTCCAGGTTTAGTTTGGAATTCCTCTTCCAATGACCGGGTTCATTATAGAAGTAGCAGACTCCTTCCTTTGGAGGCTTTTCCTTCTTGAGTGCAGGCCTGGTTTTGGGCTTGTCTGACTCTTTGGTCTTACCACCTGAGCCATTACCTTTCCATTTGCCCTTCCCTTTCTTTTTCATACCCTTTCCTTTCTGAACCATCAAAACTGTACTAGGCTTTTTCTTAATACTTTGCTCAGCATTTTTGAGCATATCATGCAGCTCAGAAATTGATTTCTCCATGTTTTTCATGTTATAGTTCATGAGAGTGAGTTCAGAATCAAATCCTTAGCTAACTCCTGGCTCATGGGAAATCCAAGCCTTTCAAGGTGATCAATATAGCCTTTCATCTTTAACACATGAGTACTAATTGATGCACCTTCAACCATCTTGTAGAAATGTAAGGCCTTTGTGGTCTCATACCTTTCTTGCCTTGCCTATTGCTGGAACATTTCCTTGAGATGGACAATCATCTCATGAGCCTCTAAAAGTTCCAGATCTCTTTGGAGCTCTGGAACCATAGTGGCAAGCATCAAGCAACCTACATCCACAGAGTCATCCTTTTGCTTTATGTAAACATCTCTTTGAGCTCTTGGAGCATTGGCTGCTGGCTCCTGAGGAATAGGTTGATCTAGGACATAAGCCTTTCTTTCCTGCTTAAGAACAATTCTCAAGTTCTTGAACCAGTCAACAAAGTTTGTCCCATTGAGTTTGTTCTTCTCAAGGATCAATCACAACGATAGCGTAGTAGTATTACTAGTCGACATGATTCTACAATTAAAATATGCAAAGTTAGTTAGTAATCTCCTACTAAATTAACAACCCTCAAAATAATAATTTGTGGGGTAAGATCCGTATTTGGCTTAAACTTAAGCCTGCTTTAGCAAGATGCTTAAATTCAAATTATTTAGGTAGGTGACCTATTTACCAATTACATCACATGTAACTCTTAGATGTTTATGGGATTTGATCATCATATGATCCGGCATGTTTAATCCCATCTAATGCCTTGAGATTCAAAACCATTTTGTTAATCTCAATTAAGTCAAAACAATAATGAATATTATGAACAACACCATTACTTATGCTTGTCTCATCAAGATAACTCAAGTGCATCCACTTTGGTGGTTTCCGCAATTGAGCAATCTAGGTTTTGACAGGTATTCATTAATTGAAGGTATTAAGACTTAAGATTTGATTAGAGGGCTCAATTAATTAGTCTTGTTTATATGAATGCAATTATGGTCGTATCTCATACAGATAAATACATATAAACATAAAAGTATTCGAGAAATGATCTTATCAAAAGCATAATTTAAACATGACATAACATGGCTTACCTAACCTAAAATCCTCTCAAGCCAATAAGAGGACTTCTCTAAATAAAAAAAGAAATACATTGAGAGAAACCTCATTTAAACATTCGAGGGGAGTGAGATGAGAAGAGAATGTACATCGAGAGTATTTAGAGAAAGGCACGGCACGGCAAGTAGGCCGTATTTAAATATTACAACCCTTTGTAAAATTATAAAGCCATGTTGTTCACCATACCCAAACAAGTATAAATAATAAACCACAACAAGAATTCATACAATATGAAAAGCAATAAATGTCATGATCAGATTATATTGCGCTACGTAGAGGTAGCCATGGCAGTACCGCTAAAGGGATTTCAACCCAGTTTCAAAACACAATAATGGCCCAGAACGCTTTTGATCTGCATTGTCTTCCCTATAGTTTCGGATCCCTATTACCTGAATAGATATCCAAACTTAGACCCGATTGGATTGCCTCCAACAACGATCTAAGGTACCCTACCCGACTTCATACAAGCCTAGGGTTTCATACAAGCAAGATCCTTTTCAATTCAAAATGAAACCACAAATTCCGACTTCAGATTTTTTTTTTCAGAATTGAAATTGAGTAACTAACAGCTCATGTAATTGAAACAATTTTTGGTAGATCATATATAAGCAGTTAATGTTAGGATCGGTAGGCACAGCGGAAGAATTTTAAAAAATTTTCACCAATTCTAATCGAGGATCTATCAACGGCATTTAAACCAAGTTGGAAGGATTCATACCTTTTGATGATTCAGAGTTTTCACGATCTCTAGGAGCCAACACGTCAAGTCCGCTCCCTCTACCGGTATCCACACGAATGCTCTCCAACCGAGACTGCGTGCTAGCGCCTCTAATGTCTCCTAGGGTTTCACTTGCGGCTCTCAATTCTCATGTGCGTATCAATATATCTGCTCTATCAAGTTTATAACCCATGAGGGCTATTTTCAAATTTCAAAATTAATCATCATTAATTTAGAAATTAATTAACAATTAATTATCTTGATGAGCTAATTAAATAAATTCAGTTTAAATTAAATCTGTCCAACAGTTTTAATTTAACCTATTTATTTAATCCAAATAAAGAGCTATTAGATTTAATTTATCTTCATAAATTAAATATGAGATACTATATCTCTATCATGTTAGTTATTAAATTTAATATATCTTAATAAATTAAATTTAAAACTAACACAATATAATAATATCATATAATATATATATATACATATATATATAAGATATATATTTTGAAAATATATATATCTATATAATATTATTAATGAATTTTATATTATATATATATATAATTCGTCCACCCTAAATTAAACGTTATCTCGTGTTGGGCCATTCTTGTGTGCGACCCTATAGGCCCATATGAAGTTGGCAATGGGCTAATAACTATACTAACCCAAAAGTCACAAGCGGCCTCTAGCAAGACATTACGGCTACCCAATTCATATGAGGATCGTTATCACGATGAAACCTATCATACAACCATGTTACGTCCCTTTTGTCACATGATATATCGATCAAGGATAAGGCATGGATAATGTCATCCTCTTGTTCCTGACCATTACTTTCTCGATTCTTAAGTAGCCTGATAACAGAGACAGAAACTCCTTTCATCATAGTATGGCCATACATTTCTCAAACTCACTAATCGAGGGGCCCAGTAATATCTCTCTACTAATGTTAGGGACAAATTCCATCTTGATCATTCATATTCCTCTGCATGAAAATACACCAAGCCCGATCGTAGCCTTTATCATCACCTGGTCAAAAGTGACTTTTGACTTGTTCAAAGCTTAGCAACTCTCATGTAGGAATCCATAATGACCTCAGGTCTAAAGGCATTGTGACGTGGTTATACATGAGAAAAGCTTATGACTTGATCCATGTAGCTTTTTCATAGTGGGTCGGTCCAGCACCTTGTACTGTTACAAGTGCCTAAGACTTTGATTCGTATCTCCATATCTTATCAAAGTCATACTAATCTTGTTTCATCTCTGCTCCCGCTTAGATGACCGACCAGGGACATTTTAGGACATCTTTATGAATTATCCAAGGACACAATTATCACAGTTAACATGCAAATAATATGATAACATAATAGAGAAATTTCATTAAAATAATAATGTTCAAAGTACAATGATTGGCCCTTAGAGCACAATTTCCAACAGTTAAATACGAAAACGAAAATCACTTATATGTTCAGACATTTCTTATAAGCATCGTGCATATCCCATATATCACATGTATAAGAATCATAAACTCAATTTAAACACACAATTGACCTGGCTTTGATACCACTATTAGGATTGACAAGCACAGCGGAAGATTTTTAAAATTTTACTGATCCTAATCGAGGATCTATCAACGGCATTTAAATCGGGTTAGAAAGAACTCGTACCTTTTTTTTAACTTAGGGTTTTCACGATCTCTAGGAGCCAATACGTTTAGTCCGCTCCCTCTACTGGTATCCACATGAATGCTCTCCAACAGAGATTACGTGCTAGCACCTCTAATGTTTTTAGGGTTTCCCTTGCGGCTTTGAATTCTCATGCACGTATGAGTATATCTGCTCTATCAAGTTTATAACCTATGAGGGCTATATTCAAATTTCAAAATTAATCATCATTAATTTCTAAATTAATCAACAATTAATTATCTTGATAAGGTAATTAAATAAATTCAGTTTAAATTAAATCTGTGCAACAATTTTAATTTAACCTATTTATTTAATCCAAATAAAGAGCCATTAGATTTAATTTATCTTCATAAATTAAATCTGAGATACTATATCTCTATCATGTTAGTTATTAAATTTAATATATCTTAATATATTAAATTTAAAATTAACATAATATAATAATATCATATAATATATATATATACATATATATAATATATATAAGATATGTATTTCAAAAATATATATCTATATAATATTATTAACAAATTTTATTTTATATATATATAATTCGTCCACCCTAAATTAAATATTATCTCGTATTGGGCCATTCTCGTGTGCGACCCTATAGGCCTATATGAAGTTGGCAGTGGACCAATAACTGTACTAACCCAAAAGTCACAAGCGGCCTCTAGCAAGACATTACGACTACCGAATTCATATGAGGATCGTTATCACGATGCAACCTGTCATACGACCATGTCACGTCCCTTTTATCACACGATATATAGATCAAGGATAAGGCATGGATAATGTCATCCTCTTGTTCTTGAGCATTACTTTCTCGATTCCTGTGTAGCCTGACAATAGAAATGGAAACTCCTTTCCATTGTAGTATGGCCATACATTTCTCAGACTCACTCATCGAGGGGCCTAGTAATATCTCTCTACTAATGTGAGGGACAAATTTCATCTTGATCATTCATATTCCTCTGCATGAAAAACCACCAAGCCCGATCATAGCCTTTATCATCACTTGATCAAAAGTGATTTTTGACTAGTTCAAAGCTTAACAACTCTCATGTAGGAATCCATGATGACCTCAGGTCAAAGGGCATTGTGACATGGTTATACACGAGAAAATCTTATGATTTGATCCATGTAGCTTTTTCATAGTGGGTCGGTCTAGCACCTTGTACTCTTACAAGTGCCTAAGACTTTGATTCGTATCTCTATATCTTATCAAAGTCATACTGATCTTGTTTCATCTCTGTACCCGCATAGATGACCGACCAGGGACATTTTAGGACAATCTTCATGAATTATCCAAGGATACAATTATCACAGTTAACATGTAAATAATATGATAACATAATGGAAAAATTTTATTAAAATAATAATGTTCAAAGTACAATGATTGGCCCTTACGGCACAATTTCCAATAGTTATGACCCAAATGGCTTATCCCCATTTATCTCATATTTTCAAAGTTGCCACCACATTTATATTCCATTTTTAGATTTAATTGAATTCTGGCAGATTATTTGTCCAAACTTTAAAGAATCATAACTAAATTTATAGACATCTTATTGGAGTGATTACAAAGCCTATAGAACCCTTATTGAGTATAGTTTCATGGAAAAATATAGCCTTTTGCCAATTGGAAGCACAAAATTCCTAGAATTAAATTCTTTGGACGCTGTTCCAGAAAATAGGCAGTTTTTCTGGGCTAACTTCAAAAATTCGTAGCTCCTGGTATCTAGCTTGAAATGATTCATATGACCTATCAACTTAAAGTTTAGGGTGTCTACTTTCATTGTAGAAATGTTTTAGATATCATTTGCCTATTTAAAATGTCACATAACAAGACTGCTATAGAGAAAAACTCACTGGTAGCAAACATCAACTTGTATCTAACCACTATTTTCCTTATTTTTGTCATTCCATATGCTCTTTAATTCACCATTTTATTCCCTTGGATATAAGAAATTTTGATGACCAGAATTTGGGATGTTACAATATGGTTTACCGAGAAGGGGCAATCTGCTGAGAAGGGGCAGCAAGTGCGAGAAGTGCACTTTTACTTGGTTATGGAGTAACAATCTAACCGAGGTACACAAATAGTGGTGGTGAAGCCCTATCACATGTATACATGCATTTATATTGTTTATTAATTGGTGCATACATTGTGCATAACATATGTACTTTTCGCATTTTATATGAACGATAGTATATATTGCTACTGGGATTCCTCAGAATCTCATTCTTTTTCATTAATGATAATGTGTTAGCGGGAACCGACAAATTTAAAGGCAAGGTGATTGACACGTAAAACTGATGGTGCGGATCCCGAGATAGGCTAGTGGCTATATGTAGCATATTTTGGACAATTTGTATATATATATTATGAAACCCTGAGGGGAAAACCGGTAATGTAATCAAGCCTATTATTTCAATAATATCAGTATATTTTTACTATTCCTGTGTTGCTCATCGAACTGCTCAAAGGTTACTCTGACTAAGATTAATAGTAAGTGGTATGTAAGACGAGGTCTTACAGGCTGCAATATTAGTTTCTTTTTGGGAAATAGAGTGGTGGACTAATTCAAAGAATGATATAATTTTTAATTATTAACTATCTTGAAAAATGTCTGGAAAAAAGAATCTTTAAAAATGAAGAGACCCCCAACTATTCAAAGAAATATATTACTATTGTTTCCAAATTTAGTTTGTTATTATTATACCACAAATCTTATTTTAGAGTGATTATATGGGAGATAATTATATAATGTATATATAATAATTATAATTATTATTAAGAGGTATAATTATAACAATAAATCAATTTTGAAAAATGAAGAGCTCATACATCACTTTACGAACTATTTTAGAGAACTATGTAATAATTAATATTAATATAAATTAAGAGACCTTGAATACTTTGGGGACTATTCAATAATGACATAATTAGCAGAAAAAAAGATATAATTTATGGATAGAGAGGACTATTGTAGCACCCCAAATTTTATATTCACTAAATATATTGTAATTATTTAAGAAATTCAATAAAATGGTGAATATTCATGAATTTGAAATTTATGAATTTTATAAGTGTTCATTTTCATGAGAAATTGGGCACAAAAGAGAAATAATAATTGAATTAATTTGGGTAATTTAAAAAGGCCAATATTAAGGTCCAAAAATGGAGAAATAATAGAGAAAATATTTGGTCTAAAAATAGGTGGAAATTGGCCAAAGAAAAATAAAAAATAAATTGGAATAAAGAAGTAATGATAAAATCGTAATTTTTGCCAAAATAGCACAAAATAAATTATTTTCCAATTAATGAAAGTTAATTCCAATTAATTGAGGGAAATAATGGGGAAAAATATATTTGAAATATTTTGGTCAATTAAATATGAATTTATGGAAAATTTGAGCAAAAAGTTCAATTTTGACTAAAAATGAGACTTTACGTGTATAAGTATCCGAAACAAGTTGTGAAGCCAATTGAGGCCAAAGAGAGTGACCCTTAGGTATCTCCTACATGTAGTATAAGGAGGGAAATGTTAGATATATGTTGGTTGAGTTTATGACACAATTGGATGAAGATAGGAATTGTTGCATGAAAATCCAAATTTTGGAATTTTTGGAAATTCCATAAATCATTAAAAAATCATTTCCATCATCTTCCTCTAGCTCATTTGATGCCCTAACAGATCTAAACTAGAGAGAGAGTGTGTGAAATTTTAGAGAGAGAAAGAGAAGAAAAACTTGCAAAGGTAAGTGATTTCTTCGGTAAATCGGTTCCTACTGCATATAACTCCGTTCCTAAGCTACTCTTCTATGTAATTTAAGGTTTAGAAGCTCAATTTCTTGTTTTGAAGAGAGCTAGGGTTCAACCACTTTGAGAAAAGATAGAAGGAAGTGAATGGTAACCTCCAAACCTTTGTATATTGCTTTTTCTGGCTGTTGTGGGCAATTTAATTCGTGAAATTTTGCCGAATTGCCGTTAGTTTTAAATTTTGGAAATGAGTAGGCCTAAGGGTTATGCTGCTGAAATTGGGTCTAAATGGCAGTTTTAACCTAATTAAATAGTTAATAAAGTGGTTAGGAGTAGCAAGAAATACATCTGCGGAGCCGAAACTGAAAAACACCAATTTTTCCTAGAGTACCTGAGGATTTCAGCTAGGGTTGTTAGAGGGCCTTAGAGTTGAATTTTAAATCATTTTATGATTCTATTGAGTTCAAGAGGGAAAATTAGGTGGCGTTCCAGTTGGTCGCTTTTTTGAGAAAACTGAAAAAGCATAATTACGAAAACGCCCTTGAAACCCTTAAAGTGGGGCTGCTAAGGGTAATTTTGTCTTTTGGTAGTGAATTTGGTAATTTCAAGTCTGGAAATGGATTCCTTGGGCAAAAATATGTTAGAGTAGCCATAGTCAAAATTTCAGAAAAAGTACAGCCGGACTAGGTACGGCGAGGTCAGGCCGGGCTGGGGCTCTGGGGGCATTTTGGTAAATTTTCACCATAAGCTAATATAACCACAATAAACACTATAGAAGTGTCTAAAATGATACATGGATAGGTTTTAACCTATTTCTTATACATTTGATGGTTTAGGACCGAGTTGGACGCCTATAGTTGGCACATTTTACAAAGCGGACCGTTTGAGACTAGGAAAAGGTTCAGGTAGGGACTATTATCTCTCATACACTATGTGAATATTTGTATGTGCAAGTTACTGTATTTTGTGGCTTGAACAAGTGTTGGAGGCACATTACCTTGTTGTGATCTAGGACCTAGCTGAGGTACACTAGTCTTACCTAGCTGCAGTCAAAGACTCGGCTGAGGTACACGTAAATGTTGTAACTTGGTGTTTGCCCCTGAACTTTGTGTACACACATGGATTATATGAATTTTTATTTTACTTGATACAGTGCATTGCATATTTAATTTTACTTGATACTAGTGTACCTAGCTGAGGTACACTAGTCTTACCTAGCTGCAGTCAAAGACTAGGCTGAGGTACACGTAAATGTTGTAACTTGGTGTTTGCCCCTGAACTTTGTGTACACACATGGATGATATGAATTTTTATTTTACTTGATAAGGTGCATTGCATATTTAATTTTTGCATTTTATATGTTGATCTTATATTTCTACTGAGATTTATTGGAATCTCACCCCTTTTTCTAAATCAAAATGTCTCAACAGGTGCCAGCGGATCAAAAGGAAAGGACGTAGATAAGGGAAATTAATGGGCACGTTTTCCCAAGGCGAGGACAGTGGTTATATTATTTGTACAAGGTTTATTTTGGGATATTCTGGATATAATTGTAAATATTTGTGAATTCTGCCTTGTTGATGCATGCTTGTAAACAAACACTTTTATCAATGCAATTGTACTTTTTTGTTTGGTTGTGGAACTTGTTCATTATTGCCCTGTACATATCAAAATGAAAATGGGTGTTGACAACTATACATATCTGCAACCTAGGGAGACCCATGGATCGAACAATCACCACAATTGTTTTTTTTAATTTTAGGGGCAATAAAATGTTCAAATTAGTTTAAAGTATAATATCTAATATATCTAACAATCAAAAATTGAATTGCAAATAAAAACAATTTGATTTGCAAAATGACTTCATCCACCACTTCCATAATAGATCTAAATTGATAGATTTAGAGAACAAAAATTCAATTTAAAAAATGAAAATACATAAATTAAGAAATCATTTTATCCAAGGGGGATAACAATCTTTGTAACCCTCTGCCCTATAAATAGTAATTATGATTCGAAAATACATAATTAAGATGAATTAGAGCCCAACAGATGATAAAATTTCGTCTTTAATCCTATCCTTGAGATAGGGTTTCACAAATTTATTTTAAAATTGGTTTAGCCTGGTCTCCTATTCATATTTCAAATATAACTACCTTGTGTAGTTAAATCACATTCATATGTATCAGAGTGTACAGCCAAAACTTCCTGGCAACCCCGAGTTTCATATATATCAACTATGGGTTTATAAATTCCTAGTTAGGGGATTACACAACCAATTCCAAAATAGTATTTACACAATATACAGTGATCCCCAATTAAAATTTTATAACCAACATTCCAAAATCAAATGACCCTACAAAAGTCCTAGCCACCCTTTGTCGTCCCTTTTCCTTTGGAGCCACTTGCCCTGTCTGAACGTTAGTCATAGAAAAGAATGAGATTAAGAAGAATCCCGGAAGTAACAAATCACTCATACCACATATAATTACGTAGCATGCAGGTAAATCATCAAGCAATATAGCAGCATGAAACACAACATACAAGCTGCCACATATACACATAATCACATAGTCTCATCCCCCGTATGTCTACCGCCCCGAAGGGACGGTCCTTCCACCAGAATCACCGATGGATTGCAGGAGAATAATTCACAAATAGCCTTTCGGCTTCCACATATAACCTTTTGGCTTCCACATATAACCTTTTGGCTTCCACATAGTCTTGTCCCCTGTAAATCAAACACCGATGAACCATAGGTGATAGACCCATAAAGATTGATAAATCAAACATACCATGTATCACATATAGTATAAGGGAAAGCGTCACTACCTTGTTCTTTCTGAGCGTGCTCCGGCACAGATAGCTCACGAGAAGGGCAAATATCAAATTCTAAAACTAAAATCAAGGATGACGGATTAATCTCTATTCAAAATTTTTGATTCCATAACACTTATTAATTATAATTTGAACTCTTTAGGTGGCTACTAGAAGCCTAACACATGCCTAAAGGGTTGGAAGAATTACACCAAACACCCCTTTTTCAGAAGAATAACACTGATTTTTCACTCATTCACTCTAGGGGAGAAGGCCTCACTCAAGTGATAATGAGATTTGTACTCAAGCATGGAAGCTCACTTGTGCGAGTGCTTGCCTGAGAGCAACCACAGAGACAGAAAGTGATCATAGCACTCGAGTCCAAACCACAACACTCGAGTGGTAGCCTCATGCTCACTTGAGTCCTACCAAGTGAGACATAGGAGGTGACTACCCGAGATCAAAGAAAACCCTAGAATGAGAAGTACACTTGAGCACTAGCTCAGGCACTCGAGTGATGGCAGAACACTTTTGGGTGTTAATACACTCTCTTGAAAAATGGGATACGAGTGACAACCCAAGACGCGGCCTCATAGTGCAAATCACTCTTGCACTCGAGTGATAACTCATATCACCTGCAAGTGAGGAAATGAACTTTTGCTTTCTTTACGCGGGAGTGCAACTGAAACTTGAAGGAAAAGAGAAAATATAATGCTGTGCTCGAGTGAGGCTTATCAGAAGCTAAAACATAGCAACTGACAGAATTTTCCAAACTTCCCACCAAAGTGTCCAATAGTTCCCAAAATTCACAATCGACCCATTCCTAGACAAATTCTTATCAGGAATCCATTGGTCACACTAAAACAACCAAATTTTCATTCTAACAAGTTTTTGTTTTAGACACCACATTCCCATATATTAACCAATTGCACTAATTTTCCTTCCAAAATTCCAAACTAACTCCAATGGCCTAAGGACACAATATTACACTAATTCCACCCCAATACACTAGGCAATTCATCCATTTCAAAATCACATGAAAATCATCTCCCTTCATCCAATGGCTCTCATGTTGCCACTTGTCATGATCTTGCACATCTCCCTTCATAAACACATATGAACACTCACACATACAATTCCACTCTCTTGCTCATTAAATCCTAGCCATTGATCTTTAATTTACCAATGTGTTTCCTCTTCGGTAACTGACCAATAGGTTGGTAGCTTTCTGTTTTCCTATTTTGCCCTTGATTATGGCAATTCTCACTGAATCACCACCAAACACATTTTATCATTCCATTTCACTCAATCATAGCCCTCCCAACCACTAGGACTCATTTTAAGCTTTGTCACATAATTAAGCTCAAATGCATGGTTTAGGCACTGATTGTAACATATTCAAATCGTAATTCATGTCTTATTCTTCAAAAGTATTTATTCAACAATAATTACATCCACTTTTGAAGTCATTAGCCCTGAAGCCCATTCTTGGGGCATTACAATTCTCCCCCCAAAAAATAAATTTTGTCCTCAAAATTTGCACACAACTTGAGCCATAAACTCTAGATAAAACTTACTCATGTCTGCTTCCGCTTCCCAAGTTGCTTTTTTCTGAGTCATTCCCTTCCAGATCACCTTCACATACGGAATGCTTCGGCGTCTGAGCTGTCATTTTTCTCACTCAATGATCTATTCTGGCTCTACCGCATATGTGAAGTTGTCTTGTAGTTCAACTTCCTCATACTCAACAATATGAGATGGATCTTGTTGGTACTTCTTCAGTTGGGAAACGTGAAAGACATCGTGCAGTTTGCTCAAGTTTGGGGGTACGGCTACTCGATAAGCAATAGGTCCAATTCTTGTAAGAATATCAAATGCACCTATATACCTCAGGCTTAGCTTCTTTCTCTTGATAGCTCTCCTGATACTAGTGACTATAGATACCCTCAGAAACACATGGTTAGCAACCTCAAACTCTAGAGGCCTTCTTCTCTTATCAGCGTAGCTTTTCTATCTATTCTGCACAGCAAGAAGCCTCTTTTGAATGGTTCGAATTTGTGCTGAGGTTTGATCAACAAGTTCCGGCCCCTATAACTTCTTCTCAGATAAATCATTCCAGCATAAGGGTGATTGGCACTTCCTTCCATACAATGCTTCGTATAGAGCCACCTGGATTCTCGCATGATAGCTATTGTTGTAGGCGAACTCAGATAGTGGAAGAAAGTAATCCCAATTCCCTTTAAAGTCAAAGACACAAGCTTGCAGCATATCCTCCAACATCTGAATAGTCCTCTCTGACTGTCTATCTGTCTGAGGATGATAGGCCATACTAAATCTCAACTAAGTACCCAGAGCCTTATGTAAGGCCCTCCAAAATCTCAAAGTGAATTGGGGATCTTGGTTGGAAATAATGTTCTTTGGTATGCCATGGAGCTTCATAATTTCTCGAATGTAAATCTCTACCAATTTGTCCGAAGAGTAACTAGCATTGATCTGTATGAAGTGTGCCGACTTCGTTAATCGGTGCATAATCACCTAAATCGCATCATAATTCCTGATCCTAGGCAATCCCATAACAAGGTCTATAGTAATACTTTACCATTTCCACTCCAGAATCTCAGGACTCTGCAACAAACCTGGTGGTTTCTAGTGATAGATCTTTACCCTCTAGAAAGTAAGACACTGCGCCATATATTTTGTCACATCATTCTTCAATCCCGGCCACTAATACATAGACTATAAATTATGATACATTTTGGTCATACCAGGGTGAAGAGTATATTGGCTCTTTGTGCTTCATCAAGAATTTTCCGCCTCAACTCTACCTTAAGTAGAATACAAATTCTCTTCTGTTAACGAACCAATCCACTAGGTAACACATCATAGTCTTGAGTTTCTCCCCATTCAATTATAGCTCAAATTCTCTGTACTCGATCATCTTGCCTTTGAGCTTCTTGAATTTCAGCACTCAAATTACTTTCCCCTTAGGAAACACTAAAATTGGCATAGATGATCTAGTTCGACAAATTCATATCTCGAAAATCTTCTATCAATTTCCCCTCTTGTATCATCATTGCTGCCATAAGCACCATATTTCGACTAAGAGCATCCACAACTATAGTTTCCTTACCCGGATGGTATTTGATTTCCAAGTTGTAGTCTTTCAGCAACTCCATTCAATGATGTTCTCATATTCAATTCTTTCTGGTCATACAGATACTTGAGACTTTTGTGGTCAGAGTACAGTTCTACCGTCACACCATACAAATAATGCCGCCAAATTTTCAAAGCAAACACAATTGCCGCAAGCTCCAGATCATAAGTAGGATAATTCATTTCATGAGGTTTGAGCTATCGAGAGGCATAGGGCACCACACGTCCCTGCTCATAAGGACTCACCCTAATCCCTGCTTACTCACATTACTATACACAACATAAGTCAAGCTGGGATCAGGTATAATCAACACAGGTGCCGTAGTCAACCTGTCCTTCAGCTCCACAAAGGAATTTTCACAACATTCATCCCACACAAAACGGCTGATCCTTTCTCGTGAGCTTGGTCATTGGCAGGAAATATGAGAGAAATTCTGGATGAATCTCCGGTAGTAACCAGCAAGACCCAGAAAACTGCATATCTCAGCAACAGTTTCTGGACTCTTCCAGTCTAGTACTGCTTCCACCTTACTAGGATCTACAGAGACCCCTTCTTGTGAGATAACATGACCTAGGAATTTTACTTCTGTCAGCCAAAACTCGCATTTGCTCCATTTGGCATAAAGTTGCTTCTCACGTAATATATTTAACACAATTCTCAGATGATGCTCATGTTCCTCCCTACTCTTGGAGTATATCAAAATATCATCAATAAACACAACGACAAATTAATCCAGGTACTGTTGAAAGGCATGGTTCATATAGTCCATGAATACCGCAGGTGCATTGGTTAGCCCAAAAGGCATCACTAGAGACTAATAATGCCCATATCTTGTTCTAAAAGTAGTATTTAGTACATCCTCTACTTTCACACGCAGCTGATGATTTCCGACCTTAGATCAATCTTTGAAAATACACACGAACCAGATAGTTGATCTAAAAGGTCATCGATTCTTGGGAGAGGGTACTTGTTCTTGACAGTAATCTTATTCAATTCTTTATAGTCAACACACAAACACAGACTCCCATCTTTCTTTTTAACAAACAACACTGGCACTTCCCAAGGAGACACGCTAGGTCTAATAAACCCTTTCTCAAGCAAGTCTTCAATCTGCTTCTTTAACTCTGCCATTTCATTTGGAGCCATACGATATGGGGCCTTTGATATTGAACCAGCTCCTGCCACAATCTCAATCGGGAACTGAACTTCCCTTTTAAGAGGCAATCCATTGAGATCATCAGGAAATACCTCAGGGAATTCATTTCCCACAGGTATACTACTCAAAGTTTCTTCTGTCTCTCTGTGCATAGAAAAAAACACCATATACCCCTAGTAACCCTTTTCTAGACATTTCTTAGCTTTGGCCGTCGAAAGGAAATTCAAACTGCCATTTATATCCTCAAGACTTTGAGAAGCAGGATACATTATCCTCTTGTTCCCACAATCAAGCAACATATTATTTATTAACTAATCAAAACCCAAAATGACTTCTAATTGATATAACGGCAGACAAATCAAATCCATGGAGGCCTCAAGCCCTTCTACAGCTATAACACAATTTAAAAAGACTTTCGTAGTCACAGCCTTTACACCCATCATCATCGACACCACCAAAACAAATAGCAATCTATGCACATGCAATCCCAGGCGCATCACACAATCATATGCAATGAAGGAGTGACTTGTTCCCGAGTCAAATAACGATTGTAACAAACAACCATGAAGAAGGACTTTACCTTGTATCAAATTGGGGGGCTTACTTATGAGTCATGATGAATACTCGGCCCTGAGTCCTAGGCCTCTGCTCTGCCTACGGCTGCCGACAATCTCTAGAAATGTACCCCAGATGTTTACAATTGAAACAAATTACTTGGCCCTTACAATTTCTACTACAATAGGGTTTATCACAATAGGGACATACCCACTTTGTCACAAATCTCTGAGGCTCACGATCTCTGGGCTGGTAGGGCTTCTTACCACTGCCCTTAGACGAAGAGGATCCCTAACCCTTTTACTTCTGTGAAGTATTACCCTTACTGGGTTCACTATAGATACCAGTACCCTTAGCTGGATATAAATCTCTCATATTATTTTCTGTGATTCTACACTCCTCAACCACCTTATTGAATACGGTGAACTGGTAGGTAGCTAACCTCTTTCTCAGTTCTCGCCGTAATCCATGTATCAATATATCAGAACTCTACTCCTCATCATCCATTTTCCATATATATGAGGAGTACAGGGACAACTAGATGAAACGAGATAGATAATCATCAAAAGTCTCCGTGTCTCCCTATTTGATGGAGTGGAATTTAGTCTCTTTCTCTAGCCACACTGACTTGGGAAAATATTTTTCATTAAATTGCTGCTGGAATAATTCCCAGGTCAGTGGTACATTACAACTTCATAGTGTTCGGGTGATATTTCACTACCAACATCCGCATTTCCCTCTAACTTGTATATTGCCAAGCGTGCCTTCACCTCAGACGGGCACTCAAGGAGTTCAAAGATCTTTTCCAACATGTTCAACCAATCCTTGGCTACTTAGGGATCGAATCTCCATCTGAATACTGGAGGTAGATGCTTACAGAACTTGGAGACCCAATATTGCATATCTCTCTCTTCTCTAATTGGAACCCCATGTGATTCCTGATTAAGTTCAATGTGAGGAGGTGACTCTGGTGATTGTGCTGACCCTTTTGCAGTTTCTTCATGTCTAGTCTCTTCTTGGGTCTCTTCCTTAGTCTCCTCCTAGGTGGACTGACTCCGACCCTCATTCTGTCTTGCCTTTTCTATTCTAGCTCTTCTCTCAGCTCAGTAATTATATCCCTCTGATTCCGAATCAAACCTATCATCTCTTGCATAGGGTCCAGTGGATTGTTATTGACTACCTCCACCTCAGGGTTTATTTGCTGTACTCTTGGATGACCTTTTGTTTTCTTCATTCTACAAATAACTTACCATATCAATATCACAAATAGGTATACACATATGTCCAGAAATCTTATATATCTATTCACAACATAGATATACATGTGTATAAAATAATCATTCATAAATCATCTTCTAGTACTAAAGCTAGATTAAGGAAATAATCCTAGCAATTCTACCTTTGCCAGGAACTACATTTCTGATACCAAAAATGTAACCCCCTGCCTTATAAACAGTAATTATGATTCGAAAGTACATAATTAAGATGAATTAGAGACCAACGAATGATAAAATTTTGTCTTTAATCCTATCCTTAAGATAAGGTTTTACAAATTTCTTTCAAAATCGGTTTAGCCTGGTCTCCTATTCATATTTTGAATATAATTACCCTATGCAGTTAAATCACATTCATACATATTAGAGTGTACAACCAAAACTTCCCGGCAACCACAGGTTTCATATATATCAACTATGGGTTTACAAATTCCCAGTTAGGGGTTTACTCAAACGATTCCAAAATAGTATTTATACAATATACATTGATCCCCAATTAAAATTTGATAACCAACATTCCAAAATCAAACAACCCTACATAAGTCCTAGCCGCTCTTAGTCGTCCCTTTTCCTTTGGAGCCACTTGCCCTGTCTAAAGGTTAGTTATAGAAAAGAATAAGATTCAGAAGAATCCAGGTAGTAACAAATCACTCATACCACATATAATTACATAGCATATAGGTAAATCATCAGGCAGCATAGCAGCACAAAACACAATATACAAGCTGCCATATATACACATAATCACATATTTTCATCCCCCATATCTCTATCGCCCCGAAGGCAGGGTCTTCCCACCGGAATCACCAATGGGCCGAAAGAGAAGAATTCACAAATAGCCTTTCGGCTTCCACATAATCTCATCCCCTGTATACTATCGCCCCGAAGGCACAGTCCTCCCACCAAAAACACCGATGGGTCACAGGTGATAGACCCACAAACAATGATAAATCAAACATAGCATATATCACATATGGTATAAGGGAAAGCGTCACTACCTTGTTCTTTCCGAGCGTGCTCCGGCATAGATAGCTCATGAGTAGGGCAAATATCAAATCCTAAAACAAAAATCAAGGACGACAGATTCATCTCTATTCTAAGTTTTATATTCCATAACACTTAAAGTTGGTTATCATTTGACTCTTTAGGTGACTACTAGAAGCCTAATACATGCCTAAAGGGGTGGAAAAACTAAACCAACACCCCTTTTTCAGAAGTATAACACCGATTTTTGATTCATTTACTCGAGTGAAGAAGGTCTCATTGAGTGATAATGAGATTTACACTCGAGCATGGAAGCTCACTTGTGCAAGTGCTTGCCCGAGAGCAACCACAGAGATAGAAAGTGATGACAACACTCGAGTCCAAACCACAACACTCGAGTGGTAGTGTAACCCCCTCCGTAATTATATCCGAAATACGCGATTAAAATGAAATAGAGACCAATAATAATCAAATAACATTTACTAGCCCATCACTTGATGGGGTTTTCAAAAAATACCTTTCAAAATCATTTATAAACTTGGTCTCATATTCACATTTCGAATACAATTACTACACGAAGATAAATCACATTCATATAAATATCAGAGTACACAACATAATCATCCCGGCAATCTCGGGTACATACCTTCGCTAAAGATATACAGGGCACAATTGCCCATTACAATTCTTCAAATGGGGATTACACAATCTCATCTCAAATGAGTCCTGCCGCTCCCTCCACGAGCCACTTGCCCTGTCTAAATTGTTGGTATGGGAGGGTGAGATTCGAGAGAATCTCAGTAGGGAAACATTATCAATATGCAGGCAAGATAAGTGTTTAATGCATGACATGCTTGCATCACATAACTCATGCACACATACAATGACAAACTACAAGCTCAATGTTTCGAACGATACACATATGGCCATAGCAAATATTGAAACATAGCTTCAAATCATTCATACATGTTCCACATAATCAAGCAAAGCAATAACATGCATCAACACATTAATACAGTTATCAGAGCATGCAGGAGAGATAAGTTCCCTACCTCCAGTCTTTTCTCCTCGATTTGCGTGCCAGTAACTCAGGGCTTCACATTCGATCCTACAATATCAAATGTACTATTTAGACACTTCCATAGTGTTTCTGGGGGTTATATGAGGCTATATTGAAAATTTACTAAAATACCCCCGGGGACCCGGCCCGGCCCCACCGTACCCAGTCCGGCTGTACTTTTCCTGAAATTCTGACATGGGCTATTCTAACATATTTTCGCCCAAGGAATCCATTTCCAGACTCGGAATTATCAAATTCAATGTCAATTACAAAATTACCCTTGACAGCCCCACTTTAAGGGTTTTAGGGGCGTTTTCGTAATTATGCTTTTTCAGCCTTTTCCGGAAAAGTGCCCAACTGTAACCCCACCTAATTTTCGCTCCTGAACTCAATGGAATCATCAAATCATTGAAAATCCAACTCTAAGACCCATTTCTAGAGCTGGCCGAAATTCTCAAGTATTATAGGGAAAATTGGGGTTTTTCGGTTTCGGCTCCATAAACGCGTTCCTTTCTACTCCTGACCACTTTATTAACCATTACATTAGGTTACAACTAACATTAAGACCCAATTTGGGCAGCATAACCCCTAGGCCAACCCATTTTCCAAATTTACAAACAAAGACAATCCGGTGAAATTTCACCGATTAAATCAACCACAGCAGCCAGAACAATCAAAGATTGAAGTTTCGGAAGTTACCTCAAGCTCCCTCTGGCTTTTATTCAATTTGGCTGAACCCTAGCCCCTTTTAAACAGCAAAATTAAGCTTCAAGTACCTTAATCTATGTAGAAGAGAAGCTTAGGAGAAGGATCATACACGTTAGGTACGAATTCACCGAAGAAATCGATCTACCTCGCGAGTTTTCTCCTTCCTTCTCCCTATTTTCTCCAAGCTCTCTCTCACGTTTTTGTTTCTCAAATGGCGTCAGGAAATGGCTGATGAAGATGAAGGAATTGCTTTTAATTCCATGCTGATGTCATCTTTTATTTTGATGATGTCATAATTCCCATTTTCGGATTTTCTGGCAGATTTTCTGCCCAAACTTTGAAAAATCATAACTAATTCTAGAAAACTCAAAATGAGGTGATTCCAATGCCAAATGAAATATATTTAAGTCCTATTTATAGGAAAAATATTTACCAATACTATAAATCACCACACAATTCCAGAATTACATAAAACTCATCACTGCCCCAAAACAGAGTTCAGTTTCTATCCCAAACTTTGGATAGTCATATCTCCCAGTTCCCAAAATGAAATGGCACAAATTATATGTCAATTTTGAAGATTGAGATATGAACTATAAGACTGGAAAGTTTCAGAATTTTTAGACACTATTTGGTCATTCAAAACGTTCACACAAACTGACAGCCCAGAATAGAGTTTCACTGGACAGCATTTCCAGTTTTGCAACCAATGTGTCCAATCCAATTTAAATCAATTCCAATGATTAAATACCACAACATGACACCATTTCCATCACAATATCCCATTCAATTCTTCCCTCTATTCTAAGTCAATTTGGATGTTAATCCACAATTGAACTCAAATACAGGGTTTTGGTGTTACTCATAACACAAGTGACTACAATCCTCTTTATATTCTCTAAAAGGGTTCATTAATCACTAACCACGTCCACTTTTGTAGTCATTAACCCCTAATCACAATTTGGGATCTTGCTAAACTGGGGCTTAGCAACCACTAATATCAGGCTTATTCTCTATCCTCGAGTCTCAAAATTCGGGGTATTACAGGTAGCCTTATGCTCACCCGAGTTCTACCAAGTGAGACACAGAAGGTGACTACCTGAGAGCAAAGAAAACCCTAGAATGAGAAGTGTACTCGTGCACTTGCTTAGTCACTCGAGTGATAACAGAACACTTTCGGGTGTTAAGACACTCTTGAAAAATGGGCTATGAGTGAGAAGAGATACACTCGAGTGATAAACAATATCACTCGCAAGTGAGAAAATGCACTTTTGCTTTCTTTACGCTGGGGTGCAACTGAAACTTGAAGGAAAAGAGAAAACATAATGCTGCACTCGAGTAACACCCTAGATCACTCGAGTGAGGCTTATCAGAAACCAAATGGCAGTAGCAGATAAAATTTTCCAAACTTCCCACCAAAGTGTCCAATAGTTACCAAAATTCACAAGCAACCCATTCCTACACAAATTCTCATAAGGAATCCATTAGTCACACTAAAAAAACCAAATTTTCATTCTAGCAACAAGTTTTTGTTTTAGACACCACATTCCCATATATTAACCAATTGCACTAATTTTCCTTCCAAAATTCCAAACTAACTCCAATGGCCCAAAGACACAATATCACACTAGTTCCACCCAAATACACTTGGCAATTCATCAATTTCAAAATCACATGAAAATGAGGGCAAAATTCACAAATCTCAAAACTTAACTAATCATCAAAATGAATATGCCATTAGAGAGCTCTTTCTTACCTCTTCTTCTTTCCAAAAGTAGATTCTTGATTCCTCCACTTCCAAACTTCTTCAAGTACTCAAACACCACCTTACAAAAAACTAAAACCATAGCAATGAAGCTCTCATCACCATGAACAAGATTAATGATGATGAATTAAGCATTTAAAGACAAATTCTCACCTAAAACTTGAACTCTTCCTTTCTCTTTCCTCTTTGTGCTTGGTAAAAATGGAGGCAAGTGAGAGAAGATGAGATGATGATGATGAAGCAAATTTTTCCCTTTCCCACGCACATTGACCGACTTGAAGGGATAGAGGAGAGAAGGAAAGAGTTGAAAATTTTACTTTAATCCAATGTCTCTCATGTTGCCACTTATCATGATCTTGAACATCTCCCTTCATGAACACACATGAATACTCACACATATAATTCCACTCTCTTGCTCATTAAATCCTAGCCACTGATATTTAATTTACCAATGAGTTTCCTCTTCAGTAGTTGAACAATAGGCCGATAACTTTCTGTTTTCCAATTTTGCCTCTGATTATGGCAATTCTTACTGAATCACCACCAAACAAATTTTATCATTCCATTTCATTCAATCATGTGCCCTCCCTACTACTAGATTCATTTTAAGCTTTCTCACATAATTAAGCTCAAATACAGGGTTTAGGCACTGATTGCAACATATTCAAATCGTAATTCACGTCTCATTCTTCAAAAGTGTTTATTCAACAATAATTACATCCACTTTTGAAGTTATTAGCGCTTGGGCCCATTCTTGGGGCATTTCAATCTTAATGTTCTATCTCTAAGGCAAAACCCATTGTCCACTGATCCAATCCTCATAAACCCTAAACTGAGAAGAATGAACCAAAGTGTCATTACCTCCGGCTAATGAGTGAATATAATAGTGACGTGAGTCTCTTCTTTTAGTGATGGTAGTAGCCCACCAATCCTCATTTTTGTATTCATCCACCTTTTGGTTTAGAGAAAACCAAGTGGCTGGAACAATGATGGGGGTGATTGGGGACGAAGGTCGTTTGGATAAACCCACTTTGTGAAGAGAGTGCCATCGTCAGTCAACATCTCACTGAACTCAACAATGTAGGAGTCATTAGTAAGGCAAGAGATTATGGTAGCTTCAAAAAAAGAACTTAGAGGGTTGTTGATGACCTCGACAGCATCCCCAATAGAGAAATTTTTGGTTATAATGAGAAGCATTGATGGAGATGAAAAAGAAGAATGATAATTGATTCCTATTGATATGTAAGAGAGATGCAAAGAAGAAGACTATGGTTTGAGTTTCAGATCAAAGTGATAAGGAAGATTACACACACACACTAGTTATATGTATTGTTATGCTTGTTAAGACCTATTTCGATTGAGAAATATATCACATAACAGATCTGATTTGATTTAATGTGATTTTTCTTCAGATTTGTAATGAGGAGCAACTATAAGTGCATAGTAATTTGTAGGGTTTTTTGGGCTAATATATGAAATTGAGGGTATTTTATTGGATTGAATAATAAATGGGTAATATGTTTTTTTTTAAATTTCATTACCTATTTTTTAGGACATTATCTTTATTTATTTTACTTTTCAGGAAAGTTTAAATTGAAGCTAAAATATAAGGAAAATTTATAATCAATCATCAACTAACTTTAATCTTTATTTAAATAATAATGATCTCCTAATTACCTTTCTTTATAAAAACCCCTTTACTACTAATTATTTCCTAATTACATTTATTTATAATAGTTAATAAATTATTTTTGAAAATGCTCTACTTGTTTCAGATCAATACCCTTTTTTCAAATTACTTACTAATAACATGATTCGATTTAATTATAAAATAATTTAAATCAATTTTAAATAGGATTGCTTGATTGATCATTATGGCCAAGTTGATCAAACAGAGAGGTAAGGGGATCAAGTTACCATTAAATGGAATGCCAAGGCATGTTCAATTAAACAGAACAGTAGCTCATTTTCTAGTTTCTTTGGGACTATATAGTTTGAGACCAAGTCCCAATTACAATTCAAGATTGGAGACTAGAGAAAAAAATTATAGGGATGTCATATGGGGTGAAGTCGAGGTAAAATATTAATTACTTTATCGGGGGTTGTTTTGTTTCATATAATTGCATTTTAACAAATTATGTATGGTTTTTTGTGCCGATCTCATAAAAATTCTACATGAGGGATGATAATGAGAATATCATTCCTAGACCATCGTATTTATATGATGGAATCATCACACAAGAAATTTAGGATAAGTTTTTGAGAATACTTACAACTCAGCAATTCTAGGTAATATAGTAATAGATTTTACAAACTACTTGTAATCTAGTTGTAATTAATATTTATTGATATGAATCGTTTGGATCTAAACAAGAGTTATGCGAGCAAAATCGCTCCAATGTCACTTACATGCCATATCTCTACACAAGAGGACAAGTATCATATGCACTGTTGGAGCAAAAAATGGTAAGAACTTATGATTATTTCATATGTAATTTGTATGACTACTTTTTAACTTCAACTAATTTTGATATGCAGATGCAAGAATCAAATTCAAATATTACATAGGTAGCACAACATGATTTGTGGATGGCTGGTTCCACTAATAAAAGAGGTGAAATACCTAGTGAAGAAGCCAAAAGAGTTGCAGAAAATTGTATAAGAGTTGCATATTTACTTAAATGATCTATTTTATGATAACTAATAGTATTGTAATTCTTTTTGTGACAGTGATAAATGACACAAGAAATGCCAGAGTTGGTGCAATATGTTGGTCGTGCTGATTTGCCGAGCATAGTGCTAGATTTACCAAAGTATAGTGGTTGTGTTTGAGGTATTGGCTTTTGCACTCACACAGATCTCATACTTTAGATGCCAAAAGTGATCCAATAGAAGTGACTTTTTACAGCTAAGAGAGGAGATGAATTGCTTCAAGCATCAAATGCAAGAACAATTTCATGAACGAATCCATTTGATGCAAGAACAAAATGCTCATTTGGGGACTCAAATTGACAACTTAGTATACTGTAGGGCAACATAAAGTGTTCCAGTATGTAATAGTTCAAGTATGAAGGATAATAGTTGTACTTCCTTGCCTAAATTCCCTCTTCCTCTGGTAATTAATTTCTTTTCTAGTTAACTTTTCATTACAATATAAATTAGTGTACATTAATATATTAATTTTATTTTTTGTAGGGCTAATCCAAGTGCAAGTTACATGTGGATCAATCTTTTAAGCACGTAGTTGCTGTGGGTGTTGCCTACAACACTGCTAATTATCAATACCCATTTCCATTTTGATAATCGAAGAGTAATAAAGACAAAATTCCATGGGCATTCAGGAAAGTACATTTATATTGATAAAAGTATTTGTTTACAATCCCAACGTCATTTGTAAACAAAATAGAAAATACAGCAAAAACTTCTATAATTACAGGATTCCCCAAAATATCTTAAACATAAACTAATTATAACCACCATCTTTAACCTTGCCTTGAGACACGTGCCAATCACTTCTCTATATCTGCACCTTTACCTTTCGTCCCACTGGCACCCGCTAAGATGTTTGTTAATAAAAGGTCGAGATTCTGAAGAATCCCCATAGATGCATGCTATCGTTCATAGAAAAATGTGAAAAGTAAATATGATATGCGCCAAGGTATGCACTAATTAATGAACAATATAAACATCATTATCATGTATACATGTGTAGGGCCCAGCCCCACAATCTACATCGATCCCAGTGTAAGTGCACCCCGGCACTAACTGCCCCTCTTTAGGCAAACCATATTGATTAATAATGCACATTTACAAAAAATGGCATCCAGACAATCACAAAACTATGGCATGATGTATGAATGATAATGTTCCTACCTCAAAGTTCTTTTAATCCCTTTTTAGTGTGCCTCGTAAAATGTGTCGCTTCACGCTTCCGACTTGGTCCTAAAATATTAAATGTACAAGAAATAGGTCATAACCTATCCAAGTATCATTTTAGACTCTTCTATAGTGTTTCTTGTGGTTATATTAGTCAATGGTGCAATTTTACCAAAATGCCCCCGGACCCTGGACCTCAGCCCGGCCCCGCCGTACCTGGCCCGATGGCACATTTTTCCAAAATTTTTACTAGAGTTATCCTGATGTATTTGCACTCAAGGAATCCATTCCATGCTCAAAATTACTAAATTCAATGTCAAATTATAGAACTTCCCTGACAGGCCCAATTTAGGGTTTTAGTGTCGTTTTTGTAGTTATGCTTTTTTGGCCTTTTCAAAAAAAGTGACCGACTATGACCCCACCTATTTTTGCCTACTAAATCCAATAAAACCATATATTTCATGAAAATCCAGGTCCTTCCCCTCAGAACAGTATTGGCTGAAACATTGGTCAAAAAATGGAGAAATGCTCTTTTGTGTTTTAGCTTCCAAAGCTTATACTTTTCCACTTTTAATCCCTCATTAACTCATTTAAACACATTCTAACCATGATTCAAAGAAATTTAGGTAGCATAACCCCTTAGGGTTAGGTCTTTTCCAAATTTACAAACTTGACAAAAATTACCAAATCCAACAACAATCACCAACAACAACTTCATACTAGTTTAAATCTAAGATTTATGAAGTTACCTCTTGAGATCTTGGATTTTCTCTCTCTAGGTGTCCATCTCTCTCTCTCTCCTTGAGCTCAAAATGTGTCTTCAAAATCATGGGTTTCATGAAGAAGAAAGGTTTAGAGAAGGTTTTCATGGAAAAATTGTAAATAAATGCTTAAGAGATCACTACATACCTTAAGCTCCTTACTCCTCTCTAAAATCTTCTAAGTTCTTCAAAGCTCTCTCTCTCTCCTCTTTCTTTCTTGTCTTGGCCAAAATTAGCAAAGGGAAGGGAAGAGAAAGTGTTTTAATAAAATGCCTCTTCTTTCATTTAAGCCCTTGATTTCCAAGATGAAATCTTGTGGTGATACTTGGCAAATGGTCTCATCTCCTTCCAACCATGTCATTAGCCTTCCAATTGGATTTGAACTAATTTCCTCCCTCTAGGTATGCATAGAAAACAGTCCCCCTCTTATGCTCCACTAACCAAATTGCTTTCCTCCAACTAATCTAACTTTGTACTCAAGGTAGTGTACCATTATCATGATTAATCCTGATTACTATGTCCATGTAGCATTATTTTAATGCTTTTAGACATGTGCTTATCCAAATCAATTATAAACTAATCCCCTCTCATATGATAATGACACTTGTCATATTTAATCGCAAGGATCATTTTTCCCTCCATTTCTTTGTGCTAGGCAAAAATTTGAAAGAAAATGGGAAGAAAATTGTTTCAATATTTGCATAATTCAATTAAATGAATTATGCATAATTCCTTCTAATTTCCCAACTCTTAATTTATTCTTGATGGAATGTTCCAATTATACATTTTTCTTTATTTTCCTTGATTAATTAAAATTAACTCTAATCAATTGGAAGATAATTAATCTTGGGATAAATTGGCAAAATTATGGCTTTGCTATTACCATTGATATCTAATTTCCTTTCTTGAATTTATTTGCCCATTTCTTCATGAATATGAATATTTCAAAATTCATAAGATCCAAATTTCACAAATATTCACTATTTTATTGAATTTCTCAAATAATTACAATATATTTAGTGAATATAAAATTTGGGGTGTTACACTAATGACACACTGCACAATTCACCATTGCCCAAGAACACACTTCGGGTAAGGGATGACATTTGCACCAATGAAGATGTGCTATTACCAATCCCTTCTCTTGATGAAGAAATAATGGTCAAAGATGTTGTAGTTAGTTATGTTGCTTGGCCAATAGGTTTAATAAAGCCATTACAAAAGGTGGTTCACTTATAATTCCTTCTACTTTTCTACGCACTTCCATCTAAGACAACATGATTTAATTTAATGATTTTTGTAGGTTTACATTCTAAACGAAATAAATCCAGCAACTTGGCAAAAACTCTAATTGTTCAACTATCACACCCTTACTTATCTTGACTAGCAGCGGAATATTAATGTGTAGTTCGATGGGCAATACAGAAATAGCATAAATATATTGATAATATGTGCATGCTTACATATATTCCCCATAGAGATTCGTACATGATAAGTACAATTAATGTAATTGCATAGGGCTACTTGGGTGTCTAAACCCATCCCAGTGAAATGGAGACACCATCCCGCCTTCGTTCCACCATTGCAATCCTCTCATGTGGTTCTTTTTCTCTAATAACTGCGTACCTCCTGCATTCACCTGTCTAAATTGTAGGTAAGAGAGAGTGAGATTCAAGAAAATCTCAGTAGAAAAATAGTTACCTTAATGCATGTATGATAGATGCTATGTAATACCCCGAATTTTGAGACTCGAGGCTAGAGAATAAGCCTGAAATAAGTGGACTGCTAGGCCCTGGTTTAGCAGGATCCCAAATTGTGATTAAGAGTTAATGACTCCAAAAGTGGATGTCATTAGTGATAAATGGACCCTTTTGGAGATTATGGTATGAGTCGGTACCCGATGTGATTCGTATGTGCTGTGAGCAGCGTCAAAACCCTGTATTTAAGTTTGATTATGGATTAACCTCTAAATTGACTTAAAATAGAGGTAGGGCGCATAATATGGTGTAAATGAATGAGAAAATGTATTTGGTGGTGATTCAAGAGGAATCGCCATAATCAGGGGCAAAACGGTAAAGTTACCGACCAATTGATCGGTTACCAAAGAGGAAACTCATTGGTAACTTCAAGATCAATGGTTGAGATTGATTTGTGTTGAGATCAAAGGGTGGAATCCAATTTGCATGTGCCTATGTGAACTCATGAGAGATGTGATAAGGGTGTGACACTTGGCACAATTTGAGCCCTTAGATCTTGGTCAATTTGTCAAAGCTTTCCTTCTCTCCTCTCCTCTCTATTTGGTCGTCCAAGTGGCCTTTATTTCTCTAAAAATATGATCTCTTCTTCATCTCATCTCTCTATCTCCAAAACCTCCATTTTTGCCAAGCTTGGGAAGGAAAGAGAAAGAGAAAGGTGATGTGTTGGCTTTGTTCTTGTCCTCTAATGTTCAAACACTCTTCATTAATCTTGATCATGTTGATGAGAGCTTCATCTCTATGGTTTTAGATTTGTGAGAGGAGGTGTTTTGTTGCTTGAGCAAAAGTGGAAAGATGAAGAATCAAGAAATTGGTTTGGTAAAGAGGAAGAGGTGAGTATTTGCTTCCTTTTGATCTAAGTTTTGTGATTTGTGGTTGAGTATTGTGAATTTTGGTTTTTGCCCTGATTTTGGTGGAATTGTGAAATGCATGAATTGTCATGTGTTTTATGTTGAAAATGGTGCCATGTTGTGGTATTTGGTCATTGGAATTGATTTGGGAACTTGAAATGGAAAGTTGTGCAATGTTGAGTTGAAATGTGGTTTTGTGATGACATGTTGTGATTATTGGTAAAACATGTCAATGTGATATGAATTTGGTTAATTTGGTATTTCCAATGGATTCCTTGTGAAATTTTGTGTGAGAATGATGTTTGATATGAAAATTGGACCATTGGAAGCCAATTGTGCAAATTTGGAATTCTGTCTTTTGGAAGTTCTGTCTGGGCAGTCTTGTTTTGTGGACTTTTTGACTGGGCAAATAAAGTCAGAAAATTATGAAACTTTCCAGTCTTAAAGTTCACATCTCAAGCTTCTAAATGGACATAAATTTTGTGTCATTTCGCTTTTTGAGCTGGGAGTTTGAACTGTCTAAAATTTGGCATCAATGCTGGACCCTGTTTTGGTAAATCTGGAATTTTGTGATGATTTCTAGTTATGGACAATATTTTTCCTTCAAAGAGGACTTAAATAGCTTTCATTTGGCTTTGGAATCACCTTATTTTGATTTTTCCTGAATTAGTTATGATTTTTGGAAGTTCAGCCAGAAACTGGATTTTCTTGGACCGCAGCCCGTGGATTCTAGGCCACAGCCCAAATGTTTCTGAGCGTCTCTGGACAGTTTTAGGCCGCAGCCCAAATGTTTCTGGGCAGTTTTGGGCCGCAGCCCGTGGATTCTGGGCCGCAGCCCAAATGTTTCTGAGCGTTCCTGGGCAGTTTTGGGCCGCAGCCAGTGGATTGTGGGCCGCGGCCCACCCCTAAAAATCAGTATTTTGCACTTTTAAAGGTAGTTCTTGGTATAGCCTTTCCCAAGCCTTTAGGCATGTGTTTGGGCTTTGATTAGCCACCTAAAGGTGTTAAATGATAACCAACATTAAGTGTTTGAGAGTTAAGGAATTGGAAAAGGGATTAACCCTATGTCCTTGTTTGGTTATAGGATTTGGTGTTCGCCCTGATCGTGAGCAGCCGGAGCTGGAGCTTATGTGGAAAAAGAGTAGGGAACATATCTCTTCTGCTTGTATTTGATATATGTGTTAGTGTGTTGGTGCATGTCTTAGCTTTGCATAATTATGTGTAATTTGAAGCTATGTTACAATTTATGCTATGGCCATCGGTATATTGTTCGAAGCATTGAGCTTGCAAATTGTCATTGTGTTATCATGAGTTGTGTGATGCAAGCATGTCATGCATTAAACATCTATCATACATGCATATTGATATTGTTTACCTACTGAGATTCTCTCAAATCTCACCCTCACCTACTAACCTTTCAGACAGGGTAGTAGATCAAGGATATAGCGAGCAGCTAAGGGCGATGAAGACTCCTTCGGGATTGAAGTTGGTAGTTAGTTATCTTAGTTGGGATGTATATTTGGATAATTGTATTTGGTTATTTGGATGAATATATGTGGATGAGGTTTTGATTATTTGTATTGAGATTTGTTGTGTAATCCCCATATGAGGGCTTGTATGGGCGATTGTGCCCTGTAAGGCTTGATTAATGAATGGAATCCAGAATTGCCGAGAATTTATATTGCGTACTCTGATATATGAATGTGATTTATCTTCATGTAGTAATTGTATTCGGAATATGAATGTGAGACCAAGTTATGAATGATTTTGAAAGGTATTTATGAAAACCCCGTCTGGTATATGGGTTTGTAAAATGTTATTTGTTTCTTATTGGTCTCTATTTCACTGCAATTGTGTAATCCGAATATTAATTACGGCAGGGGGTTACATTTTGGTATCAGAGCTGTAGTTCCTGGTAAAGATGGATTTTGCTAGGATATTTCCCTTAGGCCAAGCTAGGGAATGAGTGATGAGTTATGATTGCCTAAGGAATAGGCAATGATTTGTGATTTTGGTTGTTTGTGGTATACACATTTATATCTCTGGTGTTGTGGATATCTGAGATTTGTGGATTATGTGTATACATTATTTGGTTGTCCTGAATTTGTGTGTTTAAAGTCCTTAAGACCTAGGGGCTGATATGCCTTAGGCTGGCAGAGATTTTTGAGTTTATGCTGGAGTGGATGATGCTCCGTGGATTTGAGGGAAGTGAGTTCCCGGTTCAACTGAGGTTGAGGTTTACAAGATGAACTGTTATCCAAGGATCAGACTCAATAGCTGGGCTGATTCTTAGGAAGTTGATATGACCTATATGGTCTATGGTACCAGGATGTGGTACTAGATTGGAATTGAAATATGTATAAGGTATTCCAAGGTCGCTAGTTGATAATCTGGCACAGATGAATATATGTTGTGGGTGTTGTCAGTTGTAGTGGGAGGTTCCTATGGGACTCCTGTTCAATCAACTTGACATTGTGAAAGCACAGATGAGGAGAAAAGCCTCAGAGTGTGCAGCGGAAGAGTGAGAATGTGATATGTTTGAGAATTGTGTTAAGCAGAAGCTTGAGGTTACCGTGAGAATGATGTGATAATCATGGCTTCGGGAGGTAAAACTTCGAAGTCCAGATTATTTTGTGGAAAAAGAGTCTTGAAGGATCCTAGTTTAGTGAAAAGAATTGTGGTGGGTGGAATTGTTAAAATGCCTGGTTCCAGCTTGTTGCAATTGTGCATTGTGAGTCTCTCACCTGCGGCCACATGTGGTGATTCCTATGGCGGAGGACCGTGCCTTCGGGGTAGTAGTTTACGGGGGACAGGCTATTTGTGAAGGCCGACGGGCCATTTGTGAAAGCCGGATAGCTCTATGAGTTATAAGGCTATGTGTATGCACTGCCATGCAAATAGTCCCTGAGTAGCTAACAACGGTTCGGGTAAAGACTGTGTGTCTTCCCGGCGGAGAAAGGGGATGAGGGTAGGGTGTGATTGTGGATCTTATGTGTATGCATCTCTACGCCAATAGTCCCTGAGTAGCTAACAACGGTTCGGGTTAGACTGTGTGTCTTCCCGACGGAGAAAGGGGATGAGGGTAGGGTGTGATTATGGATCAACTATTGTGAGCCTGAATGGCTATGTGTGTGCACTGCCACGTCAATAGTCCCTGAGTAGCTAACAACGGTTCGGGTAAAGACTGTGTGTCTTCCCGGCGGAGAAAGCGGATGAGAGTGGAGTGTGATTGTGAATTTGTGACAGTTGTGAATAAGCTAGGACTAAGGTATAGTTGTGTACCAGAGCAGAGCTAATTCAGCTGATGGCTAATTCGACTACATGATCGGGGGTTCTCTATTTTGAGGGCACTACCCCGGCATGGCCAACCTGGCTAGCCACCATGTTGGTTGCACCGGTGTTGACCCCAGGCCGAAAGGCGGTGCGTAAAATTAGAATCTGCGATGTGTGTTGTTGTATATGTGAATTGTGATGTGAATGCCGGAAGGGCAATTTGTACTTGTGAGACAGTGAGAAGCTGTCGTATTTGTGCAAGCGGCGGAAGCTGAGGTATTCTTGCAATGTGATATGTGTGCAAGTGGCGAAAGCTACATATCATTGTGTATACAGCTGTGGGTATTGTCGTCTTGTGACAATCTTCACGCATCAATATGAATCTGTCATAGACATTGTGTAATACCCAAAAGTCCCGAATGGGTGAGGGTAACGCCATGAAACTTGATACGGTAATGTGATATTGTTGTGAATGCCCAACAGTCCTGACTACCACTGGTGGAGTTACTGGTGAGAGTACGGGTGAGGGTAAGGTTATGAATGCGAATACAGCGGAAGAGTTTGTGTATATAGTTGAGGATGTTGTTTGATGTATTGAGGTTGTGGTGATTTGGGGTTACTCCCAGAAGGGGTAACTAGATTGAGTTGAGCAGAGTGGTGGCCTATGCTGCCCAACTGCCAAGATCTTATGATATGGCTCATGATTTAGAGCCTCCAGATATTGAGATGCACTAGCCACTCATGAATTGGGGGCGGCTTGTGACGATTGTGGTTATGTGATAATGGTTTTGTGGTAATCGCACGTGGAGGCGATTGTATTTGTTTGACACCATGTGGTGATTATGTTTGTGAGGCAATCGTGAAATGAGCCGATTGCAATTTGTGGCAACTGAGTTGCATTCATTGTTTGCGATTCTTGTGAGAATCGGATTTGTGGATTATCGGTTGTGTGTGGGTGGTCTAGAGGAGACCATCCAATGTGAAATGAATTGTGAATCGGAAGCTGTTGTTAAGAAGTATCCGTAGTTTGTGGATTAAGTGGTTCGACAAATTTCGAGGACGAAATTTATTGAACGGGGGCAGAAATGTAATACCCCGAATTTTGAGACTCGAGGCTAGAGAATAAGCCTGAAATAAGTGGACTGTTAGGCCCTGATTTAGCAGGATCTCAAATTGTGATTAAGGGTTAATGACTCTAAAAGTGGATGTCATTAGTGATAAATGGACCCTTTTGGAGATTATGGTGTGAGTCGGTGCCCGATATGATTCGTATGTTCTGTGAACAGCGTCAAAACCCTATATTTAAGTTCGATTATGGATTAACCTCTAAATTGACTTAAAATAGAGGTAGGGCGCATAATATGGTGTAAATGAATGAGAAAATGTATTTGGTGGTGATTCAAGAGGAATCGCCATAATCAGGGGCAAAATGGTAAAGTTACCGACCAATTGATCGGTTACCAAAGAGGAAACTCATTGGTAACTTCAAGATCAATGGTTGAGATTGATTTGTGTTGAGATCAAAGGGTGGAATCCAATGTGCATGTGCCTATGTGAACTCATGAGAGATGTGATAAGGGTGTGACACTTGGCACAATTTGAGCCCTTAGATCTTGGTCAATTTGTCAAAGCTTTCCTTCTCTCCTCTCCTCTCTATTTGGTCGTCCAAGTGGCCTTTATTTCTCCAAAAATCTGATCTCTTCTTCATCTCATCTCTCTCTCTCGAAAACCTCCATTTTCGCCAAGCTTGGGAAGGAAAGAGAAAGAGAAAGGTGATATGTTGGCTTTGTTCTTGTCCTCTAATGTTCAAACACTCTTCATTAATCTTGATCATGTTGATGAGAGCTTCATCTCTATGGTTTTAGATTTGTGAGAGGAGGTGTTTTGTTGCTTGAGCAAAAGTGGAAAGATGAAGAATCAAGAAATTGGTTTGGGAAAGAGGAAGAGGTGAGCATTTGCTTCCTTTTGATCTAAGTTTTGTGATTTGTGGTTGAGTATTGTGAATTTTGGTTTTTGCCCTGATTTTGGTGGAATTGTGAATGCATGAATTGTCATGTGTTTTATGTTGAAAATGGTGCCATGTTGTGGTATTTGGTCATTGGAATTGATTTGGGAACTTGAGATGGAAAGTTGTGCAATGTTGAGTTGAAATGTGGTTTTGTGATGACATGTTGTGATTATTGGTAAAACATGTCAATGTGATATGAATTTGGTTAATTTGGTATTTCCAATGGATTCCTTGTGAAATTTTGTGTGAGAATGATGTTTGATATGAAAATTGGACCATTGGAAGCCAATTGTGCAAATTTGGAATTCTGTCTTTTGGAAGTTCTGTCTGGGCAGTCTTGTTGTGTAGACGTTTTGACTGGGCAAATGAAGTCAGAAAAATATGAAACTTTCCAGTCTTAAAGTTCACATCTCAAGCTTCAAAATGGACATAAATTTTGTGTCATTTCGCTTTTTGAGCTGGGAGTTTGAACTATCCAAAGTTTGGCATCAAAACTGGACCCTGTTTTAGTAAATCTGGAATTTTGTGATGATTTCTAGTTATGGCCAATATTTTTCCTTGAAAGAGGACTTAAATAGCTTTCATTTGGCTTTGGAATCACCTTATTTCGATTTTTCCTGAATTAGTTATGATTTTTGGAAGTTCAGCCAGAAACTGGATATTCTTGGGCCACAGCCCGTGGATTCTGGGCCGCAGCCCAAATGTTTCTGAGCGTCTCTGGACAGTTTTGGGCCGCAGCCCAAATGTTTCTGGGCAATTTTGGGCCGCAGCCCGTGGATTTTGGGCCGCAGCCCAAATGTTTCGAGCGTTCCTGGGCAGTTTTGGGCCGCAGCCAGTGGATTGTGGGCCGAGGCCCACCCGCAAAAATCAGTATTTTACACTTTTAAAGGTGGTTCTTGGTATAGCCTTTCCCAAGCCTTTAGGCATATGTTTGGGCTTTGATTAGCCACCTAAAGGTGTTAAATGATAACCAACATTAAGTGTTTGAGAGTTAAGGAATTGGAAAAGGGATTAACCCTATGTCCTTGTTTGGTTATAGGATTTGGTGTTCGCCCTGATCGTGAGCAACCGGAGCTGGAGCTTACGTGGAAAGTGAGTAGGGAACATATCTCTTCTGCTTGTATTTGATATATGTGTTAGTGTGTTGGTGCATGTCTTAGCTTTGCATAATTATGTGTAATTTGAAGCTATGTTTCAATTTATGCTATGGCCATAGGTATATTGTTCGAAGCATTGAGCTTGCAAATTGTCATTGTGTTATCATGAGTTGTGTAATGCAAGCATGTCATGCATTAAACATCTATCATACATGCATATTGATATTGTTTACCTACTGAGATTCTCTCGAATCTCACCCTCCCCTACTAACCTTTCAGACAGGGTAGTAGATCAAGGATATAGCGAGCAGCTAAGGGCGATGAAGACTCCTTCGGGATTGAAGTTGGTAGTTGGTTATCTTAGTTAGGATGTATATTTGGATAATTGTATTTGGTTATTTGGATGACTATATGTGGATGAGGTTTTGATTATTTGTATTGAGATTTGTTGTGTAATCCCCATATGAGGGCTTGTATGGGCGATTGTGCCCTGTAAGGCTTGATTAATGAATGGAATCTAGAATTGCCGAGAATTTATATTGCATACTCTGATATATGAATGTGATTTATCTTCGTGCAGTAATTGTATTCGGAATGTGAATGTGAGACCATGTTATGAATGATTTCGAAGGGTATTTATGAAAACCCCGTCTGGTATATGGGTTTGTAAAATGTTATTTGTTTCTTATTGGTCTCTATTTCATTGCAATTGTGTAATCCGAATATTAATTACGGCAGGGGGTTACATGCTATATGCATAATATGTTAGCTTTAACTAGATGCATGCCCCATAGTAACATTTCTCATGCTTAATGTTTCATGCAACAAAACTATGGCCACATTATAAGAAAAAACAGAGCTTTATTTATTCAAATATGATGTACACAATCAAGTAAAGTAGTCACATACATCACTACACAGGCAAAGATATTAAATACATGCAAGTAAGGTAAGTCCCCTACATTAAACCTTCTTCGGCACGGAACTTGTGCCTTGTAATGCGTGCCAATTCCTTTGGCTCTCAAGTCAATCCTAAAATGTCAAATGTACAAGAATTAGGTTAAAACCCATTCATGTACCATTTCAAGCATTCCCATAATGTTTATAGTGGTTATATAAGCCTATTGTGCAAATTTATCAAAATAACCTAGGGGACCCAGCCCAGCCGTACTTTTCCTAAAATTTTAACCTGGGCTATTTTAACATATTTTCACTCAAATAATCCATTTTTGGACTCGGAATTATCAAATTTACTACCAAAAGACAAGAATGTCCTTGGCAGCCCTGATTTAAGGGTTTCAGGGGCGTTTACGTAATTATTCTTTTTCAATCTTTCGGCAAAAGTGATCAACTGTAACCCTACCTAATTTTCCCTCTCAAACTCAATGGAATCATCAAAACAACAAAAATCCAGACCTAATCCCTCCAATTAGAACTGGCCAAAATCTAAAATTCCTCAGGAAAAATTGGGGTTTTCGAAATCTGACTGCACAGGCTGTTGGAAATTGTGCCCTAAAGGCCAATCATTGAACTTTGAACATTATTTTTTCAATGAAATTTATCCATTCTGTTATCATATTATTTACATGTTAACTGTGATAATTGTAACCTTGGATAATTCATAAAGATTGTCCTAAAATGTCCCTAGTCAGTCATCTATGCGGGAGCAGAGATGAAACAAGATTAGTATGACTTTGATAAGATATGGAGATACGAATCAAAGTCTTAGGCACTTGTAAGAGTACAAGGTGCTGGACCGACCTACTATGAGAAAGCTACATGGATTAAGTCATAAACATTTCTCATGTATAACCATGTTACAATGCCCTTAGACCAGAGGTCATTATGGATTCCTACATGAGAGTTGCTAAGCTTTGAACTAGTCAAAAGTCACTTTTGACTGGGTGATGATAAAGGCTACGATCGGGTTTGGTGGTTTTTCATGAAGAGGAATATGAATGATCAAGATGGAATTTGTCCCTCATATTAGTAGAGAGATTTTACTGGGCCCCTCGATGAGTGAGTCTGAGAAATGTATGGCCATACTATGATGAAAGGAGTTTCTATCTCTGTTATCAGGCCACTCAGGAATTGAGAAAGTAATGGTCAGGAACAAGAGGATGACATTATCCATGCCTTATCCTTGATCGATATATCGTGTGACAAAAGGGACGTGACATGGTTGTATGACAGGTTGCATCGTGATAACGATCCTCATATGAATTAGATAGTTGTAATGCCTTGCTAGAGGCCGCTTGCGACCTTTGGCTTAGTATAGTTGTTGCCCTATTGCCAACTTCATATGGGCCTACATGGTCGTACACAAGAATGACCCAACACGAGATAATGTTTAATTTAGGGTGGACGAATTTTATATTTATATATATAATATAAAATTCATTAATAATATTATATAGATATATATATTTTTGAAATATATATCTTATATATGATATTATTATATTGTTAGTTTTAAATTTAATTTATTAAGATATATTAAATTTAATAACTAACATAATAGAGATATAGTATCTCATATTTAATTTATGAAGATAAATTAAATCTAATGGCTTTTTATTTAGATTAAATAAATAGGTTAAATTAAAAATGCTGGATAGATTTAATTTAAACTAAATTTATTTAATTAGCTCATCAAGATAATTAATTGTTAATTAATTTTGAAATTAATGATGATTAATTTTGAAATTTGAAAATAGCCCTCATGGGTTATAAACTTGATAGAGCAGATATATTGATATGTACATGTGAATTGAGAGCTGCAAGTGAATCCCTAGGAGACATTAGTGGCGCTAGCACGCAGTCTCGGTTGGAGAGCATTCGTGTGGATACCGGTAGAGGGAGCGGACCAGACGTGTTGGCTCCTAGAGATCGTGAAAACTCTAAATCATCAAAAGGTATGAATCCTTCCAACTTGGTTTAAACGCCGTTGATAGATCCTCGATTAGGATCGGTGAAAATTTTTAAAATTCTTCCGCTGTGCCTATCGATTCTAACACATACTTGGTCCTTTATACTCCTAACCACTTTATTAACTATTTAATTGCGTTAAAACCACTATTTAGGCTCAATTTGGGCATCATAACATTTATAACATCACATTTCCCAAATTTAGAATCAAAGCCAATTCGATAGAATTTCATCGATTAAACTACTCATAGCAGCCAGAATAATCGATAGTTGAAGTTTAGGAAGTTACTACTTCTTCCTTCTGGCTTTCTCCTCTTGTGGCTGAAAACCCTAACCCTTTAACACTAACATTCTTGCTTCAAAGCCTTAATTCACATAGAAGAGCAGCTTAGGAGAAGGATTATACATGTTAGGAGCAAATTCACCAAGAAATCAAGCTTACCTGACGAATTTTCTCCTCCTTCTCTTTAAGATTGCTAAAACTCACTTTCTTTCTTTATGGTCTCAATAGCATCAGAAATGGTTGAAGAAGGAAGGAAAAATGGTTTATAATATGCTTGCTTATGTCATAATTCCTAATTTCTAAAACATACTAAAACTTTAGTTTTATGTACATATAAAAAAGGGTTATAAAACCCAATTCAAAACTCAACTTATATTTCCCTTCCTTGGTCCATCCAAAACACGTCCTAGAGTCCTTAGTAGTGCCAAAATGGGCTGATACTAATTATTTCATAATTACAAGATTGCCATCACAAATTTCTTTCATTTTTGGATTTTATGACAATTTCTAGTAGATTTTCTGCCCAAACTTTGAAAAATCATCACAAAATTTATTGAGCTTCAATTCGAGTGATTCCAAAGGCTATATAACCCTTATTGAGTCAAGTTTTAAGGACAAATATAGTCTTTAGCCAAATGGAAGCTAACACTTTCTAGATTTTAAGTTTTTTGATGCTGTTCCAAAAAATAGATAGTTTTTCTAAGCTAATTTCCAAAATTCATAATTGTTTGTGTACAGTTCCTAAAATTTCCCATGATGAATCAAATTAAAGCTTAGGATGTCTGATTTTATCTTGTAAAATCTCATAATTTTTAAACATCATTTACCTATTTAAAAATGCAACACAACAAGACTACTATATAGGCAAACTCACTGATAGCAAACATCAATTGTTCAACTTGTGTTTCCACATAATAATGTTGTATGTAACCCCTAATTACCTTGTTTTGTCATTCCATGTGCTCTTTAAATATTCCCTTAAATATAAGAACTTTTGGTGACAAAAATTTGGGATGTTACATTTCTCCCCCTATTTAATAAATTTCTGTAGGATCGGTAAGCACAGCGGAAGAATTTAAAAAAAAAAATTTTCACCGATCCTAATTGAGGATCTATCAACGGCGTTTAAACCAAGTTGGAAGGATTCATACCTTTTCGATGATTCAGAGTTTTCACGATCTCTAGGAGCCAACACGTCAGGTCCGCTCCCTCTACCAGTATCCACACGAATGTTCTCTAACCGAGACTGCGTGCTAGCGCCTCTAATGTCTCCAAGGGTTTAACTTGCGGCTCTCAATTCTGATGTACCTTGAGTCTATCAGCTCTATCAAGTTTATAACCCATGAGGGTTATTTTCAAATTTCAAAATTAATCATCATTAATTTCGAAATTAATTAACAATTAATTATCTTGATGAGCTAATTAAATAAATTCAGTTTAAATTAAATCTGTCCAACAGTTTTAATTTAACCTATTTATTTAATCTAAATAAAGAGCCATTAGATTTAATTTATCTTCATAAATTAAATCTGAGATACTATATCTCTATCATGTCAGTTATTAAATTTAATATATCTTAATAAATTAAATTTAAAACCAACACAATATAATAATATCATATAATATATATATATATATATAATATATTTCGAAAATATATATATCTATATAATATTATTAAACATAATAATATAATATTATATATATATATAAGATATATATTTCGAAAATAGATATATATCTATATAATATTATTAATGAATTTTATATTATATATATATAAATATAAAATTCATCCACCCTAAATCAAACATTATCTAGTGTTGGGCCATTCTTGTGTGCGACCCTGTAGGCCCATATGAAGTTGGTAGTGGGCCAATAACAACACTAACCCAAAAGTCGCAAGCGGCCTCTAGCAAGACATTACGACTACCCAATTCATATGAGGATCGTTATCACGATGCAACCTGTCATACAATCATGTCACGTCCCTTTTATCACACGATATATCGATCAAGGATAAGGCATAGAAAATGTCATCCTCTTGTTCCTGACCATTACTTTCTCGATTCCTAAGTAGCCTGATAACAGAGACAGAAACTCCTTTCATCATAGTATGGCCATACATTTCTCAGACTCACTCATCGAGGGGCCCAGTAATATCTCTCTACTAATGTGAGGGACAAATTCCATCTTGATCATTCATATTCCTCTACATGAAAAACCACCAAGCCCGATCGTAGCCTTTATCATCACTCGATCAAAAGTGACTTTTGACTAGTTTAAAGCTTAGCAACTCTCATGTAGGAATCCATGATGACCTCATGTCTAAGGGCATTATGACGTGGTTATACATGAGAAAAGGTTATGACTTGATCCATGTAGCTTTCTCATAGCGTGTCGGTCCAGCACCTTGTACTCTTACAAGTGCCTAAGACTTTGATTTGTATCTCCATATCTTATCAAAGTCATACTGGTCTTGTTTCATCTCTGCTCCCGCATAGATGACCGACCAGGGACATTTTAGGACAATCTTTATGAATTATCCAAGGATACAATTATCACAGTTAACATGCAAATAATATGATAACAGAATGGAGAAATTTCATTAAAATAATAATGTTTAAAGTACAATGATTGGCCCTTAGGGCACAATTTCCAACATCCTCCCACTTGCCCTAGGTGCAATCATTAATTTGCCTAATTCCCATTGCCCTAACATGACGCTCATGCTTTGCCTGTGCAAGTGGCTTAGTAAGAGGATCAGCAACATTATCTTCTCCTGCTACTTTGCATATCTTTATATCACCTCTATCATTGATTTCTCTAATAAGATGAAATCGCCTGAGTATGTGTTTGGTCCTTTGATGTGACCTAGGCTCCTTGGCCTGTGCAATAGCACCACTATTATCACAGAACAAATCTATTGGATTTGAGATGGTAGGCACCACCCCTAGTTCAGTAATGAACTTTCTGATCCAAACGGCTTCTTTAGCTGCATCTGATGCTGCTATATACTCAGCTTCTGTTGCAGAATCAGCTATAGTGCTTTGCTTGGAGCTCTTCCAGCTTACTGCTCCACCATTCAGGAGGAATACATATCCAGATTGCGATTTAAGGTCGTCTTGGTCAGTTTGGAAACTTGCATCTGTGTAACCGGTTACACAGAGCTCATCATCCAATCCACTATAGACCAAAAATAAGTCTTTAGTCCTTCTTAAGTACTTTAGGATATTCTTAACGGCAGTCCAATGACCCTCACTAGGATCTTATTGGTATCTGTTGGTCATACTTAAGGCAAACGAGACATCTGGTCGAGTACATAACATGACATACATGATGGATCCAATGGCAGAGGCATATGGAACCTTACTCATGCGATCTCGCTGATCAGGTGTACTAGGACACAGATCCTTGCTAAGATGGATGCCATGAGACATAGGCATGTAACCCCTTTTTGAATCATGCATATTGAACCTATGCAGTATCTTATCTATGTATGTGCTCTGACTTAGGCCTATTAGCCTTTTGGATCTTTCCCTATAGATCCTAATCCCTAGGATATAGGTGGCTTCACCTAAGTCTTTCATTGAATAGGACTTTCCTAACCAAGACTTGACACTCTGCAAGGTAGGAATATCATTCCCAATGAGTAGGATGTCATCTACATAAAGCACTAGAAATACAACTATACTCCCACTAACCTTCTTGTAAACACAAGGTTCATCGATATTTTGAATGAATCCAAACTCTTTGACTACTTCATCAAAATGATGATTCCAGCTCCGAGATGCTTGCTTCAATCCATAAATGGATCTTTGAAGCTTGCAAATTTTACCAGAGTCCTCTGGACGCATAAGACCTTCAGGTTGTGTCATGTACACATCCTCAAGCAGCTTTCCATTAAAGAAGGCTGTTTTGACATCCATCTGCCATATTTCATAGTCATAATATGCTGCAATGGCAAGAAGGATTCTGATTGATTTCACCATTGCAACTGGGGAAAAGGTTTCATTATAGTCTACACCATGAGTTTGAGTGAATCCTTTTGCAACCAGTCGTGCCTTGAAGACATTTACATTGCCATCCATGTCAGTTTTCTCCTTGAAAACCCATTTGCACCCAATGGTTTTTATACCTTCAGGTGGATCGACTAAGGTCCATACCTGATTGTCGTACATGGATTGCATTTCAGACTTCATGGCATTTAGCCATTTCTCAGAGTTTAGTTCTTCTCGATAGGTGGTGGGCTCATTTTGCTCAATGAGCAACACATCACGGCCTTCAGTAATCAGAAATCCATATCTCTGAGGCTGATGCCGTGTCCTATCAGATCTTCGTGGACCTTGTGTTACTTGAGGAGGCTCAGCAACTTGTTGTGAGTCTTCTCTAATTTCCATCTGTGGTTCTGTACCATCTTGTGGATCTCGAATTTCTTTGAGATGTACGTCACTCCCACTGGTTGTTTTAGAGATAAACTCTCTTTCTAGAAACTTGCCATTTCGAATAACAAACACTTTGTTATCGGTGGGATTGTAGACATAGTATCCTTTCATTTCTTTAGGATACCCTACGAAAAGGCACTTTATGGATCTGGGCACTAATTTATCAGAGGCTTGTTGCTTAACATATACCTCACATCCCCAGATCTTAAGAAAAGATAAACTTGGTTTCTTTCCAGTCCATATCTCATATGGTGTCTTTTTAATTGCCTTAGATGGAACACGATTTAGTGTGAATACAGCTGTCTCTAGGGCATGTCCCCAAAAGGACGGTGGAAGATCTGTTTGACTCATAATAGATCGAACCATATCTAATAGTGTTCGATTCCTCCGTTCAGAAATGCCATTCCATAGTGGTGTTCCTGGAGGGGTCAATTGTGAGATTATCCCACAACTCCTAAGATGGTCAGTGAATTCTTGGCTCAAATATTCACCACCTCGATCAGATCTAAGTGCTTTAATTGTTTTACCAAGTTGGTTTTGTACTTCATTTTGGAATATTTTGAACATTTCAAAAGAGTCAGATTTATGTTTCATTCGATAGATATAGCCATATCTACTAAAGTCATCTATAAATGTAATGAAGTAGATATAACCTCCTCTGGCAGCTATATTTAATGGTCCACATACATCCGTATGTATGAGGCCCAATAATTCAGTAGCCCTCTCACTGTGCCCAGTGAAAGGTGCCTTAGTCATCTTTGTTAGAACCGGCTGACACCCAAGAGGGGGGGTGAATTGGGTGTAAGATAAAAACTTAAGAACTTTGAAATTCTTTTGTTATCTTAGAGGAAGCAATAAATATGAAAGTAATGAATCATAAATCACAGTTAGATATTTAAATGATATATGCTGGAAGTATAAGAGCTTAAGGAAGAGAATATGCAAACTGTGATTTATCCTGGTTCGGCCCAATCCACGATGACCTACGTCCAGTCCCCAGGCTCCTCCTGAGATTTTTCAAATCCACTATTTTCTTGTTTAATCCAGGCACAAGAAAAGCCTTTACAAAGTTCTCACAAAGATACTCCCCCTTACAACAAGTCTTACGAGCAGAGCAATCCCGAAGACCTTTCCCTCCAGCTTACCTATGCAAAACGAGCAGCAACGTTCTCTTCTGCTTACACCACTGTAAGTCTTACGAGCAACGTTCTCTACTGCTTGCACCTTGTAAGTCTTACGAGTAGAAAGTCTTACCAGTGATTCTCTCTACAGCTTCCCGTAAGGAAATCAACCTACTCAAGGTCCCTCTACCTTGAGATCAATTCAGAAATACAATTGAAAGTGTTTACAAACTCTCTCACAGAGTGGATATGATGAACACTGAAGTATAATACAAAAATTCTCTCTCAAATGTAAATGATATAGAAAGTAGAGAAACAGAGAGTATGTGCGATGGGCAATGATGTCAGGATGTTGGCATTTAGACGATGCATGCACACTGGGTCTTACTTCTGTTTTGGATGATCTTCTATTTATAGCTGATGAGGATTGATGACCGTTTGAGCATTTCAACATGTCCGTTAGAGTGACGCAGCTTTGTTTGACCGTTCTTCGATTTTGAAAACTAGCCGTTGGAACGTTGACGCTCTTCTTCCGTAAATTCACCTTTTGACTCTTCACATCATATCTTCATTGTATTCCTGGAGAAATACATTAATCACTAATATAATGAAGTATTAGAGTGATTAGAAGCAATAAGAATGAGTTATATGATCATTCCATTGATTTCCAGAATCTTCGGGACGTTGCTCTGTTTTCCTGGGAAGCATTACTCGAGTACTTACTCGAGTAAACATCAAGTTTCTTCACAGGTTACTCGAGTGGCTACTCGAGTGACCTTCCATTTTCTGCATAGCTTACTCGGGTAGTGACTTGAAGTTCTCTCTTCATGAACAGTGATTTACTCCAGTAGTGACTTGAAGTTTTCGTAAATAACTTTTCATGAACAGTGATTTACTCCAGTAGTGACTTGAAGTTTTCGTCAATGTACAGTGATTTACTCCAGTAGTGACTTCAAGTTTTCGTAAATAACTCTTCATGAACAGTGATTTACTCCAGTAGTGACTTGAAGTTTTCGTAAATAACTCTTCATGAACAGTGATTTACTCCAGTAGTGACTTGAAGTTTTCGTCAATAACTCTTCATGCACAGTGCTTTACTCGAGTAGCTACTCGAGTATTCATTTAAGTTTACTCGAGTACTTACTCGAGTAATGTTGCAGTGGTACAAAATGCCGAGAGCTCCATAATTTCAGAAACAGAGTTACTCGAGTAGCTCCTCGAGTAACATTGGCAGGCCGAGAGCAATTGGAAGTTTTCTATGTGATTACTCGAGTACCTACTCGAGTAAAGTCTTTTGTTATCAACCAGTTACTCGAGTAGTGCCTTCAAGTGAATTCTTGATTTTGACTCGAAACATGGAAAATTATATATCATCGGAAAGCCCTCATTATCTACATTCCAATGCAACAAGAATCAACTCCAAACTCGTTGTGTACAGAAAGTTATGATCCAAAGAGTATCTACTGTTCTTAGACAATCCTGAAATCACGAGCAGCAACTTCCAGAAGTCATAGCTCTTAGGATATAGCTTCAAATGTGACAAATTATATATCCATGGAAAGCTCTTTGAGTCTTCTTTCATATGGCACCGGTTTCGTCTCAATCCGATATCTATTTTGAGAGTTATGTTCAAAATACCGAAGCTGTTCTGGAATATGACGGTGATTCATGAGTCAACTTCAACAGATCATATCTCCCTCATCTAAACTCCTTTGAATGTGATCTTGGTGTCAAAAGTTCGTGTTGGCAGTCTAGTTTCATATGCCACCAGGTTCAGTTCGATCCGACATGTGGTTGGAGGGATATCATCAAAATACCGAACCTCTGTTCTGCCGCGCGAAAACAGAGTGCATTTACTTCAAGTGCCGCCTCGAGTAATTCATCAAATAACCCGGCAGATTACTCGAGTAAGGCCTCGAGTAAACACCTCCAAAATCAAAAAATGCCATGTTACTAGAGTGATTACTCGGGTAATCATCCCCAAAGGTACCATAGCTTCCGTATACATCATTTTAGCTTGGTATTGACCCATTCTAACTTCCGTATGATCATAGAAACCTCCGGTATCACTTCTAATAGCTTGGATCTTGATATTCTTATGTGATGTTGCAAGTTCTTCCTTCTTCCATCTCTTTCTTCTTGTTTTTCCTCTTGATGATCATTCTTTATCACCCAACTTCAACCTTCTTGATGATTATCTTCAATTTTCATCTTTCTTTCTTCTTTCTTCAATTCCTTGAGGCAATATAACATAAACCCGCCATTGGGTTTATGACTAATATCTTTCTTTCTTCATCTTCATCTTTCTTTCTTCTTTCTTCAATTTCTTGAGGCATTATAACATAAACCCACCATCGGGTTTATGACTAATCTACAAGATATACAACATTAAATATGGTAGTTAGTCAACGTAGAAGATAAGTATATTATACAAACTTTTTGCTCATATTTGACATCATCAAAACTATTCATATCTAACATTCTCCCCCTTTTTGATGATGACAAATCCTTCAAGAAAAATATATATGAGTTATAAAAACTATGTAAGAACAATATATTTTTCTTGCCTTTCTCTCCCCCTATTTGACATCAGCAAAAAGTTTGAAGTATAAAGAAGAAAGACTTGTAGAGAAGTAAATATGAAATCAAATGAGAAATGTCATTCTCCCCATTAATCAAAATAAATGCATTTGGAAAACAAGTTTCTCTCCCCCGTTTTGAAAGTAGTTTCATTTATAATTTGATACAAGTGAAAAAAAATGATTTTCCTGAAAACAAATTTGAAACAATTTGGAAAGGTTTTCAAGAAAACTTCCATAGTCAAGAATATGCAAAGTAAGCTCAAAATATAAAGAGAGGGTTTAGAAATGCTCATTTGGATTTGGCAAGCTGAAGATTGATCCATGAAACCCATCTCCTTCTTTTCTTGTTGTGTTAGATCCAAGATGTTATGTTCACCATACTTTCACTATGCAACTGTGATGGATCTTGTTCATAGGAGTTGGCTGGCTCAATGGTAGGCTCTGAAGTGTGCTCAATAGAAAGCTTTAGGAATAGCCTTCCTTAGAATACTACTAAAATCATCCTGACTTGTGCCTTTTGTTGCTTTGAGGGTTGTAGCCAGTGTTAAATCATCTTTCCTCAAAGTTGATAGATTCTCCAGTTGAGTTGAGCTTCTGTTCAGCATGCTCAATGCTCATTTGTATTGGCATATGTATTTATTGCTTTGAATATTGCAGCCAATTTATCTCCCTTGATTGATTGTTAAAGCATATGTCATCATATATGCTCCTTTTAGTGTGCTGAGGAATCATCTTGCATAGAACAAATTCTCCTGTTATAAATAAAAATATTCTTGCAAGGAGAGTGGTTAGTGCAATCAAGTATCAAATTTATTGCATAAACCAAAGCCATTCTTTCTATATGATATGTTAAAAGTTAAGATCATGAAAGGAAAATATAATAGTAACACATCATCAAAACTAATTAAAAGATAGTCAATTCAGATGAGTATGTTAAAAGAATTTTCTTTCAATAAATGAGATGAGCTTTTAAGATATAAAACACATGTGAATGTGAAGCTCCCCCTTAATGAATGCATGGCTAAAAAAATCGTCATGAGCAATACAATTAATAACTCTCCTAAATTTGTAAAAACCATTGAAAATTTTGTAAAGAGAATGAATATGAAAATATGAAGATTTGGAGGGAAATCAAGTTTTGAAAATGATGATGCTATTCAGGGTTTAAATATTGTAACCCTGTATCCCTCGAGTAGTTACTCGAGTATTTCATTCAACCATCACTCGAGTGCTCACTCGAGTGTTGCAACTTAGAGAATTTTAATTGAATAGGAATACAATACCTCACTCGAGTAATATCGTAATCACTCGAGCCATAATCCTCTGAAGTCCATTAATGCATCATTGGCTAGTTATTGTCTGTCGATGTGATCAGTATGGAGGGATTTTGAAGCATAATTTCTGTGATCAGTTAAGCATACCAAGATGAGCTTGGAATAAGGCCTTGAAGTTCCGGTTGATCAAATCACAGAGTCTTCTAATCTTTCCATTCACAGAAGTGATGAACTCAACATTATTTGCAGCAAGCTCTGTGTGATTGTTGAGCTTCTTTCTCAGATAGCCTTGGACAGATGGACCAAAGAATGAAGGACCAGAAGACCAGTTCTAGCAAAATGTTGTATCTCATCTATTCTTGAAGTCTCAGCTCTCATCCTCTATGCCACTTGTGTTAAATTGGAGTGAGTTTCAGATTTACTTGGAGTAATTGCGAATTACTTGAAGGTATACTTGAAGTAATTATAGATTACTTGAAGTAACTTTTGATTACTTGGAGTAAGTCCTGTAGAAATATATATATCTTTGAAAGATATGATCTCTCAGACGTTCCTCTCCTTCTCACTAATAATATAGGCCATTGTGTGATAATCCTTTCATAAAGCGATTGAATTTGCCTTGCTCACCAAAGCTCTAGTATAGATATATCATATAATTTGGGAAAACATAGAGCTAGGATTGTAGTTGAGAATCCATATAGGCTCACCAAGCTTGATAATTATGTGTATCTCAGCATCTTCCTCTGAATATCTTCTGATCACCTTGGAATAATAAGGAAGGTGAGTAGGCAATAAAGATTCATATTGGCTAAACTTGTTCTTGGCCTTGAGTTGCTTTGGGATGAATCTCGTCTAGGTTCACTTGAGAGATTTTCCTCCTCTTTCTCTTTCTCTGGCTGCATCACTAGCTACTTACTTGTGGTGTCACTTAAACGATACCACAGATTTTGCTTCTGCTCACATTGCAATACTGCTAGTCATGCCTTCTCTGTTAGCCTTTGATCTTTGTATCCAAAAGTAGAGCATTTTGATCAACTCCTGCAAAAGTATAAATAAATGCTCTTTGGTACCCAACTTTCTCTTGGGTCCATATAATATTATAACTCTTACGCTCTTATATAATTGAATCATATGATAGTTGGGCAAAGAGTATAATAATCAACAAAGACCAAAATATAATTTTACCCAATTGAATAAATTCAAGCAATTAAATCATAAAAGGGTAGCGAACCAAGAATGATGATTTTCAAAGATCAATGACAATTTGTAAATACACTTTAAAATATGTCATTGATAAGATTTTCATGCAAGGCATGTAAGTCAGATCAAAGAGAGTTGAAAATCTATTTATAATGATCAACTATTATGAAATGATAAATCATGAATGAAATCAAGTTTTTCAAGAATAATAATGAGATATGCAAATTGTTCAAATCTCAGATGTAGTTTCAAATCATAACAATGCATTGTAAAATTGAGATTTTGAATATATGCAAAACTCATCTTTGAAATATGTTTATAATCAATGTTCATGTTGAAAATGGTAGAAGTCAACAGTTTAAATATACATATACTAGAAAGCTTCCTTTTTAGAGAACAACTAAGATAACATGTTAGACATTGGAGTTTAACATGTTTGAGAATTTTCCCAAGAGCAAAAGTCATATTGAAAATGAATTAGCCAAAAAGGCTTAATTTCAATGATGTATATAAACACAATGACTTTGCTATTGACCAAGAGATGAACTTGACTTTTAGAGATGTGTCTTGAAGAATAGGGATATTCAACTCAAGAATTTGAATAGAAAGATCTAGTTACTCGAAGAATGGATGAAGACAAATGGTAATGCATTTGAGCAACAAGATGAGTATAAGAATTTATGGATGATGAAACACATACTCATTGATCCAAATGACTAGTATTCTAGAATATTATCCTGGTAAGTTATTCCACAATAATGGTTAATGCATTAAGATTCAATGCACTAATGAACATTCATAATGCTTGGAATAACATGGCCAACCAAAGATTTATGCATTAGGCATAAAGCTTTCACATATTAGATTCTTTTCTAGGAAATACACTTGAAAGTCATATAGATAGTTAACTTGTTAGACATAAGGTCTAACTTGTTAGAAAATAATGGTTGAGGACTTCAAGCATTGGATAACACATTTAAGATTAATGATCAATATGTCAATGATGGGGAAATACTCTAGTGGAAGAATTTGAAGCATTTCTGATTTACAGTATACATAAATATTAACTTCCAATTTTGAAACCAATTTAAATGCAAACAATATATAAGTAATTTTCAACTAATGTGTATGCATTTTTATAAACAAGATGAATTGGAATCTAAGTATATTTTTGAAATGTACTTTTCAAAACTCAAATACACAATTTCATTTTAAGTCCATTTAGCAATTTAAAAATAGTTTGAAAACCATAAATGATTGATTGCTAATGGTATGCAATTTTATAACACATGATGAAACCAGAACACATTTTTGAATTGTGCACTTCAAAACATAAATTGATAGATAAACTATGCACAATTTCACTTATCGTTCATTTAGCAATCTATAAACAAATTATCAATCATGAAGGATTGATTGCTAAATGAATGCAATAATGAACAAATTCTCATTACTCAAAATAAATAATTCATATAATCACAGTATAGAGTAAGGATTAGATATCACCGTAATTTCTCTTGTCCTTGTGACAGCTTGCTTGATTTTGGTGGAATAATATTGGTTTCTCTCCTTTGCACAATCAGCACCAAGATCCAACCTCCGAATTTCAGCATCATCAAGATATGAATGTGGTCATAGTCTTGAGAAGCTTTTTCTTATTCTACAGAACTATATAAATTTCTTTTCTTCATGGTATCCAACATTGATTGGATCCATTTCTTGTTAGCTTGTAGGAATCAAGATAAAATTCACATGCTCTAAGAATATAATCAATTCGAGGCAATTACGCATAATGAATTAAACATATCTTTATGCAAAAAAGAAATATTTTCTTTTCAAATCATTATATATGCATAAAGAATTATCCTGTTGAGCATTGCAATCCCTTTATAAATAAATCTATTAAGTGGCCTTTTTTTTTAAAAGATTTGAAAACATAATTTCAAAATAGTTTACAATGCTCATTCCTAAGGTTCCAAAATATAAAATCTCAAGAAATATTACAGACAATAGTGTAGGAGATTTTATCATTGTGTACCTTTGCCTTAGATACTTGGAGGATTGCTTTTGCTTACCCACTGCATCTTTCTAGGATGTTGATACTTTGAATATCTTGCTTTGGGTGTTGGCAATCGTCTCTCAAAATACATAGACTCCAGGAGTCTTTTACTTGATGCTTGAGAGATCCTCCTTTTCTTGTTCTCCTCAAGATAGTTGAGCGGTACTCTATGGTAGTCCATTCTTGAGGTAGAACGTACTCTTTTTTCTCCATTGCATTTCTTTGTGATTAAACTTTGCAGTTCCAGCAATGGGTGCTCCGAGAGTTCTTCTTTTCGATATAGATGGTATGAACCTCTTTCTTGGTGCATGAGAAACTCTTGGTTTCTTCTTCATCATCTCCGTACCCTTATGTTCATTCTTCTTATATTCAATCTGCATACATAAAGCACTAGAAGAACATTTTGGTACCCACATATACTTGGGTCCTTGATTGTTAGGATTAGACATTACTTGTCTTTTTGGAACCCAAGCATATTTATTTCTCAAATTAGAATTTCTTCTAATATAGCATGTGTGAGAAATATGACCTGATTTACCACAATAATTGCAAGTAATATGATGATATGCATTATGAGATTTTATGCAAGTATTGTGTTGATCAAGAAAAGATGATTTCGAATGATCAGTTTGCCTAAGTCTTTTCTTCTCGCATGAATTTCCAGCATGATTGAAAATCTTTTTGCTTTTCTCAATAGAATCAATAATTGGTTGAAAAACAATTTTATGCAAGCTTTGAAAATCAGTTTTACAAAAATCACAAGAAGAATTGGAACTTTTTACCTTAAGTTCATGTTGAGCTCCAGAGAGTGAATTTTCTTGTCCGTCCATAACGAGCTCTTTTCGTGAATCATTTTCCTCTTGTTCTTCTATGTTGACAAGATCATGGAAGTGTTCTATGATTTCTCCTTCTTCATTGTCAACTTCCACTTGTTCATGAATTGTGGATATATAGCTTGTAGTCTCACATGAACTATCAACACTTTCAACTTCAACACACTTGTTAGAAGTATACAGAGAATCAAGAGTATCCCAAATATCCTTTGCAGTAAAGCAAAATCTAATTTTCTCAAAGTCATTTTCAGTTAAAGTACTATACAAAATTTTCATTGCTCTAATGTTTAACGAAAACATTTTCTTTTCTTTTTCTGTCCAGTCCTTTCTTGGTTTGAAATCAAAGGTATTTGTAAAAACATTCCACATATCATAATCAAAGTTTTTTATGAAAGATGTCATTCTAGCTTTCCAAAACCAAAAATCAATATCTTTCAAAATAGGTGGAACAGTGTAGTCAAAACCTTCAGAAAGCATATAACACCCAAAATCAGCCATTATAAACTCTTGAGACGATTAAGTCCTTTAAACAAGAGTCCGGCTCTGATACCAAATGTTAGAACCGGCTGACACCCAAGAGGGGGGTGAATTGGGTGTAAGATAAAAACTTAAGAACTTTGAAATTCTTTTGTTATCTTAGAGGAAGCAATAAATATGAAAGTAATGAATCATAAATCACAGTTAGATATTTAAATGACATATGCTGGAAGTATAAGAGCTTAAGGAAGAGAATATGCAAACTGTGATTTATCCTGGTTCGGCCCAATCCACGATGACCTACGTCCAGTCCCCAGGCTCCTCCTGAGATTTTTCAAATCCACTATTTTCTTGTTTAATCCAGGCACAAGAAAAGCCTTTACAAAGTTCTCACAAAGATACTCCCCCTTACAACAAGTCTTACGAGCAGAGCAATCCCGAAGACCTTTTCCTCCAGCTTACCTATGCAAGTCTAACGAGCAGCAACGTTCTCTTCTGCTTACACCACTGTAAGTCTTACGAGCAACGTTCTCTACTGCTTGCACCTTGTAAGTCTTACGAGTAGAAAGTCTTACCAGTGATTCTCTCTACAGCTTCCCGTAAGGAAATCAACCCACTCAAGGTCCCTCTACCTTGAGATCAATTCAGAAATACAATGAAAGTGTTTACAAACTCTCTCACAGAGTGGATATGATGAACACTGAAGTATAATACAAAAATTCTCTCTCTCAAATGTAAATGATATAGAAAGTAGAGAAACAGAGAGTATGTGCGATGGGCAATGATGTCAGGATGTTGGCATTTAGACGATGCATGCACACTGGGTCTTACTTCTGTTTTGGATGATCTTCTATTTATAGCTGATGAGGATTGATGACCGTTTGAGCATTTCAACATGTCCGTTAGAGTGACGCAGCTTTGTTTGACCGTTCTTCGATTTTGAAAACTAGCCGTTGGAACGTTGACGCTCTTCTTCCGTAAATTCACCTTTTGACTCTTCACATCATATCTTCATTGTATTCCTGGAGAAATACATTAATCACTAATATAATGAAGTATTAGAGTGATTAGAAGCAATAAGAGTGAGTTATATGATCATTCCATTGATTTCCAGAATCTTCGGGACGTTGCTCTGTTTTCCTGGGAAGCATTACTCGAGTACTTACTCGAGTAAACATCAAGTTTCTTCACAGGTTACTCGAGTGGCTACTCGAGTGACCTTCCATTTTCTGCATAGCTTACTCGGGTAGTGACTTGAAGTTCTCTCTTCATGAACAGTGATTTACTCCAGTAGTGACTTGAAGTTTTCGTAAATAACTCTTCATGAACAGTGATTTACTCCAGTAGTGACTTGAAGTTTTCGTCAATGTACAGTGATTTACTCCAGTAGTGACTTCAAGTTTTCGTAAATAACTCTTCATGAACAGTGATTTACTCCAGTAGTGACTTGAAGTTTTCGTAAATAACTCTTCATGAACAGTGATTTACTCCAGTAGTGACTTGAAGTTTTCGTCAATAACTCTTCATGCACAGTGCTTTACTCGAGTAGCTACTCGAGTATTCATTTAAGTTTACTCGAGTACTTACTCGAGTAATGTTGCAGTGGCACAAAATGCCGAGAGCTCCATAATTTCAGAAACAGAGTTACTCGAGTAGCTCCTCGAGTAACATTGGCAGGCCGAGAGCAATTGGAAGTTTTCTATGTGATTACTCGAGTACCTACTCGAGTAAAGTCTTTTGTTATCAACCAGTTACTCGAGTAGTGCCTTCAAGTGAATTCTTGATTTTGACTCGAAACATGGAAAATTATATATCATCGGAAAGCCCTCATTATCTACATTCCAATGCAATAAGAATCAACTCCAAACTCGTTGTGTACAGAAAGTTATGATCCAAAGAGTATCTACTGTTCTTAGACAATCCTGAAATCACGAGCAGAAACTTCCAGAAGTCATAGCTCTTAGGATATAGCTTCAAATGTGACAAATTATATATCCATGGAAAGCTCTTTGAGTCTTCTTTCATATGGCACCAGTTTCGTCTCAATCCGATATCTATTTTGAGAGTTATGTTCAAAATACCGAAGCTGTTCTGGAATATGACGTTGATTCATGAGTCAACTTCAACAGATCATATCTCCCTCATCTAAACTCCTTTGAATGTGATCTTGGTGTCAAAAGTTCGTGTTGGCAGTCTAGTTTCATATGCCACCAGGTTCAGTTCGATCCGACATGTGGTTGGAGGGATATCATCAAAATACCGAACCTCTGTTCTGCCGCGCGAAAACAGAGTGCATTTACTTCAAGTGCCGCCTCGAGTAATTCATCAAATAACCCGGCAGATTACTCGAGTAAGGCCTCGAGTAAACACCTCCAAAATCAGAAAATGCCATGTTACTCGAGTGATTACTCGGGTAATCATCCCCAAAGGTACCATAGCTTCCGTATACATCATTTTAGCTTCGTATTGAACCATTCTAACTTCCGTATGATCATAGAAACCTCCGGTATCACTTCTAATAGCTTGGATCTTGATATTCTTATGTGATGTTGCAAGTTCTTCCTTCTTCCATCTCTTTCTTCTTGTTTTTCCTCTTGATGATCATTCTTTATCAACCAACTTCAACCTTCTTGATGATTATCTTCAATTTTCATCTTTCTTTCTTCTTTCTTCAATTCCTTGAGGCAATATAACATAAACCCGCCATTGGGTTTATGACTAATATCTTTCTTTCTTCATCTTCATCTTTCTTTCTTCTTTCTTCAATTTCTTGAGGCATTATAACATAAACCCACCATCGGGTTTATGACTAATCTACAAGATATACAACATTAAATATGGTAGTTAGTCAACGTAGAAGATAAGTATATTATACAAACTTTTTGCTCATATTTGACATCATCAAAACTATTCATATCTAACAATCTTTCCTAATAAGCAAGATTTGCATGTATCATATGATTCAAAATCAAATGAGTTTAGAAATCCATCTTGATGGAGTTTAGAAATGCGTTTCTCATTTATGTGGCCTAGACGACAATGCCATAGGTAGGTCGGATTCAAATCATTTGATTTTATCCTCTTAGTAGTTACGTTATAGATATTCCCATTATTAGGATGTTCCAAATTTAATATATAATGACCAACATGCAAATCACCATCAGCATAGAAAATGTCATTACTATAAATAGAACATTTACCATTCCTAGTAATGGAAGTATAACCTTCCTTATCCAAATAAGAAAGAGAAACAATGTTATTACTCAAAGCAGGAACATAATAGCAATTGTTCAAAACTAACAAAAGCCCACTGGGCAGAACTAATTCATAAGTGCCTACAGCTAAAGTAGCAACTCTTGCTCTGTTTCCAACTCGTAGGTCCACCTCACCCTTCTTCAGCTTTCTACTATCCTTTAGACCCCGCACATTTGTACAAATGTGAGAACCATATGTAGTATCTAATACCCATGTAGAGGAAGTAGAAAAATGAATGTCTATAACATAAATACTTGAAGCGATAGCCCCGCTATCCTTCTTGTCCTTTTTCAGATCTTCCAAGTAGAGTTTGCAATTCCTCTTCCAATGACCGGGTTCATTGCAGAAGTAGTAGACTCCTTCCTTTGGAGGCTTTGCCTTCCTGGGTGCAGGCTTGGTTTCGGGCTTGTTTGACTCTTTGGTCTTACCACCTGAGCCATTACCCTTCCATTTGCCCTTCCCTTTCTTTTTCATACCCTTTCCTTTTTGAACCATTAAAACTGTGCTAGGCTTTTTCTTAATGCTTTGCTCAGTAGTTTTGAGCATCCCATGCAGCTCAGAAATTGATTTCTCCATATTGTTCATGTTGTAGTTCATAACAAACTGGTCATAACTCTCCGGGAGTGAGTTGAGGATCAAGTCCGTAGCTAACTCCTGGCTCATGGGAAATCCAAGCCTCTCAACGTGATCAATATAGCCTTTCATCTTTAACACATGAGTACTAACTGATGCACCTTCAGCCATTTTGCAGGAATGTAAGGCCTTTGTGGTCTCATACCTTTCTTGCCTTGCCTGTTGCTGGAACATTTCCTTGAGATGTACTATCATCTCATGAGCCTCCATGAGTTCCAGATCCTTTTGGAGCTCTGGAACCATAGTGGCAAGCATCAGGCAACCTACATCCACAGAGTCATCCTTATGCTTTGTGTAAGCATCTCTCTAAGCTATTGGAGCATTAGCTGCAGGCTCCTCAGGAATGGGTTGATCTAAGACATAAGCCTTTCTTTCCTGCTTGAGAACAATTCTCAAGTCCTGAACCAGTCAAGAAAGTTTGTCCCATTGAGTTTGTCCTTCTCAAGGACCGATCGCAATGATAGTGTAGCAGTATTACTAGTCGACATGATTCTACAATTAAAATATGCAAAGTTAGTTAGTAATCTCCCACTAAATTAACAACCCTCAATATAATAATTAGTGGGCTAAGATCCATATTTGGCTTAAACTTAAGTCCGCTTTGGCAAGACGCTTAAATTCAAGTTATTTAGGTAGGTAACCTATTTACCAATTACATCACATGTAACTCTTAGATCTTTATGGGATTTAATCATCATATAATTCGGTATGTTTAACCCTATCTAATGCCTTGAGATTCAAAACCATTTTGTTAATCTCAATTAAGTCAAAACAATAATGAATATTATAAGCAGCACAATTACTCAAGCTTGTCTCATCAAGATAACTCAAGTGCATCCACTTTGGTGGTTTCCACAATTGAGCGATCTAGGTTTTGACAAGTATTCATTAATTGACGGCATTATGACTTAAGATTTAATTTACAGGGCTTAATTAATTAGTTTTGTTTATATGGATGCAATCGTAGTCGTATCTCATACAGATAAATACATATAAACGTAAAAGTAATCATGCAATGATCTTATCAAAAGCATAATTTAAACGTGACACAACATGGCTTACCTAACCTAAAATCCTCCCAAGCCAATGAGAGGACTTCTCTAGAAAAAAGAGAAATACATTGAGAGAAACCTCGTTTAAACATTCAAGGGGAGTGAGATGAGAAGAGAATGTACATCGAGAGTATTTAGAGAAAGGCACGGCACGCAAGCCGTATTTAAATATTACAACCTTTGTAAAATTATAAAGTCATGTTGTTCACCATACCCAAACAAGGATAAATAATAAACCACAACAAGAATTCATACAATATGAAAAGCAATAAATGTCATGATCAGATTATATTGTGCTACGCAGAGGTGGTCACAGCGGTCCCGCTAGTCGGTTAGCTGGCGGGGTCAAGGGGGCTGCCCTTGCAGGGTTGCAGGGGCACATTCCTTTTAAAAGAAATATTTTAAAATTTTAAAATTTTAAATTTCGGACCCAATGTTTCAAAACAAAAAAACAACAATGGCCCAGGACGCTTCTGATCCAATTTGTCTTCTCCATAGTTCGGATCCCTATTACTCGAATTGATATCCGAACCTAGACCCAATTTGATTGCCGCCAACTACGATCTCAGGTACCCTACCCAATATTATGCTTGTTCAAAACGAAAATCACATACATGTTTCAAGATATACATGTCCGGAATCGATTTCACGCTTGTTTCAAAACGAGAATCACATATATATTCGAGTGTTTCTTATAAACATACATACACATCCCATATATATCACATGTATAAGAATCACAAACTCAATTTAAATGCACAATTGATCTGGCTCTGATGCCACTGTAGGATCGGTAAGCACAGCGGAAGAATTTAAAAAACAAATTTCACCGATCCTAATTGAGGATCTATCAACGGCGTTTAAACCAAGTTGGAAGGATTCATACCTTTTTGATGATTCAGAGTTTTCACAATCTCTAGGAGCCAACACGTCAGGTCCGCTCCCTCTACCGGTATTCACACGAATGCTCTCCAACCGAGACTGAGTGCTAGCGCCTCTAATGTCTCCAAGGGTTTAACTTGCGGCTCTAAATTCTGATGTACCCTGAGTCTATCAGCTCTATCAAGTTTATAACCCATGAGGGTTATTTTCAAATTTCAAAATTAATCTTCATTAATTTCGAAATTAATTAACAATTAATTATCTTCATGAGCTAATTAAATAAATTCAGTTTAAATTAAATCTGTCCAACAGTTTTAATTTAACCTATTTATTTAATCTAAATAAAGAGCCATTAGATTTAATTTATCTTCATAAATTAAATCTGAGATACTATATCTCTATCATGTCAGTTATTAAATTTAATATATCTTAATAAATTAAATTTAAAACCAACAAAATATAATAATATCATATAATATATATATAAGATATATATTTCAAAAAAATATATATATCTCTATAATATTATTAATGAATTATATATTATATATATATATATATATAAATATAAAATTCATCCACCCTAAATCAACATTATCTCGTGTTGGGCCATTCTTGTGTGCGACCCTGTAGGCCTATATGAAGTTGGCAGTGGGCCAATAACTACACTAACCCAAAAGTCGCAAGCGGCCTCTAGCAAGACATTACGACTACCCAATTCATATGAGGATCGTTATCACGATGCAACCTGTCATACAACCATGTCACGTCCCTTTTGTCACACGATATATCGATCAAAGATAAGGCATGGAAAATGTCATCCTCTTATTCCTGACCATTACTTTCTCGATTCCTGAGTAGCCTGATAACAGAGACAAAAACTCCTTTCATCATAGTATGGCCATACATTTCTCAGACTCACTCATCGAGGGGCCCAGTAATATCTCTCTACTAATGTGAGGGATAAATTCCATCTTGATCATTCATATTCCTCTACATGAAAAACCACCAAGCCCGATCGTAGCCTTTATCATCACCCGGTCAAAAGTGACTTTTGACTAGTTCAAAGCTTAGCAACTCTCATGTAGGAATCCATGATGACCTCATGTCTAAGGGTATTGTGACGTGGTTATACATGAGAAAAGGTTATGACTTGAGCCATGTAGCTTTCTCATAGTGGGTCGGTCCAGCACCTTGTGCTCTTACAAGTGCCTAAGACTTTGATTCGTATCTCCATATCTTATCAAAGTCATACTGGTCTTGTTTCATCTCTGCTCCCGCATAGATGACCGACCAGGGACATTTTAGGACAATCTTTATGAATTATCCAAGGATACAATTATCACAGTTAACATGAAAATAATATGATAACAGAATGGAGACATTTCATTAAAATAATAATGTTTAAAGTACAATGATTGACCCTTAGGGCACAATTTCCAACAATTTCATCCTTGAAATTTTCTATACATACATAGCCATAATTTCAAAGTAACACTTCTGCCTATCTTTTTCTATTTCCCATGTATGTGTGTGAAATGCCTATTAGTGTCCACAAATTCAACTTGCTACTATTTACATATGCTGCTTGTTTGTTATATAGAGGCCACGTAGTCCATTACTTCATAAAATGTTTGTCTAGTCTTACTACCTAGGGATATTACCCATTGCAAACACACATATCAGGTTTTACCGCCTTTGTTCTCTATTTTGTGCTCATGGGCCATCCAACCCATTACTGTACTAATTGTCTATCAGGACACTCAGTTCATTATCTAGGCCTCATTGCCTTGTCGGGACATTACCCGGTGTATTTAGCCTTGCAGTTTATGTCATTCTACTCTCACAGAACTAAGTATTCTAGTCTTACCATCCTGTTCAAACATGTACACTATCTATATTTATGCCTGCATATTCGTTGTTCAAGATCAAATGACTATTTGACCCTTACTGGTCATATTGTGTGCACTATTTATTAGCAATAATATGTGCACTATTCACTTGTCATACAGTGTGCATTGTTTAGGATCAAATGACTATTTGATCCCTATTTATGTGCTTTGTTCCAAACTGTCTCACATTCTGTCCTCCAATCAAAATCAACTATTACTAACTCTTACAATATGAGTGGGGTAATTGATTCTGTGAGGTTATTGTTGTTGAGATGCACGTGCCTCTACTGGACTCTGTTGTATAAGAACACATCCCAATCCATACCTACTTGTATCTATGTAGACTATAAAGGTCGACTGTGGATATGGGATTATTAACACTGGTGCTGTTGAGAGATATTCGCCACCATTTTGCCTTACTACACTAGGGCCCATCCCAATCTCTGTTTACATGTGTCACCACAGACTATATAGGTTGTGTGACTGTTGACCACACTGGTCATGTTATTGTACACCACATAAGGTGTAATTATACTGATCACATTAGTTACATTATTGTACACCACACAGGGTGTAATACTATTGACCATATCAGTCATATCACTATACACTATACAGGGTGTAATATTGTACATCACACATACTGTAACATTGTTGGCCATCAAGGCCATATTTTGTTTTGGGATGATCAACACTGGTGTGAACATCAACCTTTCTTGTAAGTCTCAAAATTGCACCAGGATTTACCATACTTCCACTACCCACTCTGATGCTTCACACTATTAAATACAATATAGGTGAGGCAGTACTGTCTACCCACCTTTGTCTTACTACCTTAGTTAGATCCTACTTGGCCTCAGTAGTAACCCACAATTCTCTATAGAAAATGTGATAAATAAATATGTCATGCACCATATAAGTAACAAAATTATAACACCATAAATCTGATTGTCAAGTTACATACATTATTCAAGATCATATGACTATATGACCCTTACTTGTGGCCTCATTGGCTGGATGCATTATTCAAGATCATATGACTATATGAGCCCTACTTGTGCGCTCACTGGCTACATACATTATTCAGGATCATATGACTGTATGACCCCTACTTGTGCCCTCACTGGTTGCATGCATTATTCAGGATCATATAATTGTATGACCCCTACTTATGCCCTATTCCTACATAGACAACTACCTACCAAGAAATGTTTCTCTATCCCAGTTGGGTTCCACACCACAACCAGGCTATGTGTCTACAACTCTTGTAAAAAAACATGGCATATATGGTATATATAATCACATAGTGTATTAAAGAGAAAGTCACTACATTGGCCTTTCCTGGATAACATTGGATTTATCATCTTCCCTGGTCTATGTTTTGCTGCACCTCTCACAGCTCACCTCTAATATTATGCATTACTATTTGTTGTTCTATTAGTATGGCCAATATATGCTGCATTGGGTCAGGTCTAGCTTCTTGACCTTACCCAACATTTGTACCTCTTAACCTTATCATCTTTGTGTTTCACTGTATGAAACAAGAGAGAGGTAAATTCCATAAAAATATAAGGGCATATTTGTCATTTCACAAGGTTTTGGATACATAGGTACTCCTGAAGTAACTTATCACAGACATTTATAGTTGTTAGAGAAAGCCTGCAACAACCTGCAGCTTCTGAACTATTGCACAATATGTCCTCGCCCTTTTTCATAACATGTGCAACAACTTCCCAGGGGTCACCCATCATTCGCATTTCTCTAGGTTGAGCATACTTAACTTTCATGTACTCATACCAAAATGTAGATACTGGCTATATCTGTTCCCATCCACTGGTACTCTGAGACTACCCTTATCTTGAGAGTCATGCCAACTGTCTCCGGTTGACTAAATACTATTTATGGACTTCATATCAGTGTCGATACATATACCTAGATATGTACCCTGATGTCTATAAAGTTTTCTATTTGACTCCGTTCTATAATCTTTCTTCTTCCAGGCCAAAAAACTATATTCAGAAAGAAGTGCAGTGTTGTATGGATCCCTATGTCATCTAGAATCCCTGAATTAACTTACCCCTGACTACCTACCATTGGAGTCAGTTTATCTGTGTATATTGTATACTGGGCTGTTGAGATGTCGTACTCATGGACATCCCACAGGTATCTATTCCAGACATCCTCCCATAATCCTTGATTCGGTTGTAAACCATTCATCACGTATACCGCTTTAACTTCGGGATTGTTAATGAAACCCAGATCTATCTCTGTCTTATCTGTTTGTGGCTTATCTGCCTGTCACTTAACTACCAGCAATTGTGGCAGGCAACTAGTGCTTTTGTTTGAGGATGGCCTTACTCGGACCCGCTCCCTCTATGTCTATGTCATCTTTGTACTAGCTCTTTCTCTAGTATGGTAACATGTATTGCCTTCTGGGTATTCCACTATATTCCCGGGGCATGTTTGTTCCTTTCAGGGACTTGTGAACTAGTCGAAGTAATTCACTTCGCTGTTTTGATCACTGTATAATCGAGCATATCAGTATACTATCTTATTGCCAGAACCACTGCATTTACTCTTAGCAAACAATTTGTGGCCAGAATTCTTGCTTTGATACCAAAATGTCACACCCTTACTTATCTTGATTTGCAGGTGGAATATTAATGCGTAGTTCAGTAAGCAACACAGTAATAACATAAATATACTAATAATATGTGCATGACTTCAGAAATTCCCTATAGGGGTTCGTACATGATAATTGTTACGCCCTTCTCTTATTTTTCACATTTTTATAGTCTTTGCAAAAAATAATATGCGGTTCGGTGGGTAACATAGGAATAACATGAAAATACTGAGAAAAAGTGCTTGATTATAGGAATTCCCCGTAGGGGTTCGTACATGATAATTGCAAAATAATGTAGCCGCATAGTGTCACACCCCACCGCCGTCTCACCCCACTGGGCCACAACGGTTGGTGCCCTCTCCCACCAACCGGGTGCGGAGAGGCTGGGTACACTACGTCGACCCAGGACTCACAAGAGTCCCTCGCTCCCCAAGCGAGATTTTTCGCCTCCGTGGGAATCGAAGCCACTACCTGGGGGTAAGTAGCGCCTCAATGCATTCCCACTGCCACTTGAGCTAGTTAGCTCAAGTGGCAGTGGGAATGCATTGAGGCGCTACTTACCCCCAGGTAGTGGCTTCGATTCCCACGGAGGCGAAAAATCTCGCTTGGGGAGCGAGGGACTCTTGTGAGTCCTGGGTCGACGTAGTGTACCCAGCCTCTCCGCACCCGGTTGGTGGGAGAGGGCACCAACCGTTGTGGCCCAGTGGGGTGAGACGGCGGTGGGGTGTGACACATAGGGCTACTAGGGTATCTAAACCCGTTCCCGTGAAACGGAGACATCTTCCCATCTTCGTTCCACCACTGCAATGCCCCCATATGATTCTCTTCTTTGTTCTCAGCATACCTTTTATCTCCCCATGTCTAAATTATTGTTAAGGGAGGGTAAGATTCAGGAGAATCTCAGTAGGAAACAGATATCATAATGCATGCATGATAGATGCTATATGTATGATATGTTAGCTTTAACTAGATGCATCCCCAAAATGACATTTCTACATGCTCAATGTTTCATGCAACAAACCTATGGCCACAGCAAAGCAGAAATAGAGCTTCATTTATTCAAATATGCTCTACATAATCAAGTAAACCAATTACATATATCATTACACAAGCAGATATATCAAATACATGCAAATAAGCTAATTCCTCTACCTTGGCCCCTTTTAATCCTTAAGTAACTCCTTAAACTTCGTGCTTCAAAATGCATGCCAACGACTGGCTTTCCACTCCATCCTAAAATGTCAAATGTACAAGAATTAGGTTAAAACTGATTCATCTACCATTCTAGGCATTTTCATAGTGTTTATAGTAGTGATATAAGCCTGTTGTGTAAATTTATCAAAATGCCCCCGAGGACCTAGCCCAGCCGTACTTTTACTGAAATTTTGACCTGGGATATTCTGACATATTTAATCATAAGGAATCTATTTATGGACTTGGAATTACAAAATTCACTATCAAAAGACCAAAATACGCTTGGCAGCCCCGATTTCGGGGTTTTAAGGGCATTTTCATAATTATGCTTTTTCAAGCTTTTTCGGAAAAAGTGATCAATTGTAACCTTACCTAATTTTCCCTCTTGAACTCAATGGAATCATCATAATATCAAAAATCCAGCCTTAACCGCTTTAATTAGTCCTGGCCAAAATCAGAAATTCTCCTGGGCAAATTGGGGTTTTCGAAATCTGACTCTACAGACTTGCTCCTTTATACTCCTAACCACTTTATTAACTATTTTAATACATTAAAACCACTATTTAGGCTCAATTTAGGTAGCATAATGTTTATAACATCACATTTCCCAAATTTAGAATTAAAGCCAATTCGACAGAATTTCACCGGTTAAACTACTCATAGCAGCTAGAATATTGATAGTTGAAGTTTAGGAAGTTACCTCTTCTTCCTTCTAGCTTTTTCCTCTTGTGGCTGAAAACCTTAACCCTTTAACACTAAAATTCTTGCATCAAAACCTTAATTCATATGGAAGAGTAGCTTAGGAGAAGGATTATACATGTTAGGAGCTAATTAACGGAAGAAATCAAGCTTACCTGGCGAATTTTCTCCTCCTTCTCTCTATGATTTCCAAAACTCACTTTCTTTCTCTATGGTCTCAATGGCGTCAGAAATGGATGAAGAAGGAAGGAAAAATGGTTTATAACATGCTTGCTTATGTCATCCAATATGCTTGCTTTTGCCATAATTCCTAATTTCCCAAAAATAACAAAGTTTTAGTTTTATGCACATATAAATGGGTTATAAAGCCCAATTAAAACTCAACTCATATTTCCCTTCCTTTGTTCATCCAAAACACATCCTAGAATCCTTATTAGTGCCAAAATAGGTTGATACTAATTATTTCATAGTTATAAGATTGCCATAAAAAATTTCTTTCATTTTCAGATTTTAGGTCAATTTCTGGCAAATTTTCTGCCCAAACTTTGAAAAATCATAACTAAATATGTAGAGTTTCAATTGGAGTGATTCCACAGGCTATAAAACCCTTATTGTGTGTAGTTTCAAGGACAAATATAGCCTTTAGCCAACTAGAAGTTGCCACTTTCCAGATTTAAGTCTTTGGATGATAGACATTTTTTCTGGGCTAATTTAAAAAATTCATAACTTTTTGTGTGCAGCTCCCAAAATAACCCATGAAAGCTTTAATTGGAGTGATTCTAAAGGCTATAGAACCCTTATTGAGTCTAGTTTCAAGGAAAAATATAGGCTTTAGCCAACTAGAAGCTGACACTTTCCAGATTTAAGTCTTTGCATGTCGTTTCAGAAAATGGACTGTTTTTCTGGGCTAATTTAAAAAACTCATAATTTTATGTGTACAGTTATCAAAATTACCAATGACCTATCAAATTAAAGCTTAGGATGTCTACTTTCATTCTATAAAATATCATAATTTTTGGACATCATTTTGCCTATTTAAAAATGCAACACAACAAGACTCCTATACAGGAAAACTCACCAGTAGCAAGCAACAATTTTTACAACTTGTTTTTCCACATCATAATGTTGTGCGTAACCTCTAATTGCCTTGTTTTGTCATTCTATGTGCTCTTTAATTCACCACTTTATTCCCTTAAATATAAGGAATTTTGGTGACTGAAATTCGGGATGTTACAATAATTACAATCAATGTAGTCGCACAGGGCTACTTGGGAGTCTAAACCCGTCCCAATGAAATGGAGACATCTTCCTGTCTTCATTCCACCACTGCAATCCTCTCATGTGGTTCTGTTCTCTGATCACTACGTACCTTCTGTATTCACCTGTCTAAATTGTTGGTACGAGAGAGTGAGATTTGAGAGAATCTTAATAGGAAAATAGTTACCTTAATGCATGTATGATATAGATGCTACGTGCATAACATGTTAGCTTTAACTAAATGCATGCCCCATAATGACATTTCTACAAGCTCAATTTTCATGCAACAAAACTATAGCCATAGTATAAACAGAAACAAAGCTTCATTTATTCAAATATGCTCTACACAATAAAGTAAGCAATCACATACATCACTACATTAGCAAAGATATCAAATACATGCAAGTAAGGTAAGTCCCATACCTTAAACCTTCTTTGTCTCGGAACTCGTGCCTTGTAATACATGCCAACCTCTCAGGTTCTCAACTCCGTCCTAAAATGTCAAATATACAAGAATTAGGTTAAAACCCATTCATGTATCATTTTAGGTGTTTCCATAGTGTTTATAGTGGTTATTTATGCCTATTATGCAAATTTACCAAAATGTACCCGGGACCCAGCCCAGCTAAACTTTTCCCGAAATTTTGACCTGGGCTACTCTAACATATTTTCACCTAAGGAATCCATTTTTGGGCTCAAAATTACCAAATTCACTATCAAAAGCCTAGAATGCCTTTGGCAGCCCTGATTTCACGGTTTTAGGGCGTTTTCATAATCATACCTTTTGAAGCTTTTTGGAAAAAAGTGATCAACTGTAACCCCACCTAATCTTCCCTCCTGAACTAAATGGAATCATTAAAACATAAAAAATTCAACCCTAAGCCATCCAATTGGTCCTAGCCAAAATCTAAAATTCTAAGTGGAAAAGTGGGTTTTACAAAATCCAACTCTGCAGACTTGCTCCTTAATACTCCTAACCACTTTATTAACTATTTAATTACGTTAAAACCACTATTTAGGCTCAATTTGGGCAACATAATGTTTATAACTTCACATTTCCCAAATTTAGAATCAGAGCCAATTCGACAGAATTTCACTGATTAAACTACTCATAACAGCCAGAACAATCGATAATTGAAGCTTAGGAAGTTACCTCTTCTTTCTTCTGGCTTTTTCCTCATGTGGCTAAAAACCTTAACCGTTTAACACTGAAATTCTTACTTCAAAACCTTAATTCACATATAAAAGCAACTTAACAGAAGGATTATACATGTTTAGAACTAATTCACCGAAGAAATCAAGCTTACCTGGTGAATTTTCTCCTCCTTCTCTCTAAGATTTCCAAAACTCACTTTCTTTCTCTATAGTCTCAATGGAATAAAAAATGGATGAAGAAGGAAGCAAAAATCATTTATAATATACCTGCTTATGTCATAATTCCTAATTTCCCAAAAATACCAAAGCTTTAGTTTTATGCACATATAAATGGTTAAAAGCCCAGTTAAAACTGAACTCATATTTCCCTTCCTTGGTCCATCCAACACACGTCCTAGCGTCCTTATTAAGACCAAAATGGGTTGATACTAATTATTTCATAATTACAAGATTGCCATCACAAATTTCTTTCATTTTCAGATTTTGTGGCAATTTCTGGCAGATTTTCTGCCCAAACTTTGAAAAATCATAACTAAGTTTGTAAAACTTCAATTGGAATGATTCTAAAGGCTATAGAACCCTTATTAAGTCTAATTTCAAGGACAAATATAGCCTTTAGCCAACTGGAAGCTGAAACTTCCCAGATTTAAAGTTTTTGGATATTGTTCCAAAAAATAAATAGTTTTTATGAGTTAACTTCAAAAATTCATAACTTTTTATGAAGAGCTCCCAAAATTACCCATAACTATCAATTAAAGCTTATGATGTTGACTTTCATTTTGTAGAATTTCATAATTGTTAAACATCATTTGCCTATTTAAAAATGTCACACAACAAGACTGCTATAAAGGAAAACTCACCGATAGCAAACATCAATTTGTACAACTTGTGTTTCCACATCATAATGTTGTGTGTAACCCCTAATTGACTTGTTTTGTCATTCCATGTGCTCTTTAATTCACCATTTTGTTCTCTTAAATATAAGGAATTTTGTTGACCAAAATTCAGGATGTTACATTCAACAATTGAACAAAAAACCAAAGCCTCAACTAGCCAAATAAGTAAAAGACATCATATCATAATCAATTAGAATCGATTGCACCTAATTTGATCTGGGAAGGAGGTCTGCTATTAAATTTTGATAGACACATCTATTGGAAATTGTGCCATATGAGCCAATCATTGTATTCTGAACATTTTTATTCAATGAACTTCTACATCTTGTTACCATATTATTTGCATGTTCACTATGATAACTATCCTTGGATAAATCATAACGATTGTCCTAAATGTCCGTGCTCGATCGGTCATCTATGCGGGAGTAAAGATGAAATAAGAAAGTATGACTTTGAAGAGGTATGGAGATACGAATTAAAGTCCTAGGCACTTATAAGAGTAAGGTGTTAGACCGACACGCTATGGATAGATCAAGTCATAAGCTTGTCTCATGTATAACCACATCACTATGCCCTTTTGACTTGAGATCATCATGTATTCCTACATGAGAGTCGATCAACTTTGACCTTGTCAAAAGTTGCCTTTGACCAATTGATGATAAAGGCTATGTTCGGGCTTAGTGGTTTTCATACAGAGAAATGTGCATGGTCAAGATGGAATTTGTCTCTCACATTAGTAGAAAAATATTACTGGGCCCCTCGATGAGTGAGTCTAAGAAATGTATAGCTATACTAAGATGTAAAGGAGTTTCCATTTTTATAGTCAAACTACTCAGGGATCGAGAAAGTAATGGTCAGGAATAGGTGGATGACATTCTCCATGCCTTATCCTTAACCGAAATATTGTGTGACAAAAGGGATATGATATGGTTGCATGATATGTTGCATCGATTTATCGATCCTCATATGAATTAGGTGGGTAGTCGTAATGTCTTGCTAGAAGCTGCTTACGACTTGTGGGTTAAGATAGTCATTGGCCCACTGCCAACTTTATATGGGCTTATAGGGTCGCAGACAAAAATAGCCCAACACAAGCTAAAAAGTCCAGAATCATTGAATCTAAGACATTCTAGATTTAATGAATGAATTTATTAATCTTTGGTGGACGAATATATATATACATATTTCGAAATGAAAATTAATAATATTATATATACTTATATCTATTTTTGAAATAAACATACATATGTATATATATATTATGATAATATTATTTTATTGTGTTAGTTTTAAATTTATTTTTATCTAATAAATTAAATTTAATAACTAACATGATAAAGATATAATATCTTGGATTTAATTTATAAAGATAAATTAAATCTATTTCCATTTGCTCTTTATTCAAATTAAATAAATAGGTTAAATTAAAACTGTTGGACAGATTTAATTTAACCATATTTATTTAATTTTCTTGTCGAAAGACAATTAAGTGTTAACTAATATGGTATGGATTACTAATTAAAATTAATTTTAAAAATCCAATATCTATCATAAAATAGAAAGCCCTGGCTAGTTATTTTAAGGGCGAGCTAGGGTTTTCTACGAGTGATGAAAGATAGAAAGAGCGCTGTGAGAAAAGAAAACTCTGGAGAGGGACGTTGGTGGCTCTAGCATGTTATTCACGTTGGATTCCTATTTGTGTGTATACTGGTAGAGGGAGCTTATCCGAGTTGTTAGCTCCTTGAGATCGAAAAGAAAGACTGAACACATAAGAAAGGTACTTTTCTCTACTACTCGATTTAAACGCCATTGATAGATCTGCAGTAGGGATTAGAAAACTTTTGAATTTTAATTTTCTGCTGTGCTTACTAATCCCAACAACAACTATGATGCAAATGATATATTTGACCATGTTAATGAAGAGGTGCGAAATACTTCAACGTAGATGAGTTAGTGCTTCGGTTATCAACATCTGGATTATATACTTCATCATCATCATCACTGATATTATTATTTATCATTCAATTTTTTTATTTTAATCAAATTGTTTGTTTTCTATAAAGGCACTTATATCATGACGTCTTAATGGGCACATAGAGGATGCATTTCTCGTTTGTCAACCCCTATATCATTGGGCAGTATCATGGGAAAGTAGATTTGCAGGAACAATGTAATAATGTCAAAGAGTACTTTAAACAAAAAGCAACACCTAATATGCTATTTTTAGCACCATACAATGTGTGGTAAGTTATTAGTGGTAGTATTTTAATGAATGTTTTTTTTATTGTTTACTTTTTATATAACATGATTGTTGAAGAAAAATTCTCAAAATATTTTAGGACACATTGGATATTGATTGTTATCAATGTAGCGGAACCTTTAGACCCTCACATTTACTATATTGATCCTCTAATTGATGGTCAACTAGAAAACCATCATGATATATTGTGATTGTTTGATAGGTAAGCGAACACGTGTATGTGTAAATCTTTGTGTGTGTGATTGAATAACCAAAAGTATTCAATTTCTATTTGTTTTGCTACTACATTAATTGCCTATTGAGCCTCTACCTCATTGAGCTATTCTAAAGTTGCTGACCCCGTCAACAGCTATGTGTGGAAGGGTACTTATATGAATTTACTCAAATTTAGTTACTAAACAATTTTTATTCAAAAATTGAGTTAACTATTTCATTATATTGTTGCAGTGCCCTTTCCAAACCAATAATAATGATTGCGAGTATTACATTATAAAATTCATAAAGAATGTAATTACTCATGATCAGCCTTTTATTCCTCTAAAAGTAAGTCATTTTAGCTTCAATTCATATTGTGTTTTAAATTTAATTGGAGTACTGTTTGATAATTAATTTTTAGTAATTTTAATTCATTGTGTGAATCATTGTATATGCAATATTATGCAGACGGACGTTGTGACAATTTGACTGACCATCAAGTAAATGAAGTCATTGATGAATGGTGTGAATATGTACTCAGACAATGCTCTCGCTAACTTTTAGATAAGTAAGTTGTCTCTTGCCTATTGTTGTATTGTTTATTTAGCTAGAATTAGCTTTATTTCAATCACAATTGTTGTAACTATATTTAGTAGTGATACAAGTTTTCTAATTAGTTATTTGTTTGTATCGTTTTGAAGTTATTTTATTGTGCTTGGTTTTCTTCATTTTGTTGTGGATAGAAAAATTTGTGTTTAAAGTTTGTTGTAGACTGTAATTGGGGTTCTGAAGGAAAAATGTGAAAAAAAATATTTTAAAAAGATTACTTTTTGTAGTGCTTGCTTGGGAAAGTGCCATAGAAAGTATATTTAATTAAGAAAATATAAGCACTTTTTGTATCGCTTGCTAACGCAAGCACGTGATTTTTGTTTTTGTAAATACAAGCTGGAGCACTTATGGAAGTACTACAACTTGTCTTTGTAGCAATGGCATATATGGCACTTCTTAAGCACCAAAAATATTTAAAAAAGAAGTGGCTTCTAATTTTTTGTTGTAAAAATTTATCTTTGAAATATGATCTTACCATTCTATCATTGATTCCCCCAGAGGACCTAAACGTGTTGCTACACAAGGACTATAATGGTCCTTTAGACCTTGGTTAATTGTTGGTGTTTGTTACTTTTTCGTTTATAATAAAAAAGGAATTTAATGTAAGTTGCATGGGGGACTTAAAAAAGGAATCTAATTATTGTGCAAATCAACAGTTACTTATTTCTGGCAAAAAAATCAACATTTACTTACCTAGAATCACATATATAGCACATTTTTATGGAGTGATATGTATTTAATAAAAAGCATTGGATGTGAGTAATTCCCGTGAATTATCATAAAATTCAGCAACAAATTTAAGGGGGGAAACAAATGAGAACATGAAGAACCTTGAAAACTAATTCAAAGAATGATCCGTCTTTCTACGTTTAACTTAGGTGATTAATTTAAAACATTCTCCCCTTTTTAACATCCCAATAATTAGAAAACTAATCAAATATTTGATTTTAATGACATGCCATAGTTTATTCTCAATATTCAACCTTGTAGTCTGAATTAGGGAGCCCAGTCTCTTGCTAAGCACTTTGTTTAGTTAGGAGAACTAATCAGATCTATACCGGCCATATCTGAACTTAGATCTTCCACATTTTAAGTTTTTCCAAAATGATGATTTCTTAAATAAAAAAACTTATTTTTTGAAAAAAATAATAATTAAGAGATCATCTGTATTTTAAATTCTATACCTATTAAAATATTTTTTAAAAAAAACAATTCTGGACCATCAAATCAGATTGGACGGTCCACATTTGATTAGCTATCCCTGCTAAGAAAAGTGATCTTGTCCTAAAACGAAGCTCTCAAGGTGTGATCTTGTTCCAATTTCGAAACAGAGAGCTTTCTTTGAGATGAGCCTGCCAGATTGGCTTTGGAATAATTTAAGTCGGCGCTGTGATAGGTGTTAGATCTCATGTTTTGATGATAACAAAAGAATGGTTTGAAAAGGAAATGTTTAATAATCAAGCTTGAACTAAGTAATGACAGGAATAAGCTTTACTTGAGGTAAGCATGGAAGTAGTGAAGATTGGCCAAGAGAAAATGCTGAGGAACCTGATCAGAAGTGCATTTTCTAAGGCATTACTCGAGGAACTACTCGAGTAATGAGCCAAAACTTGAAGTAACCAAGCAAAACTTCCAGTTACCTGCCACCATTACTCGAGGCGCTACTCGAGTAACCAGGTAAAACTTTAAGGTTGCTCTCGGCCTGCCAATGTTACTCGAGGAGCTACTCGAGTAACCATGTGAAAACTTCCAGTTGACTTCAAGTTTTCCCCATGATACTCGAGGAGCTACTCGAGTACCTGTGTTTTCTAAAATATGGACCTCTCGGCAGTTTGTACCACTGCTAATGTTACTCGAGGAGCTACTCGAGTAACCAGGTCAGAAACTTCCAGTTGCCTTCAAGTTTTCCATGTTACTCGAGGAGCTACCCGAGTAATGTATTAAGGTGAGTGAAAACTTGAGGTTAGTACCCGATTAACTTGATTTCTCTTTTTCATATTCCTCGAGTACTTACTCCATTAGACAAGTGTTTCATGGTTTATTTTAAGTGGATTCCTCGAGTATGTACCCCAGTATATGCAAATGTTTTCAATATAAACTTCAAGTCATTACCAGAGTAAATCACATTCAAAAGTCTCAGTTACTCGAGGAGCTACCCGAGTAACCTATGCAAAAAGGAGTGCATTACTCGAGTAGATACTCGAGTAATGAGGTAATTGCTCTCGGCCTTGAAATCCTGCCAACATTACTGGAGTAGAGCATCGAGTAACCAAAGTTTATTTGAAGGTTTACTCGAGTTGGTACCCGAGTAACTCATAAAGTTGTGAATGCATTACTCGAGTAGCTACCCGAGTAAATAACTATTCCAAAGGTTTGAAATTTAGTTTACTCCATGCACTACCCGAGTAATCTTGTTTTTCTTCATTGACTTTCAAATAAATAATGATTTCACGATGTTACTCGAGGAGCTACTCGAGAAACTTCAAGGGTTACTCGAGTAAGCGTACCCAGAAATTTAGAAATCATTCAAACTTTCATTATATTGTTTCCTATATGATTAACCTTTCATTGTATTAGCATTCTTAGTATATTTACAGAGAAACAATGAAGAAATCATATCAAGAGATGAAAGTCAAATCAAACGTTCAAATGCCAACCACCGCCAACGGATATTTTTCAAAAACTTGAAAAGTCAACAGTGGCTGCGCACTCACCAACGGACGAAAGGAAGTGTTCCAACGGTCATCACCAACATATCTATATATATGGGAACCTTCAAACAGAGAAGAACAACTAAGCATCCATACGAACGAATCATTAAGTTCATTGCTCTGTTTTCACGTTGAATTTGTATTCATTTGCTTCAGTGATTATCATTTACTCTTTGAGAGAGATATTTCATTCAAACTCAATATTTGTTATTGAGATAACTTAAGGTTGTGGAACCTTGAGTTGGGATTGGATTACAACCTGTAAGGGGGAGCGAGTGTCCAGGTGTAAGGAACTTGCTTGTACTGAGGTGCCAAGAACCCACTGAATCTTGGAAGTTATAGTGAAACTCTCAGAGAAGCTCTGAGGACTGGACGTAGGTCAAAGTGGTTGTGATCGAACCAGTATAACTCCCGGTGTACACTTCGGTGATATTTCTCCTTACTCATTACTGTTTTAATTCTTTTGTCAAAGTTTTATATTTTCGAAAGAAATTTCAGTATCACCCAATTCACCCCCCCCCCCTCTTGGGTGAAACGCTTGATCTTACAATAGGGTTCATGCTGGTTGGAGTGCCCCATTTTCTACTGTGTGCTGGCTTCTTTGGCGAAGGCGCCATGCGAGAGTTTTTGAGGAAAAAGTCCAAACCAATGATGGTTTAAAGCTTCAAGCTTTAGCCACCCTGTTATGTATGTCAAAAGCGAAGCGTAACATGAAGCTAAGGGGGTTAATTTAGACGGATAGACTGTTATAGATTGTGATTCTCGCTGGACTCTGCCGCCTTGTGGATGGCTAAAGATGAATGTGAGTAATTCCCGTGAATTATCATAAAATTCAGCAACAAATTTAAGGGGGGAAACAAATGAGAACATGAAGAACCTTGAAAACTAATTCAAAGAATGATCCGTCTTTCTACGTTTAACTTAGGTGATTAATTTAAAAAATTCTCCCCTTTTTAACTTCCCAATAATTAGAAAACTAATCAAATATTTGATTTTAATGACATGCCATAGTTTATTCTCAATATTCAACCTTGCAGTCTGAATTAGGGAGCCCAGTGTCTTGCTAAGCACTTTGTTTAGTTAATTAGGAGAACTAACCAGATCTATACCGGCCATATCTGATCTTAGATCTTCCACATTTTAAGTTTTTCCAAAATGATGATTTCTTAAATAAAAAAACTTATTTTTTGAAAAAAATAATAATTAAGAGATCATCTGTATTTTAAATTCTATAACTATTAAAATATTTTTAAACAAAAACAATTATGGACCATCAAATCAGATTGGACGGTCCACATTTGATTAGCTATCCCTGCTAAGAAAGGTGATCTTGTCCTAAAACGAAGCTCTAAAGGTGTGATCTTGTTCCAATTTCGAAACAGAGAGCTTTCTTTGAGATGAGCCTGCCAGATTGGCTTTGGAATAATTTAAGTCGGCGCTGTGATAGGGTTCATGCAGGTTGGAGTGCCCCATTTTCTACTGTGTGCTGGGTTCTTTGGCGAAGGCGCCATGCGAGAGTTTTTGAGGAAAAAGTCCAAACCAATGATGGTTTAAAGCTTCAAGCTTTAGCCACCCTGTTATGTATGTCAAAAGCGAAGCGTAACATGAAGCTAAGGGGGTTAATTTAGACGGATAGACTGTTATAGATTGTGATTCTCGCTGGACTCTGCCGCCTTGTGGATGGCTAAAGATGAATGTGAGTAATTCCCGTGAATTATCATAAAATTCAGCAACAAATTTAAGGGGGGAAACAAATGAGAACTTGAAGAACCTTGAAAACTAATTCAAAGAATGATCCGTCTTTCTACGTTTAACTTAGGTGATTAATTTAAAAAATTCTCCCCTTTTTAACTTCCCAATAATTAGAAAACTAATCAAATATTTGATTTTAATGATATGCCATAGTTTATTCTCAATATTCAACCTTGCAGTCTAAATTAGGGAGCCCAGTGTCTTGCTAAGCACTTTGTTTAGTTAATTAGGAGAACTAATCAGATCTATACCGGCCATATCTGATCTTAGATCTTCCACATTTTAAGTTTTTCCAAAATGATGATTTCTTAAATAAAAAAACTTATTTTTTGAAAAAAATAATAATTAAGAGATCATCTGTATTTTAAATTCTATACCTATTAAAATATTTTAAAAAAAAACAATTCTGGACCATCAAATCAGATTGGACGGTCCACATTTGATTAGCTATCCCTGCTAAGAAAAGTGATCTTGTCCTAAAACGAAGCTCTCAAGGTGTGATCTTGTTCCAATTTCGAAACAGAGAGCTTTCTTTGAGATGAGCCTGCCAGATTGGCTTTGGAATAATTTAAGTCGGCGCTGTGATAGGGTTCATGCAGGTTGGAGTGCCCCATTTTCTACTGTGTGCTGGGTTCTTTGGCGAAGGCGCCATGCGAGAGTTTTTGAGGAAAAAGTCCAAACCAATGATGGTTTAAAGCTTCAAGCTTTAGCCACCCTGTTATGTATGTCAAAAGCGAAGCGTAACATGAAGCTAAGGGGGTTAATTTAGACGGATAGACTGTTATAGATTGTGATTCTCGCTGGACTCTGCCGCCATGTGGATGGCTAAAGATGAATGTGGATGACGCATTCACGGTGCAACAAGGGATAGGCTGTGGGAGAGTGGTTCGGGTGAGTATGGCAGATTTATGAGCGGCTTTATGTTTCACGCACCTGGAGACAATTGTTTGACAGCAGAGCTTTGGGCAGCTCCTCTCGGTCTTAAAATGGCAAGGGACACAATTGTGACAAGATTGGTTCTCGAGACGGACTTGACTGAAGTGGTCCAAATACTAAAGGAGGACAACATTAATTTTCACCAGGATGCTGCTCTTATCCAAGAAGCAAAGATAGTTCTTAATAGAGAATTGGGAGGTGAAGCACTGTAGTATTTCGCAGATTTCCTTGCCAGTCAAGCTGTGTCCATTATGCATGGCTATCAACATGTGTCGGCCCCAACTGATAACCTTCTTCCTCTGATTGAAGCTGAGTATCCCAGCGCCCATGATGTTGGGTAGAGTTCTTTGAGGATTTCCTCTCTTTTATTGATAAAAAAAGTGCTTAGTAGGAAACCAATTCTATGAATTAGGAGTAAACTAGATATATTTCCCATGCGTACGGGTAGTAGAGATGTGAGGAGAGGGGTGTCTCAATCATTGGATCATGTTTTAATGGGTGAGATTTAATGTTATGTATTAAATAGTATCATAATATTAATTATAATAAAAATCTACAATTATAATATTGTTATATTGCATTAAATCTCACCTATTAAAATATAATCTAATTGTTGAGATATTAAGTAGAGAGAAAGTGGGGAGAAAAGTTAGTAGAGAGACTCCTTTCCCTTAATTGTGATAGCAGCGTTTAGATGTACAAAAAACAACATTAATTGGGGCAGCGAGGGGATTGCAAAAACATATATTATGGCTACAAATATGGTTTGCTACAATCAACTTTATTACTATATTGTATGATGTATGAACGATGGACGGACTTCGTTATTAGAGGAGAAAGTTTACCCCAGTTTTACTGGGAACAATCAATGTAATTAGGTGTAACTCATTAAATAAGAGGATCATGATGCACTTATGCACGGTACGGTACACATAATTTGTTGCCAAAAAACTATGAGTTTAGGGTTTCGGAAGAAAATAAAGCAATCATATGCCTTTTTTTGGATGAAGAATGTAGCCTTCTTTTTTTCGAAGTTCGATACAAAGAAGTAATCCTATCTGGCTGCTTTGAAAATATTAAATTTTGTTATGAATATCATATTTGTGTGGATTCCATATATCTCCATTATCTCTATTATCTCCATAGTATCCCACAATTATCTCTTATTGTCATCAAATCTATAGATACTGATTCTATTAAGATTGTATAATTATGCCTATAAATAGAGAGCATGTGTTATATACTATATACACCTTGATAGTGAATAAAAATCTTTTTTCTTGCTCTCATATTCTTTCTAGTTCTTCTTATATATTTCTTTATTTACAATACGTTATCAGCACGAGACTCTAGCAAATGAGTTTATGGCATCTTGTTTACACTCATTTTTTTCTTGTTTGGCACCTTGTTTATACTTAATATTTTTTTCTTGTTTATATGCTTTTTTTTTTTTCCCTTTTTGGCATTAAAACTATTTGAGAAATCAAACGCAAATAACGCCGTAGAGTATGGGCACAATATGTACAGATCAAAGTAACCATGTTTGCAATCTGGCTCCTGTTTTCTCTTGCAGTGAAAGTAATTTGAAGACATGTTTTCTGCTGCAAAGGAGCAACCAAAACAAAGCTTGAAGTTCAAAATCGAATTTCTTATTCATGCATAAGATATGAACAGTCAGGTTTAACAAGACCACCTGGAGCCCAAAATCTTGGCTAATCCACATATATATTTTTTAAAATGAGTTGATTTTTTTGGGCTAATCCACTTTTTTTTTTTCATGTTGCTGCAGGAGGCTCTCACATGCAGTAATTAGAAAAACAAAAGCAAAGTTCTCGTAGCCCTTTCCATAAATTTCTGAAAATTCTAGTCAAGCGCTTGAGTCATAACTGAATTCCAATAGTTTTGCACAATGTGGTAGGGTCGAGACTTTAGAATTTATATTGACGATTCAGAGATTGATATTAGGTGCTGTAATCTCGGGTAAATGCATTGACTTTGTCTATAATACCAACGAGATCAGGTAAAACAGCAGTTTGAGATGGAGCCTCTAACCAAGGTACGCTATTGTTTTTCCCTCCCTCCTAATTGATTTATCATCTTTGACTATAGATATTTTATTGCAAACTCGATTCTCTGTGATAAAGCATGAATAAGATCAATTCAAATCTTCTTCTCGGGTGAATATTTGCACTCTGTAGCATGTGTAATTCTATCTTTAGGATTTGATTTGCTCCACGTATTCTAAATGGGCTATCTTCACCAAAAAAAATGTTAATATTTATTGTATAGATTTTTTTGACTTGAATATTTATTGTCTAGATTAAAATTGTTAAACTCTAAACAACTTAATTATTATGAGGGTAGAACATGTAGTCTCCTATGTGACTTTGATGTAACTTTGATACCTTTAATTATATACGAAGGGCTAATATTAGAATATTAGAGATTATTATTTTTTTAATTATCTTGTAAGTTGTTGTTACCCTTAATATGGTCAGAAGCCATACACCTCTAATTTCATATTTTGAAATTATATAGCCAGAAGCCATTTCAGTTTAATTTCTTGTTTTGATATAATATGGCAAGAAGCCATATTACTTTGGTTTCTAATTTGAAATTATGTGATCAGAAGTCATATAACTGTTATTTTTAACCTTATTATTTTGGCCAATAAGCCATATAACTTCTATTTTTTGTCTTATTTAATAATTAAATAACCAGAAGCCATAAAGCTTTACTTTTTATCTTGAGATTAAAATGAGTTGATTTTTTTGGGCTAATGCCCATGATGCTCTTTGATTTATTAATTAGATGGCCAGAAGCCTCATCTATTTTTATAATGGTTCTTTTGTAAAAGTCCACTTCTATATGGTAATCATGGCATGGGAAGGAAAATTTTAGCACTTTGATTAAAGTCCTGAAGGCTTATGATTAAAATATTGATTGAAATAAAAGAGACTTGCAACTTTAAAAAAATATTTGTTCTGAAGACCAAGTACTCAAAGAATTATACCACTAAAAAGTAATAGTCCCAAAGACTAATTAGCATATTTATTTTTGCTATGATCATATTAAAGGAATTATGCCATTCACGAAAATAACTATTTCAGAGACATAAATAATATAGCCCAGAAGACTAATGGCTAAAATATCTTATATTATTAGAAGCTTTTGAGTACAGTGAAAGATGCCTTAGTGTATATATATATATATATATATATTTGAAGAGATTCTTGTAATGGTCCTCAAGATTAATGTTTATGGAGATTCATATCATAGGAAAAGTAATAGAAATTCTCCAAACTTCCAACATTTTCTTGTGCTATAATTATGTATGGTCAATTCCTAAAGTAACAAATAAATGCAACATTGTTTTGCCATGTATAATAAAATAATGAGTATTGGTTAAGGTTCTAGAAGAACCAGAGGCATCTAGCTCGGTTAACACTAAGGGTCCATTTGGTTCAACTACAGACCCTCTTGGCAATACAATGGGGTGCAATGCAATAGGGTGCATGCAATGCTTATTACCATTAGCATGTTTGGTTTGTTATTAACAATATAGGGACATTATTTTTTTATGTTTAATTGGAATTAGAAAAATTCCAAAGTGTCCCTCAGACAAAAACATCCCCAATCATCTTCTCTCTCGCCGAACACGCAGAGTCGACGTTAATCTCTCTCAATCCTATCAGCTTCAACCATTCCACTCACGACAGCAGAGGATGAGCACGGCGGGGATGATTAGTATGTATGGTTTAGGGTTTAGCCTGACATAGTTCAACGTCAACCTGGAGTTATGATTCAGCCATGATTCTTCCATAATTAAAGATAGATGCATCACTGCAGCAATAAACAACTACATGATGCAGCTCAAATCATATGCAGGCGATAATTTTGTTTTGAACTGTAAGCTCAAATCATATGCAGGAAATAATTTTGTTTCAAACTGTAAGCACTTGTGGGCGGTGGATTTTTAACTTGCTCATTCAGTAATAATTATCAGATAGTTTATTTTAAATTATGATAATCCTTAAAAAAATCAAAGCCACTTTTTCAATATAAACTTTTATTTAGATAACTTTGTGAAATGGAGTGAAATAAAGTCGTAAATAAATCCTTAACGTGACATTCATATCGTCAAAATTTATAATTCTCAAGTTAAGGATTTACTCCATTTTGAAAAAAATAATGATTGCAAGATTTGTAGGATTTGTTTCTTGAGGGCATATGTTGTCTTTTCATTATATTATTGGGTTTAAAATTGAGATTTCATCAAGAATTGCAGGCCTATAATGAGTATTCATATCGGTCCCCCCATAAATAGACATTACTAAAAAATGTGCAATCTGTTTTACCATTGGAATTTAACCATTAATAAACTCAACCAAATAAGTCATCTCTGGTAATGTTATAAAGATTACCATCACAGGTATGTAATGCAATCCAATCAAACAGGCCCTAAATAAATATAGATATGCCCAAAAGGCTACATGATAATTCGATAAATATCTTTGTGCCTATAAGGCCACATAATATTTATTTGTTAATTTACTTTATTATGATATTTATGTGCTCCTATAGTTTTAACTGATCATTGTTTTTTTATAGTGAATATGCCCTTGCAATAGTAGTATTATTAAAGCATAACGTTGATAAGGAATGCTATACTTGTCCTCACATTCCCCTCAATTTTTTTTTTATTTCACTTTAGCCATTGAATATCATATATAATCGCAGTGTGAAGTATGATATTTATGTAGTAGTTTGATTTTAGCCCTTACGATTCTCCTCAGATTTTTACTGAATTTATAAATTCAGTAAATAGGTTTTGAGATGTTATAGAATCATATAAAAGGAATAATGTTTTTCCATAAAGAGATATTGAATATACAGAAAAGACCGTTCTTAAAGAACTATGTAAAGATATAACAATATATAATAGTTACTAAAGAACTATGTGGCAGTTCTTGGAGAACTCTACGTAATGAAAAAATATTATTAATATAGTTCTTGAAGAATGAATAAAAAAATTGATATAGTTCTTGAAGAACTAATATAGGAATGAATAAAAAAATATATTTGTACGAGTCACATTTAAGGGGGAGATTGTTGGAATACAAGTATGAGTCACGTTGAATGAAGATTTCAATTCTGTCATGTTATATAAATTGAAATGCTATTAAAGTTTACTGATGCAAACAAATCTATTGTTGGTGTGACTAGTTTGATCATCCAAGTCACATAAATGATGCAACAAACTTATTAGATATTAGGTATTGACATTCATTGAAGAACCAGATGATTCTTCATGAATAGCTAACATATTATTATGCACTACTTGTTCTTAAAGTAAGTTGACTTTGAGAATAACACCAGTTGTCATATGGGTTGGATCTTTGAATTTCTAGAAACAAATTACAGTCATATATATGGGCCCATTCGAATAGCATGTAAACCATACAAGTATTCAATAAATTCGATAGATGCATCTATGAGATTATTATATATATGACTATTATTAGTTTGCAACCTAAAGTTTGCAAGATTGTTTGTATAAATTATTATAGTACACAATTTTTAAACTATATGATCCATAAAATGATCTAGCAAAATTATTTATCAAAGCCTCCTTATACAACTAGATAAAAATTCCCATTTTATCGTTGGGATTATTGATTTTACATATTGCAGTACATAAATGCATCAATCCAACATTATAATTGGCTTTTGGTCAGAAACCAGATATTTTCCATTTTAGAATTTTGAATGTGTAATATTTATTCTTATTATTCCACCACAATATTGCACATAGATGGATATTAAAAAAAATTTGCGTAAATGTTGGGTAAGAACCTCCTTCTCCATGTTTGTTTTAAATGGATGAAAATTATATTCCTAAGGAAACAAATGGATTTAGGAGGCTTTTACTACATTATTAGTTATTGTCACTTGACAAAGTTTTCCCAACTTGAAGGGAGATAATGAGTAGCTAGAAAAGAGAATTTATTGAATGCATTAAACGTAGATCCTCAAATATAATATCATGAACTAGAAGTTCATCAAAAGTTGCATTCTCAACATATTTGTCAGATGCAATTATTGACCTAAATGAGAATTCTTTTGTCTCATGTTCCAACTAAAAAATGCTCCAATTAGTATAAATGAAAAATGAGACATGCTTGAAGCATGAGAAAGTGATCAGTTCCAAAAGAAAAGAAAAGTGAGCAAATAATCAAGATGATCATATTGAGGAGGCAAGAATTGAGACATCACTGTTTGTAAGAACCCACGAGATATTCAGGTACCTGAAAGCAATAAAGAGATCTCAATTAGTTATGTCATAAAAGAAAAAAGGAACTTAGAAGATAAAGTTTTCAACGACAATTGTTGATGATAACATCACATGATAAAATGAGGATATTGTATACAAATATGTCATGCAATTATAACATGAGTTTGAGTAGCTCGAGCACCCGAAGTGCGATGTTAGTATCACATAAATGGGCATTTTTTTAAAATTTCAATTGTAGTAGACATTATCTTGTTGTGGATTAAATGGCTTGTTAATTTGGAAGTCTAATAATATATAAAATTTTGATATGTTTCTTGAGAACAAGATTATAATCAATGACTCACTCTATTGTGAATTATATGTGAATCTAGAAGGATTTAAAATGTTAGGAGTATAAGTATATCCGGAAAATTGTTATACTTATAAAATCCCTGAAGGATCAAATACTTGTATGGATTTAGATCTAAACTTGTAAAAGGCCCTGAAGAATTCAAGTTGCTAGAAGCTTATGGTTAAAGTATATGAAACTCCTTAAAGGATCAAGTGCGCTAGAAGCACAAGTCATTGAAGGACTCAAGGAGTCAGAAGCACAAGTCCCTAAAGGACTCAGGATACTAGAAGCATCAAATTCAAGTCCTCGGGCATAATACTCAATTAAGTTAAAAAAGTCCATGTATGACCTAAAGCAATCAGGGCGCATATGGTATAACAATTTCAGTGAATATCTATTGAAAAAAGGGTACATAAAAAAATCCAATATATCCATGCATCTTTATGAAAAGATCTAAAAGTGAGTTTACTATAATTGCAATTTATGATGAAAAGTTTAAATATCTTTGAAACTCTTGAAGAATATCTTATACTCCCCCGTGCGTTGCACTGGGTGCTTGTACTTGTGGAGCAATTATATTATTAATGCCACACGTCTATTTTATAAATAATTTATTTATAATTTATTACTATGCCTCTTCCCTTTCACCATTTAATCAAATAAGTATAACCAAACAACTAATTAAACAACTGTTTATTTTTTTTGGAACAACATAAAATAATGTTATGACAATTAAACTAAATTGAAGGGAAATTTTACATAATACCACATAATTTACTAAAAGTAATATTTTATGAAAGACAACATATAATAGTATGGCAATTAAACTATATGACATGTGAAAGAAATATATTAATCAACAACCAAATCATTCATAATCAAATTTTAATTATAGCTTGTACATAGTGAATTATCTTTTTCTAATTATTTCATAATTTGCAACTTTAAATTTTTCTCCGTTCAACTTTAAAATTGGTAAAATTCAATTATGCACATGAGAAAGGCTTCGTATCCATTATTTAGCTGTGAAAGTTTATGTCTACTTGCATTTTGAGAATTTTAACATTTTTTGAATATCATTTGGTTATCCAAAGTCACATGACAATCTCGCTGCCTCGTTGGAAATTACACTAGCAGTGTCACATCCCCTTTCAGGCCCCAGCCCACACATGGGTGCTGGCGTAACCCCTCTCGGGGAAGGATGGACTCACAAGAGTTCCTCGCTCCCCAAGCGAGATTTTCCGCCTCCGCAGGGATCGAAGCCACTACCTGGGGGTAAGTAGCGCCTCATGACAATCCCCACTACCTCTAACGGGGTCCATGTGTGGCCTGGCTGGAAGTGGGGTATGACAATAAAAAGGCGCCTTTTTATTGTAACACCCCGTCCCAGGGAGCACGCACTTCCAGACACCCGTCAGGGCCGTAAGCATCTCCAAGGGCACGAGCGTGCCACTCATAGGATTCTCCCACGCCCCCTGCGTGGTTTCTTCGCCTCCGCACGGTTCGAACACTCGACCTGGGGGTAAGTACGAGCGCTTGGCGAACCATGCTACCATTGAGCTACTAGCTATTAGGCCGGAAACCGGACCCGGTTTTTAAAAGCCGGCAGAGTCTCTAATGTCTATTTTTTAAAAAAAATTGTGTAGAAAATATATTATTAATATTTTATTTAATTTAGGTTTTTTTGAAAAACAATTAAGGCATATAAGAACAACAAAATCCCAAATCGATCAGGAGCAAGGTGGCAGAGAATATAATTGGATCAATCAAGAAACTCATTATGGTCAATCAAGAGCCACCAATATTTGACAAGTCATGAAATCATTATGGTCCAATGCATTTTGTTAAATTGATTGTTGACTTAGTGTTCATCGTTCAACCGTATTTTGTGACCTAGTTAACTTCCTATCAAATTAAACCACTAAAGATTAATTGTATATAATATATATATATATATAATTATAAATATATATGCATATAATATTTTTAAATTTAATTATTACCTCCCCGGTCCGACCGAACAGTCAGACCATTCCAACCGGTTGAACCATGATCCGCTGACCTTTTCGGCTCGACTTCCGGTCTAACTTTTAAAACATTACATAGAGTAACTCTCAACATTTGATGCGAATCCCATTAACGAAAACGTTTCTAATTAATTTGATTATCTTACATGAGATTATCACCCTACATGTAGCCTTTGCGCATCTCAATCAAAATTATTTGATTCTTTTGGAATAATTGATCAGTTCCCTTGGGAGGCAAGCTCGTGAGCTTTTGGGCTCTAACAATAATAGTAGCACTCATTCATGCCAAAGCCATACTTGAAATACTGCCTTATTTTGATCTTCCATCCATCAGAGGTCTGTTTAGGTCAGTGTATATATAATTTTCACTCCTCTTTCAATCTTCCCCCTTCAGTCTTAAATATAAGAGCTAATTATTTTTTTTAGAGATTAAGGAAGCTAAATAAATTATATTAAAGTGTTTATAGTTATTCTTTTTCTCCAAACTAGTTTTTCTAGCTTATAAATTGATATATATTCTAATGATATACAACATACGTTATAACTGAGTAATTTATTTAGTATCCTTAATTTCTTTAAAAAAGTCAACTGGCTCTTATATTAAGGACTATAAGTATTATATATATCCCATAGTTTCTTTATGATGCATATATGCCTCTTTGTTTTATTTTCTCTTGTAATTTTTATAAACCCGCCTTGATTAATCACGCAGAACGATTCCTCGTCACCAAGGTTTCGATCACCTGATCCAACAGTTGACTGAAATAGCGCAAAATCACTGCCCGAATGAATTACAATTTGAAGTAAACCCTAAAAGGGATGAGGTTACTTACTTCTTTTAGAAAGGTATACAAATTTACAGGATATGTTACTATTACGGGCCCCACGTGTTTTGATTCCATACGTCTTCCTCATATGGACCATATCTATGCGCTTGTTGTTTCTTTTTTTTATAATTGTATTACATGAGGAAAAAAATGCAAGTATAAGTTAATTACATTGGAAATAACACTAAATGAACTGATAATTAGGAAATAGCTTCAACAAAGAGTGGCAATCATTCAATAAGTTGTCCAGACAACGAAAGAGCCACCTCACAGGAGACAATAAGATGGAATACTGGATCACCCACCATAATGAAGACATGATAATCAAAAGGATTCACAATTATATCCTGATTCCTTAAGAAGAGGAGGAGCCATCGAAAATGGGATAAGATGAAGATCCACTTAGCTTGCTCTGAACCTTCTACACAGACAACGATCGAACTAAAGAGGAATTGAAGTATATGGAAGTGTGCATAACAAAATGACCAGTGGGCTGAGTCTTGGATAGTTTTTAAAGTTGTAAAAGCCACCCATGTGAAAGGTCATAATTCACAGAAGTTTGAGCACACAATGGTTCCGACTTATGAGAATAACCAAGGACATCTTCAAAGGAAATGGACTGATAAAAGTGAAGTTGTGACCTTGCCATCTGAATAACCACCTAAGGAGAAATCTCTTCATTGGTGTAAAATTTCTTATTTTGAAAAAACCAGATAGAGTAAAGAACCCAGCAAAGAGTCCATCCTATCTCCACAGAAGAATGTTTCAACGAATATAAAAGCCAATTAGACAAAGCACATTGAGGTACAGTATCAGAATGAGAGCCAAACGGGAAGGCAAGCCAGATAGCTCTAACCCAAGTACATTGAATGTAAGAAAAATATAACTAAAAGGAGATTAGGCGTACTTGGATGAATCCATGTTCGGATCCGGGTCAAAGCTCTAATACTCCATACTTGTGCCCACACAATTATTAGACTACTAGAGCCTAATTGTGATTTGCACAGAAGATCACCAGAACTAGAAAGATGGTAGGAGAGAAGAGAATTGCCAGAAAACTCAATGGCGGGGTGAATTGCAATTGAGGAAGCACACCCTATTTATAGTGGTTTATGGAGGCCACTAATTAGGAAACGTGTGCACTTCTTCTTGCCCTCCAAGACAGCAGTTAATTATCTCTCAATTAATTCCCTAATTATGATGATTTGTTCCTCTTTTAACAAATCCATAATTATTGCTGAAATATTCCCAAATCTGCATTTTATGCTGATTTTATTCTTATTTGATTAGGCTACTTATTTCCTACTCAAATAGTTCGGCCCATCAAGGGGAGACTTGGACCCAAAAGTCCAACATCTCCCACTCTCACTTGATGGGCCTCCCATCGTGCATGCGTTACTCTTCTTGTTTCATACTTGGCGTCTGTCGTGACTGCGTGGGCAAAAACGTCTTTAAGATTTGGTGCTTGTGATACTAGAAATCCTTTATATCAGATCAGTATCCAAGGACACCCTTTATATATAACCGTAAGCCATATATTCATTGCCTCATATGCCCCAGATTCTCCCATACATATTACTCATCGCATATCTAATCCCTCTCGAGTTAATATGTTGATTAACTCAGATTGCCTTCCACGCACATAGTATCCGCACTTACTAGCTACACATAGAGCTAGTAAGGGGTCTACCATAGATACTAGTACATCTTATGTATCTAGGAGTAAATCTTCCTTTTTAACTAAACATCAGTCCATCTTGAATTGGTCGCTTTCCTAGTTTTCACTCGTCTGACTGAATCGAGTGTGATCATGGAGCTTCAGCTAAAGTAGCTGTCACCAAACCAAGCTTTCATGATGCCGTCTAAGTCTTAAGGGCATCACGGAAGGATTTTTCCTTCCTGGGACTCACACTGCAGTGAACTAGGGATCTTTCACCTACATCCCGTGTTGCAGTTTAACTCTTAAGCACATGCAGTATGAATTGCATGCTACAGTGAATGGTTTGAGGTGTACGTCGATTTCTTTATCTTTCACCGTACAGACATTAGTTCCAAAATGTACTCAACATTCGAACCAGAACTTCCTTTTTCACAATATCTCTTTTACAATCTCATTTGTGAAAAAGGGTTCTTTGCCTGGCTACAGGTCTATATTCATACTTCGATCCATTTTCTGTGTATATGCACACATGTAGATCTCATCTCAGTCTAACTGAGGTGACTCAAATGCAAAGATTCTTCTCAACCATCTCATGATGATCATTTGCTCGTCTTACCTTCCCATGCCCCTGTAAAACATGGGAAGACGGTTGTTCGTGTGAGTGAACCAACCTCTTTTGACCTGTACGACATACAAAACTATATACCTTTATGTATTTATTCATAACATACATACCATTTCTTTTATCTTTATATAAAAGAAGTTCACGACCTTATATTTTATTTGCGCCCCTAGATTTTCACTAACTCAATGAAAATCAAGCTATGGGCTCAATAAGGGGATCTACCAACATTCTGTTAGTAGAAGGTCATTGAACTATCGCTTTCCCTCTTTGAAAGCATATCTCTTATAGAGATGTATCAAAAAGTATGTTTCATCTTGCTGTGATACTTAGGATCCTTATCATAAGATGTTATCGTTTGGATCCTTCTATCCACCATTCATTCCCAATCTCTCATAGGAATTACTTTAGCCATATGGCACTTTGAATGATGGCAGAACACGCCTTGCGTTCTATTTCCATGGATAACAGGAAAAAATACTATGTATATTTCCTTACTCCATCACCATTTGCCTAGGTCTTGTATTGGAGTATCCTTTCAAAAAGGAAAGTTGTTGTCTTGACAACTTAATCCATGATTATTCTCATAACCCATTTCACAGCAGGACCAAAAAGCAACTTCCAAGTCTGACCCAAAAACATTTGGTCGTATGTACACCAATGTGCAAATTCATATTACCAACTATAGTCTCACATGGGACTCTATCCACCTCTCTTATGTTGGATTCCTCATAAGACATGTAACTTCTTTAGGTTTATACCTTTGACTTCAGGGGTGTCTATGGGTTTTCACTTTGACATTCTAAGATGTCTAAGGATTACACTTGTACATGTCTTAGGTGGAAAAGACTGTATCTTTCTTGTGCAACTCTATTTATCTTGTCGATCAAGATATTTGTTCAACCCATGACTTTCTCAACTCAGAATTTAAGGATTCTCTTATCTTTTATTCCTTTGACTCCCTTGACACTTGTTTCATTTGTCACTTGACAAAGGATGACTTCACAAAGAATCATCACTAAACAATTTAGAACTTATGTAGCGTTCTTCGATTATTTCGAAGTTGGTGAGGGTTTCACCTTGTGAAAACCTCATATACTACTATTTAGGTGATTGTTTCTATGAAGCCCTTAAGCTACTTCATGTAGAGTTCATCATCCAATTTCCAAAATTCCAAATTGGAAAGTGGTCTTTACATCATCTTGATGAATTTTCAAGACTAAGCTTGTTGTCATAGCCAAAGTTCAGAGTTAAAACACACAATGGACAACCTTCCATTGTATTACCACTTAGCCACTAAATGTTTTAGGTTCTACATGCCCCCAACAGATTTGAGAACCTACTTGTTCCCAATCGCCTCTTGGCTAGGTGACAAATTACCTAAACACATATTTGGCTTAAAAGGAATCCAAATCCTCCTGCATGACACTTTGCAATTCATCTAAGCAGGTCTTTCTAGTGTCTTTCAGACACTTATAGGTACTTATCATCACCTTCTAAATGATGAAGAGAGCATTCAATCCATTAGGGAATCTATCCTTTATAGTCATTCGCTAGATGACAATTTGCTCTGAGGTGGATTTCATAGGATTCTTTTCCTATGCATGAGTGAGGCAATTCTCTCTTGACTTACCTCTTACCTCTTTCATTATGAAAATGGTCTTAATCCTCCCACTTGGATCAGTGAGGTAATTCTCTCGTGACTTACCTCTTACCTCTTTCATTACGAAAATGGTCTCAATCGTCCCACTCAGATCAGTGAACTTAGGAACACTTGGTTATTCCTTGTCACTTGTGAACCTCTTAAAGAGATTTATTGTGATTAATACTCATTTCCTGCTAGGAAATCTGGGTTTTATGAATGTTGTGTCCCACGGTTTTCTATCAGTCACTGAACCGCCATCATTTTCACTAATGAAGACGTGTCATGTCAAATTCTCATGTCATCTCACAAAGAGATACTTTGTATACCTTGACCCCAATCTTCCTTACTCATAGGAAGAATTATGAATATAAAGTTGATGACCCTTATGGTCTTAACGAGCTTGGCCCTAGTCTAAGGCCTATCCACGATTCATAGGGTAAGGTCGTGACTGACATAGAGGGCATTTGGTTAAGTGTGAATATAATAGCTGCAAGTCTACCTACCAACATATGGCTGATAGCCTTATTGATGCCATTATGTTCACAACCAAATCAAAGGAGAGGTCTATCTCTCCATTTCAACAATGCTATTATGTTGAAGGATTCTAGGTACTGATAGTTGCCTAACAATGCCTTTCTTGTACACAAAACAGCCTGAACTAAGCACATGGGTGTCTTTAACCCTTGTTAGTTCAAAAGGTCTTATCCTTTCAGTTTAATTGATTCCTGACTAGATCAGCCATTATCTAACAGCTTCACACTTGCCAAAAATCAAGTAAATATTACTGTATTTTGAGTAAACGTCCACAACGTTAACGAAACACCAAGCTGTTTGTGTTTTGCCCTTACGTTTACTGGTTCACCAACATCATAATTTGCCAATTGCAGTGGATATTCTTAAAAAATGTTTCTTTGTCTTTCTTGCCAGGTTGAATAAGTTTTCAACTTATTCATAAGGGTATTAATCCTTTAGCACACGTTATTTAGCAAATACTCTTTTGCTAGTTTAATCATTCCCTTTGATCAAGGTGTACATGTGGCAAGAAATGGAATCTTTTATCCCTAGAAAAGAAACATCAAAATCCAACAAAGGATTTGAGAATCATAGTCCCATCGATCCTTAACTAAAGAGATAGTAAAGATGCGATTCTGTCAGTTGCAATTGTATGGAGTGAATCAGGGTAGTTTATCTATGTAGAGTTAATGTGCAAGTTCCAATCCCTTGATTCTATCTCTTTATTGCTTTGCTTTTGACATGAAGCCATATGCTTCTGTGAAACATCCACAACTCATGTGGATTGCTACTTTTACAACCCTTAAAGGTTTATCAATGTAGCATTTTATCTTTGCAGATACCATTGACCTCTTCTAGATCAAGTTTACCTCATAGGTTTCTTGCCTTTAGGCATGGAGGATGAATCCCCCCACTCTTTAGCTAAGTTCGTCTGACTGATGGATCTTAAATCCTTCAATCTTTCACATTCAAGTTCAATATGGTGAATCACATTGCTGAAGGTTACAATATGCATATCAGAGGCAATCCTTACTTTCGTATACGCCCACTCACTGGAAGACATGGCTCACTCCCACTCATTAAGAGACATAGCTTCCTCCCACCACTAGGAGATGTCTTATCACAACATACACTTGTTGTTTGTTAGAAAGAACTTGGCATTTAGTTTGTCTCAACTTCTTAGTTCGACATCTGCCTCAAGTGTTGCCTAAACAACATGTTAGGACTTAGTACACTATGTTAAAACTTAACTTAGTTTTAACTTTATGGAAGAAGATCACCTATTTCACTATCCACACGGCTTGGATAAGGTTACATTGCTCAAACCAACATAAGTTTAAGCAATGTTGTTCTTTCTATACTTGATAGCATAAATCTTTTGTATCCTTTAGTAGCTTCAACCGTTAAATGCTGAAGACTAGTTGGTAGGATGTCCCTGACATCTCATTCTTCTTGAATGAAAGAGATTTGAGAGTTTCTAACTCCATAGATATCTCTATTTGAGCTTGTCTTCATAAGCTCAGTCAAATAGACTTGGTCATAATTGGTCACTCAGACGATTATGGTATACAAATCTTATTTGTTCAAATAAGACAAAGGATAATTAGATAATAAGTTCACTAGTTTCATGTTCAGGAGACAACTATGTTGACTCCTATCCCAATCATACTAGTTAGCTTATCACCCTTTTAACCACAGTCTTCATTGAACACTTTCCCCTTTGGATTTCTAGACGCATTCCAGAAAACTCCCACTCAATCAAAGAACAGTTATATTAACAAGATAATAACACAATATCATCTGACTAACATGAATGTTCAAGAAAACAAGAAGAGAATATACTGAATTCAATTCTAAAAACTAACAGAGAATTTAATCTTAAATTAAATGGAAAAACAAGAACATTAAAAAATTTAAGCCTCATATTGTTGTCTCTTAACTAGGTTCTCCTTCTCATAGGCCTTTCTGACCATATTAACTCATGTAGAATCTAGCTACAATGTCAAGCTCCTCTTTGCCATGTTTACATCCACTCATTTGGATGTATTTGCAGTATACCTCCTACTTGATGAGATGATTCTCACATCTCTATCTCTCTTGTCCTTTGTCACAACATATGTGATAAAAAAGTTAACTTTTAGAAGGCATTGCTTCAATCCAAGTGGATCAATATGGTTAGAAGCATGGGAGGACTTATTATTATTCAATAATTAATGAATAATTTTAAGTTACTGCAATTTTTCAGGTTTTTATCTCTAACAGTTTGAGTCCAGGTTGGATAGGATTTTATATTCAAAAACTCATTTGAATAATCCTTGACTTTTAAAGAATCTTTCAGTATTTAACCTTATGTTGCAACTGAAAAAACTCTTAAAAAAATAAGCCAACCTATCCCAAAAAACAATAGAACCAACATTGATTCAATTCCAACATTTTTGAGAATCTCTAGGTGCATACAAGCACTTTTTTGACTCAAAACAGATCCAAACGTGCTTTAAATATATGCAAATTATATATCAAATTGAAGCTCTTGAATTTAGGGATTTTTAGGAACCAACCACGTTTCAATTGGAGGCCCCATGCGCCCTCACACGCCCCTAGAAGGTCTCTGGATCCAAAAATCCTGAAAAATTGGAAAATTCCAGAATTGGCCACTCTCGGCGGTGGTGCGTGACGTACACGTGCCACCTTGCGGCCACCTGCCGGCGACACGTGCCGGCCCAAACGACTCCACACGCCGTCCTCTCTCCGACAGTGCTTGCCACGTGTCAAACGGAGGTCCCAGTGGGTCCCACGAGCCCTATGCTCCCTTTTTTTTGGTCAACAGTCAACGAATGACTGTTGACCGTTGACCGGTCAACGTTAGTCAAAATTGACTGATCAACCGTGACTTATCACCGCTGACGTGTCATTGACGTGGCGCTTGGCGTTGATGTAACACCCCGATTTTCAATTAAGGGCTAATGGCATTGAGATTGATTATAAAATTGTGTAATTATACACTTTTGGAATTAATATGATGTAAATTTGAGATGAATGTGTGTGGTATTTGAGATCAAGGGTTGAGATTCATTATTGATAGGTTGGAATCCTATACATTGTGTCTATGTGAGCTCATAGTGGAAGTGGATGAGATGGTGACATGTGGCATAGTGGAGGCCTTTGGATTAGGCACTAGAGGACAAAATACTACTTTTCCTTTCTTCTCTCTCTCTTGATCGGTGGAGTGTGTGTGTGTGCAAGGGAAGGAAAGTTTCATTTCATCATCATCTCTTCCATCTCACCATTTTCTCTCTCTTCTTCCTCCATTTTTCTAGCGCTCAAGCTTGGGAAAGAGAAAAGGAAAGCTTGAATCTTGGTGAGTTGTTATCCTCCTTTGCTCAAAACCTCTTCTCTAAAGTTGTGTATCTCATTGAGAGCTACATTGTGGTGGTTGTAGAATCTTGAAAGGTGTTGATTTATGAGTTGGAGAAATATGAAAGTGTGAGAATCAAGATTCTGAATTTGGCAAAGAGAAGAGGTAGGCATTTTGAGCATTTTGATATATTATTTGTGATTTTTGGGTAAGTTTATAAAAATCTGGAAAATTGCCCTAGCTTATGTCCATTTTTGAATATATGAGTTTCATTGTGTTTGATGTTGGAAATGGTTCATTATGATGATATTTGAGTATTGGAGATAGTTTTGAAGTTTGGAATTGTGTTGATTGGAATTTGGACATTGTGTGAATCATAGAGACCATAGTGTTTGATTGTGGTTAGGTTGGTTGTGGGATGTTTTAGAGGTTGCTATTGTGTCCTTTATGGAAAATTGTATGGGAATAAGCTTGGTTATTGATTTTAGAGTCATGGATCACTTGGGAAAAGTTGGAAATCTATCTTGTTTAAGCTCTGTTTTGCACAGTCCGTTTGTACGAGCGTTTTGAATGAACAAATGGTATTGGAAAATTATGAAACTTTCCAGTATTAAAGTTCACATCCCAAGCTTCAAAATGGACATATATTTTATGTCATTTCGTTTAGTATTCTGTGAGATATGGTTGTCCAACGTTTGGGACTGAAACAGAACTCTGTTTTGGAGTAGTGTTTAGTTTTTGGTGATTCTGTATTTGTGTAGTGATTTCCAGTGATGGGCTATATATTTCCTTGAAAGAGGACTTATATACCTTTCATTTGGCTTTGGAATCACTCCGTTTCGATTTTTCTAGGATTAGTTATGAATTTTGGAAGTTCAGCCAAGAGTCAGGAAATTGCTTGGCCGCGGCCCAAGAGTGGCTGGCCGCGGCCCAAACCTTTCTGGCCTGTTTCGGGCCGCGGCCCATGAGTGGCGGGCCGCAGACCACAGCCTTCTGACCATATTTGGGCCGCAGCCTAAGGAAGGGCTGGCCGCAGCCCACCCCTGTGTTCCAGCACTTTGTGTTTTCGAAAAGTGACCTTCAACCTTTTGCTTCCCAACCTTTTAGGGCTTTCTTTAGAGGCATTTGTGGCCTCTTAAGAGTCCTAAACGATAACCAACTTAGTGTATTATGGATATAAGTAATTGGAAAAGAGATTGATCAATTGTCCCTAATTTGGTATAGGATTTGATATCTGCCGAACGCGTGAGCCCACTGTGCCAAAGATTGTCAGGAAAGATACAGGTAGCGACTCATCTCTTATACTTTGTGTAAATGTATTGTATGTTTGTCCATCATGCATTGAGTCGATGTTGCTGCTGCTGTTGCCTTGTGATTCCTTGTTCATTGAGATGATTTGAGATGCTTTGTGGTGCTTTCTACTTCGTGTTGCTGCTACATAGTGTTCACCGCGAAAGCGGGCGTTGTGCATAGTGATTACAGTGAAAGCTGGCATAGTGTTCACCGCGAAAGCGGGCGTAGTGCATTGTGATTACAGCCCTGAGTGCTGTCGTATGTGGCGTGAGCCAGAGATCATTGTGAAGCTGCTGAACATGATGAACATACATGCTTTGTGTTTATATATTGTATGAGTGTCTTGTTGCTACTGGGATTCTCACTCTTTCCATATGACTAACCTTTTCAGACAGGGCAAGTGGCTCAAAGGAGAAGCGACCAACCCGGAGTGGTTAGGATCTCTTAGAGACATTCAGGATTTTGGGATTGTTGGTTATCTATTGTAGATTTGGGATTACTGTATATAAATTGTTCATAGTGAATTTTTGATTAGTAATCCCTATTTGGAAAATAGTAAACCCATTTGATATATATATATATGAACCCGGGGTTTGCTGGGATTTTAGTCTCCGCACTCTGATATTTCTTATGTGATTTGATTTCTCAAGTAGTTATATCCGCACGTGAATGTGAGACCCGGAATTATTATGTTTTGAATTGATTTTGAAATACCTCATCCCGAGTTGAGGGACTATAAATTGTTGATTTCATTTTATTGGTCTCTATTTCACTTAAATTTTGAAATCCGGATGTGATTACCATGAGGGGGTTACAGTTGACGTGGTGACCGCTTATTGGCGCCACATGTCATTGGTTGATCGATGACATGGCGTTGACTACCACGTCATCGGCTTCAACCTCCAGCCAGGTCAACCTGACCCGGTTGGAGCTCCGACAGGTCATGGTGACCTGCCAACTTCAGGAGGCCATATCTTCCTTGTTTTAGCTCCGTTTTTCGCGTTCTTGGTGTCGTTGGAATCGTAGTTCAGTGAACTACAAATCTATGGCATTTATTTGATCTTAAAACCTCTGTTTCATTTATCAAATCACAAGTGAAGTTGCGGCGGTGACTAACGACCCACAAACTTCTTTCCTTTGTTTCTCCCTCATCCGGACTCTGTTTGATGCATTCTAAGCATCGTTGGAATCGTCTCTTCGAGATCTACACATCCATGTCCTTAATTTGGGCAAAAACATCGAGTGTCAAACACCCAATTTTCTCTCGACGTTGTCGGCGCGACATAAACCGATCGGATGTGTGTCTTTGTGTATCTCAAAAGCTTTCTTAACCTTTGAGAGTTAAAGGCTCTTGTTTTTTGTTCCACATAGGTCCCCAAAAAAACAACTAGAAAGAGATTGAAGAAGAGAGGAGAAGACGCCACGAAGTATAGTTATATACACTTTATATATATATACAAACTAACCAGAGGAGCAAACGTATGAACCCAGTATTTTATGTGTGCATGTTCAAGTCGAATAACAAATCTGATGCACACACAGACACGCATATAACACAGCAAAGGCAGAAGCAAAAAAAATATATACATGTTCACATTTTGGAAAAAACATATACCCAGATTCCTAAAAATATTCACATATGAACCAGAGAACATGCATAACGAAAATTTCAAGCAATAGAGGCTACGGATATAAAGCTTGAAAAAAATACAGTAGCACAGCGGAAAATATGATGGAGAGATATAAACAAATTATATCACATTATTATTCACATAGAATAATCACAGCTTCAAGGATCAAATGTCTCTGATGCCAATGTAGGAAAAATATAACTAAAAGGAGATTAGGCGTACCTGGATGAATCCATGTTCGGATCCGGGTTAAAGCTCCAATACTCCATACTTGAGCCCACACAATTATTAGACTACTAGAGCCTAATTGTGATTTGCACAGAAGATCACCAGAACTAGAAAGATGGTAGGAGAGAAGAGAATTGCCAGAAAACTCAATAGCGGGGTGAATTGCAATTGAGGAAGCACACCCTATTTATAGTGGTTTATGGAGGCCACTAATTAGGAAACGTGTGCACTCCTTCTTGCCCTCCAAGACAGTAATTAATTGTCTCTCAATTAATTCCCTAATTATGATGATTTGTTCCTCTTTTAACAAATCCATAATTATTGCTGAAATATTCCCAAATCTGCATTTTATGCTGATTTTATTCTTATTTGATTAGGCTACTTATTGCCTAATCAAATAGTCTGGCCCATCAAGGGCGGACTTGGACCCAAAAGTCCAACATTGAAAGAAGAGATAGTAGCTTGTTTCATTGATAGCTGCACAAAATAAACCTGAAGGTGATGAGTAGTTAATGTTGCTCTCGTAGGTAGTGAATCCCATAAAAATCTCCACAAAAACAAACTTAATCGAGGGATAAGATGTAGACGTTTAACCTGTTTCTAGAATAAGGTGAAATCAATATGTCAATGACCACGGCCAATCAATTGGTTATATCCATCTGCAACCTTATATTGACCCACACTATTACCAGACCAACCAATAATGTCCTTATCATGAAAGATTGAAAAAGGAGTAGATAAAATTTGATACATTGGGAGAATAGAGCAAACGAACAACCCTTTCATTACAACAACCCACATCAGGCAGTAATGGATCACCAACACAGACAGAGAGAGGGGTCGAACACACTACAATGGCCACCATAAGCCGCTAAACAAATTAATGTGCCAGAACCGACAACCTACTGAAGCTTATCAAGAATCAATTTTCCAACCCCCAGACAATCTCTCCATAAGCCAGACTGCAAAACTCAATGAACAATAATCCCATCATCCAATTCAGAGACATCCTTAGGCTTAAGGACACAAGAAATAAGAGATCTCTCATCAGCCGAAAGGAACCTGCAAATATTTTTTGCCAACCAAGCATCATTAAATAGAGAAGTTTTCCTAATACCAAGCCCACCCTTATTTTGTGGTCTACAAATCTTATCCCAAGCAAGTAAATGCATACGCCTCCTATTCTCTTGTAAGCCCCAAAAAAATTCAGCAATTTTCATATCAATGGCATGAACTATATAGGCTTCAATTTAATATAAGACATAGGATATACCAAAATCGAAGGTATAACCGACTTAATAAGAGTGACATGACCTGCCTGAGAGAGGAGTTTAGATTTCCACGGATGTAATTTCTAATCAATCTTATCTAAAATTTCATTATACAAAGAAGAGCACTTCCTTTGTGAATCCACATATGTACCAAGGTATTTTCCAAGCTTTTAGCAACAAACTTGAAACCCATTATAGAGGAAAGATACAACTTTTGAGCCTGAGAAACATTAGGACTATTACTATCAGAGACTTAATTAACCTTATTAACTTTCTGTCCTACTAAACGACCATACTGAAAAGGAACATTGCTCACCAAGTACATCAATGATTCATCTTCAGAAGCAATCAATAAAGTATCATCAGCATAAAGTGTGATAAAGGGAGAGAACCTCTAGCCAATTTAAAACCCTTCTAACAGCCAGTGTAATCCCCTACCTTGATAATCGTAATTAAGATTCGAAAATGAGTAATTTAAAGGAATTAGAGACCGACGATTACGTTTTTCTCAAATCTCTTTTCTAAAATTCGTTCAACTTGGTCTCATATTCATCTTCTGAATCTAATTACTCTGCGCAGTTCAATCACATTCATACATATCAGAGTGCATAGCCAAATTCCCGGCAACTCCCGGGTTTCATACATGTATAAACTAAGGGTTGTAAGTTCCAACTAGGGGATTACATAACCAACCTCAACGTAATATCTACATTTCAAAAATAAACAGTAATCCCAAGTCCAAAATAGATAACCAACAGCCTAACAACACATCTCTATAAGATCCTAACTGCTCCTGGTGGTTCGTTTCTCCTTGGAGCCACTTGCCCTGTCTGAAATGTTAGTCATTGGAAAGAATGAGATTCAAGAGAATCCCAGTAGTAACAAATCACTCATACAGTGCATAAACACAAAGCATATAAGGTCATGTTAGCAGCATCACAATGTAACGAGGTTCACACCACAAACGACAGCACTCATGGCTGTAAACTCTAAGCGTCAGCTTTCGCTGCGATCTCAATGTATTCACAAAGTATTCACTAAGCGTCAGCTTTCGTTGCGATCACAAAGCATCACAATGTCACAATGTATTCTCAATGCACGACAAACATACATATAATGTTTCACACAAAGTGTAAGAGAGGAGTCACTACCTGGTTCTTTCCGAACGTGCTCTGGCACGGGTCGTTCACGAACAGGGCAAATATCGAATCCTACAATTTCAAATGAAACATTTAGACACTTCCATAGTGTTTCTTGATGTTATATGAGTCTATAATGAAAATTTACAAAAAAGCCCCCGGGGACCGGGCCCGGGCCCGCCGTACCCGGTCCGGTTGCACTTTTCCCGAAATTCTAATATAGGCTATCCTAACATATTTCCACCCAAGGAATCCATTTCCGGACTTGAAATTATCAAATTCAATGTATAATTACAAATTTACCCTTGGCAGCCCTACTTCAAGGGTTTTAGGGGCGTTTTCGTAATTATGCTTTTTCGGCCTTTTCTGAAAAAGTGGCCAACTGTAACCCCACCTAATTTTCGCTCCTGAACTCAATGGAACCATCAAATCATTGAAAATCCAACTCTAAGACCCATTTCTAGAGTTGGCCGAAATTTATGAGCTCTTCGGAGAAAATCGGGGTTTTACGATTTCGACTCCGTAAACGCGTTCCTTTCTACTCCTAATCACTTTATTAACCATTACATTAGGTTAAAACTAACATTAAGACCCAATTTGGGCAGCATAACCCCTAGGCCATATCATTCCCAAACTTTAAAACCAATGGCAATCTGGTGAAATTTCACCGATTAAATTGCCCACAGCAACCAGAATAAGCAATATACGAAAGTTTGGAAGTTACCTCAAGCTCCCACTAGCTTTTCCCAAATTTGGCTGAACCTTAGCCTCTTTGAACCATGAAATTATTTTCTTCAAAACCTTAATTCACATAGAGGAATAGCTTAGGAGAAGGATTATACACGTTAGGTACGAATTCACTGAAGAAATCGACCTACCTTATGAGATTTCTCCTTCCTTCTCTCTATTTTTCTCCAAGCTCTCTCTCACTTTTGTGTTGCTGGAAAAGACGACGGGAAATGGAAGGGAAAAGGTGCTGTAATGGTTTTATAACATTAGGCTCATGTCATGGTATTGCTTGCTTATGTCATACTTAGAAATTTCCAAAAATCCACTTTATGTACACAAATCCTTTTTGTACATATAAATGGTTCACAAGCCCAATTAAATTCCAACCACTCTTTCCTCTTCTTGGTCAGTCATATTCACGTCCAGGGGCCCAATTTTGTGCCAAAATGGGCTGATCACAAATTATCCCATAATTACAAAGTTACCATCACAAATTTTCCATTTTCGGATTTGTTGGCAGATTTTCTGACCAAATTTTGATAAATCATAACTAATTCTAGAAACATCAAAATGAGGTGATCCCAAACCCTATTGAAAGCTCTTGAAGTCCTCTTCATAGGAAAAATATGAATCATTATCAGAAATCACCACACAATTCCAGAATTACACAACATTCCACACTGCTCCAGAATTAGGTCCAGTTTTGACATCAAACTTTGGGCAACCAGAACTCCCAGCTCAAAAAACGAATGACACAAGTTATATGTCCATTTTGAAGCTTGGAATGTGAACTTTAAGACTGGAAAGTTTCAGAATTTTTAGACACCATTTGCCTATTTAAAACATCCATACAAATTGGCTGCTCTGTACAGAGTTTCAACTTTTGCACAATTGTTCCCAATGGTTCCAATTTCACAATAAACACTCTCCCCACATGAATTTTCATAAGGAAGCCATTTGAATCATTAAAATATCCAAATTCCCATCACACATTCTCTAAAAGTGTTTATTCAACAATAATTACATCCACTTTTGAAGTCATTAGCCCTTAATCACTTTTTGGGATATTACAGACCGTATGTTGGGCCTGTAAAATCTAGGATAAGAGGACATTAGCACACAAAATATACAAATATGGAGATAGAGGATCTCCCTCATGAATCCCACAACAAGGAGAGAAAATAGTAGAAGGAACCCCAGTAACCAAAACTTGATAAGAAGTAAAAGCACTACTACAAAAAGGATAAAAGGTGGCGCACATTTTGTGGCCCTTCTTTAAACAAGTGCCATAGCTTCCCTTTTTTTATTTTTTACCTGTATAATTTTTTTTAATTTTGGGTACCAGCTGTGGCGCCTAATAGATTAGGTGTCACAATTGGGGAGGCCTAGTGTGGCGCCTGCCTATACAGGCGCCACACTTGGCGCCACGAGAGCAGCTGTGGCGCCTGGTGGGTCAGGCGCCACAGCTGTACCAGATCATGTGTGGCGCCTAAATGGTTAGGCGCCACACATGATATATAATATATCATGTGTGGCGCCTATTTAGGCGCCACACATATATCAGCTGTGGCGCCTAATGCCTAGGCACCACAATTGATGCATTTCTATAAAAAAAAAAAAGAAAAAATTTCAAATAGATAGTGTATAGCTCTGAATTATTTTATTTCCCGCGTAGTGGTCCCGTGTCCGTCCCTCATTCCTTCTCTTTTTGACCACTACTCCACTTTAATTATTCAACTACTCTCTCCTCCATTAAACCACTTTCCCTTTCTCATCTTCTCAGTGGATCCGTCGGCCCCCTCCCTCCATTTCCTATCATCTTCACACTAAAAAACACACCCACACGCTCACTCGTCACTCAAGCTAGCGTCACCAACGTGGTCTCCCACTCCCTGTGCTGGTCAATTGATTTGTGTATTAGATCAAGGGGCAGAATCATGTGTATGTGTGTGCATGTGAGCCCATAGAGGATGTTGCAAGATGTTGACATGTGGCATTTTGTGGACCCTTGGATTGGGTCAACATGTTCAACTCATTTTTCCTCTCTCCTTTCTTTATTTGGACGTTTTGGCTCCCAAAAAACTGATCCTCTCTTCATCTCTTCATCTTTATCTCTCATCTCTCTCTTCGTCCTCTATGGATGCCAAGCTCAAGGAAGAAAGAGAAAGGAAGAGTTCAATGTTTAGGTGAGATAATGTCCTCTAATGCTCAAATACCCTTCTTTAATGTTGTTCATAGTGATGAGAGCTTCATCTCTATGGTTTTAGATTCTTGATTGGAGGTGTTTGGTGGCTTGAGGAAATTTGGAAAGATGAAAAATCAAGGAATTTGTTTGGGAAAGAGGAAGAGGTGAGTGTTTTCTCCATTTTGATCTATTGATTGTGGTTTTTGGTGGAGTTTTAGGAATTGTGATATTTGCCCTGATTTTGTGTGATTTTTGAAATGCATGAATTGCCTTGTGTTTTGAGTGGCAATTGGTGTCTTGATGTGTTATAGAGCCATTGGAATTGGTTTGAGAACTTGGAATGAAAAGAATGGCAATGTGTGTTTGTGTTGTGGTTATGTGTTGACATGTTGTGAATCTTGTGGAAACATGTCAATGTAATGTGAATTTAATTGATTTGGTGTTTCCAATGGATTCCTTGTGCAAATTTATGTGGAAATGGTATTTGGTATGAATTTGGGAACCATTGGAATCATTGGTGCAAAACTGAGAAATCTGTCCCTTGAAGTTTTGCTCTGGGCAGTCTAGTGTTGTGGACGTTTTGACTGGGCAAATGATGTCAGAAAATTATGAAACTTTCCAGACTTAAAGTTCACCTCCCAAGCTTTAAAATGGACATATAATTTGTGCCATTTCGTTTGGGGAACTGGGAATTATAGCTGTCCAAAGTTTGAGGTCGAAAATGGATTCTGTTTTGGGACAGTCTTGAATTTTTGGGAATTCTGTATTTATGTGGTGATTTCCAGTATTGGCCAATATTTTTCCTATGTAGAGGACTTGAATAGCTTTCATTTGGCTTGGGATCACCTCATTTCGATTTTTTTGGAATTAGTTATGATTTTTGGAAGTTCAGCCAAGAAACTGGATTTTATTGGCCGCGGCCAGCGGCTTCTGGGCCACAGCCCAAATGTTTCTGAGCGTTTCTGGGCAGTTTTGGGCCGCAGCCAGTAGATTTTTGGGCCGCGACCCACCCCCAAAAATCAGTATTTTACACTTTTTAAAGGTGATCTTTGGTCAAGAGTTTCCCAAGCCTTTAGGCATATGTCTAGGCTTTGATTAGCCACCTAAAGGTCGTGAATGATAACCAACTTAAGTGTTTGAGAGTTAAGGAATCGAAAAAAGGGATTAACCTTATTAACCCTATGTCCTTGTTTGGTTATAGGATTTGGTGTTCACCCTGATCGTGAGCAGCCGGAGCTGGAGCTTACATGGAAAGAGAGTAGGGAACTTACCTCTTTTGCCTGTATATGATATTGTGTTAATGTGTTGATGTATGTTATTGCTTTGCTTGATTATTTGGAACATATATGATGTTTGAAGCTCTGTTTCTATTTATGCTATGGCTATGAGTGTGTTGTTGAAACATTGAGCATGCAGATGTGTCATGGTATGGGCATATGATATGTATTGCAAGCATGTCATGCATTATACACTTATCATACATGCATTTTGGTATTTGTTTCCTACTGAGATTCTCTTGAATCTCACCCTCCCCTACCAACATTTTAGACAGGGTAGGTGGATCGAGGTTGGAGCAAACAGGCAAAGGCGATGTGGACTACTTCGGGTTATAGATTTTGGTAGTTGGTTATCATAGTTGGGATGTATATTTGATTATGTATGAGATTTGTGTAATCCCCGTTTGAGGAATTGTAAAGGACGAATGTGCCCTATGAATTCTATGTAAAGGTATGAACCCGGGAGTTGCTGAGAAGTTATTGTTGTACACTCTGATATATTTAAATGTGATTTATCTTTGTGTAGTAATTGTATTCGGAATGTGAATGTGAGACCAGGTTATGAATGATTTCGAAAGGTATTTATGAAAACCCCGTCTGGTAGATGGGTTTGTAAAATGTAGTTTTGTTTCTTATTGGTCTATATTTCACTTTAATTGCGTATTTCGGATATAATTACGGCAGGGGATTACAGCACTTCCTCAAACAAGCGCCACAGGAGGGTATTTTTTTTTTAAAAAAATTTTAAATATTGTGGCGCTTCCAAGCGCAACAGCTTTTTTTAGTTGCGTCCAGATATGTGGTACTTCTCTAGCGCCACAGTTAATACAATTATAAGCGCCACAGCTTTACGTTTTTGTAGTAGTGAAGAAACATAGACCATAATCATTTGAATCCATGATTGTGGAAAACCCATCTTCTCTAACATTGCTAGGAGAAAGGTCCATGATAAACCATCATATGCTTTTTCAATATCAATATTCATCACACACCATCCTTGTTTTAACTTGTGCAAAGGGTTCAACTTAACTAAAATCTCACTCACAACTAGAATATTATCATAAATAAGACGACCTTTAATGAAAGCATTTTGAAAAGGAGAAACAACCTGTTGCATAATTGGCTGGAGTCTATTACACATAACTTTAGTAATAATTTTATAGAGTAAATTACACAAACGACGCAGCACAATATTTGAACAACAAACGACGCAGCACAATATATGAAGAACTCCAGCTACTACTTGCTCCTCTAGTTCTATTTATAGGGTAGAAAAAGAAGAAAAGTTTTAGTCCTATTTGTAGTGTCCGAAATTTAGAAAATATGGAGCCACCACCAAAATTTTAAAAAATGGCTAATTCTAGAAACCTTTTTAAAAATAAAAAATGGTCTATGAAAACCAAAATGGGTTCGGGAGTTGATTGTATATTGGGAGGGTGTTAGACACCCTACAACATTTGTTTATAAGAATTGTTACCCTAAGTTATTTAAAAATAAATATGGCCTTTTAGTTTTATCATAATTACCCAAAAAAGAAATAAAACAAAATATTTGCAAAAAGAAATAAAGTGAAAACTAAAGAAAAAGAATGTTTATTTACAAAAAGAGAAACAAAAGGAAAATAAGGGAAAATATTTCTATTTATAAAATCAAACTTAACTTAGGAAGAGGACTTAGGGTTTACGTACCCTTCAGACGAATCAAAACCGATATAGTTCAAGGTAGAAATGTGTGTAAATGCATTGGTGTCTTTTAGGAAAATATTTATTTAATTTATTTGAGAAAATATTTTTTGATTTGTTCATATTTTTTTTATTTTATGAAAATATGAAAAAACTATTTTTTTAAATTTGAGGAAAAGATAGCTTCTTGAAAAGCTTTGGGATTAAACTTCCTGAGGAGATTCCATAATTTCACATAGAAGAATAATCAATTTATGTCTGAGGAGGCTCTAAAAGTCTCACTACATAAATAATCTTTATTATTTTTAATTTCATAAAAGTAGAGTTTTCCTATCTTATTTTCATATATAGAAACGAATTCAAAATCATCTTTCTCATTTAGAAGAGACATGCAATAATTTGATTCTCAAAAAAACCAACAAAGTCGCTTTCACTCATGATCAATTATTAACATATATCAAAGTAAAAGAGAATAGTTGAGTGAGCTTATATAGTCAAGCTTAATCTACCAAACATCCTCCAAAACTATCATGTAGTGATGAGATTTCCACGCATAACCATATTGTCTTCAAAAATTAAGGCAATGCAAATTGTGATTTAATAGCTCATATTAAAATCAATGAGATGGGTCAAACATTTTCATGCCATGCCCATATTCACATATGAGTGCACGGTCCAACAAAAAGATCATGGAGAGCAAGAGTCATACAATCAAATTAAAATACTGGTATGGCAAAACTCAAAATAAAAAAATAATAATAAAAAAAAGGAAAAAGATATAAAAGAAGGCCAAAAAACAAAAATGATTAAACCATTGTTAGGTTCCATCCTTTAGCCATTGATGTTGAGGCTCACATATGTGACAACAACCATATAGATATAGGCTTTCATTGGATATAGAGAAGAAAAGAAAAATAGAAGAGAGAAGCAAAATGACAAACAATAAGAAAATGAATCAAACCTCATCATATTGGGATCCATCCACTAGCCATTGTTGTTGGGCATCACATGTGTGACACTATCAACTATAAGATTATAGGTTTTTCTTGAGGGTATGAGGAAAAACAAGATAAAATAAAAGATGATAAATAAATTTCTTTAAGTACCTCTAACCATTCCTTGCTTCTTTTCTCTCCAACTTTTCTAGTCTTTGCTCTTCCATTTTTTTTTTTTTTTTGTGTCTTGCTTCAACCCTTCCTTTCCTATTTATAGTCTCAATATAAAGTTTTTCTCATAAATGCTCTTTTTTTTTATTTTTTATTTTTTCTTTTCATTTTCTACAAATAAAATTTCTTAAGTTGACTCAATCGTCATCAATAAGAGATTTTTTTTTTTTTAATTTTTTATGATTATTTTTTATATTTTTCTCATAAATAATTTCCTAATTTAAACCTATCAATATAAATGATATATATTTTTGTACTCTCATTTTATTTTTCAATTGTTTTTATATTTTTCACACTAGTAATTTCCTAATTTAAACCTACCAACATAAATGATTAATATTTTTGGTATTTTCATATTTTAATTATTTTATATTCTTCCCACACGTAATTTCCTTATTTAAACCTATCAATATAAATGAGAGATAGTCTTTTTTTTTTGTATTTTTTAATTTTCATTTTTTCTCCTCCTCTATGACTTCACATTAAGTTTCCTAATCCGTATATCAATCAACATCAATGAGATGAATTATTTTGAAATTTGTTGCCATTTATTACAAACTTCATGTAATATCCAAAATTTTAGGATTAGAGGCTTGAGAATAAGCTTTAATCAAGTGGACTGCTAAGCTCCGGTTTAGCAAGAGTCCCAAGAATGTAAACTTTACTACTAGTGTATTTTTACTACGTGGCAGTCTAGTTGTGTGATAGTTTTGGATAACCAAATGATGTCCAATGAATGTGAAACTTTCCAGTATGATAGTAGTCTTATGATGCTTTAATTTGATAGGTCATTTGTGCTATATGGATCAGTATACTAGGAATTATGATTTTTTGAAGTTAGATAATGAATCTGGATAGAATCCTAGACCAGTGTGGCTTTGGTCATGATTTTGGAATTCTGTGGCTAGAATTGGCTTTGAATAATATTTTATCTTTAAAATAGACTCAAAGAAATTTAAGTATGAATTTAAATCACGCCAATTGGAGTTCTATAAAATTAATTATGAATTTTCAAAATTTGGTCAAAATGTTGGCATCTTTTGGCTACCATGCGAATTTAAGAAAGAAATGGCTATATGTAATTTCTTTGAACTCCAAGGGTTAAGTTGAGCATTTGGGGCTAGTGTAGCCACACTAGACGTTCATTGGTCATGGTTCTAATAATGTTATTATTTATCTAGGGCCATGGGGTGACAAAGAAGAAGCATCCTTAATGTTTGGAGAAAAGGTACAGGAGGAGTACTCAGACAAGAGATAGTAAACTTACTTAAATTGCATGTATTTGATGTGTTTGCTCTGTATTGATTTGCAATATTGCTTTGCTTGATTATCTGAAGTATGTATGAATAAATGAAGCTCTGTTTCTGTTTATGCTGTGGCCATATATATGTTACATGAAACATTGAGCATGCAAAAATGTCATTATGTGAATATGAGCTTATGTAAGACAAGCATATCATGTACTAGCATTCATCTTGCATGCATTGTTAGTATTGTTTGCTACTGAGATTCTGTCACACCCCACCAGCCCACACACACGGCTCCACCGTGGCCCTCACCGATGGCGGCGGACCCACAAGAGTCCCTCACCTAGCTCAAGTGGTAGTGGGGATGCATTCAGGCGCTACTTACCCCCCAGGTAGTGGCTTCGATCCCCACGGAGGCGAAAAACCTCGTTTGGGGAGTGAGGGACTCTTGTGAGTCCGCTGCCATCGGAGAGGGACACGGTGGAGCAGTGTGTGTGGGCCGGGGGGGGTGTGACAGATTCCCCCGAATCTCAGCATGCCCAACCAACCATTTAGACAGGTGAAAGCAGAAAAGAGAACTGCACAAGAGGAATGCAGTGGTGGAACAAAGATGAGAAGAAGTCTGTGTTTCATTGTAACGGGTTTAGATACCCTAGGAGCCCTGTGCGGCTACATTAGTTGTAATTGTTATGTACAATACCTGCGGGAAATTTCTGTAATCGAGCACTTTTTATAAGTATATTTATACTATTCCTATGTGCCCGCGGAACTGCGCATTGCTATTCTTGTTAATTTCATAATAAATAAGGGTGTTGACACTTCAGCTTTAAGAAAATCACCATTAATGATGATTTTTTTTAAAACTTCAATTACAATCCAATCACTATAAATATCATTAGATATGCAAGGATCAAGGAGGGTTTTTTCTTTTTTCATGTTTTTATTTTTTATTATTTTTGAGTGGGCCCGAACAAAATAGGGTGTTCACACTATTTATAGAGTAGAGACAGAAACTTGTCATATGAATGTGCAATTCTAGCTTTCATTGATTATTGTATTGACTTTATTCTTACAGGGTATTATATTGAATAGGGGTAAAGTTGGAAAGTTGTTAAACTTTATGGCAGAGTTAATGAAGTTTAAGATTTTACTTGGACTATTTGTAACGCTGCTGTTTACCGTATCTGGCTTTTCCCTTAACCATATCATGCTATGAGATGTCTTCATTGAGATTTTTTATTTTAACTGTAACACTATTGAATTCATGGATCGTTAACGTGGTGTGACATTAATTATGGTAATCAATGAGAACGCAGATAGGTATTTAAAAGAGCCGCGAATTTGGGTTAACCGCAACCATATGATTCCCCCCCCCCCCCTCCTGAGTGAGCATCCGTATGATTATTAATTTGACATAACTAAATAAGAAAAGTTGAAATTTAATATAGTAAGTAATTTTTTAATTTAATTATTACATTTTTAAGTACCTGGGGGTTGGAACTAGTTTACTAAGTAATAAGAGTGGGGTGGATTTTGAGAATGTAAAAGTCAAATATTCCAATCTTCTTATAGTAACAAAGAATAATTATTGAATTATGGACTAGAAATGAAATGAACTTATTTTTCCAAAAATCTCCCTCCACCATAAGTGAAACACAACACAAAATAAAGTATTGAGTTTTGTAAAAGTTGCCCAAAAAGCAATTAAAAGTCCTGCATTCTTGTTCTTTTTCTTCTTGGCCAACTAAAGTCTTGCATTCATCTCCTTTTAATATCAATTATGTTAGGTCACACAAAGTTTTAAAAGAGGTCGTTGAATAAAAAGTTTTAAGAGAATTTAGCCAACAAGTTTTAAACATCGATCTGCTGCAATTTAATGGGTGTCTTAAATCAGCCTCCATTTCCGTGGTTTTTTCTATTATAAAAAGCGTAATATATTGAAAGACAATCATATATAGATATTGATAGTAGAAAATTGAAGAACAATGTTATCTAACTGTATTGAGGCTGTAATTGTTTTGACTAGGAGTTGTGATAACACTCACTCCTTTGGAGACATTATAGATGATGCCAGATTATGGTTGTCTAAGAACTGGTAGATTTTGGTTAGTCATATTCCTAGGAAACATAATACTTCAGTTGATCATCAAGCTAAGTTATTTCATAACATCATATGGAACTTTTCTTTTCTTGATCAGCCACCACCTTCTTATCAGGAGATTGTAGTTGATGAAGGACAGTAGGTTGTATAGTAACCAATAAGGTTGTAATTGCTCTTTTGAGTTATTAATGGATTCCAACTTTCACTAAAAATAAATAAATAAATAAAGAACGTGTGTGTATGCTCGATAATATCGGTGGAATAAATTATAGAACTAAAAGAATAATTTACTTTTAATTTTTAAGGCAACATTGCTTTTCCGTATCATTGGTTCATTATTGTATTTGTCAGAGATTCAGAAAATGTGCGAATACTTGCTTACATATATTGCAAATATAAAATTTTTATACAATCTATGCTTTCCTGGAGAGCAAATTTTATTATCAACATATATATTATTATAAATATCAATTCAAGATAATATGTATAACATTTATAACCAGAGGTACAATATATTTATAAATTATAGGAAGAACTGGTTTCTATGCTAAGAAAAAGTACTCCCTGTTAAGCAGTTTTCTTAGCAGGGAAACTAGTTCTCATGACAACTCACCTATCTGTTTGAAAAACTTGTTTTAGGGGAAATTGTGAAAAAATCCTTCATTGGCAACTTATTTACCAAATGGGACCTTCGCGTGCAGATTATCTTCCACGTGTGCAGAATATCTTCCCTGATGTGCAGATTATCTTCCTGGTGTGCAAAATTCTTCCCTATGCTTGTGCAGAAATCTTCCCTACGTGTGCAAAAATCTTCCCTCTGTGTGCAGATATCTTCCCTTCATGTGCAAGATATATTCCCAGGTCCCATTTAGCAAATAAGTTGTTAATGAGGTCTTTTTTAGCAATTCTCCCCTTGTTTTATTAGTATGATTCAATTAAATTTCCATGATGGCTGGTCAACTCGTTGGACTCAGTAACGTCTTCCGTATTCCATATTTGCCTTTTCTGATCGGATCTTTTGTTTCTTTGGAACATCATTGAATTTTATCAGGTCTTATCTTTGTTTCTTCTTTTTTTTCCCATTTTCAGTTCATCTTGCCTTATTCATTTTATTTTATGTTTTTTCTTACTTTGTTGTAGAATACTTCTGAAATAAAGAAATCATTTAAATTGAACCGTATAAATAATAGTGAAATGCATACCAAATATGCTGAACAAATATTAGTACCCGTGTGTTGCACAAGACAATTCATATCTATGTGATGCTTCAATTACGTAAATTATTTTTATTGATTAACATGGAGATAAAAAAATCAGTTATAAGAGAATATAAAAAAAGAAATCAGAAAATAATCATCAATATATTATATTTATTGATTAATGGATCCAAATTAAATCCCCTAGTATTTGTTATATTTTTTGGAAAAAATATAATTTAAAATTATGATAACTCCTTTATTTATGGAGATAAAATAAAATTCAATTATGAAGAAATATAAAAACAAAACAGTGTTACTTAAAATGAAAACCGAATTTAATTAATGTTAACACGAGTATTATAGAATATATATAGATAGACAAGTCTCCTTCATTGCTTATTGAGGATGTTTCCTTGTTTCCTTCTACATATAATGTATCCTACCCTAGATATGTTAATTGATATCATTAGCAATTGTGGTTAAATTAAAATACTAATTCCTCTTATGACATTCCTTTATGTATATTCGTCATCCGAAGCCTACTAATTCTCATTACATTAAAATATTTGTTATGAATTATGATGGTGCTTTTGGATCCACACTTTTTGCTGCTGAGTCTTGACAATACTTGTCAAATAACACTAATAAATTGAAATAATTAGACACCGTGTCAAGATACTAGTACAAGATTAACGTTAATGGCCTCAACTATAAAAGATAAGTAAATTTTAAATAATTGAGAGATTTTATTATCAAGGATTTATTGTGTACATGTTTTCTAATAAAGATAAAAAAAATATTTTGTGTTTGATTACAATAATAAAATTCATTATTTTTTTATTTTCAAATTTTATGATATTGTTTGTGTATCTACCTTTGTAAAATATAATTTATCAAATATTTTGTTTTTGTTTGGATTTGAACAACTTCCACGGGTCGCATACTTGTCAACAAGGTGTTAAAACTCGGACCGGTGAGTGAACCGGATGAGGTAGTGGTTTAAGGGTCAGTAGGTTAGATCGGAGTCAGACCGGAGTCAAACCGGTGATAATTAAAATATTATAATTTACTTAAAATAGGTAAAAATGTTCAAATTTCAAATATAAAAGCATTTAAATAAAACTTATATCTAAAAGTATCCCGCTGGCAAAAAAAATTATCTGAAAGTATTTCATTATATAACAAAACTAATACACATATATATTATATATTATAATAATCGGTAAAGAAATTGCAACATTATATTGTGCTTTCTCCAAGGCATCACGTGATCTGCTGCTCCCACCGTCCATCAGTCACGTCATATAGAGGAGTGACCATCTTCTTCCTTCTCATCATTTTGAATTTAAGCAATAGTCATTCTCTCTCTGTTTTCCGATCACATCTCTCGTGGCTCCTTCTTCTGAGCTCTGCAATTTTTGTTCTAAAAGGTTTCTTGCCTCCACTTTATTACCATGATTTCACAGGATTTTGTGTAAGTATTTTATAATATATCATTATCTATTATTTCCTCGCTCTTCCTCTCCTTGTCCTTTCTTCTTCTTCTTTCCGGAGCGTAGTATTTTTCAGGCAAGTATAGAAGTTACCTAGGTAGCTATGAGAGAAAGAGAAGAGGTGAGGGCATGAGGCGACTGAGTCTGGCTTCGTTTTGAATTATCAAAAAAAAAAGTAGCGTTGTTTCATTTGCTAGAGTTAAAAAAATTTAACTCGGCCGATTCGCACAACTCGGCGGGTCAGCCGAGTCAGTACCGGGTCGTTCCGGTTCGTACCGGGTTAATCCGAGTCAGAACAGTAGCGGTTAACTAGTTGAACCGGACCGGAGAAGTGGCCGGTTCACCGGGTTCCGGTCTGAACCGGCCGGTCCGGACCGAGTTAATGAACCATGCTTGTCAAGGGTAGAGAGGGCTAGAATACTGATTCCAGATAAAATGCAACGACTTAAGTGTTAAAATTTAGTTGTACTTGAAAGTTTGCATGTGACTCAGTAATTAGACCTTAGGCCAACAATGAGGCATACTCTTATTTGGCTAGAGCTAGATCATCTGGGTTTATTTCTAAGTGGGTTGCCTTATGGGATTGATATCTCCATTCTTCTTAAAAGGCAACTTGATGTAAAAGTCTTTATTTCTCCAGAGCAGAGATGGATCATTGAACTGGTCATGAGTGTCTGGGCAAAGGCGTAATAGTGTATCACAAATTGCTCATATCCTGCTGGAGCTTAGTTGATTTCCAAAATACTAGGAGTTTGGAGATAAGGGCTAAAGTATTTAAGATGAACAGACACAGATGTTGATTCATTCATGTTGATAAAATCTTCTTACTCACTTTCTCTAACTATATAACTTCACTGTATCTGTGAACATATGGCTTTGATACCATAGGGGTGGGTCTCCCTCTTGAAAACCTGAGACCCAATCCAAATTATCTGAAAGAATTAATATGTAAAGGTCACTCTTTGGCATTCCTCAGCCATACGGACCACATTAAGACCTTATCTTGCAAATATCTAGATTGAACAATTTTCTTACAATAGAGATGTAGCTTAGGATCATGTTGGATTCTTTCTGATACACAGAATGCTCAAAAGTAGCAAGTACAGAGCATAATAGAATCTTTGGAGAGACTATGAAGAAATACAAAAAGATAGAGCTTTAGAAGAGTAAAGGCTTTCAGAAGGAATCCATCTAAGAAAATATTCTTATATTCATTTAAGAGAGAATACAACACTCGATGCCCCTTTAGTACCTAGGAGTCCTAAGTGAAAGGTCCACCCCATGGGTCTTGTGAATCCTAAAAAGGTTGGGTCCAAGTATAGATTTTCAGATGAGGAAGAGGCTGACTAGGTAGAGGATCATTGAGTGGAGGGATTGATTGGCTGATTATTCATGGAGTATAGGAGATTTAGGGTCGAAGGGCAGAACATATGGTGGCAAGGTCTCATGTACCACAAGTTTGGGTCTTTAGGGTCAAAGGGTTGATCAGGGGCTGGTTCTAATGAATTATATCATAATTGTTCATCAGGTGAAGTTCCGTTTAGGTTGTCAAGAAAGAGTTTTATATTGTCTAGGAAGGCTTCTCTATGGTATGGCCAATCAGTTTTTACTTATTAGTACAAGTGGGTCTGGTTAGCAATATACAGTCCTCCTTGGAAATCTTGGTGATAAGGTAGGTGGAGTCTAAGGAAACACTGGGTGGTTTCTTGGTTTTTGGGAATTTTCCAAAGGCCATATTTTTCAATAAACTTAGCAAGTTTCCTTCTCCTGACAAGAAGAGGAGAAAACTAGGCTAACATGGACCATAGGGGAATCAGTGTTTTGACTGCCACAAAGGTGGTGGTAAACTAGAAGAGGTTTAAGTGCAATAAAACAGGCATAAAGGGTCAAAAGTAACCATATATACCATTTTAATGCTTCAGGAATGGATCCTCTAATGAACATGATAGCACCACAAGGTTTTCTAAGGTCAAAATAAGCTTCATGCAGAGGAAGTCTTTTGAGGTGGATGAGAATATGGAACCAGTAGAACAAATTCCTTTGTGCAACTCTTTGAACTTGATGGGGAGTTGTTGGCTTTTTTCCAAGGGGAAACTCATAGGGATTATTGGTATGTGCCATTTTGTTAATGACTGAAATGCTTAAGGGTTTTTTAAGGGTAAGAAGCAGGAGTTTTTGAGCTCTAAAAAGATAATCTACAAGGGTGTTCTAGTATCCCTTAATATGTTTTACTATGAATTTATAGCGAGAAAACTAGTCTTTCCATTAGAGGAGTTGGGCATCTTAGAGTTCAATAGTAAATTCATAACGGTGTAACTGAAAGTTAAATTTTTCAATGCCTTTTTTTACCACAATGATTTCCTTGTAGGTGGTATGATAATGTTTCTCAGAGTCCTTGAATTGTCCATTAGCATGAGCACAATAATGTCTTTTCCTATTAACTTTGGCTTGACAGGCCCAATTGGACTATGTGAGCTCAATCAGACCTTAGGCCAATAGTGAGGCACACTCTTATTTGGCTAAAGCTAGGTCATCTGGGTTCATTCTTGAGTGGGATGCCTTTATGGGATTTATATCTTCATTCTTCTTAAAAGGCAACTTGATTAAAAGTTTTTATTTCTACAAAGTAGAGATGGATAATTGAACTGGTCATGAGTGTTTAGTAAAGGTGTGATAGTATATCACGATATGCTCATATCTTATTGGAGCTTAGCTGATTTCCAAAATAATGGGAGTTTAGAGATAAGGACTAAAGTATTTTTTGAATCGGATACCTTCTAGGGTAATGGATAAGTGTTTGGTCATATAAAAGGCATCAAAAGCAAAAAGGATATCTAGTTTAGGAAGGTAACTACCATGGACTTGTATCTATACCAAGCATTTGGGAAAGAGTTGTATTCCAATTTTTCTTTTTGAAATAAGTTCTATCTCAAAGACTTCTTCGTTGGCTATGGTAAAGGGTTGATAAAATGGAATCCACTATTCTTTGGGAAGAATATGTGGTTTAATAATGGTGGCTCAAGAACAAATATCAATAAGAACAATAGCCTTGATAGGCTTGTCATATTTAGTAGGAAGGATTTTACCTTCAATGTTGGGCCTTGGAGTATTGTCTATATGGGACATTCCTCAAAATCCAAGTAATCATATGACTTGTGTCGGCCTTTTAGGAGGGCTTATGTTGAAAGGGTTAAGAGAGTAGATAGGCCAATGGAGATAGAAATCATCATTATCAGAAGAGGAACCTTCTAAATTAAAAATGTGAAGAACATATTGTGTCTTCTCATCTTCATCAGACTTTTTCTCAAAGATAGATTTAATGACTTCAGTATCTTTGATAGGCAGTGCATTCTTAAAAGACTGAAGCATTTTTATCTCTCTCTTTTTTTCCTTCTTTGGATAAGATTTTGCATAGTGTCTTTCTTTCCTATAGAGATAACATCTATTAGAATTGTTAGATTTAGGCAAATGCCTTTTAAAGTATCTAAAAAAGTGTTTCTTTTTCTTACTGCAAGATTTCTTAGGCTTGTATTGTTGGAAATTGTGCCCTAAGGGCCAATCATTGTACTTTGAACATTATTATTTTAATGAAATTTCTCTATTCTGTTATCATATTATTTGCATTTTAACTGTGATAATTGTATCCTTGGATAATTCATAAAGATTGTCCTAAAATGTCCCTGGTCGGTCATCTATGCAGGAGTAGAGATGAAACAAGATCAGTATGACTTTGATAAGATATGGAGATAAGAATCAAAGTCTTAGGCACTTGTAAGAGTACTAGGTGCTGAACCGACCCACTATGAGAAAGCTACATGGATCAAGTCATAAGATTTTCTCATGTATAACCACGTCACAATGCCCTTAGACATGAGGTCATCATGGATTCCTACATGAGAGTTGTTAAGCTTTGAACTAGTCAAAAGTCACTTTTGACCGGGTGATGATAAAGGCTACGATCGGGCTTGGTGGTTTTTCATGCAGAGGAATATGAATGATCAAGATGGAATTTGTCCCTCACATTAGTAGAGAGATATTACTGGGCCCCTTGATGAGTGAGTCTAAGAAATGTATGGCTATACTATGATGAAAGGATTTTCCGTCTATATTATCAGGCTACTCAGGAATCGAGAAAGTAATGGTCAGGAACAAGAGGATGACATTATCCATGCTTTATCCTTGATCGATATATCGTGTGACAAAAGGGACATGACATGGTTGTATGACAAGTTGCATCGTGATAACGATCCTCATATGAATTGGGTAGTCGTAATGTCTTACTAGAGGCCGCTTGCGACTTTTGGGTTAGTGTAGTTATTGGCCCACTGCCAACTTCATATGGGCCTACAGGGTCACACATAAGAATAGGCCAACACGAGATAATGTTTAATTTAGGGTGGATGAATTTTATATTTATATATATATAATATAAAATTCATTAATAATCTTTTATATATATATATGTATATATATATTATATGATATTATTATATTGTGTTAGTTTTAAATTTAATTTATTAAGATATATTAAATTTAATAACTAACATGATAGAGATATAGTATCTCAGATTTAAATTATGAAGATAAATTAAATCTAATGGCTCTTTATTTGGATTAAATAAATAGGTTAAATTAAAACTGTCGGACAAATTTAATTTAAATTGAATTTATTTAATTAGCTCATCAAGATAATTAATAGTTAATTAATTTCAAAATTAATGATGATTAATTTTGAAATTTGAAAATAGCCCTCATAGGTTATAAATTTGATAGAGCAGATATATTGATATAGACATGAGAATTGAGAGCCGCAAGGAAACCCTAGGAGATATTAGAGGCGCTAGCAAGCAGTCTCGGTTGGAGAGCATTCGTGTGGATACCGGTAGAGGGAGCGGACCTAACGTGTTGGCTCCTAGAGATCGTGAAAACCCTGAATCATAAAAGGTATGAATCCTTCTAACTTGGTTTAAACGGCATTGATAGATCCTCGATTAGGATTGGTAAAATTTTAAAATTCTTCCGCTGTGCCTGCCGATCCTAACATGTATTTGGGAAAATGAGATTTCTTCTTTGTAGTGTGGTGGCAATTCTTCTTGTCCTTGCATTTTATCTTCAAGTATCCCTATCAATAACCCCAGTGTGGCTTACCAGCCACTTCAGCTTAGCAATATGTCACCCTGGAAATTCTGTAGAACCTCGTTAATTTTTGTATTAGTGACGGTTATACTCATCTCCAACTTGGAGCCATCCGTCTTGTACTCACCCTTCATGGTAGAAAAGGTCTCCATGTTTCTGCCAAAGTAGCCCTTTAAGATACTTCCTTTAAAGCTTACCAGCACGCTCTAGTTGGAGCCTTGGTTACTACTCTTAGTAATGGCTGTGTAGTTTTAACCATTGCCCCAAATTTCAACATAAAACTCTCTTATAGATACTAAAGGTCTAAATTCATATCATTGGTGCTGAATAGGATCCCAAAGCCACCATAGCCACCCTCCATCACTAGCTTGTATATAGAATATAGAACCATTCCCTTGACCTTCATTTCCCCAACTCTACTAGAGATGCCCTTTTTATGTTCATAGACAAATACCATGGTCCAGCCATTGTGAATATTACTTAGTAGATCTTGAATGAAGAACTTGCTCAAATTATTCCACTAGACGAGATTACCAATTATGAAAGGGAGTTCAACTCTACTCCTACTAATGTTCACATAATATCACCTCTTATAATCTCAAGAATGCCTGATGGAATGGTTAGGACCACTTTCCAAAACCAGGTACTAAAGGCTTAGCACCTTCTAGAAGGATTGCAACCATATCTACTGTTTACACCAATGAGGAGAAACCCTCTTTTTGTAACCTCCTTAACTTATTTTCACCTTTTTCAGAGTGCTTGCGCCCAGTTCAATGGACACAAATAAATAACATAGATATACTGATAAGAAGTACTTGTTTACAATATAGGAGTTCCCCGTAGGGTTTGAAAAAGATTTACAAAGTTTATCCAAAACTAACAAAATAAACTACAATAACCAACAGTTGCATTTTCTGGATCGAAAATCCTCAACTGTCAAGATTTACTTTTTTACCTTGGAGCTACTAGCTTCTGCTGGAATATTTCATATTGATGGAAAGGATAAGATCAAACAAATCTCAATAGTAACATGCAATCAATCATATAAAATGCGACAGATAAATATGTCATACACCATGTAATGCAACATAACACAAACAACACAGCATGTGCATATGAGTCGGGGCTACCTCCCCACTATCCATAAATGTTTATAAATGTGCCTACTCGTACAATACTCTACTTGGCAATATATTGTTCATATTACAGAAGATGGCATACACAAAGCATATAAACATTCACATAGTTTATGAAAGATAGAGTTACTAAATGAGTCATTTTCCAGTTCCGCTGTCTGTCCTAAATTCTTCTTCCAGCTCGGGCTATTTCCAATTATTATAAAATTAGAGTTACAAGTAACTAGTTATTACTTGAACTATTAACACCTTAAATCATAGTTTATTGGTTATCTATCAGTGTTTCAACAATTTCTGCATAGTGCAATTTCATAGTTTTCCAGAAAATTGGTAGATTTTCAGTCAAATTTGAAAAATCATAATTAATTCTATGAAATTCCAAATTGATTGGTTCCAAAGCCTATGTAAAGCTCTTTAAGTGTTCTATTAAGGAAAAATACTTAAGTCTAACCATTGTCATCACACTTTTCCCAGAAATTCTCCAAACTCCCCTATTCCTAGATTGCATTTCAGAAATAGAGCTCAACTTCAAAAATCCATATCTTTTAATCTATAAGTTCAAAAATTATGATCTATCTATCAAATTAAAGCTCTAGATGTCTATTTTAATCTTGTCAAATTTCATAATTTTTTGCCCTGTTTTGGCTAATGAATTTCATTGCACAATAACACTACCTCCAGTGAAACAAATCAAACAACATTTCCTTTCAACTTCAAAAATTTCCAGATATGCATACAAACATCCAAAAGTCATGAACTCATATATTCCTACACAATTTTCCCTTTTAAATCCAATGGAATAATAAAAATTACAAAATTCCAACTCCAACAAGATGAAAATGCCCCTAGACCAAAATTCCATAATAATTCTTTTCTCTTATAATCACATGTTTAACCACTTAATCACATTTCCCACATGATTAATTTGAATTTGGGTAGCACCTCCTCTTAGGGTTTGAGCTTCCCAAATCACAAACCAAACCAAAACAAAGTCCAATAATCAACCACAACAACATCAAACACCTTGAATCAACCAAGATAACAAGGTTTTATGGCTTATCTCTTGTTCCTCCTCTTTCTCTCTCTAAATTGTGTTCTTTCTCTCACCCTTCCTTCATGATTTTGCTTGCTACTCATGAATTTCAAGATGGAGAAGAGATAAGGAGAGATGTACAAGAGATTGAAGACAAGAACAAGTGAATTCTACAACCAACTCACCTTAATCTTGCTTCTTGCACCTTGTTCTTTCTCTTTGTTCTTATGTGTGTGTGTGTCTCTCTCCCCCCCCTCTTTCTCTCCCTCTCTTTCTCTTGTTCTCTTTATTGGCCTAAATAATGAAGAAGCAAAAGGGATATGGCTTCTTCAAACATATCCATTTTCTTTTAGGATAAATATTGTTCAATGTAAATAAGCGTGTGCATGTTTTACTTGGCCATTAATTTTCCCTCTTGATTTAATATGGACCAAGTAAATTATTTTCCTTTCTTACTTCCTACTTCAGCCACAATTTATCCCAATAAAAGGGAAAAATAGATGGCTTCTTGCTTTACTAGTCAAATAACCATTTTTTCCTTACATTTGTTTTCCATTTTCGTAGTTTGCAAGAAATCTAGTAGAATTTTCATGAAACTTTGAAAATTCATATTTAATTGTACAGATGTCCAATTGGTATGGTTCTAAAGGCTATATGATGATTATTAAGTCTACTTTTTGTGAAAAATATAGCCTTCATCCAACTAGAAGCTCATATTTCCCAGAATTTCCACTTTTGGACGCTATCACAGAAGCTTGCCAGTTTCACTAGGCTAGCTTTAAAAATTCATAACACTTTGTGTTCAGCTCCAATTGACTTAAATGACCTATCAAATTAAAGTTTGGTAAGTGTAATTTTATTTTCAAAAATTACAAATTCATTAGACATCATTGGTTTATCCAAAACTATCACACAAGCAGATTGCCACGTAGGAAAAATACACTGGCAGCAAATCCCCATTTTACAATTTGTGTTCCAAACATAATCATGTTGTGTGTGACCACTAATTGCCTTGTTTTGTCATTCCATATGTTCTTTACTTCACCTTTTTATTCCTTTTAATATAGGAATTTTGGGTGAATAAAATTTGGGATGTTACATTGTCCATCATTTCACTAAAGAAGCTCAACCTATTTTTGTCTCACATACATGTCAATGGTCATTTTATTTGGGATTTTGATCCCAGTATGAGTGAGCCCGATTGTGAGTGCTAGTACCATGACTTTTGGTATAACTCTAATAATGACTATAACCCCCTACCTTAACAGCCGTTAATATAGTTCAAAAACGTACCATAAATTAAGCGAGAGACCAATGAACAATTTAAAACTCATGAAAGATCCCAACTTCAAAACATGATTTGAACCTGTGATAAAGTGGGTTTTTCAAACTTTTTCTCAATCTGTTTTAAACAGCTCTTATGCCCACATTTTAAAACTTCTTGGCCTATACGGTACCGATCCATTCATACATATCAGAGTACTCAACAAAATTCCCGACAACACTCGGGGTTCAAACTCTAACTATAAAAGCTTACAGGGCGTATTCGCCCATTTTCAACCGAGGATTATAGACAATTATACAATTCTATACAACAATATACCTTTACATATATAACTATCCTGACAAGTGATAACCAACATAAACTAATCTCCTAGCCACGAACTCTAACCATCTTTATATACCAGCTTCTCCTTTTATCTACCTACCTTAACTGTAGGTTAGTAATGGAAAGAGTGAGATTCATCGGAATCTCAGTAGTGACAATTTCAATCATATAATGTATAATAAACAAAGCATGTAAGCAGTTTAAAACAAAACACACAATAATCTCCTAATGACAATTTGCAACAACAATTTATGAGAACACCCACAGCAGCTTCCACATTGATGCATGACTCGCAAGTCACAAAACAACAACCTTCACTGTAACATAATGATGCATGATGATTGTCACCATAGCTCCAAAACTGTATTCAGCTACCACAGTGATACATGACTTTCGTCACAAATGACAACTTTTTGCTGTTTCCACTTTCACGGCATTGCCCTCACCCGTACACCCACCAGTGACTTCACTGGTGGTTACCGGGACTTTTGGGCATCAACAACAACATCTTTTTACCGTATCAACTTCCACGGCGTTACCCTCACCTATACACCCAATAGTGACTGCTAGTGGTAATTGGGACCTTTGGGCTTTAACACAACATCATTTCGCCATTTCAACTTCCACGGCATTACCCTCACCCATACACCATACTAGTGATTTCACTAGTGGTAGCTGGGACTTTTAGGCATCAACAACATCATGTAACGGCCCACCGGGGATGCATATATCCCTCACCCAATGGCCGGTCGGGGAAGCACACAACCCTCACCCGACAAAACATCCACTTCTACGGCATGGCGACAGCATTCAAATTCATCACAAGTTCATGATGACATAACGACAACATTTACATTCATCATCATTCAATGATAAAACATGCATTATACATACTATAAGAGAAAAGGTCACTACCTGGTTCTCTCCATCCCTGCTTAGGTATCGATTACACATACTCAGGGCAAACGTCAAATCTTATAAATCATAATTAAGGACGAAGACTTATTCCCTATTCACATACTTAATTCCATAACACTTAAGGTTGGTTATCATTTAAGACCTTTAGGTAGCTACTAAAAGCCCAAACAGATACCTGAATGATGGGGTAAAACTTGACCGAAGACCATATTTCATAAATGAAAAACACAATTTTTCAGGGGTTGGCCGGGGCCAAGCCATCCACTGGCCGCTCCTAACGGATGGTTAGAAAGATTTGGGTTGCGGCTAAGATCTATTGGCCGTAGCCAAAATCATATTAGAAACATTTGGGCGGCGGCCAAAAATAGGTCAAAGAGTTTTGGTTCACCGCCAACAACTTTTAGGCCGCAGCCAAGAACTAGACAGAAACTCTTTGGCTACGGCCAAGATGCCAGGCGACGGCCAAGAACTGACATGATTCCCGGCTGATTTCCAATGACCATAACTTTTTGCACGCACAACGAAAAATTTAAAGCTTGCCATATCTACTACAACACTAAACAATTTCATATCCTTTAGACTTCCTTTACTCATTCAAAACACCCTGTAAACATGCTCTCCTGCACAACATTTTACACTTAGCATAATTTCTAGAATTTCCAATCTTTCAACCAATGTTTCCAAAGGTCCAAACTTCACAACCGGGGCTACTCCCTACACAATTTTTCACATGGAATCCAATAGAAACATCAAAACAACCAAATTCTCACTCCTTTCTCATGTTTTGTTTTGGGGCAATGATTCAACACAAAACTCAAAACTTCCAAATTCCACATTTAAGATTCCAACCAACTACATTTATCCAATGAACACCACAAGGCATCAACACAATCAACAAGACACCATAAATCACTAATACCCTAATTACACAAAAATTAGGGGAAAATTCCAGAAATCACAAGGCTCAACAAAACTTCATAATATATATATCAAAAGATGGCTTTTGCTTACCTTTTCCTATTCCACTAGCTTGTTCTTTGATTCTCCAACCACTAGCTTTTCTTGAATTCAAAAAACACCTCTTCTTCAAAATCTAAAACCATAGAAATGAAGCTTACATCAAGAGGAATAAGTTTAGCGAAGAGGTTTTGAGCATAAAAGGTCATATACTATGTCAAAATGGCTCACCTTCTTCTTGAGTATTTCTCTTTCTCCTCCTTCCATAGCTGACCAAAGAGAGCTAAAGAGAGAGGGTGAGATGATGATAATGATGATGATGATCAGATTTTACTCCCTCCTTGCCCTTTTGACCGAATTGAGAAGAGAGAGAAAAAGAGAATAGAGTTTGAAAAAGTAATAGCTTGGACTTTTTGACTTCAATCTCATGGTGCCACATGCCACAATCCTAAAGCTTCTCCCACATGTATGTAATTAATTAGTTACACTAACTAATTCCATTAGCCATTTAGTCACACTCCTCATTTCTTTTAGTTATTAGTCAATTTCCTCTTCAGTTATTGACTAATTGGCCGGTGAATTTTCATTCTTCCAATTTTGCCCATGACTATGGCAATTCCCATAGGGTTACTACTTAACACATCTTTTGATTCCATTTCACATGTCCTACGCCCTTCCTTTCAGTTTAATTCAATTTAAACTTTGGCACCATAAATGAACTTAAATGCTGGGTTTGGGCACTGACTACTGCTAATTCAGGTCATAATTCATGCTTTATTCCCCGAAAGAATTCATCCTTATACGTTATGAATTTTGGGGCATTACAATAACCTTATTGACTTTAGCTCCCAAAAGAAGAAAAAGAAAAAGAAAAAAATCCCAGTCTTCTTGCTCTCCTTCTTTCATAAAACACAAGAATGATATTAACCATGCTCCTAAGCAAAAAATCTCTTGACCTATTCCTGAAAACCCCTCTAAGGATCTTTTCCTTTGGAATTTCCTTAAGGAACTAGGTCATGATGACATCATAGTAGATGTATTCTCTTAGAAACAACTATCAAGCCCATAGCTTGCGTATCCCCCTAAACCTGAGGTACCACTATCTCTCTATGTGCAACCTTTACCTTGTATTACTATGATGTAATCAGGCACATATGAGGAAGAGTTTCCAACTCTTAAGGTTCAAACCAATGAAAATTTTAAAGTGACTAGACAACCATATGTCGTTGCAACAAAATTCACTCCTCAATGTTACAAGTGATCCTCCCATGCAGACTTTCGAGTAAAACCATTCCATATAAAATATTATTAATGAAAATACTTATCAAATTGTATTTAATCAAGTCTTATCTTTGTTTTTGTTTTCAATTTCATTTCACCTGATTGCCTTATTAATTTTAGGGAAAATCAATCTCTTAATCCTTTAACGTTTAACTCATAACTTACTCCCTTAAGTATGACTCAGTGTGATTCAGTTCTTAAACTTTCTACTTGCTTATGATTTAGTACCTTGTCTTTTCATTTTATATTATTATCTTATCATCTATAATCCATCCCATGTGGCAAAAATACTGTTAAATTTGTTTCCAACTCATGCTCCACATAAGAAAGAAAGAAAGAAGGAAGGACGAGAGAGGACTAAGAGGGGAAGAAAAAAAGAAAGTTGTAAAGACAAAAAAAATGAATTGAGCCAGTGGGGATGCCTCCTTTGAAGTTTTTGCAAAAAAAACCCTGGTGATTTATAGAAATGTGATTATTCAAAAGCAACTCATACCTCCAACTAAAATCTCTTAGGTGAGACTATATCAACTTTTAATGCGTTCTTCTTGATTAATTCTTGGATAGAAATACTATTAGATGTTTCATTGTTACCAGGGATATGTAAATAAGGGTTGAACTGTTGAAGGCCAAGTCAAAATTATTTTGTATGTTTTGTGCACTAAAAACAAATTTATTATATAGGCTTGGTGCATTGTAATCATATATAGAAGTTTTCTTGTCAAGCAATTCTAACCGTTTATTTTAATTGATAGCATACCTAAACTGTTAGTTTATTCTAACAGTTTTCTTGTCAACAACTTTTCTTTATTTCATCAGATTAATTAGCAATTACTTTGTGTACATCCAATGGCTTACTAACTTCTTCCAACTACAAACAAAATAAAGAATCATTGTCAGACTCTTATGTTATTTCCACATTTTTCAGAGTGTTTGTGCATAGTTTGGTGGGCACACAGAAATAGCATGAAAATACTGATATAAAGTACATGATTATATTATAGGCATTCCCCTTAGGGTTTGAAAAATATATACAGACCCTAAAATATCAAAATTAAACTAATGATCACCAACAACAACTCTGTTCTAGACCAAAACCATCAATTGCCTGTATTTATGTTTTTTACTCTTGAGTCACTACCTTCTTTGGAATGTTTTAAATTTAGGGAAAATGGTAAGATTCAAGCAAATCTCAGTAGCAATATGCAATCAATCATATAAAATGTGACAAAAAATTATACTATGCACTACATAGTGTAAATGAAAATTCAACTATATCCGGTGTGTATACACAATTCAATGCTAAATCCCCTACTTGTTCGGGTACCTCAGCTAGGTCGAGACCACAAGGTATTGTGCCCCATGCACTATTCATAAAGCTATGCCCCAAGCATCCTGTTCACCCACAAAATATGGAATACATAAAGCATACAGATAATCCCATAGTTTGTAAAAGATAGAGTTACTACCTTAAGCCTTTTTCTGCTTGCAAATAGTTCATTAACCCTGATTCGGCTCGGGCAAACTGTCCAGTCCTAAAAGTCCAAGTTTACAAGAATTGAGTTATTATCCATTCATTTATTGTTCTAAACTCAGTTTGTTGGTTATCTTAGTTTAAAACTATGAAATGACCATAATACCCCTGGGGACCCGGTTTAAATCCCTTTGTACCCAATCTAACTGTATTTTTCCAAAAATTATGACCCAAACTATTCCTATAGAATTTCGTAGGTAGAATCTATTTTTGACCTCAGATTTGCCAAATACACTACCAAAAAGAGAAAATGCCCTTGGTAGCCTATAACTTAGGGATTTAGGGATAAAATTGTCATTTCACACCCTAATGCCTTCACTCTTCATAATTCACTTGTACCCTACACAATTTTCCATTCTAAACACAATGGAATCATCAAAAACACAAAATTCTAGCTCTAACCCCCTATTCCAGCTGTTGGCCAAAAGTTACAAGAAAGAAAGAGAAATTGTGTTTTCTTAATTCCAACCAATCAATCACCTCCTTTCCACCTCTAATTACTTGTTTAACCCCTTAAACATCTATTGAACATAATTAATGGAAAATTGATCAGCATAACCCCTTAGGGTTTCATCATACCAAATTTACAAAATCAATCAAAACAAGCCAACCAAACAACCAACAACAATCATAAATCAACAAGATAATCAAGGTTTCATGGTCACCTCTTGATTTCTCTTACTCTCTCTCTCTCTCTAGGCCGTCCCTCTTCCTCTCTCTTCCTCTTGATTTTGGGCTTACTACACATGTGTTTCAAGAAGAAATAGAGGTTACAAGGTGTTTCCATGAATTTTTGCAATGTCAAATATCTACGCACAAACCTTGATCCCTACTCCTTCTCACTTATTCTATATGCTCTTGCTCTTGAAGCGCTCTCTCTCTCTCTCTCTCTCTCTATATTTTCTTCATGCTGGCAAAAAATGTCAAGAGGTAAAGGATAAATATGCTTTTAAATATCTCAACTCCACCTCCTTAGTTAACTATTATTTTATGTAATTTTACCACATGTTTTCCTTTGCCTTTTCCATGCTTCATTTTTTATTTTTGGCCATGAATGGTTTTTCTCTCCCTCTCCATTTAGCTTCTTGATTTAGCATAATTTTACCTCCTCAAATATTACAATATTTGCCTAAAATTTTGGACTTTTCAAGATCTTCTTACTTGGCCCAAAATGCTTCCAATAGGCATAGTTAGTAGGGAAAATCCCTATAAACTACCCTCGAAATCGCTAAATTCCGTTTCAGTACAACGAATTCCAAAAACCCGAATCAGTCATGTGTCAGTACGGAATGAACAGTGCAGGGGTGCGAAAAGATGATTTTGCCCTTCAGCCCTCATTCTCGCCACTTTTAGAATAACAACACGAGCCTCTTAATTAACAACTTCGGGTTCTTGATTAACAACTCTGCTTTATTCTTTCACATATTCACATCTTCAAAATATAGTGTTGTTAATGTAAAAATGGTGTTGTTAATAAAGAAAGAGGTGTTGTTATTGGCCCTGAAACTTAAATTACGAAGTTGTGAAATAAGAAATGAGAGTTGTTAATGTAGAATATGATGTTGTTAATAACAAGACCGGTATTGTTATTGTTAAAGTAAAAAGATGAAACTGAAGTTGTTAATCAAGAAGACGAAGTTGTTAATTAAGAGGCTCGTGTTGTTATTCTGAAAGTGGCGAGAATGAGGGCTAAAGGGCAAAATCGTCTTTTGGCACCCCTGCACTGTTCATTCCGTACTGACACATGACTGATTCGGGTTTTTGGAATTCATTGCACTGAAACGGAATTTAGCGATTTCGAGGGCATTTTATAGGGATTTTCCCTAGTTAGTATTCAAATAATTATTTTCCCCTTTTATTCCCTCTTTTGGATGTCCAAGGCCTTATGAAAAAGGAAAATATTAGGTTTTAATTTTTATTTAGCCAAATGACTATTTTATCCTTACATTTTTGTAATTAAATTGGGCATTCTTCCGTTTCTTCTCGTGTGTGGCCACAATTTACATGTTTCTTGAGCCCAAAAATTATACTCTTCTATTCTTCATTGTTAGGCTTCAAGAATGGGCTTTTATGAAGACAAAATTGAATTCTTATGTCTTATGTTGGCCCAATTTCATGTGGTCACTATTTGGCTATTCAAAGTGTGCCAAAGTTTACTATTTTATTCTGTTTATTACCACAAAGGTGCAAAAGAAATTTTAGTGACTGAAATTTGGGATATTACAATCATGGTTGTGAACAAAGATTTTAACATTCGGAAACTGTTCCAATGCTTCAAATGCTTTAAACTTCCGATCAATCACTCTCAGCTACACTTGAGATTCAATATTTTGTATCAACTCATTAAATGAGAAAACTTTTGTCTGATCACATATGTGACCATTTTTTTTTTACTTCAATTCCAAAAGAGGATGATGACAGAAACAAATACGAATAAGAAATAAGAGGACACAAATGTCAAACCCTCCCCCACCAAACAAAATGAAAAAAAAAATCCAAGGAAGAAGTAGAATGAAGGAAAGAAAGCAAAATAGATGAATGATTATTTGTTGGGGGAATCCATGGCTAAGATGGTGCTGAGATTCATGGGGTTCATATACTCGCTGGTGCCTGACATGATTTGTTGAACAATCAACTTATTGGCTTTTTCCGAAGGATGAAATGGGTCCCAAAATGCGTACTCATCACGGTTTGTGCACAAGTTGGATGCTATGGTGCACAGTCCTATGCCATTATACGGTCCTTGACCACAACATGCCACCTTTGATGTCACAAATCCTGCTTCCAACACAACAAATAATCAAATCCTCAATGCATCATTTAAGTTTATTAACCCAAGTAAAATAAAGAGAAGATAAATTTTTCGAAAAATAGTAATATTTATGGAAATACCGAATGCTCGAGGGTTGTTGATGAAATCAAGGTGAATCTGTCGAGTGTTGACCCCAATGAATACATGGGAGACGAGTTCACGATTGAGTTGACCCAACATCTGTACAAGTTGTGGGTTGAATAAGGATGCAGCTCGCTGCAACTCAACAGAGCATTGACCGTTTCTGCCTCGTTGCGCCAACTCCGCCGGCACACACCCGAGTGGACCAGTTCCTGTCACCAGAACTGTTCGAGCTCCAATATCGTGCAATCTCTAAAATCACGTCCATCTTATGAGATTTTTTTAGAAGTAGGTATGTATTATGTTTATCTATTTATTAAAATAACTTAAGACTAATTTGATAGATCCTCCCTCAACGTTATATGCGTTCAATGAATTACCCTAATAAGTTGACGCGAGACTTTTTCTAATATATTCTAATACATCTCAGATATTTTTATAAAAAATAAAAGGAAGATCAAAGCATGCATGCATGAATGCGTATGCAGATTCAGAATCTGACCCGTAGAATCTTCTTGTACTCGGAGATCAAATATCTAACATAATCTGGCAAAGCGAACTGGCGAGATCTGACTGAATAAGGCACCAAGTAATAGTTATTCACAAAGTCATTGCCTCCAAGAGTGATCAGCACTAATGCTCTATTCACTAATCGCTTCATCCTTGCGGCTCCAATCAGAGCACTCACCCTTCTTTGGTATTCTTCGAAGTACTCTAGCTGTCTGTATATTAGGATGATGTTTACCTGCAAAATATACTTGCTTCTTGAAATATTATTAATCTATGGTACATCCTATGTTTGGTAGGAAACTAAGTGCTATATACTTCAGAAAAGATCACAACATAATAGTCCAATGTACGTACAAATTGGATTCCGGTGTCGTTGAGGATTCCAATGCCAGCAGAGGCAAAGTTGGCACCAATAAGCAATCGTCGTCCAGTGAGCTCGGGGCTTAAATATGGAAGCGTGGATTCTGACCCAAGTTCGTGACCTGTCCAAGCAATTAATAAGTTAATTAGTGATAAGCAAGAACAAACGCAAATACATACATATGGTGAATTTAATTGAGGATTGTATTGGATGTTACTGATGAAGTCAGGAATGTTGTAGCCATTAGAAAATCGGCCGGTGGGTCTGTGAGTCGGGTAGTCAATGCCATAAGGAGGAGCGTCAGCACGAGCTATGGTTGCCAAGTAATTGTTATTGCCATTGTCGACGAGAGAATCACCAAACACAAAGAAAGCCCTAGCACCATCGACTTTGCTTGTTGCCATTGCCATGACCATGACCACACTCAAGATGATCAAAGCCAGAGAGCTAGCCATGGATCAATATAATTGGACTTAGCTCTGCAAATAACAAATCAACTTCTTCGATGCTTCAACTCAACTATGGCAATAGGTATTATATAGGAGTTGTTGATATTATTGTGATTATTATTACTACTATGTAACTTGGAACTACTCATTCTCTACTATTCTTTTAATCGGTGCCCACACTTTATAGCCAGCCACAAATACAGCTGCACTAGGAAAAGCTGTGGTCCCTTGGGAGGATTTAATATGTATATGTTATAAACCGATTAGTGCATCGAGGACGGACGTCATATTTATTTTTTTATACAAAACTGGAAAGAAAACGCTTAAAGATGAATAAAACAACGAGCAGAATTGACAAAAATATGTACAAACTTGTTAGAAATCCTTATCATGTATATTTCATATGTATGTTTTCGTTTCTGTTTTTGAAAGAAAGAGCAGATTTTTCTTATATTATATATTTAGCGAAAAGCTGATTGAGCGGGGTTGGGTGTTGCTCGTGTAAGATTAATTTGGAGACGTCACCAAACTGCGACACTGCTTAAAAATCAATTAAAGCATGTGTTGTATATATAACAAGAAGTTATGTTATTAAGAAAACATTGCCCGCATTCTTAAACAAAATCAATTTGGACTTAATTTACAGTTTATGATGTATAAATTTATGTTTATTCGTTATGTAAACTGTTTTTTTTTTTTTTTGCAATGTCAATTGACAATTTTACTCGATTGCATTCACAATGAATATATATATATATATATATATATTAAAACCGTTGAATATAAGCTGAGTTAAACAATACTATTACAAAAATATTGAAAACTACTTCCAATGTTGGTGACAAATTTTAAAGGGAAAAAGACAGAAAAAGAACTTTGAAATTACAAAATTACAAATAAAGTTATTTCCCAAAAAATAAGGGAAGAATTGGGATTAAATACCTTTTTGGCAAATTAATTATTAAATACTATCAAGCGTACAAGTCATCTTCTGTGTGTGCAAAAGAACTTCCGTTGTGTGCAAATACTCTTCCATGTGTGTACAAATCATCCATATAAAAGTGCAAACCATCTTTCGTTGTATACAAAATATCTTCCGTTGTGTGCAACATATCTTCAGTTAAAATGCAACCGATCTTCCATGGTAGCATTCAGCAATTAATTTGCCCTAATGGTATTTTTGGGCGATTTTGCCAATAAGGTGTGAACTGCTTATCAAGTTTCATCATTCCCTTATCAACTCTTGGTAACAAACTTAATTTGAGATTTTACAATTTTAAAGTTTTTTTTTCTGTCTTTTTCTCAATTATAAAAGTATCAAACTTTTGCCAATCCCATGTAGTGCTGATGAGTGGATGGACCGAGTTTAGTGACAAAACTTGCCCAGATAATTAATATCAGAGCTAGTTGGGGGGTTTGATTTGATTCTAAATATATGACCTCAATCTACTTTGCCTCCTATATTTATATTTTTTTCCATAGTATCCCTATTGATTGCATATGTTAAGGATTTACATCCTATGATAGTCACGATAAAATATGGTATTTTAAGAAAATCAACTCATATTTGTTACAAATAATTGACATAACTAACTTCTATAATATAATATACCGAAATTAGTTATTTAGCTTTTATATTAATGATCGAAAGTATTACTAAACTTTACAACCATTGTTGTTGCTACTTATATTTATTGTTGCACATATAAAGATATATAATATACTACCTCATGTCCTTAATATATAAAATCAAGTTAACTAATTTGGAGATATTAAAAAAATTAAATAAAATACTTTAAAGTATTTATATTTATAATTTTTCTCCATACGAATTTATCTGACTTATAAACTGATATATAATAAAAATACACATAAGTATTTCAAATACATAGTGTAACATATGTTCTAATTAAGTGATTTATTTAGTTTTTTTAATCTTCTAAATTAGTCAATTGAGTCTTATACTAAGGCCTAGAGGTAGTATATGTCAACCACTACACATACATAAGCTGGCAGTAGAAACAGTTCAATTTGGCCCTCCATGTCTTAATTTCTTTCCCACTCTTTTGCTACAGCCAACTTCACTTGCCATTAATTCCGCCCCCCCCCCCCCCCAAATTCTCGACTTTTAAATTTGCATCCACCTTGGCTCACAAATAATTACTCTTACTTATTTCACCTGTAGCTGAACTATTATATCATAACAGTTCACAAAAAAAAAATACATTTTAAAATATATAAACAAATGCCAGGTGAACAGTTCATGCATTAATATAATGGTTAGGTGCAATATTTTTTAAAGGTTAGACATACGTATTCCTTCACCTTTTTGTCTGTTTGTATGTTTTTTTTTTGGGCAAAGTCTTTTTGTACGCTTGCATCCATGCATCTTCTCTCTGTTTTTTTTTTTTTTTTTTTTTCATCATTCGGTATCCCAGGGCCGACAGCCCCAAACTAATCCGAACTGCCAATTGTGGGCACCTCGATGGGTGGAATGGCTGGCCAGGAGATTTAACATTTTTCCATACCTATGGCGAGGATCGAATCCTCGACCGATGGTTAAGGGAGGAGGAGCCCCTACCGCTCCACCCATGCATCTTCTCTCTTGATGTGCAATTTCTCCAATTCGTGATTTTTTGCCCAAAAACAAATCTGTGACTATCCTTTTAAAAAAAAAAATTTTTTTTTTTTAAAGGATAGCCCTACCGCTCCACCCATGCATCTTCTCTCTTGATGTGCAATTTCTCCAATTCGTGATTTTTTGCCCAAAAACAAATCTGTGACTATCCTTTTAAAAAAATTAAAAAATCACAAAACAACATAAAACAAAAATGAAGTATGGTCAGATCATTGGGCCAATGACCCCATTTGGTAGAAATTGGACTTAGATGCTGATCGGCCCTACCCAACTTTACCCAATCCGATGATGAAGTTTATTTTTCACTTGCTCACCAACAGGGAGTGTGTGTGTGTGTAATTTAAATTTGTAGCCCAGCTTTCCGAGTGCCGGATTCAGAGGCATCGTCAGCGTCTCTACTATATCGGATTCTTAGTCCATCGAATCTGAAATGCCAAAGCCACGTTAAAAAGGTGACAGTGAGCCACTCTTATTCCCAAAATGCCCCTGTAAATTCATTCTTTTTTATCATTCAAACGAGTTTAGCATTTTCGACCAAAAAAAAAACGAGTTTAGCATATGTCTTCAGGATCCAAGAAAGGCAATATCTTCCTCTCCAAAATGACCTAGAAAATTTAGTCAGTTTAGGGTTGACAAAGTATTTGATGAGAAATATTTTTGATTGATGTCATTTACAAGACTTAAAGAAATATTTATAGAGAGAGCTTATTAAATGCCATGCACCAACTACTATCCACCATCACCTACTATCCACCTAACTATTATCTACCACCATCTACTATCTACCTATTATTATCTACCACCAACTACTTATTAATTACATTATTTAACACTAATACTCCACCTCAAGTTGGCAGAACATTGGCAACATCAACATCATTCATGATATCAGGTTCTGGATCAGTAGCTTGTACTGGTGAGATAGGTACACGATAAACCAGGACATCATCAGGTTCATTAATGACGGAGGAAGACTCAGATAATACCAAAGATTGGAAAAAAGGAGAAGACTCATGAAAGTTCACATCCGTGGACACAAGATAACGACAAAGATCAGGAGAGTGACACTGATAACCTTTCTGAATTCGAGAATAACCAATAAAGACACACCTCAAGGACTTGGGATCGAGTTTACTGACACTGGGGCGGACATCCTTAACAAAGCAAACACAAAAATTTTTTTTGGATCAATAGGAAACAGCTTAGTGGTGGGAAACAGAATGGAATATGGAACGTCACCACTAAGGACAACTGAACGCATGCGATTGATGAGGAAACAGGCAGTAGAGATGGCATCAGCCCAAAAGGATTTAGAGACACATAAGTGAAACATGAGAGCTCGAGCAGTTTCTAAGAGGTAACGGTTCTTCCTTTTGGCAACACAATTTTGATCAGGTGTATCAACACAGGAGGATTGGTGAAGAATGCCATGACTATGCATATAATTGGTGAATAGGGCGGAAAAATATTATTTCGCATTATCACTAAGAAGGATTTTCATAGGAGTATTAAGCTAGATTTGAATTTCAGCATAGAATTTACAAAAATGGGTAAACAATTCAGAATGTTGTTTCATTAAGTAAAGCCAAGTGGTTTGGGAAAAGTTATCAATAAAGGTGACAAAATATCAATAACCAGTCTGAGACAAAACTGAACAAGGACCCCAAACATCAGAATGAACTAACTCAAAGAGGGACGTAGCCCGTTTATTGACTCGAAGTGCCAAATGAACACGATGGTGTTTGGCAAACTGATATGACTTACAATCTAAAGTATACATAGATGAAAACTGAGGATACAACCTTTTAAAGTATGAAAGGGACACATGACTGAAACGACAATGGACTTCAAAGGGAGACGACTGACCAGAACAAGCAACAGAACGTGGCATCTGATCATCAAGGATGTAATGCCCACTAGATTCACAGCCTCTACTAATAATCTGCTTCGTCGAAAGATCCTGAATTAAACAATGGTAAGGGAATAGTGAGATAAAACACTTCAAATGATGAGTCAATTTACTTAGAGATAAAAGATTAAATGTGAGGTCGAGAACAATAAGAATAGAGGATAACGAAATGGTTGTAGTTGGCTTAACAGTGCCTGATCCAAGTATATGGACCAGGGAACCATTGGTGACGAATATGGAGGACGGTTTGGCATAGGGGAAATATGATGAAAATAAATCATGTTTACCTACCGTGTAGTCGGTGGCACCAGAATAAATGACCCACTTCATGGAAGTATTAGTAAGAACAAAGGACACAAACCTATAGTAGGACCCTAGTAGATGACGGACTAGAATCATGCTGATAAGGTGTCTGGGTAATATAAGCAAAACTCACTGCTGCTCATGCTGCTGTTTATTCTACAATTTATAACAATTTTTCTTGACGTGACCAGGTTCCTTGCCATAATTACAAATAATACTGTCAGAAGTTTCCTGTTTGGACCCATAATTCTTATTATCAAAGGGGCTACACCCAGCCAAAGCACTTGCATTTGGATCAACAGACGGACCAACTAAACTATTAGCACGAAGAACTCGTGAGAACACATCTTCAAGAGATGGAAGCTCCTGACTAGACAGAATCTGAGATCGGATGGTGTCATAAGATGGATGAAGATCTTCAAGGAAATTGATGGTAGCTTGAAATTCCAAATTCTTGATATGTGTTCGAAGATCTACTTATGGAGACATAAGTACCTTCATCTCTTTGTACAACCTCTTAAGGTCTAAGAAGAAATCCTTCAAAGGACAACCCTACTACTGAGAGCGATAGAAACCTTTACACACTTCATGAATTTGAGTAAAACTCCCTTTATCAGAGAACATAAGTTCAAGATAACTCATAATTTCTTTCACAGTATTGCAGTGACTGACAGATGACAGAATTCGTGGTTCAATAGAGTTTCAAATTTGGAAAAAGAGTCGAGCATCGGCTCTAAACCAAGCCAAACTATTCTCATTATCACCAGAAGGGGGATCCTGAGTTAAATGAGCTTCCTTCTCAATACCCAAAAATTAAACCCTAACAGTTTTATTCCAATTACTATAGGTTGTCCAATTCAATTTTGAATCAGTAATCTTAGTAGAAATGGGCAGCATATTAAACATCTTAGATTCAGCCATGTGTTACGAGTGTAAATAGTCTATTAGAAAGTGTAAGTGTACACTGTCATCAACAAATAATATAGAAGTGGGTAGAGTATCGTTCCCTTGAGGATTGATCACTAAGTACCCAAATGAGTAATTTTAACTCTGTTTAGTTGATCGATTAGTTAGTGATTGAGAGTATGAAATAAAAGATAATTAAATATGAATGCAAATGATATGAAACAACTATTGAGAAAAAGCCCTAGGGGTCATATTTCACTTAACAAATTCCGGATTGAATCACTTATCCATTCTAGCCCAATTTATTCCACATGATTGATAGTCGAGTTTCCCTAATTTAATTACTAGCCTCTTCCAAGGTCAACAAATTCTATAATTAATTGCTAATCCAATATATTCCTATATGAATTTAAGTAATTAATTATGCATTAAGATTTATGGAACTCAGTAAGACTACACAACTCATATGAATATATTCTTATTTCATATGCAAGTCATGGTTTTAATTATAGGATCTACACACATGCACTCCTTCCGGTCTCAACATGCATATTGAAATCATTCGAAAGGTGGCTAATCAATCAAAAGCATTAAGAACAATAATTAAAACGCAATCATTGAGGAAACATTAAGATTATATTTAATAAGTTAAGATTTAATTCGTTATTAGTAAGCTACTACGAAAATGGAAATTTAGCCCATGATGAAATTAAAAACAAAACCAAAATAAATTGACATTATATAAAACTAAAATAAAATCCTCATAAATACTGCATAAAACTTGAATATTAAATTCTGTAAAGATAAATATACAACCAAAAGATGCATGAAAAATTGAGAAATCTAGCCGTCCATTTAGGAGGTAAAACCTTCCATGTAGGCGGCATACAAAAAGTAATACAATCCTAAGCCTTCCATATAGGAGGCATGCAAGAACAAATATAAGAGAGGAAAGTAATGGATATGAAATGGTTGTAAGTAAAGAAGAGAGGAGAGTAATGGATATGAATTGGTGTGTCAAATGTGAAGGAGAGGGTGGCTATATATAGAGAAGAATGGAGTAGAGTAGATGAAGTGGTAGATGAAATAGTAGATAGAATGTGGTAGATGAAGTAGTAGGTGAAAAGAAAGATGAAGTAGTAGTGAAATATGGTAGATAAAATGTGGTAAATGAAGTGGTAGATGAAATAGTAGGTGAAAAGGAAGATGAAGTGGTAGATGAAATGGTTGGTGGAATGGTAGATGATTCCCGCTCTCAACTTCCAAGCAAAATTCGAAACCCTTGGAGATAAAACTGGATTTTGGTCTCAACATAAAAGTTGTAGTACTCTTTCTTAGCTTTTTATCCATATAAAGTTGTAGAAACAACTGGTCTAAAATGTTTTATCTTTTAGACTGGTTATTAGTGATAACCGGTATAAAAAGTTTCAAAATTTTTTAATTTTTAATTATTTTTATCTTTTTAGACCGGTTGTTTGAATAACCAATCTAAATAATATCTTTTAGACCGCATATTTTAAGAACCAGTCTTAAAAGTTCTTTATAATTCCAAAACTACCACTGATCATACTTTTTAGACCTTACCCGCAATAACTGATCTAAATGTTACGGTCTAAGGGGCTATTTTGTACTAATGCATCTAGCAATGTTTTAATCCATCGAATAAGTCTTAAAAATTAAAAATTCTAGTAGCTACTCTTTTCTCTTTTAATTCATTTAGTCTACTTTCTCTTTCTCCATTCTCCAAATAGCCACCGCTTCCACCTCTTTCTCTTTCTCTCTTCAATTGCTGCACCACAAAATCATTTCTAACCGCCACTTGCACACAATGGTCCTCACTTCCTCTTGCTTCTTTAATTCTCTTTAGGTTAAAAAGTGAGTTAATGCTTGTTTGGATGAGGGGTGAAAATTAGGATTAGGCACAAAATTGTAAGCATGAAGCAAGGCCCTTACTCATTTAATATCTTCTTAGAAACAATGTGAAAATAAATTCTGCACTTTTAAAGTTCCACTTTTGCCCTTCATTAAGCTCTAAAATGACATCTTTGACCTTGACTACTTGACAAAAGTTGTGCCACATCATCACGACAAAATTAGATTCACAAAGGTAATATCTTTAGCTCATAATTAAGGAATAATGGGAATAACAAATATTAATTAAAAATAGAACAATTTAACCATTATAATTCCTAAATTACCCTATCACTTAAATCTCACATTAACACTTAATTATGCCCAAAATATTCAATCAAGTGCCACAAAAACCTAAGATTAAGCTAAAAATAAATAAATAGTGAGCTCTATATTATGGTTCCTTTGAAATAACTGTCATGTAACACTTACAAATGATTCATCTTCCAACCTCTTATATCAACAAAGACAAAACAAAATGGTCTTGAAAAACAACTTCCATTTAACACTTTCATAACCCTTCGTAACATCTGTTATACCCTATTTAAACTTACATATTCTTTGTGATTCTTACTACTTTTCTTTATCGGCCTCCTCCTTCTTTCCTTCCTCATATTAAGATCCCAGGGAGCTCCTTTGCCACCGCCACCCGCTGCTCCACTACCTCCTCCTCCTCCTCCTTCACCTCCTCCAAAAATGGAGGCTCTAATGTAGGTGTTGTCAAGCCTTGACCGTAACACAAGATGTCTCGCGGCATACACCAACAAGCTAAATATAAAGTTGAACCTCATACTTTATCACAATGATGTTGAGTATAAATTATAGTCAAACCCTTCATCTCCTTTCTCCGATGATGAGATAAGGAGAAGGATGAAGATGACGGGGTGACAGTGGACGTGATGATTGAATACCACTATTTTAAAATATAAAAAATATCGTGAACAAAAAAACCTTAATAATTCACGGTTATTAATTAAAAACCATAAAGTATTTTGATAACACCTGTAACACCTTAATTTCTAAACTGTATTTAAATTATTATTCAAGTACACTACAATGGCAATAAAGAATCAAAACTCAAACAATAAAGATTACCATGGTAGAAAGTTTAACAGCCAACTAAAAAACATTTATCCAACCAATGAAACTTACTATAGTAGATAAGAATATTCCATGATACGATAGTTTTAATAATAGCTTGAAAAGCAAATCAGAACAATTTAATAAACTATTTCCAAAAATAACGGAAGTAAGTACTAGGGATCTTTGGCAAACAATTGGGCTATAGGCATTTGAAGCCCAACATGACATTAGTCATTCCACAAGCCTAGACATCAACTTAGTAAATCCCTTAAACCAAATCCAGTATCATAGAATCATAGCAACAAGGCTCCGCCCAATAATGATAATACTTATTTATAGACTATCTCGATAAAATGCCAAAATCTATAGTTTAAAAAATCATAGTTCACCACCATATTCGAGTTATATAGAACTCTTAAATCATAATTAAATAGTTCCTAGGTCATGACATTACATATGTAAATAGGTATGACAGATGATGACATGTGCAAGTAAGAGGAACCTTAACAAGAGCCTACTACTAGGCTCACCCTCCTACTAACTTCCCTACAACCCTACTCAAATCTCATCTAAAAAATGTAAATATAGCATCCATAAGATCCAAGGATCTCAGGAACTATTGGTTATTCAGAAATATACATGCAAACCAAGATTGAGAACATATAGTTCTAAAATTAAGTTTTATTCACAATTATTTATTTTTATTATTCTTTGCATAAAACCTTTCACAAACTAGTTCTTGATTCGGTTACCAAATCCCCCTCCCAAAAAGGTTCCAAAATGATTAAACATCGTAACTCATTTTTCCAAATATCGTTCATAGGAAATTTCACAAAAACATGTCTCAACCTTGTGACAAAAATAATTATACAAAAGCTTTATCATATTCAAATCATAAATCACATATATAACATATGCCAAGCATATGATTGATGCACAGGACATCCTTATTACCCCTGACCAGCCCTATAACCGTTGACTGTAGCCATAGGCTAACATATAGTCTAACAGAAACTTATCCATTTAACTAGATTGTCCCAACCTTACAAGTTCTTGAGATGTACCCAGCCAAAGGTGTAGAGCTCACGTCCGGATTATGGCTCCCCTCCTTAAAAGAATAAAACTAATGAGGTGTCTCGTGTCTTATAGCTCTAATGCAATCTTAGCCAAAGGAATACATGGAAGAAGGGGCCCTGAAAAGTGACATCCACTGTGCACTGAGTGATGGCATATCATGTGGTATTTACTTAGACAAAATCTCCCCTTACAACTCTATAACCATCCATGTGCATCAAGTACAAACTGTAACATCCCAAATTTTAGTCACAAAAGGTCCTTGCACTTTGTGGCATTAAAAGGAATAAAAATGGTGGATTATGGTGCATATAGAATGGTAAACATTTCAATTAGTGGTCACACACAACATGATTATGTTTAGAACATAAATTGTAAACATGTGAATTTGCTGCCAGTGAGTTTCCTTGTGTAGCAGTCTTATTGTGTGACATTTTTAAATAGGCAAATGATATCCAATGCCTTTGAAATTTACTAAAATGAAAGTAGACTTATCAAGCTTTAATTTGATAGGTACATATAAGCCATTTGGAGCTGTACACAAAGAGTTATGAATTTTTGAAGTTGGCCTGGTAAAACTGGTAAGCTTCTGTGACAGCATCCAAAAATAAAAATTCTGGGAATTATGAGCTTCCAGTTGGCTAAAGGCTATATTTTTCCTTGAAAATAGACTTAATAAGGGTTACATAGCCTGTGGAACCATACCAATTGGGCATTTGTATAATTAGATATGAATTTTCAAAGTTTGATGAAAATTCTGTCAGCTTTTATCAATGTGCAAAAATCACAAAAATGTATGGGTAAATAAGTCATTTGGCTAATGAAATAAAAAGCCAATATTTTTCCCTTTTCTTTATGTACTGGACGTCCAACATGAGGGAGCAAGAAGGAAATAAATGTTGAGATAATTATGCCGAAAGATGGTGCATTTTTAGCCAAGTAAATGTGGTGGAAAAAGTCAAAAATCTCATGCTAAGTTGTAATCAAGTATTATTCAATTAAGGAGGTGATATTTTTGAAAAGATCACCATCCTTTATCAAGACCACTTTACGTCTAAAAGAGAGAAAGTAGGGGAAATAAATACTTGTTCACACCAAAAGCAAAAGGAGACTACTTGACCAAGTATAAAAGAGATTATAACTTTGGTCAAATATCTAATGCTAATTGGCATCATTAATTGGCATTCTTTAAGGAGGAAAATTGAGATATTTCAAGAGCACATTTATCTCTTCTTAGGTCCATATTTCGTATGAGTTAAAGAGGGAAAGAAAAAGATGATGTTAAAAGTCAACAATTACAACTAATGCAATATTTGTGGAGGAGATAAATTGTGATATTTCAAGAGGCTAATTAGCTCCTCCAAAGAGCCATATTTTCATATGACATGTGAAAGGAAAGAGAAAGTGAATATGTGAACATGAAGCCACCCTTCAAGAAGCACTTTTTGGCCAAGCCTTTATGGCCAAATAAAAGATGATAATGAAAAGCAAATAGCACGCGTTTTATAGCAATTAAATGATATATTGTGAGGAGGTGATAGAGGATATTTTATAAGGCCTCTTTATCTCTTTCTTTAGGCTATTTTCATGCCAACAACATTAGCCGAGGAGAGAGAGAGAGAGAGAGGTTGAACAAATGTAAAGAACAAGGGAGCTCAATTATTCAAGAGGCAAACAAGGTGAGCTCAAGGGGATTTACCACTTGTTCTTGCCTTCTTCTTCATGATAACTCTCTCTAACATCTATCCCTTCTTGAAATATTCATAAAGCAAGCTCAAATTTAAGAGGATGAGAGAGAGATGCCCACAATTTGAAGGGGCTAGAGAGAGAAACTCAAGAGGTAAGCTCAAGAACCTAGTTCCTCTTGTTGATTCTTGGTTGTTGTTAGTAGTTGTTGTTGATTTGTGGTTGTTTTGGCTTAGTTTTTATGATTGGGATGCACAAACCCTAAGAGGAGATGCTCCCAAATCTTGATTAATTATGTGCAAGAGGTGTGTAATAGGTTAAGCATGTGATTAGAGGTGTAAAGGAGTTCATTTATGGATTAAAATCAATAGAACACATTTTTCCTAAAATTTTCTAGATTTGGTCCAGGGGCATTTTCATCCTATTGGAGCTGGAATTTCATGGATTTGATGATTCTATTATGTTTAGAATGGAAAATTGTGTATGGAACATGTGACATATGAAGTGTAAAGGCTTTATGGTGTGAAATGAAAATTTACCACTAAAATCCTCACATAGGGGCTGCCAATGGTATAATGGTAATTTGGGCATGAGTTTGACAAAACTGAGGTAAAAAATGGATTCCTTGGTGAAATGGTTAGAAATAGGCTGGGTCATAACTTTTGGGAAAGTACAATTAGACCGAGTTCATAAGGGTGTTTTAGTAATTTTCCAGTTTTAAACAAAGATAACCAACACAATGCGTTTAAAATAATACATGAATGGGTAATAACTCATTTATTGTAAAATTGGAATTTTAGGACTTGGCAGTAGCCCAAGCTGGATACAGGATATTGAACTAACAATGGATTAGGGAAGGGTAATTAAGGTAGTGAACTTACTTCTCCTGCATGTGTTTGATATTTGTGCTTGTGTATTGATGCATGTGATTGCTTTGCTTGATTATGTGAAACATACATGAATGATTGAAGCTCTATTTCTATTTATGCTTTGGCCATGGGTATGTTGTATGAAACATTAAGCATGCAGATATGTCATTGTGCTAGCATGAGTTTATGTAAGGCAAGCATGTCATGCTTTAAGCACTGTTCTTACATACATGTTGGTATTGTTTTCTACTGAGATTCCCCCAATCACCCTTTCTGTAAATGTATAAAGTTTTTAGTAGCAGATAGCGTCTCAAAGGGGCGGGAGCGTAATTACCGGCAACTGAAGGTATTGGTGCTGATCAAACAAGGTTGTTGATTATCTGCAGGCTTATATTACTTTAAAGGTCTATAAGCATTAAGTACAATCCCTATGGGGAATTCTTGTATTGTAATCATGTACTATATATCGATATATCTATGCTAGTTCTATATGCCTACTGAACTACGCGTTACCGCTCTGATGGATATTGTAATATTAAGAGGTATGTATGTAAGACAGGGTCTTATACAAACAATCACAATTGTGGCATGTATATACAATTTCCAAATCATGAGTATGGTTCTAAACAAGATTTATCAAATAATACATCCTTTCAATCATCATTAAGATAACAAATAGCATCATCAAAAACATATTGCGTCATTTTCAAATCATTTATAACAAATGATATTCCCATCGTAACATACAAGCATGCACTAATAGTTTCCAATCTTATAAATATAAGTTTTTGGGTTAGATATACAATTCCAAATCAAGCCCTCCTTGGGCACAACAATCTCAAAACAGTTTAATATATATATATATATATAGTTGACAAGTACATAAAAGAATAACCAAGTTTTCCTCTACTCCAAGCTTATTTTAACCAAGACTTGATTGCTTCCAATTTGCCAACATCAACTAATTTAACTTCAATATACACCATTATTATACAATTCCTTATTAATCAAATTGCTAAACAAATAATACATTTAACTACATAAGCTTAAAGTCTCACAACTCTACCTTAAATTCCAAATCTCAATTATAATGTCCAATTCCCCTTTTCCAATATCAAATCTCATCATTTCTAAATTCCAGTAACTCATTTGAACCAAAAATTAACCTACAATAATTCAAATTGATCAAAATCCCTAATTTCTCCAATTTAAAGTTCCAACAAAAATACCCATTTTCATTTTATAAGCTTTAACAACATTATAAACCAATTAAACATTGATTCTACTTCCACTAAACATAACCCAACTATTAAACTCAAGTTTAATCAATAAAACTACCATCTCTAATAATAACATTTCTCTAACATTCAAATCCTAACTCTAAATCTCTCAAATAATGTAATATAAAAAGTATAAACCGATTAAATGTCAATATTCACTCACCTTTATAAGTTTATGGTTCCCATTTGTTGAAACTCAACACTTGCTACATGCCTTAATCTTCAAACTTGCTTTGCACTCCAACAAAATTTATATTTTTAGAAAGCTCTAGATGAGTTGAAAAATATTTGGTAAATAAGTTTTGAGGTTGTGAGATTTTATGGGAAAGAAATGAAATTCAAAAATATCATAATCCTCCATTAATAGAGGAGAGGAGCAGCCATGCCCATAGAATGAGAAAAGGAAGAAGACGAAGTGGCAAAAGAAGAAAATGAACATTAGGTTTTATAATTGTGTGGGCCCCATGTTTTTTGCAATATCCCAAATTGTGATTAAGGGCTAAATCCTTCCAAAAGTGATGTAATTATTATTAATTAAACACTTTTGAAGAATATGATGTGAATTTTGATTTGAATGTGTTCTGATTGTGCCTAAACTCTATATTTAAGTTCAATGGTGGATTAACATCTAAATTGAGTTAAATAAGAGGGAGGGCACATGGTTGAGTAATATGAACCATAAACATGTGTTTAGTGATGATTTAGTAGGAATTGCCAAAAATATGGGTAAAATGGGTAAAAAGGAAGGTTATCGACCAATTGGTCAGTTACCGAAGAGGAAACTCATTGGTAACTTAAAGATCAATGGTTAGGATTGATTATTATGAGATCAAGAAGGTGGATTCGTGTGTGTGCATGTTCAAGTAAGTCCAAGGAAGATGCCTCAAGATTTTGACACTTGGCATCATCTCACACCCTTTTGACAAGTCAAAAATTGCAACTCCCTCTTCCCTCCCATTCATTTAGGTCGGTCAAGAAGCAATTAAGGGTCAAGAAGCTGATTTCATTTAATCATCTCTCTCTCTCTCACCTCAGCTCCATTTTCGCCAAGCAACAAGAGAAGGAAAGAGAAAGAAGAAGCTCAAGTTTTAGGTGAGAGTTTGTCCATGAATGCTCAAATCATTTTCATTAATATTATTCATAGTGTTGAGGGCTTCATGGCTATAGTTTTAGGTTTTTGAAAGGTGGTGTTTGAGAACTTGAGAAAAATTGAAAGTTGGAGAAACAAGGAAGTTGCTTTGGGAAGAAGAAGAGGTAAGAATTTAACACATTTTGAGCCAAGTTTTGTAACCATTGATCAAGTTTTGAGAATTTTGAATTTTTGCCCTGATTTTCATATGATTTTGGTTTGGAAGAATTGAATTGTGTGATGTGTTGGAATAGGTGTCATTTTGTGCTTTGGTGCCAATAGAATTGGTTTGGAAACTTAAATGGATAGCAATTGCATTGTGAGTTTTGAGTTGGGTTATTGTGTGACATGTTGTGTTTCTTGTGGAATATGTCAATGTGAGTTGAATTTGGTTATTTTGGTATTTCCAATGGATTCCTTGTGGAAAATTAGTGTGGGAATGGTATTGATTGTGAATTAGGAACCATTGGAAGCAATTACTCAAAAGACTGAAATTCTATCTCTTAAAACTCTGTACAGGGCAATCAGGTTGTCTGGACGTTTTGAATAGGTAAATGGTGTCTAAAGATTCTGAAACTTTCCAGTTTTAAAGTTCACATTCCAAGCTTCAAAATGGACATAAATTTTGTGTCATTTCTTTTTGTGAGCTAAGAGTAATGACTGTCCAAAGTTTGGGATTAAAACTGGAATCTGTTTTGGAGTAGTGGTGCATTCCGTGTAATTCTGTGATTTTTTGGTGATATCTGGTAATGATCCATATTTTTCCTATAAAGAGGACTTAAAGAGATTTCATTAGGCTTTGGGATCACCTCATTTCAATTATTCTAGAATTAGTTATGATTTTTCAAAGTTTCATTGGCTACAACCATAAATTCTTGGCTGCAGCGCAAAACTTTCTGTGGATGTTTTGGCCGCAACCAGAAAATTCTTGGCTGCAGCCAAAATGCTTATGTGCTATTTTTGGCCACAGCCAGAGAATTCCTGGCTATAGCCAAAACCCTGTTTTCAGCACTTTGTGATTTTGAAAAGTAATTTCCAATCTAGTACTTCCCAATCCTTCTAGATTTTCATTAAGCCTATTATAGTCACTTAAGGAACTCATGTGGTAACCTATTTTAAGTGTTTGAAAGTGAGAATTGGGGGTAGAGAATTAATCCACCATCCTTGATTTTGGTTTATAGGATTTGACATCTGCCATCCTCGTGAGCCCACTGTGCCAGCGAACGTCAGGAAGGAACAAGGTAGTGACTCTTACTTTTATACCATATGTGATGCATTGTATGTGTGAAATATCATTGATTTGTGATAGATTTGAATGCTACAATGATTGTGGATATGTGTAAGCACTGCCATGCCAACAGTCCCTGAGTCGCTAACAACGGTTCGAGTAAGGGCTGCGTACCTTCCCAGCGGTAAAAAGGGATAAGGATGTGGTGTGATATTTGTGATTACATGGGCCGAAAGGCTATATTGTGGGCCGAAAGGCTATATGTGAGCTATAAGGCTATTTGTATGCACTGCCACACCAATAGTCCCTAAGTCGCTAACAATGGTTCGGTTAGGACAGTGTGGCTTCCCGGTGGTAAAAGGGGATGAGGGTGGAATGTGATTTGTGCTGCTGCTGCTGTATGATGATTTGCTTACATGCTGTGTGCTTATGTGTGGTATGAATGATTTGTTACTACTGGGATTCTCTTGAATCTTATTCTTTCCTTTGACTAACATTTCAGACAGGGCAAGTGGCTTCAAGGAAAAGCTGTATGATGATTTGCTTACATGCTGTGTGCTTATGTGTGGTATAAATGATTCGTTACAAGTAGGATTCTCTTGAATCTCATTCTTTCCTTTGACTAACATTTCAGATAGGGCAAGTGGCTCCAAGGAAAAGCGAACGACCCGGAGTGGTTAGAATCCTATAGGGATATTTGATTCGGCCTTGTTGGTTATTCATTTTGGATAGGGATTACTATATGATATTTTTGAGTTGTAAATAGTCTTTAAATACATGGTGGTGTAATCCCCTAATTGGGAACTGAAACCCTGTAGTTCTATATATAAATGAAACCTGAGGGTTGCCGGGGATTAAGTTATGCACTATGATATGTTAAATGTGATATAACTGCACAGATAATTATGTTCGATGTTTGAACTTGAGACCAGGATTGGAAAGAGGTTTTGAAAATTTTGTAAAGCCCCTACTACAAGGAGGGAGTTTTAAACTTGTTTTGAATTATCCGACGGTCTCTAATCTATTTTATTATGCATTACCGAATATCAATTATGCTAATCAAGGCAGGGGTTACATTTTTAAAAAAATAATTTTCTTTACCCCTTTTCTTTTATTTTTCTTCTTTATTCCTTCTCTCTCTTTCTTCTTCCTAATTTATATTTAGAAAAATATGATTATTCTCAAACTCATTAAAAATTTGTCAAGATTCTTTTAAAGTCATAATAATTAAGCTTTACTTGCATATTTCATTCAAATAGAGTTCTTATAATATATAAAAATTAAAATAACTTAAATTGAAAAATATTTTAAATGCTTTTATTTAATCCCAACAAACCATATCATATTCTCTCTCTATATTTTGTTTTTAATTATAATATGAGGTTATGCACTTAAAGTTTAACCCCTTTTGAGTAACTCTTCTACAACGAAAATAATTATTTGGTAAGTAATTCTAAGTTTTCCATAAAATAATCTTATTAAGTTCAACTCCATATAATTAAAAATAAACCACCTTTACATTTTGTATTTATTTTATTCTAAACTTCAAGTTACTTTAAAAATTACATCTAATAATATTTAAATAATAAAAATAAAAATTAGAATGTTACAACACCAATATACTTAACGATTCTAACTTAATAAACGTAAATTAAATCTTTCCAAACATTTCCACTTCCCCATACTGACTTTGGGTGCCTCCTTGTTATCCAATGATCATCAGGAGAACCAGGCACCATATCCTGGTACAATTATGGGTTTTTCACATCCCTCCAGATGTCTATTTAAACTCTCCATTGTCATTTGTTTTCCCTACATTTTTTTCATCATCCTCCTTTTTGTTCTCTCAATTGCTAAGGTGAAATGTCGTGTGTAATACTTACCAAAAAACACTTGGCCTCATCATCCACCTCCTCCTTCTCCTCCTCCGCAACCTCTACCTCCTGCTTCTCTTCCCCAACATCCACTACTGCCTCCTCCGCCTCCACATCCTATGCTTCATCAACTATAGGCAATATTGCGGCATGAAAAATAGACTAACCTTGTCATGAGAAGATATTCTAAATACCTCTCCAATATGAACAGGAAGGACAATCTCATACTTGATGAGTATAGGATTGGCCATGATCTTAACAATGATCTTGTCCACTCCTCTAGTGACGGGTAGCCTGGTGATCTCATCAGTTCATCAACCTACTTACCACTGTTCTTTTTGTTTCCTTTTATCACTTTTTTTAAATATATTATGAAAAAAGGAACATATCTAATGATTCTTACAGAAAAAACTTCATGAAATAATGTAAATAATGGTTCTTAAGTTGTTCTTTCTAAATGACCGTCATGAATTCAAAAATAAATAACGGCTCTCTTGAAACAACCATCATATAACTCATGGCGCAGGAAAAAGAATAGTGGTTTTCATAAATCTCTAATTAAATTTTCCTATTTTAAATTTTTTTGTATAATGTGGTGGTTAATATATGCAACCATGCGTGCATTAAAATTATAAAAGTCAAATACATAATGGTTATTCAAAAAAACTCATCACTTATTAGAATACCACTTCAAATTCCTAACGGTTATTAAAAATCAACCATAACCATTTATAAAATATAATGATATGTAAGTCTAAAGGACACACAGCTTGATAATCCACAAAGCCCTCTCTATATAAACATTTAAAAACTAAACTTCACTTCTCTACTTCCATTTCAACTTCTCATAAACAATTAGAAGCTTTTGGTCTTCTTCAATTAAAATTATGGACAAACACAAGAGAACTTCTGCTTCATCATCTTGGGACAAAAAGAAAGATGAACTCCCTCCACTAACAAGCCATGAAGAGCATCTATTATACCTACGAGCTCTATCATATAGTCTAGGTTTACTTAGAGAGTAAGAATACATGGACCAGTGCTTTAAGGTGTTAGTGCAAGCGTTTCACCCAAGAGGTGGGTGAAATGGGTGATAATAAAATTTTAACCAAAATTGAAATATAATGGAAACTTAAAGCAATTAAAACAAGTTCAAGAGTTAGAGAGATTTCACTGAAGTGTTGACCAGGGATTATTCTATTTAGTCTTAACTATTCTAACCTATGTCCAGTAATCAAATTCTCTCTTAGCTTTTCACTATCACTTTTAAGATTCACTAGGTTCTTGGCACAACAGTACAAAGCAAGTTCCTACTCCGGACACTCACTCTCCCTTACACAACATAAGATGATACCCAACTTAAGGTCCTACCATCTCAAGTTATCTCTCAATAAAGTGTATTGAGTTTACAATAATTCTCTCTTAAAGAGTGAATAATATAATCACTGAAGTATAATAATATAGAATGGACAATGAAAAATAGAGCACTTAATGCAAAATGAATATTCATCAGTTTGGTAGTTACTCCATTTTGAATGCACTCATATTTATAGTTGAAGTGAATTTAATGACCATTGTGAGCATTCTATTTTTTCGTTACTCACTAAATGCTTCTCTGGACATTCTTTATGTTATTTGGATATAGCTGTTGTAGCAAAGAGAATGTGTTGGTTGAAGTACGGCTTAGCATTTAATGCTTCTGACATAATATCTACTTTTCTTGGAATTCAAATATCTGATGAATAAATTCCTAAAACTTGCTTAAATATATGTTAATCATAAAAGATAATAATAATAAGCAAGATTATTACTTATAACAAAAGTCCCTTTGATTTCATAGATTTTGGTTTCATGCTCTATTTTTTGGAAATATAAGGTATTCGAATACTCTTCTTACTATCAGGATTAAATGGTTCTTATCTAGTTATTGATTATTTGAATAGTTTCCTCACTATTTAAATAGTCTTTGACATTTTGAACTTTGACTATTTGAATAGTCTGAACTACTATTCGAATAGTTCCTTTTGAAAATAGATAAAGTTATCCTGATACAATAGCTAGCTATTCAAATACTCTTCTAGAATTTGATTAGGAAAAAGTCATTTTCAAACTTTAATACTATTTGAATAGTCTCCTTACTATTCGAATAGTCTTTCACTTAGATTTTAGAATTTTATTCTGATACAATGCACGACTATTTGGATAACCTTGTAAAATTAGATTTGGAAGTAGTTGGTATTAAATACAGATACTATTCGAATAGTTAACTCACTATTCGAATAATCTCAAAGTATATTATCCTGAAAATGCTACTTCTATTTGAATAACTTTGAGATATTGATTTGGAAAGACTATTCGGATAATCTGTTTATTGTTTGAATAGTACTCTTACTATTAAAAAAGTTATCCTATTATTCGGATAACATTTTTAAACACTAAGTTTGAAAACACAATGACTATTCGGATAGAGCCTTGGCTATTCGAATATCTTTTTACTTGACTCAGTTTTAGAAAACTTTGTTAGTCATGCTATTCGAATAGTGAAATGACTATTCAAAGACTATAGACATTTATGAGTATAGCTCTATTCGATGGCTTATGCACTATCATAATAATACTCTGTCTATTTGAATAGTCTGAGAGTTATCATGATAGTTGCTAACTAAAAATAGGCTTTACTATTTGAATATCAAACTAACTATTCGAATAGTTCACAATATTAAATCTCATGAATCAAAAACATAGATCCTTATTCGAATAATCCTAAGTTTGTTATCATCAAAACTTTTGAATTAACATTCTCCCCCTTTTTGATGATGACAAAACTTAGTATTATCAATTAAAATAGTGAGCAATAAAGATCAAAATAGGAACTCATAGATTAAGATAAGATAACTTAAAATTCACAGAAGCTATATCACAGTGCATTAACACATAATGAACTAAAGCAGAAACTTAAATAGTAGCTAGAAACATGACCTTAAATATGTAAGGAATTGAAAGACAACTCAATGCTCACTGGAACATGGATTGTGATCAAGTTGACTTCTCCCCCCTTTTGTCATTATCAAAAAGGTTGGGGGAGGAGGAAGAGAAAAGTCAAAAGATGTTGGAGGATCTTTGAGAGGTGTAAGAGGAGGAGTGAAGGCGGAGGATCAAAGAGAGTATGGAATTGATCAGAAGAAGAAATGATGGAAAAAGGTTCAATAGTAAAGAAGGGGAGGATGGAGGGGTATCTTCAAGGGTATCTTGAAGGCTCGGGGGGAGGTGTGGGAGAGGTGGTTTATGGTGGTTGAGTTGGAGGGGCATTGGGTAAATCAGTATATGTAGGAGCTGCAAGTACATGGGCCTTAGAGAAAGAAGAACCAGTAATGCATGTTTCCAGGCAGTCAAGTCTATGCCTGATTTCACTAATTTATTGTTAGTAATTATCTTGGAGTTTATATAAAGATTGAAAACTCTCATTGACTCCACCAATTATATCTTAGACTTGACTTTGAATGGCTTCAATCATAAGCCAATTAGATCTCAGGATTTGCTCTACTATTGGTTTAAGAGCATCTTGGATTTGTAGTTGGATAGAGGCACCAAATAGTAAAGGAAGAGGAGATGCAGCCCTGGAAGAGTGAGCTTCATCCACCTTAGAGTTCTCAAACTTCACTCTGCCTTTTTAATTAGGGCTCCTCTGGCAAATCTAGTGGCAATCATATCTTCATTTTCTTTCTCTGAGTTTTCCCAAATCTAACAAGCTTTCCTTATTCTCCCTTTAAGTACCAAATATTGTTCATTTTTAGGAACAAGGAGACAAGTTGAGGAAATGGAACTAGGGTTGACTTGTTGGAGATCAATCTATACCTATTGATCTCTTGGTAAATGAAGTGTCCTATATTGAGCTTCACTCCTGAAATAAGATAAGCAAGTAGGTGGAAATCTCTGCTTGAGAAGAAATTGAAGTTCTGGAATTTGTTGACAAAAGATCTAGTATAGATATACCAAAGGATCCTCTGTTCATCACTAAGGCACATAGAAGATAACTTCCTTCTTTTCTTACTGGCTTAGTGATATGTAGGATCTAATCTTAAGTAAACTCAGGAGTTTCATCAAATTCCTTATCATCATATCGAAGATAAGAGTTGATGATAGAGAGTGACAATTAGATCTTCTGCCCCTCACAGTGGTTTCCAATCTTTCTTCAACCAATTCCTTCTTATTCCCTTTAATTTTGACAGAGTATAGTTGGAATAGAAGGTTCTGACAACATAGGGGCTATAGGACATATCAACTTGAAGCCACCTCTGGTAGTATTCCAAGAATCCATATAAGTTTAATCCAAGATTGTCTCTTAAGTAAGGTAGGTCTACATATGCTACAGAGCACATAGGCCTAGAAGAAAAGAGATCCTTATACCTCTTTTTCTCATCTGTCTGAAGAAGACGTCTTATGTTGAAGTTAGTAGGAGGTCCAGCTACCTCTTCTTCGTTCAAGCTCCTGATGGTTCAGGCACACTCCTTTGAGATTGAGCTTGAGAGTTCTTGCTTGGCCTAGCTTCAATGTTCTGAATAATCCCTTTAATCACACTTCTTACTATTTTATCTAGACTGTCACTCTCAGTATAAGGGTTTCGAGATGAGGTGTCTGGATTGTCCTTCTCTTTTGACTTTGTGATAAGAGCTGTATACTTGGAAACTAACCTTGTTTCCAGTGGCTCTTTGATGACTATCCCCTTAGCCCGTGAAGAAACTTTACCAGAACTATCGGCAACCTCTAGTTTGAACTTCTTAGGTGTTTTCTAAGTGGGAGACTTCTTTGAAGATGATTTGGGAGGTGGAGTAACATCCCTTTTCTCGACATTAGCTCTCTTGGTTCTCATTCTAAATCTTCTGGTAAGTGTCATAGGTTTAAGTTTTATGAGGATTTGAGGGATTTTGATGTTTTAGATGGTGGAATGGTGTTTTTTTAGTAGGTTTTGATCACAAGATGAAGGCTGAGATAATGAAAACAACTTGTATATGGAGAGAAAAATATAGTGGTATTCGAATAATGAGCAAAGAGTGAGTTTAGTTTCTTTACATTTAGACCTATGAGTATTCGAATAGTTTCATGAGTATTCGAATAGTAGGAGTATTATTCAGATAATTATGAACTTATTCGAATAATTAGAGAGTTACTATGTGTACCTATATTTGGATAGTCATGGTAGTATTCGAATAGCCTTGTCTCTAATCACCTCAACTATTTGAATAGTTGGCCGAGTATTTGAATAGTTATGCTAATTTGTAACTCATTATCTGAATAGAGATAGTAGTATTCAAATATTATCTTTTGGTTTGTTCACCTAGTTGCTTTATTTGAATAGTACACCATTTATTTGGATAGTCCTCTATCTTTTGCTCCTTGGTGTATTTGGATACACTTCCTACCTATCAAATATCAAGAGTTTATTCTATTCGAATAAGGATTTCACTATTCAAATAGTTAGCTTAAAAATTTAACAGAGATTATCCGAATAGAAGATGCATTAATTGAATACAATTATAAGAAGTAACATTATTCGAATAGTTTGTCAAAATAAAAATTGTCACTATTCGGATAGCTTCAGTTGTATTCGAATAGACTTTGAAGTGATTTTTTTAGGATAACCTTTTGCTATTCAAATAATTGATGTACTATTCAAATCTTTCATTTGTAAAAATTGTTTTTGTATTCGGATAGTGACTCTATTATTTTAATAGGTTTTTTATGTTTTGAAAATTCAACCTGCTATTCGAATAATTTGTCCATTATTCAAATAGTCTCTTTGTAAAACTGTTTTTGTATTTGAATAGGAACATGATTATTCAAATAGTATTTTTGTATACTTAGTGAAATTGCTTTTGTTATTCGAATACCATTCCCACTATTCGAATAGTCTTTTTAAAGAAAAGTGAATTAGTATTCAGATAGAACTTCTGGTATTCGAATATACCTTTTTACTTTTGAAAAACAATTGGGTTTATTTGAATAGTCTAGCCTTATTCAAATAGTGTCTTTGAAATAGCTTTCTTTTGTATTCGAATAGTGACCACATTGTTTGAATAGTTGCCAAAACACAGATTGAGGCAAAATCACTTGTATTCGAATGGTGCTTATTTTCTTGAAGTTTCCTTTCTATAGATAATCTTGTAAAACACATATCTAGAAGCTCCGATCTTAAGTTAGTTACTTTTATCATCAAACCATAATCAAATGAATAAAGAATACGTAAATTTACTCACAATTTATTGGGATTTACCATTCCCAATTCCCTTCCTTTATAAAGAAATTGATCCTTTGCTAGAGGCTTGGTGAATATGTCAGCCAATTGCAGATGTGTTGGAATAAATACTACTTTGACATCTTTCTTTTAAATGTGATCTCTAATAAAATGATGCCTCACATTAATGTGCTTAGTTCTTGAATGTTGTATTGGTTGGATTTTTGGCCAAGCTAATGGTGCTGGTATTGTCACAGTAGATGGGAATTTCTTTGAGTTAAATGCAAAGATCCTGTAGTTGCTATTTTAATCATAATACTTGTGCACAGCAGCTTGAAGTTGCTATATATTCAGCTTCTGTTGAGGATAATGACACTGTGTTCTATTTCTTACTGGACCAAGAAACAACTGCTCCTCTAAGAAATTGGCATTACATACTTGTATTTTTCCGATCAATCTTGTATTCACCATGATCTGAGTCTGAGTATGCAGTCAAATATTCATTACCTCCCTCAAGATACTATATCCCTAATTCTACTTTGTCAGCAAGGTATCTGAAAGTTCTTTTCACCATTTTAGCATGTGATTCCTTAGGACATGATTGGTATTTAGCACATATACCAACATTGAATTGAATATTTGGTCTACTGGATGTAAGGTAGAGAAATGATCTAATCATCCCTTGCTATTTTGTTATATTGAATTCAGCTCTCTTAACGTTTGCATCTAGTAGAGTAGTTGAACTCATGAGAGATCAGCTCCATTGGCTTGATCCATTCCATACTTTTTTAGGAGTTCTTTGAGATATTTTAGTTTGAGATATGACTGTTCCACTCTTTCTTTGTTTGATTTGCATACCCAGAAAGAATGTTAATTCACCCATCATAGACATCTAAAATTCTCCTTTCATAATGTCAAAAAATTCCTTGCATAGAGAATCATTAGTGGCTCAAAAGATTATAGCATAGACATATATTTGTACAACTAACATATCATTTTTCTAACATGCAAACCTGTGATCAATGAGAAAATTGCTTAGTCTTTCATACCAAGCTCTTGGAGCTTGCTTAAGGCCATAATGAGCTTTCCTTAGTCTATTAACATGATCTGGATTAGAAAAATCTTCAAAACCAGAAGGTTGTTAAACATAAACTTCCTCTATTATATAACCATTAAGGAAACAACTTTTTATATCTATTTGATAGAGTTTAAATCATATGCAAAGGCTAAGAGTACACGTGTATCTTCCAATCTAGCCACTGGAGTATTCATTTCCTTATAATCAATTCCTTCTTCCTAATTATAGCCTTTGGCCACCAATCTTACCTTGTTTCTGACAATGATTGTGGATTCATCAAGTTTGTTCTTAAATACTCATTTAGTGCCTATGACTGGATGATCCTTAGGCCTTGGTCCTAAGTCCCAAACTTGATTTCTCCTAAATTGATTAAGTTCCTCCTGTATTGCTATAACACAAGCAATATCTGTTAGGGCTTCATTAATGCTAGAGGGTTCCAGTTCTAAAATAAATGGTGAAAAACTTACTTCATTAACAATATTGTTTCTAGTTTTTACTCCTTAAACATTACCCATGACCTAGTCTATGGGATGATTTCTATCAAACTTCCAGGCTTTGGCTTGTCCAGAAGAGGACAGTTGACTCTATTTTTCTTTTGGCAAAAAATATTCATGGGGAGATTTTGAAACAGTTTGATTTATTTTACAAGGGAATCAACTTCGGCGAAAACAACATGAATAGATTCTTCAACAATACAAGTTAGTTTATTAAAAACTCTATAAATTTTACTTCAATTAGAATATCCTAAGAAAATGCCTTCATCAGCTTTGGGATCAAATTTCCCTAGCTTATCCTTACCATTATTGTGAATAAAGCACTTATATCCGAATATGTGCAGATGAATGAGGTTTGGCTATCTTCCCTTGTAAATCTCATGTGGTGTTTTTTCCAGCTTTGATATAATATAAGCCCTGTTGGATATGTAGCTTGCAGTACTCATTGCATTAGCCCAAAACACTTATGAGACTTCTTTTTCATCAAGCATTGCTCTTGCCATCTCTAAGAATCTTATTCTTCCTTTCTACAACACCATTTTGCTGAGTAGTTCTCAGTGCTGAGAAGTTGTGTTCAATACCATTTATATCACAGTAGTCTCTCAATGCTTTGTTTTTAAATTCTTCCTTGTGATCTGTTCTAATAGCTGCAATCAACATACCTTTCTCATTTTGCACTTTCTTAGCAAAAAAAAAAAAGAATTTACTAAAAGTTTCATCTTTTGACGACAAAAAGATAATCCTTATAACTCTCGAGAAATCATCAACAATGACCAAAGTATATAGGTTTCCCCCAAGGCTCTTTACCCTTGTTGGTCTAATTAGATCCATGTGGAGTAGTTGTAATGGTCTATTTATTGATATTTCCTTTTTGGTTTTGAAAATTTCCACCAATTCCTTTTTGATAAGCTTATCTAACTTATGCATGTTTACATACGCTAACCTTTTGTGCCACAGTCACCAAAATTTCTTATATCAAAGGGAATAAAATGGTGAATTTTGGCCCACTTTGAATGGCCCAATAATGACCTATGAAATTAAGCCACAATAAAACATAAAAGTTTAATTTGTTTCTTCATAAAGACCCATTATTGAGGTCCAAAACATAGAGATTAGAAGAGCATAATTTTGGGCCCAATTAATAGTGATTTTTGGCCCAACACAAAGGGAAATAAGAAAGCCCAAGTTAATTACAAAAATGTATAGGCAAAATGGTAAATTTGTCATAAAGCTCAAACCTAATTAATTTTTCCCTTTCCATGGATAAATTTCATCCAACAAGAGAGAAAGCAAAGGGAAATATATACTTGGCCAAGAATTAATCAAGATGAAGCATTTTGAAAGTAAAATGAGTTGTAAAGTCAAAAGCAAACACATGTAAAAAAAATTGGCAATTAAATATAGTATTTTAAGGAGGTTATATTATGATAATTCAAGAAGCCTTCTTGCTCCTCTAAAGGTCAATATTTTCATTCAAGAAGAGGAAATAAAACTTGGACACAAGTCATGCCATATGTCATTATCTTTAACCAAATAAAAAGATGAAGAAGCAAAAAGTAAATCATATAGTAATTTAGCAATAAACTATATTATTTCAAGAAAGATGAAGAGATATTTTTAAAACATCATTATCCTCTTCCAAGCACATAATTTTGGTTGGCACAAAGAGAATGGAGAGAAAAGAAACTAGATAATTTGTTAGATATGATTAGTTTTGATAATGTCAAGTATAGATGTTAATGGTTTTGGATGGGATTTGAAAAGAAGAAGTTAACAAAGTGTGGTTTTAGTGATCTTGTGGTTTAGAGATGAGAATGGGTTGTTTGAGTGGAAGTTTAGTTATTTTGGGTGACCAATGGGTTCTTTGTGTTAAAATAGGTAAGAAAGAGTATTGGTAGGAGTTTAGGAACCATTGGAGCTTAATTGGTCAATTCTAGAAAACCACATTAGTTGCTGTGATTTGGCATCTGATAGACATCACTCGAGTGAGGGAGGAACTCACTCGAGCACGATGTGAAAATCTGGGTATTCTGAGAAGGTCTTCAGGCAGAAACCACAAGCACACTTCCTGACTTGCGAGTGAGATATGATCCTGTTCGAGTGAGTATGGGCATGCTCGAGTGAGGGAATCGGTTTAAGACTTGGGAATTTATGGTTGCTCTCGGGTAGTCACTCGTTAGGTCTCACTTCCTGGTGCTCGAGTGCACCTAAGGTCATTGCTCAAGTACAGCCTCTTGTGCTCGAGTGAGAGTGTATGATATAATAGGGTTTGCTCTTGGGCAAACACTTTCTGAGGTTCACTCGCTGGTGCTCGAGTGCTGACGAGGGTGTCACTCGAGTGAGACTCCTTTCACTCGAGTGAGCTAGCCCAAAATTCAGAAATTCTTCCTAGGAAGAGGGTCTTCGGGGTAGTTTCTCCTAACACTTTAGGCATATATTTAGACCTAAAATAGTTACCTAAAGAGGTCAAATGATAACCAACTTAAAGTATTATAGAAATAAGAACTTGGGAAAGAGATTGACGGGTTGTCCCTAACTTGGTTTACAGGAATTGATATTTGCCATCCTCGTGAGCTCGCAGTGCCAAGAAATGTCAGGAAAGGATCAGGTAGTGACTCTCTCTCTTATACTTTGTGTAATGCTCTGTATGTGTGTGTTATCACTGTTTTGTGATGATCTTTGATGCTGCAGCGGTTACAGCTGGTGATAGCTGTCATTTACAACGCAAGCTCTCGTTTATAGCGCAAGCTGTCGTTATTATGATTATAGCGTAAGCTGTCGTGACGGTGATTATAGCGTAAGCTGTCGTGATGGTGATTACAGTGAGAGCTGTCATATTGTGTATACAGCCGTAAGTGCTGTCGTTTGTGGTGAAAACCATGTATCTTTAAGATTGCTGCTACTGTTGTTATTTGTGATTTATGTACATGCTTTGTGTTTATGCATTGTGTGAGTGGTTTGTTACTACTGGGATTCTCTCAAATCTCATTCTTTCCTATGACTAACATTTCAGACAGGGCGTGTGGCTCAAAAGAGAAGAGGCCAACCCGGAGCAATTAGGACCTTTAGGGGTACATTTAATCTTAGAGATGATAGTTATCTATTTTGAACTTGGGATGACTGTATATTTTGAGATATGAATATTATATTCGATTTTGGTTGTGTAATCCCCTAGTGGATACTTATAAACCCTCAGGTTATATATGTATAGAACCCGGGAGTTGCCAGGGATTTGGGTATACACTCTGATATAAATGAATGTATATTAACTGCACATGTAATTATATTCGAATATTGGAACTGAGACCGGGATAGGAAAAAGGTTTTGAAAGATTTTTGTGAAAATCCTGCTGTAAGATAGATAGTTAAAATGAGTTTAAAACATCCAATGGTCTCTAATCCGATTTAATTATGCGTTATCGAATTATAATTACGTGTTTAAAGTTAGGGGGTTACATTTTGGTATCAGAGTTGTAGTTCCTGGCAAGGATAGAGTTTGCTAGGATAGTGAAAGAGGCAAGCTTCACCCAAGAGGGGGTGAATTGGGTGACGTTATAATTTTTCGCTTGATGTGGTGATATGAAAAATAGAGTAGATAGAGTAAAGTTGAGAAGATTAGAACACAAAGAGTTATGCTGGTTCGGCCTAACAACCAGGCCTACGTCCAGTCCTCAGAGATCAAGACCTACTGAGATTTTCACTATTCTTCTAAGATTCAATGGGCTCTCAGAACGCCACAAAACAACAAGTGTCCTTGAAAGGACTACGAGCAGAAATATTTTCTCACTAAGAAATTTCTCTCCCCCTTACGACAAGTCTTACGTGCAGAAAAACAACCTATGACCTTTCCCACTTGCTTATGTATACAAGACTTATGAGTAGCAACATTCTGTCCTGCTTACACTACTGTAAGTCTTACGAGCAGCAACGTTCTCTTCTGCTTGTATCTTATACGTCTTATGAGTGGAAAGTTTAACAAGGAATTCTCTCAACTGCTTCTCTCGTAAGGAAATCTACCCTCTCAAGGTCCCAATACCTTGAGATCAAATAAAAATAGAATTTGAATTGTATGAAGACTCTCTTACAAAGCAAATAAATGAACATTGAAGGTCAATAAGTATACAGAGAAAATTATGAATAGCAGAGACTCATGTATATGCTTGTGAATTCTTGTGCTTCATTATCATTGTCTATCTCTGAATCTTTGTATTTATAGATGTTCAGTTTTTGCCCGTTTGAGTAATGATCGTTGAGGAGCGGGGCTTGCAACTGTGGAATGACATGTGCATGTTTGAATATTCTGAATGCGGTAAGTACGTACGTGCTTGTAATGATGTTGTCTACCGTTGTTTGACTTTCTTCGTGTCAGTCTATTTCAAACGTTCATCCTCCTGTATCATACTTATAATACATTCAAAATGATGTTAAATAATGATAATAAGTAATGATAAGATAAATAAATAACATTAAACCATATTCGGATTGAACGTTGTGAGACTTGGTGTATTTGGTGATTTGGCAGAGTATCACTCGAGCATGGATGGGCTCACTCGAGTGATATTGCAATTTTACTCATTGATCTTCAGTTTTGAGTTTGTGCTCGCATAGGATTTCAGAGAGACAAAATTCTCACTCACGAGTGATGTGGGGCCTCATTCGAGCACAACTCCTTATGCTCGAGTGGCCTTGCATTTTTCACTAGGAGTTTCTTCTCTGGACAGCACTCACATACCATTTTGGCAAGAGTGAGATTTTACACTCGCAGGTGATATGGGCCCTTACTTGAGCACACATACTCCTGCTCGAGTGAGAAGAATATTCTTAAGTAATATACCCTTAATACCAACACTCGCATCAGAATTTGAGAGAGATAGATTTTTTACTCGCGAGTGCTGATGTGTCACTCGAGCATATGAAGCTATACTCGAGCATACTTGTGCTTCTCTGATCTTGATGACTCTTGGGCAAGCACTCGCATACCTTCACTCACTAGTGCTCGAGTACAGGACACTCATGCTCGAGCATTGATTTCTCTGCTCGAGTGCATCAAGGAAGAATGACAAAACTTGCTCTCAGCCAAGCACTCGCAAACTCTCAATCACATGTGCTCGAGTGAGAAAGGCTCCTCTGCTCGAGTGCTATCTCCAATGCTCGAGTAAATCAGTAAAAATGACAGTAGCATGCTTCTCGGGCAAACACTTTCTGGCTATCACTCGCACCTGCTCGAGCACAGAAGGGTTCCATGCTCGAGTGCTAGACTCATGCTCGAGCACACCAGTTCATTTTGACAGCAGACACCACATAACATTGTTATATGCATTTGGTAACTTTGTAAACATTTCTTAAACTTATAAAAACATGATTTGTACACAATTGACTTTTGTTATCATCAAAACTTGGGATCTAACATTCTCCCCCTTTTTGATGATGACAAAACCTTTGTGATGGAAGTCAAGGAAAATTGATTAAGATGAAAAAAAAAATTTGAAGTACAATATCAATGTTTCCAAATGCATATCAAATTTTAGGTTCAAGTTCATGTTTCCCTACAATACTTCCTCTGGATACTTAACAACCAAGATAAGCATAGTATAAATCAAATTCTTAAACAGAAAAACTTGAATCATAGAAATAGTCATTAACAATAAACTTAATTAATAAACTTGATAAACTTGATAACATAATAACACCAAAATCATGAACTACCCATAAACCCCGTATACAACCATGATAACATCAAAACCTACCCCATACAGAAAACCTACCCAAACACCCAATACATCCCATGATAGCTCAGCTCAGAAAACCATCACACATCCTTCTCCGCCGTTTTGTCAACATCAGAAGGGGGCTGAGGAAAAGTGATATCAGAAGATGGGACAAAGGTTACCATGGCAGTGGAAGGGTCAATAGGCACAATAGGTGGAGATGATGGTTGTGGTACAGAGGTTGAGGGAGGTAGTGAAGGCGACCGATCATAGGTGATATCAACATTAGAGTCTGGATCGGTGAAGAGAACATGTGTCTGTGGATGAGGAGGTGAGGTTGAGGCAGGAGTGGTCTCAGGAGGCACTTCTGAAGATGTAAATGGAAAGTGAGAATGTAAGAAGGTCTCCATATCAGTTATCCACTGTGACATCTCATCCTGAGTCTTGAACATCAAGTCAAAGTTGGTATTGGCCTTATCTGCCAACTTGATGACCTGTGACTCCATCATTTCCACAAGTTTCTCATACTCGGTCACTAATTCCTTCTTCAGACTAGATACTGCTTGATTGATTGCTTCAGTCAAATGGTTGGAAAGAGAAGCATTAAGGAAAGAAGGAGGAGGAATAGGACCTTGAGCATATGATTGGGCCTCATCGCCTCTTGATGGAGTGGCTTCCCTCTGAGATGTGGCTTTGGTTCGACTCACCGGAAGATTGATACCCATATGAGTTAGCTGAGTCTTACCAAAGCTTGAAATGAGCACCCTTAGTTCCTTCCAAATACCATACCTTGTTTTTCATTAGGATGAAGGATACAAGCTGAGGATATGATATGATCGCGGATTTTGATGAAGAAAATCGAAATCTTCTCATCTCATTAAAAATAATCTCCCCCATATTCCTTTGTTGCCCGGCTAGAAAGGAAGCCAACATATAATAATCTTTTTGAGCAAAATGGGTAAAGTTTTTGGACTTATTGACTATGCTCCGGGAATATATATAGTAAAGGGCTCTGTGAGAGTCAGGCATATCAATAGCTTTAAAATTGAGAGGGCCTATTGGGTCTTTTGGTCTCAAAATCCTGAAGACTTCATTGGCTGAGAAAGAAGGTGGTTTAGGGGGAGGTGCAACATACCCAAGTAAGTCATTTATGATCTTAGCAGATATCATAATAAATTTGCCTCTAATAATAGTAGACACTGCTTCCTCAATCAATTCACTAGATCTAGACATAATGTTATGGGTCTTCATGTTGTAATAAAAGGTTTTCACAACAGTGGGTGAATATGGCATATGGATATTTAGCCAGGGAGCATAGTATTGAAGATAAGGATATAAATCCAAATGGCAATTCTTCTTCAAATAATCTAAATCCACATACACAACTGGACAAAAATGCCTATGAGTAAACTCATCATCAAATACCTTCTGAGACAATGCCTTTAGTTCCTCAACAATGAATCCCTCAGGAGGACTGGTAATGTGATCATCCACTGGTGCTTGTGAGGCAGAAGGTGCTCCTGAAGTAGTGGCACTGGATTGCCCAACATGGTGTGAACTTGAAACACCGGCTTGAGAAGCAATCTTTCCAACTATCTTGTCAAGTTTGGATTTCTCCATTGCTTCCCGAAGTTGCCTGTTGAATGAATTATCAAAGGAAAAAGATGATTGTTGAGGTTGCTCAGTTTCCTTTTTCTTCCCTCTTCCTTGAATCTCTTTGGATTGAGACCGGGTAACTATAGGTTCCTTGAACACCACACCCTTTAGTTTCTTTTGAGGAGGTTGAACCTTTTTTGCTATATGAGGCTTAGGGTGAGGTTTCTTATCTAGAGTCCTCTTTTTGGTTTTGGGTTTAGGAGGAGGTGAAGGTGAGGAAGTCATTTTAGGAGATGGAGGAGTTGGTTCTGGGGTAGAAGAGGCACTAGCAGCGGAATGAGTAGGTGAGGGAGAGTGAGATCTTTGAGGAATGGAGGGCATTTTAGTTCTTGCCATTATGAAACAAGAAAGAAAGAGGCAATACTCACAGAATTTTTGAGAATAGAGAAGAGAAAAGCAATACAGATTAGGGCACTGAATGAGAAATGCAGAGGATAAAATTCACCTTTTATAGAAGATTGGAGAGTTGTAACGGTGATTTGAGGCAAATGGACACGATTGATTGAAGAGAAACGGTTGAAGGTGAAGAGTTGTGACCTTCGAGTGACGAGACACCTCGAGTGAAAGCAAGAAGTGCGACGGTCTGAGCTATCACGTATCTGATATAAGTGGCAATGCTCGAGCATAAACCCTAGTGCTCAGGTGATGTTCATACTGTGCTCGAGTGTGTTCATTCTGTGCTCGAGTGATAAAATGGAAATTTTGATAAAACATGTAAAAGCGTACCTGGATTATGGATTTATTGATATGTTTTGCATCTTTGTACCCAAATCCTCCAAAATCATTTGAGTAACCATGCTTTGGATAGCTTCTGGAAAGAAACTCTTTCTTTCTACTTGAGTACACACTCTTCACTTCAAGCATGTTCATATCATGCTCGAGTGAGAGTCATTCATGCTCGAGTGATCTCAATTTTCACTGTTGCTTTTGAGATAATCTCTTGGTATTCTTATCTCCTCTGTTAACCTCTGTTTTACATATCAAGAAACAGAGTATTTTTAATGTTTCTATGCTCGATCAGAGCTAACGTGCTCGAGTGATGTAGCTTGTCACTCGAGTGACACCCTTTGTGCTCGAGTGACAGACCTGCAAAATGATTTTTAATGCTCTGATGCCAAAGTCACTATGGTTATCATCAAAAACACATTTAATTAAGATATTTAACAAGAAAACTTACAACTAATTGGGATTAACCATTCCTAATTCTCTTCGAATATATAGAAATTGATCTTTTGCTATTGGCTTTGTGAAAATATCCGTAAGTTGAAGATGAGTTGGTATGAATTTCACTTTGACATCCTTCTTTTGAACGTGATCTCAAATAAAGTAATGTCGAATGTCTATGTGTTTGGTCCTTGAATGTTGTACAGGATTCTTGGCCAAGCTTATAGTGCTAGTATTGTCACAATAAATTGGAATCTCATTTAAGTATATCCCCAAATCTTGAAGTTGTTGTTTCAACAATAACACTTGAGAACAGCAACTTGCTACAGCTATATATTTAGCTTCAGTCGAGGATAATGAAACTGTGTTCTGCTTCTTGCTGAACCATGATACTAGAGAGCCTCCAAGAAATTGACATTGACCACTGGTACTCTTTCTGTCAGTTTTATATCCTCCGTAATCTGAATCTGAATATGCCATTAAATACTCGTTCCCTCTTCTCGGATACCAAAGACCAAGTTCTGAAGTGTCTCCTAGATATTTGAAGATTCTTTTTACTGTCTCTGCATGTGATACCTTAGGAGTGGATTGATACCTTACACACATTCCCACGCTGAACTGAATATCTGGCCTGTTTGCTGTAAGATAGAGTAATGAACCAATCATTCCTCTATACTTAGTGATGTTGAAGCTAGGACCTTTTATATCAGCATCCAACAATGTTGTAGAGCTCATTGGAGTATCGCTCCATTAGCATTATCTAATCCATATTTCTTCAACAACTCTTTCAAATACTTTGTTTGAGATACAAATATACCATTCTTCTTTTGTTTGATTTGAAGTCCAAGAAAGAAGTTCAATTCTCCCATCATGGGCATTTCAAATTCTCCCTGCATAATCTTAGAGAATTCTTGACACATAGATTCGTTAGTAGCACCGAAAATAATATCATTAACATAAATTTGAACAATTAGAATATCATTTTTGTTATGTTTGATGAAAAGAGTTGTATCTACTTTACCTTTGACAAAACTTTGATCAAGAAGAAATTTGCTTAGTGTTTCATACCAAGCTCTAGGTGCTTGTTTCAAACCATATAAAGCTTTCTTAAGTTTGAAAACATTATCAGGCTTTGTTTTATCTTCAAAACCAGGAGGCTGTTCTACATATACTTCTTCCATAATATAACCATTTAGAAAAGCACTTTTCACATCCATTTGATAAAGTTTAAAACCTTTAATGCAAGCAAAGGCTAGGAGTACTCGTATTGCTTCCAATCTTGCCACTGGAGCATATGTTTCCTCATAATCAATACCTTCTTCTTGATTATAGCCTTTGGCTACCAATCTTGCTTTGTTTCTCACAATGATTACTGATTCATCAAGTTTGTTTTTGAAAACCCATTTGGTCCCTATAACCGTATGATCTTTAGGTCGAGGAACCAAATCTCAAACTTGATTTCTTTGAAATTGATTTAGTTCTTCTTGCATAGCAATCACCCAATCATTGTCAGATAAGGCTTTTTCTATATTAGAATGTTCAATTTCAGAAATAAAAGTAGAGAAAGTTACCTCATCGAGGATTCTATTTCTAGTTTTGACACCTTCATGAATATCTCCTATAACTTGATCAATTGGATGATCTTTCATATGTCTCCATGCTTTTGGTTGAGCATGATCATTGACATCTTTTAAATTTTGAAAATCATTTGTTTCAAAGTCATCTTGTTTTGAAATAGATTTGTTTTTCTTTATTAAATCCATTTCTTCTTCATCAATATGTTTTGTCTAAGATTCAAGTTCATCAAACACAACATGAATAGATTCTTCAACTGTACATGTTCTTTTATTGAAAACTCTATAAGCTTTACTTCTATTAGAATATCCTAGAAATAAACCTTCATCAGACTTTGAATCAAATTTACCTAAGTTTTCTTTACCGTTGTTGTGAATAAAACACTTACACCTGAAGATATGTAGATGAGCAAGATTTGGCTTTCTTCCCTTGTAGGGTTCATATGGCGTCTTTCCAAGTGATTTGCGAATATATGCTCGATTTGAGATGTAGCATGCAGTACTCATTGCATCTACCCAGAACACTTGTGACATTTCTTTTTCATTAAGTATTGCTCTCGCCATTTCTGTAAGGACTCTGTTCTTTCTTTCCACTACTCCATTTTGTTGAGGTGTTCTAGAAGCGGAGAAGTTATGATCTATTCCTTCGTTGTTGCAGTAGTCTTCAAATAGTTGATTATCAAATTCTCCTCCATGGTCTGTCCTAATAGAAACAATAGAAATACCTTTCTCATTTTGAACCTTTTTAGCAAACATAATAAATTCAGCAAATGCTTCATCTTTTGAAGCAATAAATATAGTCCATGAAAATCTTGTAAAATCATCGACAATTACTAAAGTATATAAATTTCCTCCAAAACATTTTACTCTTGCCGGTCCTACCAAATCCATATGAAGTAATTGTAAAGGTTTAGAAGTAGAAATCTCATACTTTGTTTTAAAAGAGGATTTAGTTTGTTTGCCTTTTTGACATGCTTCACAAATCATATTATCTTTGAATTTGAGTTTGGGAAGACCAAAAACTAAATCTTTTCTAATCAGTTTGTCAAGTTGATTCATATTGACATGAGCCAAACGCTTATGCCATAACCAACTTTCCTCTGATCGACTAAGAAAAACATTTTCAGAAGAATTTGAATTTAAATCAATAGTATAACAATTACCGTCCCTTTGAGCTCGAATCTTTGCCTTGATAGATTCTTTGTTTAGTGGCAGATCTTTCTTGTTTACTATCAAGCATTCTTTTGAGTCAAAAATCACCCAGTTATCTTTGTCAGTGCTTTGACTTACGCTCAGGAGGTTGTGGGATAATCCTTCAACATAATATACTTCATTGATTTGAACACCATCGGATTTTCCCACTTCACCAATTCCAGCAATACGTCCAGATTGATTACCTCCAAATGTTACCTTTCCTCCTTCTCTGGTTTCCAGCATGGTGAACTTATTTTTGTCACCAGTCATATGTCTCGAACATCCACTATCAATATACCATTTGTTCGCTCAAGATGCTTTAAGACATACCTAGAATAAGGTGATCAAGTTTTAGGTACCCACACTTTCTTGGGTCCTTTGTGGTTAGTATGTGATGTTTGTGTCCCTTTCGGAACCCATTTATATGTTCCAATAACTTGTCCCTTTTTGAAATAACATGATGAAGTATAATGTCCTTTCCTGTTACAATAACTACATGATGCAAAGGGATTTGATGTATGCACAGAATTCCTGAAATATTTAAGATACGTTCTACTACTATTCTTCTTATATCCTTTATTCTTATCATGAGCAGATTTATATCCAATTCCAGATTTATCAAATGAAACTTTCTGAGAATTTAAAATAACTTTAAGAGTTTCACTTCCCTTAGTAAATTTTTCAACAATTTTTGTTAAATCACTTATTTTCTTATCTTTCTCCTTACATATTTCACATGATGATATGACAGTATTTTCTAATTCTTTTACTTTCTTCTTATAGCTAACCATTTCTTTAGCTACTTTGATGAATTCTGTATGTAATGCATTATATTCAGATAACAATTCATCATAAGTAAGTTCAGAATCACTTACCTCAGAATTTGATTCTTCTTCCTTGGCTACCAAGCACAGATTTGCTACTTCGTCATTGTTACTTTCATCGTCTGACGAACTATCACCCCATATAGATGATATATATGCATTCTTTTTTTGCTTCTTTTTGTCTTTGTTTCTAAAGCATTCGGATTTGATGTGTCCAGGTTTCCCACATTCATAGCATACTATTTGTTGTTCTTTATTTTCTTTCTTGCTCGGTCCACCTTGATAATTTTTGAAGTTCTTTTTGTAGGATCGGTAAGCACAGCTGAAGAATTTTAAAAAAAAAATTCACCGATCCTAATCGAGGATCTATCAACGGCGTTTAAACCAAGTTGGAAGGATTCATACCTTTTTTTATGATCCAGAGTTTTCACGATCTCTAGGAGCCAACACGTCAGGTCCGCTCCCTCTACCGGTATCCACACGAATGCTCTCCAACCGAGACTGCGTGCTAGCGCCTCTTATGTCTCCAAGGGTTTAACTTGCGGCTCTCAATTCTGATGTGCCTTGAGTCTATCAGCTCTATCAAGTTTATAACCCATGAGGCAAATTTCAAAATTAATCCTCATTAATTTCGAAATTAATTAACAATTAATTCTCTTGATGAGCTAATTAAATAAATTTAGTTTAAATTAAATCTGTCCAACAGTTTTAATTTAACCTATTTATTTAATCTAAATAAAGAGCCATTAGATTTAATTTATCTTCATAAATTAAATCTGAGATACTATATCTCTATCATGTTAGTTATTAAATTTAATATATCTTAATAAATTAAATTTAAAACCAACATAATATAATAATATCATATAATATATATACATATATATATAATATATTTCAAAAATATATATATCTATATAATATTATTAAATATAATAATATAATATATATATATATAAGATATATATTTCAAAAAAATATATATATATATATATCTATATAATATTATTAATGAATTTTATATTATATATATATAAATATAAAATTCATCCACCCTAAATCAAACATTATCTCGTGTTGCACCATTCTTGTGTGCGACCCTGTAGGCCCATATGAAGTTGGCAGTGGGCCAATAATTACACTAACCCAAAAGTCGCAAGCGGCCTCTAGCAAGACATTACGACTACCCAATTTATATGAGGATCGTTACCACGATGCAACCTGTCATACAACCATGTCACGTCCCTTTTGTCACACGATATATCGATCAAGGATAAGGCATGGAAAATGTCATCCTCTTGTTCCTGACCATTACTTTCTTGATTCCTGAGTAGCCTGATAACAGAGACAGAAACTCCTTTCATCATAGTATGGCCATACATTTCTCAGACTCACTCATCGAGGGGCCCAGTAATATCTCTCTACTAATGTGAGGGACAAATTCCATCTTGATCATTCATATTCCTCTACATGAAAAACCACCAAGCTCGATCGTAGCCTTTATCTTCACCCGGTCAAAAGTGATTTTTAACTAGTTCAAAGCTTAGCAACTCTCATGTAGGAATCCATGATGACCTCAGATCTAAGGGCATTGTGACGTGGTTATACATGAGAAAAGCTTATGACTTGATCCATGTAGCTTTCTCATAGTGGGTCGGTCCAGTACCTTGTACTCTTACAAGTGCCTAAGACTTTGATTCGTATCTCCATATCTTATCAAAGTCATACTGGTCTTGTTTCATCTCTGCTCCCGCATAGATGACCGACCAGGGACATTTTAGGACAATCTTTATGAATTATCCAAGGATACAATTATCACAGTTAACATGCAAATAATATGATAACCGAATGGAGAAATTTCATTAAAATAATAATGTTTAAAGTACAATGATTGGCCCTTGGGCACAATTTCCAACACTTTTGACCTCTTCTGTAGAATCTCTTGAATTTTCTCACGATCATTCCTTCATCATCATTAGGGACATCTTCATTCTCGGAAGATTCTTCTTCTTCCTTGATAGCTTTAAGTGCAACTCACTTTTTCTTTTTATCATCGAACTCTTCAAGTTCCTTTTTGAATCTCAACTTTCCTTCATACTCAGAAAGACTCCCAAAGAGAGCAGCTACGGATCTCATAGATTCTCCTTTAGCTTCTTCGATAGCTGTCACCTTCGCTTCCCATTCTTTCGTAAGAATATTAAGAATCTTTCTTATCTGGGAATTTTTATCAAACAATTTTCCAAGAGCAGATAATTGATTAACAAGATGAGTATACCTGAGTTTGAATTCTGATATACCTTCTCCAGGTTTCATACGAAATAGATCATACTCTGTAATTAGAGTATTGACTCTATTTTCTTTGATTTTGGATGTACCTTCGTGAGTAATTTCAAGAGCATCCCACATATCTTTGGCAGTTGGTAGAGTACATATTCGAAAATATTATTTTTGACTAAGAGCACTCTATATCATTAAAATAGCTTTACTATTTAATGTTACTAACCTTTTATCATTCTCGTCAAACTCCACTGGGCTCTTCTTAATGGCTCTATCTTCGATTTTCTTCATTGGAACATAGTCACCATCTTGTATTACATTCCATAAGCCGTACTCGTTAGCCATCACGAACACTCTGAATTTAGCTTTCCAGAATGAAAAATGTTCTCCAGCAAAACCAGGAGGTCTAGTGATTGAACCTCCGTCTGGAAGAATGTTTTCACCCATTGTTGCCATTTATCAGATCCTTCTCAAGCTATTAGGCTCTTTAGAGAAGACCTTGCTCTGATACCAAATGAAAGAGGCAAGCTTCACCCAAGAGGGGGGTGAATTGGGTGACGTTATAATTTTTCGCTTGATGTGGTGATATGAAAAATAGAGTAGATAGAGCAGAGTTGAGAAGATTAGAACACAGATAGTTATGCTGGTTCGGCCTAACAACCAGGCCTACGTCCAGTCCTCAAAGATCAAGACTTACTGAGATTTTCACTATTCTTCTAAGATTCAATGAGCTCTCAGAACACCACAAAACAACAAGTGTCCTTGAAAGGACTACGAGCAGAAATATTCTCTCACTAAGAAATTTCTCTCCCCCTTACGACAAGTCTTACGTGCAGAAAAACAACCTATGACCTTTCCCACTTGCTTATGTATACAAGACTTATGAGTAGCAATATTCTCTCCTGCTTACACTACTGTAAGTCTTACGAGCAGCAACGTTCTCTTCTGCTTGTATCTTATAAGTCTTATGAGTGGAAGGTTTAACTAGGAATTCTCTCAACTGCTTCTCTCGTAAGGAAATCTACCCTCTCAAGGTCCCAATACCTTAAGATCAAATAAAAATAGAATTTGAATTGTATGAAGACTCTCTTACAGAGCAAATAAATGAACACTGAAGGTCAATAAGTATACAGAGAAAATTATGAATAGCAGAGACTCATGTATATGCTTGTGAGAATCCATGATGACCTTAGGTCTAAGGGCATTGTGACGTGGTTATACATGAGAAAAGCTTATGACTTGATCCATGTAGCTTTCTCATAGTGGGTCGGTCCAGCACCTTGTACTCTTACAAGTGCCTAAGACTTTGATTCGTATCTCCATATCTTATCAAAGTCATACTTGTCTTGTTTCATCTCTACTCCCGCATAGATGACCGACCAGGGACATTTTAGGACAATCTTTATGAATTATCCAAGGATACAATTATCACAGTTAACATGCAAATAATATGATAACAAAATGGAGAAATTTCATTAAAATAATAATGTTTAAAGTACAATGATTGGCCCTTAGGGCACAATTTCCAACAACCTCCCACTTGCCCTAGGTGCAATCATTAGTTTGCCTAATTCCCATTGCCTTAACATGATGCTCACGCTTTGCCTGTGCAAGTGGCTTAGTAAGAGGATCAGCAACATTATCTTCTCCTACTACTTTACGTATCTTTATATCACCTCTATCATTGATTTCTCTAATAAGATGAAATCGCCTGAGTATGTGTTTGGTCCTTTGATGTGACCTAGGCTCCTTAGCCTGTGCAATAGCACCGTTATTGTCTCAGAACAAATCTATTGGATTTGAGATGGTAGGCACCACCCCTAGTTCAGTAATGAACTTTCTGATCCAAACGGCTTCTTTAGCTGCATCTGATGCTGCTATATACTCAGCTTCTGTTGCAGAATCTGCTATAGTACTTTGCTTGGAGCTCTTCCAGCTTACTGCTCCACCATTCAGGAGGAATACATATCCAGATTGCGATTTAAGGTCGTCTTGGTCAGTTTGGAAACTTGCATCTGTGTAACCGGTTACACAGAGCTCATTATCCAATCCACCATAGACCAAAAATAAGTCCTTAGTCCTTCTTAAGTACTTTAGGATATTCTTAACGGCAGTCCAATGACCCTCACTAGGATCTTCTTGGTATCTGCTGGTCATATTTAAGGCAAACGAGACATCCGGTCGAGTACATAACATGGCATACATGATGGATCCAATGGCCGAGGAATATGGAACCTTACTCATGCGATCTCGCTGATCAGGTGTACTAGGACACAGATCCATGCTAAGATGGATGCTATGAGACATAGGCATGTAACCCCTTTTTAAATCATGCATATTGAACCTATGCAGTATCTTATCTATGTATGTGCTCTGACTTAGGCCTATTAGTCTTTTGGATCTATCCCTATAGATCCTAATCCCTAGGATATAGGTGGCTTCACCTAGGTCTTTCATTGAAAAGGACTTTCCTAACCAAGACTTGACACTCTGTAAGGTAGGAATATCATTCCCAATAAGTAGGATGTCATCTACATAAAGCACTAGAAATACAACTATGCTCCCACTAACCTTCTTGTAAACACAAGGTTCATCGATGTTTTGAATGAATCCAAACTCTTTGACTACTTCATCAAAACGATGATTCCAGCTCCGAGATGCTTGCTTCAATCCATAAATGGATCTTTGAAGCTTGAAAATTTTACCAGAGTCCTCTGGACGCACAAAACCTTCAGGTTGTGTCATGTACACATCCTCAAGCAGCTTTCCATTAAGGAAGGCTGTTTTGACATCCATCTGCCATATTTCATAGTCATAATATACTGCAATGGCAAGAAGGATTCTGATTGATTTGGCCATTGCAACTGGGGAAAAGGTTTCATCATAGTCTACACCATGAGTTTGAGTGAATCCTTTTGCAACCAGTCGTGCCTTGAAGACATTTACATTGCCATCCATGTCAGTTTTTTCCTTGAAAACCCATTTGCACCCAATGGTTTTTACACCTTCAGGTGGGTCGACTAAGGTCCATACCTGATTGTCGTACATGGATTACATTTCAGACTTCATGGCATTTAGCCATTTCTCAGAGTTTGGTCCCACTGTGGCTTCTCGATAGGTGGTGGGCTCATTTTGCTCAATGAGCAACACATCACGGATTTCAGTATTCATAAATCCATATCTCTGAGGCTGATGCTGTGTCCTATCAGATCTTCGTGGACCTTGTGTTACTTGAGGAGGCTCAACAACTTGTTGTGATTCTTCTCTAATTTCTATCTGTGGTTCTGTACCATCTTGTGGATCTCGAATTTCTTCGAGATGTATGTCGCTCCCACTGGTTGTTTTAGAGACAAACTCTCTTTCTAGAAACTTGCCATTTCGAATAACAAACACTTTGTTATTGGTGGGATTGTTGACATAGTATCCTTTCGTTTCTTTAGGATACCCTATGAAAAGGCACTTTATGGATCTGGGCACTAATTTATCAGAGGCTTATTGCTTAACATATACCTCATATCCCCAGATCTTAAGAAAAGATAAACTTGGTTTCTTTCCAGTCCATATCTCATATGGTGTCTTTTCAATTTCCTTAGATGGGACACGATTTAGTGTGAACGCAGCTGTCTCTAGGGCATGTCCCCAAAAGGACGGTGGAAGATCTGTTTGACTCATCATAGATCGAACCATATCTAATAGTGTTTGATTCCTCCGTTCAGAAATGACATTCCATTGTGGTGTTCCTGGAGGAGTCAACTGTGGGATTATCCCATAAATCCTAAGATGGTCAGTGAATTCTTGGCTTAAATATTCACCACCTCGATCAGATCTAAGTGCTTTAATTGTTTTACCAAGTTGGTTTTGTACTTCATTTTGGAATATTTTGAACATTTGAAAAGATTTAGATTTATGTTTCATTAGATAGATATAGCCATATCTACTAAAGTCATCTATAAATGTAATGAAGTAGACATAACCTCCTCTGGCAGCTATATTTAATGGTCCACATACATCTGTATGTATAAGGCTCAATAATTCAGTAGCCCTTTCACTGTGCCCAGTGAAAGGTGCCTTAGTCATCTTTCCTAATAAGCAAGATTTGCATGTATCATATGATTCAAAATCAAATGAGTTTAGAAATCCATCTTGATGGAGTTTAGAAATGCGTTTCTCATTTATGTGGCCTAGACGACAATGCCATAGGTAGGTCGGATTCAAATCGTTTGATTTTATCCTCTTAGTAGTTACGTTATAGATATTCCCATTATTAGGATGTTCCAAATTTAATATATAATGACCAACATGCAAATCACCATCAGTATAGAAAATGTCATTACGATAAATAGAATATTTACCATTCCTAGTAATGGAAGTATAACCTTCCTTATCCAAATAAGAAAGAGAAACAATGTTACTACTCAAAGCAGGAACATAATAGCAATTGTTCAAAACTAATAAAAGCCCACTGGGCCGAACTAATTCATAAGTGCCTACAGCTAAAGCAGTAACTCTTGCTCTGTTTCCAACTCGTAGGTCCACCTCGCCCTTCTTCAGCTTTCTACTGTCCTTTAGACCCTGCACATTTGTACAAATATGAGAACCACATGCAATATCTAATACCCATGTAGAAGAAGTAGAAAAATGAATGTCTATAACATAAATACCTGAAGCGATAGCCCCGCTATCCTTCTTCTCCTTTTTCAGATCTTTCAGGTAGAGTTTGCAATTCCTCTTCTAATGACCGGGTTCATTGCAGAAGTAGCAGACTCCTTCCTTTGGAGGCTTTGCCTTCCTCGGTGCAGGCTTGGTTTCGGGCTTATTTGACTCTTTGGTCTTACCACCTGAGCCATTACCCTTCCATTTGCCCTTCCCTTTCTTTTTCATACCCTTTCCTTTCTGAACCATTAAAACTGTGCTAGGCTTTTTCTTAATGCTTTGCTCAGCAGTTTTGAGCATCCCATGCAGCTCAGAAATTGATTTCTCCATGTTGTTCATGTTGTAGTTCATAACAAACTGGTCATAACTCTCCGGGAGTGAGTTGAGGATCAAGTCAGTAGCTAACTCCTGGCTTATGGGAAATCCAAGCCTCTCAAGGTGATCAATATAGCCTTTCATCTTTAACACATGAGTACTAACTAATACACCTTCAGCCATTTTGCAGGAATGTAAGGCCTTTGTGGTCTCATACCTTTCTTGCCTTGCCTGTTACTGGAACATTTCCTTGAGATATACTATCATCTTATGAGCCTCCATGAGTTCCAGATCTTTTTGGAGCTCTGGAACCATAGTGGCAAGCATCAGGCAACCTACATCCACAGAGGCATCCTTATGCTTTATGTAAGCATCTCTCTGAGATCTTGGAGCATTAGCTGTAGGCTCCTCAGGAATGGGTTGATCTAGGACATAAGCCTTTCTTTCCTGTTTGAGAAGAATTCTCAAGTTCCTGAACCAGTCAAGAAAGTTTGTCCCATTGAGTTTGTCCTTCTCAAGGACCAATCGCAAAGATAGTGTAGAAGTATTACTAGTCGACATGATTCTATAATTAAAATATGCAAAGTTAGTTAGTAATCTCCCACTAAATTAACAACCCTCAATATAATAATTAGTGGGCTAAGATCCATATTTGGCTTAAACTTAAGTCCGCTTTGGCAAGACGCTTAAATTCAAGTTATTTAGGTAGGTAACCTATTTACCAATTACATCACATGTAACTCTTAGATCTTTATGGGATTTAATCATCATATGATCCGGCATGTTTAACCCCATCTAATGCCTTGAGATTCAAAACCGTTTTGTTAATCTCAATTAAGTCAAAACAATAATGAATATTATGAGCATCACAATTACTCAAGCTTGTCTCATCAAGATAACTCAAGTGCATCCACTTTGGTGGTTTCTACAATTGAGCGATCTAGGTTTTGACAAGTATTCATTAATTGATGGCATTATGACTTAAGATTTAATTTAGAGGGCTTAATTAATTAGTTTTGTTTATATGGATGCAATCATGGTCGTATCTCATACAGATAAATACATATAAACGTAAAAGTAATCATGCAATGATCTTATCAAAAGCAGAATTTAAACGTGACACAACATGGCTTACCTAACCTAAAATCCTCCCAAGCCTATGAGAGGACTTCTCTAAAAAAAAGAGAAATACATTGAGAGAAACCTCGTTTAAACATTCGAGGGGAGTGAGATGAGAAGAGAATGTACATCGAGAGTATTTAGAGAAAGGCACGGCACACATGCCGTATTTAAATATTACAACCTTTGTAAAATTCTAAAGCCATGTTGTTCACCATACCCAAACAAGGATAAATAATAAACCACAACAAGAATTCATACAATATGAAAAGCAATAAATGTCATGATCAGATTATATTGTGTAACACCCCAAATTTTGATTAAGGGTTAATGAGGATTATTGAGAAGGTAATTGTGATTTAGAGTGGATTAAAGTTAAATTAATGTATGTTGATGACAATATTATTTATATGTCATAATTGTTGGAAAATTGAAAGAATGGAATTATTGGCATAAAGATGACAATATTATTTATATGTCATAATTGTTGGAAAATTGAAAGAATGGAATTATTGGCATAAGTTGGTAATTAATGGGGAAATTAATTACTAACTAAGAGAAAATGAGAAGTGTGATCAAATGGCTAATGGAAGGATTAGAGAGATTAATTGGTGGCTAAGTGTTGAAGAGTTAATTGAGTATTGGAATAGAGATTAATGCTTCGTCCTTAATTATGACTTTAGGATTTGATATTTGCCCGGAGCATAGAAGGCCAGTGCCTGCTCAAGGAAGGAAAGACAAAGGTAGTGACACTTTATCCTATATCATGTGTATTGCATTGCATGTTTGCATTAGCCATTGAATACAGTGAAAGTAAAGAGGACGTGGCGAAAGCCTGGACTCGATTAAAGTGAAAGTGAAGGGGATGTGGCGAAAGCCAGGACTCGATTACAGTGAAAGTGAAGGGGACGTGGCGAAAGCCCGGACTCGAATAGTGATAAAGTGATGGGGCGTGGCGTAAGCCCGACCTTGTATAAAGTGAAGGGAACGTGGCGAAAGCCCGGTCTCGAATATTGATTGCTGCATTGTGATATATGTTTACTTGCTTTGTATATATGCATCATATAAATAAACTGTTGCTACTGGGATTCTCTAGAATCTCATTCTTTCCAAATAACATTTTTAGACAGGGCAAGTGGATCGAAAGGCAAGCAAGTGGCAAAGGACGATTAGGACTGCCAGCGGTAGTCTTAGTTATATATTTTGGTTTTAAATCGAATTGGTTATCATTTTGGATCATTGTAAACATATTGAATAGAATTGTAGTACTATAGTTTTGTGTAATCCCCGGTATGGATACTAAGATGGGCAATGATGCCCTGTATAAACCTTTAGATTAATGTTATTATCCCGGGTGAACGTCGGGAATTGTGCTTACTCTGATATTGTACATGTAACAGACCAAACAGGCCATTTGTGTAATGAATGAAATGAATGGAAATCCATTTGTACAAGTGTTTTAAAAAGTTTTTAATTGTTTCGGATTTCTTATTCGATAATTAAATGTGTTTAAACACTAATCCCGGCCTGATTATCGAAGGGGGTTACATTTGTGGTATCAGAGCAGTTTTCCTGGCATTTGTAGGAATTGCTAGGATAGTTGCCCTAGTTATTTGCCTGAGTGTTAAGTGATTGTTGATAGTTGTTGTATACACATGAATATTCCTGTTATTGATTGGTATATAAGAGTTTAAGGAATATGTGTATACTTCTATTGTGATTTCTGACTGGGTGAATCAATTGTAAGGTTAAAGGACAGAATGGTTCACACTAGAGTCAGACCGTTGGACCCAGAGGTGGGGGAATTGAAGGACAATCCACCTAATTTCATACGGTGGATAATAAAGATTGGAACTCTGATGTGTTGATCAAAGGATTGAGGTATGAATAAGGGAATGATTGGTCTCCAGATAGTTTATTGAATTCGATAAAGTTGTGGAAGGGTGTGTGAATGTTAAGCATGCTCAACTCAGGGGAACCCTAAGATGGGTGGCCTTGAGAGTTTGAGCGAGTAAGGCCATGGAACTTGAGGAGTGATTATGATTTTAAGGTTTCTCCATAAACAATGATCATTTAAGTTAGATGGTTTAAAGAGTGCTCAGATTCATGGAGATATTGATAATGTAGGTATTGATTTTGAATTGGGACAGTTCTGTTGTAGTGAATATTGACAGAAAAGCCCATTTGATGGGATATGGCAATTTGAGGCATAGTAAAGGTTTTGTGGTCTCTCCATGTTAAGTGATGATCCTGAGTAATATTGTAGGGTCAAAGGAATGTGAATACGATATATGGTACTATATGAGTAATGGTGATCATATCGTTTGTGGATCCCAGGAGATTCGATCTGACGATACTGAAGGTTGGGAATAAGCCTGGATTAGGTCTAAGCTAAATTAGTGCTTAGGTCAAAATGAGAAGTGGTTTCACTGTGGTTCTGATGCAAGTCAGAAGCTCAAACCACTTGAACCTGATGGATAATGTTGAACCTTCAGTAATGTTTTGAGGTTATTACCCAAATACCGTGAAAGGTAGAGTAGGTGTTATTGATCTTGATTCTTAGCGAAACCTATTGGGTATGATTGAGGAAAATGATTGCTAATGTATGAAATGTTGAGGTTCTAGACTTCCTAATAAACCTAAATGTTGGGTTAAAGACCCTAGGCTGTATGATATTGTATGGCAGTGATGTTACAGTGGACTTATGTGTCCAAAGGCCCTAAGACCTAGGGGACCAGTGTGCTTTAGGCTGGCAAAGATGATTGAACTTAAGTTGGAGTTAATGATGCTCCGTAGAAATGAGAGAAAGTGATTTCCTAGCTCAGTTAATGTAGAGATCCTAAGAATTGAATTGTGATCCAAGGATTTAGCTCAATAGTTGAACTGATTCTTGGGAACCTGATCTGACCTGGATGGTCTGAGGTACTAGAACATGAAGTGGAATGTATTGGAAATGAATATGAGGTTTCTCGAGGATGCTAGTTGCTATTCTAGCAAAGGGAAAAAATCATTATAATAGAGCATTCCCTGATTGAATAAGAATAGTTCTTGATAGAACAACGAGTGGCTATAGAATATAGTCTCATGGTTGAGACGAGGAATCGAATATGGGTTTAAGGGCTGTGTGTATACAGTAATTGTGATGGGATGTGGTGAACCAATGTGGTCACCTGAGAATTTGAAGAGTATAATCAAAGGTGCAAACACGACTAGCTATGTGCAAGCTAGAGGGGTACTGATCGTTGGTGGTAGAATATTGACCTAACGTTATGAAAACAGAATGTGCCACTAACTTGAGAATGGCTAATGATGGGACCGTGAATAGTCCAGAGGTATAGTCTCAAGGTTGAGATAAAGAATGGGATGTGGGGATTGGCTTCTGAGTTTTCAATACAATGATACCTTCATCTAGAGACAACCAACTGGAAAGCGCTATCTACAAAGAATTCAAATTGGAAAGGGCTACCTGCGGAGAATTCTGATAGGAAAGGGCTACCTACGGAGAGTTCTAATCGGAGAAAGCTACCTATGGGAAGTCTGATCGCAAAGGGCTACCTACGGAGAGTACCACACCGTAGTGTGAAGCCACCGTGACGACAAACCCTAGTGTGGAACTGCCGTGACGACAAACCCTAGAGTGCAGCCACCTTGACGATGAACCGTGGACTGCAGTCGCCATGATGTTGACTCATAGACTAGTGTTACGGAAAGGTTGGCTCTTTGTGATGGTGCATTGTAATGAATCCCACAATGGATGGGTTTTCTTGAGATAAGAAGTCATACGGCTTGGAATGATTCGAATTGAATTGGGCTAAAGTTTGGCACGAACAAATAGAGATTGTGAATGTTGTTAGTGGTAATGGGAGGTTCCTATGGGACTCCTATTAAATCAATTTAACATTGGTAAAGTATAGATAAAGAGATAGAAACCCAAATATAGTGAATGTGATGTGTTTGAGAACTGTAATGAGTAGAAACTCGAGAAAGTGTAACTGACAGAGTATGCATGTCAACGTGAGCCGTTGTAGGGTTTGACGTTGGTCATCTCTACCATCGGCCGTTGATGTACCGTATGGAATGTAAAGATCGTAAAGTAATGTGTAAATGTGACCACGCCAAGCGCACCGCTACTGGCTGACCCTATTGAGGGATACGGATGGGGTGTAGGCAGGGTGGGCACCGCCACTGACTGACCCTGTTGAGGGATACGGGTGGGGTGCGACAATGAAAGTATTCGCCATATCAAGCGCACTGCCATCGACCGAGCCCTCGGAGGGGGTATACGGGTGGAGTGTATGCAGGGTGGACTGTGATAGAAGGGTACTTCGGATAGAAGAGATTGAGATTTCGGAGAGGCTCGATATTGTTATTGGAACCCAAGGGTCCCGGTTACCACTAGTGGAGTCATTGGTGGGTGTACGGGTGAGGGTAATGATGGGAAAGTTAATATAATGTAAACGAAAGCATAGTGGAAAACAATGAAAGTTGAGATATGTGATTACAACAAAAACTATCAATTGTGCCTAGTGAATCTGTAGTACTTTGAGTGATCCCCAGAAGGGGAAAGTGACTTAATGACTGTGGTGGAAGAGGCTTAAAGCCATAATAAATGAGTATAGTTTGTATCATAGTAACGGAGTGAGGTGAAGACCTCTAAGGATTGAAATCGGAGATCACGCACTTGTGAGGGTGTCTCCGAGTACAAGAAATGGTAAAGTGATTAAAAGAGAGAAATTGAACCACGAAGGGTTGGTCCACTGAAATTCTTGAGTGAATTGGACCTGTGGTGTACTGTTGATGCAAATGGTTTGAAAGGATTATCCTAATGGGAAGCAAATCAAGGAACGGAAGCCGTCATGAAGAGGAGTCCAGAGTTTATGTCCTAAGTGGAGTACCAAATTTCGAGGACGAAATTTATTGAACGGGGGGAGAATTGTAACACCCCAAATTTTGATTAAGGGTTAATGAGGATTATTGAGAAGGTAATTGTGATTTAGAGTGGATTAAAGTTAAATTAATGTATGTTGATGACAATATTATTTATATGTGATAATTGTTGGAAAATTGAAAGAATGGAATTATTGGCATAAAGATGACAATATTATTTATATGTCATAATTGTTGGAAAATTGAAAGAATGGAATTATTGGCATAAGTTGGTAATTAATGGGGAAATTAATTACTAACTAAGAGAAAATGAGAAGTGTGATCAAATGGCTAATGGAAGGATTAGAGAGATTAATTGGTGGCTAAGTGTTGAAGAGTTAATTGAGTATTGGAATAGAGATTAATGCTTCGTCCTTAATTATGACTTTAGGATTTGATATTTGCCCGGAGCATAGAAGGCCAGTGCCTGCTCAAGGAATGAAAGACAAAGGTAGTGACACTTTATCCTATATCATGTGTATTGCATTGCATGTTTGCATTAGCCATTGAATACAGTGAAAGTGAAGAGGACGTGGCGAAAGCCCGGACTCGATTAAAGTGAAAGTGAAGGGGACGTGGCGAAAGCCCGGACTCGATTACAGTGAAAGTGAAGGGGACGTGGCGAAAGCCCGGACTCGAATAGTGATAAAGTGATGGGGCGTGGCGTAAGCCCGACCTTGTATAAAGTGAAGGGAACGTGGCGAAAGCCCGGTCTCGAATATTGATTGCTGCATTGTGATATATGTTTACTTGCTTTGTATATATGCATCATATAAATAAACTGTTGCTACTGGGATTCTCTAGAATCTCATTCTTTCCAAATAACGTTTTTAGACAGGGCAAGTGGATCGAAAGGCAAGCAAGTGGCAAAGGACGATTAGGACTGCCAGCAGTAGTCTTAGTTATATATTTTGGTTTTAAATCGAATTGGTTATCATTTTGGATCATTGTAAACATATTGAATAGAATTGTAGTACTATAGTTTTGTGTAATCCCCGGTATGGATACTAAGATGGGCAATGATGCCCTGTATAAACCTTTAGATTAATGTTATTATCCCGGGTGAACGTCGGGAATTGTGCTTACTCTGATATTGTACATGTAACAGACCAAACAGGCCATTTGTGTAATGAATGAAATGAATGGAAATCCATTTGTACAAGTGTTTTAAAAAGTTTTTAATTGTTTCGGATTTCTTATTCGATAATTAAATGTGTTTAAACACTAATCCCGGCCTGATTATCGAAGGGGGTTACATATTGCGCTATGCAGAGGTGGTCACGGCGGTCCCGCTAGCCGGTTAGCGGGCGGGGTCAATTTTTGAAAATTTGAAATTTTTAAATTTCGGACCCAATTTTTCAAAACAAAAAAACAACAATGGCCCAGAACGCTTCTGATCCAATTTGTCTTCCCCATAGTTCAGATCCCTATTACCCGAATAGATATCCGAACCTAGACCCAATTTGATTGCCGCCAACTACGATCTTAGGTACCCTACCGAATTTCATGCTTGTTCAAAACGAAAATCACATACATGTTTCAAGATATACATGTTCGGAATCGATTTCACGCTTGTTCCAAAATGAGAATCACATACATATTCGAGTGTTTCTTATAAACATATGTACACATTCCATATATATCACATGTATAAGAATCATAAACTCAATTTAAACGCACAATTGATTTGGCTCTGATGCCACTGTAGGATCGGTAAGCACAGCGGAAGAATTTAAAAAAAAAAAAATTTCACCAATCCTAATCGAGGATCTATCAACGCGTTTAAACCAAGTTGGAAGGATTCATACCTTTTTTTATGATTCATAGCTTTCACGATCTCCAGGAGCTAACACGTCAGGTCCGCTCCCTCTACCGGTATCCACACGAATGCTCTCCAACCGAGACTGCGTGCTAGCGCCTCTAATGTCTCCAAGGGTTTAACTTGCGGCTCTCAATTCTGATGTGCCCTGAGTCTATCAGCTCTATCAAGTTTATAACCCATGAGGCAAATTTCAAAATTAATCATCATTAATTTCGAAATTAATTAACAATTAATTATCTTGATGAGCTAATTAAACAAATTCAGTTTAAATTAAATCTGTCCAACAGTTTTAATTTAACCTATTTATTTAATCTAAATAAAGAGCCATTAGATTTAATTTATCTTCATAAATTAAATCTGAGATACTATATCTCTATCATGTTAGTTATTAAATTTAATATATCTTAATAAATTAAATTTAAAACCAACACAATATAATAATATCATATAATATATATACATATATATATATAATATATTTCGAAAATATATATATCTATATAATATTATTAAATATAATAATATAATATATATATATAAGATATATATTTAAAATATATATATATATATATCTATATAATATTATTAATGAATTTTATATTATATATATATATAAATATAAAATTCATCCACCCTAAATCAAACATTATCTCGTGTTGGGCCATTCTTGTGTGTGACCCTGTAGGCCCATATGAAGTTGGCAGTGAGCCAATAACTACACTAACCCAAAAGTCGCAAGCGGCCTCTAGCAAGACATTACGACTACCCAATTCATATAAGGATCGTTATCACGATGCAACCTGTCATACAACCATGTCACGTCCCTTTTGTCACACGATATATCGATCAAGGATAAGGCATGGAAAATGTCATCCTCTTGTTCCTGACCATTACTTTCTCGATTCCTGAGTAGCCTGATAACAGAGACAAAAACTCCTTTCATCATAGTATGGCCATACATTTCTCAGACTCACTCATCGAGGGGCCCAGTAATATCTCTCTAATAATGTGAGGGACAAATTCCATCTTGATCATTCATATTCCTCTACATGAAAAACCACCAAGCTCGATCGTAGCCTTTATCATCACCCGGTCAAAAGTGACTTTTGACTAGTTCAAAGCTTAGCAACTCTCATGTAGGAATCCATGATGACCTCAGGTCTAAGGGCATTGTGATGTGGTTATACATGAGAAAAGCTTATGACTTGATCCATGTAGCTTTCTCATAGTGGGTCGGTCCAGCACCTTGTACTCTTACAAGTGCCTAAGACTTTGATTCGTATCTCCATATCTTATCAAAGTCATACTGGTCTTGTTTCAACTCTGCTCCCGCATAGATGACCGACCAGGGACATTTTAGGACAATCTTTATGAATTATCCAAGGATACAATTATCACAGTTAACATGCAAATAATATGATAACAGAATGGAGAAATTTCATTAAAATAATAATATTTAAAGTACAATGATTGGCCCTTAGGGCACAATTTCCAACACTTTTGACCTCTTCTGTAGAATCTCTTGTATTTTCTCACGATCATTCCTTCATCATCATTAGGGACATCTTCATTCTCGGAAGATTCTTCTTCTTCCTTGATAGCTTTAAGTGCAACTCACTTTTTCTTTTTATCATCGAACTCTTCAAGTTCCTTTTTGAATCTCAACTTTCCTTCATACTCGGAAAGACTCCCAAAGAGAGCAGCTACGGATCTCATAGATTCTCCTTTAGCTTCTTCGATAGCTGTCACCTTCGCTTCCCATTCTTTCGTAAGAATATTAAGAATCTTTCTTACCTGGGAATTTTTATCAAACAATTTTCCAAGAGCAGATAATTGATTAACAAGATGAGTATACCTGAGTTTGAATTCTGATATACCTTCTCCAGGTTTCATACAAAATAGATCATACTCTGTAATTAGAGTATTGACTCTATTTTCTTTGATTTCGGATGTACCTTCGTGAGCAATTTCAAGAGCATCCCACATATCTTTGGCAGTTGGTAGAGTACATATTCGAAAATATTCTTTTTGACTAAGAGCACTCTATATCATTAAAATAGCTTTACTATTTAATGTTACTAACCTTTTATCATTCTCGTCAAACTCCTCTGGGCTCTTCTTAACGGCTCTATCTTCGATTTTCTTCATTGGAACATAGTCACCATCTTGTATTACATTCCATAAGCCGTACTCGTTAGCCATCACGAACACTCTGAATTTAGCTTTCCAGAATGAAAAATGTTCTCCAGCAAAACCAGGAGGTCTAGTGATTGAACCTCCGTCTGGAAGAATGTTTTCACCCATTGTTGCCATTTATCAGATCCTTCTCAAGCTGTTAAGCTCTTTGGAGAAGACCTTGCTCTGATACCAAATGAAAGAGGCAAGCTTCACCCAAGAGGGGGGGTGAATTGGGTGACATTATAATTTTTCGCTTGATGTGGTGATATGAAAAATAGAGTAGATAGAGTAGAGTTGAGAAGATTAGAACACAGAGAATTATACTGGTTCGGCCTAACAACCAGGCCTACGTCCAGTCCTCAGAGATCAAGACCTACTGAGATTTTTACTATTCTTCTAAGATTCAATGGGCTCTCAGAACGCCACAAAACAATAAGTGTCCTTGAAAGGACTACGAGCAGAAATATTCTCTCACTAAGAAATTTCTTTCCCCCTTACGACAAGTCTTACGTGCAGAAAAACAACCTATGACCTTTCCCACTTGCTTATGTATACAAGACTTATGAGTAGCAACGTTCTCTCCTACTTACACTACTGTAAGTCTTACGAGCAGTAACGTTCTCTTCTGCTTGTATCTTATAAGTCTTATGAGTGGAAGGTTTAACTAGGAATTCTCTCAACTGCTTCTCTCGTAAGGAAATCTACCCTCTCAAGGTCCCAATACCTTGAGATCAAATAAAAATAAAATTTGAATTGTATGAAGACTCTCTTACAAAGCAAATAAATGAACACTGAAGGTCAATAAGTATACAGAGAAAATTATGAATAACAGAGACTTATGTATATGCTTGTGAATTCTTGTGCTTCGTTATCATTGTCGATATCTGAATCTCTGTATTTATAGATGTTTAGTTTTTGCCCGTTTGAGTAATGATCGTTGAGAAGCGGGGCTTGCAACTGTGGAATGACACACGCATGTTTGAATATTCTGAATGCGGTAGGTATGAGCGTGCTTGTAATGATGTTGTCTGCCGTTATTTGACTTTCTCCGTGTTAGCTTATTTCAAACGTTCATCCTCCTGTATCATACTTATAATACATTCAAAATGATGTTAAATAATGATAATAAGTAATGATAAGATAAATAAATAACATTAAACCATATTCGGATTGAACGTTGTGAGACTTGGTGTATTTGGTGATCTGACAGAGTATCACTCGAGCATGGATGGGCTCACTCGAGTGATATTGCAATTTTACTCCTTGATTTTCAGTTTTGAGTTTGTGCTCGCATAGGATTTCAGAGAGACAAAATTCTCACTCGCGAGTGATGTGGGGCCTCACTCGAGCACAACTCCTTCTGCTCGAGTGGCCTTGCATTTTGCACTGGGAGTTTCTTCTCTGGACAGCACTCGCATACCATTTTGGCAAAAGTGAGATTTTACACTTGCAGGTGATGTGGGCCCTCACTCGAGCACACATACTCCTGCTCGAGTGAGAAGAATATTCTCAAGTAATATACCCTTAATACCAATACTCGCATCAGAACTTGAGAGAGATAGATTTTTCACTCGCGAGTGCTGATGTGTCACTCGAGCATATAAAGCTATACTCGAGCATACTTGTGCTTCTCTGATCTTGATGAGTCTCGGCTAAGCACTCGCATACCTTCACTCACTAGTGCTCGAGTACAGGACACTCATGATCGAGCATTGATTTCTCTGCTCGAGTGCATTAAGGAAGAATGACAAAACTTGCTCTCGGCCAAGCATGCACAGACTCTCACTCGCATGTGCTCGAGTGAGAAAGGCTCCTCTGCTCGAGTGTTATCTCCAGTGCTTGAGTGAATCAGTAAAATTGACAGTAGCATGCTTCTCGGGCAAATACTTTCTGGCTATCACTCGCACCTGCTCGAGCACAGAAGGGTTTCATGCTCGAGTGCTAGACTCATGCTCGAGCATACCAATTCATTTTGATAGCAAACACCACATAACATTGTTATATGCATTTGGTAACTTTGTAAACATTTCTTAAACTTATAAAAATATGATTTGTACACAATTGAATTTTGTTATCATCAAAACTTAGGATCTAACAGATAGATCCCTTAGTTGGCTTTAGGGATAGAAGATCATCTATGAATGATTGTGTATATGCACATGTATGTTCTATTGAGATGGATATATATATGAGTCTTATGAATATATGTGCATACTATCTCTGCTGAATTAATGGGGAAAGTTGTCTGTAGAATGAAGAAAACCAAAGGACTCCCCAATATTCCGCGTGTAGACCCAGAGGTGGAGGTCGTTAATGAAAACCCACGAGATCCTTTGCAGGAATTAATGGGTCTAATCAAAGATCAGCAGGGTATGATAATTGAGCTGAGAGAAAAACTCAGAGCAGAGAAAGCAAAGAACAAGGAGAACCCGGTTCAGTCTATTCTGGTAGAAACTCAAGAAGAAACCTGTTATGAGGGCACCGCCAAAGGGTCAGCTCGACCACTAGAATCCCCGCCTCGTGTTATTCTGAATCAAGAATCATATGGGATGCCGCTTAAAGAGGAAAGATACCTCCAGTTTTGGGTCACCAGATTCTGCAAGCACCTGCCTCCGGCGTTCAGAGAGAAGTTTGATCCTCAAGCAGCCGAAGATTGGTTGAACAGGCTGGAGAAAATATTTGAGGTTCTTGGGTGCTCGGATGAGGTGAAGCCACGATTGGCAATTTACAAACTCGAGGGGGATGTAAATCGTTGGTGGCGGAATATTGCCCTAACATTGAAGAGTAGAGAAATGCCATTGACTTGGGAACTGTTTCAACAAGAATTCAACGAGAAGTATTTTCCCAAATCAATGTGACTCGAGAAGGAGACAGAATTTCTTAACATTAGACAAGGGGACACGGAGAGCTTTGATGATTATTTGTCCCGTTTTATCCGCTTGACCTAGTTTTTCTCTTATCTTCGGTATAAGGATGATGAGGAATGGAGTTCTGATATGCTCATTCACTGCCTGAGGCGAGAGTTGAGGAAACGGCTAGCTACCTACCAATTTACCAAGTTTAACAAGGCGGTTGAACAGTGTAGGATTACAGAGAATAATTTGAGGGAACTGTATCCTGCCAGAACTTCTAGTCATCACAATAAACCCAGTAAGGGTGTTACCTCACATAAGCGAAAGGGGCAAGGATCTTCATCTGGAAGTGGTAAAAAGCCCTACCAATCTGGGAGCCGTGACCAGTAAAGAATATATTTTACACCAGGGTAAAACTTGAGATGGTAAAATAATATGTTATAATTGTAAGTGTTTGGAGCATACTTCTGCTGAATGCAAAGAGCCATGACCAGATTAAAAACTAAAGACACAGGGTCATGTATTTGCTATGACCCATGAGGAGGCCCACAAATCCCCTGAGATGATACAAGGTAAAATTCTTCTTGATGGCTATCTGTTGTAAGTTTTATTTGACTCAGGTGCAAGTCACTCCTTCATTGCCTATGATTGCGTGAAGCGCTTGGGATTGCATGTGCACAAATTGCCATTTGAATTAGTAGTGTCAACTCTGATGGGTGTTAAGGCCTTGACCACAGAAGCTTGCTTGAGTTGTGTCATAACTGTGGAAGGGTACCAATCTGTTGTAGATTTGATCTGTCTGCCGTTTTACCAATTGGAAGTCATTTTGGGTTTTGATTGGTTAATGGCAAATAATGTATTGCTTGATTGTGGGAACAAAAGGATAGTATATCCTATTTCTCAGAGGGTTGAAGTTATGAATGCTAGTATGAATTTTCTTTCGGCAGCCAAAGCTGAAAGGTATCTTGAAAAGGGTTGTCAGGGGTATGTAGTGTTTTTCTCTGTACAAGGGGAAACTGGTGAAATCTTGAGTAATATACCCGTGGTAAATGAATTCCCTGAGGTGTTTCCGGACGATCTGAGCGGATTACCTCCAGAAATGGAAGTTCAGTTCTCAATTGACATTGTGCCTGGAGCTGGTTCTATATCTAAGGCCCCATATCGTATGGCCCCAAATGAAATGGCGGAGTTAAAGAAACAAATAGAAGATTTGCTTGAGAAAGGGTTTATTAGGCCCAGTGTGTCGCCTTGGGGAGCTCCAATATTGTTTGTTAAGAAGAAAGATGGGAGTCTTTGATTGTGTATCGACTACAAAGAGCTGAATAAAGTTACTATAAAAAACAAGTACCCTCTTCCCTGAATCGATAACCTTTTAGATAAACTCTTTGGTTCGTGTGTGTTTTCTAAAATAGATATAAGGTCAGGGTATCATCAGCTGTGAGTGAAAGCAGAGGATATTCAAAGACTACTTTTAGGACCAGATATGGTCATTATGAGTTCTTGGTAATGCCATTCGGGTTAACCAATGCGCCTGCGATTTTCATGGATTACATGAACCGTATCTTTCGACAATATCTGGATCAATTTGTTGTTATGTTTATCGATGACATTCTGATATATTCCAAGAGTATGGAGGAGCATGAGCATCATCTGAGAATTAGATTGAATACCTTATGTGAGAAGCAACTATATGCCAAATTGAGTAAGTGCGAGTTCTGGCTATCTAAAGTAAAATTTCTAGGCCATGTTATCTCGCAAGAAGGGGTCTCTGTGGATCCCAATAAAGTGGAAGTAGTACTGGACAGAAAGAGGCCAGAATCTATGGCGGAAGTACGCAGTTTTCTGGGACTTACTGGTTATTATCGGAGATTCATTCATAATTTCTCTTGTATTACATTACCAATGACCAAGCTCACGAGAAAGGATAAGCCATTTGTGTGGGATGAGAAATATGAAAACTGTTTTATAGAGCTGAAGGAGAGGTTGACTACGGCACCTGTGTTGATTTTGCCCGATCCCAGTTTGACATATGTTGTGTATTCTGATGCCAGTGGGCAGGGATTAGGGTGTGTCTTTAAGCAGCAGGGATGTGTGGTGGCCTACGCCTCTCGACAGGTCAGGTCTCATGAATTGAATTATCCCACTCATGATCTAGAGCTTGCGGCCATTGTGTTTGCTTTGAAGATTTGGCGTCATTACCTATATGGTGTGACTGTGGAACTGTACTGCGACCACAAGAGTCTTAAATATCTGTTTAATCAAAAAGAATTAAATATGAGACAGCGCCGCTGGATGGAATTGCTTAAGGACTACGATCTGGAAATTAAATATCATCCGGGTAAAGCAAATGTAGTCGCTGATGCTTTGAGTCAAAAGACCGTACTTGTTGCAGCTATGATGATACAAGCAGGGAAATTGATTGAAGATTTTCGTGATTTGAATTTGACAAACCAGATCATTTGTGCCAATTTCACTGTTTCTCAAGAGGAGAGTGATCTAAGGGCGGAGATTGAAGAAGCTTAGAGGCAAGATGGCTGGATATAGCATAATCTGGCTCGAATCGAACAGGGAGAAGTTCCAAGCTATGACCTATCGCCTCATAGATTGGTTTGTTATCAGAAAAGAGTTTGCGTACCACTTAAGGCAGAGTTGAGGCAGAAGATTCTGGATGAGGCGCACAAGAGCCGATATACTCTTCATCCTGGTATGACCAAGATGTACCATAATATGAAATCGGTGTATTGGTGGTCGAGTATGAAGAGTGATGTGACCAAATATGTAGCAAGGTGTCTCACGTGCTAGAAGGTAAAGATCGAGCACCAGAGACCGCCTGGTTTACTTCAGAGTCTTAAGATTCTGGAGTGGAAATGGGAAAGCGTGACTATGGATTTGGTTGTGGGATTGCCCAGGATCAGGAACTATGACGTGATCTGGGTAATTGTGGATCGGCTAACGATCAATGCTGGTTATTATCCTGATAAACTAGCGGAGATTTACATCTGAGAGATTATCAAACTTCATGGTATACCAAAGAACATCATTTCCGATCGAGATCCACAATTTACTTCGAGATTCTGGAAAGCATTGCATGGAGCCTTAGGTACTTAACTGAGATTCAGTACGGCTTATCATCCTCAAACGGATGGACAATCTGAGAGAACAATTCAGACGTTGGAAGATATGTTGCGAGCTTGTGTTCTCGACTTTAAAGGGAGTTGGGATCGTTTCCTTCCACTTGCTGAATTCGCCTACAACAATAGTTACCATGCGAGTTTCCAAATGGCTCCGTATGAAGCATTGTACGGAAGACGTTGTCAGTCACCCTTATGCTGGAATGAGTTATCCGAAAGGAAACTTTATGGGCCAGATTTGGTTGATCAAACCTCAGCACAGATTCAGATTATTCATAAGAGGTTGCTTGCAGCGCAGAGTCGACAGAAAAGCTACGCTGACAAGAGAAGAAGGCCTCTAGTGTTTGAGGTTGGAGATCATATTTTTCTGAGAGTATCACCAGTTATGGGCGTTGGGCGAGCGATTAAGAGGAAGAAGCTGAGCCCAAGGTATATAGGACCCTTTGAAATCCTTGAGAAGGATTTGGCCTGTAGCTTACCGAGTAGTACTACCACCGAGCTTGAGCAGGCTCCATGACGTGTTCAACGTTTCTCAACTGAAGCAGTACCAACCGGACCGTCTCACATCATTGAATATGAGGATGTCGAGCTACAAAACAATTTCACGTATATGGTGGAACCAGAGCAAGTCATTGACCGAGAAGAGCAACGGCTCAGACACCAAAGCATTCAATATGTGAAAGTAATATGGAAGGGAATAACTTAAAGAGAGGCAACTTGGGAAGCTAAGGAAGATATGTGAAGACGATATCTAGAGTTTATGGCTCAAGTTGTGTAATAATTTCGAGGACGAAATTTAATTTTTGGGGGGAGAATTGTAATATCATGGATTGTAATCAAGGATTAATAACTTTAAAGTGATGTAATCAATATTAATTGAGCACTTTTGAAGTACATGTTGTGCAACATGACATAAAGATGCTTAGTGATGGTTTAATGAGTATTGAAATAATCAGGGGCAAAACGGTAAATTTACCGATCGACTGGTTAGTTACCGATGAGAAAACTCCTTAGTAATCAAGATCAATGGTTAGGATTGAAAGAACAAAAGGTGGAATCCTATGCATGCAAGTTCATATGAAATCATAGTAGGAAGAATGAGATGGTGCCAAATGGCAAAATAAGGACACTTGGATTAAAGTCAAACTTTCAAACCATTTTCTCTTCCCTCTCTCCTCCTAGTCGGTTATGTGTGTATGTGTGAGGGAAAAATATTATCATCATCCACTCATTCCTTCATCTCTCCTCTCACCTCCATTTTCGCTAAAGACAACCAAGAAAGAGAAAGGAAGGGTTTGAAATTTTTGAAGGTAAATGGTTTCATATGCCTAACCACCCTTCATTGATATTGTTCAAATGGTCAAGAGCTTTATTTCCATGTTTTCAAACTTTTGATTTGTGGTGTGTGGCAGTTTGAGGGAATTTGAAAGTGGAGAAATCAAAGTTTTGATTCCAGCAAGCTTAAGAGGTGAGTTTTTGGTGAAGTTTGATGTAAATGTTATAACTTTTGATTTGGTTTAGCAAATTCTGGATTTTTGCCCTGATTTCTTATGATTTCAGAAGTTATGAATTAGGTGATGTAATGTAGTGAACTAGATGCCAAATAGTGTTTGGGTGTTAATGGTTTTGGATGGGATTTGAAAAGAAGAAGTTAACAAAGTGTGGTTTTAGTGATCTTGTGGTTTAGAGATGAGAATGGGTTGTTTGAGTGGAAGTTTAGTTGTTTTGGGTGACCAATGGGTTCTTTGTGTTAAAATGGGTAAGAATGAGTATTGGTAGGAGTTTAGGAACCATTGTAGCTCAATTGGTCAATTCTGGAAAACCACATCAGTTGCTGCGATTTGGTATCTGATGGCCATCACTCGAGTGAGGGAGGAACTCACTCAAGCACGATGTGAAAATCTGGGTATTTTGGGAAGGTCTTCAGGAAGAAACCGTGAGCATACTTCCTGACTTGTGAGTGAGCATGGGCATGCTCGAGTGAGGGAATCGGTTTAAGACTTGGGAATTTATGGTTGCTCTCGGGTAGTCACTCGCTGGGTCTCACTTCCTGGTGCTCGAGTGCACCTAAGGTCATTGCTCGAGTACAGCCTCTTGTGCTCGAGTGAGAGTGTATGATATAACAGGGTTTGCTCTTGGGCAAACACTTTTTAAGGTTCACTCGCTGGTGCTCGAGTACTGACGAGGGTGTCACTCGAGTGAGCCAGCCCAAAATTCAGAAATTCTTCCTAGGAGGAGGGTCTTCGGGGTAGTTTCTCATAACCCTTTAGGCATATGTTTAGAACTAAAATAGTCACCTAAAACTACCATTGTGGTGGAGTACCTTCATCCACCTTAAAGAAGAGGCACTAATGAATGTTCGGTGCGAGTAACTCAGCATGAAAGAAATTGATTTGGAGGAAGCAGGGTTCGATGAAGAACAAAGGAAGAGGGAGGGTCTAATAAATATATTTGTTGAAACAATCCATAACAAGACAGTTTCTATTCTACAGCCCCATCCCAGGCCCCTTCTTTATGTGATCTTCGGCAACAATTGGAGGGCACCAAAGTGTGAATTTGATGCTGGAGAGAATTTTCCAATCCCTTGCTTTTGCTGTGGCTAGCAAAACACATAAAGGCTATCTGGGCTAAATGACAGGGAAATAAGACTTCAACAGTGATTTAGTGGCTTCTTACAAGAGCTTTGGGTTTTTGAAAGAGTTCATCGCCATTCACAGGTAGGCTTAAGGTCGAGGAAGAAGTTGGCAGAGGGCATTTTCACATCCAGCCACGTGTCCACTGGTCAACTAAAGAATCCATTATACACACCAACTGGCAAAATCTTAATGGAGGTTACCTGACATTAACGAAAATGGAAATTTTGCATCCATTTTAAGAGTTTATGAGCATTTTTACACCTTTTAAAAGCAACATATGTCTACACATTAACCCTTTAAACATTTAAATTTTAAAATACTTTTTTCCAATAAAAACTAATTATAAGAAAGATATTTTAAAATTTTTATTAAAATAATTTTATTGTACATATTTTAAAACTTTTTGTTGCATTATAATATTTTTAGTTTAGTAAATTTGTCTGAGTAATTTTAAAAAAATTAAATGCATATGTTGGCTAAAATAATATTTGATAAATGGATCATAAAAAGTTAAAAACTCATAATGAACTAAGATTTTAATATAATAAGGATAAATTATTAATTATAATTTATGCTTATTTTACTTTGATTTTTTTAATTTTAATATATTATCGTAAGTATTACCCAAGTGAAACACTAGTACAAAATTTCCTTTTTAGACCGCCATATTTAGACCGGTTATAGCGGATAAGGTCTAAAAAATTTGACCGGTGGTAGTTTTGTAATTATATAGAACTCTAAGACCGGTTCTCAAAAAAATCGGTCTTAAAAAAATTAAAAATTTTAAACTTTTAAAATCGGTTATTCATAATAATAGGTCTTAAATATCAAACATTTAATACCGGTTTTAATAAAAATCAGTTTTAAATATGAAAAATTTTAAAATTATTTTTTTTCACCATTTTAAGACTGGTTTTATTTATAACCGTTCTAAAAAATCGACCATAAATTTTTGAATCTCCTCTTTGTCACGCCTAATTTTCGCTCTCTGAATCTGAAACCTCTCTTCTTCATGTGATTACTCTGTGAGCTCGGTCATCTTCACTCAGTCTCATTCTCATGTTTGTTGTTGTAGTGCTCTCACCCTCACACTAAATGAGTTTGTCGCCGCCACAACCTCGCTTGCTCTAATCTCCTTCGTCGCAACTTTCACTGTAGTTGCTTTTCTATCTCTAGTATGAGTCTTGCTTTGCTTGGTCACATAGACTTGTACCGTGAATGTGATTTGCAGACTCAGTATTTTAGAAAAGGTTAAAGAATAAAACATCAACCTTGTGTTGTCATGAAGGAAGTATCTTTTCGTCTTTTTAGTTTTAGTATATTGTAATAACTCTTCATCCTTCACCCCCTTAAGCTATTGTTGAAGTATTTTGAAGCCTGCAAAAAATACCAAGAGCAAGCTCTGAAATCTGCAGAGAAGATGGCATTTCCAGAATCGTGTTTGGTTTCTTCCAACGAGGTCAAGGCTGCTATTACTGAGTTCGGTATGTGAAAGTCCCCTTGATATATATATATCATTCAAGTCCCAAACAAAGTTTTGTTTCTTTAATCCAACACACAAACACTATGTCATAACGCAATGTAGCGTCCTGTGTATAAGTTAAGTGAATATTGTTGTGTCTGAGATGGTTTATTGAGTCTCACAAAGTCTGGCTGTATTTTTGAAGTATAGGTGTATAGCATAGTAGACACTTTTGAACTCATTACATTGAATAAATCTAAGATAAGTTGCTCTTATCTCAGAGATATTGATTGATAGAAAAGTTAGGTGAATATGATAAAAAGATGATTCTTTCTTTCTTTCTTTCTTTGTTTTGTTCTGTTTCTCATTGTCCTTTGTTCAGAGTTCAGAGTGAAAAGGGTGATACAGGTAGAGCACTATCTGATAGCAAAAATTTAACTTTGTTTGAGGAACTTCTTTATATTTGAACGCTACTTAAACTTTGAGGGTTACTCCTTATTATCAAAAAGCGACACTTCTACCACCACCACCACTAGGGTACGTCCCTCTTCAGTTAAAAAGATCAGATTACATTTATACCTATAAATTTGCTTTTTTTATGTTGAGTCCATTTAGTTGTTCTTCATTTGTATACTTGACTTGCATTTTAGATTTTAAACATGTAGTGGATGACATGGCTACTTGAATAATATTTTACTCTTGAAATTTTCTTGTTTCACCAGGAATTAACATTTTTTCTCCTGCTATCGCTAATTAAGCTAGGGGATTTAACCACAACTACTACCACCCCTTGCACCTAGCAATACTCAAAAGTGATTGGTAATCTGTGAGGATATTCTTTAACAGATATACATAATCTCTTAATTAATAACATTCCCAACCCTTCATTCAGAGAAAGATTACTTATTGATGCTAGCAATCGATTTTTCACTGTAATCCTTTCTACTCATCTGTATGTTTGACTACAAAAAAAGGCTATATTTATTTATTTTTTTTAAAAATATCACTTTTTAGATCGGTTATTCTAATAACCGGCCTTAAAAGTCTTGAAAAAAAAGTTTTTAGATCGGTTTTTAAAGAACCGGTCTAAAAAGTTTGGACTTTTTAGACCTGGTCTTCGAGCAACCGGTCTAAAAAAGTGATTTTTTAGGTCGGTTGCTTAACCGGTCTAAAAAATAACAAACTGTTTCGATCGGCTATATCAAGACCTTATCCAGAACCAGTCTAAAAAGTTATTTTTAACTAGTCTAAAAAGTCATTTTTCCACTAGTGAAAATTAATTATCTATATGATAGTATTCACTTACTGAAAAGGAAGTGTAATTAATTATTGTAATTTTTCACTTAGTATGAAGGTTTGTAATATTCATCTATTAAAATATTATCAATATTTTTTAAGATTTTTAATATTAGAGAGAGGGTATATATACAATAATATTATAAGGGCAAATTAGTAAGTTTAAATATTTTAACTTGTTGATAATTACACTAGTGGAAAATTGACTTTTTAGACCGGTTAGAAAAGACTTTTTAGACTTGTTGTGAATTAGATTTTGTTATAGCACGTCTAAAAAGTCTGTTATTTTTTAGACCGGTTGTTTCAACCGGTTTTAAAAGTCATACTTTTAAGATCGGTTGTTTCTGAAACCGGTCTTAAAGGTGACCTTTAAGACCTGTTCTGCCTACAACCAGTCTTAAAGGTCAGACCTTTAAGGCCGGTTGTGCCTACAACCGGTCTTAAAGTACTTTTAAGACCGGTTGTGACTACAATCGGTCTTAAAGATTCTATTTTTTTAAAAAAATGTCCCTTTTATATATATACACGTATGGATGCTCCAATTTTAACAGCAGTACAGAACAATCACAGATTTCAATTTCAATATTCAAAAGCAGCAGTCTATAGCAGTAACAAATTTTCATACAAGTCAGTCATGTTAGAGCAAGAGTTTCACCCAAGATGGGGGGTGAATTGGGTGATACTAAAATTTCGTTGCGAATATAAAAACTTGATGGTGAATATAAAGCAATAAAGAATAAGGAGAAATATCATCGAAGTGTACACCGAGAGTTATACTGGTTTGGCCACAACCACTTTGACCTACGTCCAGTCCTCAGAGCTTCTCTGAGAGTTTCACTATAACTTCCAAGATTTAGTGGGTTCTTGGCACCTCAGTACAAGCAAGTTTCTTCGCCTGGACACTCGCTCCCCCTTACAAGTTGTAATCCAATCCCAACTCAAGGTTCCACAATCTTAAGTTATCTCAATCACAAATATTGAGTTTGAATGAAATATCTTTCTCACATAGTGAATAAGAATCACTGATGTACAGAATTACAAGTATAATGTAAAACAGAGTAATGAGCTTGATAATGTGTTCGTGTGTGTTCTTGTTCTTCTTCTCTGTTTGGATGTTCCCATATATATAGGTGTGTTGGTAATGACTGTTGGAACATTTTCTTCTCGTCTGTTAGAGTGTACGCAGCCACTGTTTACTTTACCAGTATTTGAAAAATATTCATTTGCTGTAAGTGGCGGTAGGTGACATTTGAACGTTGCATTTGACTTTCCTTATTTAGTAAGATCTCTTCATTGTTTATCTGTGGATATGCTAAGAATACTAATACAATGAAAGGCTAATCATATAGGAAACAAATCAATAAACGTTGGAATGAATTCTCAAAATCTGAACTTGCATACTCGAGCAGCTACTCGAGTACATACTCAAGTACCATCGGGAAAACTTTGATAAACTGCAAGTCAATAAGCAAACATAACATTACTCGGGTAGTGCATGAAGTAAACAAAATTGAAAACCTTTGGAAATACTTGTTTACTCTGGTACTTACTGGGTATGATAAACTTTTGTTCATTAGTTACTCGAGTACCAACTCGAGTAAACCTTCAAATGAACTTTAGGTTACTCGATGCTTCACACCAGTAATATTAGCAGGATTTCAAGGCTGAGAGCACTTCAAGTTTGATTACCTTGTTACTTGAGTGCTTACTCGAGTAAACATAAATTTTCTGCATAGCTTACTTGGGTAATGACTTGAAGTTCTCTTCCAACTAACACTACATACTCGAGTAGTGACTTGAAGTTTTTCTTCTAAGTAATTTTGCATACTCGAGTAGTAACTTGAAGTGAAGGGTGAGAAAAGCATTTTATGTTATTCGAGTAATACCTTCAGGTTTTGCTTACCACAGTGAGTTACTCGAGTAGCTCCTCGAGTAACATTGGCAGGGTTGAGAATGCCGAGAGCAACACATTTCCTGAAACAGAGTAACTCGAGTACAGACTCGAGTATCATTGGTAGGATTGAAAATGCCGAGAGTAACTGGAAGTATTTGACATGGTTACTCGAGTAACGTTGGCAGGCTGAGAGCAACTGCCAGTAAGTTACCTGGTTACTCGAGTAGCTACTCGAGTAACATTGGCAGGCCGAGAGTAACTTGGAGTCATTTACCTTATTACTCGAGTACGTACTCAAATATCATTGGCAGGTTACTTGAAGTTTGAGCTGGTTACTTCAAGTTTCTGTCTCTTTACTCGAGTACCTACTTGAGTAACGCTTTAGAAAATTTGCCAACAATGAAGTTTCTCATCTTTTTCTCTTGGCCTTTCTTCATTACTCCAATGCTTACTTCAAGTGATGATTTTTCCTGTTATTACTTTGTTCAAACTTATTTGTTTATCAAATCTTTTTCATACCATTCTTTGTTATCATCAAAACTTGAGATCTAACATTCTCCCCCTTTTTGATGATTGCAAAACTTGGTGATTTTGAACAAGATTTTTGAAAGTAAATTATTAAATAAACACTTCTTGAACTCTTAATTATTGTTTTGAAAAACTTTGTTAAGTGTAAATTCAAAGTGTTTTTGAAGTTATAACATACACCTTGCATACATAACAAACTCATTAGTCACACAATGTATTATAATTTAAAAGCTAAAATAGACTTGAAATAAATTCATAACTTAAGTAAACTTGCATTAAACTTAAAGTTACATTGCAAATGAAAAATTTATAAGTTAAAAAAGGCTCCCTAAATCCCATATACCTAAAAAGAAACAGAAACTTCCACAAAATCACTCTCAAGTTCTTCTCCCCCTTTTTGTCTTCATCATTCAAGAGGAGGATTAGAAGGCTTGACCATGGAGATAGGCTTCACTGGAAGAACCAAAGAACCATCTGAACCAGAAGAATCAAAAGAACTAGAAGATTCTGGTTCTGGAAGATTTAGTAGAGGGATATGGATGTCATCTCTGGGAGGAATAGGAGAAGGCTGGTAGATGATCATAGTGGTGGTCTCAACCTCTGGAGTATGATGATCAGAGGATAAGGGAGATATCTCCTCTGTATGAGTAGGAGAAGGAATGGGTGTAGGAGTAGGTTGGGGCTGAGCTCTGGGCGGTGAATCCTCAATGACAATATGGATGGTCTCATTAGTTTCAGGGTTATCTACTGAGCATAGAATATCTTCAGGTCTTGGCTCAGGTGGACTAGAGACTAGAGGAATAAGTGGCTCAACCTCAGAGTGATGAAGGTTAGATGGGATATTCTCTGGAGGTGGTGGTATATGCTCTGGGGATGGTATATGCTCTGGAGATGAAGAAGTCTCATGTGCAGAAGATGATGGACCGGCAGAAGGTCCGGGACCCAAAGAATCCAATCGTGCCAGAATCAACTTCAAGGTCTCACCCTGGGCACGTTGCTCAGCTAGCAACTCTTCGTACCTCTTATCCATCTTCTCTACCAACTCAGCCATCTTTCTATTCATGTGAGTTATCAACTCTGCATTTGTGTTGGCAATGTCCACATGGAATCCTCTGAGCATATTTTACATGAAGTGCTGAAGTGTGGCATTGAGGAAAGAGGGTGTAGAGGTAGTGGCAGCCAGAGCCGACGACTGAGTATCGTCTATTTTGCTAGTCTCAGTCTTGGTCTTCTTCTTCTTCTTAGATCCAGATTCCAAAGGACTCTTGAGAGGAATGTCAATGTTGTGCTTGCCAATTTGATTTCTCCCAACTGGAGTAATCCTCTCAATATGCTCTTTGCTCTCCAGATACTATATCTTATTTTCCTTCAGAATGAGAGAGACAATATGAGGATATGGTATAGGTGTGGTAGCTTTCCCATCTACTCTGTACCTCTTTATCTCAGAGAATATGTACTCCTCTAAATCTTTCTGTTCCTTCAGGAGTAAGGAAGCAAACCATCTAAAGTCCCTATCAGAAAAGTGGGTATAATTATTGGCCTTGTTCACAAGGGATCTAGAGTAGATATACCATAGAACCCTGTGATGATCACACATATCACTAGGTTTGAAATTTAAAGGGCCTACAAGCTCACCAGGTTTAAGGACAGAGAAAATTTGGTTTTAGTCAAGTTTGGAGTAAATGTCATCTGGAGGGTTCTCTATTCCTAACCACAGATTGAGCCTAGAAGGTGAGATGAGAATCTTTTGGCCTCTAACAGTAGTAGTCATTTCTTCCTCTGCTGAGTTTCTATTGGGCTCATCAAGAATTTCAAGATTACAGTAAAAATGTGTGACTACTTTGGTGCAAAAAGGAAGTCTAATAGAAAGCAAAGGCATAAATGGTTCTAGAAAGGGACTAAGATCATGCTTCAATACCTCCTGAAGTACTTTGAGGTCCACATAGTGTGTCTTGCATACTTTTCTCCTGGAGAATTGAGTGAGGTATTTCTAGGACTCCTCTAGCTTGTTGACATTAAACCCCTTTGGAGGTTTGGTGATCTCCTCTTCTGGCAGTTCTGATTTCTTTGAAGACTGCCCCTTCTCAAGCTGATCTAGAATGCCAGCCATTGCCTTAGCCACATTCATATCATATTTGGGCTTTTTAGGGGGTTTTGGTGTGAAAGAGGGAGTTGAGGAATCAGAAGGTAGAGGAGAAGGAGACTTGGAACTTTTGCCTCTCCCAGTAGAGGTGCTCTTCTTGGATTGAGCCCTTGTAACTACTAGCTCTTTGATAACAACACCTTTCTGTTTCGGTTGAGGTTGAGGTTTGGGTTGAACTTTGGCTTTAGATCTAGGAGTGAGTTTTCTTCTCTTTCTGGGAGGAGAAGAAAGAGGGTCAGAGAGTTATGGGGATCCAGAAGAATCTGTAGGAGTAAGGTTTTTGGTTCTAACCATCTTGAATTAGTGAAAGTTTGAAATTTCATAAAAAAAAGAAGAAAAACGCTGTATGGGGCACAGTGAATCTGAGCAGAATAGGAGGTTTCTGGGGTTGAAATTTGATGGGTTTTGAAGGAAATCAAGTAAGAAAGTGATTGTGAAAAGTTTTTCAGAGAGGACTGGGTGATTTACTCGAGGAGATTTTGTGGAAATGACCGAGTTTATGATAGATCTGACCTAGAGCCCGACGTTACTCGAGGCCTTACTCGAGTAAATTGCAAGTTTACTCGAGTCCATACTCGAGTGATCATACAGAAAATTTTCAAAATAATTCATTTAAATTGTGTACCTGGCATGAATAATATTGTAATTATCCATGTATGTTCCCTCGATCATTTTGTAACCAATTTAGAGCAGATTTGAGTTGTTTCTCATCAAATTGGTGATCTGGACTTGCAATTACTCGAGTCCTTACTTGAGGCTCGCCTTGGGTAACCTTTCATTTTCAGTTTGGACTGTTCAGTTCTCACCAATAGACCGTTTGATTCAAATTCCAAGAAACTTGATACATTACTTCCAGTTTTGGAAGACCATTACTCGAGTAGTTACTCTAGTAAAGTGCTCTTTTACTTCAAGTTGTTCCTCGGGTAATGCTTCACTGTCAGTCATTACTTGAAGTTGGTACTCCAGTAAAGGTGTCCTCTGATAACCTCTATTTTTATTTCTCAGAACAGAGTTTCAATCTTCCTGTAAAACAATTTTTTACATACTTCGATGCTTAAATTAGTAATCATCAAAATATTATCAAATATCTTTATCTAACATTATGAAGTGATGTCTAACATCGATATGCTTGGTTCTAGAATGTTGAACTGGATTTTTTGCCAAGCTTATTGTACTGGTATTGTCACAATAGATTGGTATTTCTTTGAGATAAATACCAAGATCTTGTAGTTGTTGTTTTAACCATATCACTTGTGCACAACAACCTGAGACTGCTACATATTCGGCTTCCGTTGATGAAAGAGATACTGTATTTTGTTTCTTGCTGAACCATGAGACAAGAGATCCTCCAAGAAATTGTCCTTATCCACTGGTACTCTTTCTGTCTGTTTTGTATCCTCCATGATCTGAATATGAATATGCAACAAGATATTCACTTCTTCCTTTGGGATACCATAGACCCAATTCAGATGTGTCAGCAAGGTATCTAAAGATTCGTTTGAAAGTTTCAGCATGTGTTTCCTTTGGTGCTGATTGATATCTTACACATATGCCAACACTAAATTGGATGTCCGGTCTACTTGCCATGAGATAGAGTAATGATCCAATCATTCCTCTGTATTTGGTGATGTTGTAGTCTTTCCCTTTGACATCAGCATCAAGCAACGTAGTTGAGCTCATAGGTATGTCCGTTCCATTTGCTTCATCTATTCCATACTTCTTCAACAATTCTTTCAAATACTTTGTTTGAGATATGAAGATTCCATTCTTTCTTTATTTGATTTGCAAACCAAGAAAGAAATTCAATTCTCCCATCATTGACATCTCAAACTCTCCCTGTATTATCTCATAAAATTCCTTGCATAGAGATTCATTAGTAGCACCGAAAACAATGTCATCAACATATATTTGAACAATTAAAATATTATCACGTTTTTGTTTTATAAAAAGTGTTGTGTCAACTTTTCCCTGTACAAAACCTTGATCAATAAGAAATTTACTGAGCCTTTCGTACCATGCTCTAGGAGCTTGTTTTAAACCATATAAAGCCTTTTTCAGTTTGAAAACATGGTCAGGTTTAGTTACATCCTCAAAACCTGGAGGTTGTTCTACATATACTTCTTCCATAATATAGCCATTTAGAAACGCACTCTTTACATCCATTTGATAGAGTTTGAATCCTTTGATGCATGCAAAGGCTAATAGTATGCGTATAGCTTCCAATCTAGCCACTGGAGCATACGTTCCTCATAATCAATCCCTTCTTCTTGATTATAGCCTTTGGCCACCAATCTTGCCTTATTTCTGACAATAATTGCGGATTCGTCGAGTTTGTTCTTGAATATCCATTTAGTACCAATGATTGGATGATCCTTGGGTCGGGGTACCAAGTCCCAAACTTGATTTCTTTCAAATTGATTTAATTCTTCTTGCATTGCTATAACCCAATCATTGTCTGATAGGGCTTCATCAATGTTAGAAGGTTCAATCTCAGAAATGAATGCAGAAAAACTTACTTCATTGAAAATTCTATTTCTAGTTTTGATCCCTTCATTCACATCTCCTATGACTTGATCTAAGGGATGACTTTTATTGTATTTCCAGGCTCTAGGTTGTCCTAGTGATTGCTCTTCTTCCTTGGTTTTATCAACTTCTGGAATAAGAGATTTAGAAATTGATTGACTATTTTCTTGATTTAAAACAACTTCCTGTTCTTCATCAATGGTTTTGTCAGAGGATTCAAATTCATCAAATACAATATGAATTGATTCTTCAATAACACATGTTCTTTTGTTAAAAACTCTATATGCTTTACTTCGGTTAGAGTATCCTAGGAAAATTCCTTCATCAGTTTTAGAATCAAATTTTCCTAAGTTATCTTTACCATTATTATGAATGAAACACTTACAACCGAAGATGTGTAGATGAGCAATGTTTGGCTTCCTTCCTTTGTACAGCTCGTATGGTGTCTTTCCAAGTTTTGTTCTAATATATGCTCTATTTGAAATATAGCATGATGTACTCATAGCGTCAGCCTAGAACACTTGAGACACATTCTTTTCATTCAACATTGCTCTCGCCATTTCAGTGAGTACTCTATTCTTGCGTTCCACAACTCTATTTTGTTGAGGCGTCCTTGGAGCAGAGAAATTGTGATCAATGCCATTGGTATCACAATATTCTTCAAAGGCTTGATTTTCAAATTCTCCACCATGATCAGTTCTAATACCTGCAATGGACATACCTTTCTCATTTTGCACTTTCTTGGCAAAAACAATAAATTCTTCAAAGGTTTCATCTTTTGATGATAGAAAAATAACCCATGTAAATCTGGAGAAATCATCAACAATGACCAATGAATATAAGTTGCCACCAAGACTCTTTACTCTTACTGGGCCAACTAAATCCATATGCAATAATTGTAGTGGTCTATTTGTTGAAATTTCATTTTTCAATTTGAAAGATGATTTAGTTTGTTTACCCGTTTGACATGCGTCATAAATCAAATCGTTTTTAAAATTTACTTTGGGTAATCCAAGAACTAAATCCTTTTTGAGTAGTTTTCCTAGTTGATGCACGTTGACATGAGCCAATCTCTTATGCCATAGCCAACTTTCATTAGCATTACTCAGAAAACAATTTTTAGATTCATTTCTACTAATATCTAGAGTATAGCAGTTACCTTCCCTTTTTGCTCTGAGTTTAGCCTTGATATTCTTCTTATCAAGTAGTAAGTCTTTCTTGTTGACAATCCGACATTCCTCTGAATCAAATATTATCCAGTTGTCTTTATCTGCACTTTGACTTACACTCAACAAATTGTGACACAAGCCTTCAACATAATATACATCTTTGACTTGTATTCCTTTGTCATTTTTGATTTCACCAATTCCTGCTATCTTTCCGGATTGATTTCCTCCAAATTTTACCTTTCCACATTCCTTAGGTTGCAATGTGGTAAAACTTTCGAAATCTCCGGTCATATGTCTAGAGCATCCACTGTCTATGTACCATTTGTTGTTTTTGGATGCTTTAAGACATATCTGCAATCAAATGACTAAGTCCACATCTTTTTGGGTCCTTTTGGGTTAGTACAAATAATTTTCTGAACGTATGAGCCTTTAGGTACCCATTTGTAGGTTCCTATGTTTCCTTTCTTCTTATGAATGCATGAAGAGGTATAATGACCTTTTCTATTACAATAATTACAAAATGCAAAAGGATTCAATGTATGCACAGAATGCTGAAAATAATTCAAATTTGACTTACCTCCTGCTTTCTTTCTACCTTTCCTTTTATCTGATTTTGGATCATATCCAATTCCAGATCGGTCATTTACAAATTGTTGAGCTTTTAAAATAACATTTAGTATCTCACTTCCTTGTGTAAATTTTTCAAGAGTTTTTGTAAGATCTGTGTTTTTCTTTTTCAAAGAAGAACAATTTTCACAATTCTTTTCTGAACTTTCTTTAAGTTCAATTTCAAGAGCTTTGTTTTTCTTTTTAAAAATAATTAATTCTTTAACTACTTTGATGATTCAGAATGTAAAGCATTATATTCAGAGACTAATTCATCATAGGTAGGATCATAATCATTTACCTCTTCTTCTGTTTCTTCTTGAGCAACAAGACATATATTGGCTACTTCTTCCTCATCACTTTCATCGTCAGAGGAGCTATCACCCTATATAGCAGATACAAAGGCCTTCTTTTTGTTGAAGAATTTGCCTTTTCTCTTTTCTTTGCTCTTTTGATTCAGCTCTGGACATTCTGATTTGATATGCCCTGATTTTTCACATTCATAGCAAATGATATGATCTTTGCTGCTAGGACCTCCTTTCTGAAAGTGTTTGAATCCTTGACCTTTATTTTAAAACATTATAAATCATTTTATTATTAGGCCCATTTCATCATCGTCAAATTCCTCATCCTCATCTTGATTCTCTTCTTTTGCTTTTAGTGCTAGACCTTTCTTTTTCTTGTCACCAATGTCATCTAGTTCCCGTTTGAACTTTAGTTTGCTTTCATATTCAGAAAGACTTCCAAATAGAGAAGCAACTGATCTATTGATTCTCCTTTTGCTTCTTCTATCGCAGTGACTTTGGCCTCCCACTCTTTAGAAAGAATATTCAAAATCTTTCGTACTTGGGTATGCTGATCATAAACTTTCCCAAGTACTGCAAGTTGATTAACAAGATGAGTATATCCAAGTTCAAATTCAGATATTGATTCACCTGATTTCATTCGAAGTAGATCGAATTCAGTGACTAAGGTATTGATCCGATTCTCCTTTATTCCTGAAGTTCCTTCATGAGCTATTTCCAGAGCTTCCCACATTTCCTTTGCTGTTGGAAGTATGCAAATTCTGAAATATTCACTTTGACTCAAGGCACTTTGTAACATCAGAATTGCCTTGCTGTTGAGAGTGATAAGTTTCTTGTCATTCTCATCATATTCCGCTGGTGTCTTGAGAATTTTCTGAGAATCTACAATTTTTGTAGGTTGATAGTTTCCACTCTCAATCACATCCCATAGCCCATATTCAGTAGCCATCACGAATACTCTGAACTTTGCTTTCCAGAAGGAAAAGTGTTCGCCATTGAAACCTGGAGGTCTCGTGATGGATGCTCCGTCGAGAAGAATTCCTTCACCCATGCTTGCCATTGGATCCTTCTTAGGTTGTTATACCTTAACAAGAAGACCTACGCTCTGATACCAAATGTTAAAGCAAGCGTTTCACCCAAGAGAGGGGTGAATTGGGTGATACTAAAATTTCGTTGCGAATATAAAAACTTGACGGTGAATATAAAGCAATAAAGAATAAGGAGAAATATCACCGAAGTGTATACCGAGAGTTATACTGTTAGGCCACAACCACTTTAACCTATGTCCAATCCTCAAAGCTTCTCTGAGAGTTTAACTATAACTTCCAAGATTCAGTGGGTTCTTGGCACCTCAGTACAAGCAAGTTCCTTCGCCTGGACACTTGCTCCCCCTTACAAGTTGTAATCCAATCCCAACTCAAGGTTCGACAATCTTAAGTTATCTCAACAACAAATATTGAGTTTGAATGAAATATCTCTCTCATAGAGTGACTAAGAATCACTGAAGTATAGAATTACAAGTATAATGTAAAACAAAGTAATGAGCTTGGTAATGCGTTCGTGTGTGTTCTTGTTCTTCTTCTCTGTTTGGATGTTCCCATATATATAGGTGTGTTAGTAATGACCATTGGAACATTTTCTTCTCATCCGTTAGAGTGTACGCAGCCACTGTTGACTTTTCCAGTATTTGAAAAATATCCATTTGCGGTAGGTGGTGGTAGGTGACATTTGAACGTTGCATTTGACTTTCCTTATTTGGTATGATCTCTTCATTGTTTATCTGTAGATATGCTAAGAATACTAATATAATGAAAGGTTAATCATATAGGAAACAAATCAATAAACGTTGGAATGAATTCTCAAAATCTGAACTTGCATACTCGAGTAGCTACTCGAGTATTCAGTAAAGGTTACTCTAGTACATACTCGAGTATCATCGGGAAAACTTTGATAAACTGCAAGTCAATAAGCAAACATAACATTACTCGGGTAGTGCATGACGTAAACAAAATTGCAAACCTTTGGAAATACTTGTTTACTCGGGTACTTACTCGGGTATGATAAACGTTTGTTCACTATTTACTCAAGTACCAACTCGAGTAAACCTTCAAATAAACTTTAGGTTACTTGATGCTTCACTCTAGTAATGTTGGTAGGATTTGAAGGCCGAGAGCACTTCAAGTTTGATTACCTTGTTACTCGAGTGCTTACTCGAGTAAACATAAATTTTCTGCATAGCTTACTCGGGTAATGACTTGAAGTTCTCTTCCAACTAACACTACATACTCGAGTAGTGACTTGAAGTTTTTCTTCTAAGTAATTTTGCATCCTCGAGTAGTAACTTGAAGTGAAGGGTGAGAAAAGCATTTTATGTTATTCGAGTAATACCTTCAAGTTTTGCTTACCACAGTGAGTTACTCGAGTAGCTCCTCGAGTAACATTGGCAGGGTTGAGAATGCCGAGAGCAACACATTTCCTGAAACAGAGTAACTCGAGTACAGACTCGAGTATCATTGACAGGATTGAAAATGTCGAGAGTAACTGGAAGTATTTGACAGGTTACTCGAGTAACTACTCGAGTAACGTTGGTAGGCTTAGATCAACTGCCAGTAAGTTACCTGGTTACTCGAGTAGCTACTCGAGTAACATTGGCAGGCCGAGAGCAACTTGGAGTTATTTACCTTATTACTCGAGTACGTACTCGAGTATCATTGGCAGGTTACTTGAAGGTTGAGCTGGTTACTTCAAGTTTCTATCTCTTTACTCGAGTACCTACTCGAGTAACCCTTTAGAAAATTTGCCAACAATGAAGTTTCTCAGCTTTTTCTCTTGGCCTTTCTTCATTACTCCAATGCTTACTTCAAGTAATGATATTTCCTGTTATTACTTTGTTCAAACTTATTTGTTTATCAAATCTTTTTGATACCATTCTTTGTTATCATCAAAACTTGAGATCTAACAAGTCACACATTGATGATTCATTTGTAGCACTTTGATTACAATATGGAAAATATGGCAGCAAGTAATGTAAACTTTATTGGCTCAATTTCAGTGCCAATGCACTTATAGTTTCAGTCCCTAACTCAACAGATTGGGAAAGTATTTCACAGATTTAATTTACTATGTAGCTTTCCAAAGACTCAATTTTGTTCCAGCAAGGTAAATGAAGTACAAATGCATATTTTCACCAAGTTTCAAACAACATCCACTTTAAACAGAGGCTAGAAACAGGGAAAAACTAGAAATGAGGTTAGACAATATTAACAGCAGACTAGTGTAATAGAATGTACAGTAAAACTCAGATGAAGATAATCCTTGACCTAACCCAACCTACAGAAACAAAAAGCTGAGAAGAAATTAATATCAAATGCACAGAAAATGCCAAACAGATTTGCTCAATTTTAACAAAGGCTTCATAATGATGCAGAAATTTATTGAAATATTTAGCCAAAGGTAATGACCAACCTTAGTTTAGCACTACATAACACCAAAGTGTAATTAGACAGTAAAGAGGACTAAATGACAACAGTAATGAATCTTGAAGCAACAGAGAACAATGCAAAATGCAACGGATGAAATTGAGTGCATGTATTTGTCTATCTATATGCAACTCCTTAAGTATGAAGTAAGTAACAGATTGGACAGAAGCAACATAACAGATTTCACAAAACCAATGACAGCAGCAAGATCAACAACAGGCACAAATAAAGGTGTCAGCCAGGTGACTTTTAATTAAACTTCCAACAAATGGTAATTAGTGTAGAAAAAGGTTCAAGATCAAATGTCACAATTTAAGCAACAAGCTAAAATCAGATTCTAGGAACTCCAAATTCACTCCATTTCTTGCAATTTCAATGTGCAACATGAAGTTGTCTAAAACTAAAAATATGCAGGAATGTCCAAACAAACGAATTTGCTCAGAAATGGATGCAAAACTTTGAAAAGACAACGGCAGCAATAAAATTCAAGTATTGATACAAGCAACAACATAAATTCCTCAGTTTTACAGAATATAAAGGGAAGAAAAATTACAAATGTCAGTCCTTCAAATCCCATACCTCCTGTATCACCCATATCACAGAAATTGTCCTACACAGATACATAAACCTTGTTAGCAAGACATATGAGAATAATACACAATGTAATGTTGGATTCAAAAACTCACTATTTTTGTAATAGCTCATAGATGAATTCAGCACAATATGTGCGAATGAAATCAATATCTTCTTCAGGAAAGGGATCAGCAAGATCAAACATATGTAACACCAAAACCAGACAAAACATTAACTTAGTAACTTAAAAACAATAAAGTAATATAAAAGTTATGAAATATAAATTTACCTCTTGAGTAAAATTAGTCGTGCCTATAGTGATAATATTGTAAATGTGTCTCAAAACATAAAAACCACATAAGTTGGACCCCTGTTGTTGCCTACGGCTCTGAGTAAAAAACATGATAACATTAAAATAAATATAAAGGCATGGCTTATTACATTCTTTAAACAAATCAATATGCACTAACCTTTGGCATGATCCATGTAGGGTCCTTTAAGTCACGAATATGCTTACCACAAGCAGTGTGTAGAAATGTCCGCATAGCCCTATGATCATCAGAATAAAAAAGGTTATTGGTTTTACGAAAATTCCATAAAATTTGCACACAAAAGGTAAAAATGCAAGAAAACTAACAAGTTTATGGACTTTTTCAAATCATTCTCTGGTTTGAAGTGGAGGGAACATAACAAAACCTAATTCACAACCAGTCTAAATTAACTGCACATGTTAAATTTAAGGTAAGGCATTGACATTGGCATTCAATAAATTCACTAATTACACAGTAGTTTGTAATACACTAAACCAAATCCTGCCTAAATAATTATTTAGTTTTCACCAAAACTTCTACTCATACAATCGTTGCTAGAAGTAATCAAGATTTTTATGAGAGGGTTTTAAACACCAAACACACCAGAAAATTTATATTAAGCTAATGTTTAGTTGAGCCCCTTGCTAGCCTAGGCCAATGACCAAATCTGGAGGTAACAGCTTCTATATAGTAATTGTAGAGGACGATAAAGCATACCTTAAAAAAGAGGATGAAGACAAAGATGTCCCACAACAACAACCAGGAGCAGCTTAAGCAGTGTATGACAGCTACCGAAGAGCAACGACAGACTCGATTTAGAATATATGATAGTGACCAACAGCGACGACGGACCGGGAGTTGACGGCTAAGGAGAGAAAAGATTGGGAGGGATTTCAGAATGAAAGAAGGCAGGAGCTATGAGGGACGACGCGAACATTATATTGGGGAAGACTTTTTAGACCGGTTAATAAGATAACCGGTCTAAAAGAAAAGGATTTTAAGACTGGTTATCTTATTAACCGGTCTAAAAAATAAAAGGCTTAATTTTTTTAGACCGGTTAGTGTAGAACTAGTCTAAATAATATTTTTTAGACCGGTTAATATAATAACCGATCTCCCAACTTGTTTATAATTATGAAAATGCCACCGTGTATTTCTTTTAGATCATCAACTACAACCGGTCTAAATGTGCCAGTCTAAAACACCTTTTTTGTACTAGTGTTAATAATAATAATTATTTTTGAACAATTAACAGAATATTCTTAACTGTGTTAACAATTAGTATGTGGCGTAGGTCTTGAAAAATGAGGGGAGGTATGTGAAATTTAGGAAAATTTGAATAGTGGTCATTGTACTTTACTCTAAATGTAATTATAACATAAAATAGATCTATATTTTAGCAACAAATGCAAGGGAATCAAAGCAAGAAATGATAAAATGCAAAATTCTTTATGTCAAGGAGCTAAGTAATTAGCTCCTTACACAATCTAATTGTCAAATTCACTCTTGACAAAGGGGTATCTCGTGTGAAGATGGTTTGTTTTGCATTTTAGGTTTAAAGTTGGTTTTAGTTTGGGTTTTGTGCTTTTCACTGCATTCATTTAATCTTTATACTCACTAACTTGGCAGCTTTTATGTGTTGTTTGGACTGTATTTGACATGATCTTGAGCTTGTTATGGATATTCACTATGTTTCCAAGTTAATTCATAACATTATTGCATCTTTGGTCATTTTTGTTTTCTTGGTCAATTTTGTGAGTATCAAAAGGAGAATTTTTGTGGAACCAAGCGCTCCAAATTGAGTTCTATGAGTTTTTCATATGGTTTTCTACTTGCTCCTAGCTCATTTTGTCATTTCATCCCCACTACTTAAACATAATAAACCTAATCAAATGTAATCCATATTTCACTTGCTCCTAGCTCATTGCACTTATCCTACAGATGCAACATAATAATGACTTAAAATAATCACCCCTTTGACACATCAAGCCAATTATCTTGAAACAAAATCTTGAAGATCAATTAAATCTTGAAAATTATCTTGAAGTAGAGGGCAAAGAGAAAGAAATCAAGAAGATGAGCTTAGGGCCGTTTGGTTTAAAGAATTGATATTGATGAAAAGAAAGAGAATGGAAAGTAAAGGAATGGAAAATTTCATGCCTGCGAGAATGTTTGGCATGCAAAGGATGGAAAAGGAAAATGATAAATTTTAAAACAACAAATAAAAATAAAAATATGAAATACCCTATACACCCATTTTGATATGGAAAAAATGTTCCCTTTTGCTTCACTATGATATCCAAAACTAGAGCGACGTTTTTTTCAGGAAAAAAAAATAGAGCAATCATCCCTTATATAACATCCACTTCCAATCTTTGCCATAAGAAAAGGTTAAAAACCCTGTTTTGTCTCTCTACATGAAACACACCCAAGTTTTGATTGTGGCCTCACCAACGATAAAGGAGATGGCATTATTACAGAAGGCACTTTTAATGTCCGTTTTTATGCCCTTTACATGACTGTTTTTAAGGGGATGTTTATACGAGTGTCGTTGAAAGTTTTAAAATAGATGAATGTTTTAATGCAGTTGTTATAAGAGACTTGCAATGATTGTTCCAAGAAAATAGTCGTTCTAAGCCTTGAGTATACAACAACTATTTTAATGTATGTTAATGACTTACAACTACTGTTTTCTTAAAAACAATCGTTCTATGTCATTTATAATGATTGTTTTAAGAAAATAGTCATTGTAAGTCATTTGTTTAAAAAAATATTATCCACATTTTCTCCCCACAACCATTGAAAACCCACCAATTCTCAGACAATTATATTTTGAAATTTGAACTTTTGAACTATTTTTTAAAAGAAAACATGGGTAAAAATCACCATATTAAATTTTGAATCTTTAAAGTTCAATAATCACATATCGCACAAAGGAACTTAAATTTAGACATATATCATCATAACATTGTTTTAATGTTCAACCTTCAACTTTCAAACTAAACTATGACAATTATATGTCTAAAGGTTTATAAGATGACATGCTTCCATCAAATCTTCATGTTCTATCATCATTTTTCAAAGTCTTCTCTATAAATCATAATGCCTCTAATAAAACTAATCTATAAAGTCAATGGACAATTATCCTGAAACACTCGTCCTTGTTAATTCACTATGCAACCAACATTAAAGGCAATGTTAAAAAAAATACTTAAGTCAAATTAAAGGCCATGGTCTTAATCACAGTCCCACTTTGAAATCTAGTTATTATAATAAAAACTAGAAACATACAGGATCGAGTTCATAAACCAAAATTCATAGTACTCATATAATCAAGAAACTAAGAAACTAACAGGAGGCAAAGTGTTCAAGCATGCAAACATAATATTCCACTGGATTATTTAAAAGAAACCTTTACACAACATCCTTTATGTGTTGCAGAAGATATCCTGACAAAAGGTCTCAGATATTATTAATGTCTTCGATTGTGTAGGCATCCTGATTACCAAAAATCTGTGCGCAAATTGAAGAATAAGTTAATATAAATCAATCAATTGAATGAAATAACTAACAATCCAATTGCAAGAACAAAATGAAATTCATTTGAGAATCAAAAAATACCTATTCAAAATTGGTAGTAAGTCCACTTAAAATGATGTTCATCAAGGAATGGGACATCTACACCTTCCTCCCCCTATCGAACACTATGACATTGATCTTACGTTAATCATCCCTAATTTGCTTAAGATGGTAGGTGGAAGCATGCGTGAATACAACAACATCAGCAACAATACACGGAAACGAGATATCTAACAAAAGCGAACAAGGTTCTCTAGCCTTTGGTATAGGACTAAGGTCACCATGTCCAATCTCTAGCTGATTGTAACTGCCTTTGGTACTAGGAAGGGCTGGGGATTCCTAGGTAAGAGAAATGAAAGAAAACTAACTTAAGGAAAAACTCAATATTATATTAATTGAAATTATTTACAAACCTGAGATCTATATTTGTCGCCACCCATCCCGACTTCAATGCTAGACAACATCCTCAATCTCATATCATGATGTAGCTCATGTAACAGCTCTTCTCGAAGCTCATGCAACAACTCTTCTCGAACCCTAGCCATAAACTCTCTAATTGGTTCACTTTGTCTATAAGGTTGTGAACTTCGTCCAAAATATATTGAGAGACCAATTACCCTTGGCTCCCTTCTAACATGGCCGAGGTGATCTAGCTTCCCAAGCGCCGTTGCTAAGATATCCATCCTTCCACTTTGAGTAAAGGAACCTTGTTTGCGTTGTTCTTCAAATCATCCTGTAGAATACAATTGATAAATATAAATTAATTACATGCAATATTCTAAGGAAAATGAAACACACTTAAATATACTCTATATTAAATACTCACAACCTCTCTAGTGACATCAACAATGATTGGATTTATAAATTTTTTGTAAACACCTGTTTCCATTTTGATATTCATAGAGTAATAGAGATCAAGTTCCACAGTCGTATAGAAAAGTACAAATATACTGATGAAAGTATTTGTTTACAGACCAGAATCAACTGAACAGAAGTCGATAACATTGACAAATATGTATAAAATATCCATAAAATGTTCCAAACATGGGCTATATATAACCACGAACTTCATCTCAGGAAATGTGTCTGTCAGTTCCCTATATCTACATCCTTGCCTTTTGAGCCGCTGGCACCCACTGAGATATTTTTGTTTAGAAAAAGGGGTGAGATTCGAAATAATCCCAGTAACAACATATTATCGTTCATATAAAATGCGAGAAGTAGATATGATATGCACCATGTATGTACCAATTAATGAAAAATATAAAATATATTTGTCATGTACACATGAGTAGGGCTCCTGCCCTATTATTCGTACACCAGTTGGATTCTTACCCAACCTCCAGGAGTAAGTGCACTTCCGACACTAACTACCTCTTCTAGGCAAACCATGTTGATTAAAAAAAGCACAAACGATGGCAACCACATAATCATATAAACTATGGCATGATGTATGAAGGATAAGGTCCCAACCTCATGTAGGATCGGTAAGCACAGCGGAAGAATTTAAAAAATTTTCACCGATCCTAATCGAGAATCTATCAACGGCGTTTAAACCAAGTTGGAAGGATTCATTCCTTTTTGATGATTCAGAGTTTTCACGATCTCTAGGAGCCAACACGTCAGGTCCGTTCCCTCTACCGGTATCCACACGAACGCTCTCCAACCGAGACTACGTGCTAGCGCCTCTAATGTCTCCAAGGGTTTAACTTGCGGCTCTCAATTCTGATGTACCCTGAGTCTATCAGCTCTATCAAGTTTATAACCCATGAGGGTTATTTTCAAATTTCAAAATTAATCATCATTAATTTCGAAATTAATTAACAATTAATTATCTTGATGAGCTAATTAAATAAATTCAGTTTAAATTAAATCTGTCCAACAGTTTTAATTTAACCTATTTATTTAATCTAAATAAAGAGCCATTAGATTTAATTTATCTTCATAAATTAAATCTGAGATACTATATCTCTATCATGTTAGTTATTAAATTTAATATATCTTAATAAATTAAATTTAAAACCAACACAATATAATAATATCATATAATATATATATATATAATATTTCAAAAATATATATATCTATATAATATTATTTAATATAATAATATAATATATATATATAAGATATATATTTCGAAAATATATATATATCTATATAATATTATTAATGAATTTTATATTATATATATATATAAATATAAAATTTATCCACCCTAAATCAAACATTATCTCGTGTTGGGCCATTCTTGTGTGCGACCCTGTAGGCCCATATGAAGTTGGCAGTGGGCCAATAACTACACTAACCCAAAAGTCGCAAGCGGCCTCTAGCAAGACATTACGACTACCCAATTCATATGAGGATCGTTATTACGATGCAACCTGTCATACAACCATGTCACGTCCCTTTTGTCACACGATATATCAATCAAGGATAAGGCATGGAAAATGTCATGCTCTTGTTCCTGACCATTACTTTCTCGATTCCTGAGTAGCCTGATAACAGAGATAGAAACTCCTTTCATCATAGTATGGCCATACATTTCTCAGACTCACTCATCGAGGGGCCCAGTAATATCTCTCTACTAATGTGAGGGACAAATTCCATCTTGATCATTCATATTCCTCTACATGAAAAACCACCAAGCCCGATCGTAGCCTTTATCATCACCCCGTCAAAAGTGACTTTTGACTAGTTCAAAGCTTAGCAATTCTCATGTAGGAATCCATGAAGACCTCAGGTCTAAGGGCATTGTGAAGTGGTTATACATGAGAAAAGCTTATGACTTGATCCATGTAGCATTCTCATAGTGGGTCGGTCCAGCACCTTGTACTCTTACAAGTGCCTAAGACTTTGATTCGTATCTCCATATCTTATCAAAGTCATACTGGTCTTGTTTCATCTCTGCTCCCGCATAGATGACCGACCAGGGACATTTTAGGACAATCTTTATGAATTATCCAAGGATACAATTATCACAGTTAACCTGCATATAATATGATAACAGAATGGAGAAATTTCATTAAAATAACAATGTTTAAAGTATAATGATTGGCCCTTAGGGCACAATTTCCAACATCCTCCTACTTGCCCTAGGTGCAATCATTAATTTGCCTAATTCCCATTGCCCTAACATGACGCTCATGCTTTGCCTGTGCAAGTGGCTTAGTAAGAGGATCAGCAACATTATCTTCTCCTGCTACTTTGCATATCTTTATATCACCTCTATCATTGATTTCTCTAATAAGATGAAATCGCCTGAGTATGTGTTTGGTCCTTTGATGTGACCTAGGCTCCTTAGCCTGTGCAATAGCACAGCTATTGTCATAGAACAAATCTATTAGATTTGAGATGGTAGGCCCACCCCTAGTTCAGTAATGAACTTTCTGATCCAAACGGCTTCTTTAGCTGCATCTGATGCTGCTATATACTCAGCTTCTGTTGCAGAATCTGCTATAGTGCTTTGCTTGGAGCTCTTCCAGCTTACTGCTCCACCATTCAGGAGGAATACATATCCAGATTGTGATTTAAGGTCGTCTTGGTTAGTTTGGAAACTTGCATCTGTGTAACCAGTTACACAGAGCTCATCATCCAATCCACCATAGACCAAAAATAAGTCCTTAGTCCTTCTTAAGTACTTTAGGATATTCTTAACGGCAGTCCAATGACCATCACCAGGATCTTGTTGGTATCTGCTGGTCATACTTAAGGCAAACGAGACATCCGGTAGAGTACATAATATGGCATACATGATGGATCCAATGGCCGAGGCATATGGAACCTTACTCATGCGATCTCGCTAATCAGGTGTACTAGGACACAGATCCTTGCTAAGATGGATGCCATGAGACAGGCATGTAACCCCTTTTTGAATCATGCATATTGAACCTATACAGTATCTTATCTATGTATGTGCTCTGACTTAGGCCTATTAGTCTTTTGGATCTATCCCTATAGTTCCTAATCCCTAGGATATAGGTGGCTTCACCTAAGTCTTTCATTGAAAAGGACTTTCCTAACCAAGACTTGACACTCTGCAAGGTAGGAATATTATTCCCAATGAGTAGGATGTCATCTACATAAAGCACTAGAAATACAACTATGCTCCCACTAACCTTCTTGTAAACATAAGGTTCATCGATGTTTTGAATGAATCCAAACTCTTTGACTACTTCATCAAAACGATGATTCCAGCTCCGAGATGCTTGCTTCAATCCATAAATGGATCTTTGAAGCTTGCAAATTTTACCAGAGTCCTCTGGACGCACAAAACCTTCAGGTTGTGTCATGTACACATCCTCAAGCATCTTTCCATTAAGGAAGGCTGTTTTGACATCCATCTGCCATAGTTCATAGTCATAATATGCTGCAATGGCAAGAAGGATTCTGATTGATTTGGCCATTGCAACTGGGGAAAAGGTTTCATCATAGTCTACACCATGAGTTTGAGTGAATCATTTTACAACCAGTCATGCCTTGAAGACATTTACATTGCCATCCATGTCAGTTTTCTCCTTGAAAACCCATTTGCACCCAATGGTTTTTACACCTTCAGGTGGATCGACTAAGGTCCATACCTGATTGTCGTACATGGATTGCATTTTAGACTTCATGGTATTTAGCCATTTCTCAGAGTTTGGTCCCACTGTGGCTTCTCGATAGGTGGTGGGCTCATTTTGCTCAATGAGCAACACATCACGGCCTTCAGTAATCAGAAATCCATATCTCTGAGGCTAATGCCGTGTCCTATCAGATCTTCGTGGACCTTGTGTTACTTGAGGAGGCTCAGCAACTTGTTGTGATTCTTCTCTAATTTCCATCTGTGGTTCTGTACCATCTTGTAAATCTCAAATTTCTTCAAGATGTACGTCGCTCCCACTGGTTGTTTTAGAGACAAACTCTCTTTCTAGAAACATGCCATTTCGAATAACAAACACTTTGTTATCGGTGGGATTGTAGACATAGCATCCTTTCGTTTCTTTAGGATACCTTACAAAAAGGCACTTTATGGATATGGGCACTAATTTATCAGAGGCTTGTTGATTAACATATACCTCACATCCCCAGATCTTAAGAAAAGATAAACTTGGTTTCTTTCCAGTCCATATCTCATATGGTGTCTTTTCAATTGCCTTAGATGGAACACGATTTAGTATAAACGCAGCTGTCTCTAGGGCATGTCCCCAAAAGGATGGTGGAAGATCTGTTTGACTCATCATAGATCGAACCATATCTAATAGTGTTCGATTCCTCCGTTCAGAAATGCCATTCCATTATGGTGTTCCTGGAGGAGTCAATTGTGAGATTATCCCACAACTCCTAAGATGGTCAGTGAATTCTTGGCTCAAATATTCACCACCTCGATCAGATCTAAGTGCCTTAATTGTTTTACTAAGTTGGTTTTGTACTTCATTTTGGAATATTTTGAACATTTCAAAAGATTTAGATTTATGTTTCATTAGATAGATATAGCCATATCTACTAAAGTCATCTATAAATGTAATGAAGTAGACATAACCTCCTCTGGCAGCTATATTTAATGGTCCACATACATCTGTATGTATGAGGCCCAATAATTCAGTAGCCCTCTCACTGTGCCCAGTGAAAGGTGCCTTAGTCATCTTTCCTAATAAGCAAGATTTGCATGTATCATATGATTCAAAATCAAATGAGTTTAGAAATCCATCTTGATGGAGTTTAGAAATGCGTTTCTCATTTATGTGGCCTAGACGACAATGCCATAGGTAGGTCGGATTCAAATCGTTTGATTTTATCCTCTTAGTAGTTACGTTATAGATATTCCCATTATTAGGATGTTCCAAATTTAATATATAATGACTAACATGCAAATCACCATCAGCATAGAAAATGTCATTACGATAAATAGAATATTTACCATTCCTAGTAATGGAAGTATAACCTTCCTTATCCAAATAAGAAAGAGAAACAATGTTACTACTCAAAGCAGGAACATAATAGCAATTGTTCAAAACTAACAAAAGCCCACTGGGCAGAACTAATTCATAAGTGCCTACAGCTAAAGCAGCAACTCATGCTCTGTTTCCAACTCGTAGGTCCACCTCGCCCTTCTTCAGCTTTCTACTGTCCTTTAGACCCTACACATTTGTACAAATGTGAGAACCACATGTAGTATCTAATACCCATGTAGAGGAAGTAGAAAAATGAATGTCTATAACATAAATACCTGAAGCGATAGCCCCGCTATCCTTCTTGTCCTTTTTAAGATCTTCTAGGTAGAGTTTGCAATTCCTCTTCAAATAACCGGGTTCATTGCAGAAGTAGCAGACTCCTTCCTTTGGAGGCTTTGCCTTCCTCGGTGTAGGCTTGGTTTCGGGCTTGTTTGACTCTTTGGTCTTACCACCTGAGCCATTACCCTTCCATTTGCACTTCCCTTTCTTTTTCATACCCTTTCCTTTCTGAACCATTAAAACTGTGCTAGGCTTTTTCTTAATGCTTTGCTCAGTAGTTTTGAGCATCCCATGCAGCTCAGAAATTGATTTCTCCATGTTGTTCATGTTGTAGTTCATAACAAACTGGTCATAACTCTTCGGGAGTGAGTTAAGGATCAAGTCCGTAGCTAACTCCTGGCTCATGGGAAATCCAAGCCTTTCAAGGTGATCAATATAGCCTTTCATCTTAAACACATGAGTACTAACTGATGCACCTTCAGCCATTTTGCATGAATATAAGGCCTTTGTGGTCTCATACCTTTCTTGCCTTGCCTGTTGTTGGAACATTTCCTTGAGATGTACTATCATCTCATGAGCCTCCATGAGTTCCAGATCTTTTTGGAGCTCTGGAACCATAGTGGTAAGCATCAGGCAACCTACATCCACAGAGTCATCCTTATGCTTTGTGTAAGCATCTCTCTGAGCTCTTGGAGCATTAGCTGCAGTCTCCTCAGGAATAAGTTGATCTAGGACATAACCTTTCTTTCCTGCTTGAGAACAATTCTCAAGTTCCTGAACCAGTCAAGAAAGTTTGTCCCATTGAGTTTGTCCTTCTCAAGGACCGATCGCAATGATAGTATAGCAGTATTACTAGTCGACATGATTCTACAATTAAAATATGCAAAGTTAGTTAGTAATCTCCCACTAAATTAACAACCCTCAATATAATAATTAGTGGGCTAAGATCCATATTTGGCTTAAACTTAAGTTCGCTTTGGCAAGATGCTTAAATTCAAGTTATTTAGGTAGGTAACCTATTTACCAATTACATCACATGTAACTCTTAGATCTTTATGGTATTTAATCATCATATGATCTGGCATGTTTAACCCCATCTAATGCCTTGAGATTCAAAACCGTTTTGTTAATCTCAATTAAGTCAAAACAATAATAATATTATGAGCAGCACAATTACTCAAGCTTGTCTCATCAAGATAACTCAAGTGCATCCACTTTGGTGGTTTCCACAATTGAGCGATCTAGGTTTTGACAAGTATTCATTAATTGATGGCATTATGACTTAAGATTTAATTTAGAGGGCTTAATTAATTAGTTTTGTTTATATGGATGCAATCGTGGTCGTATCTCATACAGATAAATACATATAAACGTAAAAGTAATCATGCAATGATCTTATCAAAAGCAGAATTTAAACGTGACACAACATGGCTTACCTAACCTAAAATCCTCCCAAGCCTATGAGAGGACTTCTCTAAAAAAAAGAGAAATACATTGAGAGAAACCTCGTTTAAACATTCGAGGGGAGTGAGATGAGAAGAGAATGTACATCGAGAGTATTTAGAGAAAGGCACGGCACGCAGGTCGTATTTAAATATTACAACCTTTGTAAAATTCTAAAGCCATATTGTTTACCATACCCAAAAAAGGATAAATAATAAACCACAACCAGAATTCATACAATATGAAAAGCAATAAATGTCATGATCAGATTATATTGTGCTACGCAGAGGTGGTCACGGCGGTCCCAGAACGCTTCTGATCCAATTTGTCTTCCCCATAGTTCAGATTCCTATTACCTGAATAGATATCCGAACCTAGACCCAATTTGATTGCCGCCAACTACGATCTCAGGTACCCTACCCAATTTCATGCTTGTTCAAAACGAAAATCACATACATGTTTCAAGATATACATGTTCGGAATCGATTTCACGCTTGTTCCAAAACGAGAATCACTTACATATTCGAGTGTTTCTTATAAACATACGTACACATCCCATATATATCACATGTATAAGAATCATAAACTCAATTTAAACGCACAATTGATCTGGCTCTGATGCCACTGTAGGATCGGTAAGCACAGCGGAAGAATTTAAAAAATTTTCACCGATCCTAATCGAGGATCTATCAACGGCGTTTAAACCAAGTTGGAAGGATTCATACCTTTTTGATGATTCAGAGTTTTCATGATCTCTAGGAGCCAACACGTCAGGTCCGCTCCCTCTACCGGTATCCACATGAATGCTCTCCAACCGAGACTGCGTGCTAGCGCCTCTAATGTCTCCAAGGGTTTAACTTGCGGCTCTCAATTCTGATGTACCCTGAGTCTATCAGCTCTATCAAGTTTATAACCCATGAGGGTTATTTTCAAATTTCAAAATTAATCATCATTAATTTCGAAATTAATTAACAATTAATTATCTTGATGAGCTAATTAAATAAATTCAGTTTAAATTAAATCTGTCCAATAGTTTTAATTGAACCTATTTATTTAATCTAAATAAAGAGCCATTAGATTTAATTTATCTTCATAAATTAAATCTGAGATACTATATCTCTATCATATTAGTTATTAAATTTAATATAGCTTAATAAATTAAATTTAAAACCAACACAATATAATAATATCATATAATATATATATACATATATATATATATATAATATATTTCGAAAAAATATATATCTATATAATATTATTAAATATAATAATATAATATATATATATATAAGATATATATTTCAAAAATATATATATCTATATAATATTATTAATGAATTTTATATTATATATATATATATATAAATATAAAATTCATCCACCCTAAATCAAATATTATCTCGTGTTGGGCCATTCTTGTGTGCGACCCTGTAGGCCCATATGAAGTTGGCAGTGGGCCAATAACTACACTAACCCAAAAGTCGCAAGCGGCCTCTAGCAAGACATTACGACTACCCAATTCATATGAGGATCGTTATCACGATGCAACTTGTCATACAACCATGTCACGTCCCTTTTGTCACACGATATATCGATCAAGGATAAGGCATGGAAAATGTCATTCTCTTGTTCCTGACCATTACTTTCTCGATTCCTGAGTAGCCTGATAACAGAGACAGAAACTCCTTTCATCATAGTATGGCCATACATTTCTCAGACTCACTTATCGAGGGGCCCAGTAATATCTCTCTACTAATGTGAGGGACAAATTCCATCTTGATCATTCATATTCCTCTACATGAAAAACCACCAAGCCCGATCGTAGCCTTTATCATCACCCGGTCAAAAGTGACTTTTGACTAGTTCAAAGCTTAGCAACTCTCATGTAGGAATCCATGATGACCTCAGGTCTAAGGGCATTGTGATGTGGTTATACATGAGAAAAGCTTATGACTTGATCCATGTAGCTTTCTCATAGTGGGTCGGTCTAGCACCTTGTACTCTTACAATCTTTATGAATTATCCAAGGATACAATTATTACAGTTAACATGCAAATAATATGATAACAGAATGGAGAAATTTCATTAAAATAATAATGTTTAAAGTATAATGATTGGCCCTTAGGGCACAATTTCCAACACCTCAAGTCCCTTACACCCCGTTTCGCGTGCCACGTAAAACGTGCCAAGCTCAAGCTCCCAACTCAGTCCTAAAAGTGAACTCAGTGGAATCTTCAGAACATCAAAAATCCAATTCTAACCTTAGCATCTAGCTCTGGCCAAAACTTACAAGACTCTGGGGAAAATTAGGGTTTTTTTATTCTAGCTCCGTAGACGTGTTCCTTTACTCCTAATCACTTTATTAACTATTTCATTATGTTACAACTACCATTTATTTCCAATTTTGGCAGCATAACATTTCCAATAACACATTTCCCAAATTCACAACTAAAGACAATCTGACGAAATTACACCGATCAAATTACTTACAACAGCCAGAACAATCAATATTCAAAGGTCTGGAAGTTACCTTTCACTTCCTCTGGCTCTCCCCTAGTGTAGCTAAAAACCCTAGCTTCCTAACATGAAAATTTGAGTTTCCCAAACATTGAAGAACATAGAAGAGTAGCTTAGGAGCAGAGTTATACACCGAAGAATTCACCAAAGAAATCGACCTACCTCGTGAGTTTTCTTCTCCTTCTCTCTCTAGAATTTCTCAACTCCCTTTCTCTCTCTATGGTTTCTGTTTGGCGTCAGAAATGAGACCAAGAGGAAAAGGATGATGATATATTATTATATTCTATATTTTACTTTAATTATCCAATTTCCAAAAATACTAATTTTTTTTACTTATTGTACATAAATTCCTAACTTCATGTAACACGACATCTTGAGTCCAATTAACATGCAACTAATATTTCTTTCTCTTGTTACATGTAATTGTTAGAATCGGTAGGCACAGTGGAAGAATTTTAAAATTTTCACCGATCCTAATCGAGGATCTATCAACGGCATTTAAACCAAGTTGGAAGAATTCATACCTTTTATGATTCAGGGTTTTCACGATCTCTAGGAGTCAACACGTCAGGTCTGTTCCCTCTATCAGTATCCACACGAATGCTCTCCAACTAAGACTACGTGCTAGCACCTCTAATGTCCCCTAGGGTTTCCCTTGCGACTCTCAATTCTCATGTGTATTTCAGTATATCTGCTCAATCAAGTTTATAACCTATGATGGCTGTTTTCAAATTTCAAAATTAATCATCATTAATTTCTAAATTAATTAACTATTAATTATCTTGATGAGCTGATTGAATAAATTTAGTTTAAATTAAATCTGTCCAATATTTTTAATTTAACCTATTTATTTAATCCAAATAAAGAGCCATTAGATTTAAGTTATCTTCATAAATTAAATCTGAGATACCATATCTCTATCATGTTAGTTATTAGATTTAATTTATCTCAATAAATTAAATTTTAAACTAACACAATATAATAATATCATATAATATACATATACATATATATAATATGTATTTCAAAAACACATATCTATATAATATTATTAATGAATTTTTATATTACATATATACATATATTCGTCCACCCTAATTAAACATTATCTCATGTTGGGTCATTCTTGTATGCGACCCTGTAAGCCTATATGAAGTTGGCAGTGGGCCAATAACTATACTAACCCACAAGTCGCAAGCAGCCTCTAGCAAGATATCACGGCTACCCAATTCATATGAGGATCATTAACACGATACAACATGTCATACAACCATGTCACGTCCCTTTTGTCACACGATATATCGATCAAGGATGAGGCATGGATAATGTCATCCTCTTATTCCTGACTATTACTTTATGGATTCCTGAGTAGTCTGACAATAGAAATGGAAACTTCTTTCTATTGTAGTATGGCCATACATTTCTCAAACTTACTTATCGAGGGGCCTAGTAATATCTCTCTACTAATGTGAAGGACAAATTCCATCTTTATCATTCATATTCCTCTACATGAAAAACCACCAAGCCTGATTGTAGCCTTTATCATCACCTAATCAAAGGTGGCTTTTGACTAGTTCAAAGCTTAGCAACTTTCATATAGGAATCCATGATGACCTCAGGTCAAAGGGCATTGTGAGATGGTTATACATGAGAAAAGCTTATGACTTGATCTATGTAGCTTTCTTATAGTGGATCGGTCCAGCACCTTGTACTCTTACAAGTGCCTAAGACTTTGATTCGTATCTCCATATCTTATTAAAGTTATACTAATCTTGTTTCATCTTTGCTCCCGCATTGATGACCGACTAGGGATATTTTAGGATAATCTTTATGAATTATCCAAGGATACAATTATCACAGTTAACATGCAAATAATATGATAACAAAATGGAGAAATTTCATTAAATTAATAATGTTCAAAGTACAATGATTGGCCCTTTAGGCACAATTTCCAATAATAATATCATCGTAAGAATTCCTCCTTTAGGTCTAAATTGACTTCACAACTTGTTTAAATTACGTATACACGTAAAGTCATAATTTTGGTCAAATTTGCACTTTTGCTCAAATTTTCCATAAATTCATATTTATTTGACCAAAATACTCCAAATATAATTTCCCCCTTTATTTTCCTTAATTAATTGAAAAATAATTAATTTTGTGCTAAATTGGCAAAATTTCAATTTTGCCATTACCTTTTAAATTTAATTCTTTTCTTCTTCTTTGTTCTTTGGCTAAGTTCCATTTATTTTTGGAACAAATATTTTCTCTATTATTTCTCCATTTATGGACCTTAACATTAGGCTTTTAAAATTACCCAAATTAATTCTATAATTATTCTTGCCCAATTTCTCATGAAAATGAACATTTATAAAATCTATAAATTCCAAATTCATGAATATTCATCATTTTATTGAATTTCGCAAATAATTAGAATATATTTGGTGAATAGAAATTTTGGGGTGTTACAGTTCTCCCCCACTTACATAAATTTAGTTCCTGAAATTTGCTATACCTATACAGCCATAAATTCTGGTTAAAGTTTCTTCATGCTTTCTTCCATTTCCTATGTAGCCTCTCTGGGTGATAACCCTTTCTAGATGATCTTGATGAATAGAATACTCTTATTCCTGAGCTGCTTCTCCTGCCGGTCCATGATCCGATCAGGTGTGTTATTCTCTGGAAATTCTTGTATTTCATCACATTTTTCTCATATATTTGTGGTTTTAAACTAAAATTGTGCATAAGTTTTATACATATGAAGAAAAATGTGATATGTTGAAAATACTTGAAAAAGTGCAAATTTTGAGCTAAATGTATAGGGTTTTAGATTAAATTGAAGAATTGAAAAGCTCATCAAATCCTTCTCTTTGTAGGAGGATGATGACAAGAAATGGAAGCTTACATGGATCCTTGGAGGTGAAGAAAAGAAGAACAAAAGCCAAAAAGGAAGATCAAAGTAGCTTGAAGGTGTCCCCGGTTGCTTTTGCTACGCCACAGCGAAGCAAAAGTGAAAACACACAAATAATAGGCCCTTCTGACCGCGTACGCTGTGGGTTTGCTATAGCGAAGCGAAAGCGAAAACACATAAAAAATAGGCCCTTCTGACCGCGTACGCTGTGGGTTCGCTATAGCGAAGCGAAAGTAAAGTCGCGATACTGCAACTCTGTGTTTTGAAAAACTGATGCTTCAGTTGGCTTTTTAACCTAATGGGGGCGCCTTATTGAAGGTATGCTGCACAAGGAAGAGCTCAAGAACTACAAGGAGGCTTCTTGGAGAGCTTGAGGAGGATTTTGGTGCTTTTTGGAGAAATTCAAGATTTTTCTTCTCTTTTTCTGGTTTTTCCCCTCTTCTCTTCTCATTTGCTGATATGGTCATGAGTTTTATGTTGAGTTGCTAGTTTGTATTGATTATGAGTGGCTAAAACTCTCATTTAGGATTACTTCTACTCATTGTATGGATTAAAACTACTATATTTTCTTGCTTTTGATAGTTGTTGAGAATATATGTTGATTTTCCTCTATGCTTAATTACTATCTTGTGCTTGATCACCACATGATTAGTTTAGTTCAATTGAATGATGCTTGAGAGAGCTATTTTGGTTATAGAACTTTAGAAAAATCATGTTAGACTTGAAGTTTAGGAATTAAATGGATGGTTTGTTGTTAGAATAGAGATATATCTAATAACCTAGCATAGTCTAATGAAGAATTGATTTGGGAAAGATGATTTTCATTAATGATAGACAAGAGATTGAATATTGTTAATGAAGATTAAAAATCAATCTTAACTTGAGAGAGCTTGATTGATGATCTTAGAATCTTTGACTAGCATATGGACTCACACAACTAACATAAGTGAATTAATTGCATAGTTTTATGAAATACAATGAGGAAGAAGTAATCCTAAGCCTTTAAACCTTGAAGTAGAATCAATTTTACAATCACCTTTATTTTACCTTATTATTTTTAGCAAATTTCCTTACTCGACATACTCAATTTCAAATGATTTCATTCAACCTAGTTAAGAACATAGTTACAATAATTAACTCACTTTCGTCATAGTCCTCGTGGGAACGATCTTTACTTATCATTTTATTACTTGCGACCTGTGTGCTTGCGGAAGCTAAACGGCGAACAAGTTTTTGGCGCCGTTTCCGGGGACTATTGACTAAAGTCTCTTGAGTTAATTAGTGTAATTGTGTGTTTGATTACGCTTGAATACTTCTCTTCTTCTTGTTTTACTTTCTTAATTAGCTTTGTTTTTAAGTATAGTTATAGCTATAGTTCTTTTTCTTGTTTTTCTTAGTATAGTTCTATTAGTTGATAAGTTTGATACTCGTTTTGGGATTCTTGACTTGTAGGTATTTGAGCTCTGTATGCAAACTGATTTGAAGATCGTTCTTCACGGTGCTCTTGAAGAATATTTTTCTGAAGACTTTGAAATTGAACCTCAAGTGCAACCTCTTCAAGGACCAGAACCTTTGCCCGTACAAGAGCAACCGAGACCACCACCTCGTCCTCACCCATTTTACAATATGGCTAATCCTAATGATGATAACTTGGAACGCACTTTGGATGAATACATGGAACAAGGAAACTCCACCTATCAATTTAGCATCCAATTTCCTACTATTCAAGCTCGGAATTTTGAGTTGAAGCCAATCATGCTTCAATCCAAATGATTGGCTTATTTTCAGGAACTTAGAATGAAGACCCTACTGACTATTTGACATGTTTTGTACAAGTGTGTGAGAACTTCAAGTTTCAAGGAGTAACTGCAGATGCACTCAGATTGCGCCTCTTTCCTCTATCACTTGACAAGAAGGCAAGAGCTTGGCTTACTGCTCTACCTCCTAACTCCATCACTACTTGGGATGAAATGGCATCCAAGTTCAAAGCAAGGTTCATTCCAAGGGGTAGACGGGCAGTTCAAAGAGCTAAACTTTTGGGTTTTCAACAACAGCCCGGAGAACTTTTTCATGAAGCATGGGAGAGATTCAAGGAGCTATGGCATAGTTGTCCTAACCATGAACAGAAGACCTATGTTTTGCTTGAAGCCTTTACAGCCTAATTGGATGTGCCTACTTCCAATATGCTCAACAACGCCTCTAATGGTGGAATTGGTAAGATGAGAGTTTGTGGTATATCTCAGTTGTATGAGGACATTGCCTCTAGTTCCTTGCAACAATCTGAAAAATCACGTTCTAGCTATAGAATATATAAGGAACCAAGTCCTTCAAGTTGTTCAAATGTATCTAAAGAAATTGCCGCTCAACTTAAAGCAATTGCCAAGAGGTTTAATCAACTTGAACTAAGAATGGAGAGAAACTCCTCCAAGAATGTGAACGCTATCCAAGCTCCAAGTCCTTTGTGCGAAATATGTGGAGAAGCCTACTCCTCTGAAGAATGTTATCATACTATGGAGTCGGTGAGTTATTTGAATAATAGTCAAAGGTATCCACGTGGCAACCCTTACTCTAATACTTACAACAAGGGTATGAGGGACCATCCTAACTTCTCTTACAGGAATGGACCTAGTGAGAATCCAATTAATCCCTATGCTTCTTCTAGTAAGCCAATACATCCACCGGGTTTTGAGCAACCACCAAAGCCACAAGAGGGTGATTCTGAGACAAATAAACTCTTGAGGCAACTTATCAAGAATCAAGAAGGCTTAGTTGGCACAGTTTCTCTTCATGACACAGCAATAAAAAATCTTGAGATACAAATGGGCCAAATTGCTTCACACTTGAGTGCTCAACCAAGAAATAGTCTTCCAAGTGATACTATTCCCAATCCTAAGCGAGAAGGTAAAGAAGAATGCAAGGCTCTTACTCTCCGGAGTGGCAAGACTTTACCCGATGTTCCAAGTATGGGTAAGGCTACAACAAAGCCAAATGATCATGATGTGGAAGATCTTATCCTTAATGACGAGGTTGTTGAAGAGATTATGGTCGAAGAAGAGGAAAACAAGAAGGGGAAGCAAACTGAAGTAACTCTAGATGAGGTGGTGTCAAGCAAGCCCAGTGCTCCTGATAATATGGACGAGAAGAAGAGAAAGACCAATACTTCTCCTCCACGATATGTCCCACCACCCCCTTTTCCATAAAGGCTCAAGAAACATCAAGAAGATGGGCAATTCAAGAAGTTCATTGAGATGTTCAAGCAATTTCATATCAACATTCCTTTTGCGGAAGCCTTAGAGCAAATGCCTAAATATGCTAAGTTCATGAATGATGTCCTCTCAAAGAAAAGAAGATTTAATGAGTTCGAAATGGTGGCTATCACCAAGAGCTTCACTGATGTAATCAAGCAACTTCTGCCTTAGTTGAAGGATCCTGGGAGCTTTTCTATACCCTGTCATGTTCGGGGTAAATTCTTAGGGAATGGCTTGTGTGATCTTGGCTCTAGTGTAAATCTTATGCCGTTGTCTGTGTTCAACAAGTTGGGATTAGGTGATGCTAGACCTACCACGGTTACTTTGCAATTGGCTGATAGAAGCTTGTCTTATCCTAAAGGGATTATTGAAGATGTCTTAGTCAAGGGTGATAAGTTCATATTTCCGGCTGATTTTATTGTACTTGATTTTGATCCGGGTAGAGAACTACCTTTGCTGCTAGGAAGGCCATTTTTAGCTATGGCTAGAACTTTGATAGATGTGGAGCAAGGTGAGTTGACCTTGAGGGTGGCCGATGAGCAAGTTACTTTTAATATGAGTCAATTGATGAAGACTCCTCATGTGCATGAAGACTGTTTCTTCCTTGATATGATTGGTCTGGTCACACAAGATGAATTTGAGACCTCTATGATTGAAGATCCACTTGAAGCCGCTCTTCTTGATATTGATTCTGAGGGTTTTGATGTAGTGGAATGCAAGGCTATTATGGATGCAACAACTCCTTATCCTAAAAGGAGGATACCATTTAAGTTACTTGATTTGGGTTCTAATGACCGACCAAAGTTAAAATCTTCTTTAGAGGAACCACCTTTACTTGAGTTGAAGGCATTGCCATCTCATCTACAATATGCTTATTTGGGTTCCAACAATACTCTTCCGGTGATTATTGCTTCGGATGTCACTATTCAGTAAGAAGGGCAATTAGTTGAAGTCCTAAAAGCTCACAAAAGGGCTATTGGGTGGACAATTGCTGATATCAAGGGCATTAGCCCCTCTATGTGCATGCACAAGATCTTTTTGGAAGAGAATCACAAGCCTTCTATTGAACATCAAAGAAGACTCAACCCTATTATGAAGGAAGTAGTGAAGAAGGAGCTTCTTAAATGTCTCGATGCTGGCATTGTATATCCTATTTCTGATAGTTCTTGGGTGAGCCCAGTCCAATGCGTCCCCAAAAAGGGCAGTATGACTGTAGTGGCTAACACCCACAACGAACTCATTCCCACTCGCACTGTGACCGAGTGGAGGGTTTGTATGGATTACCGTAAGCTCAATATGGCTACTCGTAAGGATCACTTCCCGTTGCCTTTCATTGATCAAATGTTGGACAAATTAGCTGGAAGGGAATTCTTTTGCTTTCTTGATGGTTATTCGGGGTACAACCAAATAGCAATCGCTCCGGAAGATCAAGAGAAGACTATATTTACGTGCCCATATGGCACCTTTGCTTTCAAGCGCATGCCCTTCGGCCTTTGCAACGCACCGGCTACATTCCAACGGTGTATGATGGCTATTTTCGCTGATATGATAGAGCACACCATGGAAGTGTTCATAGACGACTTCACTGTGTTTGGTGATTTATATGAAGAGTGCTTAGCCAACTTAGCTCGAGTGTTGAACGGTGTGAAGACACTAATCTTATGCTTAATTGGGAGAAATGCCATTTTATGGTGAAGGAAGGCATTGTGTTAGGCCATCGTGTCTCCAAGAAAGGTTTAGAAGTTGACCAGGCAAAGTTAGAGGTGATTGAACAACTTCCTCCACCTATCAATGTTAAAGGTGTGAGAAGCTTTTTGGGCCATGCTGGATTCTATAGACGGTTCATAAAGGATTTCTCCAAGGTCACTATGTTAGATCCCAAGTTTTGATGATAACAAAAAGACAATTGTGTACAAATCATGGTTTTATAAGTTTAAGAAATGTTTACAAAGTTACCAAATGCATATAGCAATGTTTTCTGGTATCTGCTGTCAAAGTTGAACTGGAGTGCTCGAGCATGAGCTTTGCACTCGAGCAGAGATCCCTTCTGTGCTCGAGCAGGTGCGAGTGAAAGCCAGAAAGTGTTCACCCGAGAGGCATGCCACTGTTATGTTCACTGATTCACTCAAGCACTGGAGTTTGCACTCGAGCAGAGAAGCCATTCTCACTCGAGCACATGCGAGTGAAGGTCTGCGAGTGCTTGGCCGAGAGCAAGTATTATCATGCTTCCTTGATTCACTCGAGCAGAGACATCAATGCTCAAGCATAAGCATTCTGTACTCGAGCAAGGTACTGCAAGTGCTTGGCCGAGAGTCATGAAGTTCAGAGAAGCGCAAGTGTGCTCGAGCATAACCTCATATGCTCGAGTGACACATCAGCACTTGCGAGTGAAAATTCTATCCCTCTCCAAATCTGATGCGAGTGCTTGTTTAAAAGGTATATTACTTTGGAATATTCTTCTCACTCGAGCAGGAGTCTGTGTGCTCGAGTGAGGGCCCACATCACCTGCAAGTGATAAATTTATCCCTCTGAAATCCTGATGCGAGTGTTGGTATTGAGAGCATATTCCTTGAGAATATGCGTCTCACTCGAGCAGGAGTGTGTGTGCTCGAGTGAGGGACCACATCACCCGCGAGTATAAAATCTCACTCTTGCTAAAATAATATACGAGTGATGACCCAAGAAGACACTCCCAGTGGAAAATACAAGATCACTCGAGCAGGAGGATTTGTGCTCGAGTGAGACCCCACATCACTCGTGAGTGAGAATTCTGTCTCTCTGAAATCCTATGCAAGCACAACCCGATAACTGAAGCACAAAGAGGAAAATAGGAAGATCACTCGAGTGAGCCCTTTCATGCTCAAGTGATGCTCTGCCAGATCACCAAAAATACCAAGTCTCACAACGTTCAATCCGAATATAGTTTATTGTTATTTATTCATATCATCATTACTTATTATCATTGCCTAACACCATTTTGAATGTATTATAAGTGTGATACAGAAAGATGAACGTTTGAAATAAGCTGAGACGGAGAAAGTCAAATAACGACAGACAACATCATTACAAGCATGCTCGTACCTACCACATTCAGATTATTCAAACATGCGTGTATCACTCCTCAGTTGTAAAAGCCCCGCTCCTCAAACTATGATTACTCAAATGGGCAAAATCTGAACATCTATATATACAGAGATTCAGAGATAGTCAAAATAAGAACGAAGCACAAGATTTCACAAGCTTATACATGAGTCTTTGCTATTCATCATTTTCTCTGTATACACATTGATCTTCAGTGTTTATTTATTTGCTCTGTGAGAGAGTCTTCATACAATTCAAATTTTATGCTTATTTGATCTCAAGTTATAGGGACCTTGAGAGGGTAGATTTCCTTACGAGAGAAGCAGTTGAGAGAATTCCTTGTTAAAACTTTTCACTCATAAGTCTTATAAGATACAAGTAGAAGAGAACGTTGCTGCTTGTAAGACTTACAGTGGTGTAAGCAGGAGAGAACGTTGCTGCTCATAAGTCTTGTATACATAAGTAAGTGAGAAGAGTCATAGGTTGTTTTCCTGCACGTAAGAATTGTCGTAAAGGGGAGAGAAATTTTTTAGTGAGAGAATATTTCTGCTCGTAGTCCTTTCAAGGACGATTGTTGTTTTGTGGCGTTTTGAGAGCCCATTGAATCTTGGAGGTATAGTGAAAATCTCAGTAGGTCTTGATCTCTGAGGACTGAACATAGGCCTGGTTGTTAGGCCGAACCAGTATAACTCTCTGTGTTCAAATCTTCTCAACTCTACTCTATCTACTATATTTTTTATATCTCCACATCAAGCGAAAAATTTATAACATCACCCAATTCACCCCCTCTTGGGTGAAGCTTGCCTCTTTCATTTGGTATCAGAGCAAGGTCTTCTCCGAAGAGCCTAACAGCTTGAGAAGGATCCGATAAATGACAACAATGGGTGAAAATATCCTTCTCGATGGAGCTTCAATTACTAGACCTCCTGGTTTTGCTGGAGAACACTTTTCATTTTGGAAAGCTAAATTCAGAGTGTTCGTGATGGCTAATGAGTACGACTTGTGGAATGTAATACAAGATGGTGACTATGTTCCAATGAAGAAAATCGAAGATAGAGCTGTTAAGAAGAGTCCAGAGGAGTTTGACGAGAATGATAAAAGGTTAGTAACATTAAATAGTAAAGCTATTTTAATGATACAGAGTGCTCTTAGTCAAAAAGAATACTTTCGTATATGTACTCTACCAACTGCCAAAGATATGTGGGATGTACTTGAAATTGCTCACGAAGGTACATCTGGGATCAAAGAAAATAGAATCAATACTCTAATTACAGAATATGATTTATTTCGTATGAAACCTGGAGAAGGTATATCAGAATTCGAACTCAGGTATACTCATCTTGTTAATCAATTATCTGCTCTTGGAAAGTCGTTTGATCAAAATTCCCAGGTAAGAAAGATTCTTAATATTCTTACGAAAGAATGGGAAGCGAAGGTGACAGCTATCGAAGAAGCTAAAGGAAATCTATGAGATCCGTAGCTGCTCTCTTTGGAAGTCTTTCCTAGTATGAAGGTAAGTTGAGATTCAAGAAGGAACTTAAAGAATTCAATGATAAAAAGAAAAAGGGAGTTGCACTTAAAGCTATCAAAGAAGAAGAAGAATCTTCTGAAAATAAAGTTGTCCCTAATGATGATGAAATGGGAATGATCGTGAGAAAATTCAAGAGGTTCTACAGAAGAGGTCAAAAGAATTTCAAAAACTATCAAGGTGGACCAAGCAAGAAAGATAAAAAAGAACAACAGATAGTTTGCTATGAATGTGGGAAACCTGGACACATCAAATCTGAATGTTTCAGAAACAAAGAAAAAAAGAAGCTGAAAAAGAAAGCATATATATCATCCATATGGGGTGATAGTTCGTCAGACGAAGAAAGTGACAACGACGAAGTAGCAAATCTATGCTTGGTATCCAAGGAAGAAGAATCAGACTCTGAGGTAAGTGATTCTGAACCTTCCTATGATGAATTGTTATCTGAATATAATGCATTGCATATAGAGTACATCAAAGTAGCTAAAGGAATGGTTAGCTATAAGAAGAAAGTAAAAGAATTAGAAAGTACTGTCATATCATCATATGAAATGTGTAAAGAGAAAGATAAGAAAATAGATGATTTAACAAAAATTGTTGAAAAGTTTACTAAAGGAAGTGAAACTCTTAAGGTTATTTTAAATTCTCAGAAAGTTTTATTTGATAAATCTGGAATTGGATATAATTCTGTTCATGATAAGAATAAAGGATATAAGAAGAATAGTAGAGCATATCTTAAATATTTTAGGAACTCTGTGCATACATCAAATCCATTTGCATCATGTAATTATTGTAACAGGAAAGGACATTATACTTCATCATGTTATTTCAAAAAGGGATAGGTTGTTGGAACATATAAATGGGTTCCGAAAGGGACACATACATCACATACTAACCACAAAGGACCCAAGAAAGTGTGGGTACCTAAATCTTGATCATCTTATTCTAGGTATGTCTCAAAGCATCTCGAGCGAACAAATGGTATATTGATAGTAGATGTTCGAGACACATGACTGGTGACAAAAATAAGTTCACCATGCTAGAAACTAGAGAAGGAGGAAAGGTAACATTTGGAGGTAATCAATCTGGGCGTATTGCTGGAATTGGTGAAGTGGGAAAATCCGATGGTGTTCAAATCAGCGGAGTGTATTATGTTGAGGGATTATGCCACAATCTCCTGAGTGTAAGTCAAAGCACTGACAAAGATAACTGGGTGATTTTTGACTCAAAAGAATGCTTGATAGTGAACAAGAAAGATCTACCACTAAATAAAGAATCTATCAAAGTAAAGATCCGAGCACAAAGGGACGGTAATTGTTATACTATTGATTTAAATTCAAATTCTCTTGAAAATTGTTTTCTTAGTCGATCAGAGGAAAGTTGGTTATGGCATAATCATCTGGCTCATGTCAATATGAATCAACTTGGTAAATTAATTAGAAAATATTTAGTTGTTGGTCTTCCCAAACTCAAATTCAAAGATAATATGATTTGTGACGCATGTCAGAAAGGAAAACAAACTAAATCCTCTTTTAAAACAAAGTATGAGATTTCTACTTCAAAACCTTTACAATTACTTCATATGGATTTGGTAGGACCTGCAAGAGTAAAAAGTTTTGGAGGAAATTTATATACGTTAGTAATTGTTGATGATTTTACAAGATTTGCATGGACTATATTTATTGCTTCAAAAGATGAAACTTTTGCTGAATTTATTATGTTTGCCAAAAAGGTTCAAAATGAGAAAGGTATTTCTATTGTTTCTATTAGGACGGATCATGGAGGAGAATTTGATAATCAACTATTTGAAAACTATTGCAACAACGAAGGAATAGATCATAACTTCTCTGCTCCTAGAACACCTCAACAAAATGGAGTAGTGGAAAGAAAGAACAGAGTTCATACAGAAATGGCAAGAGCATTACTTAATGAAAAAAAAATGTAACAAGTGTTCTGGCCAGATGTAATGAGTACTGCTTGCTACATCTCAAACCGAGCATATATTCACAAATCACTTGGAAAGACGCCTTATGAACTTTACAAAGGAAGAAAGCTAAATCTTGCTCATCTACATGTCTTCGGGTGTAAGTATTTCATTCACAACAATGGTAAAGAAAACTTAGGTAAATTTGATTCAAAGTCTGATGAAGGTATATTTCTAGGATATTCTAATAGAAGTAAGGCTTATAGAGTTTTCAATAAAAGAACTTGTACTGTTGAAGAATCTATTCATGTTGTGTTTGATGAAATTGAATCTTAGACAAAACTTATTGATGAAGAAGAAATGGATTCAATCAAGAAAAACAAATCTATTTCAAAACAAGATGATTTTGAAATAAATGATTTTCAAAATTTAGAAGATGTCGATGATCATGCTCAACCAAGAGCATGGAGACATATGAAGGATCATCCAATTGATCAAGTTATAGGAGATATTCATGAAGGTGTCAAAACTAGAAACAGAATCCTCAATGAGGTAACCTTCTCTGCATTTATTTCTGAAATTAAACCTTCTAATATTGAAGAAGCTTTATCTGACAATGATTGGGCGATTGCTATGCAAGAAGAACTAAATCAGTTTCAAAGAAATCAAGTTTGGGATTTGGTTCCACGACCTAAAGATCATACGGTTATAGGAACCAAATGGGTTTTCAAAAACAAACTTGATGAATCAGCAATCATTGTGAGAAACAAAGCAAGATTGGTTGCCAAAGGCTATAATCAAGAAGAAGGTATTGATTATGAGGAAACATATGCTCCAGTGGCAAGATTGGAAGCAATACGAGTACTCCTAGCCTTTGCTTGCATTAAAGGTTTTAAACTTTATCAAATGGATGTGAAAAGTGCTTTTCTAAATGGTTATATTATGGAGAAAGTATATGTAGAACAACCTCCTGGTTTTGAAGATGAAACAAAACCTGACCATGTCTTCAAAATTAAGAAAGCACTATATGGTTTGAAACAAGCACCTAGAGCTTGGTATGAAAGACTAAGCAAATTTCTTCTTGATCAAAGTTTTGTCAGAGGTAAAATTGATACAACTCTATTCATCAAACATAACAAAAATGATATTCTAATTGTTCAAATTTATGTTGATGATATTATTTTTGGTGCTACTAACGAATCTATGTGTCAAGAATTCTCTAAGATTATGCAGGGAGAATTTGAAATGTCCATGATAGGAGAATTGAACTTCTTTCTTGGACTTCAAATCAAACAAAAGAAGAATGGTATATTTATATCTCAGACAAAGTATTTGAAAGAGTTGTTAAAGAAATATGGATTAGATAATGCTAACGGAGCTGATACTTCAATGAGTTCTACAACTCTGTTGGATGCTGATATAAAGGGACCTAGCTTCAACATCACTAAGTATAGAGGAATGATTGGCTCATTACTCTATCTCACAGCTAGCAGGCCAGATATTCAGTTCAGTGTGGGAATGTGTGCAAGGTATCAATCCGCTCCCAAGGTATCACATGCAGAGACAGTAAAAAGAATCTTCAAATATCTAGGAGATACTTCAGAGCTTGGTCTTTGGTATCCGAAAAGAGGGAACGAGTATTTATTGGCATATTCAGATTCAGATCACGGAGGATATTAAACTGACAGAAAGAGTACCAGTGGTCAATGCCAATTTTTGGGAGGCTCTCTAGTATCATGGTTCAGCAAGAAGCAGAACACGGTTTCATTATCCTCGACTGAAGGTGAATATATAGCTGTGGCAAGTTGCTGTTCTCAAGTGTTATGGTTGAAACAACAACTTCAAGATTTGGGAATTTATTTAAAAGAAATTCCAATTTATTGTGATAACACTAGCATGATATGCTTGGCCAAGAATCCTGTACAACATTCAAGGACCAAACACATAGACATTCGACATCACTTTATTCGAGATCATGTTCAAAAGAAGGATGTCAAAGTGGAATTCATACCAACTCATCTTCAACTTGCGGATATTTTCACAAAGCCAATTGCAAAAGATCAATTTTTATATATTCGAAGAGAATTGGGAATGGTTAATCCCAATGAGTTGTAAGTTTTCTTGTTAAATATTTTAATTAAATGTTCCTTTTGATGATAACCATACTGATTTTGGTATCGGAGTGTTAAAAACCATTTTGCAGGTCTGTCACTCGAGCACTGAGAGTGCTGCTCGAGTGATAAGCTGTTTCACTCGAGCACAAATAGCTCTGATCGAGCACAGCACTGTTGAAAATACTCTACTTTCTGATATGAAAAACAGAGGTTAACAGAGGAAACAAGAATACCAAGAGTCAATCTCAAAAGCTACAGTGAGAGATGAACTCCCTCGCGAGTGAGGAACTCTCACTCGAGCATGATATGAACATGCTTGAGGTGAGGAGTGTCTGCTCGAGTGGAGAGGAAGAATTTCTTTCCAAAAGCAATCCAAATCATGGTTACTCAAATAATCTTGAAGGTTTGAGTACAAAGATACAAAATATAGCAAGAAATCCATAATCCAGGTATGTTTTTACATGTTTTCTTAAATTTTCTAGAATATCACTCTAGCACAGATAGAACACACTAGAGCACAGTATGAACATCACTCGAGCACTAGGGTTTATGCTCGAGCACTGTCACTTATATCAGTTACACAGAAGCTTAGAACGTCGCACTTCCAACTCTCACTCAAGGTGTCTCGTCACTCGAAGGGCGCAACTCTTCACCTTCAACAGTTTCTCTTCAATCAATCGCGTCCATTTGCCTCAAATCACCGTTACAACTCTTCAATCCTCTATAAAAGGTGATTCTTACCCTTTGCATTTCTCATTCGTGCCCTAATCTCAGTTTGCTTTTCTCTTCACTTTCAAAAACTGTGAGTTCTTGCTTCTCTTTCACTTTCTCTACAATGGCAAGAACCAAAATGCCCTCTATCTCTCAAAGATCTCACTCTCCTTCTCCTACTCATTCCGCTGCCAGTGCATCTGGTACTCCAGAACCAACACCTCCCTCTCTCCAAAATCTCTTCCTCACCGTCACCTCCTCCTAAACCCAAGACCAAAAAGAGGACTCCGGCTAAGAAACCTCACCCAAAGCCTCAAATTGCAAAGAAAGATCAACCTCCTCAAAAGAAGCCAAAGGGTGTGGTGTTCAAGGAACCAATAGTTGCCCGGTCTCAATCCAAGGAGGTTCAAGGAAAAGGAAAGAAAAAGGAAACAGAGCAACCCCAATAATCATCTTCTTCCTCTGGTGATTCATTCAACAAACAACTTCAGGAAGCATTGGAGAAGTCCAAACTTGACAAGATAGTTGGAAAGATCGCTTCTCAAGCCGGTATTTCAAGTTCACACCAAGCTAGGCAATCAAGTGCCTCTACTTTAGGAGCACCTTCTGCCTCACAAGCACCAGTGGATGATCACATCACCAGTCCTCCTGAGGGATTTATTGTTGAGGAACTCAAGGCACTGTCTCAAAAGATATTTGATGATGAGTTTATTCATAGGCACTTCTGTCCAGTTGTGTATGTGGATTTAGATTATCTGAAGAAGAATTGTCATTTGGATTTATATCCTTATCTTTAGTTCTATGCTCCCTGGCTAAATATCCATCTACCATATTCTCCCACTGTTGTGAAAACATTTTATTGCAACATGAGGTCCCATAATATTAAGTCTAGATCTGGTGAATTGATTGAGGAAGCAGTATCTACAACTGTTAGAGGAAAGTTTATTATGATATCTGCTAAGATCATAAATGACTTGCTTGGGTATGTTGCACCACCTCCTGATCCACCCTCTTTTTCTGCCAATGAAGCTTTCGAAATTTTGAGACCAAAAGACCCCATAGGCCCTCTCAATTTTAAACCCATTGATATGCCTGATTCTCATAGAGTCCTTTATTATATATATTCCCGGAGCATTGTTAATAAGTCCAAAAAGTTTACCCATTTAGCTCAAAAGGATTACTATATGTTGGCCTCTTTGATTGCCGGGCAATAAAGGAATGTGGGGGAGATTATCTTCAATGAGATGAGAAGATTTCGATTTTCTTCATCAAAATCCGTAACCATACCATACCCTCAGCTTGTATCCTTCATCCTGATGAAAAACAAGATATGGTATTTGGAAGGAACTGAAAGGGTACTCATTTCAAGGTTTGGTAAGACTCAACTAACTCATATGGGTATTAATCTTCTTGTGAGTCGAACCAAAGCCACATCTAAGAGGGAAACCACTCCATCCAGAGGTGATGAGGCACAATCATCTGCTCAAGGTCCCATTCCTCCTCCTTCCTTCATTAATGCCTCTCTTTCCAACCATGTGACTGAGGCAATCAATCAAGCTGTATCAAGTCTGAAGAAGGAGTTAGTGACTGAGTATGAGAAGCTTGTGGAAAAGATGGAGGCACAGGTCATTAAATTGGTAGACAAGGCCAATACCAATTTTGAGTTGATGTTCAAGACTCAGGATGAGATGTCTCAGAGGATAACAAATATGGAGACCTTCTTGCACTCATATTTCCCCTCTTCCTCTTCAGAGGTGCCTCTAGAGACCACTCATACCTCTGTACCACAGACTCATGTACTCTTCACCGATCCAGATTCAAATGTTGATGTCACTTTTGATCGGTCGCCTTCACTACCTCCCTCATCCTCTGTACCACAGCCATCATCTCCACCAATTGACCCTCTCACTGCCATGGTTTCATTTGTTCCACCTCCTGGTACCACTTTTCCTCAGTCCCCTTCTGATGCTGACAAAATGGGGGAGAAGGATGTGTGATGCTTTCTGAGCTATGGGATGTGATGTATTGGGAGTTTGGGTAGATTTTCTGTATGGGGTAGGATTTGATGTTATTTTAGATTATCAGTTATTATGTTATTAACTATGTCTAAGTTTGAAATCAAGTTTAATATTAATGACTATTTTCATGTTTCAAGTTATTAAGTTATTTGCCTCATACTATGCTTATCTTGGTTGTTAAGTGTCCAGAGGAAGTATTGCAGGGAAACTTGAACTTGAAACTAAACCTTGATATGCATTTGGAAACAATGAAGTATTTCAAAAAAAAAATTCAATCTTAATCAATCTTTCTTAAACTTCCACCACAAAGGTTTTGTTATCATCAAAAAGGGGGAGAATGTTAGATCCCAAGTTTTGATGATAACAAAAAGACAATTGTGTACAAATCATGGTTTTATAAGTTTAAGAAATGTTTACAAAGTTACCAAATGCATATAGCAATGTTTTCTGGTATCTGCTGTCAAAGTTGAACTGGAGTGCTCGAGCATGAGCTTTGCACTCGAGCAGAGATCCCTTCTGTGCTCGAGCAGGTGCGAGTGAAAGCCAGAAAGTGTTCACCCGAGAGGTATGCCACTGTTATGTTCACTGATTCACTCAAGCACTAAAGTTTGCACTTGAGCAGAGAAGCCATTCTCACTCGAGCACATGCGAGTGAAGGTCTACAAGTGCTTGGCCGAGAGCAAGTATTATCATGCTTCCTTGATTCACTCGAGCAGAGACATCAATGCTCGAGCATGAGCATTCTGTACTCGAGCAAGGTACTGCGAGTGCTTGGCCGAGAGTTATGAAGTTCAGAGAAGTGCAAGTGTGCTCGAGCATAACCTCATATGCTCGAGTGACACATCAGCACTTGCGAGTGAAAATTCTTTCCCTCTCCAAATCTGATGCGAGTGCTTGTTTAAAAGGTATATTACTTTGGAATATTCTTCTCACTCGAGCAGGAGTCTGTGTGCTCGAGTGAGGGCCCACATCACCTGCGAGTGATAAATTTATCCCTCTGAAATCCTGATGCGAGTGTTGGTATTGAGAGCATATTCCTTGAGAATATACGTCTCACTCGAGCAGGAGTGTTTGTGCTCGAGTGAGGGACCACATCACCCGCGAGTACAAAATCTCACTCTTGCTAAAATGATATGCGACTGATGACCCGAGAAGACACTCCCAGTGGAAAATGCAAGATCACTCGAGCAGGAGGATTTGTGCTCGAGTGAGACCCCACATCACTCGCGAGTGAGAATTTTGTCTCTCTGAAATCCTATGCAAGCACAACCCGATAACTGAAGCACAAAGAGGAAAATAGGAAGATCACTCGAGTGAGCCCTTTCATGCTCGAGTGATGCTCTGCGAGATCACCAAAAATACCAAGTCTCACAACGTTCAATCCGAATATGGTTTATTGTTATTTATTCATATCATCATTACTTATTATCATTGCCTAACATCATTTTGAATGTATTATAAGTGTGATACAGGAAGATGAACGTTTGAAATAAGCTAACATGGAGAAAGTCAAATAATGGCAGACAATATCATTACAAGTACGCTCGTACCTACCGCATTCAGATTATTCAAACATGCGCGTATCACTCCACAGTTACAAAAGCCCCGCTCCTCAAACTATGATTACTCAAACGGGCAAAATCTGAACATCTATATATACAGAGATTCAGAGATAGTCAAAATAAGAACGAAGCACAAGATTTCACAAGCTTATACACGAGTCTTTGCTATTCATCATTTTCTCTGTATACACATTGATCTTCAGTGTTTATTTATTTACTCTGTGAGAGAGTCTTCATACATTTCAAATTTTATGCTTATTTGATCTCAAGGTATAGGGACCTTGAAAGGGTAGATTTCCTTACGAGAGAAGCAGTTGAGAGAATTCCTTGTTAAAACTTTTCACTCATAAGTCTTATAAGATACAAGCAGAAGAGAACGTTGCTGCTCGTAAGACTTACAGTGGTGTAAGCAGGAGAGAACGTTGCTGCTCATAAGTCTTGTATACATAAGCAAGTGAGAAGAGTCATAGGTTGTTTTCCTGCACGTAAGACTTGTCATAAGGGGGAGAGAAATTTTTTAGTGAGAGAATATTTCTGCTCGTAGTCCTTTCAAGGACGATTGTTGTTTTGTGGCGTTTTGAGAGCCCATTGAATCTTGGAGGTATAGTGAAAATCTCAATAGGTCTTGATCTCTGAGGACTGGACGTAGGCCTGGTTGTTAGGCTGAACCAGTATAACTCTCTGTGTTCAAATCTTCTCAACTCTACTCTATCTACTATATTTTTCATATCTCCACATCAAGTGAAAAATTTATAACATCACCCAATTCACCCCCCTCTTGTGTGAAGCTTGCCTTTTTCACACTAAGCCACTCTGTGCTTTACTTGAGAAGGATGTTGAGTTCAAGTTTGATGATGCATGCTTGAAAGCTTTTGAAGAGTTGAAGAGAAGACTTGTAACCGCTCCTATCATTATGGCTCCGGATTGGAGTTTACCCTTTATAGTCATGTGTGATGCTAGTGACTATGCCGTGGGAGCTGTACTTGGGCAGAAAAGAGATAAAATCTTCCATCCTATTTACTATGCAAGTAAGACACTCGATGATGCTCAAGAAAACTGCACTACCACTGAGAAGGAGCTTTTGGCTATGGTGTATGCATTTGCTAAATTCTGGCCTTACTTGATTGGTGCCAAAGTGGTTGTTCATAGTAACCATTCTGTACTACGGTACCTCTTTAGTAAGAAGGACTCTAAAGCAAGGTTGATTCGATGGGTTTTGCTCTTACAAGAATTTGATCTTGAGATTGTGGATAGAAGAGGCTCCGAAAATCAGGTTGCCGACCACTTGTCTAGGTTGAGTACTGAAGCTCAACATGATGGAGATCTTCCTATTCATGAAACTTTTTCGGACGAGCAACTCTTTCTGGTGTGTCATTCTGACACTCCTTGGTATGCTGACATAGTCAATTACCTTGTGAGTGGAATTATTTCTGAGGACTTGAGTTATCACCAATGGAAGAAGTTCTTACATGATGTCAAGTTCTATCATTGGGAAGAACCTTTCCTATTTCACTATTGTGCTGATCAGTTGATTCAAAGATGTGTCCCAGAAGGTGAGCAACAAGATGTATTGAAGTGTTGCCATTCCTCTGAATATGGAGGCCACTTTGGAGGTACCAAGACGGCTGCAAAAGTCTTGCAATCTGGGTTTTTCTTTCCATCCTTGTTCAAGGATGTGTATGAATTCGCTCTATCTTGTGATCGGTGTCAAAGGGTTGGCAATATCTCTAGGAGGAATGAAATGCCACTCACCAGCATGTTGGAAGTGGAACTATTTGATGTATAGGGAATTGACTTCATGGGACCGTTTATAAAGTCCTTCAACAATCAATACATTCTTGTAGCGGTGGATTATGTGTCTAAATGGGTTGAGGCCATTGCTTCTCCAACAAATGATGCTAAAGTAGTGGTCAAATTCATGAAAAAGCATATCTTCACTCGTTTCGATGCTCCACGGGCTGTTATTAGTAATGGAGGCACCCACTTTTGCAACCATCAATTTAAATCCCTTTTGAAGAAGTATGGAGTGAAGCACAAGGTGTCTTTAGCCTACCATCCTCAAACAAATGGTCAAGCTGAGATTTCCAATAGAGAAATCAAGAAAATCCTTGAGAAAACTGTGGGTATCACTCAAAAGGATTGGTCCATGAAGTTAGATAATGCATTATGGGCCTATCGCACCGCCTACAAGACACCTATCGGTATGTCTCCTTACCGGTTGGTTTTTGGGAAAGCTTGTCATCTTCCTGTGGAGTTGGAACACAATGCCTATTGGGCTATTAAAAAGTTGAAATTTGATGAAAAAGAAGTAGGTGACAAGAGGCTCTTATAGCTTAATGAGCTTGAAGAATTTTGTTTCCATGCTTATGAGAGTTCAAGGCTTTACAAGGAGAAAACAAAGCGGTGGCATGACAAAAAGATTGTCTCTAAGTCTTTTGAGCCAGGTCAACAAGTTCTCCTCTATAACTCTAAGCTGAAAATCTTTCTGGGAAAGTTAAAGTCTAGATGGTCTGGCCCTTTCACTGTGGTTCAAGTCTTTGACAAGGGTGTTGTGGCACTAGAAGGACAAGATGGTGATAGATTCAAGGTCAATGGCCAGCGGTTAAAGCACTATTGGGGTGCCACGGTAGAGAGGCAAACCATCACTCTACCGCTCACTGATTCCACTTGACAAAGAGAAGAGTCAGGCTGAAGACTATAAATCAATCGCTTCTTGGGAGGCAACCCAAGTTCTCAACACTTTATCTTTTCATTTTTCTTTGATTTTTGTGTGTTTTAGTGGATTTATGTTTGGTTTTACCTTTTTGTAGGTAAAAAGGGTTTTCCTATGGCTAACAAATTGTATTGCATTGGAGCTACAAAGTGCATTTTGATACAAGGAGTTGGAACTACAAAGGGATGTACACCTAAAATTTTGCATTTGAAACTACATGCTTGAATATCATTGCTGTTGCTTTATGTTTGTCTAAATGGTAAATGTAACTTGAGATGGAATTTGTATGGGGTGAATGAAGCTTTAGGATTGACAAATCTGCTTTCACCATGTTTGAGTACAGCATGCCGACCTTATGCCTTTTATTGTGGATCAATGGTTTGTAAAGTGAGTTGGGTGCTATGTGTGGAATTTGGGGTGATTAGGGAATCATTTTATGCATCTTTATTGTGTGTGGTGTCATCATAATGTTTTGATGTGATTGAATGGTGTGTGATAAGATTAAGGTACCATTTGTGGAGATTGGGTGCATTAGGATGCTTTGAGAATCTCATTTTGCTGTCAGAATTTTTGTTTGTTTGCTGTCATCCTTTGCTGTTACTTTGCTGTGGCAAAGCTGCAGCAAATGTTTGGTTTTTCTGTGATGTGCTGTGTATCTGTGCTTGCTGTTGCTTTACTATGGCATACTGAAGGCAAAAACAACCCATTTTTCAGTGCTTTTGTGCAATTTTCCTTAGGTTCGCTCTCGCTTCACTATAGCAAGGTCAAGGCAAACACATGCCATTTTTTACCCCTTCTGTGCAATTTTCCTTGTGTTTGCCCTCGCTTCGCTATAGTGAGGTCAAGGCAAACATATGCTAATTTACACCCTTTCTGTGCATCCGACAGCAAAAAAAAACAAAAACAAGAAATAAAATAAAATAAAATCAAAAAAAAATTCTTTTTTTTAAAAAAAATATTTTTTTAAATTGACCAACTCACCCTTCTTTCACCTGTCTTTTCCTCCTTTACCCTTATGAACCTACCCTACATATGGCCCACATTCATTTTGCAAATTCAAAATCACTTCTTCTTTTGTAAATTCCCTCCTACCTACCCTTAATTTCATCACAACCATATCCCCTTTTTGCTCCATCGTCCCCTACTCCGATGCCCTAACTCCCTTCCATCTCTCTTACACTCTCACAACCTTCAGCTCCACACACACACTCTCCACTGTCGCCCCACCATTTCCTTCCCATTCCTCACAGCCTCTTCACCGTCAACTCATTCTTCTTCCTCACCAACGACCAAATCTCCCCATCGACCTCTCCATAGCACTACCGCCACTCCGATTCAGATCTTCACCATCTCTCACCATCCATCTCCGACCACCGTCGACTACCCCCACAATCGAAACCTGAGAGCCCAGCCCCACCTTCGACCACCGTCCCTCGATCGACCCCCCATCACTCACCAAGACCCTCACCTCCTACCTAACCTCCGACCCACTGCTCGCCATCTCCGTTCTTCCCACACAGCACTGTCAACCCAGCCCCCCATTAATCCTAATGCTTCCGCCGCCTAACCTCGCTCACTCTCTCACCACCGTCTCCCTCTTCTCTCACCGTCGATCTACCCTCCACCGTGGGCCAGATCTTCCCCCACCGCTTATCGGCCCACTGTCTTCACATCTCACCACCCACCACCCCTCACAACCAAAGACCCCTCCTTTCCTTCTCTCTCATCTCTTACAGTCCTGCTCACGGTGGTTGAAGCCGAGCCCTCATTCACCTTCATCTCCTAATTTTCACACTTGTTTATTCCTGCAACAAGTTCGGTCCAGCTGCGTTTGGGTGACTTCAGGCCATCATCTCCAAATTCCTCACTCGGTATTCTGCCCTGATTCGCTGTGATCTTGTCTTTGGCTTCTCTGTTTAGTTGTGCTATTATTCTTGTCTAAGGTAATGTGCATATCCTTCATCCAGTTTTTGTTGGGATAGTGTAGCTTAAGATTGGGATTGTGATTAGAGCGGCAATATGGAGACTTTGTGGTTATGATTAATCGAGGAAGCATGCTAACTTTAAGCTTGAACTTATTTGGGTTATTTGAGGCTTATCAGTGTGCCTGACTAGTTACATAGTTTCATATTTACATTAGTTGAGACCCCACCGTCGCTGCACATGCTTGGTTATTTGGAAATAATTGTGCTTTGTCACATGCTTTAGAAACTGGAATTGGGAGCCTCGGAGTCCTAATTGCTTTTCACAATTATTTGATTTGTAGAGGCCATTTTGTCACGAAGGGAACCATTTTTGCCTATTTTTGTCAACTCTCCGACTAGGCTACATGTGCTATCTATGTGGATATTCTTCTAATCTATGAGCTTAGGATTGCACAGCTGTAACTCATTTTAGGTTAAGCATTCTACACTTAGGCTTGCATTGATGTGGTTTAATTTGGTGATTAGTATACTGAGCATTAGTGGTTTGGATAACCTCTGAAAGGTACATGTGAATGTCTCTTGTTTCCTTGCATATTGGCACATGAATGGCTAATTTGAGAACTTCTGCATAAGATTAGGTGCTTGCACCCTTGTTCCTTGTTTACTTCTTCTAGAGGTGCTTCATTTGGAAAATTTGGTTTCGCACTGCTTTCATATTCATTTTTCTACTGCCATGACAATGGCTTTGACATCATCTTTACCAAAGTCCATTTTCAATTTTGAAAACGCACCTACTAGTTCTCGACTTAGACTGCATGTGCCAATTATTTGGAAATCTCTCCAACTCTTGAACTTCATTTTGAACTAAGAAATACTTTCTCAAGTGGTTGTTTCAGAATTTTTTGGATTGAGTTGTTGCTACGTGGGAAAGTTTGAGTTTATCTGGTAACAGTGAAACACCTCTGGACATACTAAAATGCAAAGGCATTAATCTGCTGTTTTGAAAATTTGGTGTTCTTTCTAAGACATTCCCATTGTAAAGAAATGGGTTTTCTGTTTTGTGGAACTTGTTTTCTTCAAAAATCAGGTGTTTCAACTGTTATTTCACTTGACTCATTACATAACCATTTGTTACCAGCACTTATGTTGTTCAACTGAGTTGGAGAGCCCCTTTGGGATCATTTGAGTTGGCGAGTCACTTTGAGATCATTTGTAGTGATACGAGGAAGCGAGGATAGGTTTAGGAGTGGAATTATGGATTGCCTTGTTGAGGTTCTTAGCACGCCACAAGTTTGGGGGAACTTTTTCTTTTAGGACTAGTGTTTCTCTTTTTCTTTTCTTTTGTTCGTTGTAGATTGTTCATGGTTTGTGTGTGTGTTTTCGTTGGTTTTGATTTTTGCAGATAATGACTAAGCGCTGAGCTGCTCCTAAAAAGCCAGCGCCTAAATGGAAAAAGGCCGCTGCTGCCCCTTCAAGTGCTGTGCCTCCACCAACTCAACCACCTCCCTCCAATTCTGCACCAGATTTGCTAGACGTTGTCAAAGATCTCATGAACTCACGACCTCTGCATCAAGAGCGAGAATTCCCACCTAATACTCGGTTTAAGTTCTACAAGTTGGCAACGGAACACCTTGGATTAGGGCATCTGTTGGCATCGCGGGCTACTAGCAATGAAACTTTTGTTCGCCATTTCTATTACTATGCCAATTGTTACGGCATTTCGTCAATGCAGTTGAGAGGTGTCCCCCCTTGTGGCAAGAACTTCATCAGTCTGGAATTCATTCACCAATTATATGATCTGTCTTTCTATCCCCAATGCCAATATCATCTTCTGAAGAAAGAGGCTGAGAATTTTCCCTTCAAGGCAATTGCTGATACCTTGGTCAAACCAGGTGAAACTCAATGGTATCGACCACGAGGCAAGCAAATATATCTCAAGCAAAGGAGCCAAAATGAAGAGGCCAGAATATGGTTGAACTTTATTACTTTTAATGTCACCCCTATAGGCAATAGCAGCACTGTGCCGAAGTTAACTGCTTTGCTTATATTCCTCTTCATGACGGGTCAGCGTGTGAAGTTAGAAAACATCCTTTGTGACACCCTGTATAATTGTGCTCATGCAAAGAGGAAGGGAACTTATTTGGTTCTACCATATCTGATTTTCGACCTCTTCACCAAGGCTCAAATTCCAGCCTCCTATGATGATATTTACTTTCAGCCCTCCCCCCTTACCGGTATGATCTAACAAAGTTAGATCATAAGGGACTGACTGATTTGGATGGCGACCAACCCCCACTTACATTACGTAGTCTCCATGAAGAGTTTTTGCTAGCAAAAAGGGAACGTGCGAAGGAGCGCCTTCACCGCCAGCGCGTGGAGACTATGCTGGAAGGACTCGCAAGCAAGATGGGTGTCGAGGTGCCACCGAGGGTTGAGAGTGATGAGGAGAAGGCCCCATCCACATATCACCGAGGGAAAGAAATTGTGGTTTTTCGGGATCCAGCCGAGGAAGAAATTGGTGATGATTCTGGGTCTAGTGCGTCTGAGAGTGCCGATGATGATGAGGTGGTTTCTGTTAGGGAGGATGAGGATCTTGGTTCTAGTCGAACTGCTGGTGCTAATACCTCTGAGTCAGAGTATGATCCTGCAGCTGATTCTGCTGGTTGACGAGACCCCTCTGACTGTTGAAATTTTTGATGCGTGTTCTTTTTGCTTCCCTGTGTTTTCTGACATCTTTTAAATGTAGGAATTTCGAGTTAGCATTTCTGTGCAATTCCATTTGGGTTCATGTGCATAGTTTGTTCTTGTGTGTTGTTAGCTACTGATAGCTAACAGTTGTTTTATGTGCTAACTGTCATTATCACTGGCTATTCCTATGATAGGCTTGCATGCGGCCATTGATGCCCTTTGTTTGATTGGATGAGTAGTTGCCATTGAGCATGTACTGTTTGATGCATCTGAGACTGCTGTGCATATTACTTGTAAATGTGTCCAGGTTTGTGAATGTTTGTGACAGTGGGGACACTGTTGGTTTCAAGTTTGGGGGAGGTATATTGTGAAAATTTTAAAATGTGAAAATTTTGAAAGTGAACAGTGAGTTCACAGGTATATACAAGCAGTTTTGATGTATAGTTTGATTGAAAAAAAGGGGTGAAATAGATGAAATTTCACAAATTTAAGCCTTTGCTTGGGAAAATTTTAGAGAAAATATCTTTTGAATTGGTTAAATTGTTTGTTTAGGATTGCATAAATGGTCCGATGATTGGATAAGCTATTTAGCATTATGCTTGACAGGAAATTGTGATTAATATGCCTTGTTGAATGAGTTATAATGTTGGAGTGAGTTTCTAAGGAATTCTCTTGAGCATAATCTTGCACTATTGGAGTCAGGGATGTTTTGAAGGTTTTTTGTTGAAGAAACTCTGGGTAAACTAGCTTATATACCTATTTTCAAAGGTACAATTTCCAAATCTACTTTAGAATTTTTCGAAGCTTATTGTGCATCTCATATGGTTTTGAAAAATGATCTAGGCATTTCGTTAAAAAGCGTTTGAGCCTTTCAAGCTATCCTACATTGTGATTTTTCCATTTTGAACCCAATTTTGAGCCTTCATAGAAAAACCAATATAAATATTCTTATTGAAAACCAATTCACTTCCTAAACCCTAACCTGAAAAACCATGATATACCTTGCTTTGAGATAAATAAAAAAAGCCTTATACAGAAATGAGGGATGAACAAAGTATACAGAAGCCAAGTTAGTTCAATTTTGTTGGAAAAAAAAATGAAAGAAAGAAAAAAAGAAGAAGAAGAAGAATAAGCAGAAAGAAAGTTAGTTCATTTATCTCAAAGTTTTTGTATTTATTCCTTTTTTCCCTTCCATTCAAAAACCCTAAACCCATGGCCACGTTACAAGCCTAAAAGTCCTTTTGATTTTGATACCATATGAGGTAACTTGTAAGTAAAGAAGGATGAAAAGAGGATAGTGAAGTGGTAGAGTTGAAAATTTGTATATGAGTTGGAGTATTATGTGTGACTGAGATAGAATCTGGAGAAATGTCTTTTGATTCCAAACACAAACCCACACTCAAAGGACTCTTGAAAAACTTGCTTAAAGATTATAAGACATTCATCTTGGCATATTCTCGCAAGTCCCTATTTCGTGTGATCTTTAGAGCAATGAATGAGGACATAAACATATCTGCAATTTAGATAAGCAATTTAGGAAGTCATGTTATATGTGTGAATTTGCTTGAGGACAAGCAAAAGCTTAAGTTTGGGGGAGTGTTATTCTCTGGAAATTCTTGTATTTCATCACATTTTTCTCATATATTTGTGGTTTTAAACTAAAATTGTGCATAAGTTTTATACATATGAAGAAAAATGTGATATGTTGAAAATTCTTGAAAAAGTGAAAATTTTGAGCTAAATGTATAGGGTTTTAGATTAAATTGAAGAATTGAAAAGCTCATAAAATCCTTCTCTTTGTAGGAGGATGATGACAAGAAATGGAAGCTTACATGGATCCTTGGAGGTGAAGAAAAGAAGAACAAAAGCCAAAAAGGAAGATCAAAGTAGCTTGAAGGTGTCAAAACACATAAAAAACAGGCCCTTCTGACCACGTACGCTGTGGGTTCGCTATAGCGAAGCGAAAGCGAAAACACATCAAAAATATGCCCTTCTGACCACGTACGCTGTGGGTTCGCTATAGAGAAGCGAAAGCAAAGTCGCAATACTGCAACTGTGCGTTTTAAAAAACTGATGCTTCAGCTGGCTTTTTAACCTAATGGGGGCACCAAATTGAAGGTATGCTGCACAAGGAAGAGCTCAAGAACTACAAGGAGGCTTCTTGGAGAGCTAGAGGAGGATTTTGGTGCTTCTTGGAGGAGATTCTTAGAGAAATTCAAGATTGTTCTTCTCTTTTTCTGGTTTTTCCCTCTTCTCTTCTCATTTGCTGATATGGTCATGAGTTTTATGTTGAGTTGCTGGTTTGTATTGATTATGAGTGGCTAAAACTCTCATTTAGGATTACTTCTACTCATTGTATGGATTAAAACTACTATATTTTCTTGCTTTTGATAGTTGTTGAGAATATATGTTGATTTTCCTCTATGCTTAATTACTATCTTGTGCTTGATCACCACATGATTAGTTTAGTTCAATTGAATGATGCTTGAGAGAGCTATTTTAGTTGTAGAACTTGAGAAAAATCATGTTAGACTTGAAGTTTAGGGACTAAATGGATGGTTTGTTGTTAGAATAGAGATATATCTAATAACCTAGCATAGTCTAATGAAGAATTGATTTGGGAAAGATGATTTTCATTAATGATAGACAAGAGATTGAACATTGTTAATAAAGATTAAAATTCAATCTTAACTTGAGAGAGCTTGATTGATGATCTTAGAATCTTTGACTAGCATATGGACTCATGTAATACCCCGAATTTTGAGATTCGAGGCTAGAGAATAAGCCTGAGATTAGTGGATTGCTAAGCCCCGGTTTAGCAAGATCCCAAATTGTGATTAAGGGTTAATAGACTCCAAAAGTGGATGTCATTAGTGATAAATGGACCCTTTTGGAGATTATGGTGTGAGTTGGCACCCAATGTGATTCGTATGCGTTCTGAGCAGCGCCGAAACCCTGTATTTGAGTTCAATTATGGATTAACCTCTAAATTGACTTAAAATAGAGGGAAGGCGCATATTGTGGCTAAATGAAAAGATGTGAAGTGTTGGTGGTGATTCTATGAGAATTACCGTAATCAAGGGCAAAACGGTAAAGTTACCGACCGATTGGTGAGTTACCGAAGAGGAAACTCATTAGTAACTTCAAGATCAATGGTTTGGATTGATTTGTGTAGAGATCAAAGGGTGGAATCATGTGTGCAAGGGCCTATGTGAACTCATGAAGATGGAACAAGAGAGTGACACTTGGCAAGTTTTAGACCCTTGATCTTGGGTCAAAGAGTAAACACTCTTCCTCTCTTCTCTCTCCCTTATTTTCACGTTTTTGGGCCCCAAAATCTGCATCACTTCATCATCTTCATTTCATCATCTCATCTTCTCTCTCACACACTCCATGGACGCCAAGCACAAGGGGAGGAAAGAGAAAACTAGAGGTGAGATTTTACTTGGCTTGTAGTCCTCTAATGCTCTAATGTCCTTCTATAATGTTGTTCATAGTGATGAGAGCTTCATCTCTATGGTTTTAGATTTGTGAGAGGAGGTGTTTTGTTGCTTGAGGAAAAGTGGAAAGATGAAGAATCAAGGAATTGGTTTGGGAAAGAGGAAGAGGTGAGTATTTGAAGCCTTTTGATCTAAGTTTTGTGATTTGTGGATGAGTTTAGTGAATTTCGAATTTTGCCCTGATTTTCTTGTGATTTTGGATTGGATGAATTGGGTTGTGTTTTATGTTGGAAATGGTGTAATGTTGTGGTATTTAATCATTGGAATTGATTTGAATTGGATTGGAATCATTGGTTGCAAAACTGGAAATTCTGTCCAGTGTGAATTCTGTCTGAGCAGTTTTGTTGTGTGGACGTTTTGACTGGGAAAATGAAGTTAGAAAATTATGAAACTTTCCAGTTTTTAAGTTCACTTTCTAAGCTTCAAACTGGACATAAACTTTGTGCCATTTCGTTTTGGGAACTGGGAGTTATAGCTGTCCAAACTTTGAGGTCGAAAATGGAACCTGTTTTGGGACAGTCTTGAGTTTTGGGGAATTCTGGATTTGTGTGGTGATTTCTGGTAATGAGACATATTTTTCCCATAAAGGGGACTTGAATATCTTTCAATGGGCTTTGGAATCACCTTGTTTCAAGTTTTCTATAGCAAGTTATGAATTTTTGAAGTTTCCTTGGCTGCAGCCAAAATTCTGGCTCCAGCGCAAAACTTTCTGTGTGTGTCCTGGCCGCAGCCAGAAATTCTTGGCTGCAGCCAAAATGTTTCTGTGACGTTTTTAGCCATTTTTGGCTGCAGCCAGAGAATTCTTGGCTGCAGCCAGAACCCAATTTTCAGCATTTTGAGACTTTGAAAGGTGATTTCCAACCTAGTACGTCCCAATCCTTTAGGCTTTCGTTGAGCTTATTTTAGCCACCTAAAGGGTGTGAATGGTAACCAACTTTAAGTGATATAAAAGTAAGGATTTGGAATTGAGATTGACCCTATATCCTTGATTTGGTTTATAGGGTTCAGTATTCATTTGGATCACGAGTAAGCGGAGCTGGAGCATACGTGGAAAGAAAAGTGTAGGGAACTTACCTCTCTTGCATGCTTTGATATTTGTGTTTGTGTATTGATGCATGTATTGCTTTGCTGGATTATGTGAAACATGTATGAATGATTGTAGCTCTGTTTCTAGTTATGCTATGGCCATGAGTATGTTGTTGAAACATTGAGCACGCAGATATGTCATTGTGTGAACATGAGTTTTGTATTGCAAGCATGTCATGCATTAAACACATATCATACATGCATATAGGTATCTATTTCCTACTGAGATTCTCTCGAATCTCACCCTCCCCTACCAACATTTTAGACAGGGTAGTGGATCGAGGATTGAGCATGCAACCAAGGGCGATGAGGTCTCCTTCGGGATTGAAGTTGGTAGTTGGTAGTTGGTTATCTTGGTTGGGATGTATATTTGGATAATTCTATTTGGTTATTTGAATGAATATATGTGGAAGAGGTTTTGATTATTTGTATTGAGATTTGTTGTGTAATCCCCATATGAGGGCTTGTATGGGCTAATGCGCCCTATGAAGCTTGATTAAATAAATGGAATCCGGAATTGCCGGACTTATTACATTGCGTACTCTGATATATTGAATGTGATTTATCTTTGTGTAGTAATTGTATTCGGAAATGTGAATGTGAGACCAGGTTATGAATGATTTCGAAAGGTATTCGTGAAAACCCCGTCTGGTAGATGGGTTTGTAAAATGTTATTTGCTTCTTATTGGTCTCTATTTCATTTTAATTGAGTATTTCGGATATAATTACGGAAGGGGGTTACAACTCACACAACTAACATAAGTGAATTAATTGCATAGTTTTATGAAATACAATGAGGAAGAAGTAATCCTAAGCCTTTAAACCTTGAAGTAGAATCAATTTTACGATCACCTTTGTTTTACCTTATTGTTTTTAGCAAATTTCCTTACTCGACATACTCAATTTCAAATGATTTCATTCAACCTAGTTAAGAACATAGTTACAATAATTAACTCACTTTCGTCATAGTCCTCGTGGGAACGATCTTTACTTATCATTTTATTACTTGCGACCCGTGCGCTTGCGGAAGCTAAACGGCGAACAGTGTGACTTCATAGGACAAATTGTCACGTATTTCCATGTCTTCATACTCTATGACATGTTCTGGATTAGGTTGATACTTTTTCAATTAGGAAACATAGAAAACATCGTGTAGTCTGCTCAGATTCAGTAGCAAAGTGATGTGGTACACTACTCGCCCAATCTTCACCAAGAGCTTGAACAAACCAATGTACCTTTGAAAATTCATATCTTTATGTATGCATGTCCAAATATAGTGGTAACCCTTAATAATTCTAGTTTCAAGGAAAAATATTTCCCTTAGCCAATTGGACACACATCATTCCAGAATTAACATTTATTTGACATTACCCCAGAAACATGCCAGTTTTACATGACCAACTTTAAAAATACATAACTCTATGTGTACATATCCAATTGACCTATATGACCTATCAAATTAAAGCTTGATAATTGTACTTTTGTTCTTGAAAATATCATGGCCATTGGACAACAATATATTATCCAAAAATAAAACACATTCAGACTACTATTGGGGAACCCTAATTGGGCAGCATAATTCTAATTTTTGGATTTTAAATCCATTCTTTATAAAATCATACCAACATCCTAGTTCTACACAATTTTTCCTAAAGAATCCATTAGAGACCTCGAAATTGGCAAAATCATGCTCTTTCTTCATGCCCAGCTCTAATTAAAAACTAGGTCATAACGCAACAATTCACTAATTCACAATTTATTCATTAAACTAGGTTCATATGCTTCCCAAACCTCATATAACCATATGTATATAAGCAAAGCATCATGAAAAACTAAATACACTAGTTGGAAAAAATTATGGTAGCACAAATAAGGCATAAAAATTCCACCAAACAACACAATACTTAGGTCAAAATGCAGCTTATACTCACCTCTTTCACTTTTTAGGGCTTCTTCTTGAGTTCTCCAACTTTGGTATTTTGTAGACAGTACAAAACACCTCCTTACAAGAAATACAACCATAGAAATGAAGCTCTTAGTGAGAGGAACAACATTCATGAAGACCACAAGATTTAAAGAGGTGAAAATAAAGCTAGATCACCTTACCTCCTTCTTTGTTCTTCAACTTCCTCTTTTCTCTTTCCTTTTTCTTTTTTCTCCTATTTTTTTTTTATTTTTGGCCATATGAGTTGAGTGTAATGAAAGGGTGGTATTGTTGATTCATTTATTCCTCTTCCATTTAGATACTTGGCTAAAAATTCACACTCAAAAAGCCAAGAAGATAATGTGTCAAGTTGTGGTGGTTTCTTGCAAAAAGGGAATTGGTTAATTAACCAAGAGTGGTTTGGTTAAATGGATATTCATTTCCTCTCTCTTTATCTTGTTTTGGATGAAAATCATCATCTAAAAAGGAAAAGGAATTGTTGACTCAAGTCTCTCCCTCCTTTCCTTTTATGCTTAGTCACAATTATTGACCAAAGGTGAAAACATGTTGACTTAATTCTCTTTCCTTCTTTCTCTTATTTCATTTCTTTCTTTTTGACATGGTTAATTGGAAATTTTCTCTTTCCTCTTTTCCCTTAGCTTGGCCGAAATTTCCTAACAAAGAGGAAGGAAAATTTTGGCCAATTGACCATATATATAAAGGTTCAACGTTGACTAAGTCTTCTTGTAAAGTTTGTTGGCTCATCCCCTTTTTCTTTTGGTATGCCTTTTTGGATGTTTCTCTTGAATTAAGGGGAGTGAATTAATTGCTTCTCTTCTTTCATCATTACTCATGCCTTTCAGGAGAAAATCTTGATGCTTCATTTTAGTTTACAACTTTAATCTCGAGATCAAGTGACAATTGTCTCTTTTGCCGTTAACTATGGAAATATTTGTTAGAGCAAGCGTTTCACCCAAGAGGGGGGTGAATTGGGTGATATTAAAAATTTCGTTGCAAATATAAAAACTTGACGGTGAATATAATGCAGTAAAGAGTAAGGAGAAATATCACCAAAGTGTACACCGAAAGTTATATTGGTTCGGCCACAACCACTTTGACCTACGTCCAGTCCTCAGAATATCTCTGAGAGTTTCACTATAACTTCCAAGATTCAGTGGGTTCTTGGCACCTTGGTACAAGCAAGTTCCTTCGCCTGGACACTCGCTCCCCCTTATAAGTTGTAATCCAATCCCAACTCAAGGTTCCACAACCTTAAGTTACCTCAATAACAAATATTGAGTTTGAATGAAGTTTCTCTCTTACAGAGTGAATAAGAATAACTGAAGTACAGAATTACATGTGTATAAAAACAGAGTATTGAACGTGAACTTGATAATGCGTTCGTGTGTGTGTTCTTGTTATTTCTCTGTTTGGATGTTCCCATATATATAGATGTGTTGGTAATAACCATTGGAACATTTTCTACTCGCCCGTTAGAGTGTGCACAGCCACTGTTGACTTTTCCAGTATTTGAAAAATATCCGTTTGTGGTAGGTGGCGATAGGTAGCGTTTGAACGTTGCATTTGACTTTCCTTATTTGGTAAGACCTCTTCATTGTTTATCTGTGGATATGCTATGAATACTAATACAATGAATGGTTAATCACATAGGAAACAAATCAATGAACGTTGGAATGATTTCTAAATTTCTGGACTTGGATACTCGAGTATTTCCTCGAGTATTCATTACATTTACTCGAGTATCTTCATAAGAGTAATGATAGATAAAAAGTTAATAATTGAACATCACATTACTCAGGTAGTGCATGAAGTAAGCAAATTTACACACCTTGGAAATACCTGTTTACTCGGGTACTTACTCGAGTATGGTACAATTTACTTCATAGGTTACTCGAGTAGCTACTCGAATAGTCTATCAAATAAACTTCAGGTTACTCGAGTACTGCCTCGAGTAAACATCAATTTTCTGCATAGCTTACTCGGGTATATACTTCAAGTTTGCTTACCTGGTTACTCGAGTACTGCCTTGAGTAAACATCAATTTTCTGTATAGCTTACTCAGGTAGACACTTCAAGTGCTTTGTAATAATTCTACAGATTACTCGATTACTGACTCGAGTAATCTCCTTCAAATCTTTGACATAGAACAATTTAATACCTGCATACTTGAGTGAAGTATGATAATAGCATTTCAAATTAATCGAGTATTACCTTCAATTTTTGCTTACCACAGTGATATACTCGAGTGGCTCCTCGAGTAACATTGGTAGGATTACAAATGCCGAGAGCAACATATTTCTTGAAGCAGGGGACTCGAGTAATGTTGGCCGAGAACAACTACAAGTGATTTACCTGGTTACTCGAGTACCGTTGGCAGGCCGAGAGCAACTGCAAGTGATTTACATGGTTACTCCAGTACTTACTCAAGTAACGTTGGCAGGCTGAGAGCAACTGCAAGTGATTTATCTGGTTACTCGAGTACTTACTCGAGTAACGTTGGCAGGCCGAGAGCAACTGCAAGTCTTTTCCTTGGTTACTCAAGTACTTACTAGAGTAATGTTGGCAGGTTACTTGAGGGTCGACTCTGGTTACTTCAAGTTTCTGTCTCATTACTCGAGTTCTTACTCGAGTAACCCTTTTACAAATTTTGCCAGTGATGAAGTTTCTCAGCTTTTTCTCTTAGCCTTTCTTCATTACTCCAGTGCTTACTTCAAGTGATGATTTACTCTGTCATTACTTTGTTCAAACTTATTTGTTTATCAAATCTTTTTCACTTCCATTCTTTGTTATCATCAAAACATGTGAGATCTAACAATATTATTTTTTGTGCCATTAATTCTTCTAATTCTCTTTATTACTTCTTTCTAGATGATATGGATGCAGATGATCAATTAAATAGTGCAAGTATACACTATCATAATCAAGTAATATAGAAGTAAGTAGAGTATCGTTCCTATGAAGATTGATCACTAAGTACCAAAATGAGTAATTTTAACTCTATTCAGTCGATCGATTAGTTGTTGATCGAGAGTATTGTTAGATCTCATGTTTTGATGATAACAAAGAATGGTATGAAAAGATTTGATTAATAAATAAGTTTGAACAAAGTAATAACAGGGAAAAGCATCATTTGAAGTAAGCATTGGAGTAATGAATAAAGGCCAAGAGAAAAAGCTGAGAAACTTGATCAGAAGCAAGTTTTCTATGGCATTACTCGAGTATGTACTCGAGTAATGAGACAAAACTTGAAGTAACCAGAGAAACCTTCAAGTAACCTGCCAACGTTACTCGAGTAAGCACTTGAGTAATAGTGTAAATGATTTCAAGTTGCTCTCGGCCTACCAATGTTACTCGAGTAGCTACTCGAGTAACCAGGTAAATACTTGGAGTTGCTCTCGGCCTGCCAACGTTACTCGAGTAATCATGTAATAGTCTTCCAGTTGCTCTCGGCCTGCCAATGATACTTGAGTATGTACTCGAGTCCCCTGTTTCAAGAAATATGTTGCTCTCGGCATTTTCAACCCTGCGAACGTTACTCGAGGAGCTACTCAAGTAACTCACTGTGGTAAGCAAAAACCTGAAAGTAGTACTCGAATAACTTGTTCTATTTTTGTTACACTTCACTCTAGGCACTACTCAAATATGCAGGTATTCAATGACTCATTTTTAAGTGGATTACTCGAGTAAGCACCCGAGTATGTAGAATTATTTTTGAAGAAAAACAGCAAGTCATTACCCGAGTAATAAAGCATCGAGTAATCAAAAGTTTATTTGAAGGTTTACTCGAGTTGGTACCTGAGTAACCTATGAAGAAAAGAGTGCATTACTCGAGTAGGTACCCGAGTAAACATACATTTCCAAAGGTTTGATATTTTGTTTATTCCATGCACTATCCGAGTAATCTTATATTTAGTTGTTGACTTGCAACTCATCAAAGTTTTCCCGATGATACTCGAGTAAGTACTCGAATAAACTTTAATGGATACTCGAGTAGCTACTCGAGTATGGAAACCCAGAAATTTAGAAATCAATCAAACGTTCATTGATTTGTTTCCTATATGATTAACCTTTCATTATATTAGTATTCCTAGCATATTTACAGATAAACAATGAAGAAATCATATCAAATAAGGAAAGTCAAATGAGAAGTTCAAATGCCACCTACCGCCAACGGATATATTTCAAATACTGGAAAAGTCAATAGTGGCTGCGCACTCTCCAACGGACGAGAAGAAAATGTTCCAACGGTCATCACCAACGTATCTATATAAATGGGAACATCCAAACAAAGAGAGAAGAACAAGAACACACACGAACGTATCATCAAGTTCATTACTCTATTTTTACTCATTTTAGTAATTCTGTACTTCAGTGATTCTTATTCACTCTGAGAGAGAGATATTTCATTCAAACTCAATATTTGTTATTGAGATAACTTAAGGTTGTGGAACCTTGAGTTGGGATTGCATTGCAACTTGTAAGGGGGATGAGTGTCCAGGTGAAGGAACTTGCTTGTACTGAGGTGCCAAGAACCCACTGAATCTTGGAAGTTATAGTGAAACTCTCAGAGAAGCTCTGAGGACTGGACGTAGGTCAAAGTGGTTGTGGCCAAACCAGTATAACTCCCGGTGTATACTTCGGTGATATTTCTCCTTACTCTTTACTGTTTTATTTCACCGTCAAGTTTTATATTTGCAACGAAATTTTTAGTATCACCCAATTCACCCCCCTCTTGGGTGAAACGCTTGCTTTAACAAGTATAAAATAAAAGATGATTAAATAGGAATGCAAATGATATGAAACAATTATGAGAAAACATTGTAGGGGTTAGATTTCACTTAACAATTTTTGGATTGAATCACTTATCTATTCTAGCCCTATTTATTCCACATGATTGAGAGTTGAGTTTCCCTACTATAATTACTAGCCTCTTCCAAGGTCAAGCAATTCTATAATTAATTGCTAATCCAATACATTCCTATATAAATTGAAGCAATTAATTATGCATTAAGATTTATAGAACTCAGTAAGACTACACAACTCATATGAATATATTCCTACTTCATATGCAAGTCATGGTGTTAATTATAGGATCAATACACATGCATCTCCTTCTAGTCTCAACATGCTTATCGAAATCATTTAAAAGCTAGCTAGTCAATCAAAAGAATTAAGAATAATAATTAAAACTCAATCATGAAGGAGAAATTCAAACTAGATTTAAATAGTTAAGATTCAATCCGTCATTAGTAAGCTACGTTATCACTCTAGGAAAATGGAAATTTAGCTCATGATAACATTAAAAACAACACAAAAATAAATTAACATTGCATAAAGCTTGAATGAAAACCTCAAAAATACTGCATAAACTTGAATATTAAATTCTCAAACATAAATATACAACCAAAAGATACATTGAAAATGAAGAAATCTAGCCGTCCATTTAGGAGGTAAAACCTTCTATATATGCGGCATACAAAATGTAATACAATCCTAAGCCTTCCAAGATGGAGGTATGCACAATGTAATACAATGTATGAAATTAACTCTAAAGAAATAATACAATGAACTCAAAAATGTCAGAGAAAGATCTCTCCTGGTTAGAGAAGGATCTCTCCCTATCGGAGAAGGAAACCTTTACTTCTTGTCCTCTCCTCCCCCTTTGAGCTTGGCCTTGATTTCTATTTATAGGGAAAAAAACCACGTGCTACAGTGCTGCTACAATGATCTGGCAGCTGCTACAGTGACTATCGACAAGAGCTATAGTATCTGGCATCTGCTACAATATCCGTCGACTCTACAATGCTTCCGTCACTACAGTTAGTTCCATCGGCTATTGTGTAACTTCTGTCCACTACAGTGTAACCATCTGCTACAATGATCCTGTTGCTACAGTACTTTCATTTTTTTAAAATACTATTTATTCCAAAAATATTATTTATTTATCAATCACACCCAAATTTATTATATTAAACTCAAATATCGTCCAAAAAATCATCATATAAGGGAAAATAAATATGCAAATATTTTACGTATCACTAGACACCCTTTCCCTTTTCCTTTGAATCTAGGTTAGGTTTCATGTCATTCTAAAACATCCAAAAAGAATCGGGTATTTTCTTTCAACTAATTTGCACCGAAATTCATATTATATTATGAGTGCAATTTCTAATAGTCATTCTGCTTCTCATTCATTCCTGGGACTCTTACTAAACTAGACCTAGTTGTCTACTTTATTCGGTCTTATTCCCAAGCCTCTAGTCCTAAAATTCAGGATATTGCAATACCAACAACTCTGATCTTGGGATCCGTACTCCTCAATTTTCTCAATATACCACCTTGCCCTTGGAGCCGCTAGCTACTGCTGGAATATTTTTATATTTAGAAGAAGGGAGAGATTTAAAAGAATCTCAATAGTAACATATAATCATTCATATAAAATGTGAAAGGTAAATATGTCATGCTCCTTGTTATGCACAAATTAATTAACAATATAACGACATGTATACATGAATAGGGCTCAATCCCCACCAACCGTACGCCTTGGTTGGATTGTTACTCAACAACAAGGTAAAAGTGAACTTCTCGCACTAACTGCCCCTTCTCGACAAAACTATGCTGATTAATTAAATTAAAGAAGATGCATACACAAACATATAAATATTGGCATAATGTATGAAGGATAGAGTTACTACCTTAAACCCTTTTAAACTTATAAAGCGTTCCTCGAAATTCGTGCCAATGGCTCGGCTCTTAATTTGGTCCTAAAATTCCAAATATATAAGATTTAGGTTAAAACTCATTCATGTACACTTTAGACACTTCCAAAGTATTTTTGTTGGCTATATTATTCTATATTAAAAAATTACCAAAATGCCATTAGGGACCTAGTTTAACCTTGCTGTACCTGGTCCTATCGTACTTTTCCTGAAATTTTAACCCAGCTATTCTTACATATTTTTACCCAAGGAATCCATTTCAGCCTCAAAATTATCAAATTCACTGCCAAAAGTTAAAAGTGCCTTCGGAAGCCCCTAACTCTGGGTTTTGGGGGCGTTTTAGTCATTTCGCTTTTTAGGGTTTTTTTGGAAAAGTGATCAACTATAGCCCCATTGAATTTTCCCACCTGAACACAATAGAACCATCAGATTATAAAAAATCCAACTTTAACCCCTCCATCTACACCTAGCCGAAATTTGGGAATACTTCGGGAAAAATTGGGGTTTTTGAGTTTTAACCTCAAATCCTTGCTTCTTTATACTTCTAATTACTTGATTATCCACTTAATTATATTCTAAACATAATTTAGATTAGATTTGGCCAACATACCAACTAGGATTTAACATTACCCAAATTTACAATAAACAGCAAATCAACAACAAAACCACCGATTAATCCAACAACAACAGCAGTAGTAACCAAAGATTGAAGTTTATGTTGTTACCTTTGATTTATTCTTCTTCTTCTCTTCTTTCTTCTTGGCCGAAACCCTAACCTCCACAAACTCTAAAGTTTTTCTTCCTAAACACGTTCAATATTGTAGAAGAGAGGCTTGAAGGAAGGATTAGACAAGTTTGGAATCAAATCACCAAAGGATTCAACTTACCTGTGCAATTTGCTCCTCCTTGTCTCTAAAATCACCCAAGCTCTCTATCTCTCCTCTCTTGCTTGCTTTCTGATGGAAAAATGAAGGAAGAGGATGGGAATTGTATTTTAAAATATCCTCCATTTTCCTTTAATTTTCTGATTACCATAAATCCAAAAATGTTCACTTTTGTGTACTTGAATTTATCTACAAGTAATTGTGTCCTAATGTGCTATTGAACATGAACTAATTTTTCCCTTTCATGGTCCATGAAAAATGACGTCCCAAGCCTATTAGAGAAGCAAAATAGGCTACTGGATTTTATTCCAAAATTACAACATTTGTTATCACTATTTTATTCCATTTTCGAATGTAATGGCAATTCTTGCAAATTTTCTACCCAAATTTTGAAAAATCACATATTTATTTGTAGACATTAGATTGGTGTGATTCGAAAAGCTATAGAACCCCTATTAAGTCTAGTGTCAAGAAAAAATATAGCTTTTAGTTAGCTAAAAGCTGGAAATTCCCAGATTTTAAGTTTTTGGACGCTGCCATGAATGTTGGCCAGTTTCACTAGGCTAACTTCAAAACTTAATAACTCCTTGTATACAGCTCCAAATAATTCCGATCACTATGAAATTAAAGCTCAGGATCTCTACTCAAATCCTTTAAAATTTCACCATTTTCGGATTTGATAATCTAAAACCATATAACAATGTTGCTGCCTCATAGGAAATTTTCACTGGCAGGAAATCCTCATTCCTGGGACTTTTACTAAAGTAGGGCTTAATAGTCCCCTTGATTCAGGCTTATTCCCAAGCTTCTATTCCCAAACTTTGGGATATTACAAGGATCAAATGAACATATGAGAATAGCCAAGAGGAGAGACAGTATCAAAAGCAACCAAAAGGCACCACTTACAATGAACCTGCGACAAGAAGATATGTTTAGCAATTAGCTCTTTGCCTTGCCTCCTTACTCTACCAAAATTCTTGTGTCATTCCTCCAACCCTTGCTCCCCTATTTATGGTCTCAAGGTAGAGTTTTCTTCATAAATGCTCTTTCTAACCTGACCCAATCATTGTCAATGAGAGATTTTTTTATTTTTTCTATAAGTAATTTCCTAATTTAAACTTATCAACATAAATGAGAGATATTTTTGTATTTTTTATTTTCTTATAGTTTCCCTATAAGCAAGTTCCTAATTTAAACCTATGAATGAGATATTTTTTGTAATTTTTTTATTCTTATTATTTTCTCTTAATAAATAACAATGCCAATTTGGACACCTATCATCATCAATAAGAGAACTTTTTTTCTCCTTTAATGATGATTGTCAATTTAGATGCCAATCATCATCAATAAGATGAAATTTTATTTTTATTTTATTTTTTAATTTTCTCTTTAATGATGATTGCCAATTTAGACACCAATCATCATCAATGAGAGAATTTTCTTATTTTCTATTTTTTATTTTTTTCCTTTAATTATGATTGCCAATTTAGACACCAATCATCATCAATGAGATTATTTTTTATTTTTTATTTTTGTTTTTAAGTGGGGCTGAGACCAAAATAGGGTGTTCACAACCTTTTTTCCATTTCACTTTTAATTATTACTATTAACCTAGTGTAATTTTTTTCTTTTTCATTTTAAATTATGTTTAAACAATATATATTATTATTTCTTTTGAAAAAAATAGTATATTACTTTATATTGTAAATATTAATATAATACAAAATATTTCATTTGGTCAAATAAACTCTACAAAAGATCAATTTAATCTACAGATATAAATATATAAATATATATAATTTCATATGTTGTTAATTATTTCATTTCATTTTATTATTTTAGCTAAATATTTTTTTAATAATATATGCATTCTCTATACAAAACATTGAAAAAAGTTAACATTTAAGAATTTAATTTGAAAAAAATTTCAAAAGCTCAACAAACTATCTTCTCCTATCAGTCCTCTAGCTCCTCCCCTACAAGCTCTTTCTCCATCATCACCACCTCCTCCATGAGTCTTAATCTATCAATTTTATAGGGTCAAATATTTTCAAAATAATTTTATAAGTAATTTTTTTGTTTTTGTAAAAAAATTTAAAAAAAATGTTATACTCTTCATCACTTTTAAATGATATAATTTATTATAAATTGTATTACAATGTCTTGTATTCTTTGCCTGGGATCAGGATTATGAGCTGATATAAATATTACATTTATCATTTTACTTATAGCTCTTCACAACAAGAATGTGCAATGAGTCAAGCTAGCCAAGATGGCAACCTACCTCTTTCTTTCTAGTTAGAATAATATCATAAGGAGAGGAACTGAGTGTACTAGTTCAGGTTATCAAATTAGGAAAGTGGAGTTCACACAAAGGATTAGACTACTAGAGCTTAACCTGGTTTGCAAAGCGGTGCACCTAAACAAAATAAAAAGAATGGAAGATGGGAAGAGAAAGCGGAAGAGGATTCAATTGTTCTAGGGTGTGGAATAATGCTTGTGGAGGCCTCTATTTATAGAGACTCGGATAGGCTTCTCCTTCTTGCCTACCAAGCAGCTTTAATTCCTTGATTGATTTCCTCAATCATGAGGCTCCTATAATCAATCAAGAGGCTCCTCAAGCAAATCAACATTAATATTGATTGCTTTGACTAATCCTTTGACTAATCACACTTAAGTGTAACTTCATAAGCAATAAATGCTTATTTAATCTCTTCTTATTTGATTTTAGTTTTTCCTGAATAAATAGTCTAGCTCATTAAAGTCTAACATCTCCTACTCGCACTTGATGAGCCTCCCATAGCACGATTCCTAATCTTACTTATTTCGCACTTGGTGTTTGCTATGGTTGTGTGGGCACAACATATTCATGAGATATTGGTGCTTGTGATACTAGAAATCCTTTATATAGAATCAGCATCTAACGACTCCTATTATGTATCTAAAAATTGTTGTCTTGTATGCCCTTGACTTGTCTATACACCTAACTCATGCCATATATAATCCCTATTAAGTCTATCTTCACTCAGATTGCCTATCTATGTACATGGTATATACATATATTGTTCTTTCTTATGTCCTACAAGGGACATGTCACATATGCTAGCACAATAGTGTATTTCAGGATACACCTTTCCTTTTTTACTGAACATCAATTTGTCTTGTGCCAGACCCTTAATATTTTGACCTTTATTAGAGTGTTTACATGCAGTTTAGTGGGCTAACAAAAATAGCATGAACATACTGATATAAAGTACTTGATTACATCATAGGAATTCCCACAGGGTTTGTACATATTACTTACAAATCCCAAAAATAATAATAAAATCTATAAATAACCAACATCCTTGCTTGAGCTGAATCGGAACCTTCAGTTGCCAGTATTTATATTTTTGTCCTTAGAGCCGATTCCTTTAGGTAGATAAATTTCACATTGATGGAAAGGGTGTGATTCAAATGAATCCTAGTAGTAACATGCTATCAATCATATAAAATGTGATAAATAAATATGCAATGCACCACAAAGTGTAATAGAAATTCATACTGTAACAATTTTGTGCATATTGTTCAGGGCCAAATGACTGTTTGATCCCCTACTTGTCTGTTACCAGAACTAGGTCCCAGACCATAGCAGATTGCTTCCTACTTCTCTCTCTCTCTCTCTCTCTCTCTCTCTCTCTCTCTCGACTTGTGTTTGGCCGAAATTAATGGCCTTTGGGAAGGGATAATGAGCTTAAAAATATCCTCTTCCACCTCCTTAACATATTATTTTTTAATGCTAATTATCATATGTTAATTTTGACTCTTCTTCTTCCTTTTTACTTGGCTCAAAATGCTTCATTTTTGCTTAATTTTGGACTAAGTGTTTATTTTGCTTCTCTCCCTCTATCTTTGGCCGAAACTGGCCTCTTTACTTTGGAGAAATTAAGGGCTTCTTGCTTTATTACTCAAATGACCATTTTACCATCATATTTGTGTATTAAATTGGACCTTCTTCCTTTTATTTTTGTTTGACTGAAATTGGACATAATAATTAGGCTGAAAAATTGTGCTCTTCCATTCTCTATTTTTAGGCTTCAAGAAGACAAAAATTGAATTTTTATGTCTTAAGTTTACCCAAATTTCATATGGCGCTTAGCAATATTTTGCCATTCTTCCAAATGTGCCAAAATTCACCATGTATTCCTTTTAATGTCACCAAAGTAAAAGGAATTTTGGTAAATAAAATTTGGGATGTTACATTTCTTCCAGCATCAATAAAATTTCGGATAACATATAAAATTGATTATTCTAGGGGAATCCCTTTTTAATAAGCAATTTATCCATGTTTTGTGCATACTCATATGTATCACAAATTATCTAAGAAGTATGAATATGTTAAATGCCTATCTGTACTCACACATTCAGCCTATTTTTGTACTCAGAGAACATACAACCCATTGCTGTACTGATTGTTCATAAGGTCTTACTGCCTATATGATAAGCATTTAGAATATTCATGTTGCAAACATATCTGTCTATTGGCATTCATGATTAACTGTCTGCTTATCCCTATTGGCCACACTGTACACACTGTTCCATACATCACAAAGTGCTTATCAGGTCTTACTACCCCATGCAAACATGCACATCGGGTTTTACTGCCTTTATGTTGCTCAACATAAGTACCTCAGACGTATGTTTGACAAACTGTTTCTCAGCCTATGGGCTACTTGTGCTTTTTACTGGTGTAACTAGGATTATCATACGTGACTTCCTAGCCATGTCGAGAATTCCCGATCATGGGGTTGCTTAACATGCTCTGATTGTATAATAATTTATTGGCCTAAGGACACACTAGTCTAATAGGTTCTATGATCTCAAGACACAGTCTAACATCTATACTGAATGCATGTCAGGACTTACAGCCTTAGGACACTTAGTTCACTAGTACTGAATATTCTGGTCTTACTGTAATCTCCTACCTGATAACCATAATTAAGATTCAAAAATGCATAATTTAAAGGAATTAAGACCGATGGATACGTTTTTCTCAAATCTCTTTTCTAAAATTCGTTTAACATGGTCTCAGATTCATCTTCTAAATTTAATTACTCTACACAATTCAATCACATTCATACATATCAGAGTACACAGCCAAATTCCCAGCAACTCCCAGGTTTAATACATGTATAAACTAAGGGTTATAAGTTCCAACTATGGGATTACATGACCAATATCAACGTAGTATCTACATTTCAAAAATATACAGTAATCCCAAGTCCAAAATAGATAACAAATAATCTAACAAGACATCTCTACAAGATCTTAGCCGCTCCTGGTGGTTCGTTTCTCCTTGGAGCCACTTGCCCTGTCTGAAATGTTAGTCAATGGAAAGAATGAGATTCAAAAGAATCTATGTAGTAACAAATCCCTTATACAGTGTATAAACGTATAGCATATATGATCATGTTAAGTAGCATCATAATGATTTATGGCTCACGCCACATACGACAGCACTCATGCTGTAAACACTATGCGTCAGCTTTCGTTGCGATCTCAATGCAACAGCTTACGCTGTAATCACTATGCGTCAGCTTTCGCTGTGATCTCAAAGCATCATAATGTATCACAATGCATGACAAACATATATACAGTACTTTACACTGCATAAGAGAATAGTCACTACCTTGTTCTCTCCGATTGTGCTCTAGCGCAGGTGGATCACGAACAGAGCAAATATCAAATCATACAATTCCAAATGCACCATTTAGACACTTCCATAGTGTTTCTTGGGTTATATGAGTCTATAATGAAAATTTACAAAAATGCCCCCTGGGACTTGGCCCGGGCCTACCGTACTCGGTCCAGTTGCACTTTTCCTGAAATTCTAATATGGTCTATCCTAACATATTTCCGCCCAAGGAATCCATTTCCAGACTTTGAATTATCAAATTCAATGTCAAATTACAAATTTACCCTTGGTAGCCCTACTTCAAGGGTTTCAGGGGCGTTTTCGTAATTATGCTTTTTCGGCCTTTTCCGAAAAAGTGACCAATTGTAACCCCACCTAATTTTCACTCTTGAACATAATGGAACCATCAAATAATTGAAAATCCAACTCTAAGAACTATTTCTAGAGATGGCCGAAATTTTTGAGCTCTCCGGAGAAAATCGGGGTTTTACGATTTCGGCTCTGTAAACGCGTTCCTTTCTACTCCTAACCACTTTATTGACTATTCCATTAGGTTACAACTACAATTTAGTACCAATTTGGGCAGCATAACAGCCCCGTACACCCATTTTCCATTTTTGAAACCAATGACAATCCGGCAAAATTTCACCGATTAAATTGTCCACAACAGCTAGAACAGTCAATATACAAGAGTTTGGAAGTTACCTCAAGCCCCCACTAGCTTTTCCTTATCTTGGCTGAAACCCTAGCTATTTTAACACCAAAGGAGGAGCTTCCAAACCTTAAAGAACAAAAAGGAGTAGCTTAGGATCGGAGTTATACGCGTTAGGAGCTAGATCATCGGAGAAACCGGCTTACCTTGCGAGTTCTCTTCTCCTTTCTCTCTCTAGAAATATCAAACATTTTTTTCTCTTGTTCAACTGAATAAACTGACGGTTTTAAAGCTTGGAGGAAGATGATGATATGTTAAATTATGCTTATGTCATTATTCCCTTATGATGATGTCATAATTCCAAAATTGACATTTTCAGATTTTCTGGCCAAACTTTGAAAAATCATAACTAATTCTAGAAAACTTAAAATGAGCCGATTCGAAAGCCAAATGAAAGTCCTATTTATAGGAAAAATATAAGTCATTACCCAAAATTACCACAAAATTCCAAAATCATATAAAACTCATCTCTGCCCCAAAACAGAGTTCAGTTTCCATCCAAAATTTTGGACAGTCATATCTTCTAGCTCACAAAATGAAATGGCACAAATTATATGTCCATTTTGACGCTTGGGATGTGAAATTTAAGACTAGAAAGTTTCAGAATTTTTAGACACCATTTGCCTATTCAAAATGTCCATACAAACTGACTGTCCTTCACAGAATTACACTTAACAGTTCTTCAAATTTTCAACCAATGTGTCCAATGGCTCCAAAATCAACAATCAAACCATTCCCACACAAATTTTCACAAGGAAACCGTTGGAATAACTAAAACCACCAAATTTCCATCACAAATTCTCCAAAAGTGTTTATTCAACAATAATTACATCTACTTTTGAAGTCATTGGCCCTTAATCACTTTTTGGGATATTACACTTACTAACCTATGCAAACATGTATACTGGGACTTACTACCAATATTCCTGTCTGTAAATATGACTTTCTATTCAGTGTTCAGAATCAAATAACTACTTGATCCTTACTTGTTTTACTGTTCTGGAGTAGATGACTGTCTGCTGCTACTTGTCTCATGTTCTTTTCTACTCCTTAAGTCGATCAAAATATTGACACTAAATCTATCACAATGTTTTATTCCTTAAACATCGTACAAATTAGCAAATATTCTCAGGGCCATTTTCTCACCAATAGGTGTGATCACAATTAGATTATAAAAGAATCCATGTATGTTCAGTCCAAAGTGTTTCATATTTTGGTGTTGGATATCATGTTTTGTTGGGAGATCACCGTATATCTTATATATGTTGTTTTGGAGACAGTGGTGTAATCCCTTAATGGAAATTTATAAACCTTTAGTTTATGTATGAAACCCGAGGGTTCTCGGGATTTTTTTGTACACTCTGATATGTAAATGTGATGTAACTGCATAGGGTAATTATATTCAAGTTGTGGAATTTGAGACTAGGGTAAGGTAGAAACTTTGAAAATATTTTTGAAAACCCTTCCGTAAGGAAGGGATTGTAAATGAGTTTGATTATTATCAATCTCTATTTCATTTTAAAATACGTATTTTGAATCATAATTATGAAGGGGGTTACATATTTGCTATCAGAGCTGTAGTACTTGGCAAGGGTAGAGTTGCTAGGATCGATCCCTTAGTTGGCTTTAGGGATAGAATATCATTTGTGAAAAATTGTTGTGTGTGCACATGTACGTTCTATTGATATAGATATATATGAGACTTGTGAATATATGTGCATACTATTTATGCTATATTAATGGGGTAAGTTATTTGTAGAATGAATAAAACTAGAGGACGCCCCAATACTCAGCAAGTAGACCCTGAGGTAGAGGTGGTCAATGATAATCCACCGGACCCGATGCAAGAATTGATGGGTCTGATTAAAGATAAGAGGGATATGATTGCTGAGCTGAGAGATGAGCTCAAAGAAGAGAAGGCTAAAAGAAATGAGGGTCAAGGTCCATCCACATAAGAGGAGACCTAGAAGGGGAGTCATAGGGAAGAAACTGTGGAAGGGTCGGTACGACCACTTGAGTCACCTCCTCACGCCGGACCAAACCAGGAGTCGCATGGAGTTCCAATTAGAGAGGAAAGAGATATACAATTTTGGGTTTTAAGATTCTATAAGCACTTGCCTCCGGCATTCAGAGGAAGATTTGATCCCCAAGCAGCTGAAGATTGGTTGAACAGGCTGGAAAAGATATTTGAAGTCCTTGGGTTCCCGGACGAGGTGAAGCCACGTTTGGCAGTTTATAATATCGAGGGGGATGCAGATCGTTGGTGGCAGAACATTGCCTTAACGTTGAAAAGCAAAAATGTACCGTTGACTTGGGAATTGTTTCAACAAGAATTCAATGAGAAATATTTTCCCAAATTAGTGCGGCTCAAGAAGGAAACTAAATTTTTGAATATCACACAAAGGGACACAGAGACTTTTGATGACTATCTGTCCCATTTTATCTGTTTTTCTCAATATTATTCTTATCTTCAGAAGGTAGATAATAAGAGTTGAGTACATACATGCTTATTCGTGGTCTGCGATGAGAGCTGAGGAAGAGGTTAACTACACACTTGTTCTCCAACTTTAATAAGGCGGTAGAAGAGTGTAGAATCACAAAAAATAATTTGAGGGAATTGTATCCTGCCAAAGCTCCTGGTAATCGCAGTAAACCCAGTAAGGGTAATACTTCCCAGAAGCGGAAGGGCCAGGGATCTTCTTCGTCCCGAGGTACTGGTAAGAAGCCCTACCAGCCCAGAGATCAGGAGACCCAAAAATCTTTGATAGAATGGGTATGTCCCCATTGCAACAAGCCACACTATGGTAGAAATTGTCGGGGCAAAATGATCTGCTTTAATTGCAAGTAACCGGGCCATCTTTCTAGAGATTATCTGCGGCCTCAAGCAGAACAACAATCGAGGACTCAGGGTCGAGTATTTGCCATGACTCATGAGGAATCCCGGAAGTCCCCTGATCTTATTCAAGGTAAAATTCTCCTTGATGGTAATGTGTTACAAGTATTGTTTGATTCAGGTGTGGGTCACTCTTTCATTGCTTATGATTGCGTGAAGCGCCTGGGTATGCATGTACATAAATTGCCCATTAATTTAGTTGTGTCGACGCCAATGGGTATCAAGGCTATAGCTGCCGAAGCCTACCTAAATTGTGTCATAACTGTGGAGGTGCACCAATCCATTATTGATTTGATTTGTCTGCCGCTCTATCAATTAGAAGTCATTTTGGGTTTTGATTGGTTGATGGTAAATAATGTGCTATTAGATTGTGGGAACAAGAGGATAGTTTATCCTATTTCTCAAAGTGTTGAGGATGTGAATGGCAGTCTGAATTTCCTTTCAACGGCCAAAGCTGAGAAATATTTAGAGAAGGGTTGCCAGGGGTATATGGTGTTCTTTTCTATTCAAGGAGAGACCGAAGAAACTTTGAGCAGTATACCCATGTTAAATGAATTCCCTGAGGTATTTCCTAATGACCTTAGTGGATTACCTCCAGAAAGGGAAGTTCAATTCCCAATTAAGATTGTGCCTGGAGCTGGTTCTATTTGAAAGGCCCTATATCGTATGGCCCTAAATTAAATGGGGGAATTAAAGAAGCAGATTGAAGACTTACTTAAGAAAGGGTTCATTAGACCTAGTGTGTCACCTTGGGGAGCTCCAGTGTTATTCGTCAAAAAGAAAGAAAGATGGGAGTCTATGTTTGTGTATTGATTATAAAGAATTGAATAAGATTACTATCAAGAACAAGTACCCTCTCCCAAGAATTGATGATCTTTTAGATCAACTGTATAGTTCGTGTGTGTTTTCAAAGATTGATCTAAGGTTAGGATATCATCAGCTGCGTGTGGAAGCAAAAGATGTTTTGAAAACTACTTTTAGAACTAGGTATGGGCATTATGAGTTTCTGGTGATCACATTTGGGCTAACCAATGCACCTGCGGTATTCATGGATTACATGAACCGTGTCTTTCGACAGTATCTAGATCAGTTTGTTGTTGTGTTTATTGATGATATTTTGATATACTCCAAGAGTATGGAGGAGCATGAGCATCATTTGAGGATTGTGTTAAACATCTTGGGTAAGAAGTAGCTCTATGCAAAATTGAGTAAATGCGAGTTTTGGTTGCTAGAAGTAAAATTCTTAGGCCATGTTATCTGGCAAGAAGGGGTCTCTGTGGATCCCAGTAAGGTGGAAGCAGTACTGGATTGGAAGAGGCCAGAAACTGTTGCTGAGGTACGCAGTTTTCTAGGTCTTGCTGGTTACTACCGGAGATTCATTCAAAATTTCTCCCGTATTGCTTTGCCAATAACCAAGCTCACAAGACAGGATCAGTCATTTGTGTGGGATGAGAAATATAAAAATTGCTTTGTAGAGCTGAAGGAGAGATTGGCTATGGCACCTGTGTTGATTATACCTGATCCCAGCTTGACTTATGTTGTGTATAGTGATGCGAGTAAGCAGGGATTGGGGTGAGTCCTTATACAGCAGGGACGTGTGGTGGCCTATGCCTCTCGACAGCTCAAACCTCATGAAATGAACTATCCCACCCATGATCTGGAGCTTGTGGCCATCGTGTTTGCTTTGAAAATTTGGCGGCATTATTTGTATGGTGTGAAGGTAGAACTGTACTGCGACCACAAAAGTCTCAAGTATTTGTATGATCAAAAAGAGTTGAATATGAGACAGCGTCGTTGGATGGAGTTGCTTAAGGACTACAACCTGGAGATCAAATGCCATCTGGGTAAGGCTAATATAGTCGCTGATGCTCTTAGTCGAAAGACAGTGCTTGTGGCAGCTGTGATGATACAAGAGGGAAAATTGATAGAAAATTTTTGTGATTTGAATTTGTCAAATCAAATCCTCTATGCCAATTATACTATTTCCCAAGAAGAAAGTGATATGAGAACCGAGATTGAAGAAGCTTAGAAGTAAGATGGCTGGATACAACACAACCTAGCTCAGATGGAATAGGGAGAAGCTCAGGGCTATGATCTATCGCCTAGTGGATTGGTTTGCTATCAGAAGAGAATCTGTGTTCCACTAAAGGCGGAGTTGAGACAGAATATTCTGGATGAGGCTCATAAGAGCCGATATACTCTTCATCCTGGTATGACCAAAATGTTACATAATTTGAAGTCTATGTATTGGTGGCCGGGTTTGAAGAGTGATGTGACAAAATATGTAGTGAGGTGTCTCACTTGCCAGAAGGTAAAAATTAAGCACCAGAGACCACCTGGTTTGCTTTAAAGTCCTGAGATTCCGGAATGGAAATGGGAAAGTGTGACCATGGACCTTGTTGTGGGATTGCCCAGAATCAGGAATTATGATGCGATCTGGGTGATTATGAATCGGTTAACGAAGTCAGTACACTTCCTACTAATCAATGCTGGTTATTCTCCGGACAAACTAGCAGAGATTTACATTCGAGAAATTGTGAAGATCTATGGTGTACTAAAGAACATCATTTCCGATCGAGATCCCTAATTTTCCGATCGACATCCCTGATTCACTTCAAGATTCTGGAAAGCTTTACATGGGGCATTGGGTACTCAGCTAAGATTCAGCACAGCTTATCATCCTCAACAGATGGACAATTAGAGAGGACCATTCAGACATTAGAGGATATGTTGCGAGCTTGTGTCCTTGACTTCAAAGGGAATTGGGATCGATTTCTTCCACTTACTGAATTTGTCTACAACAATAGTTATCATGCTAGCATTCAGATGGCACCATATGAAGCGTTGTATGGGAGGAAGTGTCAATCACCCCTGTGCTGGAATGAGTTGTCTGAAAGGAAGCTTTATGGGCCAGATCTTATTGATCAAACCTCAGCACAGATTCGAGTCATTTGAAAGAGGCTCCTTGCAGCACAGAGTCGACAAAAAAGCTATGCTGACAAGAGAAGAAGACCTTTAGAGTTTGAGGTTGGTAATCATGTGTTTTTGAGGGTGTCACCAGTCACCGACATCGGGAGAGCTATCAAGTGGAAGAAGCTGAGCCTGAGGTATATAGGTCCTTTTGAGATTCTTGCAAGAATTAGGCCTGTTGTGTATCGAGTAGCCCTACCCCCAAACTTAAGCAGACTCCATGATGTGTTTCATGTTTCCCAACTGAAGAAGTACCAACCGGATCCATCTCACATTGTTGAGTATGAAGAAGTCGAGTTACAAGACAACTTCACCTATGCTGTAGAGCCAGAACAGATTATTGATCGAGAAGAACGGTAGCTCAGACATCGAAGCATTTCGTATGTGAAGGTGATCTGAAAGGGAATGACTCAGAGAGAAGCAACTTGGGAAGCGGAAGCCGACATGCGTAGGCGATATCCGGGGTTTATGGCTCAAGCGGCGTGACAAATTTCGAGGACAAAATTTATTCTACGGGGGGAGAAATGTAATATCCCAAAAAGCGATTAAGGGCTAATGACTTCAAAAGTGAATGTAATTATTGTTGAATAAACACTTTTGGAGAATGTGTGATGGTAATTTAGATGTTTTATGATTCCAATGGCTTCATTGTGAAAATTCGTGTGGGGAGAAAGTTTATTGAGAAATTGGAGCCATTGGGAACAATTGTGTAAAAGTTGGAAACTCTGTCCATTGAAACTCTATATAGGGCAGTCGATTTGTATGGACGTTTTAAATAGGTAAATGGTGTCTAATATTTTTGATATTTTCCAATCTTAAATTTCACATGCCATGCTTCAAAATGGACATATAATTTGTGTCATTTCAATTTGTGAGCTAAGAGTTATGATTTTCCAACATTTGGGATGGAAACTGGAATTTGTTTTGGAGCAATATGGACTTTTGTGCAATTCTGTATTTTTGAGGTTATTAAATGTAGTGATCCATATTTTTCCAATTACGAGGACTTCAATAGCTTTCCATTGGCTTTAGGATCACCCTATTTTGATTTTTCTATAATTAGTTATGATATTTCAAAGTTTGGGCAGAAATCTACCATAATTTTGTAAAAATCCGAAATTGATGGAAATTTAGAAAATATTTAGAAAATAATATTATATCATATTAAATCATTATCCACCACCTCCATCACCCTAAAACCGTGACATTCAGTTGCAACAAGAGAGAGAAGGTGTGAGAAATTATAGAGAGAGAAGGAGAAGAGAACTTGTACGGTAAGTCGATTTCTTTGGTAAATCTTTACCTAACACATAACTCCACTCCTAAGCTATTCTTCTATATTCTTCAAGGTTTGTGAAGCACAAATTTGGGTGTTCTAAGGCTAGGGTTTTCAGGCACCTTGAGGAAAAGCTAGTGGGAGCTTGAGGTAACTTCCAAACTTTCGAATATTGCTTATTCTGGCAGCTATGGGCAATTTAATCGGTCAAATTTCACCGGATTGCCATTGGTTTTAAAGTTGGGAAATGATATGGCCTAGGGGTTATGCTGCCCAAATTAGGTCTTAATGTTAGTTGCAACCTAATGTAATGATTAATAAAGTGGTTAGGAGTATAAAGGAACACATTTACGGAGTCGAAACCGAAAAACACCGATTCTTCCCAAAGTATACCAAGATTTTGGCTAGGGCTAGATCTGAGGGCTAGAGTTGGATTTTCAATGATTTGATCGTTCCAATGAGTACAAGAGCAAAAATTAGGTGGGGTTACAGTTGGTCACTTTTTCGGAAAAGGCCGAAAAAGCATAATTATGAAAACGCCCTTAAAACCCTTAAACTGGTGCTGCCAAGGGTAATGTTGTAATTTGACATTGAATTTAATAATTTAAAGTTTGGAAATGGATTCCTTGGGCAAAAATATGTCAGAATAGCCCGTGTCAAAATTTCGGGAAAAGTACAGCCAGACTGGGTATGGCGGGCCGGGTCCCCGGAGGCATTTTTGTAAATTTTCATAATAGGCTCATATAATCCCCAAAAACACTATGGAAGTGTCTAAATTGTATTTTGGAATTGTAGGACCAAGTTGTGAGCCCAATGGTTAGCACATTTTACGATGCACACTAAAAGGTGGTCTTTGAGATAGTACTCCCCAACCCTTTAGGCATGTGTCTAGGCTTCTAGTAGCCACCTAAAGAGTCCAAGTGATAACCAACTTTAAGTGTTCTGAAGGTGAGAATTTGGAATAGAAAATAACATGTCATCCTTGACTTTGGTTTGTAGGGTTCTACATTTGTCCTAATCGCAAGCAACCTGTGCCGATGCATGTCAGGAAAGAACAAGGTAGTGACTCTTTTCCCTTATACTATATATGATACATGGTATGTTTGTTTGATTATTGTTTGTGTGTCTATCACCTGCGGCCCATCGGTGTTGACAGTGGGAGGATCGTACCTTCGGGGCGGTGGAATCTGGGGGATGAGACTATGTGAAAGCCGTAAGGCTATTTGTGAAAGCCGAAAGGCTATTTGTGTAACCTTCACCTGCAGACCATCAGTGTTGACAGTGGGAGGACCATGCCTTTGGGGCAGTGGAATACGGGGGATGAGATTATATGATTATGTGCATATGTGGCAGCCAGCGTGCTGTGCTTTATGCTGTGATGCTGCTTGATGATTTTCTTGCATGCTTTGTGATTACATGTGGTGTGAGTGATTTGTTACTACTGGGATTCTTTTGAATCTCATTCTTTCCACTGACAAACTTCAGACAGGGCAAGTGGCTCCAAGGGAAAAGAGACGACCAAGGGCGGATAGGGCTCCTTAGGGAGATTTCCATTTTGGTGTTGGATATCATGTTTTGTTGGGAGATTACTATATATCTTATATATGTTGTTTTGGAGACAGTGGTGTAATCCCCTAATGGGAATTTATAAACCTTTAGTTTATGTATGAAACCTGGGGGTTGCCAGAATTTTATTGTACACTCTGATATGTAAATGTGATGTAACTGCATAGGGTAATTATATTCGAGTTGTGGAAATTGAGACTTGGGTAAGGCAGAAACTTTGGAAATATTTGTGAAAACCCTTCCGTAAGGAAGGGATTGTAAATGAGTTTGATTATTATTGGTCTCTATTTCATTTTAAAATACGTATTTCGAATCATAATTACGAAGGGGGTTACACAACTAAGATGGACCACAATCTGAAGTCGACATATTGGTGGCTAGGCATGAAGGGAGATGTGACAAGGTTCATTGCCCGTTGCCTTGCTTGAAAGTGATAACCAAGCATCAACAACTATCAAGGCTTCTACAAAACCCTACAATTCCTGAGTGAAAATTGTAGAGCATCACCATGGATTATGTGAATGTTACACCCCATATTTTATTCACCGATATGCCTTGTAATTATTTGTGGCATTTAATGAAATAAAGGGTGAATATTAATGTGCTTGGAATTTAAGAAGCTAGTAAATTTCCATTTTCATGATAATTGGGCTCGAACAAGTCATGAAATTAATTTTTGGGTATTCCAAAAGGCCTATTATTAAAGCCCAAAATGGAAGAATAAATTAGCACAATATATGGCCAATATAAAGGATAATTTCACCAAATAGAAGAAGAAAAGGAATAAATTATTTTCCCATTTCTTGAGATTAATTTCAGTTCAATAGAGGAAATAAAGGGAAAATATATATTAGAAAATAAATATTCAATTTTAGAGCATTTTTGGTCAAGTAAATCAAAGTTTGACAAGTCGAAAGTGGATATGTACATAAATTATATAATTGAGGGAAAATGCTACAGCAATTATAATTTCTTTTTTCTTTTCATAATTTCTCCTATTAAGGGAAAATTGTGTAGGTTTTATGTTTAGGAGAGTGTGAAAAGCCCTAGAAAGTTAAATTATGAAAATACCCCTAAAACCCAAAGTAGGAACTGTCAATGGCAAAATTGTCATTTGGCAGTGATTTTGTGAAAACCGAGGTCAAAATGGATTATACACGTTAAGCTAAGTAGGAATAGCCTGGGTCAAAATTTCTAGAAAAGCACAGTCGGATGGGTAAAAAGGGACTTAGACCTGGTCTGTAGGGGCATTTTGGTGATTTTGCAATTTTAGACTAATATGATCAATAAAAGTAATTTGGAAGAGTCTAAAGTGATACATTAATAGGTATTAACGTAATTCTTATAAACTTAGATTTTTATGACCAATTTGTTGAGCCTGAGCTGGATTAAATTAAGGACTTATTTGTGAACAAAAAGAGACTTAAGGTAGTAACTCTATCTTTTATACATTATGTCAATGTTTATATGCTTTGTGAGTGATATCTTCCATAATATGTATGATACACAGTGCCTACAGGTACATTGAACCTAGTGCCTATGGGTACATTGAACAAAGTGCCTATGGGTACACTAATATGCCCAGTTGGTAATCTCAAGCCCAGTTGATGTACAGAACGAGTAGGGGTTGCAATAGTGGTTCGCTCTGAACATTTCCGACTGAACTGAATTATTCCAACTGAAATAAATTATGTGTTATTATAATCATACTATATGTGGCACTTGGTGTATTTATTATTGCATTTTCTATGATCGCTTGTTTGTTCCTACTAAGATTTGTTTAGATCTCACCCTTTTTTATGTATAAAAATATTCCAGCATAAGATAGTGCCTCTAAGGGCAACACGGTAAATACGGACAGCTGAAGTGTACGGGACAAGAGAAATGGAGTTGTTAGTTATATTTAGTTTATTTTTGGATATTTTATACAATTGTATATTCTTCAAACCCTACGGGAGACTCCTATATGTAAACAAGTACTTAATGTCAGTATGTTTCCCCTATTTTTGTATGCTCTACGGAACTTTGCACTTAATATTCTGCGTATATCAAAATTTTATGGGGTTTGATAGTTTTGGCATTAGAGCAAGCGGTTCTGGCAACAGGATAGTATACTGATAAGGTTTTGATTTTATGGTAAAAGGAAATATGCACAGAATGGGGCACTAAAGAAGTGAAATACCCCTCTTTTGTGAATCAGCCCTCAAAAGATTTGGGAATACCTAAGGGCAGTAAGTAGTGTAATACCATACCAAGATTTGTTGAAATAGACCAGTGTGTCTAGAAGCCTTAAGACCTAGTAGATTAGTGTGTCCTTAGGCTGGCATATGTATTTAGAATTGCGTCAGGCTAGTGATGCTCATGGAATTGGGGAATAAAATTCTTGTGGATATGAATCCTTACAGAAAGGGATTTTGAAAACTGGTTATCTGCCAAGTCTAGCATAGGGAAAGATTATGATCATAAAAATATTTCCTTAAAGGATTGATTGAGGTGATGGCTCTCTGATAAAATGAGATAGAATTGATCTGCCTATTATTCTACTAACTTGAGGCTATACTAAGATTCGATTGGTGAATGGCAAATGATGTGATGAAAGGTATGAGTAGAAGGATTACCAAGTAAATCCTAACCCAGGAATCAACTATTAAGTTTTGATTCCATAAAAATTTGAAATCGCCTAGAATGATTTAAGTTGAAACGGGCTAGGAATTGGCACAAAGGAATGCATATTACTACTATAGTCAAGTGTTATACGAGGTTTCTGTGAGACTCTTACCAAATCATCCTAACATTATTAAAGCTTATGTGAGGAGATAAACATTAGAGTACGCAGCGGAAGTCTAAGAGTCTGTATTAATTACAGGAAGTTGAATAAGGTGACCATTGAGATCAAGCACCACCTCTTGGAATAGATGATTTGCTCTATCAATTGTCTAGTTCCTATGTGTTTTCCAAAGAAAAAACTGAGTTGAGATCTGGGTATCACCAGCTTGAGGAAAAAGTAGAAGATGTACCAAAAACTACTTTCAGGACTAGATATGGCAATTGTGAGTTTCTTATAATGCCATTTGGGCTAACCAATACACTTGTCGTGTTCATAGACTACCTAAGTCAAATTCTCTGCCCGTATTTAGACCAATTCGTGGTAGTATTCATTGATGATATTCTAGTATACTCACAGAGTGGAGTAGAACACGAACAACATTTGAAAATCATATTGAACATACTGAAATCTAAGTAACTCTATGCCAAGCTGAGCAAATGTGACATTTGGCTTTTAGAAATTAGACTTTTAGACCATATAATCTCACAGCAAGGAGTCTTGGTGGATTCTTGCAAGGTGGAAGTAGTACTAAACTAAAAGAGGCTAGAGACTGTCTCTAAAATAAATCATTTTTTGGGTCTTACCGAAGATTCATACCAAATTCCTCCAGAATAGCTTTGCCTTTGACAAAGTTAAATTGAAAAAGAAAACTCAATATTGTCTATGGGACCATAATTATGAAGGGAACTTTACTGAGCTAAAAAGTAAATTAACGTCAGCACTGATATTGATAATCCCATATCCACTGTGGACCTTCGTTGTCCTTACTGATGCAGGTAGGAATGTATTAGGAAGTGTTTTAATGAAATATGTCCATGTATTGGCCTGTGCAACTAGAGAATGGAAGTCTCACTGAAATTTAATTATTATCCCACACATGATCTTGAGTTAGTAGCAATTATGCTGGTACTGAATATCTAGAGGCATTACTTCTATGGTGTGAGCTTAAAGTTGTACTGCGACCACAAACGCTTAAAACATTTGTATGATTAGAAAGAGCTGAAAATGAGATAGCGTAGATGGATGCAGCTGCTTAAAGATTTCAACCTGGAGGTAAAATATCACCCAGGAAACGCTAATGTCGTTACTGACACATTAAGCCATAAAATAATGCAAGTGGTAGCCATGTTGATTCGTAAGCAAAACCTGATGGAAAATTTCAAAGATCCTAGTCTGTTTAAGCATATTTTGGTCAGCGGTAATAATGTCAGTGAAACATATACAGAAACATTTACCGAAATTTATGGTTAAGTATGTGTAGCAAATTTTGGGGATGAAATTTATTTAAGAGGGGGAGAACTGTAACACCCCAAATTAAATTCACCAATATGCCTTATAATTATTTGTGGAATTTAATGAAATCATGGGTGAATATTAATGTGCTTGGAATTTAAAAAGCTTGTAAATTTCCATTTTCATGAGAATTGGGCTAGAACAAATCATGAAATTAATTTGTGGGTATTCCAGAAAGCCCATTATTAAAGCCTAATATAGAAAAATAAATTAGCACAATATATGGCCCAATAATTTTGGCCAAATGGAAGAAGAAAAGGCATAGATTATTTTCCCATTTCTTGAGATTAATTTTGGTTAAATAGATAAAATAATGGGAAAATATATATTTGGAAATAAATATGCAATTTTGGAGCATTCTTGGTCAAGTAAATCAAAGTTTGAAAATTTAAAAGTGGATATGTATGTAAATTAATTAATTGAGGAGAGAGGATTATGGAAAATGCTAGAGCAATTATTATTTCTCTTTTCTTTTGATAATTTTGCCTATTAAGGGAAATTAGGAGGAAAAAATATTGCTTGCACTAATATGGTGCCAAGTGTCATTATCTTGAGCCAAGGAACTTAATAAGAATTTATTAAGATAAGAGCACATGTTGGAATTAGGCATACAATATAATATTTGTGCAATGGGATGAAGTAATCAAAGAAAACCCATTTGGTTCATTTAGGACACCTAAATGGCATCATTTTCGGCCAAGGAGAAAGGAAGGAGATTAGTCCAACATTTATGGGAAAGTTTATGACAAGTTAGCAAGAGATAAGCTTAAGTACAAGCACATGTCTTAAACCAATAAAATACTACATCCTAAAGGAGAGTGCAAGAGATATTTTTAAACCATCATCATCTCTTTTCTCCACCTCATTTCATGCCATACACCACAAAAATAGAGAGAGAGGAGAGCTTGAATACTTAGAGAAAAGAGAGCTTAAGGAGGGCAAAAATCCATGGTAAGTCTTGTGATTCCAAGAGTTTATGCCTTCTAGCTTGTGTAGGTCCTCTCCTAAGCTCTTTTCTCATCATGAATATCATGTGTAGCAAGAAAAAATCTAAAGGGAGAAGAGATAGAAAGTGACGTCTTAGAGAGAGAAAGCTTGAGAAATCAAAGGTAACTTCAAGAACCTCAATCCTTTTGGTGTTAGGGTGATGTTGTTGTGGTTCTTGCCTTGATTTGTGGTTTGGTTAGTGGTTTTGTAAACTTGGGATGATGAAACCCGAAGGGGTTATGCTACACAAATTTCCTCAAATCATGTCAAATATGTGTTTAAGAGGTACAATAAGGGATTAAGAATAAAGAGGAATGAGCTTTAAGAGTTATATCACAAAGTCACATTTTCCCTTTTTTTAACCAAAGTTTTGGCCAATGCTAGAAATGAGGGTTAGGGCTAGAATTTCAATAATATGATGGTTCCATTGTGTTTAGGAGGGGAAATTGTGCAGGGTTTATGTTCAAGAGAAAGTGTGAAAAGCCATAGAAAGTAAAATTATGAAAAATATCCCTAAAACCCTAAGTAGGGGTTGTCAAGGGCAAAACTTTCATTTGGCAGTGATTTTATGAAAACTGAGGTCAAAATGGATTCTACACACAAAGCTGTGTAGGAATAGCTCGGGTTACAAATTTATGGAAAAGTACAGTCGGACTTGGTATAAAGGGACTTAGACCGGGTCCGTGGGGGCATTTTGGTGATTTTCCAGTTTTAGACTAATATAGTCAACAAAAGTAATTTGGAAGAGTCTAGAGTGATACATGAATGGGTATTAACCTAATTCTTGTAAACTTAGATTTCTAGGACCAAATTGTTGAGCTTGAGCTGGATCAAATTAACGACTTATTTGTGAACAAAAACAAACTTAAGATAGTAACTCTATCTTTTATACATTATGTCATTGTTTATATGCTTTGTGTATGCCATCTTCTGTAATATGTATGATACACAATGCCTACGGGTACACTGAATATAGTGCCTACGGGTACACTGAACATAGTGCCTATGGGTACACTGATATGCCCAGTTGGTAGTCTCAAGCCCAGTTGAGGTACGGAACGAGTAAGGGTTACAACAATGGTTGGCTCTGAACGTTTCTAACTAAACTGAATTATACCAACTGAACTGAATTATGTGTTATTATACTATTGCTGTATGTGATACTTGGCATATTTGTTATTGCATTTTCTATGATCAATTGTCTGTTACTACTGAGATTCATTTGAATCTCACCCTTTTTCAAATATAAAAATATTCCAGCAAAAGCTAGTGGCTCTAAGGGCAAAATGGTAAATACGGGAAACTGAAGCGTATAGGCCAAGAGAAATGGAGTTGTTGGTTATATTTAGTTTAGATATTTTGGAAAATTGTGTATATTCTTCAAACCCTAATGGGAGACTCCTATATATAAACAAGTACTTAATGTCAATATGTTTCTACTATTTCTGTATGGCCTACAGAACTTTGTGCTAAATACTCTGTGTATATCCAAATGTTAAGGGGTTTGACATCTTTGATTTATCATAAGATTACCTCCTCAAATATTATATTTCACCTATAATTTTTGACTTTTTAAACTTTAGCTTTTTCCTTAATTTAGTTCCTTCAACTTGACACTTGGGATTTAATCACTTGTTTCCCTTTGCTTCTTGCCCATACATGATGAAATGAAGGCCTCCAATTGACCAAGTTGGCTTCTTGAACTATCACAAATTTATCTCTTCAATTGCCCACCATTTTGTGATTTTCGTAGAAGCTGACAGAATTTTCACCAAACTTTGAAAATTCATATCTAATTGTACAAATGTTTATTTGGTATGGTTCTAAAGGCTATGTGACCCTTATTAAGTATATTTTTAAAGAAAAATATAGCTTTTAGCCAACTAGAAGCTTATAATTCCCAGAATTTCTATTTTCTGATGCTACCACAGAAATTTACCAATTTCACTAGGCTAACTTCAAAAATTCATAACTCTTTGTGTACATCTCTAAATGACGTATATAACCTATCAAATTAAAGGTTGATCATCTTACTTTTATTCTAAAAAATTTCACATCATTGGATATCATTTGGTTATCCAAAACTATCACACAATGAGACTGCCATGTAGGAAAAATACAGTGACAGTAAAGTTTACATTCATGTGACTCTTGCTAAACCGGGGCTTAGCAGTCCACTTGATTCAGGCTTATCCTCAAGCCTCTAATCCCCAAAGTCAGTATATTACATAGAGGTTCTGGATTAGTACAGGTAGGACTGTTGGTTATCTGAAGGCCTTGTTATTATTCTAAGGTCTGTAATTATTATGAACACACCCTAAGGGGGATACCTGTAATATAATCAAGCACTTTGTATCAATATATCAATATACTTATACTATTCATGTGTGTCCGTTGAACTATGCATTGTTATTCCATATAGTGTCAGAATAAAAAAGAGGGTTGACAACTGTTTTTATAGCGATTGATATTTGTAGCAGTTTAGGTGATAGTATTTATAGCAGTTTCACATTTGTAATGGTTTTGTTTTATTTTGTAGTAGTTTTAAAACTGCTACAAGAATTGGTCAGAATATTTTTTAAAAGAATGTAAATTAAGGTTTACAAGAATAAAAGTATAATTTGTTTAATCATTCTTTATCGCATCCCTAAAAAAATATGTGTAGAGAAAATGCTAGTGGTATTATTTTGTACAAAAATTAAATTAAAATGAAGTCATAATAAAGCTTAACTTATAAAAACTCACTGAATTATAGGTAAATTGTCACCACTTTTAGGGAAGAAGTTTTCGAAATTGGCGGTCTGGAATAACTCAGTCTCGTAGGCAAAGTTATCACCATCACTCATGTCATAAAGGTCTCAAGGTTTTAAGTAAACCACCATATTCCAATCCCTATGCCTATCATCCTCGACATATTAAACTTGGCATGACTCTGAGGAGAGAATATATAGCTCATCATCTTCAGATTGATCAGTGTGAATTGGCTAGGAGAAATTTACGAATGCGATGCGTAAGTCATTAGTTGTGAGTCACCAGAAATTTACCATATTTATCGACAAATACTTGAACATCATCATGGTAAAATGACCTTAATAATTTAGTTTGATGACACCAAGAAGCTTTGCATAATAAGGGATACCTCTGAACTGCATGTTGCTGTCACTGTTGTTGTCACTACTACTCATATAACTACTTGCCCCAAAGGTGCCATAAACATCTGAGTTTTGAGTTATAAATCATTGATATTGTGAAATCGTGCAAAACTTGAAACCATTTTTGAATGCTTAAGAGGGCTGATTGCGAGAGCTCTACAATTTGGTGAGTGTGGGTTGTGGTCATTTAGTATTCTGAGTACAATCCAACTTGGAAGTTATTTGTGGACCTTTTTGTCAACTTCAGAGGATGTTTGTGTGTAGATCTTGAGTTGGCAATTCACGTGACTTTTGAATTCACTACAATCAATCATGAGGTGGTCATGAAATATAAGTAAAAAATGTAAGGAAATATATAGAATAACATATAAGTGTACAATGTTTATTGAAGGAAGGGTTCAACTTGAATGCAATTAATCAAGACATGTCTATGTGCTTACAACTTCCCAATTACTGTTAGTTTGAAGTTCTCACTTCCTCCAACTGGTTTACCAACATGAGGGATTAATAACTCTCTTGAAATGGATCAGGTTTAGGACAATTGTCTACAGGAGGCAACCTGTTAAAAGATGCCTCAATGTCATCAAACTACCTTGAACAGAAATACAGGAGCCAGTACTATAAAAAACGCCTTTAATGTAATTTTTTTAGGCATTTTAACATCTGAAAGCAATGGGACGTCTATGTGAGTGACGTAGTAAAAAATGGCAATAGCATCCGTAAATAAAAGGACGCCTAAAGTCTGGACTTTAGACATCCCTATTTTAAAAAGGGACGTCTAAAGTGCTTCACTAACACTTCAGACGTCCCTATTTTGAAATGGAGACGTCTAAAGTCCCACTTTAGACATCCTCATAAAACCAGAAATTACAGATCATCGTCAATAAAATTACATATCTAGTATTTGAACTCCAAATCCAAAATCTACACAACAATAACTCCAAAGCTGAAATCTCACAGGCAGAAGATGATAACAATAAGAGGAATCAGTTGCAAAAAATTAACTCCTTTTATTATTGAAATTTAATTTCTCAAATAATAAATAGAGAAGAACGATAGGGGAGATGAACTGTAACACCCGTGATTTGAAAGCATATAGATGGCATAAGTGTAGTAATATCTTTAAAAAGGAGACTAGTAATCTTTTGTAAACAGCGGAAGTCCCAATTTCAAGTAGAGTGTGGAGCTGTACTTGAATGGGTTTTCAAAAAAATTTTCAAAAACCATTTTTAGATTGGGTCTCATATTATTTTATGATTTATTTTAAGCCATCCATTTTAGGTTCATTTCTTAATATCAGAGTGTTTACTAATAAGTTCTCTGCTGAAACGCAAGCTAGTACGTTTAATTAACGGCCCTAGGTGGACGGCTATCCACTACTGGTACGAATATCGTTGCGCGTTCGTTAATATACAGGCGCTTACATACATGTCAGTACGAGACTGACCACACTTAAATACAAATTACATACAATCTCCAAAATAGATAACTAACAGAAAACTAAATTCTAAGTCCTTTGCTTCATTCGCCCGTGTTTACCTTCTTGTCTGAGGAACTACTTGCCCGAGCTGAAAATTTGTTTTGGAAAAATAGGGTGAGATTCAATGAATCTCAGTAGTAACAAATATCACTCATATAAAATGTATATATATCAAGCTATGTCAACCAAAGTTACAGTACAATCAACATATTCAACATTCAGAGATAAATTCACAATATGCAGAAAGCATAAAGTTACCAATTCAAGGATAACCGTTCCTTGCCACAGCGCTGGGAAATTCTATTGGGCCTTAGCCATTCTCATCTGAATGCTTTAAATTCACAATGGTACAAACATGCATATAACATATCACATAGTATGTGAGGGATAAGTTACTACCTGACAATTTTTCCAAATCTTGATCTTGATTGATGTGCTTTGAACGTCCTGGGCAAGTGTCAAGTCCTATAAATTATAATTTACGGGCAATGAGTTTTTCTTAATCCAACTCTTCATAAATTATTCTCTTATGTTGGTTACCATTAGGGTCACTACATTAAGCCCAAAATGAAGCTAATGAGCTCAAGCTACTCCAAATGCTTAACTTAACTCTTAAATGTCCAATTTTATTACAAAAACTCTTTGCTTTGAATTTTTGCACATTTACCAAAAGCTGGCAGATTTTTCACTGAACTTTGAAAAATCATAAATAATTCTAGAAAAATAGAATTGAGGTGATCCAAAATTCTATATAACCCTTATTAAGTCTATTTTAAGGTAAAAATACTTTCAGTAGCTGAAAGACCGCGCACACTTCTCAGTTTTTCTTTTTCTCCCTGCTGCCAGAAACTCTGACCAGTTTTAATGGTCTACTTCAAAAATTCATAACTCCTAGTATACTTATCTAAATTCTTCATAATACCTATCAAATTAAAGGTCTATAAGTGTACTTTAATTCTGGAAAATCTCATAATCAACAGATGAATTTTAGACAGTAAAAGTTTCGCTACAACAAAACTGCCAGACAAAAACACACACTGGCAACTTTGTTGCACAAGTAGACTTAATTTCCAATTTTTGAATCTTTAAACCAGTCTGACAAAAATTATAACCAGAGCCTATTCCCACACAATTTTTCGTGTAGAATCCAATGGAAAACTCAAAAATACCAAAATCAAATTATTTCTACCAGACTTAGCCCCCAACCGAAATCTGCCTCCCAAAACAACAAAAATTCCACTTTGTGATTTTAACAACCAACAAGTCTAATACTTCTCCAAACATCATATATCACCTTATATACATGATTAAAACATATTCCTTCTTCAAAAACACCCCTTGAATGAAATACATGGGTGGTTGAAGAGCTAAGAAAAACTCAATGAAATCACAAAGTATTCGGTTCAAAAGAAAGCCTATGCTTACCTCTTCGCGTTTCTACAAGTGGTTCGGTATTCCGACGGCACTCTGGTAGACTAATTGGCACAAAACACCTCAGATGAGAAATCTAAGACCATAGAATTGAAGCTTATAGTGAGTAGAGGAAGTTTCCTGAAGGACTTACCAGACAATAACGGTGATTCAGGGTTGAAATCGGCTCCGGTAGTCAAGAAAACACACTATTCACTCCTCCTTCTCTCTTCTTGTGTTCTTAAGCTTAAGAAATCTGATTTCTCTTTCTCTTTCCATGGTTGCACGAAATTTTGCCATTTAATTAGGCATGGATAGAGGGGAGGCTTGACAATTTCCCCGGACTCCTGGGTTCGGTGCTCGACTCAGAAAGTAAGCGACCCGGTCGGAGACCGGTGAATTCCCCGAACTCAGACGCTAGGCGGCATACTCCGGAGATTACAACACGAAAGGCTTAAAGTGGGTGTAATGATGTGTAATGATGAGGGACACATGTCAACCCCTCATTTGGCCAACACAAAAACATGTTTTTACTTTGTAATAATTTCGGGACACTTGTCGTTTCCTTATTTGGCCAACAAGAAAGATGCATCATCATGAGTCATAATGAGCTATCATTATATACTTTACTAAAGTTCTTTTTAATAAAGTTGCTCCATCGGTGCATTACCCAGAATTCCATATGGGACCCACGTGGGACCATGGCACGCATATCGAGGCATATCACGAAATGCCCGAATTCCTCCGATCTAGCAGCTGACGCCCCTGAACCCTGCAGCCACCGACGAATTTTGCTCCGACTTCTTACACTTGTATTTTAACCATATTGACTTCTGGATTTCTATAAATGACACAATGGATATCTGGGAATTCCAAAAGTAACTCTACCTTTAATTGTAAATATCGATATTTACTTTATTCTACTACTTCCATATTTACATGTTTTTAGTATTGCAAAATTCGGTATATTACATGAACCTCATTTTGTCGGTGGGAATGTAGCCATGAAGCATGTTTCAAAGTATCCCTACTAGTATCATCTCCCCAATATAGTATACAATCGTTGGGGCCTGCATCAATTTTTTTCATAGTTCAAGCCCAATCTATTAATAATCTTCTTGACCTTGTAAAATGTTGTGGGAATCTCCGTGTCAAGGAACATATCTTGTAATAATTCCAACAACATCGACATTCCCTTATCAGTTATTCCACACAAGCACTTGATATGATACAATTTGTTGAAGAAAGATAATTTTGAGTATTTTCAATAACCTTGATATAAAGGATGATCTGCTTCATCCATTATGCTGAAAAAATCCTAAGCCAATTTATTCCTAAAAAACACATGGTCTAGATGTAATGACCCAATTTGGGATTAAAGGCTAATGACTCTGATATTGATTGTAATTAGTGTAATTAAACACTTTTGGAGAAATGTGATGTAAATTTAATATAAGTGTATTTGGAGATTAAAGATCAATGGTTGATATTTATTGACCATGGGTCGGAATCCTATACTTTGCACTTGTGTGAGCTCATTGAGGGAGTGATTAAGATGTGGACATGTGGCTTAAAGTGGACCAATGGATATGGCACAAAGGACAAAATTCCACTTTTTCTCTCTCTTCTCTCTCCTATTCGGCTAGATGCTTAGGTAAGGGAAAAGTTGTACATCATCATCATCATTTTCATCATCTCACCATCTCTCTCTCTAACCTCCATCTCCGACGGACATAAGCAAGGGAAGAGAAAAGAGAAAGCTTGAATCTTTGGTGAGTAATAATCCTCTTATGCTCAAATCCTCTTCCTTAAACTTGTTCATAGAGTTGAGAGCTCTATTTTGGTGTTTTCAGAATTTTGAAAGGTAGTGACTTGGGTGTTGGAGTAATTTGAAAGTTTGAGAATCAAGATTCTGACTTTGGCAAAGTGAAGAGGTAAGCATTTGATGCTTTTTGATATATTTATTATGATTTTTAGATGAGTTGGGGAATTTTGGAAATTTTCCCTGGTTTTATGCCCATTTTGGAATGTATGAATTTCATAGTGGACGATGTTGGGATTAGTTCATTGTGAAGTTCTTTGAGTATTTGATATGGTTTTGAAGTTTGGGAGGCGTGTTGATTGGAATTGGGTATTGTGTGTGGATTAGAGACCCATGAGTTAGATTGTGTTTAAACTTGTATTTGAGTGTTTTGGAGGTTACTAATGGGTTCCCTATGTCATTTTAAGTGTGTATGAGCTTTGTATGGAGTTTGGGAACCATTGGGTGTGATTTTGACCAATCTGGGAAATTCTGTCAGTTGCTGTGATCTGGCAATCTGATAAACTCACTCGAGTGAGGGAGGAGCTTAATTGAGTGCTGCCGTGTATTTTCCCTTTTCTTTTTGTGTTTTGCCTGGGTTCTCATGAGGGGGCTTGAGTGCACTTCCTTCACCGCGGGTGATGTTGGTGATTACTCGAGTGAGCAGGGGTTCACTCGAGTGAAGGTGTAAGTTCTTGGTTAGGGTCGATCTTAGGTTGTCACTTGCTGGTCAGTGTTGAAGAAATAAGGTTTTGTCGGCTTTTATGCCTTGGTAACCTCTTCAAAAATAACCAAGGATTGTAATATAGGGGCAATCCCGGATCGTCTCTCGAAGAGCCTTTTATTAATTACCTAGAAACTAAGTGCAATGATTGACATGAAATGAGTTAAAAATGATCTTTGAGCTTTTTATCTAACAACTAAATTGCAATTAAACTAAAATGCTTTTAAAATTAATATTTTTGGATTTTTGGAATAAAATTGATATGGAATGGAAATTGGTTAAAAATGCAAGTGATAAATATAAGATGATAATCCTCTAGCGCAATGATTCAAGCTATCCTTGCTTCAATTAATTTGGGAGTGTGCTAGTTCGACAAATTTGCTCAAAAGACCCTTTGAGCTAGCTTGAGTTAGGTGAATTAATTCCTCCACACCGGGTAAAAATTAGTCCCTCTAACCGAAACCCAATTTAAACACTAGCAATTTGAATCAATGAAATGCAATGACACAAGTAACCAAGAACCCTTGCATTACAATCACAATTAAATGTTCATAACAACCTCAAGCAAGAGCTATACCAAGTCAATTGCATGAAATTGATACTAATGAAGTCCAATGTGTCAAATGCACACAATTAAATCCAAATACACATTTAATCTCATAAATTGCATGGAACCCCATTACAAAATCTCAGTCCAATAATTAATTAAACTCTAAACCTAGAATTCAATTAATACAAAGGATTAAAGATAGAAATTAAATGGTAAGACACTCCCCTTTAAGCTCCAAGCTCAAGCCATCACCACTACTCTAGAAGATTTGAGAATCAGCTACTGCAATTTGCCATCACAAAGTCCCCAAATATATTCATAGTTTCAGCTATGTAACACATTGAATCAATTCACCAATTAGCTGTAAACAATGAAATTAAGCGCTGAAATATTAACACAGAGAATTAGAGCAAGCCACGGCCGAGACAGTTCAGGAGCAGGGGAAGTGGTCTGGAATGATTTAAAACAGAGGACACCGACGGCTGGGACAAGTTGTTCGAACCTCCTCCTCTCAAGCTCTCCGAATCTCAGCTCAGTGTCGCGTCTGCCAGTTCTGCAACAATAGGGCCAGTCCAGTCTCGGATCTGTGTTCTTCGCTTCTGGACGGTGATGGTGGTTGAGGGTCGCCGGCAATGGTGGTTGGAGAGAGGAGAATCGCCGGCGACCAAGGAAGGAAGAAGGAGGAAGTGTTATGCGATGATGATGATCTGCGATGATGCGTGATGATCGATCCCTGTGCGGCGCCTCTGTTATATTCTCAACTCTCAGCTCATCTCCGTATCGGGTCCTCCCATGTCCACCGGGTTGGTCCATGGGAATCGGATCCCTTGGTCAAAACGACGTGTTTTGACCCAGGGACCACAATGAAAAATGTAAAACCTTTTCTTGACGGACTAAACTGCACATTTTCGAAACTTTGGTGGGCAGAAGCAAAATTTCTGAACTTTTGGGTACTGATCTGTAATTCTCAATGTCCCTTTTATTCATTATTTGTAATTTTCCCAAAATCTATGGCCCCTTTCTGTGATTTTCTCCCATCTTCAAAACATTAATTTGACCTCAAAATCTCCAATTTTCTTTCAAACCACCTACAATACAAAATTAAACATCATGTACCATCAAAAGTTCAAGGAAAACATTTGTATAAATAATCAATAGATTTATGACCATTTTGCCCTTAATTAAAATTAATTCAATACAAATGTTCCTAACCAAAATTAATGCTTAATCATGTAATATTATCCCATAAAATCCATTAAAAATCCCAATTTAATTATGAAATATTATATAAAAATATGGTTCAATCAATTCCCCCACACTTAGACCTTTGTACTCCTGAACAAAGGCAATGAAGTTCAAGTTTCTAAATTCAAATCACTAATGCATTTGAAAGATGAGCAATTTCATAATTGGAAATCAATGGATTAATTAATCAAATTCGTCAAGTCAATACTAGTCATAGTCAAGCAATGCAAAGAAATTAGCTAATTACACAATCCAAAATATTAGAATGAAACACAAGGGTCTCTCAAGGTATTAGTGTTTAACTCATCTCACCTCATTGTGGTCATTTCACTCTAATTCACTTAATCAACGCCTTACCATAGGCTTGTAACAACTCTAACTTCTCCACTACTTATAACATTAAATGCAATGAATCAAGAGGGCTTAAAAAGGTTGTAATGATGGATGAAGGCTAGATGGCATGAATTAATTAGAAAAAGGAAATAGTTGATATGCAAGTCAAAGGTAATGGTCAAGTTCATAGCATCTAAATTACTTCAAAACTCTTGCCAATTCTTTTCTAAATTCATGAACAAATGCCTTCTTGATATTTCTTTTGTTTTTCTCTTTCTCTTTTTTTTTCTATTCAATTTTTTTCTTCTTCTTCTTCTTCTTGTTTTTTTTTCAATTCCATTTTTTCTCAATACTTTTCTTCTTTCTTTTTCTTTCTTTCTTTTTCAATTCTCTTCTACTTCTCTTTTTTTATATACATGGCATTTCAATATATATCTTGTTCAACTTTTTTTTATTTATTTGGCAAACCACTTTGATTTTAAAATGCCATGAACACTATGATTAATAACATGACATGCATACAACATAAAAATGGCTCAAAGGGGTAAGAAAATGGTCATGAATGAGGGTTTGTGTTTAGGTGAAAGGGTTTAGAATTGAATGCCTCTTTCATTTCCATCACACTAATGCAAATGCCGTTTCGAAAAAGAGTAGAAACAAGTTCTAGAAGGTAAAAGACTAAGTGAACATGCACACATAGAAAGAATTCAAGGCTCAAATAACCTTCCAACAAAGCTTCTCCCTAATGCTCACTCCAACACAATCAATTGCATAGGAAGCTAACCACAATGCATTCACTTAACTAATTCGAATGCTAACATTGCAAACACAATTAATCAAAACATTGCAATCAATTATAAGAATGCTCAACTCTTAAAAGCATTAATGATGTGGAAACTTTCTTTATCAAAACAAGGAGTTAACAAAATCCAAAATGTGGGTTTATTTCTCTCCCCATTTACTTGAAAAGCAAAATATGGTTTTAAAAAAAATTGCCAAAACACTAGATCTCATAAAAGCTCAAAGAATTTCTCACAAATCACATTCCAAAGTGGCAAATGCGACCCTTTACCACTTAGGACATGCATCAAAGCAAGTCATTTTTGAAAAAATTTTGGAAAAATTTTCTAGTTTAAGGCATTTTTCATTTAAAAACAACCAATTAATGGGATTTAAAATGTATTTCCCTCCCCCACACTTAATCAACACATTGTCCTCAATGTGTAAAGCAACTCTAAAGAGAGTGTTTAGCAAATGGAATTTCAAGGCACAATGGTAATTAAGTAGGGTAGTGGCCACAAATGATGCAAAGCATACAAAGGGGGTTTTTATTGTACTAAACTACACTACTTCTACCTTTTTCTACTGGTTTGTGTCCCTCCCCCACACTTATCTTCCTCACACAACAATTAAACCCAAAGAAACATAAGAATTAGGAAGAAAATAAGTGAGGAAAGAGACAACCTGTGTTAGAGAATCTTCAGTCGCTTGAAGGAGAAGTTCTCATTCCTTATGAGAATCATGCATTTGTCTTTAAAAACAACCTCTCCCGCATTGGATTTCCTTGGTGGAGGTGGCTCAGGATCAATCGGAAGAGGTCCAAGGATGTAAGGTGGATATTGGTTCCTTCGATGACCTTTCCAAGAATGTGCCTGCAATGGATCCGAGCAAACAGCAGTATCCCATCCAAAAATAGAAACATGGAGAGATTTCAAGTGAAGTAAAGGCATATTAAGTTCCAAAATCTCCAAGTAACTATCACATCCAAGGAAATCAATGGTACTCCCATTAGTAGGAATCAAACAAACAGTTAAATTCTCTTGTGTTTGCAAAGTGGAAGGTGTGGAATCCAACTTAGTGTTGGGGTACACCACATCATCATTGCAATCACAAGAGATGGGAGAGAAAAGAGTGGAAGAAGAAGGAGAATTTTTCAAATCATTATCACCCAAAACTTTTGAACTTTCAAAAGAATCATTTTCCTTTTCTATATCGGGTGGCAAATCACAAGAAAGAATCATATGTAAAGAATCATTTTTATTTGTAAAATCATCAATTAAATCATTTGAATCTTCCCTTATGATACTATCAAGCAATTCATTGGAATCAAAAGAAAGATCTTTTTCTAGGCAATGGTCTTTTTCATTCACAACAATCACATTAGCATCCACACAACATTCAACATTTTCACAAGTTTCATGCTTAGAAACATCAATAGTACAAGGAGATGTATCAAGATGAACGGTAGAATCAACCACTTCACTAAATGCTTTCTTTCGAAACTCAACAAGCAAGTGGCATTTATCATGATAACAATCAACACATATTTGATCTACCGCACAAGAACATGAAGATATATCATTCAGTTGACCACAATCATCCCTAGTACTAGGAAGAGAAGCATTTTCAACAATAGAAGCATCACACAAAGAAGTAGAAGCAAGATCATCGACAACAACAATTGAATCACTACTACTTGAACTAAGAGGTTGAGCAATTAAATTTTCAAATATTTGAGGGAATTCAACAATGATTTCCTCATCCACCTCATCATCACTCAAATCATTAATTGCTTCATTAGTTAAGGTAGTAGGAGAGTCTACTTCTACAAGGATAGGATCATTACCGAATGGTAGAGAAGCCTCTTCAATGTTCTTTTGTACTTGTTGCACTTCTTTTACTTGTGTGGGAATAGGCAACAGAGGTCCGAAATCTTCCACTTGTGAAGTGGCATGTGACTCTTGAGCTTGGACTCCTTGTTCCTTCTCCACAGGAAGGGAAGACTCCTCTGGAAGTTGAAATCGCACCTTTTTGACTTTCTTGACTTGAATAGGTGGATTACATGTAGGCAATGGAGGAAGAGTCTCTCATGGAGTGATGCACTTAGAAATCTTTTGAGACAGCAACTCCATATTTTTCTTAAATTGTTCAACATCTTTCTTCCATCCCTCCGCTTCTTTTGATGGCTGAGTGAGACGCTCAAAGTCCATGGCCAAACTTGCATGCGCTTTATCTCTTTGCTCCATTGATCTCATTATAGAGGCCATGCAATTGGAAAAGGTGTCCTCGTGTGACTGCTCCTCATTTATAGTACGAGTCATTGGTTTCTGGAATTCTCCAATAACTCCACTAATAGAAGGTTCTTGGAGAGGCACACATGGTTGAGAATGATGTCCATAAGATGGTTGAAATGGTGGGAATAGAGGCTCATGAGGTGGATGGCATGGTTGGAAAGTAGGAAGGAATGAAGGAGAAGGGTCATAATATGGCATGTGGTTATATGATGGAGGATTAGAGTGAGGCTCATGATATGGGTTGTATGGTGGCGAAGAAGGTTCATGGTATGATTTATAGGGTGGGTGTGGTGGGTAATGAGATTGGAATGAAGGTTGAAATGAAGGTTGTTGGTAGGGTTCATGGTATGGAGGGTAGAATGGACCATTACATTCTTCACCAATTGGACTATCTTGACATCCCATCTTAGCTTGAAGAAGCTGTAACGTTTGTTTAATAGCATGGATGCTTTCAGAGATAGACTCTTTCCTTTCAGTCGAATCTGCTACAGAAGAGTGAGAGTTAACGGATAAACCTTGATTACCATTAAACCAAGCCATGAAATCCAATCACAATAAATTCCAATGAATCACAAAGAGGATTATCTAACAAAAAAAACTAAAGGGGAAAAAAAAATCTAAGAGAACACAAATGCAAATGAAAAAGGGAAAAAGGATTTCAAAATGACAAAAGATGCAATATGCTTTGAAAAACATGCAAAACTACCTAAACTAACTAAAATGCAACCTAAAGGCTCAAGGTACCAATTAATCAAAGATTGACACTTAGCTACTAAGGAACTAATTACTTGGCTCCCCGGCAACGGCGCCACTTGAAGAAATAAGGTTTTGTCGGCTTTTATGCCTTGGTAACCTCTTCAAAAATAACCAAGGATTGTAATATAGGGGCAATCCCGGATCGTCTCTCGAAGAGCCTTTTATTAATTACCTAGAAACTAAGTGCAATGATTGACATGAAATGAGTTAAAAATGATCTTTGAGCTTTTTATCTAACAACTAAATTGCAATTAAACTAAAATGCTTTTAAAATTAATATTTTTGGATTTTTGGAATAAAATTGATATGGAATGGAAATTGGTTAAAAATGCAAGTGATAAATATAAGATGATAATCCTCTAGCGCAATGATTCAAGCTATCCTTGCTTCAATTAATTTGGGAGTGTGCTAGTTTGACAAATTTGCTCAAAAGACCCTTTGAGCTAGCTTGAGTTAGGTGAATTAATTCCTCCACACCGGGTAAAAATTAGTCCCTCTAACCGAAACCCAATTTAAACACTAGCAATTTGAATCAATGAAATGCAATGACACAAGTAACCAAGAACCCTTGCATTACAATCACAATTAAATGTTCATAACAACCTCAAGCAAGAGCTATACCAAGTCAATTGCATGAAATTGATACTAATGAAGTCCAATGTGTCAAATGCACACAATTAAATCCAAATACACATTTAATCTCATAAATTGCATGGAACCCCATTACAAAATCTCAGTCCAATAATTAATTAAACTCTAAACCTAGAATTCAATTAATACAAAGGATTAAAGATAGAAATTAAATGGTAAGACACTCCCCTTTAAGCTCCAAGCTCAAGCCATCACCACTACTCTAGAAGATTTGAGAATCAGCTACTACAATTTGCCATCACAAAGTCCCCAAATATATTCATAGTTTCATCTATGTAACACATTGAATCAATTCACCAATTAGCTGTAAACAATGAAATTAAGCGCTGAAATATTAACACAGAGAATTAGAGCAAGCCACGGCCGAGACAGTTCAGGAGCAGGGGAAGTGATCTGGAATGATTTAAAACAGAGGACACCGACGGCTGATACAAATGTTCCTAACCAAAATTAATGCTTAATCATGTAATATTATCCCATAAAATCCATTAAAAATACCAATTTAATTATGAAATATTATATAAAAATATGGTTCAATCAAGTGTTCAAGAGTGTGTTCTGACACTCGCAAGTAAAGCCCTCTCACCCGAGTGCCAAGGGTGGTGCTCGAGTAAGCTATTCCCTCTGTTGTTGCATGTTCTATTAGGTTCTCACTCTTTGTGTTGCACTTTCAGGGACTCGAGTGGACTTGGAGTCATCACCCGAGTACAAAACCTTACGCTCGAGTGTAGTGAGTATTTTCTGGCCGCGATGGTTGCTCACTGTCAAACACTCGCGGGTGAGAGCTAGTCTCACTCAAGTATGAGTCTTTCATCACTCGAGTGAGGTCATCTTCATTCGAGTAAGCCACCCAAAAATCAATGGTTTGCCTTACAAAAAAGGGGTCTTTAGGGTAGTTTCTCCTAACCCTTTTGGCTTATGTTTAGGCCTCTAAAGGTTACAGAAAGAGTCTTAAATGATAACCAACTTAAAGTATTATGAAAATAAGTATTTGGGAAAGAGATTAATCAATTGTCCCTAAATTGGTATAGGATTTGATATCTGTTAGACGCGTGAGCCCACTATGCCGAAGAATGTCAGGAAAGATACAGGTAGTGACTACTCTCTTATACTTTGTGTAAATGTATTGTATGTTTGCCTACATGCATTGTGTGTTGCTACTGCTACTTTGAGATACATTGAGATACCTTGTAGAGCTTTGTGCCTTGTGGAGCTTTGTGCCTTGTGATACATTGTGCCTTGAGATGCTTTGTGGAGCTTTGTGATGCTTTGTGCCTTGTGATGCTGCTGTATAGTGTTTACCGCGTAAGTAGGCATAGTGATTACAGTGAAAGCTGGCATAGTGATTATCATGAAAGTGGGCATAGTGCATTGTGATTATAGCCTTGAGTGCTATCGATTGTAGCACGAGCCATGACTCATAGTGTTGTTGTTGAACATGATAAACATACATGCCTTGTGTTTATATATTGTATGAGTGATTTGTTACTACTGGGATTCTTTAGAATCTCACTCTTTCCAAATGACTAACATTTTAGATAGGGCAAGTGGCTCGAAAAGGAAGCGGCCAACAAGGAGTGGTTTGGACTAGTAGGGACATATTAGATTTTGGATTGTTGGTTATTTGTTTTAGATTTTGGATTTTGGGATTACTGTATGTATATGATTGTAAATATGGATCTTTTGGATATGTATGTTGGATATGATTAGTTTTGATGATGTCAAATATAGATATTAATTATTGAGAGCAAAAAGTTTACATAATGTATTTATCTTTTATGTTGACTAGCTACTGTGTTTAATGTGAAATATCTTGTAGAAAATATCAAGTTGGGTTGAAAAGATTTATGTGATTTAATATTGTGGATTATTCGAATAGTCAAATTGTTATTCGAATAGTAAAACTTGTTTTCAGTTAAGATATATTCGAATAACTCTCAATTTATCCAAATAAACAAAGTATTATTCGAATAATGAATATGCTATTCGAATAAAGAAGAACTGTCAACAGTTGATAGTATTCGGATAAGCACATTAGTATTCGAATAGTATGCTTTCTGAAAATAATTCAAGTGGAAACGTATTCGAATAGTCAAGGCATTATCCGAATAGTCAGTGTGATTTCAAACTCGGTTTCTAAATATGTTATCCGGATAGTAGGATAACTATTCGAATAGTAAGGGCACTATTCGAAAAGTATGATGATTATCCGAATAAGCTTTTGATGAATTTCAACATCCAATATCAGAAGACTATCAGGATAGTAAGGAGACTATCAGAATAATATGTGACATATTTCAAAGAGGACTATTTGAATAGTAATGGAACTATCAGAATAGTCTCAGTACAAAAAAATCAAATATTATTCGAATAATGAAGTGACTATTCGAATAGTACATAACTGAAAAAGGGTGATTCTATTCGAATACAAGAAGTGCTATTCGAATAACAGCAGCAGACTATGTGTCTTTCAGCATAGGTGATATTCAGTATTTTGATGATATCTCTCCAACCACATGTCGGATCGAACTGAAACCAGTGGCATATGAAGCTAGACTTCCCGTCATTTTGACACCAAGATCACATTAAAAGGAGTTCAAATGAGAGAGATATGATCTGTTGAATTTGATACATTAATCGGCATCTTATTCCAGAACAGCTTTGGTATTTTGGACATAACTCTCAAAATACATATCGGATTGAGACGAAACCAATGCGATATGAAAGTATACTCAAAGGGCTTTCCGATGATATATAATTTTCCATGTTTCGAGTCAAAATCAAGAATTCACTTGAAGGCACCACTCGAGTAACTCACTGTGATAAGCAAAACTTGAAGTGGTTGCAGGAATATGAAGATTCATCATCAAAGTGCATTATTCGAATACAACAAGTTGTATTCGAATAAGTATATCATATATTGTGAAAGGCTATTCGAATAAGGGTTCGTCTATTCAAATATTAAAGTTCATTATGGGAGAATATTATTCGAATACAAATTAATGACACTATTCGAATAATATCATTTGTTTTACAAGGCAGCTATTCAAATAAGGAATTCACTATTCGAATACACTTCAAGTTCTAAAAGTTTATTCGGATAGAGGATAAAGTATTTGAATAAATATTACTCATTATCAAAGAAGGCTATTCGAATACAACAGAGGTTATCCGAATAACTGATTTTCCAGAAAACAGAGTATCACCTTGAAACATCTGAAAATCATTGAAATTTTGTGTGACTTGTTCTTATTGATACTAATCATTCTAACACTTCATTATATTAGTGATTAAGCATTTTCCAGGTGATCAAATAAGGATTAACACACAAGACGAAGAAAGCACTTTTGTGTCAGAAGCTTCCAACGGCTAGTTCAACAATAATATTTTAAGCCTCAACAGGAAGAAGAAAAGCTCAAATGGTCAAATGCTCTTCATCAACTATAAAAGAAGAGTCATTCAAAATGAATGATGACGAGAGCCCATGCCTACAATATTGATATGCTATTACTCTGAATCTTACTTGACCGAAGCACTGTAATAATAGTCCTACCATGTACTTCAGTATTAATCATTATTTACTTCATATAGAGAGAAGTAATCTTTCATTGTAATCATTCTATATCTGTGAGAGTTACTCAAGATTGGGGAATCTTGAGTGGGAATCAAATTGTATCCTTACAGTGTGTAAGGGGGAGCTCATATCTCAGTGGGAGAATTGTAAAGGCTTCACAAGTGCCCGAATCAAACTTGTGAGATTGTAGTGGTTCTCAAGTACTCGGTTAAACTTGAGGGAGATAGTGGATTGAAATCTCAGGAGGAGCCTGGGGACTGGATGTAGGACATCGTGGATTGGACCGAACCAAGATAAATTACAATTTGCATCTTCTCTTCCTTGAACTCTTATATTTCCAGCATATATGATTTCAATAACTGATTATGGTTTTATATTTCACTACTTACATACTTATTGATTTCATAAGATGCGAAAAGACTTTCAAAGTAGTTAAGTTTTTATAATACACCCAATTCACCCCCTCTTAGGTGTTAACCTATTCTAACATTTGGTATCAGAGCCAACCTCTTGTTTAAAGGACTTAACCGTCTCAAGAGTTATTAATGGCTGATTTTGGGTATTACTATCTTTCAGAAGGTTTTGATTATACAATCCCACCTTATTTAAATGATATCGATTTTTGGTTTTGGAAGGCTAGAATGACATCATTTGTAAAAGCCTTTGATTTTAATATGTGGAATGTCTTTACAAATGATTTTGATTTTAAACCGAGAAAGGATTGGACTGAAAAAGAAAAGAAAATGTTTTCGTTGAACATTAGAGCAATGAAAATTCTATATAGTGCTTTGACCGAGAATGATTTTGAGAAAATCAAATTTTGCTCTAATGCCAAAGATATTTGGGACACTCTTAATTCTGTTTATGCTTCTAACAACTGTAATGAAGTTAAAAGTGCTGACAGTTCATCAGAAACTATAAGCTGTATATCTATGATTGATGAACAATTGGAAGTCGAGAATGAAGAAGGAGAAATCATAGAACACTTTCATGATCTAGTCAACATAGAAGAACAAGAGGAAGATAATTCCCAAGAAGAGCTCATTACGGACGAATTTGATGGGTCATCCTCTGGAGCTCAAAATGTACATATGGTAACCAATTCCAATTCCTCTGGAGTTATTTTGAAAACTAATTTTCAAAATTTACATAAAATTGTTTTTCAACCAATTATTGATTCTATTGAGGAAAACAACAATGTTTTCAAACATGCTGGAAATTCATGTGGGAAGAAAGAAATTAGGCAAACTGATCATTTGAGATCATCTTTTCTTGATCAATACAATACTTACATAGAATCTCATAATGCACATCATTATATTACTTGCAATTATTGTGGTAAATCAGGTCATATTTCTCACACTTGCTATATTAGAACAAATTCTAATGTGAGAAATAATTTTGTTTGGGTTCCTAAAATGCAAGTGAATTCAAATGCTAACATTCAAGGACCCAAAGCAAAGTGGGTACCAAAATGTCCATCTAGTGTTTCATGTTTGCATATTGATTCTAGAAAAAATGGACATAAGGGTACAGAGAAAAAGAAGAAGACTCCAAGAGTTCCTAATCCACCTAAAAGGAGATTCACATCAATTAGGAGAACTCTCAGATCACCTATTGCTGGAACTACAAAGCCTAATAACAAAGAAAGGCAATGGAGAATAGGAGGACATTCTACCTCAAGAATGAACTACCATAGAGTACCATTCAACTACCTTGAGGAGAACAAGAGATGGAGGACCTCTCAAGATTCAAGGAAAAGACTTTCAGAGTCTACATCATATAAGAAAGCATTGCATACACCCAAAGCTATGAATTCAAAGGTTAAACATAATAGAAAAATGCATTGGGTAAGAAAATGCAATCCTCTAAGTAACTAAAGCAAAGGTATACAACGGTAAAACCTCCTGCACTATTATCTTTAGTATTTATTGAGGTTTGTATCTTGTTACCTTAGGAATGAACATTGTAAACTTTCTTGGAAATATGGTTTTCACATCCCTTAGAAAGCTTATTTTGAAAATTTATTTACAAAGGGATTACAATGTTCAAAAATTTAGTTCTTTATGCATACATGCATATTTCAAAAATATTCCCTGATATGCATAAAGTCATTGATTAATTCATTATGCTCAAACTGGTTTGATTTAGTTATCCTTAGAACATGTGAATTTTATCTTGATTCCTACAAGCTAACAAGAAATGGATCCAAGCAAGGTTGGATACCAAGAAGAAAAAGAAATTTATACAGTTCTGTAGGATAAGAAAAAGCTTCTCAAGGCTATGGCCACATGAAGACAAATTCATATCTTGATGATACTGAATTTTGGAGTTTGGTGCTGAGTGTGCAAAGGAGGAAAATCAATATCACTCCACCAAAATCAGGCAAGCTACTACAAAGGCAAGAGGAATTATGGTGATATCTAATCCTTACCCTATACTATGCTTATATGAATGATTTAATTTGGGTAATGAATATTTGTCTATTATTGCATTCCTTTAGCAATCAATCTTTGATGATCATTAAATTATTTACAGATTGCTAAATGAACCAAACGTGAAACTATGCATAGTTTTTCTATCAGTTCATGTTTTAAAGTGCACAATCCAAAATTGTATTTTGGTCTCAATTCATCTTGTTTATAAAAGTGCATACACATGGTTTAAAAATTTTCATATTTTGTTTACATTCAAACTGATTTCAAAATTGGAAGTTAATACGTTTCTGTCAGAAATGCTTCAAATATGACCACTAGGTTTTTCCCATCATTGATCATAAATGTGCTTACACTCCTTAGTCTTTATTCTCTAATGAGTTAGCCTTCATGTCTAACATGTTATCTTAGTTGTACTCCAACTGAAGCATTCTGATATATTTTTATACTTGTTGACTTCCATCATTTTTAACATGAGCATTGATCTTAAGCATGTTTCAAAAATAAGTTTTGCATATATTCAAAATCTCCATTTTACAATGCATTGTCATGATTTGAAATAACATTTGAAATCTGAAACAATTTGCAAACTTGATTCAATTCATGATTTATCATTTCATACAAGTTGGTCATTATGAATGGATTCTCTACTCTCTTTGACCAAATTTACATGGATTAAAATATTTTCAATGACATATTTTCCATTTAAGAGCAAGAGAGTTGTTATGACTAATATTGAATGGACCCAAGAAAAGTTGGGTGCCAAAGAAAATATATTTATACTTTTGCAGGATTGTCCATAAGAAGGATGCTCTAAGAAAAGAAGTATTATTCGAATACTAATCACTGTATTCGAATACCCAAAGAAGTTTTTAAAAGGATTTTATTCGAATACAAACTGTTTATTCGAATACAAATATTAATATCTCATTCTGTTTGTTGACAACTATTTAAATACTGGAGTAACTATTCGATTACAAAAGAAAGGTTTTGCAATAGCTTTATTCGAATATATAGCAAACCATTCGAATAGTATAAAGTTTTCAGAAAACTATTTGAATAACGGATTCTCTATTCGAATACAAAAGTAGATTTTACAAAGAGACTATTTGAATAATGAATAAAGTATTCGAATACTTGGATGATTTTTACAAAGCATACTAAACCTATTCGAATACAAAAACAAGTTTTACAGTAAAGGTATTCGAATAGTGTATTTATTATTCGAATAGCAGAAGACTATCTTTAAATGTTACTTTAGGGAACTATTCGAATACTCATGTTGCTATCCGAATAGAAAAGCAAGGATTACAAATGGACAATTAGAATAATCAACAAAGTATCCAAATAGCATCACTTTCCTTCGAAGCTTGAAAAGAAACTATCTGAATAACAGAATCACTATCCGAATACAAAGGCAAGATTTGCAATAAAAGTATTTAAATAGTGTATCTATTATTCAAATAGTAAAGATTTTATCAGATTTCAATTCAAAAGACTATTCAAATACTACTCATACTATTCGAATAGTGACAGTAATTATTTTTGACAAACTAATCGAATACTCTGAGAACTATTCGAATAATGTTGTTTCTTAAAAATGTATTCGATTAATGAATCTTCTATACAAATAATCTCTATTAAATTTCCAAACTAACTATTCGAATAATAAACTCCCTATTCGAATAGAATAAATTGTAGTTATTCACAGGGAAGGAAATGTATCAGAATACTGAAGTTTCTATTCGAATACACCAAGGAGCCAGAGATAGAAGACTATCTGAATAGTGGTATACAATTAGAATAAAACAAATAGTTGAGGAGATCAAAGAAAAAGACAAGGGATCAGCAAACACATCATCTTATGATTCATCTACTGAGAGTGAGGATATTGACAAAACAATGAGGAACGTTGTAAAAGAGATTGCCAAAAAATTTCGAAGCTGGACCTAGTAGAGTCAATCATAAAGAAGCCAACAAGATCAATCAAGAACTTTGATAGAAGAGGTTGCAGAACCACTCCCTGAGTTCAACACAAAACCTCTGCAACAACCTGATGAGAAAAAGAGGTGCTTCAACAATGTCACATTGAGCTTGCTACAAACAATGATAAGCTCATCACTTCTGTGAATTGCAAGATTATATTACTCTATGACTTGATCAGAACTTCAAGGCCTTATATGAATAACAAGAAGATCAGAGTAAGATGCTACAGAAGCAAGCTAGCAGTATGAGAAATTTATGTGCTATGGTTAGTTGATAAGCAAAGGGGTATACACTAAGTTAATGAATGCATATGAGGCCTTATTTTAAGCTTATCTTGGTATCCTTAAGTATCCACAAAGATTAGCTTCAGAATTCCTAAGTACCGATCACATTATCTAACAGTGAATAGCCAACGATGCATCAATGGACTAAAGAGGACTATAACTCTAGTGATTACGACATTACTTGAGTAAGGTATTATATTCTTTAGTAATTCAAATTCACTGAGTTGCATCACTCGACGTGAACAATTGAGTGATGACTCGAGTAATATTGGAGTATTGCTGCTAAAACCTCTAAATAGCATTATCATTTTCAAAACTTGATTTCTCACTAAATCTTCCATCCTTTATACTCAATTTCTCTACGAAGGTTTTCCAATGGTTTTTCAAATCCATGAGAGTTTTTAACTCTATTTCTTATAATATTTTTTAAAAGCAATGCACTTATTAAGGGGGAGCTTCACATTTATATGTGTTTTATATCTTAAAAGCTTATCTCCTTTATTTGAAGAAAATCATCATACTCATTTGCATTCACTCTTAATTGATTAGTTTTGATGATGAGTTACTCATATACCTTCTTTCCAAGATCTTAATTTGCATATTTTATAGAAAGGAAACTTTTGATACTTGATTGTACTAACCATTCTCCTTGCAAGAATGCTTTTACTTATAGTAGGAGAATTTGCTCTACGCAAGATCATTCCTCAACACACTAAAGGGAGAATATATCAACTTTGAGGACATATGCTTTAACGATCTATCAAGGGAAATACATTGGCTACAACATTCAAAGCAACAAATACCTAGCCCAATACAATGGAGCATTATATGGAACAGAAGCTCAACTCAAAAAGAACATCCTGGAGACAACATGAATATACATCATGGCTGCACAGCGAAAGCATGATGAACTGGACTTCATGGATCTATCATCAGCTTGTCGGTTCCTAATGAGCATTTCTAAACCCTTCCTCATTATATTTTGAGAATATATTACATATCTTTGATTTCAATTTACTTTGATTCTGAAAGTTTTATTGAAAACCTCTTCAAATTGTTTCAAACTTATTGTCATCATTTTTATTTGCATTGAAATGAAAATACTTTCAAAAAGGGGAAGAGAAATTTATTTTCTTGACACATTTCTTTTGATTTAAAGAAAAAGGGGAAGAGTATCTTCTCTGTTCTCATATTTGCCCCTCCTCAAGCATTTCTGCTATATTGTCCAAACTTTTTTCTGATGTCAAATAGGGGGAGAGATATTGCATGAAAAATATGTTGCATCTAATATGTTTTCATACTCATACATATTTTTTGTAAAGGATTTGCCATCATCAAAAAGGGGGAGAATGTTGGATATGATTAGTTTTGATGATGTCAAATATAGATATTAATTATTGAGAGCAAAAAGTTTTCATAATGTATTTATCTTCTACGTTGACTAACTACTGTGTTTAATGTGAAATATCTTGTAGATTAGTCAAGCAAAGAGATAAAATATCAAGTTGGGTTGAAAAGATTCATGTGATTTAATACTGTGGATTATTCGAATAGTCAAATTGTTATTTGAATAGTAAAACTTGTTTTCAGTTAAGATATATTCGAATAACTCTCAATCTATCCAAATAAACAAAGTATTATTCGAATAATGAATATGCTATTCGAATAAAGAAGAACTGTTAACAGTTGATAGTATTCGGATAAGCACATTAGTATTCGAATAGTACATGCTTTCTGAAAATAATTCAAGTGGAAACGTATTCGAATAGTCAAGGCATTATCCGAATAGTCAGTGTGATTTCAAACTCGGTTTCTAAATATGTTATCCGGATAGTAGGATAACTATTCGAATAGTAAGGGCACTATTCGAATAGTATGATGATTATCCGAATAAGCTTTTGATGAATTTCAACATCCAATATCAGAAGACTATCAGGATAGTAAGGAGACTATCAGAATAATATGTGACATATTTCAAAGAGGACTATTTGAATAGTAATGGAACTATCAGAATAGTCTCAGTACAAAAAAAATCAAATATTATTCGAATAATGAAGTGACTATTCGAATAGTACATAACTGAAAAAGGGTGATTCTATTCGAATACAAGAAGTGCTATTCGAATAACAGTAGCAGACTATGTGTCTTTTAGCATAGGCGATATTTAGTATTTTGATGATATCTCTCCAACCACATGTCGGATCGAACTAAAACTGGTGGCATATGAAACTAGACTTCCAACACGTCCTTATGACACCAAGATCACATTAAAAGGAGTTTAAATGAGCGAGATATGATCTGTTGAAGTTGATACATTAATCAGCGTCTTATTCCAGAACAGCTTTCGTATTTTGGACATAACTCTCAAAATACATATCGGATTGAGACGAAACCAATGCGATATGAAAGTATACTGAAAGGGCTTTCCGATGATATATAATTTTCCATGTTTCGAGTCAAAATCAAGAATTCACTTGAAGGCACCACTCGAGTAACTCACTGTGATAAGCAAAACTTGAAGTGGTTGCAGGAATATGAAGATTCATCATCAAAGTGCATTATTCGAATACAACAAGTTGTATTCGAATAAGTATATCATATATTGTGAAAGGCTATTCGAATAAGGGTTCATCTATTCAAATATTAAAGTTCATTTTGGGAGAATATTATTCGAATACAAATTAATGACACTATTCGAATAATATCATTTGTTTTACAAGGCAGCTATTCGAATAAGGAATTCACTATTCGAATACACTTCAAGTTCTAAAAGTTTATTCGGATAGAGGATAAAGTATTTGAATAAATATTACTCATTATCAAAGAAGGCTATTCGAATACAACAGAGGTTATCCGAATAACTGATTTTCCAGAAAACAGAGTATCACCTTGAAACTTCTGAAAATCATTGAAATTATGTGTGACTTGTTCTTATTGTTACTAATCATTCTAACACTTCATTATATTAGTGATTAAGCATTTTCCAGGTGATCAAATAAGTATTAACACACAAGACGAAGAAATCACTTTTGTGTCAGAAGCTTCCAACGGCTAGTTCAACAGTAATATTTTAAGCCTCAACGGGAAGACGAAAAGCTCAAACGGTCAAATGCTCTTCATCAACTATAAAAGAAGAGTCATTCAAAATGAATGATGACGAGAGCCCATGCCTACAATGTTGATATGCTATTACTCTGAATCTTACTTGATCGAAGCACTGTAATAATAGTCCTACCATGTACTTCAGTGTTAATCATTATTTACTTCATATACAGAGAAGTAATCTTTCGTTGTAATCATTCTATATCTGTGAGAGTTACTCAAGATTGGGGAATCTTGAGTGGGAATCAAATTGTATCCTTACAGTGTGTAAGGGGGAGCTCATATCTCAGTGGGAGAATTATAAAGGCTTCACAAGTGCCCGGATCAAACTTGTGAGATTGTAGTGGTTCTCAAGTACCCGGTTAAACTTGAGGGAGATAGTGGATTGAAATCTCAGGAGGAGCCTGGGGACTGGACGTAGATCATCGTGGATTGGACCGAACCAGGATAAATTACAGTTTGCATTTTCTCTTCCCTGAACTCTTATATTTCCAGCATATATGATTTCAATAACTGATTATGGTTTTATATTTCACTACTTACATACTTTTTGATTTCATAAGATGCGAAAAGAATTTCAAAGTAGTTAAGTTTTTATAATATACCCAATTCACCCCCCCTCTTGGGTGTCAGCCTGTTCTAACAATGTAATCCCTATGTTTAGGAAACTTGAAACCCATTGTATATATACAAGTAACCCGGGGTTGCCAGGATTTTGGTTTCGCACTATGATATTTATTATGTGATATAACTGCACAGGTAATTGTATTCGAAAGTGAATGTGAGACCAGATAAATTCTGTTTTTAAAACTTTTTGTTTGGACACCCCATCTCTTGGAGATGAGTGATTATAAATGTGATTTTCGTCTTATTGGTCTCAATTTCACTTAAATTTCATAATCCATATATAATTACCGTGAGGGGGTTACACTAGACCATGCAGTTCTTTATTGAAGTTGTTGTCTTGAAAACTAAACGCATCATGAACAACATCATTAACAGGATCATCTTGATCTACTTGAACTCCTACTTGTGAACTTCGACGAAGAGCATCATCATCTCTCATACTGGGCTTCTCACCATGAACTCCCTATAATGTATAGTCTTCTGGGAAAGGCTATACAAGAAAATGTTCCTTAACAACTTCTCGTGTATGCTACTTCTTAAATTTGCATCTACGACATAGATAAATGATCGTACCATTACAACTGGCCTAAGAGTATGCGAAATCCAAGAAATTGTTTAATCTGTACAAATATGCTGGAGAAATACGTGGCAACTTGATCCATAAATTATCCATAACCAATGAAAAAAGTTATCAAAGACGATGAGTGAATAGAGAATTTTGAGTTTCCGGAATGACACGTACCTGGAAGCTTAAATTCAAATTCTCTAATATTCAACAATTTTGAGCAGTTTTTAAACCGCTACCATGACCGCTAATAAGTGCAACCTTTATAGCGGTAACCTTTACAACCTTTCATGTTTGTTAGCGAGATGTGACATATTCACATTTCAAAATGACGCACTTTGTAGTGGTTATGGGGAAAACACTGCTACAAATTTCACCACCATTTGCGGAATCTGAAATATTCAAATTTCAGAATGACATACTTTATAGTTGTTAAGGGCAAAAATCCTACAAAATTTCAAGATCATTTGTAGGATTTGATAGATTCAAATTTCAGAGTAACACACTTTGTAGCGGTTCAACATTCATAACCATTGATGGGATTTGACATAATAAAATTTCAAAATGACACACTTTGTAGCAGTTAAGGGGCAAAATCCATTGCAACATTATTATTTATTATTTCAAAAATAATTAAAAGTTTGTAGGGGTTTTGTAACTGCCACAAATATAAACCTATTTTTTCAAAAAAATACTTTACATTTTGTAACGGTTTGTAGAAAAAAAGCCGCTACAAACTTTAGTTCTTTATTTATTTTTTAATTTTTTTGGATGAGTTTTAATTGAAAGAAGAGATTACATAAATTAAAATAAAAATGTTCCCAATTTGTTTACAGTTGTTCCAAATCAAAATAGAATTGTCCTAAATCAGCATCCTAGGTGCTCAACTAGGCCTAAACCAACTTTTAATGGTGTAGTGGGTTCCATAGACCCTGTGACTCCTAAGTTTAGGTCTCCCACAACTCATCCTATGACTACTAAATTTACTCCTGCCATTTTATGAAATAATAAATTATTACTATAAACAATAAATGAGTATTACAAACAATAAAACAATAAATCATTGTTATAAAAGAATAAATTATCTTACAATAGCATCCTCTTCTTACTGAGAGGTCGTAGTCCCATCTTGGTGTCAGTGGGTAGCGATGAATAACTCCCCTAGTCCATCTGGCAGTTCTCCTGTAGAGCCTTACTCTCCTAAAAGAATTAAAATAATAAATTAAAATTAAAAACAGTAAAATAATAAATGTTCAAACAATAAAACAATAATATAAAACTAAAATTAATTGACATTATTAAAAATTACCAATTTGTTATAAGTAACATTAAATGTCTTTGATCCTACTGTATGATGGATCTTCTGCTACCCTCAGCTCCTGGTGTTTCCCTGAGAAATAGCATGCATAAACAACAACAAAATAAAATTATTTAAAAAAACATTAAAAAATAATTATTATTAAAAAATAACTCGTCCCTCTAGGCTCCTCCTGTGCTGGAAAAACTTGCTCAGTCATTAGGTGGGACATTGTTAGGCATATTCTCGATCAGCTACTCCAGAGGTATTATCCTATCCTTATTCATGCTGTGGAAGAGACGATACCTCGTGTTCTTCCAGCCATCCGCTTTCTTGATCATCGTATACCTCTTTCTGTTGTTGCGGATGGCAAACCTATCTTATAACATAATTGAATAAATAATAATTAAATATAATATAATTAATTAATTATAGATGACATAAAATATAACTATTTGCATTTATAATATAATTAAATATAATTAATTACCTTCACAACCTCATCCCATGCTATATTCTTCAGCGTCCAGGGAATATTCTTCAACATCTTGAAGTGGATAGGAAACCACATCCAATTCAAGCCCAACTTGTCCAGATAATGCTTGAATAGGTGATGACCATTCTCAACTAACTGGTCTGTGGCCTCATTTCACGAAACTATCACATGTAGTCCCTGGTTCAGGCTATTGAGACAGACTACGTCTAGCCTCCTAGTGGATATGTTCCCCTGCTTATTTATACAATTTACCACTTGCGTTAATTAAATTTAAATCTAAATTTAAACCTATAGAATTTAAATATTAAATTTTTTAAAACAATAATTAAATTTACCTTGAAATTACACCTCAAACCCCATCGATTACAAAGACGATCGCCATGTGTTATTCTGGTCCTAGGCCTCTTACTCATCAAGAAACCGCTCCATGTCACTAATAATGGGAATATTAAAGTCAAATCCTCATTCTTGTAGTCATCACTCTGACTGATGTCAGCCCTCTCTGGCTGAACAAGCAGCTCAGGTAGGGTCGACTCTTATATGGTCGTCTGATGTGGCTGCTGTGGTAGGATCACCTCTTGCAATAGCACAGGGACACATCTACCTCCATACTACCCTCTACTACCCCTACCACTATCCTCTCTACTCTTGCTCCCCGTAGAATAGGTCTAGGGGGAAGCTAAACCTCCTTCCCCTCCTCTTATCTTACTCAGAAGTCATAATAACCAAAATTATTATTAAATAATTCAAAAAAATTATCAATAAAATAATAGGGGAAAAAGTTAAATAAAGGAGTTAACTTTACAAACCTCAGTGCATAAATCTATAAATGCTTGAGCAGAACCTCAAATCTGAAGCAAAACCCTTTCAGAGGGAACATGAGAAAGAAATATGGCAAAAGGTTTAAAATAAGGGTGACGATGTTTTATAGTGTTGAAATTTGTAGTGGTTTTACAAAAAAACCACTACCTAAACCGCTACAAATAATAAAACCCTACCTCGTATAATATGAAATTTTGTAGTGGTTTTACAAAATCGCTACAAATATGTGGATCATTTGCATTCTATAGTGGTTATACATAGAAAATGCTACAATTATGTGGTGAATGTTTGTAGCAGTTCTATAAAATCGCTACAAATGTGCAGACGCTATACATTTTTTATGGTTATTCATCCAAACTGCTATAAATATGTAGCCCTTTATATTCTATAGCGGTTCTTGTCATACAAAATGCTATAAAGAAACTACTATAAATGTCGGGCCAACTTTGAGCCTTATGGCACCAAACTGGCACCATATTTGTGGTGTTTTAGGTCATGGAACCGCAACAAATATGGTGCCAACTTGGCACCACATTTTGTAGTAGTTTAGTTGTGAAAATCACTACAAATGTGGTTTAATAACTAGGGTACCGCTTGGTGTGAGTCATACTGTTGCAAATTTATAGCGGTTTCATTGCAAATTGCTATAAATCCTTATATTAATAGTAGTTTCTTTCAATCGCTACAAATTAACTACTACCAATCATAGTTTTTTGGTAGTGTTTGAGCTATTCACTTCTTCCTAAAGTTAAGTTTAGTTCAGTTTATCCTACTAGTGGTTTTTGAGTTTTTTTTTTTTTGATATTGATTTGACTAGTGGGTATGTAAGGATTGTTTTTGAGTGATTTTATATGTGCATAGGATTTTGCCACTGATTTTAAGTGTTTATTGTTATAAAGTTATTATTTGTTAGTATCGATTTGAGTGGAATATGCAAAGATTGTTTTTTTGAGTGATTTTGTATGTGCGTAGGTTTTTGCTACTGATTTTAAAAGTTTGTTGTCACTAAAGTTGTTATTTGTTAGTATTGATTTGAATAATTTTTTTTAGTTATTTGGGATGGGGTGGACAGTTTCCTAAGATTTGAGGTTTGTAATAGTTCTAACAATCGTGGTATGATTATTTGTCCTTGCATCAATGTGGCATTATAAAGCCCGCTGATCAAAATAATTGTGAGTCACACTAATGATGTATGAAATTGATCAGAGTTATGTTGGACAAAACATGGCGATGTGGATATGGGCAGTAGTACTAGTTGGCAAAATTTGGAATGGAGTGAAACATACTATAGATAATGGTTGTGTTTAAAAAAAACCTGATATATATGGCTGTAGTGCTCGAAATTTGGAAAAAATGGAGCCATTTCCAAAATTTTGAAAAAGAATAATTTTGGAAGCCCTTTTTTGATAAAAGAAAACCAGATAGGGTTTGGAAGTAGATTGTGTATGGGGAAGGTGTTAGACACCTAACAGCACATGTTTATAACAATGGTTACCTTTAGTCAATTATTTAAAAATGAATATGGCCTTTAAGTATATGATAATTACCTAACGAAGAAAATAAATTAAGAAATTAATAAAGAAAAAATTGTTTATTTACAATGTTGGACTTGATCTAGGAAGAGAGCCTAGAGCCTACTTACCCTTTAGAGGGATCAAAACTCACATAGTTCGGGGGCTAAAAAGGCATGTCACTTTGTTGGTATTTTTTTAGAAAAAAATGTTTATTTAATTTATTAGAGAAAAAAAAATTTATTTGGTTTGTGATTTTATTTTTTTCTTAAAAAGCATTTTGTTTATTTTCTCATGTGAAACCAAATTCGTTTAGTTTAAAAAGGAACCTCATTTTTTTTATTTTGAAAATTTTTTATTGGAAAAAAAAGGAGTTAATCAAGCTAACAAGGAATTGCATTCTCCACATATTATTCATTGTAGAAAGTCTAAGATGGCAAGAAAATCAATAAAGACATGGTGAGAGCATGTACTATTGGAAATTGTGCCCTAAGGGCCAATCATTGTACTTTGAATATTATTATTTTAATGAAATTTCTCCATTCTATTTTCATATTATTTTCATGTTAATTGTGATAATTGTATCCTTGGACATTTCATAAAGATTGTGCTAAAATGTCCCTGATCGGTCATTTATGCGGGAGCAGAGATGAAACAAGACCAAAATGACTTTGATAAGATATGGAGATACGAATCAAAGTCTTAGGCACTTGTAAGAGTACAACGTGTTGGACTGACCCACTATGAGAAAGCTACATGGATCAAGTCATAAGCTTTTCTCATGTATAACTACGCCACAATGCCCTTAGACATGAAGTCATCGTGGATTCCTACATGAGAGTTGCTAAGCTTTGATCTAGTCAAAAGTCACTTTTGACTGAGTGATAATAACGGCTACGATTGGGCTTGGTGGTTTTTCATTCAAAGGAATATGAATGATCAAGGTGAAATTTATCCCTCACATTAGTAGAGAGATGTTACTAGGCCCCTCAATGAGTGAGTCTGAGAAATGTATGGCCATACTATGATGGAAAGGAGTTTCCATTTATATTGTCAGACTACTTAAGAATCGAGAAAGTAATGATCAGGAACAAGAGAATGACATTATCCATGTCTCATCATTAACCGATATATCGTGTGACAAAAGGGACGTGACATGGTTGTATGACAAGTTGCGTCGTATTAACGATCCTCACATGAATTGGATAGTTATGATGCCTTGCTAGAGGCCGCTTACGACTTGTGGGTTAGTACAGTTATTAGTCCACTGCTAACTTCATATTGGCCTACAGGGTCGCACACAAGAATGGCCCAACACGAGATAATGTTTAATTTAGGGTGCATGAATTTTATATTTATATATATGTATAATATATATAAAATTCGTTAATAATATTATATAGATATGTATTTTCAAAATACATATCTTGTATATATATGTGCATATATATATATGTATATATATTATATGATATTATTATATTGTGTTAGTTTTAAATTTAATTTGTTAAGATATATTAAATTTAATGACTAACATGATAGAGATATAGTATCTCAGATTTAATTTATGAAGATAACTTAAATCTAATGGCTCTTTATTTGGATTAAATAAATAAGTTAAATTAAAATTGTTGGACAGATGTAATTTGAACTGAATTTATTTAATTAGCTCGCCAAGATAATTAATTGTTGATTAATTTCGAAATTAATGATGATTAATTTTGAAACTTGAATATAGCCCTCATAGGTTATAAACTTGATAGAGCAGAGATACGGTTATAAACTTGATAGAGCAGAGATACTCAGGGGCGCATGAGAATTCAGAGCCACAAGGGAAACCCTAAAAAAACATTGGAGGCGCTAGCACGCAGTCTCTATTGGAGAGCATTCGTGTGGATACCAATAGAGGGAGCGGACCTAACGTGTTGGCTCCTAGAGATCGTGAAAACCCTAAGTTAAGAAAAAAAGGTACAAGTTCTTCCTAACCCGATTTAAATACCGTTAATAGATCCTGGATTAGGATCAGTGAAAATTTTATAATTCTTCCGCTGTGCCTTCCGATCCTAACATGTAACTCCAATGCTTTGAGCCTTCTTACAAAAGAAATAAAGTTAGGGAACCAAGGAAAATATGTTGGCCATATAATATCATCAAAGCAAAAGAAAACCCTTTTTTAAAAGAAAAACTTAATTGTTATTCAATAAAGTTGAACCATAAGAAGGCAAATGAACTTTCAAGAAGAAGACAAAAAGGTGCTTGCGTGATTATGACATTAAGATGATGAGAAACAACATATTGGAGGCAACAATGATATTAAGAATTGTTCAAGAAGATAAAATATGAGCCTTTCACCTCTTATGCCCAAGCCTTTGGGAAATTGAAAAATAGGACCAGAGTGATTAAATCAAGGTGACAATTATGCATGTGAGACATAACATGGGCATGACAATCAAAAATAATTTCATAGTTTTAAGCGGAGAGACACTTGAATACTCTGATAAAAGGAATTAAGAACTAATGAGTTATAATGGAATTGTAAAACTTTATGAAACTATTTTCAAAAGTTTTAAATTCATCAGAAAAACCCATTCAATTATAGGTTCGAACCTTGATTTAAAGCTGGAATTTATAACTGTTTTCAAAAGTATATTTGTTCTAGGATTGAATTCCTAGTTTAACGATTCAAATCATTATGCATTTAAACTCATAAAATGACCATAAGGGTAAGGGTGTTACAATTTGGTATCAGAGCTAGGTTTTGATCCTAGGACCTATTGGTTATAGGCCCACCACTGTAACAAACAAGATATATACCAAGTTCTAGATTAGGTAAAGGATAAGTAGTACACACATGAAAATGAAATCATATCAATAAACTCAAGTCCTAACATGACTTGTGTAATTCACATTGCATCCAAGTTAAACAATTTGCCCCTTAAAACTAGCCTCATCAAGGTAGGGTCAAGTCATTTTCAAAACAAAGCATCTCCAGAGTAAGATATCATCTCTATACAAGCAACTTGTATAAAACCAAGCTTTTATATCCTTAATAGTTTTCTCTAATCAATATTAATACTCCCAAAAAATGAAAAGAGAGATAAAAATCTCAGCCTTATATCAGGGAACAAATATTTATGGGATGTATGTGAAGGAGGCATGACATAAATAAGGGTAAATGAAGTCATTTTTAAGGAAATATATTCTATGCAAGCATTATTAACTGAAGATATGACTGAATTGTTTTTTTCTTTTTTATTTGCATGCTCATTTTCCCCCCTTTTTTTCTTTCTTATTCAATGATGTTTAGGTTGACATGTTATAATGGAAGGGTCTTATGAGACTTAAAAAAGTGATGATGTTTACTTCAAGTTTTGATATGGGTAATGGATATTGAGAAAAAGAACTCCACCTCCTCAAGAGATCTATTACCTCATAGGGAGAATGAAGTACCCATTAACCTGTGACCGGCCTAGGCCATTACACAGTAAATGGTTTTAAAAATGATGATTATGTCCAATACCCATATCAAATAAAGGTAAAAGTGTAATACCCCGAATTTTGAAACTTGAGGCTAGAGAATAAGCCTGAGATAAGTGGACTGCCAAGCCCCGGTTTAGCAAGATCCTAAATTGTGATTAAGAGATAATGACTCCAAAAGTGTATATGGTTAGTGATAAATAACCTTTTGGAGAATTCGATGTGATTTGAGTTCCGGATGTGATTCGTATGTGCTGTGAGCAGCGTCGAAACCCTGTATTTAAGTTCAATTATGGATTTAATCTCTAAATTGACTTAAAATAGAGGGAGGGCGCATAATGTGGTGATATGGAAAGATATGAAGTGTTTGGTGGTGATCCAAGAGAGATTATCATAATCAGGGGCAAAACGGTAAGTTACCGACCAATTGATCTGTTACCGAAGAGGAAGCTCATTGGTAACTTCAAGATCAATGGTTAGGATTGATTTGTGTGATAGATCAAAGGGTGGAATCATGTGTGCAAGTGCCTATGTGAGCTCATGAAGATGGATCAAGATCATGACAAGTGGCAACTTATGAGCCTTAGATCTTGGTCAAATGTTCAAAGTGCTTTTTCTCTTCCCTTTCCTTTATTTTGGTCGGCCAACACATGAGAAAAAGGGGAAAATCTGATCACTATCTTCATCATCTTCATCTCTCCAAAGCTTCCATTTTCGCCAAGCAAGGAAGGAAAGAGAAAGGTGAAAGCTCATGGTAAGTGCTCTATATGGTCCTCTATTGCTAAAACACCCTTCTATAATGTTGTTCATAGTGATGAGAGCTTCATCTCTATGGTTTTAGATTATTGATTGGAGGTGTTTAATGGCTTGAGGAAATTTGGAAAGATGGAGAATCAAAGAATTGGTTTGGGAAAGAGGAAGAGGTGAGTATTTGAAGACTTTTGATCTAAGTTTTGTGAGTTTTGGTTGAGCTTTGTGAATTTCGAATTTTGCCCTGATTTTCTTGTGATTTTGGATTGGATGAATTGGGTTGTGTTTTATGTTGAAAATGGTGCCATGTTGTGGTATTTGATCATTGGAATTGGTTTGAATTGGATTGGACACAATGGTTGAAAAACTGGAAATTCTGTCCAGTGAGAATTCTGTCTGGGTAGTCTGTTTGTGTTGCAGTTTTGAATGGGTAAATGATGTTGGAAAATTATGAAAATTTTCAGTCTTAAATTTCACATCTCAAGCTTCAAAATGGACATAAATTTTGTGTCATTTCGCTTTGTGAGCTGGGAGTTTGAACTAACCAAAGTTTGGCATCCAAACTGGACCCTGTTTTGGCAAGTCTGTTCTGGACAGTCAGATGACGTGGACGTTTTGACTGGGCAAATGATGTTCGAAAATTATGAAAATTTCCAGTCTTAAATTTCACATCTCAAGCTTCAAAATGGACATAAATTTTGTGTCATTTCGCTTTTTGAGCTGGGATTTTGAACTGACCAAAGTTTGGTATCCAAACTGGACTCTGTTTTGGCACAACGTTAGATATTTGGTAAATCTGGACTTTTGTGGTGATTTCTAGTAATGGCCAATATTTTTCCTAGAAATAGGACTTAAATAGCTTTCATTTGGCTTTGGAATCACCTTATTTCTATTTTTCCTGAATTAGTTATGATTTTTGGAAGTTCAGCCAAGAAACTGGATTTTCTGGGCCGCAGCCAACCCCCATTTTCAGCATTTTGAGATTTTGAAAGGGTTCAGTGTTCGTTTGGTTCGCGAGTAAGCGGAGCTGGAGCATACGTGGAAAGAAAAGTGTAGGGAACTTACCTCTCCTGCATGTATTGATATTTGTGTTTGTGTATTGATGCATGTTTTGCTTTGCTTGATTATGTGAAACATATATGAATGATTGAAGCTCTGTTTCTATTTATGCTATGGCCATGAGTATGTTGTTGAAACATTGAGCATGCGAATATATCATTATGTGAATATGAGTTATTGTGATGCAAGCATGTCATGCATTAAACACTTATCTTGCATGCATATTGGTATCTGTTTCCTACTGGGATTCTCTAGAATCTCACCCTCCCCTACCAACATTTTAGACAGGTCAAGTGGCTCAAGGAAGGAGTAAGTGACTAGGGGCGGCGAGAATCCCTTATGGGTATTTGTATTTGGTAGTTGGTTATCGTTATATGCTGGGATAATTGTATATGTTCGGATGATAGTTGGGATGTATATTAGGATATTGTATTTGTATATTGGATGAGTATTAAGTATGCATGTATGGAGTTGAGATTTGTGTAATCCCCGCTTGAGGAATTGTAAAAGGGCGAATGTGCCCTATGAATTCTATGTAAAGGTATGAACCCGGGAGTTGCCGGGAAGTTATTGTTGTACACTCTGATATTTTTATAAATGTGATATTCCGCGTAATGTAATTGTATTCGAAATTGAATATGAGACCAAGTAAATTATATTTCGAAAGTTATCTGTGAAAACCCTGTCGTGAAGATGGGATTTTAAATAAGTTTTGTTTACTATTGGTCTCTATTTCATTTTAATTGAGTATTTCGGATATAATTACGGAAGGGGGTTACAAAAAGACCTATGGGTGATGTAAGGAAGCCTTATAGAACATAAAAGGGTGATGACATGTACTTCAATTTTTTATATAGGTGATGGACATTAAGAAAAAGAACTCAACCACCTTAAGAGATCCATTACCTTATAGGGAGAATTAAGTGCCCATTAACCTATGAGTGGCCTTGGCTATTACGCCGCTAAGGGTTTTAAAAATGATGATTATGTCCAAGGCCCATATCAAATGAAGCTAAACGGCCTATGAATAATGTAAGGATGCCTCATGAGACATAAAAGAGTGATGACATGTATTTCAATTTTTGATATGGGTGATGGACATTGAGAAAAAGAACTCTACCGCCTTAAGAGATCCATTACCTCATCGAGAGAATGAAGTGCCTATTAACCTATGAGCGGCCTAGGCCATTACGGCACTAAGGGTTTTAAAAATGATGTTTATGTCCAAGGCTAATATCAAATGAAGCTAAAATGCCTATGAATAATGTAATAATGACACACGAGGCCTAAAAGGGTTATCTCTCATTGAGATATTTTCTAACATGATAGATGTAATGAGCTCATGGTGTTTTAGGGTCATAAACCCTTAGACTAAGGTTGGCTATCTAGTGTCCTATTTTAGGAATAACTCTAGGTTGAGGGATATCTACCCTAAGAAAGGTGATAAATCCATGTCATTTGAGTTCTGAAAAATAACTTGCTTTGAAAATGTAGTATAGTAGTTCAACCTAGGTCATTCTTGTGAAGAGATTAATTTCCAAGTTTCTAAAGAGTGAAGTGATAAAAAGCTTAAAGTTGCAAAAAATCATTTTGAGAAATTGTTTCTAAGACAAATGAAGTAATCAAATCTAATTCAATATTTTGTTATTTTTCAGTTTTCATGATAAAGAAGTAAATGGAATCTAAATTAACAATAACAACAAGACAAATTCAATAAACTAGTATAAAGATGAAATGAGATATTATTGAGTTGAGATTTTGGTTTTCCTTGCTTGCTAATGATAAGGATTGAATAATATGAGTTAAAAGGATGAACCTCAGCTACCACTAGATCCATACTTGCAATACTCATTTAATTCATTCTACTAAAGCAATGAAATGAAAACCACCAAATAAATCTGACTTAAGGAGATGAATAATTAACTTCCAATTCTAAATTGTATTTACCATTACAAAAATTCAAAGTATTCAGTTTAGTCATTAAAATCCATCAAACCGAGTCGAAATAAACAACTCAACCTACTCCTAATATGATTCATACAAAGCTTAATTAACCAACTCCCAGCTCAACCACCAAGTTTATTCACTTGGCATAGAACAATCTAGTTCAAAACCGCATACTTAATCAACCCATGTAATTATGAACTAAAAAGAGAGCTTAAAGGAATCCTATTGAAGTTCAGAAGCTCAGACCAATATCAAACTCAAGGAAATCATAGGAACATAGCCACTCATGGAAGAGGAAGATGAAGCTAGACACATATGAGAAAGTCAACCATGGATAGACAAAGGCAAGCTTGATTCTGCCTTCTTTTCTTCTCCAAATTTGTGACAGCCCCCTCTTCCCTTCTTTCAATAATTGATATAAATCTAGCTGCTTGCTTCTTTAGGTGTCGATCCTTTGAATCTCCAAATCCAGCAGCTGGGCTTCTCCATGATTCAGCAGTTTGCTTGGTTCTTTAATTCTCTACCAAATAGCTCATATTGGTTCAACCTATACTTGCGTCTTCATTCTGCCTACCTTCAATAAATCAATTGGTCCTTGTTTCTCTAGTCCATACACCTCTCTTTCTCTTCCTTTAATTCAATAATCGGTGCCCCTTTTTCCTTCAAGCAACCCTCTTCTTTTCAATTCAGCAGCGTCTTTTTTCTTTAATTGCTCTTTCCTTTTCTTTGTTCAGCCTCTATCTCCATTCAAAATTGGTCACAACTTGCCTTTTCATTTTTCAATTTTCCCTAGGTTAAAAAGTGACTTGTGCTATGTTTAGATGGGGGTGAAAATATGTTTTAGGATTACGCACAAAATTGCAACTATCAAACAAGGCCCTTACTTATTTAATCTCCTCTTAGAAAAAATGTGAAAATAAATTCTGCACTTGTGATGTTCCACTCTTCTTGCCCTTCATTAAGCTCCAAAATGATGTCTTTGACCTTGATAACTTGACAAAAGTTTAGCCACTTCTTCACCTACAAAATTATATTCACAAAGGTAATATCTTTTGCTCACAATTAAGGAATAATGGGAATAACAAATATTAATTTAAAATATAACAATTTGACCACTATAATTACCAAATTACACTTTCACTTAAATCTCACATTAACACTTAATCATGCCTAAAATATTCAATTAAGTCCCACAAAAGCCGAAGATTAATTAATAAAAATATTTAAATATTGAGCTTTATCAATTCCCTCACATTTAAGCTTTTGCAATCCTAAGCAAAACATTAAACTCAATACTAGGCAAAGAGGGATGAAAGCTGAATGAATAGGCAATATCAAGCTTCAAGAATCATACTTAGTCAAATAATAAGGTATCCACCTATCCAAATTCAATGAACATACCAAGAATTGAAGTAGCTAAAGTGATGCAAGGTCTAATTACAATAAGCTTAATTGGAAACCTTAACTAGGAAAAGTATGTGCACTCTTCTCTCATATAAGGTAGTTTTTCACTCACATCCACTTTGACCGCACTCTACCTACCATAAGCTTGTAATATTTCTAGGCTCTCCACTACTTGGAACAATGGCATAAATAAATCCAAAGGACTTTGTAGGGTTGTAAAGTTGAATAGGCCAAATAATAGAAAATTAGAACAAGCTACCATGCATGTATCAAATATGATTAAAAGAACCAATAGCTCTAATCAAAATAGTGTAATTTTCTTTTGCCAAAATTTTTTTCAATTTAAACTCATCTATACATTTTTTATGAAGTAGCTTATTTTTTTTTCTTTTGATCCTCCCTTTTTTACCTCTTTTCTTTCTTTTTCATTTTCTTCTTTTCTATTTTTCTCTGTTTTTTGTTATTTTTTCTTTTTTATTTTTGGCAATTCATATGGCACTTATCATCTTATTTACAAGAGCAACATTTCTATTTTCATATCATAGTACTAACGAAACATGATGAAAAATGTAAGCATGGCATTTGTATAATGAAAATGGAAATGGAAATGATGGGCTCAAAGGGGTAAACAAAGGTAAACAATGATTGGTTTGTGTTTAGATTAGAAGGTTTAAAAATGAATGTCAATGTCATCTCTATCCATACCATTACAAAATGTAGCCTCAAGCAACAAATAAAACAAGTTCTAGAGAGCAATAATATAAGTGGATAAATCACACAATAAAATGAACAATTAGGTCCAAAATACATTCCAACTAGGCTTTTTGTTCACTAACAAACTCATCAAAATTGAGTCATGCATCATTAATGATTCAAAGTGCCTTAAATCAAAATGAGTACTTCAGAATCTGTACACTCCCAACAGCTAAAGAAATGTAGGAAGCTTTGGAAATAGCTCATGAAGGAACTTCTGGAATAAAAGAAAACCGGATCAATACTATAGTTACTGAGTTTGATTTACTTTGAATGAAGTCAGGTGAGTCGATAGCTGAATTTGAACTTAGATATATTCACCTTGTTAATCAACTTGCAGTACTTGAAAAAGTTTATGATCAACATACCCAAGTACGAAAGATTTTAAATATTCTTTCTAAAGATTGGGAAGCAAAAATCACTGCAATTGAGGAAGCAAAAGGTGAATCAATGCGATCAGTTGCTTCTCTATTCGGAAGTCTTTCTCAATATGAAAGCAAATTAAAGTTCAAACGAGAACTATATGATATTGGTAACATGAACAAAAGAGGTCTAGCACTGAAAGTTAAAGAAGAAGAACAAGATGAAGATGAAGAGCTTGATGATGATGAAATGGGCCTAATCATGAAACAATTCAGAAAGTTTTACAAGAAAGGCCAAGGATTCAAAAATTTTCAGAAAGGAGGAACAAGCAATAAAGAACACATCATCTGCTATGAATGTGGAAAGCCAGGACATTTCAAATCAGAATGTCAAGAGCTGATTCAAAAGAATAAAGAAAAGAGAAAAGGCAAATTTTATAACAAGAAGGAAGCTTTTGTATTTGCCATATGGGGAGATAGTTCTTCTGACGAAGAAAGTGATGAAGAAGAAGTAGCCAATATATGTCTAGTTGCTCAAGACGAAATAAAAGAAGAGGTAACTGATTCTGATCCCACCTATGATAAATTACTTACTGAATATAATGCTTTACATTCTGAATTCATCAAAGTAGTTAAAGAACTAGTTGTTTTCAAAAAGAAAAACAAAATTCTTGAAGTAGAGATTAAAGAGAATTTTGAAAAAGATTGTGAAAATTGTACTTCTTTGAAAAAGAAAAACACTGATCTTACTAAATCTCTTGAAAAATTCACTAAAGGAAGTGAAATGCTAAATGTGATTTTAAAAGCTCAACGATTTGTAAATGATCGATCTGGAATTGGATATGATCCAAAATCAGACAAAAGGAAAAGAAGAAAGAAAGCAGGAGGTAAATCATACTTAAATTATTTCAGCATTCTGTGCATACATCAAATCCTTTTGCTCATTGTAATTATTGTAATAGAAAAGGTCATTATACTTCATCATGCATTCATAAGAAGAAAGGAATGATAGGAACCTACAAATGGGTACCTAAAGGCTCATATATTTCAAAAATTTCTTGTGCTAACCCAAAAGAACTCAAAAAGAAGTGGGTACCTAAGACTTAATTGTATTTAATTGGAGATATGTCTCAAAGCATCCAAAAACAACAAGTGGTACATAGACAGTGGATGCTCTAGGCATATGACCGGAGATTTCAAAAGTTTTACCACATTACAACCTAAGGAAAGTGGAAAGGTGAAATTTGGAGGAAATCAATCCGGAAGGATAGCAAGAAATGGTGAAACAAAAAATGACAAAGGAATACAAGTCAAAGATGTATATTACGTTGAAGGCTTGTGTCATAATTTGCTGAGCGTAAGTCAAAGTGCAGATAAAGACAACTGGTTAATATTTGATTCAGAAGAATGTCTGATTGTCAACAAGAAAGACTTACAACTTGATAAGAAAAATATCAAGGAAAAGCTCAGAGCAAAAAGGGAAGGTAATTGCTATACAATTGATATAAATAGAAATGATTCTGAAAATTGTTTTTTGAGTAATACCGACGAAATTTGTTTATGGCATAAGAGACTAGCTCATGTCAACATGCACCAACTATGCAAATTACTCATAAAGGATTTAGTTCTTAGTTTACCTAAAGTAAGTTTTAAAAACAATTTGATTTGTGACGCATGTCAAAAAGGGTAAATAAACTAAATCATCTTTCAAATCAAAAATTGAGATTACCACAAATCGACCACTTCAATTGATACATATGGATTTAGTTGGTCCAGTAAGAGTTAAAAGCCTTGGTGGCAACTTATATTCATTGGTCATTATTGATGATTTCTCTAGATTTACATGGACTATTTTTCTATCATCAAAGGATGAAACCTTAACAGAATTCATTGTTTTTGCCAAAAAAGTGCAAAATGAGAAAGGTATGTCCATTGCAGGTATCAGGACAGATCACGGTGGAGAATTTGAGAATCAAGCCTTTGAAGAATATTGTGATACTAATGGCATTGATCACAATTTCTCTGCTCCAAGGACACCACAACAAAAATGGAGTCATGGAACGAAAGAATAGAGTGCTCACTGAAATGGCTAGAGCAATACTAAATGAAAAGAACGTGTCTCAAGTTTTCTGGGCTGATGCAATGAGCACAGCGTTCTATGTTTCAAACAAAGCCTACATTAGAACAAAACTTGGAAAGACACCATACGAGCTATACAAAGGAAGGAAGCCGAATCTTGCTCATTTACACATCTTCGATTGTAAGTGTTTCATTGATAATAATGGTAAAGATAACTTAGGAAAATTTGATTCTACAATAGATGAAGGAATTTTCCTAGGATATTCTAACCGAAGTAAAGCATATAGAATTTTCAATAAACAAACATGTGTTGTTGAAGAATCAATTCATGTTGTATTTGATGAATTGGAATTCTCTGACAAAACCATTGATGATGAGCAAGAAGTTGTTTTAAATCAAGAAAATGGTCAATCTATTTCTAAATCTCTTATTCTAGAAGTTGATCAAACCAAGGATGAAGAACAGTCACTAGGTCAACTTAAAGCCTGGAAATACAGTAGGAGTCATCCCCTAGATCAAGTCATAGGAGATATGAATGAAGGAGTCAAAACTAGAAATAGAATTTTCAATGAAGTAAGTTTTTCTACATTCATTTATGAGATTGAACCTTCTAACATTAACGAAGCCCTATCAGAAAATGATTGGGTTATAGCAATGCAAGAATAACTAAATCAATTTGAAAGAAATCAAGTTTAGGATTTGGTACCCCGACCTAAGGATCATTCGTTCATTGGCACTAAATGGGTATTCAAGAACAAACTTGATGAATCCGCAATTATTGTCAGAAACAAGGCAAGATTGGTGGCCAAAGGCTATAATCAGGAAGAAGGAATTGATTATGAGGAAACATATGCTCCAGTGGCTAGATTGGAAGCTATACGTGTACTCTTAGCCTTTACATGCATCAAAGGATTCAAACTCTATCAAATGGATGTAAAGAGTGCATTTCTAAATTAATACATTATAGAAGAAGTAAATGTAGAGCAACCTCCAGGTTTTGAGGATGTAACCCAACCTGATCATGTCTTCAAACTCAAAAAGGCTTTATATGGTTTAAAACAAGCTTCTAGAGCATGGTATGAGAGGCTCAGTAAATTTCTTATTGATCAATGTTTTGTACGAGGAAAAGTTGATACAATACTTTTTACAAAACGAAAACATGATGATATATTAAATGTGCAAATATATGCTGATGATATAGTTTTCGGTGCTACTTGTTGGAAATTGTGGCCTAAGGGCCAATCAGTGTACTTTGAACATTATTATTTTAATGAAATTTCTCCATTCTGTTATCATATTATTTGCATGTTAACTGTGATAATTGTATCCTTGGATAATTCATAAATATAGTCCTAAAATGTCCTTGGTCGGTCATCTATGCAGGAGCAGAGATGAAACAAGATCAGTATGACTTTGATAAGATATGGAGATACGAATCAAAGTCTTAGGCACTTGTAAGAGTACAAGGTGCTGGACCAACCCACTATGAGAAAGCTACATGGATCAAGTCATAAGCTTTTCTCATATATAACAACGTCACAATACCCTTAGACCTGAGGTCATCATGGATTCCTACATGAGAGTTGCTAAGCTTTGAACTAGTCAAAAGTCACTTTTGACCGAGTGATGATAAAGGCTACGATCGGGCTTGGTGGTTTTTCATGTAGAGGAATATGAATGATCAGATGGAATTTGTCCCTCACATTAGTAGAGAGATATTACTGGGCCCCTCGATGAGTGAGTCTGAGAAATGTATGGCCATACTATGATGAAAGGAGTTTCTGTCTCTGTTATCAAGCTACTCAGGAATCGAGAAAGTAATGGTCAGGAACAAGAGGATGACATTATCCATGCCTTATCCTTGATCGATATATCGTGTGAGAAAAGGGACGTGACATGGTTGTATGACAGGTTGCATCGTGATAATGATCCTCATATGAATTGGGTAGTCGTAATGTCTTGCTAGTGGCCGTTTGCGACTTTTGCGTTAGTATAGTTATTGGACCACTGCCAACTTCATATGGGCCTACAGGGTCGCACACAAGAATGGCCCAACACGAGATAATATTTAATTTAGGGTGGACGAATTTTATATATATATATATATAATATAAAATTCATTAATAATATTATATAGATATATATATTTTCGAAATATATATCTTATATATATGTATATATATTATATGATATTATTATATTGTGTTAGTTTTAAATTTAATTTATTAAGATATATTAAATTTAATCACTAACATGATAGAGATATAGTATCTCAGATTTAATTTATGAAGATAAATTAAATCTAATGGCTCTTTATTTGGATTAAATAAATAGGTTAAATTAAAACTGTTGGACATATTTAATTTAAACTGAATTTATTTAATTATCTCATCAATATAATTAATTGTTAATTAATTTCAAAATTAATGATGATTAATTTTGAAATTTGAAAATAGCCCTCATAGGTTATAAACTTGATAGACCAGAAATATTCATATGCACATCAGAATTGAGAGCCGCAAGTGAAACCTTAGGAGACATTAGAGGTGCTAGCAGCAGTCTCGGTTGGAGAGCATTTGTGTGGATACCGGTAAAGGGAGCGGACCTGACATGTTGGCTCCTAGAGATCGTGAAATCTCTGAATCATCAAAAGGTATGAATCCTTCCAACTTGGTTTAAACGCCGTTGATAGATCTTCAATTAGGATCGGTGAAAATTTTTAAAAATTCTTCTGCTGTGCCTATCGATTCTAACAGTGGTATCAGAGCCAGATCATTTGTGCATTTAAATTGAGTTTATGATTCATATACATGTGATATATATGGGATGTGTACGTATGTTTATAAGAAACACTCGAATATGCATGTGATTTGGTTAATACGAAATGAAATTATTTAGAAAGATGTGATCTTGTAATTCTGTTGATTTTCGTTTTCGTTTAAATTGAATCTTGAAATTGTTTCGCTTTCGGTTTTGAAACATGTATGTGATTCTCGTTTTGGAACAAGCATGAAATCGATTCTGAACATGTATATCTTGAAACATGTATGTGATTTTCGTTTTGAACAAGCATGAAATTGGGTAGGGTACCTGAGATCGTAGTTGGCAGCAATCAAATCGGGTCTAGGTTGGGATATCTATTCGGGTAATAAGGATCCGAACTATGGGGAAGACAATTTGGATCAAAAGCGTTCTGGGCCATTGTTGTTTTTGTTTTTAAAAATTGGGTCCGAAATTTAAAAAATTTAAAAGTTTCAAATATTTCTTTTAAAAGGAATGTGCCTTTTTCAAAAGCTCCAGGGGCGCTGCCCCTTGCAACCCCGTAAGGGCGGCTCCCCTTGACCCCACTCGCTAATCGGCTAGCGGGACCGCCGTGACCACCTCTGCGTAGCGCAATATAATCTGATCACGACATTTATTGCTTTTCATATGGTATGAATTCTTGTTGTGGTTTATTATTTATCCTTGTTTGGGTATGGTGAACAACATGGCTTTAGAATTTTACAAAGGTTGTAATATTTAAATACGGCCTGTGTGCCGTGCCTTTCTCTAAATACTCTCGATGTACATTCTCTTCTCATCTCACTCCCCTCGAATGTTTAAACGAGGTTTCTCTCAATGTATTTCTTTTTTATTTAGAGAAGTCATCTCATTGGCTTGGGAGGATTTTAGGTTAGGTAAGCCATGTTGTGTCACGTTTAAATTACGCTTTTGATAAGATCATTGTATGATTAATTTTACGTTTATATGTATTTATCTGTATGAGATACGACCACGATTGCACCCATATAAACAAAACTAATTAATTAAGCCTTTTGAATCAAATCTTAAGTCATAATGCCGTCAATTAATGAATACTTGTCAAAACCTAGATCGCTCAATTGTGGAAACCACCAAAGTGGATGCACTTAAGTTATCTTGATGAGACAAGCTTGAGTAATGGTGCTATACATAGTATTCATTATTGTTTTGACTTAATTGAGATTAACAAAATGGTTTTGAATCTCAAGGTATTAGATGGGGTTAAACATGCCAGATCATATGATAATTAAATCCCATAAAGATCTAAGAGTTACATGTGATGTAATTAGTAAATAGGTTACCTACCTAAATAACTTGAATTTAAGCGTCTTGCCAAAGCGGACTTAAGTTTAAGCCAAATATAGATCTTAGCCCACTAATTATTATATTGAGGGTTGTTAATTTAGTAGGAGATTACTAACTAACTTTACATATTTTAATTGTAGAATCATGTCGACTAGTAATACTGCTACACTTTCGTTGCGATCGTTCCTTGAGAAGGACAAACTCAATGGGACAAACTTTCTAGACTGGTTCAGGAACTTGAGAATTGTTCTCAAGCAGGAAAGAAAGGCTTATGTCCTAGATCAACCCATTCCTGAGGAGCCTACAGCCAATGCTCCAAGATCTCAAAGAGATGCTTACACAAAGCATAAGGATGACTCTGTGGATATAGGTTGCCTGATGCTTGCCACTATGATTCCAGAGCTCCAAAGAGATCTAGAATTCATGGAGGCTCATGAGATGATTGTACATCTCAAGGAAATGTTCTAGCAACAGGCAAGGAAAGAAAGGTATGAGACCACAAAGGCCTTACATTCCTGCAAAATGGCTGAAGGTGCATCAGTTAGTACTCATGTGTTAAATATGAAAGGCTATATTGATCACTTTGAGAGGCTTGGATTTCCCATGAGCCAGGAGTTAGCTACAGATTTGATCCTCAACTCACTCCCGGATAGTTATGACTAGTTTGTTATGAACTACAACATGAACAACATGGAGAAATCAATTTCTGAGATGTATGGGATGCTCAAAACTACTGAGTAAAGTATTAAGAAAAGGCCTAGCACAGTTTTGATGGTTCAGAAAGAAAAGGGTATGAAAAAGAAAGGGAAGGGCAAATAGAAGGGTAATGGCTCAGGTGGTAAGACCAAAGAGTCAAACAAGCCCGAAACCAAGCCTGCACCCAAGAAGGCAAAGCCTCCAAAGGAAGGAGTCTGCTACTTCTGTAATGAACTTGGTTATTGGAAAAGGAATTGCAAACTCTACCTGGAAGATCTGAAAAAGAACAAGAAGGATAGCGACGCTATCGCTTCGGTATTTATGTTATAGACATTCATTTTTCTACTTCCTCTATATGGGTATTAGATACTGCATGTGGTTCTCACATTTGTACAAATGTGCAGGGTCTAAAGGACAATAGAAAGCTGAAGAAGGGCGAGGTGGACCTATCACTACGACAAAAAAGGGGTTTAGTGGCGCAGCTCTTATGACACTTTTTAAAAAAGCGCCAAAGATAATTATTTATTTAAAATTATTTTGATGCTTTGGCGCTTACAATTATAAGCGTCATAGTAGACGTTAACCTTATATGACGCTTTCATGTACAAGCGCCAAACAATGTCTTCAATTTGTTTTTTTAAAAAAAAAAGAAGCTTTGGCGCTTTATGTGGAAGCGCCAAAGCTTCTTATATTTTCAAAAAAATAAAAAATAAAAAATAAAAATATAATAGGAAGCTTTAGCGCTTCCTAAGGAAATACCAAAGCTTCCTATATATGTTTTAAAATATATATATATATATATATATAAGAAGCTTTGGCGCTTTATGTGGAAGCGCCAAAGCTTCTTATATTTCAAAAAAATAAAAATATAATAGGAAGCTTTGGCCCTTCCTAAGGAAGCGCCAAAGCTTCCTATATATTTTTTTTTAAAAAAAAAAATTGATCCACACTGGTTTCATATATGACATAGTAAAGGAAACTAATACTTAAGAGTACATGTTTCCCATCAAAATCAATTTAATGTGTTTAGCTTTTCTTAATATATTATTTATTCTATAATAATTCTTATTATTATAGAATAAATAATATGATTACTATTTTGTAGGAAAAATTACTCATAAGTGTCAGGTAAAAAAATTAAAAATAAAAAAAGAAATATTATAATAGGAAGCTTTGGCGCTTTCTAAGGAAACGCCAAAGCTTCTTATGTTTTTTTTTAAAAAAAAGGTTCAGTCAGCTTCTTCGATTGTGTGTGTATCTAGCTATAAAGTAATTTTAAATTAAGTGTTTTTTTTCACTTGGGTCATTATATTATTATACATTTATCATTGTTAAAGGTTTAATAGTTACAATCAACGTAAAGTTATATGATATGTTTGTCATACTTTTTGCTCTTTCTTTTTATAGATCCAAATTATCTGCTTGAATATATTGTTGTCACTAGTATTAACTTACACTTATAATGAAGCGTAAAACTGAGTAAGCTCCATGAAGTACATCAAATTTTTTTATAATGAAGCGTAAAAGTAGTATATACTTGACCATTGTTAGAAAAAGAATCAACACATAAAATATAGTTAAACTAACAAATTACATAAACACAGTGCCAAAACTTCATATTGAAAAAATAAAAAATAAAAAAGACAATAGAAGCTTTGGCGCTTCCTAAAGAAGCGCCAAAGCTTCCATTTTTTTTAAAAATTTTATTTTGAAAATGGGAAGCAATGACATTCTTTTATGAAGCGCCAAAGCTTCCCCTGTTTACAAAATTTAAAAACCCCGCCATTGACATCCCACCATTATCACTCTCCCGCTTGTCACTTCCCATAACTTCGATCCATTACTCTCCGCCATTGACATCCCACCATTATCACTCTCCCGCTTGTCACTTCCCATAACTTCGATCCATTACTCTCTCACTTTATTAGTCTACTAGCTTTTCTTATTCGTTATCCCCATTCCTTCCTCTCTTTGATGGCAGCAAGTAGAAGTAGAAGATCCCTAACTTGTAAGCATTGTTTTTTTTAACATTTTATCCATGTTTTCTTTTTTTTTTCTTTTTGGTTAAAATTTGCAATGACTCTTATATGTTTGCTCATATTTTTTATTTTTTAAGTATTGATTTGAAGTTTCAACTTTGTCAACTTAAACTTCCTATATATTGTTATTTTTTTAATTTTTAAACTTACAAATTAATAATATTGTAGTAATTTTGTTGTAATACAAATCATTGTAGTTAATGTTTTGTACTTTTTACCATTATATTGTGATTTGTTTGTTTTATCAAAAAAATAAAATAATTAAAAAAATGATCATCATCATTTTATATTGTAATTTACCTATTAGATGAAATGTATAGTCATTTACTTGCTAAAAAATTATATATGATTATCAGGCATTTATTTTTAAATTACACCGTAAAAAAATATTTAAAAAATAAATAAATATCCAAAGGAGGCATTGCCTCCATTGGCGTTTATTCTCCTTTGGCGTTTATTATATAAAGGCCAAAGGAGGCATTGCCTCCATTGGCGTTTATTCTCCTTTGGCGTTTATTATATAAAGGCCAAAGGAGGCATTGCCTCCTTTGGCGTTTATATAATAAAGGCCAAAGGAGGCAATGCCTCCTTTGGCGTTTATATAATAAAGGCCAAAGGAGGCAATGCCTCCTTTGGCATTTATATTACAAACGCCAAAGGAGGTGTGTTCACCTCCTTTGGCGTTTGTAATATAAACGCCAAAGGAGGTGAACACCTCCTTTGGTGTTTTTTTGATCAACGCCAAAGGAGGTGTCAACCCTCCTTTGGCGTTTATTTTATAAACGCCAAAGGAAGGTACCTCCTCCTTTGGCATTTTTTTAGATTGAAAAGCACTATAGGTATTTTTAATAGCGTCAAAAGCTTTGGCGTTTTTTAAACGTCAAAATATGTTTTAAAATAAGCGCCATTATACCAGTTTTTTGTAGTAGTGTATGAGTTGGAAACAGAGCAAGAGTTGCTGCTTTATCCGTAGGCACTTATGAATTAGTGCTGAATCTTTTGAAATGTTCAAAATATTCCAAAATGAAGTACAAAACCAACTTGGTAAAACAATTAAAGCACTTAGATCTGATCGAGGTGGTGAATATTTGAGCCAAGAATTCACTGACCATCTTAGGAGTTGTGGGATAATCTCACAACTGACTCCTCCAGGAACACCACAATGGAATGGCGTTTCTGAACGGAGGAATCGAACACTATTAGATATGGTTCGATCTATGATGAGTCAAACAGATCTTCCACCGTCCTTTTGGGGACATGCCTTAGAGACAGCTGCGTTCACACTAAATCGTGTTCCATCTAAGGCAATTGAAAAGACACCATATGAGATATGGACTGGAAAGAAACCAAGTTTATATTTTCTTAAGATCTGGGGATGTGAGGTATATGTTAAGCAACAAGCCTCTGATAAATTAGTACCCAGATCCATAAAGTGCCTTTTCGTAGGGTATCCTAAAGAAACGAAAGGATACTATGTCTATAATCCCACCAATAACAAAGTGTTTGTTATTCGAAATGGCAAGTTTCTAGAAAGAGAGTTTGTCTCTAAAACAACCAGTGGGAGCGACGTACATCTCGAAGAAATTCGAGATCCACAAGATGGTACAGAACCACAGATGGAAATTAGAGAAGACTCACAACAAGTTGCTGAGCCTCCTCAAGTAACACAAGGTCCACGAAGATCGATAGGACATGGCATCAGCCTCAGAGATATGGATTTCTGATTACTGAAGGCCGTGATGTGTTGCTCATTGAGCAAAATGAGCCCACCACCTATCGAGAAGCCACAGTGGGACCAAACTCTGAGAAATGGCTAAATGCCATGAAGTCTGAAATGCAATCCATGTACGACAAATAGGTATGGACCTTAGTCGATCCACCTGAAGGTGTAAAAACCATTGGGTGCAAATGGGTTTTCAAGGAGAAAACTGACATAGATGGCAATGTAAATGTCTTCAAGGCACGACTGGTTGCAAAAGGATTCACTCAAACTCATGATATAGACTATGATGAAACCTTTTCCCCAGTTGCAATGGCCAAATCAATCAGAATCCTTCTTGCCATTGCAGTATATTATGACTATGAAATATCGCAGATGGATGTCAAAACAGCCTTTCTTAATGGAAAGCTTCTTGAGGATGTGTACATGACACAACCTGAAGGTTTTGTGCGTCCAGAGGACTCTGGTAAAATTTGCAAGCTTCAAAGATCCATTTATGGAATGAAGTAAGCATCTCGGAGCTGGAATCATCATTTTGATGAAGTAGTCAAAGAGTTTGGATTTATTCAAAACATCGATGAACCTTGTGTTTACAAGAAGGTTAGTGGGAGCATAGTTGTATTTCTAGTGCTTTATGTAGATGACATCCTACTCATTGGGAATGATATTCCTACCTTGCAGAGTATCAAGTCTTGGTTAGGAAAGTCCTTTTCAATGAAAGACTTAGGTGAAGCCACCTATATCCTAGGGATTAGGATCTATAGTGATAGATCCAAAAGACTAATAGGCCTAAGTCAGAGCACATACATAGATAAGATACTGCATAAGTTCAATATGCATGATTCAAAAAGGGGTTACATGCCTATGTCTCATGGCATCCATCTTAGCAAGGATCTGTGTCCTAGTACACCTGATCAGCGAGAATGCATGAGTAAGGTTCCATATGCCTCGGACATTGGATACATCATGTATGCCATGTTATGTACTCGACCGGATGTCTTGTTTGCCTTAAGTATGACCAGCAGATACCAACAAGATCCTGGTGAGGGTCATTGGACTGCTGTTAAGAATATCCTAAAGTACTTAAGAAGGACTAAGGACTTATTTTTGGTCTATGGTGGATTGGATGATGAGCTCTGTGTAACCGGTTACACAGATGCAAGTTTCCAAACTGACCAAGACGACCTTAAATCGCAATCTTGATATGTATTCCTCCTGAATGGTGGAGCAGTAAGCTGGAAGAGCTCCAAGCAAAGCACTATAGCTGATTCTGTAACAGAAGCTGAGTATATAGCAGCATCAGATGCAGCTAAAGAAGCCATTTGGATCAGAAAGTTCATTACTGAACTAGGGGTGGTGCCTACCATCTCAAATCCAATAGATTTGTTCTGTGACAATAGCGGTGCTATTGCACAGGCCAAGGAGCCTAGGTCACATCAAAGGACCAAGCACATACTCAGGCGATTTCATCTTATTAGAGAAATCAATGATAGAAGTGATATAAAGATATGCAAAGTAGCAGGAGAAGATAATGCTGCTGATCCTCTTACTAAGCCACTTGCACAGGCAAAGCATGAGCGTCATATTAGGGCAATGGGAATTAGGCAAATTAATGATTACACCTAGGGCAAGTGGGAGGATGTTGGAAATTATGCCCTAAGGGCCAATCATTGTAGTTTGAACATTATTATTTTAATGAAATTTCTCCATTCTGTTATCATATTATTTGCATGTTAACTGTGATAATTGTTTCCTTGGATAATTCATAAAGATTGTCCTAAAATGTCCTTGGTCGGTCATCTAAGTGGGAGCAGAGATGAAACAAGATCAGTATGACTTTGATAAGATATGGAGATACGAATCAAAGTCTTAGGCACTTGTAAGAGTACAAGGTGCTGGACCGACACACTATGAGAAAGCTACATGGATCAAGTCATAAGCATTACTCATGTATAACCACGTCTCAATGCCCTTAGACCTGAGGTCATCATGGATTCCTATATGAGAGTTGCTAAGCTTTGAACTAGTCAAAAGTCACTTTTGACCGAGTGATGATAAAGGCTACGACCGGGCTTGGTGGTTTTTCATGCAGAGGAATATGAATGATCAAGATGGAATTTGTCCCTCACATTAGTAGAGAGATATTACTAGGCCCCTCGATGAGTGAGTCTGAGAAATGTATGGCCATACTATGATGAAAGGAGTTTCTGTCTCTGTTATCAGGCTACTCAGGAATCGAGAAAGTAATGGTCAGGAACAAGAGGATGACATTGTCCATGCCTTATCCTAGATCGATATATCTTGTGACAAAAGGGATGTGACATGGTTGTATGACAGGTTGCATCGTGATAATAATCCTCATATGAATTGGGTAGTCATAATGTCTTGCTAGAGGCCGCTTGCGACTTTTAGGTTAGTATAGTTATTGACCCACTGCCAACTTCATATAGGCCTACAGGGTCACACAAAAGAATGGCCTAACACGAGATAATATTTAATTTAGCGTGGACGAATTTTATATATATAATATAAAATTCATTAATAATATTATATAGATATATATATTTTTGAAATATATATCTTATATATATATGTATATATATATATATTTTTTATATGATATTATTATATTGTGTTAGTTTTAAATTTAATTTATTAAGATATATTAAATTTAATAACTAACATGATAGAGATATAGTATCTCAAATTTAATTTATGAAGATAAATTAAATCTAATGGCTGTTTCTTTGGATTAAGTAAATAGGTTAAATTAAAACTATTGGACAAATTTAATTTAAACTGAATTTATTTAATTAACTCATCAAGATAATTAATTGTTAATTAATTTCGAAATTAATGATGATTAATTTTGAAATTTGAAAATAGCCCTCATAGGTTATAAACTTGATAGAGCAAAAATATTCATATGCACATCAGAATTGAGAGCCGCAAGTGAAACCCTAGGAGATATTAGAGGCGCTAGCACGTAGTCTCGGTTGGAGAGCATTCGTGTGGATACCGGTAGAGGGAGCAGACCTAACATGTTGGCTCCTAGAGATCGTGAAAACTGTGAATCATCAAATGGTATGAATCTTCCAACTTGGTTTAAACACCGTTGATAGATCCTCGATTAAGATCGGTGAAAATTTTTAAAAATTCTTCTGCTGTGCCTACCGATTCTAACACTACTAACGAAACTATGTGCAAAGAATTTTCTAAGACAATGCAGGGGGAGTTTGAGATGTCAATGATGGGAGAATTAAATTTCTTTCTCAGTTTGCAAATCAAACAAAGAAAGAATGGAATTTTCATATCTCAAACAAAATATTTGAAAGAGCCATTGAAAAAGTATGGATTAGATGAAGCAAATGGAACGGACACACCCATAAGCTCAACCACATTGCTTGATGCGGATGTCAAGGGAAAAGATTACAATATCACAAAATATAGGGGAATGATTGGATCATTACTCTATCTCACTACAAGCAGTCCTGACATTCAATTTAGTGTGGGTGGGTATGTGTGCAAGATATCAATCAGCACCAAAAGAGTCACATGTTGAAACCGTCAAACGTATCTTTCGATATCTTACTGACATACAAGAATTGGGTCTATGGTATCCCAAAGGAAGAAGTGAATATCTAGTTGCTTACTCAGACTCTGATCATGGAGGATACAAGACGGACAGAAAGAGCACAAGTGGACAAGGCCTTCTTGGAGGCTCACTTGTATCTTGGTTTAGCAAGAAACAAACTACAGTGTCTCTTTCGTCAACAGAAGCTGAGTATGTTGTAGTATCAAGTTGTTGTGCACAAGTAATTTGACTATAGCAACAACTCCAGGATCTTGGTATTTATTTGAAAGAAACACCAATATACTGTGACAACATTAGCACGATAAGTTTGGCAAAGAATCCTGTTCAACATTACAGAACCAAACATATTGATGTTAGACATCACTTCATCAGAGATCATGTCCAAAAGAAAGATATCACAGTCATATTCATTCCAACTCATCTTCAACTAGCTGATATCTTTACAAAACCTCTTGTAAAAGATCAATTTTTATATATTAGAAGAGAATTGGGAATGGTAAATCCCAATGAGTTATAAGTTATCTAGTGTTTACAAAATGTTAGATGATATTATTTATTGATGTTTTGATGATTACTAACTTAAGCATCGGAGTTTCTAGCAATTTGTTTTTGCAGGATCATAATATTCTATTTTAGGGTATAAATAATAGAGGTTAGCAGAGGACAACATTACTGGAGTGTCAACTTCAAGTAAAGAGCATTACTAGAGTGATAACTTCAAGTAACCACTGTTACTAGAGTGACACCTTGAAGTAATGGATGCATTACTCGAGTAGTCACTCGAGTAATAAACTTGGAAAAGTGCTAGTGAAGCATTAATTTCAAATGAAATGGCACAACGGTTAGAAATGAACAGTCAAAAGTTGAAGGACAGATTACCTGAGGGAAGCCTAGAGTCAACTTCAACGTTACTCGAGTAAGGCATCGAGTGAATCTGGGTGCAAATTTCAAATTGACTGAATTTCAACTCAAATATGTTCTAAAGAGCCATTAAATGATCAAGGGAACATACATGGGTAATTACAATATTATTCATGCCAGGTACGCGCTCGATATCACTGTATTTTAAGAATTTCTGGTATGATCACTCGAGTAGCTACTTGAGTGAAGCTGATGATCACCCGAGTAATGCCTCGAGTGATATCGTGCCCTAGGTCTTTATCAGTCGCAACTCAGTCATTTCTCACAAAATCACCTCGAGTGATTCACCAAGTGCTCTCACAAAAATTTTTCACAATCATTTCTTTGTTTCATTTCTGTCAAAACCCAGCAATTTATTGCTCCAAAAACCTCTTACATTTCTCAGATTTTCCAGTCCTATGCCTTTGATAGTCACTCTCTTTTCTTTTCCTAAAAATCTCATTTTCTCCAAATCACAATGGTTAGAACCAAAAATCTCACCCCTTCAGAGTCTTCTGAACCTAAACAACTATCTAACCCATTTTCCTCTCCACCCACCAAGAAACACAAGCTTACACTAAAATCTAAAGCCAAATCTCAGTCCAACCCTCAGCCTAAGTCGAAAGAGAAAGGGGTTGTGATCAAAGAGCCCATTGTCACAAGAGCTCAATCCAAGAAGAGTGTCTCAACTAAAAGAGGCAAAGGCACAAAAGTATCATCTCCTCCTCCTTTTGATTCAACCGATACTCCCACTTTTTCTCAAAAACCTCTGAAAAAGCCAAAGATTGATGAGAGGCTTACCAATGTCATGATAGGCATGCTTGATCAAGCCTTTCAGTCTAAGGGAGCGAAGAAAGGGGAATCCTCTAAGAAGCCAGAAGTACCAGAAGAGGAAATTACTCTCCCTCCTAAAGGCCTCAATGTTAGCATGTTGGAAGAGTCTCAGAAGTTCCTGACTCACTTCTCTAGGAGGAAAGTGTGCAAGACTCACTGCATTGATCTCCAAGTTCTTCAGGAGGTATTGAAGTACGACCTTAGTCCCTACCTTGAACCCTTTATGCTTTGGTTATCTGTTAAATTACCCTTTTACACCAAGGTAGTTAGTCATTTCTACTATAATCTTGAAAAACTAAATGACCTTGTTAGAAGATCAGTAGAGGAAGAAATGAAATGCAAGATGACCACTCTCTCCAGGAAAACTAAATGACCTTGTTAGAAGATCATCTCACCCTCTAGGATTAATATTTGGTTAGGAATAGAAAATCCCCATGATGATATCTATTCTAAACTTGAGCCAAACCATATCTTCTCTGTTCTTAGACCTGGTGAGTTAGTGGGACCTCTAAACGTCAATCCGAGTGATATGTATGACCACCATCGGGTTCTATGGTACATTTACTATAGAGCCTTAGTAAACAAATCCAATAATTATACACATTTCACTGAAAGGGACTATAGGTTGTTTGCTTCTTTCCTTCTCCAAGAGCAAAAAGACTTGGGAGAATATATTTTTGTAGAGATACAAAAGTACAAGACTGAAGGGAAGCCGTCCACTCCTATGCTATATCCTCAGCTCATATCTCTAATTTTGAAGAAGAACAAGATTTGGTATCTAGAGAGTAAGGAACCAATTGAGAGGATAACTCCTATCGGGAGGAATCAAATTGGGGAACTGAACATTGAAATACCTCTCAAGAGTCCTCTGGAGTCAGGTCCCAGGAAGAAGAAGACTGAGACTGAGACAAGTAGAATGGATGGCACACGGTCTTCTACTCTAGCCGGCACAACATCCTCACCCTCATTCCTCAATACCACACTACAACATTTTATGGAAAATATGCTAAAGGGATTTCATACCGACATTGCAAATACCAATACCGAGTTGATCACTCACATGAATGATAAGATAGGACAACTTGTGGAAAGGATGGATAAGAGGCACGAAGAATTGTTAGCAGACCAACGTGTCTAGGGTGAGCTTCTGAGGTCGATTGTAGCCAGGCTTGATGCTATAGCATCTAGCCCCTCTACCTCTGGTACCTCTAAACCTTCTTTCATGCCTAAGCCAGAGTCACCTCCTGAACCCAGACCATTTGAGCCACCACATTCTGAGTTGAGACCTCCTGAGCTTGTTTCAACTACTTAGCCTGAAACTTCTCAGCCAATATCTTTTGAGCCTAAGCTTTTAGAGGCCGGTCCTTCTTCTATTCCTCCTCCTGCATTACCTATCACTCTCTCCAGGAACCTTTTGTTTTCCTTGCCTGACCTAGAAACACTTCAGTTGGTTCATGTCACCCTTGATAATCCAGTCCAGCCAGCTCAGCCTGTCCAACCTGAGTCAGTGTCTACTCCAGTTGCCTCACCTACTCGCACTGACGAGGTTTTAGTTCTTTCACCTATTGGAACAAAGGAAGTAGAAATTACTTCTTTGCATCCAATGAATACCCCAGAGGATCTTCAGACACCTCTAGTGCACCTTCCTGACCATCCTCATACTCTTTTAGTTCATATAGTTCATATGAGTCATTGGCTTTCCCTGTCACTCCCATCTCAGCCGCCAAGCCACCTACTCCTCCTCATGATTGATTCCACCTTTGTGATGAAGACAAAAAGGGGGAGAAGAACTTGCGTGTGATTTTATGAAGAATGGCTGAGTGTATAGATTGGGATTTGGGTGTGTGGGACTTTAGGGCATTTTTATCTTTAAATTATAAGTTTTTATCTCATTATGCAAGTTATTTCTTATTTCATTTATATTAACATTTCAATTATATTGCATTGAGGAACTAATAAGTTTTTGATTGTGTTGTAAGGTGAACAAGTAATCATAAGAACAAAAACTATGAAAAGATCTTCAATAAATTATTTCAAAGAATTTTTCAAGTTTAATTTCAACAAATGATTTCATATGAAAAAGAATTTTGAGAAGCGCATGTTTAGAAATCCAACTTCAAAAACTTTGTTCAAAATCACCAAGTTTTGTCATCATCAAAAAGGGGGAGAATGTTAGATCCCATATATTTTGATGATAACAAAGATTGGATCAATAATATGAAAGGATTTGATAACAAACAAATATATTTGAACAAAGTAGCATAGCATCACTTGGAGTCACCACTAAAAGTAATCATCAATTTTTAAGAAAGCTTATTCTAGTAGCCACTCGGGTAACAGAAGCCATTACTCGAGTAGTCACTCGAGTATGCAAACAAAATTTCATCCAGTGAGGCACTGCCAACTTTTGAACGAAGTTACTTGAGGGACCACTCAGGTAATCTATAAAGTTATATAGACAAGTACTCGAGTAGCCACTCAAGTAACAAGATTTTCACAGGCATCACTTGAGTAGCCACTCGAGTAACCAATGAGAAAATAGCATTACTCGAGGGACAACCCGAGTAATCTGCAGAGTTATTTGAAGTGCCACTCGAGTAGACACTCGAGTAACTAGATAGTAAACTCTCGGCCAAGAATTTGATGCCATTACTCGAGGGAGTAATCGAGTAATCTGCCGGGTTATTTGAAAGCCACTCGAGGTATCACTCAAGTAAGGTGTGAAGTCAAATGAAGGCCACTCGAGTAGCCACTCGAGTAAGCAGCTTACCGCAGTGATCACCCGAGTAATATGTGAAGATAAAGACATGGCCACTCGAGTAGCTACTCGAATAATCATGTATTTTCAAGGTTTGTAATATATCACTCCATGTCTTACCAGATTAAGTCTTGACGCAAAATGTTGATTTGCTCACTGCCATATTTTTGACATGGTTACTCGAGGGACCACTCAAGTAACAAACTTGATCACTCGAGTAGCCAATCGAGTACGGCAGTTCAAAAATTATATTTTCATCTATTGTCTCTTGATTTGTTATCTATATGATTAACTCTTCATTGTATTAGTATTCTAAGTACATTTGCAGAGAAACAATGAAAGAGTATGACAGATTTGAGAAGTCAAATAAAAGTCCGAACGTTCACCTAATGCTACCTACCGCCAACAGATAGTTTTCAAAAATGAAGAATAGTCAACCCTTGCTGCGCGACTTTAACGTACAAGTTTGAAATTGCTTCCAACGGACACTACAAATCATCTATATATATGGAGCATTCAAAGAGAAGAAAACAAGGAGATACGAACTGAGATCACACATTGATCAATTTACTTAGTACTTTGTTTTCATATACTCATTCATTTGTACTTCAGTGAATATATATTTGCTCTGTGAGAGAGTTTTTCATTACAAACTCAATATTAGTTATTGAGACAACTTAAGGTAGTGGAACCTTAAGTTGGGGATTTAATTGCAACGTGTAAGGGGGAGCAAGTGTCCAGGTGTAGGAACTTGCTGTGTACTGAGGTACTAAAAACCCACTGAATCTTGGAGAATATAGTGAAACTCTCAGAGACGCTCTGAGGACTGGACGTAGGTCAAAGTGGTTATGGCCAAACCAGTATAACTCCTGGTGTACACTACGGTGATATTTCTCCTTACTCTTAACTATTTTTAATATTTCATAAATTTACTTATACGCAGCAAAATTTTTGGAATCACCCAATTCACCCCCTCTAAAGTGAAACGCTTGAACTAACAATTAATAGCTGTTAGAAAAAAACTACCTTTTACTACTGATAAGTCCCTCCCCTATACTTGTTTAATAGCATATATCATTAAATAAAACAATGAACAAGGTAATGAAAGAGACTATCATGTGTATTATGGTGGTTGATGACTAGCATGGTAATGCTTTAACAAATGACCATTCACTTGAAACTTTTTACCACTTGCAGGTCTTCAAGCTCTAGTAAACCAAAGCTATGCACTTTGACTACTTTGTGGGGACCTTGCTATTTGGTTTTAAGCTTCCCATTTTTGAGCTTGAATCTTGCTTTGAACATGAGTACTTGCTTTCCTTCATGAAACTGCTTTCGTAAGATACCTTAATCATAAATCAATTTTGATTTTTCCTTATAGATACGGGCACTATCATATGCATCCAATAGCAACTCTTATAGCTCTTGTATCTCAAGCATCCTTTCCTCACCAAAACCTTGAAGATCCATATTACAAGTCTTCACAGCCCAGTTGGATCTATGTTATAGCTCAACAGGTAGATGGCAGGCCTTACCAAAGACTAATCAGAAAGGAGACATGCCAATATAGTTTTAAAAGTAGTACGATATGCCCAGAAAGCATCGTCCAACCGAAGACTCCAATCTTTTTTATTTGGCTTAACAATCCTTTATAAGATATACTTGATTTTCCTATTAGATACCTTAGCTTTCCTATTTGTCTGTGGATGGTATGGGGTAGAAGTCTTGTGTAAAACACCATATTTGGATTGCAAGTTGTCCATCAATTTGTCACAAAAATGTGACCTATGATCACCCACAATTGTGTTAGAATTGGTAGGCACAGCGGAAGAATTTTAAAAAATTTTACCGATCATAATCAAGGATCTATCAACGGCGTTTAAACCAAGTTGGAAGGATTCATACCTTTTGATGATTCAGAGTTTTCACTTGCGGCTCTCAATTCTTATGTCCGTATAAATATATCTGCTCTATCAAGTTTATAACCTATGAGGGCTATTTTCAAATTTCAAAATTAATCATCATTAATTTCGAAATTAATTAACAATTAATTATCTTGATGAGCTAATTAAATAAATTCAGTTTAAATTAAATCTGTCCAACAGTTTTAATTTAACCTATTTATTTAATCCAAATAAAGAGCCATTAGATTTAATTTATCTTCATAAATTAAATCTGAGATACTATATCTCTATCATGTTAGTGATTAAGTTTAATATATCTTAATAAATTAAATTTAAAACTAACACAATATAATAATATCATATAATATATATACATATATATATAAGATATATATTTAGAAATTATATATATCTATATAATATTATTAATGAATTATATATATATATATAATTATAAAATTCGTCCACCTTAAATTAAACATTATCTCGTGTTGGGTCATTCTTGTGTGCAACCTTGTAGGCCCATATGAAGTTGGTAGTGGGCCAATAACTATACTAACCCAAAAGTCGCAAGTGGCCTCTAGTAAGACATTACGACTACCCAATTCATATGAGGATCGTTATCACGATGCAGCCTGTCATACGACCATGTCACGTCCCTTTTGTCACATGATATATCGATCAAGGATAAGGCATGGATAATGTCATCCTCTTGTTCCTGACCATTACTTTCTCGATTCCTGAGTAGCCTGATAAGAGAGACAGAAACTCTTTTATCATAGTATGGCCATACATTTCTCAGACTCACTCATCGAGGGGCCCAGTAATATCTCTTTACTAATGTGAGGGACAAATTCCATCTTGATCATTCATATTCCTCTGCATGAAAAACCACCAAGCCCGGTCGTAGCCTTTATCATCACCTGGTCAAAAGTGAATTTTGACTAGTTCAAAGCTTAGCAACTCTCATGTAGGAATCCATGATGACCTCAGGTCTAAGGGCATTGTGACGTGGTTATACATGAGAAAAGCTTATGACTTGATCCATGTAGCTTTCTCATAGTGGGTCGGTCCAGCACCTTGTACTCTTACAAGTGCCTAAGACTTTGATTCGTATCTCCATATCTTATCAAAGTCATACTGATCTTGTTTCCTCTCTGCTCCCACATAGATGACCGACCAGGGACATTTTAGGACAAACTTTATGAATTATCCAATGATACAATTATCACAGTTAACATGCAAATAATATGATAACAGAATGGAGAATTTTCATTAAAATAATAATGTTCAAAGTACAATGATTGGCCCTTAGGGCACAATTTCCAACAAATTGCTCCTGGCACACCAAACCTACAAAAGATATGAGTACGTAAGAATTTAATAACAGCAAAGGCATCATCCTTCCTTATAAGAATGGCCTCAGTCCACCATGAAAGGTAATCAACAACCAACAGAATGTAAAAATATCCATGAGATACAGGAAATGAACCCGTAAGATCAATCCCCCAAACATCAAAAACTTCACAAAAAAATATGGGTTGTTGTGGCATTTCATGCTTTCTAAATAAGCCCCTAAAGCACTGGCATGCATCACAAGTTTTACAAAAATCATAACAGTCCTTAATGAAGCTTGGCCAATATAAACCATAATTTAAGATTTTTCTAGTAGTCATCTTTGCCCTAAAGTGACCACCATACAACAAAGAATGACAAGTCATTATAACGGAAGAAAATTCATCATCCGGCATACATCTCCTAATGACTTGGTCACTGCAATACCACCACAAGTAAGGAGGATCCCTGAAGTAGTATTGAGCTTCATGTTTCAGCTTCTGTTTCTAAAAATGAGTCAAAGAATTAGGTAAGACTCCAATAACAAGATAATTCACAACATGAGCAAACCATAGGACTTAAAGTGAACAAGCAAGGAGATGGATATCAAGAAAAACATCACAAGTAACTTTAGCATAAACTACTCCTTATGTAGTAAGGGGTAATTGGCTTAAAAGATTGACAACAAACGTTTTTGTGCCTTATCTCTAAACTTTTTGTTAAATTCTTGAAGTACTAGCATCTACCTTAGCAACCGAGGCTTAGTATGAGCCTTTCTAGATAAGAACTTGACAACATAATAGTCAAAATAGATATTCACTTTAGAATTCACTAAATAAGACCTAAACTTCTTAAGTACAAAAACAATGGAAAAGAGATCTTTCTCAGTGGTAGTGTAGTTGATTTGAGCCTTATCCAATGTTTAGAAGTGTAAGCAATAATACAAGACGTCTTACCCATTATCTGACCTAGAACTTTTATAAAATCTAGCATGCCCCAAGAAATATTTAAGTTCTCTAAAGTTAGAGGGGTAAGGAAGAGATGAAATTACTTTAATTTTACATTTGTCAACTTCTATACCCCTCTGACTAATTAAGTGGCCTAAGACTATTCCTTGATCCACCAGGAAGTGACATTTCTCAAAATTTAGCACAAGGTTCTTTTGCACATACTTTTCTAATACCCTTTCCAAATTAAGCCAACATTCTTCAAATGAATTCCCATAGATAGAAAAATCATCCATTAATACCTTAATACCTTGTTCAGTTAAGTCTATAAAGATAGAGAGCACTCATCTTTGAAAAGTCCCAAGAGCGTTGCATATCCTAAAGGGCATCCTTTAGTATGCAAAATTCATAAATAGACAAGTGAATGTTGTCTTTTCTTGATTTTCTAGTGCAAGTGGAACATGAAAATATCCAAAAAAACCATCAAAGAAACAATAATATGATTTGCAGCTCAATCTTTCTTACATCTAATCAATAAAGGGGAAGCAAAAGTGGCCCTTTCTAGTTGCTTCATTCAACTTCATAAAGTATATACAAACTCTCCAAGAGTTTTGGACACTTATAGGAATGAGTTCAATCTTCTCATTTCTCACAATTATTATTCCACTCTTTTTTAGAACAACTTGGATTGGATTTACCCACTCGCTATCTAAAATAGGACATGTGACCCCTACACTCAAGAATTGGTGACCTCCTTCTTAACTGCATCTAAGATGAGAGGGTTGAGTCTATATTGGGGCTACCTTACAGGTTTTGCACCCTTATTCAAAAGGATTTTATGGGTGCAAACAACAGGGTTAATACCTAGAATATCACCTAAAGTCCACCCTATTGCCCTCTTATGTTTTTTTCATTACATGTAGTAAACTTAACTCCTCAGATGTACTTAAGGAACTAGAGATAATGACAGGTAATTGATCATTTTTAGCTAGAAAGGCATACTTCAAGTTAGGGGGAAGGGGTTTTAAATCAAGTTCAGGAGGCTGCATAATTGAAGGTACAAGCTCTTTCAATTCAAGTGCACCAAGAACCTTCTCTTTCTATGAGAATTGTAACATCTTACTCTCGTAAACAATCAAATAAGGTTATACACAATAAGTCTGAACCATATTCATAAAATCATTTTAAATTCCCAATCTCAAGACAGGATTCGAACCAGTAGTTGAGTGGTTTTTTTATTTTTTGAACTTTTCAAAATCCTTGCGGAAGCGTCATTCAGTTGTTTGCAACTTCATTACTACTTATCAACTCTCATCTTTATTTAATTCAATAAGAGTAATTCATTTCTCATTCTTAGTTCCTTTACTGAGGTTACATACTAATATTTGGGAATATGATTGGCACGTCTACCATTGCTAGGAGTACTGGTCTTACAATGTACTTATTCATACATCATCATGTACATCATATACAATTCTTTAAAATTTGATAACCAACAAAAGACCTATTCCTCTATATGCGTGCTCTAGCCATCCTTGTTTACCTGCTTGCCCTTTGAGCTGCTTCCCTTGTTATAGGTTAGTCATTGGAAAGAGTGAGATTCATATAAATCTTAGTAGTAACAATTCACTCATATGACATATAATTTCACACAACATATAGACAATCATCACATAACATCATTCATAAAAATCATAACATTCTTGACAATCATAACATTCTTAATATTCATAACATTCATAACAATTGATGATATGAACATGTATGTAAAGCATTATACATGATATAAGAGAAAGAGTCACTACCTTAGTCTTTCTGGTCTTATTCTTGCACTGATCTTTTGCACTCAGGGTAGATATCAAATACTATAATTAGAATTCAAGGACGATGAGTTATTACTTATTCCCATTCTTTAACAACTTAAAATACTTAGGTTCGTTATCATTTGAGTCATTTAAATAGCTATTTGAGCTCAAATAATTGCCCAAGAAGGTTAGAGAGAGCTAGACAAGTCACCGCCTTTCAAAAACATAAAATGCTATATTTGGGTGTTGTCCATGGCCAGGGAATACTTTAGCCATGGCCAAGGACATATCAGAAGCTTTTAGGCTGTGGCCAAGCAATTCTTCTGGCCATGGCCAAGAAATCCTTTATTATTGGCTCAACTTCCAGAAATCATAACTAAAATCTATAAAAATTGTAATGGAGTGATTCAAAGTTCTATAGAAAATCTCTTTAAGTCCTCTATAAAGGAAAAACATGAACCACTACTATCTATAACCATAAAACTACAAAATAACATAAAATTTGACATTGTTCCAGAATCATGTCAAGAATTAGGGCTCAACTATAAAAATCTATAACTTTCAGTCTACTAGTCCAAACTGCTTATAATACCTATCAAACTAAAGTCCAGGATGTCTACTTTAATCGTCAAAACTTTCAAAACTATTGGAATAGGTTTGTCTAATCAAAATTGCACCACAAATAGACTGCCTCCTAGAAGCTTTAATCCAACGATCAATAGTTTTGCCATTCCACGATCAAACATGTTTGATATCATCACTAATCCTCATAGATAATCATTTTCTTGCTTAAAAAAACATATAGCCCTAAAATCATAGCTTAGATGAAATCATAGGGTAGCATCACAAAATCCATAAAACTCCACCAAACAACACAATACTTGGTTCAAATTAAAGCTTATACATAACTCTACTCGATTCCATAACCTATTCTTGATTTTTGCATCACTTCCCTTAGGCAGAGGGCTCCGAACACCTCTAATCAAGAATCCAAAACCATATAAGAAAGCAATATTAGAGAAGACTCTGAAAGTTGGAAACGTAGAATAGAAGGTGAAATCGGCTCCAGAAATAAGGAGTTTCCACTACTCCTTTCTCTTTCCTCTTCCATTTTCCAATTATTTTTCCCTCTATTTTAGATACTGGACAAAATATAAGGAAGATAGAGGGAGCTCTTGGTCTTTATCTTCACTAAACCAAATGTATAGCCCACAATTTGCCAAGTGTCACAATCTTGTGGCTCCTTGAAAAGTAAGTTGTTAATTACTCAGCTATGGTTGGTTTACTTGGGTTAAACTTTTTTGCTCCCTACTCTAGCCAACATTTATCCCAATTAAAGGAAAAAATAAATGGCTGCTTGCTTTATTAGTCAAATTACCATTTTGCCCTTACATTTATTTCCATTTTTGCACTAGCTGAAAAACTGGATAGAATTTTCATCAAACTTTGAAAATTCATATCTTTATCTATAGAGATTATATTGATGTGATTCTAAAGGCTACGTGACCCATTTTAAGTTTATTTTCAAGTAAAAATATAGCCTTTAGCAAACTAAAAGCTAAAAAATCCCAAAATTTCCATTTTTGGATGTTGTCATAGAAGCTGGCCAGTTTCACTGGGGCTAAATTAAAACCTTCATAACTCTTTGTGTATAACACCAAATGACCTATCAAATTAAAGCTTGATAAGTATACTTTCATAGGTATAAATATCATAGGTATTGAACATCATTTGCCTATTCAAAAATGTCACACAACTAAACTGCCATGCAAGAAAAAATGCACTAGCAGCAAATCCTCATTCTTAGGCTCCTACTAAATTGGGGCTTAGCAAGACACACTATTTAGGCTTATTCTCAAGCCTCTAATCCCAAAATTTGGGACATTACAAGGATTCCCAATAATTATAGATTTTAAGCTATGCCTCCTTAGTTAGATGTTGACTGCGATTGTGGCTCATTCATAAAGCAAACTTGAGTACCACCTACATCACTCAAAGAGTAAAATTTATGAGAGGTAGCATTATGAAAGAGTATGCAATGGTCTGGTAATTGATGAGAATTGAAATTCTCCCCTGTTTCCATCTTGACATATGGTTGTCCATTGTTTTCAAAATTTCCAGCAAAGAAATGTATGGCTTTTGACCTGCTAAGTTCATCACCAAAAGGAGAATGTAAGTATTTCAACAACTGGAAAGATATAAGGTTACCCATACAATCATGCTTCAGGTTAGGAGAGTCTAAAACTTGTAAGAAGGAGGAATGTGAAGCTTAAACCCTTGAATTGTAGTTGTGCTATCAATAGCATATTGATTTCTTTCTTCATGTTCAATAATAACTCCATTTGTTTCAATAGAAGTAGATTCTGTGCTAATGGATGTTGCTTCACTTCTAAAAGTGGAATCTGCTTTGCTAACATTCTCAAATTTTGCAAAACTGCACAATAACTCTTTCCCAACACTAAGATGACTATTAAAAGAAGATATAGTACTACCAAGGTTAGAAAAATAAAAAATAAAAGGATTAGAAGTGTAAAGTAAGCTAGCAATTGACATGCAATCAATACTACACTTATCATTATCACAATCAATAGAGGGAGAAGAATTTGAATCAGTAGTAGCATATACATCAATGGGAATGTAAACTCATTAATTGCCTCTTTTAAGGCCAAATCAATCAAATTCAAGCCAAGTAGGGAGTAGTCCTCAAATAGGTGATTCAAAGCTTCATAGAGATTGAACCAAACCATATTATCACCTACTTCAATCGTTATGTACCCATCCTTAATGCTAATGATAGAATTAGCTGTTCGCATGAAAGGCCTACCCAAAATTAATGGTTCCTCAATTGAGACCTCAATGGATATGTCTATGACATAAAAATAAGTAGGAAACAATAAATCTTTGACTTTGACTAAGATTCCTTCCAATAAGCCATAAGGTTTCCTAGTGGCATGATAAGCTAATTATAGGATGACACTAGTTGATTTGATGTTTGTGACGCCAAGATAGGTGTAAACAAAGTATGGCATGACATTTATATCAGCCGACCAATACGAAAAGGCATGGTACCTATAGTGTATGAAATAGTAAATGAGCGAGAATCTTTACACTTAATTGGAAGATGGGGTTTAAACAAAGCTGATACACTAATCCTCAACTAAACACACTCATTCGGTTTACACCTACGCTTTTGGGTACACAAATCTTTCAAGAATTTAGCACATGCATGCATTCCCCTTAACACATCTAGCAAAGGTAAATTAACTTCGATCTTACTGAAAATATCTTTCATTTCAAGAAATTTATTTTCATTTGAAACCTTCTTGCTAAGCCCATATGAATTTGGAAATGGAATTTTAGAGCAATTTACCCTTTTACTTTCCCTTTTGCTTGAAGATGAAGAAGTTGAAGGGTCAGGCACTTTGGAATTTGTTGGTGTTGGCACTCTTTGCTTGCTATCTAGATTTTAACTTGGAAAAGAATGCCTTTGTTGTAGAAGCTTCTATTCGGCTACACTCTTAGATTTTCTAGTAGCAAAGTGAGTGTTTTGATCACAATCATAACTACCATCAACATCTTCCCTTTGTAATTGCAAATAGAACCTCAACCCCTTCATTGTGTCACATCCTAACTTTGGTTGGAGGAACAAGAATCAATTCCAAGGGAGTTCTTCAAATTAAGCTCCAAATCAAGGAATTTCAAACCAATCTAGCTTCTAATAGATAGTAGTTGCTACATGTGAATTCCATGCTACTAAAGATGACATCTTTTAACTTCTCAAGTATATGAACAATGTGTCATCTTCCATTGGTAACTTAGCCTTGAGATTTGATAAAGAGAGACCTTAAAACAATTCTAAATTTTTTGACATGGGGCTAAGTTTGACATAATCTTCAACAAGTTGGAGTTGTTGGATTCTAAGAATACTAATCTCACTTCATTTGTCACTCAAATGTCAATAGCCTTAATGAGCAACAAGCTAAAAGTGGACAAGGGTTACCTTCCAATATTGTGATCAATCCTAAGGATGTACATGCTATCTCCTTGAGAAGTGGTAAACAAGTGGGTAAACATGTCTAGTTTGAAGAAACTTATATGTGTTGGACAAAGGATTCGAAAGCCTTGGATTATGCCCTTGCCTTACTTAGAAAATAGTCAAGACCTCTCAAAGCTGGTGTAGGCAATTAGGAGCAATATGCATGTGAGAGCTACATATGTCATAGCTAGGAGCCATTAGAGCTTGAGAATGTGACTCATGAATATTCATATTATTTAGGTGGGCCATGAGCTTATTGAGGTCGATTCTCATCTCTGACATTTATAATGACAAATTATCATACTTACTTGCAGATCTTGAAGCTATGAGACCTCATGGATTTTTCTAGCATCTAACCCTTCAAGTTGTTGATTGTTACTAGCTATCTTCTCAATTAAAGCCCATGATTCTTCAGGAGTAAGCAATCGAATAGTTCCTCCAAAAGCAGAATCCAAACTCTTCCTATCTTAAGGAATCAACCCACTATAGAAATATTACACCAATCGAGCTTTTGGGATTTGATGATGTAGGCACTTGGCTAGGAGTTCTTGAAATCGACATCGATAGTCATAAAATGATTCATGGAGGACTTGTTTAGAACCGAAGATTTCCTTAGTGAGAGAGTTAATCTTTGAAGAAGGAAAGTATCTTTCTAAAAAGGCACTCTTCAAGTTTTCCAAAGAGGCTAAGGCATTAAGATTGTGGTACTCAACACCCGTTTCTATTTTGGTATATACAAAATAATAGAGACTATATTCCATAGGCATACAAAAAAGTATAAATATACTGATAATAAGTATTTGTTTACAAAACGAAATCAAACGTGTAGAATTCGATAATATTTACAACTATGTACAGAATATGCAAAAAATATATAAAATACAGACCATATAACCATAGCCCTAATCTTGGAAAACATGCCCGTCAGTTCCCCGTAATGGTATCTTTGGCTTTTGATCCATTGGCACCCACTGAGACATTTTTGTTTAGAAAAACGGGTGAGATTCCAAGGACTCCTAGTAGAAGCATACTATTGACATATAAAATGTGAGAATTAGATATGCAATGCACCGTATCAAGTAAAATGAAAATTCAAATCGATTCATATGTGTACACAAAATTTTAGGGCCAAATGTCGAGTTAAAACCCCTACGTGTACCTCAGCTGAGTCATTAACTACAGCTAGGCAATACCAGTATACCTTGGCTGGGCACCAACCATAACCAGGCATTGTGCCTCTAGCACATGTTCACATCACAACATATAGTAACACACCTCATATAAATAGTCATATAGTATATGAGAGATAGCAGTCCCTACCTTAACATATTTCCATCTCGAAGTGTCTGCCTCATAAAACGTGTTGACTGTAGGCATCCAACTCGGTCCTAAAACATCAAATCTACAAGAAATAGGTTATAACCTATCTAGGTATCATTTTAGACACTTCTATAGTGTTTATTGTGGTGATATTAGCCTATGATGAGAATTTACCAAAATACCCTTGGGACCCAGGCCTACCGGGCCGTACTCGGTCTGGCTGTACTTTTCCCAAAATTTTGACATGAGCTATTCTGGTATATTTTCACCTAAGAAATCCATTTAGAGACTCAGAATTAAAAAATTCAATGTCAAATAACAAAATTGCCCTTGGCAGCCCCACTTTAAGAGTTTCAAGGCTGATTTTGTAATTTTGCTTTTTCAGGCTTTTCTGAAAAAGTTCCCAACTATAACCCTACCTAATTTTCCCTCTAGAACCAAATAGAATCATCAAATCATTGAAAATCCAATTTTAAGACCCATTTATAGCCCTGGCCAAAATTTATGGGTTCTCTGGCCAAAATTTATTCGTAAACGCGTTCCTTTTTACTCCTAACCATATATTAACCATCTAATTGAGTTATAACTACCATTTAACCTAATATCACATTTCCAAAACATACAATGAAGACAATCCAGCAAAATTTCACCGATTAAATTGTCTATAACAACCAAAATAGTCAATATACGAAGGTTTGGAAGTTACCTCAAGCTCTTACTAGCTTTATCTCAATATGGCTGAAACCCTAACCCTTTAAGGATAGATTTTTGAGCCTCTAAATCTTAAAGTCAAAGAGGAGTGCTTAGTGTCAGAGTTATACGCATTAGGAGGTAAACCATCGGAAGAATTGGCTTATCTTGTGATATTTCTTATTCTCTCTCTCTAAAAAATCTGAATGTCTCTATCTATGTGCAGTTGCTATTTCACATCAATAATGAGCTTGGGAGGAAGATGATGATGTTATATCCTATATTATATAATATTACTTTATTCATTTGTCAATTTTCCAAAATTCAAAAAATTCACTTTATGTACATAAATCCTATGTACATGTAACCTTATCCATTAAGCTTAATCAATATCTCCTTCTTCATACCACATGTAGGAGACACCTAGGGGTTCTACCTTTTCAGTTATATATACACGTAAAGTCTCAATTTTAGTCAAAATAGCACTTTTTTCAAAATTTTCATAAATTCATATTAAATTGACCAAAATATTCTAAATATGTTTTTCACCTTTATTCTCCTTAATTAATTGAAGTTAACTTCAATTAATCGGAAGATAATTAATTTTGTACTATGTTGGCAAAAATTATGATTTTGCCATAATATTATCAATTTAAATCTTTTTCTTATTTTTATTTGGCAAATTACTACGTATTTTTGGACCAAATATTTTCTCTATGTTTCCTCCATTTCTGGACCTTAATATTAGGATTTTTAAATTCCCCAAATTAATTCCATAATTAGTTTTGCCCAATTTCTCATGAAAATGAACATTTATAAATTGATAAATTCCAAATTCATGAACATTCATCATTTTATTTAATTTCTCAAATTTTACAATATATTTGGTGAATATAAATTTTGGGGTGTTACAGTTCTCCCCCACTTTATAAATTTCGTCCCCGAAATTTGCTACACCTATACAACCATAAATTATGGGTAACATTTCTTTACACTTTCCTCTGTTTCCCTTGTAGACTGCCAATACCCGTAACATGTGATACTTTCATAAACATGTGGTCACCAACTTCAAATTTTAGAGGTTTTTGCCTCTTATTTGCATAACTTTTCTATCACCTCTGAGCCGCTAGTAGCCTTTGCTTAATTAATTTTATCTGCTCCATTGTCTGGTCAACAAGATATGGCCTCAACAGCTGCCACTCTGACAATTCAGTCTAGCATAAGGGCGATTGGCATTTCCTGCTATAAAGTGCCTCGTATGGAGCCATATGGATGCTCAAATGATAACTATTATATAGGCTAACTCTACCAATGAAATGAATTTGTTCCAACTACCTTTATAATCAAGTACACACACCCTTAGCATATCCTAAAGGGTTTGAATCGTTTGTTCTATCTGCTTATCGGTTTAAGGATGATATGTCGTACTGAATCGGAGCTTGGCACCCAAAGCCTCATGTACTGCCTTGCAAAACTTGGAAGTAAACCGTGGATCTTGATCAGAGATGATGTTCTTTAGAATACCATGTAACCTCACAATCTCCTTAATGTAGATTTGAGCTTTACTCCTCGTCATCCCGATATTTAAGGTATGTAGAATATAGAGATAACCGGATATAACGAGACTGGTACTCATCAAATCTTTATTTTTCATGCTGTTGTATGTTCAAAAACTCTTTCTCCTTTTCTAGCTTGACTCATCAGGTAAAATATTTCTTGTTGAATTTCTCTTGGAATAATTTCCATGTTACCAGAATATTTCATCCCTTAAGAATCAGCTCATTGTTTTACCACCATCTGTCAGTATCGCCTTTCAGCTTATAAATTTCCAGCAGGACTTTAATTTCATCAGGGAAAGAAACGATGGTGAAAATTTTCTCTAATCATGATTGCCAATCTTTGGATAGCTAAGGATCAAATTTCTTTTGAAAGACAAGAGGCTGTTGTTTACTAAACCTTCCTACCTAGATCTGGCAAAGGATCTTCTAGTTATGGTCCTTCAGTCAGATTAAGTTCACCATCTCTCCTCACCGGATCTTCTAGATGATCCTATATCTACTATACTTCTCGCAGTTTCTCCCTAATACCATTCATCATGGCTTGTTGTTGTATGAGCATATCTATAATCTATTACTGAATTAGACCAGGTCAGGGTCTGGCTCTTCATTATTATGCCCCCTCATTATCAACCTCATAGTCATACCATCTTTGTATTTCACTATATAAAAATAGGGAAAAATAATTTCATATGAAAACAATGACATTTTTGTCATTTCTCAAAATGTCTGGTACACAGATATGTCATACATAGCATATAATATGTATATACAACAGTTAGGGAAAGTTCTATGTACATATCATATGTCTTAAAACTACTGCACAATAAGTTTTTGTCACTTATACACATCAAATCCTAACTATGCATAAAGCTTCTTAGGGGGTCGTCCATCTTGTAATTACCCTGAGCTAAGCAGCTAACTCTCTATGTACCTGTACAAAACACAGAGAATGGGTTTGTCTGCTTCAGTCTATCAGTTCCCTATGATAGCCTTCATCTCAAAAGACTTGTCGGCTACCTTCGGTCACCCAAAATATAGTTCCTGGACCCCACACTACTCTAGGTACATGTACTCCGTACAAAGTCTGTAATATGCTCCATAAACTCCCCAAAGTGGTTGTTCGGGCCTCTCTTGACTTTGTCATTCTTCTTTTGGTTCCAAAAGGCCATGTCCGGGAAGAAGTCCATGGTAGTAAAGATCCAGAACTTTTGTGGTAGATCTATCTCCTATGGCTCCTGCATCTCTAATAAAGTGCCAACTACGCGTAAGTAAGCTAGGTACTAATCCACTAGGGTATTGTATGCTCGTACTACTCATCTTTACCTACCTTGCATATATTCCCACAGCTCCTCATCTAGCTACAGGTCATAGGGCATGCGTACTATCTCTGCTTTGGAGATGTCAACTATGCTCGGGTCCTCCTTAGATCCATCCGACAGTGGATGTCCCAAATCTTCTATCAACAATCCAGCTAGTGTGCTGGCCTTGGCTCTAGGCCATATACTAGTCTTACTTGAACTCTCTTCCTGGCGTACTCCTCATTCTGACACACCCGGTACCTAGTACTCTATGATATGTTTACACCCTGGCTTAACCCTACGCTTCCATTGGGTCTCAGACCATAACTAGGCTAACAAGTGTGTCCAAGACACTATGCTTATGTTAAAAATAGTGGCATACACAAATATATAATAATCACATAGTATATGCAAGAAAACATTACTACCTAACCGTGTTTCAATTCCTCGGTCAGTCCTAACCTTGGTTTCGGCTTGGGAAATTTCCAATTCCTATCAAAATTAAAGTTACAAGTGGCTAATTATTACTTGTACCATTACTGTCTTTAAATCAAATTCAATTGGTTATCTATTACAGTTATAGTAGTTTCCACACAATACAATTATGCACAGAGCAGTTTCACTGTTTTCAGAAAATTGGCAGATTTTTAGTCAAATTTTGAAATTCATAATTAATTCTAGGATAATCCAATTCAACTAATTCCAAAGCCTAAGTGAAGCTCTTTAAATTTGTTTTCATGGAAAAATACCTATATCTAGTTAATTGAACCACATTGTTCCCAGAAATTCACCAAATATGAACTGTTCAAGATTTCCTTCCAAAAACAGGGCACAAATTTGAAAATTCATTTCTTTAAATATACTTGTCCAAAAATTACAAAATACCTATCAAAATAAAGCTCTAGATGTATACTTTATTCTTGCCAAGTTTCATAATTTTTGGACTAGGTTTGGTTAACAAATTTCATAGCACAATGACACTGCCTTACTTGAGGCAAATCAAACAGCATGTTCCTTTAATTTCAAAAATTTCCAGATATTTATACCAACATCCAAAAATCATGAACACCTATATTCGCACACAATTTTCCCTTATAAATTCAATGGAACCATCAAAATTACAAGATTCCATCTCCTCCTTACCTTTCTACACTTGGCCGAAACTAGGGTTCTTAGGAGGGAACATGTGTTTTTTTATTTCTCTTGCTTAACCACTTCCTTTCCACTTATAATCACATGATTAACTACTTAAACAGTAAATGACCATGATTAGATGAAATTTTGGCAGCATTTCTCCTAGGGCAATCATCAGCCAAAACCTACAAAATAATCAAAACCCAAGCCAAAACCAAGAACAACAACACCATCATATAGCACAAGAGGATCAAGTTCATGAGATTACCTCTTGGAATCTCAACTTTCTCTCTCCTTAATGAATTTTACCCTCTCTCTCTTGTCTCTCTTTTTGGCTTGCTAATCATGATTTTCAAGAAAAAGAAGAGGTTAGAGGAAGTTCCAAGGAGATTAGAAGGCAAAAGCAGTTGATTTACATGCTCTTACCTTTAATTTTTTCTCTTGGAACCCTAGCTTCTTCTTGGTGTTCTTCAAGTGTCCTTGAACTCTCTCTCTCTCTCTCTCTCTATTTTGGTTTCAGCTAATCAAAAATGAAGAAGGAAGAAGTGGTAATGAAGTTTTATCTAATGATCTCTCCTCTTACTTTTTACTTTAACAAGTGCTTTCTTATTATTGGTTCTTGGTTTTTTTTCCTTCTTGCATTAATATTCACCAAGCAAATATATATATATATATATATATATTTCACTTACTTTGACCAAAATTGAAAAGGAAAAGAGGATCAATTTGCTTCTTGGATTCTGATATTCCCTTCTTTCAATTAATTTACTAATTCACTTTTTAACTTTTCAAACTCAATTTACTTGGCTCTTGTTTTTCCCCTTCTTAAATTAATATTAACCAAGTAAATACATATTCTCCTTTATTTTCGTATTTAACCAAAATTATAGGGAGAAAAGGGAAAAATAAAATGCTTCTTGCTCTGTTGACAAATTACCATTTTGCCATTACATTTTTACAAAAATTCATGTCTTGCTCTTCTTTCTTGTTTTTAGCCAGATTTTAACATGTTTATTGGTCCATTGTTTATGCTTCTTTCATGCTCCAATATAGGTTACATTGTTAGGCTTTTAAGTGGACATTAGTTGCTCATTTGTGTCCTAGCTTAGCAAAATTTATGTGTAACCCCTTATGGAAGTGTTTCTGTCATTTCATGCGCATCACAATTCACCATTTTATTCTATTAATTGTATCAATTACATACAAGGAATATTGGTGACTTAAAATGTGATGTTACAGATTCAACCCTTTTTTCCCTATTTATAGTCTCAAGGTAGGGTTTTTCTCATAAATGGTCCTTTTTTGAATTTTTATTTTTTTAAATTTTTTGTATTTTATGTTAATAAAACTTCATAACTTGACCTAATCACCATCAATGAGAGATTTTTTAAATTTTTGTTGTGTTTTTTGAATTTCCCCACATGTAAATTTGTAATTTAAATCTATCAAAATGAGAGATATTTTTTGTATTTTTATTTTTTAAATTTTTTTATTTTTCCTCAATGAATGACAATGCCAATTTGGACAACAATCATCATCAATAAGAGGAATTTTTTTTTATTTTTGTTTTGATTTTATTTTTTATTTTTCCATTTAACGATGATTACCATTTTAGACACCAATCACAATCAATGAGAGGATTTTCTTATTTTCTCTTTTGGTTCCTTCAATGATGATTGCCAATTTAGACACCAATCATCATGATTTTCCTTCAATGATGATTTTCTTTTAATTTTTTTTATTTTTTATTTTTTTAGTAGGGCCAGGACAAAATAAACGTTCATAATAGCCCTATATTTAACTATTAATAATTGTTAAATATAAATATTTAATAGTTGAAAATCATTAAATATATGTAAAAATAACCATGAATATAGACAAATCTATAGTAGTGATTCCCAACTAGGCTAGCATACATATTAATTAATGATGGATGGAGAATACCTTCCCAACACCAACGTAATTGGCCAGATGTGATCACTCATTTGTACACTTAAAGCTATTTTCAGAATATCCTCAGCCTTTACTCATAACTGAAGGTAGCCTGATCTCAGGTCAATCTTTGAGAACACATTGGATCCAGATAATTGATCAAGGAGATCATCAATTCGAGGAAGCATATACTTATTCTTGATAATTACCTTGTTCAATTCTATATAATCAATACAAAGTCTGAGGCTTCTATCCTTCTTTTTGACAAACAATACTGGCAATCCCCACAGTAAATCACTGGGTCGGATGAACCATTTCTTTAGATATTCTTCAATTTGTTTCTTCAGTTCTAACATTTCATTTAATGTCATTCTATAAGATGCTTTGGATACAGATCCAGCTCCTGGTATGATTTCAATAGAAAACTCTACTTTTCTTTCTGGAGGCAACCCACTAATGTCTTCTAGGAAGACCTAAGGGAATTTGTTCATGGTAGGTACATTTTCAAAAGGTAAATCTACTTCTGCCTATACAGAGAAAAACACTGTATACCCTTGACATCATTTCTCAAGGTAATTCTTAGCTTCAGTGACAGAGAAAAGATTCAGGTTTAGACAAGCATCAAGTTCTATCTGCGATTCTGAAAATACTACCATCTTCTTACCACAATCTAGCACCACATTGTTTACCGTCAACCAGTTCAAACCCAGTATGACTTCTAGTTGTTAGAGTGGTAAATCGATTAGATCTAATATAGATTTATGCCCTTTAACATTCATAATACAATTCAAACAGACATCAGCAGTCACAGTTTTAATATTTATAGTCATTGATACATTCAAGTCATATGGAAATTTATAGATGCTTATCCCTAATTGTTTTGCTCAATCATATGAAATGAAAGAATGGCTTGGCATCCAAGTCAAACAATGTGTGCAAACTATTAACATGGAGGATAATAGTACCTTGGATCATTTATGGTTATTTTTAGGCCTCTTCACTCGTCATGACTAAAACTCTACCCTGGTTTTGCAGCCTGGGCTCAGCTACTTACTGTGGACATTCCTTCATAAAATGTCCTGGCTTCCTAAAAGTATGACAAATCACATGCCTTTCACAAAGACCTACCCAGATGTGTCCTACCACATTGAGGACATGGTCGTGGTGGTTGAGGACCTTCGTAGCCTTTCCTCTCAGGTTGGGAGGGCTTCTTATCGTTTCCTTTTGAAAAAAATCTTGCCCCTTACGTTTTTTAGAAGTATTCTACTGACTAGATCCACTTCAGTTGCTTACATTTTCAATTATATGCATTCTCCTCAAGTTACCCTCTTTCAGCCAGCATACTTCCACTGCCTTATTGAATTTGGTGAATTTTCGGGCTACTAGCTTTTCCTCCATCTCAGGCTTTAGTCCCTTAATTCACATATCAAAGCTCCATTACTCATCATCTTTAAATTTCAAATAAGAGGAGTAACGGGATAACCGAGTGAACCGAGATAGGTACTCATCGAAAGTCTCATTATTATCTGTTGTATAGCCAGGAATTCTTTCTCCTTGTTGATCCTCACAGACCTTAGGAAGTATTTCTTGTTAAACTCATTTTGGAACCACTCGTAGGTCAATGAAATGTTTCAGGCATTTATTATTATTGTTGTATTTTTCCATCAGTGGTCTATGTCTCCCTCCAACGTATATATAGCCATTCTAGCTCTTATTTTAATAGGGTACCCAAATGCCTCAAATATTTTTTCCAGCCATGTCAACCATTCCTCAGCAGTTTATGGATCAAATTTCCCCTTAAATGCCAGAGGATGGAACTTAATGAATTTTGGCATCCAATATTGGAGACTTTCCATCTCAAACTAGGATACTAGGAATCCCCTGATTAGATTCAAGGTTTTGTGATTGTCTACTACTCCGAGATTGCTCCCCCTCTGGATCAGCCTTAGTATCTTCATTTACCTCAGTGTCTTCAGGTGGTGCTGCCTCTTCATTAGGCATCTTTCTTATTTCCTGGACTTCCTCTCGCAATTCCTGGATCATATTTTGCTGTTATGCCAGTATTCCAAAAACTTACTGCATAGGGTTAGGCCTTGCATTATTCTCACGTCCCATATTTGGCGGTACTTTACTTGAATTTTGGGATATTACATGTGCTGCCTTACCACTAACCATATAGGGCAAATCACTGTATGCCACATAGGCTTTGTCACTATAGACCACATGGGTCTAATCATGATTTGGGATGGTCTATACTAGTATGAATATCAACCTCTCATGTTGTCCTTAAAAGTTACACATAGATTTACTATGATTTCGCTGCCCACTCTGATGTTTTAACTCCTCATATGAGCTTTAATAATGGGAAGATGATTTGATGAGAATTCCATTGAACCTCCTATAACACCTCATTGAACCCAAAATTTGTGTACTTCTTTGATAGAGCATGAACTGTTTCAACCCAATGTTGTGTTTATTTTACTAGGATCTAATAAATCTCATTCTATGAAAAATCACCATTTCACATGTTAAGCTCTGAAAGCCAAAGCTTATATGTGATTTCCCAACACTATTCATAGGTGCTTCTCGTGTTCTTCTCTACTCCTTGAGTAGATCAGAATATCGATACTAAGTCTATAACTAGTCCTCTATCAGTAAAGGATTAAACTTTCCTCAAAAGACAGGTGTTTGCCTCTATCAACAGAAACCCTGTTGATTAAACCGTGTTGCTCATGTTTGTAAACTATCAATAGCGCCTATTCTAATCTCCACAGTATTCAGGTAATATCCTCAAAACATTACTGATGGTTTGACCTCATCCACAAGGTTCACAAGGTTCAACCTTTCTTCATGAAACAGAACTATAATGCAACCTGATTCACATTTCAACATAAGCATTATTCTAGCTTAGATCTGATTCAATCCTTTCCTTAACCTTCAATATTGTAAGATCGGATCCTCCAAGAACGATATACAGCATAATCACCACTAATCATGCATCACCGTATATCATACCTACATACCTTTAACACCATGGTGTTACTAAGGTTCATCACCTAGCATAAAGAAACTTCAAAACAATCACTATGCCTCAAGTTTCTATAACCCCATCAAATGAACTTTTCTAAGCAGTACTCACTGCAACGGAAATAGTTCAGATTAAAGATCAATACTTACCTCATCATCTCCATACCTCTAATCATTCTTTGTCATCTAAGAACTTTTAATCAAAATTCCAAGTCATTAATCAAAAGGTTTCAAATTTCCAAGGTGCTTCCCTAGGATCATCCTCCCTAGATTTCCTTTGGTTGAGCATGCTTAACTTTTGTGTATCCATGCAAAAACACAGATATCGGCTTTATCTACTTCCTATCACTAGTACCCCATGACTGCCCTTCTCTCAGGAATTATGCCTGTTGTCTCTGGCTGACTAAATACAGTATCATATACATACTCAAACACATACCTTGTGATATGCTCCATGAATTCCATAAAGTTGTATGTTAGACCCCACTCTATAATCTTGTTATTCTTTCAGGGAAAACCACTATATCAGAAAAGAAGTGCAGTGTTATATGGTTCCAAATATCATCTGGGTACCTAAATCTAGAAGACCCTGTTCATATTATACTGCGATCAGACTGTTTGAATATAGTTATTGCATTAAGACATGACAATCATAAGACTTTAACCCTGTAAGAGGCAAGCTTCACCCAAGAGGGGGATGAATTGGGTGATGTTATAAATTTTTCGTTTGAGATGGTGATATGTAAATATAGTGAATAGAGTAGAGTAGAAAAGATTTAAACACAGAGAGTTATACTGGTTCGGCCTAACAACAATGCCTACGTCCAGTCCTCAGAGATCAAGACCTACTGAGCTTTTCACAATATCTCCAAGATTCAATGGGCTCTCAGAATGCCACAAAACAACAATTGTCCTTGAATGGACTACGAGCAGAAATATTCTCTCAACAAGAAACTTCTCTCCCCCTTACGACAAGTCTTATGTGCAGAGAAACAACCTATGACTCTTCTCACTTGCTTATGTATACAAGACTTATGAGCAGCAACGTTTTCTTCCGCTTACACCACTGTAAGTCTTATGAACAACAACGTTCTCTCCTGCTTGTATCTTATAAGGCGTATGAGTGAAAGACACTACAAGGATTTCTCTCAACTGCTTCTCTCGTAAGGAATAACTACCCTCTCAAGATCCCAATATCTTGAGATCACACAAATATAGTATTTTGAGTTTGTATGAAGACTCTCTTACAGAGTAAATGGATAAACACTGTAGATTAAAAGTGTATACAGAGAAATTAGATGAAGAACAGAGAATTGATATGAGCTTGTGAATTCTTGTGCTACTTCGTTCTCTGCGTATGTGTATATCTATATTTGTTCTTCTTGAATTTCTGTATATATAGAGCCTCCTCAGTTTTTGCCCGTTTGAACACTCAATATTGGAGGAGCGGGTCTTTTGAAAATATTGGCAGGCACGTGCATGTTGAAATGGAATAAACTGAGTGCGGTAGGTGCCAGCGTGTTTATAATCATCTTGTCTACCGTTGTATCACTTTTCTCATGTGGCTCAATTCAAACGTTCATATTCCTGTATCATCCTCTTAAAACATTCAAAACAATGTTAAACAAAGATAAAAAGTAATGATGATATGAATTAATAACAATAAACTATATTCGTAATGAACGTTGTGATACTTAGCATTTTCTGTGGTTAAACAGGGCATCACTCGAGCATGAAAGTCTCACCTCGAGTGATCTCCTATTTTCCTTCATAAGCCTCTGTTATCGGGTTGTGCTTGCATGGAAAAATAGAGAGAAAATATCTTCACTCGCGGGTGAAGAGAGGTCTCACTCGAGCACAAAATCTCTGCTCGAGTGATCTTTGTACTTTACACAGGGAATGTCTTCTCGGGTCATCACTCGCATACCATTTTGACAAGAGTGAGAATTTGCACTCGCGAGTGATATGGACCCTCACTCGAGCATACTTACCTCTGCTCGAGTGAGAAGCATATTCTCAAGGAATATGCTCTCTAAACCATCACTCGCACCAGAATTCCAGAGGGATAGAATTTTCACTCGCGAGTGATTTTGGCCCTCACTCGAGCACACTTACCTCTGCTCGAGTGAGAAGCATATTCTCAAGGAATATGCTCTCTTGAACAAGCACTCGCATATGAATTGGAGAGGGATGAAAATATTACTCGCAAGCATGGAGCACACTTGTACTTTTCTGAACTTCAAGACTCTCGGCCAAGTACTCGCAGTGCCTTTCTCGAGTGAATGATGGAAGCATACCTTAACTTGCTCTCGGCCAAGCACTCGCATGCCTTGCTCGAGTGAGGAGAGGAAGCATGCCATTACTTGCTCTAGGCCAAGCACTCGCATGCCCTCACTCGCATACGTGCTCGAGTGAGAATGACTTCACTGCTCGAGTGCATCCCTTGTGCTTCAAGTGATCCATTGAATATAAAGGGAGAATCCCTCTCGGGTTCTCACTTCCTGGCTTTCTCTCACACCTGCTCGAGTACAGAAGTGATTTGTGCTCGAGTGCAGATTTCATGCTCGAGCACTCAAGTGTAATTTCACAGCAGATATCAGCAAACTTCAAATATGCATTTGGTAATTTGGAATCTTTTCTTAACCTTCTAAAAACATGTTTTACACATACTTGAATTATTGTTATCATCAAAACTTGGGATCTAACATTCTCCCCCTTTTTGATGATGACAAAACTCTTTGTGATGAAGGTTTAAAAGAAATTGTATGAAATTGAAAAGTTTTGAAATTTCTTCAAAGTTTCCAAAATGCATATCAAGTTTTCCTGCAATGTTTCCTTTAGACACTTAATAGCCAAGATAAGTATAGTATGAGGTAAATAACTTAACAAGAATTTAAAAACTTGAAACATTGAAATTTTGATAATTAAAAAAAACTTGAACCATGTCATTAATTGCAACAAACTTGAACAACAAGATAATTTCAGAATATAACTTCAAAATAGTAAAATGACCTACATATCAAATCCTACCCAATACAGAGAACTACCCAAACACCCATATACACCCTACAGCCTACAGAAAGCTCAGAATACATCACACATCCTTCTCCCCCGTTTTGTCAACATCAGAAGGGGGATCTGGAGGTGGAACAAAAGATATCATGGCAGAGAGAGGGTCAATGGGCTGGTCAGGATTAAATGTGACATCAACATTGGATTCAGGATCAGTGAATAGGACATGAGTCTCTGGATGAGGGGGTGAAGTATGAGTGGTCTCTGGAGGCACCCCGGAAGATGAGGAGGGAAAATGTGAATGCAGGAAAGTCTCCATATTAGTGATCCTCTGTGACATCTCATCTTGTGTTTTGAACATCAGTTCAAAGTTAAGATTGGCCTGATCTACCAATTTAACGACTTGTGTTTCCATCTTCTCCACAAGCTTCTCATACTCAGTCACTAGCTCCTTCTTCAAACTTGACACAGCATGATTAATTACCTCAGTCAGATGATTGGACAGAGAGGCATTGAGAAATGAAGAAGGAGGAATAGGGCCTTGTGCAGATGATTGTGCCTCATCTCCTCTGGATGGAGTGGCTTCCCTTTTTGATGTGGCTTTGGTCCGACTCACCGGAAGATTGATACCCATGTGAGTTAATTGAGTCTTTCCAAACCTTGAGATGAGAACCCTTTCTTTTCCTTCCAAGTACCAGATTTTGTTTTTCATCAAGATGAAGGAAACAAGTTGAGGGTATGGTATGGTTGTAGATCTTGTTGAAGAAAATCGAAACCTTCTCATCTCACTAAAAATGATCTCCCCTACATTCCTTTGTTGCCCAGCCACCAATGAAGCCAATAGATAGTAATCCTTTTGTGCAAAGTGGGTAAAGTTTTTGGATTTATTGATTATGCTCCGGGAGTAAATGTAATGAAGGATTCTGTGATTATCAGGCATATCAATAGGCTTGAATGTGAGGGGGCCAATTGGGTCTTTTGGTCTCAAAATGTTAAAAGTTTCATTGGCAGAGAATGTGGGTGGAACAGTAGGAGGTGCAACATAACCAAGCAAATCATTAATGATTTTGGCAGAAATCATAATGAATTTCCCTCTAATGGTTGTAGATACAGCTTCTTCAATTAGATCACCAGATCTAGACATAATATTATGAACTTTCATATTGCTGTAAAATGTTTTCACAACAGTGGGGGAATATGGCATATGAATATTTAGCCAGGGAGCATAGTACTGAAGGTAAGGATACAAGTCCAAATGACAATTCTTTTTCAGATAATCCAAATCAACATATACTACTGGGCAGAAATGTCTATGTTTGAATTCATCATCATATACCTTCTGTGGTAAAGCCTTAAGCTCTGTCACATTGAATCCTTCAGGAGGGCTAGTGATTTGGTCATCCACTGGTGCTTGGGAGGCAGAAGGTGCTCCTGAAGCAGAAGCATTTGTGTGCTTAACTTGATGTGAACTTGAAACACCGGCCTGAGATGTGATCTTCCCAACTATCTTGTCCAATTTGGATTTTTCTATTGCTTCCCTGAGTTGTTTACTGAAGGTATCTCCAGAAGAAGAGGATGATTGGGGTTGCTCTGAATCCTTCTTCTTTCCCTTCCCTTGTACCTCTTTGGATTGAGACCGGGTGATTATAGGTTCCTTGATTAAGGGTTCCTTGAAGACCACACCCTTTGGTTTCTTTTGAGGAGGTTGGTCTTTCTTTGGAACTTTAGGCTTTGGGTGTGTTTTCGGAGTCCTCTTCTTGGTTTTGGGCTTAGGAGGAGGTGAAGGTGAGGGTGAGTTTTTGGGAGATGGAGGAGTAACTTCAGGGGTTCCAGATTCACTGGCAGCAGAGTGAGTGGAAGAAGGAGAATGAGACTTTTGAGGAATAACGGGTAACTTTGTTCTTGCCATTGGAAAAGTGGAAGAGAAACAAGAACTCTTGTTTTTGAGAGAAAAAAATAATAAGTAGGGATTAGGGCACAAGTGAAAAAATGCAGAAGACAAGAATCACCTCTTATAGAAGATTGAGAGGTTGTAACGGCGATTTGAAGCAGGAGGACGTGATTGAATGATGAGAAAATGGTTGAAGATGAAGAGTTGTGTCTTTCGAGTGAGAGAGCACTTCGAGTGAGAAGAGGAAGTGCGACGTTCTGAGCTCCCAAGTAACTGATATAAGTGACAGTGCTCGAGCATGAACCCTAGTGCTCGAGTGATGTTCATACTGTGCTCGCGAGTGTTCTATCTGTGCTCGAGTGATGTTCTGGAAAAATAAAGAAACAAGTAGAACGTACCTGGATTATTGATTCCCTGACATATTTTGCATCTTTGTACTCAAATCCTCCAAGATCATTTGAGTAACCATGATTTGGATAGCTTTTGCACAGAAATTTTTCCTTTCTCACTCGAGCAGGCATTCCTCACCTCAAGCATGTTCATACCATGCTCGAGTGAGAATTCCTCACTCGCGAGTGAGCTCAATTTTCACAGTAGTTTATGATATATTCCTTGGTGTTCTCAACTCCTCTGTTAACCTCTGTTCTAACTATAAGAGAACAGAGCATCATGAATAGTGCTGTGCTCGAGCAGAGCTTCTTGTGCTCGAGTGACACAGCTCCTCACTCGAGCAGTGCCTCCAGTGCTTCGAGTGAGACTCCTGCAAAAACACATTTTGGCCACTCCGATGCCAAAGTCAGTATGGTTATCATCAAAACAAAACACTTAATTAGACATTTTAACAAGAAAACTTACAGCTCATTGGGATTAACCATTCCCAATTCTCTTCGGATATAGAGAAATTGTTCTTTTGCAATTGGTTTTGTGAAAATATCCGCAAGTTGAAGATGAGTTGGTATGAATTCTACTTTGACATCTTTCTTTTGAACATGATCTTGAATGAAATGATGTCGAATGTCTATATGCTTGGTTCTTGAATGTTGTACATGATTCTTTGCCAAGCTTATTGTGCTAGTATTATCACAATAGATTGGGATTTCTTTTAAATAAATTCCCAAATCTTGAAGTTGTTGTTTTAACCATAGCACTTGAGAACAGCAACTTGCCACAGCTATATATTCAGCTTCAGTCGAAGATAATGAAACTGTGTTCTGCTTCTTGCTGAACCATGATACTAGAGAACCTCCGAGGAATTGACATTGTCCACTGGTACTCTTTCTGTCAGTTTTATATCCACCGTGATCTGAATCTGAATATGCTATTAAATACTCGTTCCCTCTCTTTGGAAACCAAAGTCCAAGCTCTGAAGTATCTCCTAGATATTTGAAAATTCTTTTTACTGTCTCTGCATGAGATACTTTAGGATTGGATTGATACCTTGCACACATTCCTACACTGAACTGAATATCTGGCCTGCTTGCTGTAAGATAGAGTAATGAACCAATCATTCCTCTATATTTTGTAATGTTGAAGCTAGGTCCCTTTACATCAGCATCCAACAATGTTGTAGAACTCATTGGAGTATCAGCTCCGTTAGCATTATCTAGACCATATTTCTTCAGCAATTCTTTCAAATACTTTGTCTGAGATATAAATATGCCATTCTTCTTTTGTTTGATCTGAAGTCCAAGAAAGAAGTTCAATTCTCCCATCATGGACATTTCAAATTCTCCCTGCATAATCTTAGAGAAATCTTGACACATAGATTCGTTAGTAGCACCAAAGATAATATCATCAACATAAATTTGAACTATTAGAATATCATTTTTGTTATGTTTGATGAATAAAGTTGTATCAACTTTACCTCTGACAAAACCTTGATCAAGAAGAAATTTGCTTAGTCTTTCATACCAAGCTCTGGGAGCTTGTTTCAAACCATATAATGCTTTCTTAAGTTTGAAGACATAATCGGGTTTCGTTTCATCTTCAAAACCAGGAGGCTGTTCGACGTATACTTCCTCCATAATATAACCATTTAGAAAAGCACTTTTTACATCCATTTGATAAAGTTTAAAATTTTTGATGCAAGCAAAGGCTAAGAGTACTCGTATTGCTTCCAATCTTGCCACTGGAGCATATGTTTCCTCATAATCAATACCTTCTTCTTGATTATAGCCTTTGGCTACCAATCTTGCTTTATTTCTCACAATGATTGCTGATTCATCAAGTTTGTTTTTGAAAACCCATTTGGTTCCTATAACCGTATGGTCTTTAGGTCGAGGAACCAAATCCCAAACTTGATTTCTTTGAAATTGATTTAATTCTTCTTGCATAGCAATCACCCAATCATTATCAGATAAAGCTTCTTCTATATTAGAAGGTTCAATCTCAGAAATAAAAGCAGAAAATGTTACCTCATTGAGGATTCTATTTCTGGTTTTGACACCTTCATGAATATCTCCTATAACTTGATCAATGGGATGATCCTTCACATGTCTCCATGCTTTAGGTTGATCAAGATCATTAACATCTTCCAAATTTTGAAGATCATTTGTTTCAAAAACAACCTGTTTTGAAATAGATTTATTTTTCTTGATTGAATCCATTTCTTCTTCATCATTGATTTTTGTCTGAGATTCAATTTCATCAAACACAACATGAATAGATTCTTCAATAGTACATGTTCTTTTATTGAAAACTCTATAAGCTTTACTTCTATTTGAATATCCTAGAAAAATACCTTCATCAGACTTAGAATCAAATTTACCTAGATTTTCCTTACCATTGTTGTGAATGAAACACTTACACCCGAAGATATGAAGATGAGCAATAGTTGGCTTTCTTCCTTTGTAGAGTTCATATGGTGTCTTTCCAAGAGATTTACGAATATATGCTCTGTTTGAAATATAGCATGCAATACTCATTGCATCTGCCCAGAACACTTGTGACATTTCTTTTTCATTAAGTAAAGCTCTTGCCATTTCTGTAAGCACTCTGTTCTTCCTTTCCACTACTCCATTTTGTTGAGGTGTTCTAGGAGCAGAGAAGTTGTGATCTATCCCCTCGTTGTTGCAGTAATCTTCAAATAATTGATTATCAAATTCTCCTCCATGATCTGTTCTAATAGAGACAATAGAAATACCTTTCTCATTTTGAACCTTTTTGGCAAACATAATAAATTCAGCAAAAGTTTCATCTTTTGAGGCAATGAATATAGTCCAAGCAAATCTAGTAAAATCATCTACAATTACTAACGTATATAAATTTCCTCCAAAACTTTTTACTCTTGCAGGTCCTACCAAATCCATATGAAGTAATTGTAAAGGTTTTGAAGTAGAAATTTCATATTTTGTTTTAAAAGAAGATTTAGTTTGTTTGCCTTTTTGACATGGTTCACAAATCATGTTATCTTTGAATTTTAGCTTCGGAAGGCCAACAACTAAATCTTTTCTGATCAATTTGTCAAGTTGATTCATATTGACATGAGCCAAACGCTTATGCCATAACCAACTTTCCTCTGATCGACTCAGAAAACAATTTTCAGAAGAATTTGAATTAAAGTCAATTGTATAACAATTACCGTCCCTTTGAGCTCGGATTTTTGCCTTGATAGTTTCTTTGTTTAGAGGTAGATCTTTCTTACTGACTATCAAGCATTCTTTCGAGTCGAAAATCACCCAGTTATCTTTGTCAGTGCTTTGGCTCACGCTTAAGAGATTGTGGCATAAACCTTCAACATAATATACTCCGTTGATTTGAAAGCCATCTGTTCTTCCCACTTCACCAATTCCAGCAATACGTCCGGATTGATTTCCTCCAAAAGTCACCTTTCCTCCTTCTCTAGGTTCAAACATGGTGAACTTATTTTTGTCACCAGTCATGTGTCTCGAACATCCACTATCAATATACCATTTGTTCGCTCGAGATGCTTTGAGACATACCTAGAATAAGATGATCAAGTTTTAGGTACCCACACTTTCTTGGGTCCTTTGTGGTTAGTACTTGGAAAATGTGTCCCTTTCGGAACCCATTTATATGTTCCAACAACTTTTCCCTTTTTGAAATAACACGATGAAGTATAATGTCCTTTCCTATTACAAAAATTGCATGACACAAATGGATTTGATGTATGCACAGAATTCCTAAAATATTTAAGATAGTCTCTACTACTCTTCTTATTCTTATCATGCACAGCATTATATCCAATTCCAGATTTATCAAAGGAAACTTTCTGAGAGCTTAAGATAACCTTGAGAGTTTCACTTCCTTTAGTAAATTTTTCAACAATCTTTGTTAAGTCTTCTATTTTCTTATCTTTCTCCTTACACATTTCATGTGATGATATGACATTACTTTCTAATTCTTTTACTTTCTTCTTATAACTAACCATTTCTTTAGCAACTTTAATAAACTCTGTATGCAATGCATTATATTCAGATAACAATTCATTATAAGAGGGTTCAGAGTCACTTACCTCAGAGTCTGATTCTTCTTCCTTAGCTACCAAACATAGATTAGCTACTTCGTCGTTGTCATTTTCTTCGTCTGACGAACTATCACCCCAGATAGATGATATATATGCTTTCTTTTTCTGCTTCTTTTTGTCTTTGTTTCTGAAGCATTCAGATTTGATGTGTCCTGGTTTTCCACATTCATAGCATACTATTTGGTGTTCTTTGTTTTCTTTCTTGCTTGGTCCGCCTTGATAATTCTTGAAATTCCTTTGTCCTCTTCGGTAGAATTTCTTGAACTTTCTCACGATCATTCCCATTTCATCATCACTAGGAATATCTTCATTCTCGGAAGTTTCTTCTTCTTCTTTACTAGCTTTAAATGCAACTCCCTTTTTCTTTCTATCATCGACTTCTTCAAGTTCCTTTTTGAATCTTAACTTACCTTCATATTCGGAAAGACTACCAAAGAGAGCAGCTACGGATCTCATAGACTCTCCTTTGGCTTCTTCGATGGCTGTCACTTTTGCTTCCCATTCTTTCGTAAGAATATTAAGAATTTTTCTTACCTGGGAATTTTGATCAAACGACTTTCCAAGAGCAGATAATTGATTAACAAGATGAGTATACCTTAGTTCAAATTCTGATATACTTTCTCCAGATTTCATACGAAATAAATCATACTCTGTAATTAAAGTATTGATCCTATTTTCTTTGATTCCAGATGTACCTTCGTGAGCAATTTCAAGGGCATCCCACATATCTTTGGCAGTAGGTAGAGTACATATACGAAAATATTCTTTTTGACTAAGAGCACTCTGTATCATTAAAATGGCTTTGCTATTTAATGTTACTAACCTCTTGTCATTTTCGTCAAACTCATCTGGACTCTTTTTAACTGCTCTATCTTCGATTTTCTTCACTGGAACATAGTCACCATCTTGTATAACATTCCATAATCCGTATTCGTTGGCCATCACAAACACTCTGAATTTGGCTTTCCAGAACGAAAAATGTTCTCCAGCAAAACCAGGAGGTCTAGTGATTGAAGCACCGTCTGGAAGGATATTTTCACCCATTGTTGCCATTTGTCGGATCCTTCTCAAGCTGTTAGGCTCTTCGGAGAAGACGTGGCTCTGATACCAAATGTAAGAGGCAAGCTTCACCCAAGAGGGGGGTGAATTGGGTGATGTTATAAATTTTTCGTTTGAGATGGTGATATGTAAATATAGTGAATAGAGTAGAGTAGAAAAGATTTAAATACAGAGAGTTATACTGGTTCGGCCTAACAACAATGCCTACGTCCAGTCCTCAGAGATCAAGACCTACTGAGCTTTTCACAATATCTCCAAGATTCAATGGGCTCTCAGAATGCCACAAAACAACAATTGTCCTTGAATGGACTACGAGCAGAAATATTCTCTCAACAAGAAACTTCTCTCCCCCTTACGACAAGTCTTATGTGCAGAGAAACAACCTATGACTCTTCTCACTTGCTTATGTATACAAGACTTATGAGCAGCAACGTTTTCTTCCGCTTACACCACTGTAAGTCTTATGAACAACAACGTTCTCTCCTGCTTGTATCTTATAAGGCGTATGAGTGAAAGACACTACAAGGATTTCTCTCAACTGCTTCTCTCGTAAGGAATAACTACCCTCTCAAGATCCCAATATCTTGAGATCACACAAATATAGTATTTTGAGTTTGTATGAAGACTCTCTTACAGAGTAAATGGATAAACACTGAAGATTAAAAGTGTATACAGAGAAATTAGATGAAGAACAGAGAATTGATATGAGCTTGTGAATTCTTGTGCTACTTCGTTCTCTGCGTATGTGTATATCTATATTTGTTCTCCTTGAATTTCTGTATATATAGAGCCTCCTCAGTTTTTGCCCGTTTGAACACTCAATATTGGAGGAGCGGGTCTTTTGAAAATATTGGCAGGCACGTGCATGTTGAAATGGAATAAACTGAGTGCGGTAGGTGCCAGCGTGTTTCTAATCATCTTGTCTGCCGTTGTATCACTTTTCTCATGTGGCTCAATTCAAACGTTCATATTCCTGTATCATCCTCTTAAAACATTCAAAACAATGTTAAACAAAGATAAAAAGTAATGATGATATGAATTAATAACAATAAACTATATTCGTAATGAACGTTGTGATACTTAGCATTTTCTGTGGTTAAACAGGGCATCACTCGAGCATGAAAGTCTCACCTCGAGTGATCTCCTATTTTCCTTCATAAGCCTCTGTTATCGGGTTGTGCTTGCATGGAAAAATAGAGAGAAAATATCTTCACTCGCGGGTGAAGAGAGGTCTCACTCGAGCACAAAATCTCTGCTCGAGTGATCTTTGTACTTTACACAGGGAATGTCTTCTCGGGTCATCACTCGCATACCATTTTGACAAGAGTGAGAATTTGCACTCGCGAGTGATATGGACCCTCACTCGAGCACACTTACCTCTGCTCGAGTGAGAAGCATATTCTCAAGGAATATGCTCTCTAAACCATCACTCGCACCAGAATTCCAGAGGGATAGAATTTTCACTCGCGAGTGATTTTGGCCCTCACTCGAGCACACTTACCTCTGCTCGAGTGAGAAGCATATTCCCAAGGAATATGCTCTCTTGAACAAGCACTCGCATATGAATTGGAGAGGGATGAAAATATTACTCACAAGCATGGAGCACACTTGTACTTTTCTGAACTTCAAGACTCTCGGCCAAGTACTCGCAGTGCCTTTCTCGAGTGAATGATGGAAGCATACCTTAACTTGCTCTCGGCCAAGCACTCGCATGCCTTGCTCGAGTGAGGAGAGGAAGCATGCCATTACTTGCTCTCGGCCAAGCACTCGCATGCCCTCACTCGTATACGTGCTCGAGTGAGAATGACTTCACTGCTCGAGTGCATCCCTTGTGCTTCAAGTGATCCATTGAATATAAAGGGAGAATCCCTCTCGGGTTCTCACTTCCTGGCTTTCTCTCACACCTGCTCGAGTACAGAAGTGATTTGTGCTCGAGTGCAGATTTCATGCTCGAGCACTCAAGTGTAATTTCACAGCAGATATCAGCAAACTTCAAATATGCATTTGGTAATTTGGAATCTTTTCTTAACCTTCTAAAAACATGTTTTACACATACTTGAATTATTGTTATCATCAAAACTTGGGATCTAACAAACCCTACTAACTTTAAGCCTTTCATCAACACAAGCTTCTTAAAATTTGGAGAATACCCTGAGGGAACTTTGATGCCATGTAAAGACTCACAAAAACTTCTTTTCTCATCCTTAAACAAAGTATGATTAACTAGAGGATAAAAAGTTCTCTTACTATATGGCCTTAGATGCAAGTCTTCTCGTATTCCCATTTCTTGTAAAACTAATCTTGCCTTCATGCCATCCTTAAAACTTCCTTGCAGGGAAGTCATTTATAGTACAAAAGATCATGAATCGCATTTTAAAATCTCCTTCTTGTTCGCATAAAGAACATCAATACGCTTATCCCATAACTCTTTCAAGTCTTAGATCAAGGGTTCTCTAGGTAAACATCTATGTCATTTTCAGGTTGTTTGGTCCCAAATTCAGCATACACAACATAATGTACTTTTGTTTAATGCATAACAAAGGAGATAAGTTGTAAATTACCAAAAGAACAAGCTATGAACTATGTAACTGCTTAGGCTACCATAAGGATTCATGACATCTGTGCTAACCCTTAAGCCTAAGGTTCGTAGATTTTTTATCGAAGTTATGAAATGATTGATTGATTTTCTTCCATTGATAAGAATCACTAGATGTCGAAGCTTTCCATTAGAATTCCTTTCATTCTCATGCCATCTCAAATTTTTGGCATCAATTTCATTAGCAAACAAGCGCTTGAACCTTGGTATGATTGGACGATACCACAACATTACACAGGGGCCTTATTTTATTTATACCTTGGAGTTTCGCATATTGGACATTGTTGCTTCTCTTTATGCTCTTTTCTATATAATATGAAATCATTAGGGCATACATGGATCTTTTTATACTTCATCCCTAGTAGACATAGTATTTTCTTAGCATTATAGTAACGACAAAGCAACACATTGTCATCTGGAAGCATGTCTTTAAAGGCCTCAAACATTTTTGAAAAACTCTTGTCGCTCCATCTATGTCGTGCTTTCAAGCTTACCAATTTCAATACATCTTTCAATGTAACCCCCTCCGTAATTATATCCGAAATACGCGATTAAAATGAAATAGAGACCAATAATAATCAAATAACATTTACTAACCCATCACATGACGGGGTTTTCACGAATACTTTTTGAAATCATTTATAAACTTGGTCTCACATTCACATTTCGAATACAATTACTACGCGAAGATAAATCACATTCATATAAATATCAGAGTGCACAACTTAATCATCCCAGCAATCCCGGGTACATACCTTCGCTAAAGATACACAGGGCAAAATTGCCCATTACAATTCTTCAAATGGGGATTACACAATCTCATCTCGAAAGAGTCCTAGCTGCTCCCTCCACGAGCCACTTGCCCTGTCTAAATTGTTGGTAGGGGAGGGTGAGATTCGAGAGAATCTCAGTAGGAAACAGATACCATAATGCATGCATGATAGATGCTATGTGTATGACATGTTAGCTTTATCTAGATGCATGCCACATAATGACATTTCTGTATGCTCAATGTTTCATGTAACAAAACTATGGCCACAGCAAAACAGAAACAGAGCTTCATTTATTCAAATATGCTCTACACAATCAAGTAAAGCAATCACATACATCACTACACAAGCAAAGATATCAAATACATGCAAGTAAGGTAAGTCCCCTACCTCCAGTCTTTTCTCCTCGATTTGCGTGCCAGCAACTCGGGGCTTCACATTCGATCCTACAATGTCAAATGTACCATTTAGACACTTCCATAGTGTTTCTGGGGGTTATATAAAGTTATATGGAAAAATTACTAAAATACCCCCGGGGACCCGGCCCGGCTCCGCCGTACCCGGTCCGGCTGTACTTTTCTTGAAACTTTGATGTGGGCTATTCTTACATATTTTCGCCCAAGGAATCCATTTCCCGACTCGGAATTATCAAATTCAATGTCAAATTACGAAATTGCCCTTGGCAGCCCTACTTTTAGGGTTTTAGGGGCGTTTCTGTAATTATGCTTTCTCGGCCTTTTCCGAAAAAGTGCCCAACTGTAACCCCACCTATTTTAGCCCACTGAATCCATTGGAATCATCAAATCATTGAAAATCCAACTCTAAGACCCATTTACAATGCTGGCCAAAATATATCAGTTTTAAGGGGAAAATTGGGGTTTTTCGGTTTCGGCTCCGTAAACGTATTTCTTTCCATTCCTAACCACTTTATTGACTATTCCATTAGGTTACAACTACCATTTAGTATCAATTTGGGCAGCATAACAGCCCCTACAACCCATTTCCATAAATTAAAACCAACGGCAATCCGGCGAAATTTCACCGATTAAATTGCCCACAGCAGCTAGAATAGTCAATATACAAGAGTTTGGAAGTTACCTCAAGCTCCTTCTGGCTTTTCCCCAATATGGCTGAAAAACCCTAACTTTCCTAACCAAGATCTGAGCTTCAACAACCTTCAAGAACATAGAAGAGTAGAGTTATACACGTTAGGAGCTAAATCGCCGGAGAAATCGGCTTACCTTGCGAGATTTCTCCTTCCTTCTCTCTATTTTTCTCTCAACTCCTCTCTCCATATTCAGCTGTGAAGCACGTCGGAAATGAGAGCTGAAGATGATGTGAAGATGTTTTAATTCCATGCTTATGTCATCTTGCCTTTTGATGATGTCATAATTCCCAAAATTGGCATTTTCGGATTTTCTGGCAGATTTTCTGCCCAATCTTTGAAAAATAATAACTAATTCTAGAAAAATCGAAATGAGGTGATTCCAAAGCCAAATGAAAGGTATTTAAGTCCTAGTAATTGGAAAAATATGATCAATTACCAGAAATCACCACAAAATTCCAGAATTACACAAATTTCATCACTTCCCCAAAACAGAGTCCATTTTCGACCTCAAACTTTGGACAGTCATATCTCCCAGTTCTCAAAACGAAATGGCACAAATTATATATCCATTTTGAAGCTTGGGATGTTAACTTTAAGACTGGAAAGTTTCATAATTTTGTGACATCATTTGCCTAGTCAAAACATCCACACGAGAAGACTGGCCATACAGAATTCACACTGGACAGCATTTCCAGTTTTGCAACCAATGTGTCCAATTCAATTTAAATCAATTCCAATGATTAAATACCACAACATGACACCATTTCCATCACAATACCCCATTCAATTCTTCCCTCTATTCTAAGTCAATTTGGATGTTGATCCACAATTGAACTCAAATACAGGGTTTGGGCGTTGCTCATAACACAAGCGACTACAATCCACTTTATATTCTCTAAAAGAGTTCATTAATCACTAACCACGTCCACTTTTGTAGTCATTAAACCCTAATCACAATTTGGGATCTTGCTAAACCGGGGCTTAGCAATCCACTAATCTCAGGCTTATTCTCTAAGCTCAAGTCTCAAAATTCGGGGTATTACATTCAACAATTGGTATTTTTTACACCCCAGGTACAACGGCTTCTCAGCATAATTGCACATATTACCATATGCATGTGATTGCTCAAAAGCCTCTTCTCCTATATCATGAATAATATCATTTATTTGATCATCCATATCCGTGTCATTATTAAAGGCCACTCCCCTTATTGAGATGCACTTGGCATTTCTAATTCTTCACTATGCCATACCCATATTGTATAACTCTTACAAAATCCTTCACAAAATAAATGAGTACATATATCTTTAGCACTTAATCGCTTCTCATTCAAACATTTAACACAAGGGCAATAGAACATCCCACTATCATCATCAGAATTTCTTCTCGTAAAGTCTAAAAAACCCCTCGCCCCATTATGATATTTAACACTTGTCTATTTAGCTTTTATCCAACTACGCTCTATATATTTCAATACCTTTTTCTTTTCTCCTTTATATTTTTTCCCATGGAAAAGGCATGAGTATGATAAGAGCATGTGATCTTTACACTCATCAAGTACCTAGTTTAACTACTAAATAATAATGAACATTCATCACATAGGGAGCATGCAATCATGATGAGAGCATGAAATCATTACTCTTCATAATGGGAATATCAAAGACAGAGGTGTACAAGATCAATTTCATGATATACTGAAAAGCTCAAACATCACTTATATTCTAATTACACATATCCTTTTATCCAGTATAATATATTTTGTATGAGCAGTACAAGTTCATAATGAGTTACTTCTTTATAAAACAAGAAGAAGAAAGAAATATATTGGCATCCCAGAGCAGCAAGAACCGAGTCTAAAAGTAGTTTACAATAATGCCATATAGTTCAAGAGAATACAAAAGGTTAAACCAGTTATACATGAAATGGAATCCAAGTACAATCAACAATATATGGAGATAAAATCAGGTTTTACCTTGCATAATTAGTGTTCATTGCGAGGTATGTTTTCAAATCCACACGGCACCTCTTCTCTAAAGGAAAACCCTTAGAGGAGCTAGTATTTAACAATGGAAGAAGTTTATGTAGAATTTTGTGCAACAGTAACTGTAAAATAGTAAAGCCTGTCATGGTCTAATCATTTAAAAGGATTAAAGACAAACAGATCTAATTTTCAAACTTTAGTTGATGAATAGTAAAAATTAGAGAAAAACCAAGAAGACAAGACAAAGCACGTGTTAACACAAAACAGAAAAGGCCAACTTATGTAAAACTCACTCACATATACTAAATAACATACAAATAGATCTGATTTAAGGAAGGGAAGTGAAAACAGAAAAGGGAGAGAAGGAAAACAGAAATAGGTTGCAATGGAGGGAAAGAAATAGATTTACAACTAGGGGAAATAAGTATAGAATTTTGAGTGGGGAGGAAACAACACTCATGGAGAGGGGGCAAGAGAAAGAGGGAGCAACTAATCCATAAGGTTTTCATTTATTCAAGTAATGTGATGAATGTGAGAAGAAAAGTTTCAAGGCTCTGCTAACTATTCAGAATCTTATAGGATAAGATAAGGAAGGTTATTGAATCCATTAAACTCAAAACTTAAATCTATTTTCACTATATAACTCTAATTGGGTAAATAAGGCATACTTGATACAAAAACTACAAAAATGGAAATTCTAACAAAAGAATGAAGAAAGTCAACTAAAAAAACATTTAATGGTAGAAGTAGCATGAATGACACTCCTGAATTCAATAAATCCTCAACAAGCATAATTGAGCTCTACACTTATTACACATAGCCTCTGCCTATTAGGCAACAAATTATAGGCATATTCCTTTATGAGAAAACAAAATTAAAAGCTAAAGGTGGGTGTTTTACCACAGATGACATGTTGTTTGCCATAGGTATAGCATATCCTATCCATTACAAGTTACATCCTATCTATTTATAAGAGGATATTTCCTCTACATTCTGATCATAAAGTGGATGTATAGCTTGCATACACTGGATATGACAGTAACAAAAGTAAACAAGTGGACACAACAGCACATAAGAGCAAGTGGGCGTACAACTTGCATTCACTGGACATAAAAGCAATAAAAGTAAACAAGTGGACATACAAGAAACCTAATGGTAGCAACAAAAGTGGAGTTAACTCCTTATAGAATAAGTCTTTCTAAATTTCCTATCACCAACTGCATAGTCAATGAAAAAAAGTATAGAGAAATCAACACTAAAAAATTTTATAAATATAACTTGAGAAAAACTTGATATAAGGAGCCAGAACTTAAATCTCACAACTAGTCCCTTAAAAACTCTACAAGAACTAAAATTTGAAGCACCTGCTAAAAAATTTTCTCATATAGAATAGGAATAAACAAGTTGATACTATCGACTAAAGTAAATCATCAAAGACAAAATACTTAGAGACAACATTATTTATATAGGTAGTAACTTAAATGGTAAAACCAACAAGTATATAAAATAGACATTTCATTAGTTATATCCAATGACAGCCAAATAATATACATGTGTGTGTGTATATCAGTATAATCCATAAGATAGTATCACTCTCAAGAAACCAATGGCATAACCTCCTCATGTTTTGCTGTAACTATCCTAGAAATGAGTTTATTTACTAGATAGCCCTACTTGCCTCCTCCAAACTAGTGTCATGCAGGTATATAGCTATAAGGGTTACACATATGGTTTATTTGAGACTAAAAGAAGAAAAGAGTTCTTCTATTGACCCTAGAGAAATTATTTTTTTCCTCAAAGTATAGGACATTCTGTTATTGCTTAATAATGGCTTGTATGGAAATATCACAAGTCATAGAAGCGCAATAATTAAGAAGGTTACAGTAAATTAGTGAAAAAATTGAATATCTTGTGAGATAGCAACCAAGAAAATGGAACTAACATGATTTTGAGCAAACTTGAGATGATTTATTATGGGTAGTGGACATGAAAAATGATGCTAAACTGACAATTAAATCTTAAAATCAAATGAATCAAACACTGGCGAACAAGACAAAATCACTAACCTGGTTGAAGACTAAGGAGTTAGCTTACTGCCAAGTAACGATTGAGTGAATGGAGCTTAAAATGATGTCCTCAAATTCACGGCACCGATAAAGGGAAGTGACAGTAGAGGAGCATGGTTATGGTGAAGAATTGAGGTGGCAGTGATGAGGGCAACAAAGATTAAAGAACAGCGATGATGGCTCACAATAATGGCGGCAGTAATAATGAAGGAGCAATGTGTGAAATGACAAGAGGAGAAGGAATGTGTGAAATGACAAGAGGAGAAGCAAACGTTCAGAATGCAAGGGAGGGATTCATCAACATAGGGGAGTATTTAGGGAAACCTTTTGGACTGGTTGTGAATTATATCCAGTCTTAAAAGTAAGGGAAAAATATTTTACACCGGTTATTTAGGCAACCGGTCTAAAATATTTCATCTTTAAGACCGATAATCAGTCAAAACCGGTATGAAAACTTCCTAATTGTTTAAAAATATTTTTAATCTTTTTAGACCGGTTTTTTGAATAACCAGTCTAAAAACTTTAAAAAAATTTATTTAAAATTTTTTTTCTTTTTAGACTAGTTATTTTTATAATCGGTCTCGATGATTTATTTTAGACCACACATCTTATAAACCGGTTTTACAAGTTCTTTATAATTACAAAAATGCCATCACACCTTTTGTTTTGACCTGATCCGTAATAATCGGTCTAAATGTGATGATCTAAAAATGCAATTTTGTACTAGTGTGCTTCTTGAATCTTGCTCTTCTCTTTGTATTCTTGTGTTTTAAACTCTCTCTCTCTTTCTCTCTCTCCTGCTCTCTTGCTTGGACGAAATTGATGGCCAAAGGAAAGAGATGATAGTCTTAAAATATCACATGGCACATCCTTAAAATATAATATTTTATTGTAATTTGGATGTGTAAATTGACTAAAGCCATCATCTTTTTATACTTGCTCATAATGCTTCCAAAGGGCACCTTTTATATTCAAATGAATATTTTCTCTTTCCCTTTATCATGTTGGATGAAATTAAGGGCCTTTGGGAAGGGATAATGATCTAAAAAATATCCCAATTCCACCTCCCTAAAATATTATATTTAATGGCTACTTAATCACATGTCTTCTTTTTGACTTTCTTGTTTCATCTTTTACTTGGCTAAAACTATTCTCAATTGGCAAATTTATCTCCAAGTATTAATTTCCTTCTCTCCCCATTTGCCTTTCTAACTCAAATGACCAATTTTGCACTTACATTTTTGTAATTAAATTGGGCTTCTTCCTTTACATTATGTTTGGCCAAAATTCACATATATATTTGACCCAAAATTTTGCTCTTCTATTCTCCAATTTTGGGCTCCAATAATGGGTTTTTGTAAAGACATAAATTAAATTTTATATCTTATTATGGCCCAAAATTTGTATGGCCAGTAGTTGCACTATTTGGCTAATTCAAGTTTGGCATATTCACCATTTGATTCCCTTTAATACCACAGAGGTGTAAAGGAGTTTTAGTGACTTCAATTTGGGATGTTACACTACAAGTTACTCCTTCTACTTATAACATTGCTAATTTTAAGCACTAAAATTCCTTATATCAAAGGGAATAAAATGGTGAATTAAAGAGCATAGGAAATGATAAAACAATGCAATTAGGGGTTACACACAACATGATTATGTTTGGAATACAAATTGTAATGTTTGAGGTTTCTCCATGCTAAGTAGTGATCCTTAGTAACACTGTGATGTTAAAGGAACGTAGACATGATATACGGTGCTATATGATGAATGGTGATTATATCGTATATTGATCCTAAAGGATCCGATCTATTAAACTGAAGGTTGAGGATAGGCTTGAATTTGATCTAAGCTGAAATAATGCTTAAGTCGGAATGTGAATTTGTTGCACTGTGGTTCTATTCCATAATGGAAGTATGAACCTTGTGAATAGTATTAAACCTTCAGTAATGTTTTGAGGATATTACCTAAATACTATGAGGTTAAAATGGGAGCTATTAATCCTGATTCTTACCGAATCTATTGGGTGTAATTGAGGGAAATGATTTCTAATATGTGTGATATTTAGGTTCTAGATTTCATGATGAACCTAAAAGTTGGGTTAGAGAGCTGTAAAATCCTACATACTAGATAAGTTATAGTAGACCTGTGTGTCCAATGGCCCTAAGACCTAGTAGACCAGTGTGTCCTTAGGCTGGCAAATTTATTCATAATTGTGTTGGGCTAGTGATGATCCATGGAATTGAGGAACAAGAATCTTACGAACATGAATCCTTATAGAAATGGGGATTGATATTGATTAAATAAAAATAACATACTCTCTTAAAGAAAAAAAGGCTGCTTAAGTAGAGCAATTAGAGTGGTTTTACTCTAATATTAGTAGAATATGGTGAGCAAAGAGTAGCCGGGAATTATGGTTACATGCTGGAGAAAGAAAATAGGGAATAGGTCAGTAGTCAGTAAATTCCCTTGGTCCTTCCATAAGACATGAGTGGATTATAAGAATGATTAAGGTGAAATGGTTTTTGACCCCAATGGGATTATTGAAGGTTGCTAGCTACTAGTCTAGTATAGGGGAAAACATGATTATAAAATATTGCATTAAATGATTGATTGAGGTGATAGCTCTCTAATGAAATGAGAGAAGAATTGATATGCTTGCTATTCCACTAACTTGAGGCTATACTATAGTTGTTTGGTGGATGGAAAATAATGCGTTGAAAGGTATAAGTATGGAAGGGTCACCAAATGACTATTAAGGCATGACTCATCCTCAGGTCATAGCCTCAAGTCCTTAGGAAGGAAGAATAAACCCCCAAGTACCTGTGTGGTAGAGGCCCTCAGTATGGAGAAGGGGACAATTCCTTCTTGGTAAGACTCCTATGTGGTGTTGCCCTCGGACTGTTCCTAAGCCATCCTGTGTGGTGTTGCCCTCAGCCATTTCATAAACAGACTAAGTAAACCATAACCTAGGAATCAACTATTAAGTTTGGATCCACAAGAATTTGAAAATGGCCAAGAATGATTTGAGTTCAGATAGGCCAAGAATTGGCATAGAGGAACATAGATTTCGGATTTAGTCAGGTGTTATAGGAGATTCCTATGGCACTTCTATTAAGTCATCCTGACATTATTAAAGTTCATATAAGGAGATAAACCTCAAAGTGGGCAGCATAAGCATAGTATATTTATGTGTAATCTTTGGGCACCAATGATTGATTCTAGGTAGTTAGAGTTGATATGTATTCAACAAAGATGATAAACTGTATGTGCTTAAGCCATAAGACCTGATAGACTAGTAAGTCCTTAAGCAGGCAGAATGTGATATGCTTGAAAATTGTACCCATCAGAGGCTCGAGACAGCAAGAACCGACATGTAAGTCTGCATAGGACGATGACCCTAAGCTATAAGACCTATGTGCTTAGTACTGTAGTTGATGCCTAGTGTGATGACATTGGACCAGCATGTCCAGGGTATGTCTTAAGGCTGATAGAATATTCAAACTATACCAGGTTGTAGCCATGGCAGTAAGTCTAAAGATGCTAATAGTATGGGGGCGATTCCCAGGGCAATAAGATCAGTGTGACCAAGCACTTTGGTGTGGCCTTGGCAAGTGAGGTCCAGAGCTTGTTATGATTGCTAGGCAAGCTAGGTCCAGTTTTTGATATGATTGTGTGATATGGATAGAGTCCTGAAGAGGTTGTGAGGCTTAAGAAACTAAGCATTGTAGGAATAGACCAGTGGGTCCTATGTTTGATTGCACACTATAAACTGTGTACTAAATGAATGATGCTTGTTGAATACTATCTGAGATCTTTGCTGAGAATATGATGATGGTCTTGCATGCTTGATGAGCTTGCATATGAAAGAGATAGATTGACTACGATCGTTATGTTGCACGGCTTGTAAGCCTGCATATGATAAAGGAATTCTTGGAGTGATAAGGAGTAATCCCTAAGTTATAGACATTCAAATTTTGAGGACGAAATTTATTGAAAAGGGGGAGAAATGTAATATCTTGGATTTTTGGATTTAAGGCTTAAGAATAAGCTTGAATCAAGTGGACTGCTAAGCCCCAATTTAGCAAGAGTCCTGAGAATGAAGATTGCTGCTAATATATTTTTCCAACTAGCAGTCTTCTTGTACCATACTTTTAGATAGGAAAATAATTTCTAAAAATTGTGAAATTTTATAGGATGAAAATGAACATCCTAAGCTTTAATTTGACAGCTAATATGTGACTTTTAAACTTAAGGATTGAGAGATATGATTTTTCAAATTTAAACCTTGTTTCTAGAACCAAGTCTGAAACAGGTAAGGTTTAACGTATTTCTGGGAATTGTGAGCTTTTAGTTGGCTAAAAGCTATATTTTCCTTGAAACTAGACTCAATAAGGGTTTCATAGCCTTTAGAATCTCTCTAATTGAACTTCTACAAATAAAGTTATAATTTTTAAAGTTTGGTCAGAAAATCTACCAGAATTGCCAACTATTACGAATTTGGAAAAAATATGTAATGGCAATTATGTAAATTGTGGTATAAAGTAAAAGACCAAATTTTCCCTTTATTGATGGATATTTCTACCCAAACATTAAAGGAAAAGGAAAATATTTACTTGGATACAAATTGTGCCAAGTGTCATCATCTTGGGCAAGGGAATAAATAATAATTGATTAAGTATGAGCACATGTTCAATTAAGGAAAAATATTATATCATGTGCATTTGGATAGGCTAATTAGAAGGAAGCCCAATTTGGTGTAACAAGGACCCTAATTGGCGTCTTTGGGCCAAGGGAAGATGAATCAAAATTGGTTCAAATGTAGTGGTGGTTTATGACACAAATTATGAAGACATAAGGCTTATTACAAAAGATATGTCATAAATCCAATTTAGTAATAAAATTAATTAAGGAAAGATGAAGATATTTTAAAGCTCTTGGTCATCTTTTCTCTTCCCATTGTCACGCTAAGAACAAAAATAGAGAGAGAGAGAGAAGCTTTGGAAACTAGAGAGAAGGAGGAACTCAAGAGGGAAAAATCCAAGGTAAGCTTTGTGTTTTCTAAAGATTAAGCTTCCTAACTTGTGTAATAGCTTCTCTAAGCTCTTGATCTCCATGGATATCATGAGTAGCCAAGCAAAATCCTAAGGGAAGAGAGAGAGAGAGTGACGCTAGAGAGAGAAAGTGTTAAGATCAAGAGGTAACCTCAAGAACTTCAACTCCTTTGGTGTATTATTGTTGTGGTGGTTTTTCTCATGACTTGTAGTTTGGTCGTTGATCTTGTAAAGTCGGGATGTTCAAACCCTAAGGGGTTATGCTGCCCAAATTTGCTCAAATCATGTATAATAAGTGGTTAAAAGGTTTAACACGTGATTATGAGTGAAAAGGAGCAAGCTTTATGGCTTGAAACAAAAAATCACATTTTCCCCTTTCCATAGAGCATGTTTCACCCAGACCTAGTTAGAGGGGTTAGGGCTAGAATTTCATTAATATGATGATTACATGGCGTTCAGGAGGGAAAATTGTGTAGTGTTGATGTTGATCACTTTGTGAGAAAAGCCCTAGAAATTGAAATTAAAAAAACACCCCTAAAACCTTAAGTAGGGGCTATTAAGGGCAACACTATCATTTGGAAGTGATTTTGTGAAAACCGAGGTCAAAAATGGATTCTACATACAAAACTGTATAGTAATAGCCTAAGACAAAATTTCTAAAAAAGTACAGTTAAATTTCTAAAAAAGTACAGTTGGACGAGATATAAAGGGAACTTAGTCTTGGTCCCTAGGGGCATTTTTGTAATTTGACAAATTTAAACTAATATAACCAACAAAAGTAATTTGGAAGAGTCCAGAGTGATACATGAATGGGTATTAACCTAATTCTTATAAAATTGGAATTTTATGACCGGACAGTTGCGGCTAAGCCGAATCAAGTCAGTTAGATGATTAGGAGAGAAAGGGCTATTTCAAGTAGTAACTCTATCTTTCTTACATTATGACAATGTTTATATGTTTGTGTATGTCATCTTCTGCAATAGAATTAATGAACATGGTTTTGTAGAGGAGGGAAATTTATGTGTGGAGGCATACTTACCTGGTTGTTAAGCAAGATCTCAACCGAGGTGTACCTAGTTGTTGAGTAAGAACTCAAATAAAGTTTTACGGGTGGTGGGGGAATGAGCCCCTAACTCATGTATAAATGCCACGGTATTGTTATTAATTTGTTGCATAACATAGAGCATGACATATGTAATTTTAGCATTTTATATGATTGATTGTATGTTACTACTAAGATTGTTTGAATCTCACCGTTTCCATAAATGTATAAAGTTTATAGTGTAGAAAACGGCTCTGAGGGCAAAAATCATAATTACCAGTGATTGAAGGCTTCGATCAAGTTCAAGAGAGGATATTGGTTATTCGAAGACCTTATAGTAAGTTTAAGGTCTGTGATTTATAGTACAATGCCCTGTATGGGAATTCTTGAATGTAATCAGTACAATATATCATTAATATCAGTATATCTATGCTATTCCTGTGTAACCATTAAAGAACACATTACTACTCTTGATTAATATCAATGATAGGTGGTATGTAAGACGGTGTCTTACATACATTGTATACCCATATGGCATAGTGAACTAGTCTTAAAGATAACCAACTCAAGTATCTTGAGTTTTCAATGAATTGGGACAAGTAATAACTTGTGCACTCATGAATGCCAACTTATAGGATTTGATATTTGCCTAGGATGACAAAGAGACTAGCAACCAAGTTTGGAATTGGAAAGGCTATCAAGTAGAAACTTTTCTCTCACATATTATGTATTCTTTTACATGCAAATTTTGACTATTATGATCACTTGTGTTGTGAACATAAGATAGGCAGTAAGGCCTATTAGACCAGTGTGTCCTTGGGCAGTAAGGCTTATCAAGCATTCAGATTGAGAAGAGCAGAAGCCCATTTGAATACCCGGCACTGTTGGAATGGACTAGTGTGTCCTGTGAATATAGTTTCATGCTGCATAATATGAATTGAACTAAATGTTGAATATGTGATGTATTGTGTTTGGATGGTTTGTTTGGCATTCTTTATGAAACTACATTTTATATGAGTGATATCTATTACTATTAAGATTCTTTTGAATCTCACCCCTTTCCAATAACAAATCTACATCATGGGCAAGTAGTTCTAAAAGGTAAGAAGGTAATCACGAACAAGTAAAGAACAAGACTGAAACGCTCATGTTTCCATTGGTTATCTTTTTTTGGAACTTGTATATGATGTATATATAATCAAAGTCTTACTAGTACTAGCAGTAGTAGTAGACATATTAGCCGTAACCTTGAATATTAGTACATTAATGTGATAAATGAATAAGTAACGGGTAATCGTACACTAAGGGCTCATTAGCTCATGAACATCCTCTGGGTTTTCAACAGAGAACACTCTAATATATACTCTGATATTAATAAATGAAACTAAGAACTAACGAGTTATAATGGAATTGCAAACCAACTTGAGACCAGTGGAAATGATTTTAAAAAGTTTTTGAAAAACCCATTCAAGTGTAGGTTCAAACCCTGTATTGGAGTTGTGATCTTGACTGTTTACAAATGATTACTAGTCTCTGGTTTGAAGTCATTATCTATTTAATCTCATCTATAAGCTTTGGAAAGGATGACGTTACACACAATATATATAATGAATCTTCTTAAGAATATATCAATGACCATCATGGTTCAACAATGGATATGGAGTGTCTAAATACTACTAAGTCTAGAAAGGTCTCAATTAATTAACTAGTTATTACACCTGAACCCAATATATAATAAACTTTCTATTAATAATGTAAGCATCATTTAGCATGTGAGAATCAATTCTAATTACAATTAATAGAGTTATTCAAAACATCAAACCCTACAATAGACAACTGCCATATTCATAATATATAATTACACATGTAATTAAAATAACCACATCATAAAATCTCAAAAAACAATCATATATTTGAGGGAAATAAAATATATAAAATAAAACATCAACTTGAAATTATTCATGAAAGTCACAAAAAGATCACAAATAGTATTCAATTGAATATTATAAGTCCATAAAAGAAAATATCAAAACCTAAACCTAAGAAATCATTAAAATGCTTAAACAAAAAATAAATCAACGTAATACAACTCCCAATTAAAGAACTCAAGCCACAAGATCCATCCTCAAGAAAAGGATTATTAACCACATATGCTGATAGAAGAAGAAGAGTGGTATGGTGTGTCACCACACTCTTGGAATGAAGCCCTGGGTTCCTTTTTATGGGTATTAATGACTTGCTCTTCTATCTTGATGAATCTTTATCTCTTTCCAGCATTAGAATTTAAACGATCATGTAGGATTGATTAAAATATAATTCCTTTGATTTAAAAGATATAATTTTGAATTTGAATTCATCAAAAGGATAATAGGAATGGCTTAGAGAAAGTGAAAATAAGGAAAGGATAAAGATTTGAATTGAAAAAATAGAAAGGGTAATATATTGCATTCAAATATAGGAGAAAGAAGAAAAGGATAGGATTTTGGGTTTGTGAAACTATGAAATGATAAGATGATATGATTTGAATGAAATAAAAAATTAATTAATTAATGGAGAAAAAGGGATAGATGCCATGAATTTGTTTGAGGAGATGATCTGATGATAAGTAGGCGTGATAAGTGATTGTTGGATTAAGGTTAGGGTTTGATTGAGTCAAAGGGTGATATTGTGGATATAAATGTGATAACATTTTTGGTGCTTTGGAGGTGAACAAAGATGAATTAAAATAAAAAATAATATCTAGGAATTGATTTGGTCAACTTCCCTTGTGATGATGAGATGTGGCACCATAAGAATTGAGATACGATTATGATATATTTTAGATTTTCATGAAATATCTCTAATTAATTCTCATGATTACATGGAGCAACTTGAGGTGTAAGGCTTGGTTGACTTGGTCTTCATCTTCCTTAGGTGGCACTATATGATAACTTGTGAGAAAATAAACCATGTAAAATGAACCGTATGCCCTTCATTAATGAGGTGGAACCTTCCTATGACTTGGAGAGGAGGTAACCTCACGAAAACACCTTTCTGCACTTTATTAATTGTAAGTGGCCACATTTTTGCTTTTCATGGGTCATAGAAGACATTCATTTGGGTTTAAGTGGTGAACATGGGTTCTATTTAAGGAGCACAAGTCCTAAGTTAACACATGTGGGGCCTCATCATGATGTAATTTGGCCAAAAGCACTCTTAAGGCCTTGTTTTTCATGGATCCTTCAACCAACTTGAATTTGCACCTTTTCCATGGTCTATCATCCTTTTTCTAGGGTTGGTTTCCTTTTTTACTTTAATTCCTCAATTTCCTTGCAATAAACACAACTGAAAATACCTTCATGCAAATCAGTTTAAGATAGGGAAATAAAAATATGACAATTTTAGCCTTTTTAGCATTTATTGTGTGTATTCCTTCTAATACAAAATAGTCATAATAATTACTTTTAATCATGATAAAAATGATAAAATATCATAAATAAATATAAAAATATATAATAAAATAGGGACATATCACTTACCAGTGCCCTATGCACACCATATCTACACAAGACATAAGTTTTAAGAAATTTTAACACTGTGTTGGATTCATTTTTTCTTATTGGAATAGTCTCAATCTATTTAAGCACATAACCGACAACAAGTATAATATAAGAGTAACCACAAGATAAAGGAAAAGGCCCCAGGAAAATCCAAGTTTGAGGCATTTCATGTCTTTTTCCTAAACTTTGAAATTTTTGACAGTTTTCACAAGGTTTGCAAAAAAGATAAGCATCATCCCTAAAGTATGTCGGCCAATAAAATCCAACTTCCAAAACTGTTTTAGCTATCTTCCTAGTACTAAAATCTCTCGTACATGCTACAGCATGAAAAAAATGCAAGATAGAATCAAATTCATCATCTAAAATACATTTCCTAATAATTTGATCACTACACATTTTCTATAAAAGAAGTTCATCCCATATGTAATAAGCAGGTTCAGCCTTTAATTTATTAGTTTGAAAATGATTCGTGCAAGGTGGAACAATGTGTTAGATCCTATATGTTTTGATGATAACAAAGATTAGATCAATAATATGAAAGGATTTGATAACAAACAAATGGATTTGAACAAAGTGGCAAATCATCACTTGGAGTAATCACTGGAAGTAATCAACAAATCCTTTGAAGGCTTACTCGAGTAGCCACTCGGGTAAGAGAAGCCATTACTTGAGTAGCCACTCGAGTAAGCAAAGAAAATTTCATCTAGTGAAGTACTGCCAAATTTTGAACGAAGTTACTCGAGGGACCACTCGAGTAATCTACAAAGTTATATAGACTATTACTTGAGTGGCCACTAGAGTAACAAGTTTTTCACAGGTATCACTCGAGTAACCAGGTCAAAAATCTTCCAGTGACTCTCGGCTAAGAAATGCAGCATATCACTCGAGTAACCAATAAGAAAATAGCATTACTCGAGGGACCACCCTAGTAATATGTATAGTTATTTGATGTACCACTCAAGTAGTCACTCGAGTTACCAGAAAACAAACTCTCGGCCAAGAATTTGATCCCATTACTCGAGGGTCTAATCGAGTAATATGCCAGGTCATTTGTAAGCCACTCGAGGGAACACTCGAGTAAGGTGTGAAGAAAAATGAAGCCCACTCGAGTAGCCACTCGAGTAAGCAGTTTACCGTAGTGATCACCCGATTAATCTGTGAAGGTAAAGACATGGCCACTCTAGTAGCCACTCGAGTAATCAGGTATTCTCAAGGTTTGTAATATATCACTCCATGTCTTACCCAAGTGATATCTGATGCAAAATATTGATTTGCTCACTGCCATATTTTTGACAGGTTTACTCGAGGGACCACTCGAGTAACAAACTTGATCACTCGAGTAAGGCAGTCCAGAAATTATATTTTCATCGAATATATCTTGATTTGTTATCTATATGATTAACTCTTCATTGTATTAGTATTCTAAGTACATTTACAGAGAAACAATGAAAGAGTATGACAGATTTGAGAAGTAAAATAAAAGTTTGAGCGTTCACCTTCCGCTACCTACCGCCAATGGATAGTTTTCAAATACAAAGAATAGTCAACCGTTGTTGCGCGACTCTATTGGATAAGTTTGAATTGCTTCCAACCGACACTATAAATCATCTATATATATGGAACATTCAAAGAGAAGAAAACATAAGTCACAAACTGAGATTACACTTATCAACACACCCTTAGTGCTTTATTTTCATATAGTCATTCATTTGTACTTCAGAGATTATATATTTGCTCTGTGAGAGAGTTTTTCATTACAAACTCAATATTTGTTATTGAGACAACTTAAGGTAGTGGAACCTTGAGCTAGGGATTTGATTACAACGTGTAAAGGGGAGCGAGTGTTCAGGTGAAGGAACTTGCTGTGTACTGAGGTGCCAAGAACCCACTGAATCTTGGAGAATATAGTGAAACTCTCAGAGATGCTTTGAGGATTGGACGTAGGTCAAAGTGGTTATGGCTAAACCAATATAACTCCTGGTGTACACTACGGTGATATTTCTCCTTGCTCTTAACTGCTTTTAATATTCCGTCAATTTCCTTATGCGCAACAAAATTTCTAGAATCACCCAATTCACCCCCCTTAGGTTAAAAGCTTGCACTAACATAATGTAACCCCCTTACTCTTAGCATTTTCTGGTGAGTCTTTTACATAAACTCTATATGAACAACTAAGCATGATTTCAATTGTACCTTTTGGTTGATTGGGTTTTCTAAAAAATATTAAAAGTTTTCAAAGTGTTTACTTAGTGGTTGCTAATATATTTGTAACTCATCAGTTATTAACTTCATTATAAATAGTATCAAAGTAGTTTTTATAATATCATAAATTTTGCGCCTAGAAGCTTGAGAATAAGACTAAGTTAATAAGACTACTAAGACCAGTTTGGTAAGAGTCCTAAAGATAAAATGAGTTTTATGGGACTTTGTAATTCAGCTCTTTAGTTTGAGAATGAGTCTCCAGATTACATGAGTCTCAGTGCACATAAGTAGTCAAATAAAGGATGCAAGTGTATGGGTGTTTAGGAAAATTTGGCCCCATTTGGTGGCACCCAGAGGCATATGTGGCACCATCTGGGTCCCACATCCATAAAGTAGCTTTTAAGGTGGCACAATGAGAATTTGCCTTGTGTATTGGTAGTCGAACGAAAGTTATCCGTGTTTATGTATACTTTGTGCCCCATAAGACACATAGGCTTACATGTGGCAGTTTTTTAGGTATATGGTACTATCTTATGCCACACAGGCACATATGAGGCGCATTCTTAAAAATGTAGAGATATATAACTAATTAGTTAGATAAAATATGAAAGTATATGTGCGCACATGGCATTTTCAAGGCAAGTGCATGTACCCTGCGTTTTTGGAGAGACACCGGGTTGGTGATAGTTGTCTGGAACACCCAGGCATATATGTTGCAAAATCATGACTCACAGGGGACATATGGCACTCTCTGAGCAGTCTCCAAAGCACATGGCAACATCAGGCAGAGGTATGACACATGTCGTAAAACTGAGCAGCCCTGTAGCAAAATCTAGCTTTATTAAAGCAGCTTTATTAAAGTAACTTTTTAACTTCTTCCCAGATTAACCAATTATACAGTGATATTTACAGGTGAGTATCTGACATATGGAGAATAGCAGCATAATTCACAGTCTCTGGTCCGGCTACATACCCGATTTTTCTGAAAACTACACCAAAAACTGGATGAATTCTTCAGACTTCCTTTCCCTGACTAATGAAGTTAGCCAAGTATGAGAGAGGGAAAAAGGGGATAAATTTTAAGAAGATGCATTGGGCACCCTGTAGTTCCAAGAAAGAGCATCCGGCACACTAGATAGTGGGAAACCCTATAATTTCTACACCAAATCACCAAAAACCCTATAATTTCTAAAAAGAGCATATAGTAACTTGGATTTTTGTACACTTGACTCATGTCATTAAAAATATCCTCCAACACCTCTAAGCCTTGTAAATTTTGTGCAGCCACCAAAAACAAGGGGAAATCAAAAAATTTAAGAGAAAAGGAAAGATGAGAGAAGTTTTGTGTTCTTGAGTGCAATCACCAATTTTAAGCCCCAGATTACGTTTTAAGCCACCAGAGCCTTCATAAACCTTCTACTCATTGAGAGCTATATTTCTAAAGTTTTGAATTCTAATAAGTGGTGTTTGGTGTCATCTTGTTGGTGCAAGAACTGCCTGAATCAAGAATCGAACATAGAATCGAGTAGAGGTAATTGTAATCTTAGATTTAAGTATAGTGTTTTAATGTTTTGATGAGTATTCTTTAACTTATGGAACCTCTAGGGTTTCAATATAAGACAAAATTAGAGTTTTAATTGTTGTATGAGGATGAAATGATGTTAGATGAGGTCATATGATGATTAATAACTTGTCTTGAGGTTGAAATTGCAAGAATATAACTTATGCCAATTAGGGTTTATATTTGGCTAGCCTTAGTTATTGTAGTTAGAGCTAGATTTTGATTAAAGTTGAGCTTGGAAATGGATTCTATGGCCAAAATTGTGTAGGGATAGCATGTGGATATGATCTTTGGATGATTGGTTAGAAAACCCTAATTTTGGGATTCAAAATATTAATGTTTGATTCTGCTAGATTTGAGTCAGACTGATTTTGGTTTGTTTTTGAATAGCTAAACCTTTTGCAATGATTGTACTATTTTACAAGATGATAGTAGACATCTTAAGCTTTCAAATAATTTATAGAATGCATGATTTGGTTTTGTAGATCGTGAGTTATGATTTGTTGAATTTGGGTACAAACACTGAAATGTATTTCTGAGGAAGTTATGTTGGTTAAGGATTATTGAGGTTTTAACCCCATATTTAACACCGAGTGTATTTTTCCTTGAAATATGACTTAAATAGCTTTCTATAAGACTTAGAACCACCCCATTTGAAATTTTCTAGCTTAAGTTATGAATTTTCATATTTGGGTGTCAAATCTGCTGGATTGAGGTAATATATGGATTTGAGATCTCTAAGGTAATTTGTGGTAAGCTTGATTCCAAAGGGTAAAGACATATACTAGTAGCTAATGTAGACCCCACTTGTTGCATATTTTACACAATGTAAGAGACTTAAAAGATAACTAACCCAGTAATATTGGAGGGCAATAGTTGGAATAAATAATAACATATTTGTTAGTAAATTATAACTTATAAGATCTAATATTTGCCTAGGCCGATCAAGAGACTGATAAACAATTATAACTCAAAAAGGCATTATGGTAGTAACTCTTCCACTCATATACTATGTAATACTTTGCATGTATTTTTATCATCAATTATGACTTGTTATGAGCATGTGGAATATGTTCAAGTCGACGCCCGAAGTAGCAAGTGTATGACCAGTGGACGCCTATGTATGTAACCAAGCACAATAGTATTATGATATGTTCAGGTTGTACTGCATATTGATGTGTTAAATGTTCTTACATTGCTTATTATGTTATAATGGTTTCTATACATGCTTTGTATAATTGCATTTTATATGATTGGATGTGTGTTACATTGAGATTCTTCCGAACCTCATCCTTTCCAAAAAATGTATTATACAGCCAAGAGCAGTGGCACAAAGGGCAAAGAGACAAGCATTGATGAATAAAGGAAGGAGCTAGGGAGATGAAGTTATTTTGTTAGTTATCTATAAATATTAACATTTTGATAACATTAAGTGACCATACGAGCTTTTATATATATGAATTCTTAGAGACATGAATAGTAAGGATAGTATAAGGCGGTAATAGAACACTTAGTTATTTTCCCAAAATATTTACATATTTGGTGATTTGACCTATGTAAAAGTAAGATCAGTACATAAGATAAGGTTCACAGTACTCAAGTGTGGTATCAAAATTATCAGAAAGCAGTGGTATCAGATTGTACAACCATGATGACAGTTTCAATATTGATATTTTATTAGCATATATAAGGAAGTTAAGTAATAATTCATACGTATGTGTTAAGTAAAGAAGGCTTTTACATTTTTTGTATCAGAGCAGAGATTTTGGCAACGGAATTGTCTGCTTAGAATTGGATGACCAGTCAGAGTAAAAAGGTTCTTGCTATAGGCTTTATTCTCTACTCATGTGAATAGTATAATGATTCTCTGTTAGTGCAACTATAACTCGAAGTTACAGATAGTAGAGGAAACCATAGAATTAGACCACCCCATCCGTTAACCAGCCTATATAAGGAAATGGCAAAGGTCATATAGAGGAAATGGCTCCGTTTGACGAGGATGTTGGTGGTGCCCAGTCCCAGTGATGATTCCTCTACTGGTGACAATGATAATGAGACCCTAGGTCTAAAAGAGGTAGCACAAAAGTTATATCCTGTTGCTAACTTAAAAGCTTCTGATAGTGGGTATAACCCAGATCCTTAGGTAGTCGTAAACCTCAAAGTGGCCAAGAGTTAGTTAGTCTGTTAAGTGATGATCCTTAGTAACATTGTGGTGTTAAAGGCATGTAGATATGTTATACGGTGCTACATGGAGGGTGATGATTATGCTGTATAATGATCCTAAAGGATTTGATCATATGATATTGAGTTAGAGTATAATCTAGATCCCCGTTCTTTGTTGGTAAGGTATGTAGAGAAGATGGTACTATTTAGACTTCCTTGTAGGGACAATATCTAACATTTCTAGGGAGGATGACATGTTATATTAGGATTGATGTATGCATGAGTTGACGTTACCCAGTGACATGTGGTATTATACTAGTACTAATGCGCCGAAACCCATCAGAACTTCATAGTTAAGCATGTATAGGCGAGAGTAGTACTAGGATGGGTGACCCCCTAAGAAGTACCTTGGAAGTTTGAAACCTTTTGATTAAGGGTTTGGATGTATTGAGAAATGATATATGGTGATCCTTAGGGATGCCATGAGTGTTAGAATCGATAGGCACAGCGAAAGAATTTTAAAATTTTCACCGATCTTAATCGAGGATCTATCAATGGTATTTAAACCAAGTTGGAAGGATTCATACCTTTTGATGTTCAGAGTTTTAATGATCTCTAGGAGCCAACACGTCAGGTCCGCTCCCTCTACCGGTATCCATGCGAATGCTCTCCAACCGAGACTGCCTGCTAGCGCCTCTAATGTCTTCTAGGGTTTCACTTACGGCTCTCAATTCTCATGTGCATATCAATATATCTGCTCTATCAAGTTTATAACCTATGAGGGCTATTTTCAAATTTCAAAATTAATCATCATTAATTTTGAAATTAATTAAAAATTAATTATCTTGATGAGCTAATTAAATAAATTCAGTTTAAATTAAATCTTTCCAACAGTTTTAATTTAACCTATTTATTTAATCCAAATAAAGAACCATTAGATTTAATTTATCTTCATAAATTAAATCTGAGATACTATATCTCTATCATGTTAGTTATTAAATTTAATATATCTTGATAAATTAAATTTAAAACTAACACAATATAATAATATCATATAATATATATATACACATATATATATAAGATATATATTTCAAAAATATATATATATCTATATAATATTATTAATGAATTTTATATTATATATATATATATATAAATATAAAATTTGTCCGCCCTAAATTAAACATTATCTCGTGTTAGGCCATTCTTGTGTGTGACCTTGTAGGCCCATATAAAGTTGGCAGTGGGCCAATAACTATACTAACCCAAAAGTCACAAGCGGCCTCTAGCAAGACATTACGACTACCCAATTCATATGAGGATCGTTATCACGATGCAACCTGTCATACAACCATGTCACGTCCCTTTTGTCACATGATATATCGATCAAGGATAAGGCATGGATAATGTCATCCTCTTGTTCGTGAACATTACTTTATCGATTCCTGAGTAGCCTGATAACAGAGACAGAAACTCCTTTCATCATAGTATGGCTATACATTTCTCGTACTCACTTATCGAGGGGCCCAGTAATATCTCTCTACTAATTTGAGGGACAAATTCCATCTTGATCATTCATATTCCTTTGCTTGAAAAACCACCAAGCCCAATCGTAGCCTTTATCATCACCCGGTCAAAAGTGACTTTTGACTATTTCAAAGCTTAGCAACTCTCATGTAGGAATCCATGATGACCTCAAGTCTAAGGGCATTGTGACGTGGTTATACATGAGAAAAGCTTATGACTTGATCCATGTAGCTTTCTCATAGTGGGTCGGTCTAGCACCTTGTACTCTTACAAGTGCCTAAGACTTTGATTCGTATCTACATATCTTATCAAAGTCATACTGATCTTGTTTTATCCCTACTCCCGCATAGATGACCGACTAGGGACATTTTAGGACAATCTTTATGAATTATCCAAGGATACAATTATCACAGTTAACATGCAAATAATATGATAACAGAATGGAGAAATTTCATTAAAATAATAATGTTCAAAGTACAATGATTAGCCCTTAGGGCACAATTTCCAATAATGAGGATATTAGAATGAATATGGTGAAGGTTGGAATAGAAATTATAAATCACAATGATTCCTAGTATATATATTAGGTATAATTGAGGTGAATGATTTCTAAACTCAGGTGATGTTGAGGTTCTAGATTTAGTAGAGCCAATATTTGGTGTAATCGAATGAATTGTGACCTAATAATGAAACTCAATAGTTGAATTGATTTTTTAGAAATTTGAAATAATCTAAGAAGTTTGAGGTACTTGAATCTGTTAAAGATATGTATGAGGTTTTGTAAAGTCTGCTAGTTGCTAAACCTAACATAGGGAAAGATTTTGATCATAGAATATTCCCTTACAAAGAATGATTAGGAGTTCATTCCCTAATAGAATAAATTATTAGATAGAGAAAAGGGTAGCCCCAAATTATGGTCTCATGATTGAGAAAGATAATAGAAGACACATTAGTGGCTAATGAATTCCCTGCAAGATGTGAATAGATTAGCCTAGTAAGGGAAATTGGATTGTGATTATTCCTGGTGCTGGACCAATATCAACAGTCAATACAGAATGATACTAGATGAGATGGCGGATTAAAGAAGCAGATTGCAGAACTGATAGAGAAAGAATGCCTTGGGTGCCACAACATCAACGGTTAGTTTGACGGTGTAGTTCACCTAATGACTTGTTCCTGTTACAATGGTACTTTCATTGAAAGATGGCTAACCAAAGAGGGCTACCTGCAAATGGGCTAACCAAAAGACGGTTGAGTGAAGCATTGTAGAGCCAAGCTACCATGATGTCATCTAGATCGGCCAACTGGAGAGTGATGCCTATAGAGGATTCTGATCGAAGAGGGCTACCTACTGAGACTTCTAACCAAAGGGGTTGACCAATCAGTGACTGAGTAAAGTGCCTATTAATGTGCCATAAAGTGGAGCCATTGAGATGTTGAACCATAGAGTAGAGCCATTAGGACATAGACTTTTAAGAATGGTGCATTGTAAAGAGGCCTAACACAGGAGAGTTCCTCTGAGAAAGAAGGGTTTATATGACCCAGTATATCGCTATGGTGGTCCACTACTATTAATCAAAAGAAAGATGGGAAAAGAAACTAAGGCAAAATAAGCTGGACAAGATAGAGAAAGCCAAGAAACTCTTGCTCTGGTATCTTATGTAATGGTTCTGCATATATGTGTTCACCATCATATATATTCATTTTATGAATATATGGACTTGTTGTGAGATGCCTTAAGACCTAGTTGTCCAGTGTGTCCTTAGGCTAGCATGAACATTCAGAATATGATGGGTGGATACCCATGAAACAATGAGACTATGTGACCAAGCACTTTAGTTTAGAATAAGAATGGCAGATGCTCAAGTGACATTGAGACCGGTGGTTAAATTGGCATGGGGTGTGACCTGGATGCATATTTTCATGGGGTGGATGCCCTTGACTGGTGAGACCAAGCATTTTGGTATGGACTAAAGTCCAGTATTTGTGATTGAGGAATGCTCTTGAGATGATTGCTGTGATTGGATGGTTTGTTTGGTATGTTTCATGAACATTACATAAGTATATGAATGGCTTGAGTAGCAAAAGGTGGAGCCTATAGTGCATTTAGATTACCTAGTAGACTATGTGTTAGAGGAAAAGATGGAAACCTGAGGTTATTTCTTGACTATAGAAAACTGAGGAAGGTGACCATTAGGAATAAATACCCGCTTCCTAGCATTGATGACCTTGTAGATCAGTTGTCTGGTTCCTGTGTATTCTTAAGAATCGAGCTTTGGACTGGCCAATGCACCTGCTATATTCATGAAGTTTATAAACTAGATTTTTACAAAATTTAGACCAGTTTGTAGTGGTCATTTATGGGCTATGTTGCCTCATAAGAAGGGGTCTCGATGGATCCGAGAATAGTTGAAGCGGTACTAAACTGGAAGAGGCCAGAAAGTATTACAGAGATACTCAGTTTTCTAGGTCTTGCTAGATTTGCTCAGAATTTTTCTTGAATCATCTTGCCTTTGATAAAAGCTCATGTGAAAAAATGAATTGTTTAAGTAGGATGATGTCTGTGAGAGGAGCTTTATAAAGCTGAAGGAGAGGTTGACACTCACACCAATGTTGATTATGCCACATGCTAGTATGACCAGTATAGTTTACAGTGAAGTGACCTGTGTGGTTTGTTGTGAAGTGACCTGTAAGGTCTGCAGTGAAATGAGAAAGAAAGGATTAGGAAATGTCCTAAGGAAGTATGATGGAATAGTGTTGTGTGCCTCTCAACAATCAAAGCCTCACGAGATATCTACTCATGAATTAGAGCTTGCGGCGATTATGTTTGCTTTGAAAATGTGACTACACTATTTTGTATGGTGTGATTATGAAAATATACTGTGAACACAGGAATTTAAAATATTTGCATAATTATAAAAGTTGAATATGAGACAACGTAGATGGATGGTATTGATAAAAGATTTTAACCTGAGAATTAAATACCATCCAAGTGACGTAGATGTCGTCACTGATGTTTTGAATTGAAAAGCGGTGCAGGTAGCAGACATAATGATACAGGAAAAGAAATTGAAAGAGGGATTTAGAAATCAGAACTAGTCAAGTCATATATTACTTGCTAGCTATAGTGCTTGCTAAGAGGAACATGGTCTATGAGCTTAGATTGAAGAGACTTAGATGTAGGACAGACAAGCAACGTGTATAGGAATATGTTTGAAAGAGGAGACCTTTGGAATTTAGAGTGTCAAATCCCTTAATATTTTGACATTTATCACAGTAACGACGTGCAGTTTAGTAGGCAATTAGAAATAACATATTCATACTGATATAATGTACTTGATTATATTACAAGAATTCCCCATTGGGTTTGTACGAATATTTACAAAACCTAAATATAATATAAAAAGCTATAGATAACCAACATCATAGCTTGCAAAGGACCGAAACTCTCAGTTACTGGTATCAACATCATTGCCCTTTGAGTCACTTCTTCTAGTTGAATAATTCAAATTTATCGAAAGGGGTGAGATTCAAACAAATTTTAGTAGTAACACAAAATCAATCATGTAAATAAACATGCAATGCACTATATCATGTAACAAAAATAAATACTGCAATCTGTCTGTTTGTTAGGCATTCAGATCAAAATGACTATTTTGTTCCTTCTAACCATACTATGTTCATTGTTCTGGATCAAATGACTGTTTGACCCCTACTTGTCTCTTTACCTCAACTGGGTTCTACTCGGCCAGATGGTACTTGTGCCTTTCCCATCAAGAGGTACTTGTGCCTTTCCCCTACTACAATAAGGATTTATGACAAGCTTGTATAATTACCTAAACTGGGTCCCACTAGGCGTGGTGGTACCTGTGCTTTTACCACACCATAGCTAGGTATTGTATCATGTATTTCACATCATATAACATGGCAATACAATGCATAAAAACAATCACATAGTATATGAAAGATAGAGTTACTACCTGAAATTCCTTTTAGTCTAACTATCAATTTAATTCCCTCAGTCTAGCTCGGGCAGATATAAAGTCCTAAAATTCTAAATTTATAATAAATGAGTTATTACTCATTCATGTCTTATTCTTAACTCATATTTTTGGTTATCTTGACTGAAAATCACGAAATGACCAAATGCCCTTGAGGACCTGGGGACCTAGTATAAGTCCCTTTATACTCGGATAACTATACTTTATCAAAAATTATGACCCAGTTATTCCTACATAATTTCGCATGTATAATCCATTTTTGACCTCATTTTTTCTAAAATCATACTACATTTCCCATAATACCCTTGGTAGCAACAAAGTTAGGGGTTTTATGGGCAAAAATGTCATTTCACACCTTAAAACCTTCATACTTCATCTTTCATATGTTCCAACACAATTTTTCATTCTAAATACAATGGAATCATCAAATTCATCAAATTCCAACTCAAACATCTAGAAATACCCCTGGCTGAAATTCATGAAAATTTAGGGAAAATGGAATTTCTTGATTTCAATAAACAAAATACCTTCTTTTCACCTTAAATCACTTCTTAAACTTTTTAATTACAGTTCTCCCATGATTAATCAAAATTTAGGTAACACCTCCCCTTAGGATTAATGCATCCCAAATCATAAAATCAAAGCAACCAAGCCAAATATTCAATCAAACCACCAACAATAACCTTAATTCCAATTAGAAGACACGTATTCAAGCTTACCTTGTGTCTTCTTGCTTCTTCCTCCAAAACCATCCAGCCCTCTCTTCTTTTTCCTTGATTTCCTCTTGCTTTGCGTGATTTCAAGAGGGTTGTGAAGATTAGAATAAGTTTCTAAGAGATTAGAGACAAGACCAAGTGAATGTTGTTTACAAACTCATCTAGTTTACTTCTTGTTCTCTTGTCTCTTCTCTTTGTGCTTGAGCTCTTCAAACTTGTGCTCTCTCTCTCTTCTCTCTATTTGGACAAAATATAGCCCCTTTGGAGGTGTCAAATGGCTTCTTCAAGAAGCTCCCTCCACCTTCATAAAAAAATATTTTTTATTATAATTTTTTCACATGTCATCAACAAAAATAATATTTTAATATTTCTTTTTCCACTTGGCTTGAAATGCTTCCACATGGCATCTTTTGTGTTCAAATTTCATTTTTCCCTCCTTCATTCTCTCTTGGTCAAATTTGGCGTGTAGAATTTATAAAAAAAATCAAGAGTCTTCTTGATTATTCCATAAATGACCATTGTGCCCTTTAATTTTTCCAATTTTTGAATTAAATGTTGTCTTCCTTCTCTCCTTTTGTTTTTGGCCAAACTTTTTTGCAAAGAATTGGGCCAAAAATTATGCTATTCCCTTCTTCAATTTAGGCTACAAGAATAGGCCTTAAGGGAACAAAATTGCACTTTTACTCAAACTTCAACATGTTGTATGTAACCACTAAAATTGTAATGTTTTGCCATTGTAAGTGTGTCAAAATTCACCATTTTATTCATTCTATTGTCACTAAAATACAAGAATTTTAGGGAATAAAATTTGGGATGTTACATAAAGTGTTGGTAGGGCATTGAAAATAAAGAAGTTAAGCCCTAGATACATTGGCCCTTTTGAAATATTGACGAGAATTGGACTAATGGCATACCAAATAGACTGGTAACCAGAGGTGATTTCCCCCATGGCATAGTTAAATCTATGTGATGTTCAAAATTTGAAGGACAAAATTTATTGCACGGGGGGAGAAATGTAATATCCAGAATTTTAGGACTATAAGCTTGAGAAAAAAGCCTAAGTCAAGAAGATTACTAAGACCAGTTGGTAAGAGTCCTAAAGATAGAATGCGTTTTATAGGATTATACAATTCAACCCTTTCGGTTAAGAATAAGTCTCTAGATTACATGAGGTTCAGTATGTATAAGTAGTCCAATAAAGGATGCCAGTGTATGGGCACTTAAGAATATTTGGCACATTTAGTGGCACCCAAGGCATATATGGTGCCATCTCAGTCCCACATCCATAAAGTAGCTTTTAAGGTGATGCAATGAGAAGTTGCCTTATGTATCGATAGTCTAATTAAGGTTATTAGTGTCTATGTACATTTGGTGTGCTATAAGACACACAGGCTCACACATGGCAGTTTTTGAGGTGTATAGCACTATCTTATGCTACACAAGCACATATGTGGTGCATTCTTGAAGATATAGATATATGTGACTAATTAGTCAAATAAAATATGCTGTTGTAAGTGCGTACATGAAATTTTCAGGGCAAGTTCATGTACCCTGCATTTTTGGAGAGACACCAGATTGGTGACAGTTGTTTGAAACACCTAGGCATTTATGTGGTAAAATCATGAGGCACAGTGGACATATAGCATTCTCCAAGCAGTCTCCATAACACATGATAGAATCAGGCAGAGTTATAAGATGTGTCACAAACAAGCGGCCGCCCTGTATAAAAAATTAGCTTTATTTAAGTAACTTTTTTGACTTCTTTCCTGATTAACCAATTATATGACAACACTCACAGTTGAGTATCAGACATATGGAGAATAGCTAGTGCAATTCATTGGTCTCTGGTCCAAATACATATCCAATTTTCTCGAACACTGCACCAAAAGATGGATTAATTCATCAGACTTCCTTTCCCCTAACAAATGAAGTCACTCAAGTCACAGAGATGGAAAAGGGAGACAAATTTTAAAAAGGTGTATTGGGCACCATACAGTTAAAAGAAAGAGCATTTGGCATACCGGATCGTTGGAAACCCTGTAATGTCTAAAAAGAGCATCCAGTACCTTGGATTTTTGTACACTTGACACATGTCATTAAAAACATCCTCCAATAGCTTTAAGCCTGATGAATTTTGTGCAAGCACCAAAAATAGGGAAAATCAGAAAATTCAAGAGAAAAAGAAAGAGAAGTTTTGTGTTCTTGAGTTCAATCACAGATTTCAAGCCCGAGATCACATTTTCAACCACCTGAGCCTTCATAAATCTTATTATCCTCATCGAGAGCTACATTTCTATAGTTTTGGATTTCTAATCAAAGGTTTTTGGTGTCATCTTGTTAGTAGAAATACTCTCATAATTAAAAACCAATCATAGAATCGAGTAATGGTAATTGTAAGCTTCGATTTGAGTATAGTGTATTAATGTTTTGGTGAATATTTTTGACCTTATAGACCCTCTAAGGTTTCGGCCATGAGTAAAAACTAGATGTTTAATGGTTGTATGAGGATGAACAAGATGTTAGATGAGGTCTTTTGATGATTAATAACATATATTGAGGTTTAAATTGCAAGAACATAAGTTATGCCAATTACGATTTATATTAGGCCAGCCTTAGTTCTTGGGGTTGAAGCTGAATTTTGAACAAATTGTGTAGGAATAGCAAGTGGATATAATCTTTGGATGATTGGTTAGAAAACTCTAATTTTGAAATTCAAACTATTACTGTTTGATTCTTCTAGATTCAAGTCAAATTACTTGTGGGTTGTTTTTGAAAGGTCAAACCTTATCCAATGATTGTGATATTTAACAAGATTATAGTAGACATCCTAAAATTTCAAATGATGAATAAAATAAGCCATTTTGTTTTGTTAATTGTGAGTTATGATCTATTCCAGTTGAGGTACAGATATTGGAATGTATTATGAGGAAGCGATGTTTTTCGAGGATTCTTGAGGTTTTACCCTTGTATTTAACACTGAATGTATTTTCCCTTGAAATATGACTTAGAGAGCTTTCCGTAGGACTTGAAACCACCCTATTTGGAATTTTCTAGCTTAAGTTATGAATTCCTAAGTTGGGTATCAAATTTAATAGATTGAGGTAACGTACGGATTTGAGATAAGGCAATTTGTGATAAGTTTGATTCCAAAGGGTAAAGACATTTACTAGAAGCTAGTGTAGATCCCATTTGTTGTCTATTGGACATAATGTAGTAGAATTAAAAGATAACTAACCAAGTAATATCGGAGGGTAAGAGTTGGAATAAATAATAACACATTCATTTGTGAATTCTAAGTTATAGGATACGATCTTTTCCTGGATCGATTAAAAAACTATAAACAAAGACAAGTTGTCAAAAAGGCATTTGGTTGTAATTCTTCCTCTCACATACTATGTAATGCTTTGCATGTGTGTTTATCGTCAATTGTGATATGTTATAAGAATGCATAATATATTCGAGTAGACGCCTAAAGCAGCTAGTATATGATGGGTGGACGCCCATATATGTAACCAAACATTGTGGTATTGTGATCTATATATTTTGTGCTGCATCTTGATGTGTTAAATGTTTCTATATTGATCATTATGTTATGATGGTTGTGATGCATGCTTTGTATAATTGCATTTTATATGATTAGATGTCTGTTACTACTGAGATTCTTTCGAATCTCATCCTTTTTGAAAAATTTATTATACAGCCAAGAACAGTGGCATGAAGGTCAAAGTGGTAAGCGCTGATGAATAAAGGAAGGAGTTGAGGAGATGAAATTATTTTGTTAGTTATCTTTAAATATTAAAATTTTGATAACCTTAAATGACCATACAAGCTTCTTTGTATATGAATGCTTAGAGAAATGAATAGTAAGGATACTATAAGGCGATATCATAAGACTTAGTTATTTTTCCAAAATGTTTACATATTTGGTGATATTAATCCTCATAAAGATAAGATTAGTATATAAAATAAGGTTCCCAGTACCTGAAGTATGGTATCTCAATCATCAGAGAGCAGTGATATCAGAGTGTACAACCATGACGGTAGTTTCAATATTGATATTTTATTAGCATATATAAGGAAGTTAAGTAATAATTCATACGTATATATTAAGTAAAGGAGAATTTTACTGTTTTTTTACTTATAATTTCAAATGTTACTTATTAGCTAGTATGCCCATAACGTTACTGATACTACAGTTTTACTTACTGATACTAGTACACATTCATATCGCAATACCATCACTAAGGCACTGATACCGTTACCAAGTGCACTGATCTCACTACCATATGCACTGTTATCCCCCAATTCCATGGAGTTATAATTCTACTATTGTGCTCATGTATATTCTTATACATGACCAGCATATAGAATACTACTATTCATAATATAGCCAAGTGTTTATATCTAGATATAAAGTATAGGGTATTGCAACTACTAAAACATTCTAAGTTATAGTGCCAGTACAAAGATAACCAACAAAAAAACTTTGTTCCTTCGTCTCCGCCCTTTACTTATCAGCGCTTACCTCTTTTCCTGTTGAGCCACTCGCCTTCGCTGTATGATTAAATTTTTGGAAAGGAAGAGATTGAATAACAGTCATTCAATCATATGAAATTCAAGATTACAAAGTATACAAAATAACTATTGCAACCCCCTTTGTAATTATGATTCGAAATACGTATTTTTAAATGAAATAGAGACCAATAATAATCAAACTCATTTATAATCCTTTCCTTACGGAAGGGTCTTCACAAATATTTTTAAAGTTTCTGCCTTACCTTGGTCTCAAATTCCACAACTCGAATATAATTACCCTATGTAATTATATCACATTTACATATCAGAGTGTACAACAAAATTCAGGCAACCCCCAGGTTTCATACATAAACTAAAGGTTTATAAATTCCCATTAGGGGATTACACCACTGTCTCTAAAACAAAATTTATAAGATATATGGTGATCTCCCAACAAAACATGATATCCAACACCAAAATATAAATCTCCCTAAAGAGCCCTATCAGCCTTTGGTCGTCTTCTTTGCCTTGGACCCACTTGCCCTGTCTGAAGGTTTCTCAATGGAAAGAATGAGATTCAAAAGAATCTCAGTAGTAACAAATCACTCATACCACATGTAATCACAAAGCATGCTGGAAAATCATCAAGTAGCATTACAGCATAAAGCACAGCACGCTGGCTGCCACATATGCACATAATCACATAATCTCATCCCCCAGATTCCACTACTCCGAAGGTATGATCCTCTTACCCCCAACACCGATGGGCCGCAGGTGATAGACTCACAAACAATGATCAAACAAACATACCATGTATCATATATAGTATAAGGGAAAAGAGTCACTACCTTATTCTTTCTAATTATGCTCTAGTGTAGGTGGATCACAAACAGGGCAAATATCGAATCCTACAATTCCAAATGCACCATTTAGACACTTTCATAGTGTTTCTTGGGGTTATATGAGTCTATAATGAAAATTTACAATCCCAACCCGGTTGCACTTTTCCTGAAATTCTAATTTAGGCTATCCTAACATATTTCCACCCAAGGAATCGATTTCCGGACTTGGAATTATCAAATTCAATGTCAAATTACAAATTTACCCTTGGCAGCCCTACTTTAAGGGTTTAAGGGGCATTTTCGTAATTATGCTTTTTTGGCCTTTTCTGAAAAGGTGATCAACTGTAACCCCACCTAATTTTTGCTCCTAAACTCAATGGAACCATCAAATCATTGAAAATCCAACTCTAACCCCTCCAAACTAGCCTTGGATGAAATTCTTAGTTCCACAGGAAAAAGTGGGGTTTATCAGTTTCGGCTTCGTAGACGTGTTTCTTTCTACTCCTAATCACTTTATTAACCATTACATTAGGTTACAACTAACATTAAGACCCAATTTGGGCAGTGTAACCCCTAGGCCATATCATTTCCAAACTTTAAAACCCATGGCAATCCGACAAAATTTCACTGATTAAATTGCCCACAGCAGCTAGAATAAGCAATATACGAAAGTTTGGAAGTTAGCTCAAGCTCCCACTAGCTTTCCCTCAAGGTGGCTAAAAACCCTAGCCTTAGAACACCCAAATTTGTGCTCCACAAACTTGAAGAACATAGAAGAATAACTTAGGAGTGGAGTTGTACGCGTTAGGTAAGGATTTACCAAAGAAAGATACTTACCGTACAAGTTCTCTTCTCCTTCTCTCTCTAGAATTTCTCACACCTTCTCTCTCTTATTGCAGCTGAATGACACGATTTTAGGCTGATGGAAGAGGTGGATGATGATTTAATATGATATAATATTATTTTCTAATTATTTACTAAATTTCCATCAATTTCGGATTTTAACAAAATTCTGGCATATTTTTGCCCAAACTTTGAAAAATCATAACTAATTCTAGAAAACTCAAAATGGGGTGATCCCAAAGCCAATGGAAAGCTATTTAAGTCCTATTTATTGGAAAAATATGGATCACTTCATTTAATAACCTTAAAAATACAGAATTGCACATAAGTCCATACTGCTCCAAAACAAATTCCAGTTTCCATCCCAAACTTTGGAAAATCAAAACTCTTAGCTCACAAATTGAAATGACACAAATTATATGTCTATTTTGAAGCTTGGCATGTGAACTTTAAGATTGGAAAATGTCAGAATTTTTAGAGACCATTTTCCTATTTAAAACGTCCACACAAATCGGCTACCCTGTACAGAGTTTCAATGGACAGAGTTTCCAACTTTTGCACAATTGTTCCTAATGGTTCCAATTTCACAATAAACACTCTCCCCACACGAATTTTCACAAGGAAGCCATTGGAATCATTAAAACATCCAAATTCCCATCATCCATTCTCCAAAAGTGTTTATTCAACAATAATTACATTCACTTTTGAAGTCATTAGCATTTAGTACATTAACATGCAGTACAACATCAATCATAAAGCATACTACCACAGCACTTAGTAAGACAGATCTTACGGCTAGGGCATCCGCCTGTCATATTCTCAGTGGTCTCTAATGTCCACCTATCATATTCTGAATGCTCATGAAACAAAGATACATGGTGGTAAAACATACATGCAGAGCATTACATAGTATATGAGAGAAAGAGTTACAACCTGTTAACCTTTCCAGTAACTTATCATATTCTACAGGTCTTTAGGTTGCCATAGGCAAAGGTTGAATCATATAATTTCAAGTGCACGATTTGGTTGGTCATTTTTTGTCCTAATTCTACTAACATAATCAACATTATGTTATTCTTTGACCTATTTCTATTCTTGTCATTTAGTTGACTTTTGTTGGTTATCTTTTACATTTCCCTTATTATGTGTTTAACATATTGCAACCCTAAACATATTACATGCCTTCCTCCCTTAAAACTTAGGTGTGTAATGTAGTCATTATGGTCTCTAATGTGGCCACATTTGTTTCTAAAACATACCTATATTCCTTATGATCTCATTTATCACACTTCCTTTGAAATACCACAAATTCGCAGGTTATCTATAAGCTTCCAGATTAATCAATCAACTTTGAAAATTCATAACTTAATATAGGAAATTCCAAATAAGGTGATTCAAGTTCCTATAGAACTATTTACAAGTCTTCTACAAAGGAAAAATATCACCCGCTACCCATTATGATCACAAAAGTGCAGGAATCCTAGATCAACAACACTGCCTCAAGATTCATTACAAATTAAATCACCAAACTTCAATAGATCATAACTTCATTATACTAACTCAAATAATGCATATTATACCTCATTTTAGAGCTTAGGGTGTCTACTATAAACTTGTAAAATATCATAGCCATTGGATAGCATTTGGTCAAACAAAAATCAATCCACAAGCAACCTGACACGAATCTGGCAACATCTATCCTTAACAACCTTAAGTCCCAAAATTAGGGTTTTCTATCCAATCATTCAAAAATCATAACCACAAGCTATGTCCACATAATTTTGTATGAAGAATCCATTTCCAACCTCAAAATCACCAAATTCTACTTCCTTCCCTAAGAACCATACTTGACCGAAACTTAGGGTTTTGGGGCCAAAATCCAGTTTTTTTTATATTTCCAAAATCATTTTTCTCACATTAATTGCACACAATTTTTCATGCTAAACATATTGAATACCTCAAAAACATCAAAATCACATTCTTTACCCATGATTTAGGTCTGATCAAACTTAATCCTAAATCACTACAAAGTGAAATATAATCTTTAACTCTTGTTTAACATCATATTCATAATCATAAGATCATTAAACCCTATTATCAATCATATCTAAAATTTAGGGCAGACTAAAGACTTCAAGATGAAAGAGGCAAGCTTCACTCAATAAGGGGTGAATGAGGTGATGTAATGAATTTTTTGGACGTTATGGTGATGTGGATATAAATGAAGAGAGAATAGAGATAGGAGAATTTGCACATTGGGATTTATACTAGTTATTCCCAACCCCAGGCCTACATCTAGTCCTTAAAGGTCAATACCTCTTGAGATTTTAACAAATTTTCTAATATTCAGTGGGATCTCAGAATGCCGCAGAAAAAAAATTGTCCATGCAATGGCTACGAGTAGAAATATTCTAGTCCTAAAATTTTCTCTCCCCCTTACAACAAGGTTTACATGTAGAATAATTCTGAAGACCTTTTTCTCTTACTTACCCATGTAAGTCTTATGAGCAGTAATAATCTCTAATCCTTACACCCATGTAAGTCTTACAAGCAGAAAGTCTTACGAGGAATTCTCTCTATAGCTTCTCTGTAAAGAAATCTCCCTCTCTAGGTCCCTTTACCTTGAGATCAAATCAAAAATACAATTGAAAGTTTTTATAGACTCTCTCATAGAGTAGATATGATAATCACTAAAGTATAATATAAATACAGAGAGAAATATGAATTTAGAGACTCTTGTAAGCTTTTTAGTGTATATACTATTATTCTATGTATTCTATTTTTTGAGTTTGTCTCTGATGCTTTTCATTTATAGGCAGTCAGAATTAGCCATTGTCAAGTAGAATGTCTTGTTGAAAAGCAGATTGTCCCGTTATGAAACTGAGTGTCACATTGTGGAGCAGGATGTATGCATTCGAGGTTTCATACAGTCTATCATGGTGGGTTAACTGCATGAGATGGCATGTGCCCAATATTCAGTGTGTAATGGTTATGTTCGTCGTAATTAACTTTCTCTTTTGAATCTATAATCCGAACACTTAATCTACTGTTTCACACATGAATTATATGTTAGATAACATTTGGTACAATAACAAGTGAAAACATAACAAATAAATAATATTTAACCATATTCAGATTGATATCTATAAGTCTAAAGTTCATTATGCTTCTGTAACTTATGAACTCAAGTTCTTGCTCCCAAACTCGAGTCAAAACTCATGTTCCTTTTGCCAACTCAAGTTCTCTCCAATATTTGCAAAACTATACAGAGAAAAATTTTAAGACTTTCAAGTGTCTCTCAAGAGTGTTTGTAGAATTTTTGCCAATACTTGAGTTCTTAGAGTAAAACTCAAGTTCACTTAATAATCTGACCAAGTTCATGCTTCTACTTTATCTGAACTTGTGAGTGACCTTGAATTTCTTTAGTTCCAACTCGAGTTCTCATCACAAACTTGAGTTTTCAATCAAGTCAACACTACTTCTATTTGTCTCTGTCAGAAAGTTGCAAGAGTTACCTTGAGTGCTACAGTACTAAACTCGAGTTCTCCAGTCCATGTGTGATTATTGAATTTCTGGTTTGGCTTCTGAATACAAGTTGCAGGAGTTGACTAGAAGTGTTAAGGCAAAACTCGAGTTCTATACCAAAACTCGAGTTTATCACATTGTTTTAGATTATGGTTTTACTTCTAGAAAACACTTGCAAGAGATCACTTGTCAAACTCAAGTTCACCTTAGACTAGAACTTGAGTTTTATACCAGAACTTTAGTTCTTCCGATAGTTTTTGTTTCTTACTTAGGCTCTGGATAAAACTTGTAATAGTTATGTTGCAAACTCGAGTTCTCAATATATAACTTGTAAGAGTTATGTTGCAACTTGAGTTTCTCAGCAATTTTTAGTTTCAGAGCAGCTTCTGTATAACACTTGTAGGAGGTAACTTGTTGAACTCGAGTTCTTTAGCCCACATAACTTGAGTTTTCCCCTAAAACTCGAGTGCATTAGATATTCTACGACAACTTTTTCTCAAACTTGTAAAATGCATTTGGTAACAACTTTGATTTAATTAAACTTTGTCATTTTCTTAAAAAATGGCATGTTATCATTTTGTTATCATCAAAACATGGATTCTAACACATGAAAACTCAACAAAACCTCAAGATACAGTACTCAAATCAGAGCTTTCACGTACATCTACTCAATGTTATGATCAATTTTTGATTTCGGTGGCACCTTTTCTATTGAGGCGGCACAAAACTCTTCTGATTGAGAAGCTAAAGCCATAGAAGCTTAGCTCTCGATGAGTAGAATGAGATTCATGAGGGCTTGATATGCTAAAAACGTGAATTTGGGCTTAAAATCAGGCAAGAACACTTAGGATTTCTCAAGAATACTCTAGCTTCTGTCTTGTTTCTTTTTCTTGTGATTTCTCTATATTTCCCCTAATTTTTGTGTTGTGGATAAAATTAATAGAGCTAGGAAGGTGTTGGATGATCTTGTGATGACATATGTCTAAGTGTAAAATTCCCAGGGTGCCAGGCGCTCTTATTTTTCTTGGGGTGCTAGTCGCTCCCTTTTGAAACCCGGTCTCCTTCCTCTCTTTCATTTTTAGGTATCCTCAAAGGAAGGGGAAGAGTGGGCCCGATGATTTCCCTAGCTTTCTTATTTAGTGTTCGGGATCATCAGACATATGGCCAAACCGAGGATTAATGAGTTGTCCTGGCTTTTAGACATGTCGTGCTATAGGGGCTAGGTAGGGAATAGGTGATGTTTGTGTTTGTTCCAACTCAAAAGCTACTTTTCTAAAAAGCTGCTTACAAAAAGCTACTTTATTAAAGTTACTTTATGTGGAGTTTACTCAGTTTGGTGCCGTATGTCCTCATAAGTTCAAGAATGTGCCAAGTATATATATGGGTAATAAACATGTGCCATGTGTGTCTAAGTGGCCCTAAGATGGTGACAAATATGTTGTTAGTCAGGGAAATGCCGGGTATGTACCAATGTATCTTGGAAAACACCCGATGTTCATGTAGGTTTCACTAAATGGCACCTTATATGCCTATTACCACATAAAATGGCTCCATGTATGTCTCTTAAGGAGACACCAAGTGCCTTCGTACACTCATGCATCAGTATGATTATTCAACTAATTTAACATACAAAGCAATAGGGGTTATGAAATTTTAGTATATTACAAACAACATTAGCAACCAAGAAAATTAACAATATGAGAGAACCGTGGGTCAGACGTGTAAGGCCGTGCCTTACATACCACTTATTATCGATATTAATCAAAGTAGCAATTGCGCAGTTCAGTGGGCACATAGGAATATAGCAAAAATATACTAATATTATTGAAATAATATTGCTTGATTATACTATAGGAGCCCCCCACAATGGTTCGTACATAATAATTACATACCTTAAAACAACAAAAAATTATCAGATAACTAACATCTCCTATTGTGCTAATTTGAAACTTTCTATTGCCGGTAATTATGATTCTGCCCTCTGAGCTGCTATCTGCTGCTGAAAACATTTTACATTTGTGGAAAGGTTGAGATTTAAAGAATCTCAGTAGTAACATAAAATAAGACATATACGATGTAAAAATAAATATGCCATGTACCATGTTATGGAAAATGATAGAATATTGTATGCATACTGTCTAAGGCCATATGACTGTTTGCAACCATGGCTTAAATATGTGCCTTTGTTGGGTCCCAGACCACAACTAAGCTAATTGCGTGTCCAAGACATTGTGCTCTTGTTACAGAAGCTGGCATACATAAACATGCACTAATCATATAGTGCATGAAAGAAAGAGTTACTACCTAGAATTTCCCTTTCCTGCTCTACTGGTTTTTCAATAACTTTGATCCAGCTCGGGCTATTTATATGTCCTAAAATTGCTCGGTCTATTGATATGTCCTGAAATTCCAAATGTACAAGAATTGAGTTAATACTCATTAATATACTACTCTAAACTCTTTTAAACTCAATTTATTGGTTATCTTAGGTTAAAACTATGAAATTACCAAAATGCCCCTAGGGATCCGGTCTAAGTCCCTTTGTACTCGATCCAACTATACTTTTCCAAAAAGTATAACCCGGGCTATTCGTACATAATTTCACCCCAGGAAACCTTTTTTTACCTCATTTTTGAGAAATTCATAGCCTAATTATGAAATTACGCTTGACAGCACCTTATTTATGGTTTGAGGGGTAAAATTGTCATTTCACACCCTAAAGCCTTTACACTCCATATTATATATGTTCCCTACACAATTTTCCATTCTAAACCTAATGAAATCATCAAATCTATGAAATTCCATCTCCAACAGTAAGAACAACTACTGGCCAAAAAATCCAAGAAAATTAGGAAAAATCATGTATTCATGTTTAATTCCATAAAGCTCTTTCTTATATCTTGTAATCCCATGTTCATCTCACTAATCACTTATTAAACACGTTTAGTGGCAATTTTGGCAACATAACCCCTTAGGGTTTGAGCTTTCCAAACTTCAAAAACCAAACAAAACATGCCACCAAACAATCAAACCACCCACAACAAGTAGAAATCATCAAGAGAAACTAGGTTCTTGAGATTACCTTTGATTTTTCTTCTTTCTCTCTCTAAAAACGTCCTCTCTCTCCTCCTTGTTGGTCTTGATTTTACTTGCTACATATGTGTTTAAGGAGGGTAGGAAGATTAGAGAGAGTTCCTTACCAAAAAGGGTCAAGAAGATACAAATTTTGAAATCAAACTACCTTGATTGCTTCTTGAACCCTTGCCCCTTCTTTCTTGTTCTTGATGTTCTCTTAGACTCTCTCTCTTATTGGTTTGTGTTGGCCGAAACTTATGGACTTGGAAGAGATAAATTATATCAAAATATCCTCTTCTACCTCCTTTGAAAATATAATATTCTATTGTAATAAACATGTGCCAATAATCTCATGTCATCATCCTTTTCTCTTCCTTCCTCATCTCATATGAATAGGACCCTTTAAATTCAAGTCATCATCTTTGTGTTTAGCCAACAATTGTTGGCCAAAATATGGCATAAGGGAAAGAGATAAAAGGGCTCCTTACTTTATCATATTTTCCTCATTCTCACATAATGCTTTTGGCATGATATTTTTGACCAAGTCTTCACCTTTTACTTGGTCATATAATTGTCTCTCTTCTTGCTCCTCTTGTCATACGAAATATGGCTCTTAAAGGACTCAAAAGAGCTTCTTGAAATATCTCAATTTTAAGCCCTCGAATATTAATTTTTGTTCTGGGTATTTGCCTATCATTTTTGACTTTACAACTATTTTCTTGGACAAAATTTCTCCTATTTGATTAAATGTGAGCAAAGTATTAATTTCCCTTCTTACTCCCTCATGTTGGATGTCCAAGAGCTCATGAGAAAGGGAAAATTATGGGATTTGGATTAAATATACCTAAATGACTATTTTACCCATACATTTTTGCCATTTTTACACTTTGCTAGAAATCTGGTAGAATGCTCATCAAACTTTGAAAATTCATATCTTTATTTTTAGAGATCCAATTGGTATAGTTTCAAATGCTATGTGACCCTTATTAAGTCTATATTTAGGGAAAAATATAGTCTTTAGCGAACTGAAAGCTCATAATTCCCATAATTTTCATTTTTGGACGCTATTATAGAACCTCGCCATTTCACTAGCCTAATTTCAAAAATACATAACTCTGTGCACAACTCCAAATAACTTATATAACCTATCAAATTAAAGCTTGATAAGTCTACTTTCATTCAGGAAAATATCATAGGCATTGGACATCATTTGGTTATCAAAAACTTTCACAAAGCCAGACTACCACGAAGGAAAAATACACTGGTAGTAGAGTTTACATTCCTGGGACTCTTGCTAAACGATGCTTAATAGTCCACTTGATTCAGGCTTATTCTCAAGCCTCTAATCCCAAAATTTGGGATATTACAAGACATGCTCACAACTATTAATTTAGCATCAGGGAAAGAATCACACATATAATAAGAATTAACGACTCCAGTAGGAATAAGAGGTAATTAACTCAAATGATCATCAACTGAGTTCTTATTGTAATATCCCAAAAAGTGATTAAGGGCTAATGACTTTAAAAGTGGATATAATTATTGTTGAATAAACACTTTTGGAGAATGTGTGATGGGAATTTGGATATTTTAATGATTCCAATGGCTTCCTTGTGAAAATTCATGTGGGGAGAGTATTTATTGTGAAATTGGAACCATTGGGAACAATCGTGCTAAAGTTGAATACTCTGTCCATTGAAACTCTGTACAGGGCAGCCAATTTGTATGGACGTTTTAAATAGGCAAATGGTGTCTAAAAATTCTGAAAGTTTCCAGTATTAAAGTTCACATGTCAAGCTTCAAAATGAACATATAATTTGTATCATTTTGATTTGTGACCTAAGAGTTTTGGATTTTTGAAGTTTGCCCAGCGAAATTAATTATTTTCTGGAACAGTATGCAAAGATTGAAATTCTGGGAATTTTGTGGTGATTTTCAGTAATGGCCAATATTTTTCCTATGAAGAGGACTTAAATATCTTTCATGTGGCTTTGGAATCACCTCATTTCGATTTTTCTAGAATTAGTTATGATTTTTCAAAGTTTGGGCAGAAAATCCGAAAATGGGAATTATGACATCATCTCATTAAAAGATGATGTCATCATGGATTATTAATCAAATTGCTCATCTTCTTCAGCCATTTCACGCCATTTCCAGCTGAAGATAGTGAGAGAAAGTTGAGAGCTCTTAGAGAGAGAAAGAGGAGAAATCTCGCAAGGTAAGCCGATTTCTCCGACGATCTAGCTCCTAACGCGTATAACCTTGTTCCTAAGCTTCTCTTCTATGTTATTTAAGGTGTTTGAGAAGACAATTTGGTGTTCAAGGGGCTAGGGTTTTCAGCCACTCTTGAGAAAAGCTAGAAGGAGCTTGAGGTAACTTCCAAACTTTCGTATATTGCTTATTCTGGCTACTGTGGGCAATTTAATCGGTGAAATTTCGCCGGACTGCCATTGGTTTTAAAGTTTGGAAATGATGTGGCCTAGGGGTTATGCTGCCCAAATTGGGTCTTAATATTAGTTGTAACCTAATGTAATGGTTAATAAAGTGGTTAGGAGTAGAAATGAACGCGTTTACGGAGCCGAAATCGTAAAACCTCAATTTTTCCCGGAGAACATGTATATTTCGGCCAAGGCTGTAAATGGGTCTTAGAGTTGGATTTTCAATGATTTGATGATTCCATTGGATTCAGTGGGCGAAAATAGGTGGGGTTACAGTTGGGCACTTTTTCAAAAAAGGCCGAGAAAGCATAATTACGGAAACACCCCTAAAACCCTAAAAGTAGGGCTGCCAAGGGCAATTTAGTAATTTGACATTGAATTTGATAATTCTGAGTACGGAAATGGATTCCTTGGGCGGAAATATGTTAGGATAGCCCAGATTAGAATTTCGAGAAAAGTGCAACCGGTCCGGGTATGGCGGGCCCAGGCCGGGTCCCCGGGGGTATTTTTGTAAATTTTCATTATAGACTCATATAACCCTAAGTAACACTATGGAAGTGTCTAAATAGTGCATTTGGAATTGTAGGATTCGATATTTGCCGCCCTCGTGAGCCAACTGCGCTGAAGGACGTCAGGAAAGGATCAGGTAGTGACTCTCTCTCTTATACTATGTGTAATGCTCTGTATGTGTGTGTTATCACTGTTCTGTGATGAATCTTTGATGCTGCTATGGTTACAGCTGGTGATAGCTGTCGTTTACAGCGCAAGCTGTCGTTTACAGCGCAAGCTGTCGTTATTGTGATTACAGCGTAAGCTGTCGTGATGGTGATTACAGCGTAAGCTATCGTATTGTGTATACAGCCGTGAGTGCTGTCGTTTATGGTGAAAACCATGTATCTTTGAGATTGATGTTGCTGTTGTTGCTGGTTGTGATTTATATACATGCTTGGTATTTATACATTGTATGAGTGGTTTGTTACTACTGAGATTCTCTCGAATCTCATTCCTTCCTATGACTAACCTTTCAGACAGGGCATGTGGCTCAAAGGAGAAGAGGCCGACCCGGAGCACTTAGGACCCTTAGGGGTATAGTTGATTTTGGAATGTTGGTTATATCTTTTGAATTCGGGATTACTGTATAATCTGAAATATGAATAGTATATTCAATTTTGGATGTAATCCCCTAGTGGATACTTAAACCTCAGGTTATATATGTATAGAATCCGGGAGTTGCCGGGGAATTGGTTTTACACTCTGTCATACGTGAATGTAGATAAACTGCACAGGTGATTATATTCGAATTTTGAAATGGAGACAAGGAACAGGAAAGAGATTTTGAATGATTTTGTGAAAACCCTACCACAAAGTAGGAGATTGGAACGAGTTTAAGTTATCCGAAGGTCTCTAATTTACTTTAATTATTTAATATCGAATTATAATTACATGATTAAAGGCAGGGTGTTACATTTTGGTATCAGAGCTGTAGTTCTTGGCAAGGGTAGAGGTTGCTAGGATAGATCCCTTAGATAGTAGTAGGGATAGAAGATTATCTGTGAATGATTGTTGTGTATGCACATGTATGTTTTATTGACATGGATATATATATGAGTTTTGTGACTATCTCTGCTAAATTAATGGGGCAAGTTGTTTGTAGAATGAAGAAAACTAGAGGATGCCCCAATATTCCGCGTGTAGACCTAGAGGTGGAGGTCGTCAATGATAATCCACCAGATCCTATGCAAGAGCTGATGGGTCTAATCCGGGATCAAAGAGATATGATAACTGAGTTGAGAGAAGAGCTCAGAGCAGAGAAGGCGAAGAACAAGAAAGGTCCAGTTCAATCCACTCCGGAGGAAACTCAAGGAGAAACCCGTCATGAGGACACTGCTGAAGGGTCAGCACGACCCCTGGAGTCCCCACCTCACATTGTCCCAAATCAAGAATCACATGGGATGCCTCTTAGAGAGGAAAGAGACCTTCAGTTTTGGGTCACCAGGTTCTGCAAGCATCTGCCTCCTGCGTTCAGAGGGAGGTTTGACCCTCAAGCAGCCGAAGATTGGATGAACAGACTGGAGAAAATATTTGAGGTGCTTAATTGTCCGGATGAGGTGAAGCCACGACTGGCCGTTTACAAACTCGAAGGGGATGCAGACCGTTGGTGGCGGAATATCGCCCTAACCTTGAAGAGCAACAAGATGCCATTGACTTGGGAATTGTTTCAACAAGAATTCAACGAGAAGTATTTTCCCAAATCAGTGAGGCTCGAGAAGGAGACAGAATTCCTGAATATCAGACAAGGGGACGCGGAAAGCTTCGATGATTACTTGTCCCGTTTTGTCCGATTGGCTCGATACTCCTCCTATCTCCGGTTCAAGGATGATGAAGAATGGAGTTCTGATATGCTCATTCGCGGTCTGAGGCGAGAGTTGAGGAAGCGCTTAGCTACTCATCAATTTACCAAGTTCAACAAGGCGGTTGAACAGTGCAGGATTACAGAGAACAACTTGAGAGATTTGTATCCTGCCAGAGCTACTAGCCACCGCAATGAACCTAATAAGGGTGCTACCTCACAAAAGTGAAAGGGGCAAGGATCTTCGTCTGGAAGTGGTAAGAAGCCCTACAGTCTGGGAGCCGTGACCAGCAAAGAACATATCCTGGACCATGGATTTGTCGTCAGTGTAATCAACCACATCAAGGCAAAACTTGTGATGGCAAAATAATAAGCTTCAATTGTAAGCGTGGGGGGCATACTTCTGCTGAATGCAAAGAGCCACGACCAGACCAGAGACCGAGGACACAGGGCCGAGTATTCACTATGACCCATGAGGAGGCCCGCAAATCTCCTGAGCTAATACAAGGTAAACTTCTACTTCATGGCCATCTGTTGCAAGTTTTATTTGACTCGGGTGCAAGTCACTCCTTCATTGCCTATGATTACGTGAAGCGCCTGGGATTGCATGTGCACAAACTGCCATTTGAATTAGTAGTGTCAACCCCAATGGGTATTAAGGCCTTGACCACAGAAGCTTGTTTGAGTTGTGTCATAACTGTGGAAGGGCATCAATCTATTGTAGATTTGATATGTTTGCCTCTTAGTCAATTAGAAGTCATTTTGGGTTTTGATTGGTTAATGGCAAATAATATATTGCTTGATTGTGGAAACAAGAGGATAGTATATCCTGTATCTCAGAGGGTTGAAGATGTGGATGCTAGTATGAATTTTCTTTCGGCAGCCAAAGCTGAAAAGTATCTTGAAAAGGGTTGCCAGGGGTATGTAGTGTTTTTCTCTGTGCAAGGGGAAAATGGCGAAACCTTGAATAATATACCCGTGGTAAATGAATTCCCTGAGGTGTTTCCGGACGATCTGAGCGGATTACCTCCAGAAATGGAAGTTCAGTTCCCAATTGACATTGTACCTGGAGCTGGTTCTATATCCAAGGCCCCATACCGCATGGCCCCAAACGAAATGGCAGAGTTAAAGAAACAAATAGAAGATTTGCTTGAGAAAGGGTTTATTAGACCCAGTGTGTCGCCTTGGGGAGCTCCAGTGTTGTTTGTAAAGAAGAAAGATAGGAGTCTTCGCTTATGTATCGACTACAGAGAGCTGAATAAAGTTACTATAAAAAACAAGTACCCTCTTACCCGAATTGATGACCTATTAGATCAACTCTCTGGTTCGTGTGTGTTTTCAAAGATTGATCTAAGGTCAGGGTATCATCAGCTGCGAGTGAAAGCAGAAGATATTCCAAAGACTGCTTTCAGGACCCGATATGGTCATTATGAGTTCTTGGTGATGCCATTTGGGCTAACCAATGCGCCTGCGGTTTTCATGGATTACATGAACCGTATCTTTCGGAAATATCTGGATCAGTTTGTTGTTGTGTTTATCGATGACATTTTGATATATTCCAAGAATAAGGATGAGCATGAGCATCATTTGAGAATCGTATTGAATATCTTGTGCGAGAAGCAATTATATGCTAAATTGAGCAAGTGCGAGTTTTGGCTATCAGAAGTGAAATTCTTAGGCCATGTTATCTCACAAGAAGGGGTCTCTGTGGATCCCAGCAAAGTGGAAGCAGTACTGAACTGGAAGAGGCCAGAATCTGTGGCGGAAATACGCAGTTTTCTGGGTCTTGCTGGTTATTATCGGAGATTTATCCAAAATTTCTCCCGTATTGCGTTGCCGATGACCAAGCTCACGAGAAAAGATCAGCCGTTTGTGTGGGACGAGAAATGTGAAAACTGCTTTGTGGAGCTGAAGGAGAGGTTGACGTCGGCACCTGTATTGATTTTACCCGATCCCAGTGTGACATATGTTGTGTATTCTGATGCCAGTGGGCAGGGATTAGGGTGTGTCCTTATGCAGTAGGGACGTGTGGTGGCCTACGCCTCTCGACAGCTCAGACCTCATGAATTGAATTATCCCACTCATGATCTGGAGCTTGCGGCCATTGTATTTGCTTTAAAGATTTGGCGTCATTACCTGTATGGTGTGACTGTGGAACTGTACTGCGACCACAAGAGTCTTAAATATCTATATGATCAAAAAGAGCTGAATATGAGACAGCGTCGTTGGATGGAATTGCTTAAGGACTATGACCTGGAGATAAAATATCACTCGGGTAAGGCAAATGTAGTCGCTGATGCTCTTAGCCGAAAGACTGTGCTCGTTGCAGCTATGATGATACAAGAAAGGAAATTGATTGAAGATTTCCGTGATTTAAATTTGACAAATCAGATCATCTGTGCCAATTACACTGTTTCTCAAGAGGAGAGTGATCTAAGGGTGGAAATTGAAGAAGCTCAGAGTCAAGATGACTGGATACAGCGCAATCTGACTCGAATCAAACAGGGAGAAGTTTCAGGCTACGACATATCGCCTCGTGGATTGGTTCGTTACCAGAAAAGAGTCTGCGTTCCACTTAAGGCAGAGTTGAGGCAGAAGATTCTGGATGAGGCACACAAGAGCCGATATACTCTTCATCCTGGTATGACTAAGATGTACCAGAATCTGAAATCGGTGTATTGGTGGCCGGGTTTGAAGAGTGACGTGACCAAATATGTTGCAAGGTGTCTCACTTGTCAGAAAGTGAAAATCGAGCACCAGAGACCGCCTGGTTTACTTCAGAGTCCTGAGATTCCGGAATGGAAATGGGAAAGCGTGACCATGGATTTGGTTGTGGGATTACCCAGGATCAGAAACTATGATGCGATCTGGGTAATTGTGGACCGATTAACAAAGTCAGCCCACTTCATACCAATCGATGCTAGTTACTCTCCGGATAAGCTAGCAGAGATTTATATCCTAGAAATTGTGAAACTCCATGGTGTACCGAAGAATATCATTTCCGATCGAGATCCCCGATTCACTTCGAGATTCTGGAAAGCATTGCATGAAGACTTAGGTACTCAACTAAGATTCAGTACGGCTTATCATCCTCAAACGGATGGACAATCTGAGAGAACAATTCAGACGCTGGAAGATATGTTGCGAGCTTGTGTTCTCGACTTTAAAGGAAGTTGGGATCGTTTCCTTCCACTAGCTGAGTTCGCCTATAACAATAGCTATCATGCGAGTATTCAAATGGCTCCGTATGAAGCGTTGTATGGAAGACGGTGTCAATCACCATTATGTTGGAATGAACTATCCGAAAGGAAGCTTTATGGACCAGATTTGGTTGATCAAACCTCAGCACAGATTCAGATTATTCGCAAGAGGTTGCTTACAGCGCAGAGTCGCCAGAAAAGCTACGCTGTCAAGAGAAGACGGCCTCTAGAGTTTGAGGTTGGAGATCATATTTTCTTAAGAGTATCTCCTGTCACCGGTGTTGGGCGAGCGATCAAGAGGAAGAAGCTAAGCCCTAGATACATAGGTCCTTTTGAAATCCTTGAGAGGATTGGGCCTGTAGCTTACCGAGTAGCTCTACCTCCGAGCTTGAGTAGACTCCATGACGTATTCCATGTTTCTCAATTGAAGAAGTACCAACCGGATCCGTCTCACATCATTGAGTATGAGGATGTTGAGCTTCAAGACAATTTCACATATGCAGTGGAGCCAGAGCAAGTCATTGACCGAGAAGAGCGACGGCTCAGACACAGGAGCATTCCATATGTGAAGGTGATCTGGAAGGGAATGACATAAAGAGAGGCAACTTGGGAAGCGGAGGAAGATATGCGAAGACGATATCCGGAGTTTATGGCTCAAGTTGTGTAGCAATTTCGAGGACGAAATTTAATTTTCGGTGGGAGAAATGTAATATCCCAAAAAGTGATTAAGGGCTAATGACTTTAAAAGTGGATATAATTATTGTTGAATAAACACTTTTGGAGAATGTGTGATGGGAATTTGGATATTTTAATGATTCCAATGGCTTCCTTGTGAAAATTCATGTGGGGAGAGTATTTATTGTGAAATTGGAACCATTGGGAACAATCGTGCTAAAGTTGAAAACTCTGTCCATTGAAACTCTGTACAGGGCATCCAATTTGTATGGACGTTTTAAATAGGCAAATGGTGTCTACAAATTCTGAAATTTTCCAGTATTAAAGTTCACATGTCAAGCTTCAAAATGAACATATAATTTGTATCATTTTGATTTGTGACCTAAGAGTTTTGGATTTTTGAAGTTTGCCCAGCGAAATTAATTATTTTCTGGAACAGTATGCAAAGATTGAAATTCTGGGAATTTTGTGGTGATTTTCAGTAATGGCCAATATTTTTCCTATGAAGAGGACTTAAATATCTTTCATGTGGCTTTGGAATCACCTCATTTCGATTTATCTAGAATTAGTTATGATTTTTCAAAGTTTGGGCAGAAAATCTGCCAGAAAATCCGAAAATGGGAATTATGACATCATCTCATTAAAAGATGATGTCATCATGGATTATTAATCAAATTGCTCATCTTCTTCAGCCATTTCACGCCATTTCCAACTGAAGATAGTGAGAGAAAGTTGAGAGCTCTTAGAGAGAGAAAGAGGAGAAATCTCGCAAGGTAAGCCGATTTCTCCGACGATCTAGCTCCTAACGCGTATAACCTTGTTCCTAAGCTTCTCTTCTATGTTATTTAAGGTGTTTGAGAAGACAATTTTGGTGTTCAAGGGGCTAGGGTTTTCAGCCACTCTTGAGAAAAGCTAGAAGGAGCTTGAGGTAACTTCCAAACTTTCGTATATTGCTTATTCTGGCTGCTGTGGGCAATTTAATCGGTGAAATTTCGCCGGACTGCCATTGGTTTTAAAGTTTGGAAATGATGTGGCCTAGGGGTTATGCTGCCCAAATTGGGTCTTAATGTTAGTTGTAACCTAATGTAATGGTTAATAAAGTGGTTAGGAGTAGAAAGGAACGCGTTTACGGAGCCGAAATCGTAAAACCTCAATTTTTCCCGGAGAACATGTATATTTCGGCCAAGGCTGTAAATGGGTCTTAGAGTTGGATTTTCAATGATTTGATGATTCCATTGGATTCAGTGGGCGAAAATAGGTGGGGTTACAGTTGGGCACTTTTTCAAAAAAGGCCGAGAAAGCATAATTACGGAAACACCCCTAAAACCCTAAAAGTAGGGCTGCCAAGGGCAATTTCGTAATTTGACATTGAATTTGATAATTCTGAGTACGGAAATGGATTCCTTGGGCGGAAATATGTTAGGATAGCCCAGATTAGAATTTCGAGAAAAGTGCAACCGGTCCGGGTATGGCGGGCCCAGGCCGGGTCCCCGGGGGTATTTTTGTAAATTTTCATTATAGACTCATATAACCCTAAGTAACACTATGGAAGTGTCTAAATAGTGCATTTGGAATTGTAGGATTCGATATTTGCCGCCCTCGTGAGCCAACTGCGCTGAAGGACGTCAGGAAAGGATCAGGTAGTGACTCTCTCTCTTATACTATGTGTAATGCTCTGTATGTGTGTGTTATCACTGTTCTGTGATGAATCTTTGATGCTGCTGCGGTTACAGCTGGTGATAGCTGTCGTTTACAGCGCAAGCTGTCGTTATTGTGATTACAGCGTAAGCTGTCGTGATGGTGATTACAGCGTAAGCTATCGTATTGTGTATACAGCCGTGAGTGCTGTCGTTTGTGGTGAAAACCATGTATCTTTGAGATTGATGTTGCTGTTGTTGCTGGTTGTAATTTATATACATGCTTGGTATTTATACATTGTATGAGTGGTTTGTTACTACTGAGATTCTCTCGAATCTCATTCCTTCCTATGACTAACCTTTCAGACAGGGCATGTGGCTCAAAGGAGAAGAGGCCGACCCGGAGCACTTAGGACCCTTAGGGGTATAGTTGATTTTGGAATGTTGGTTATATCTTTTGAATTCGGGATTACTGTATAATCTGAAATATGAATAGTATATTCAATTTTGGATGTAATCCCCTAGTGGATACTTAAACCTCAGGTTATATATGTATAGAATCCGGGAGTTGCCGGGGAATTGGTTTTACACTCTGTCATACGTGAATGTAGATAAACTGCACAGGTGATTATATTCGAATTTTGAAATGGAGACCAGGAACAGGAAAGAGATTTTGAATGATTTTGTGAAAACCCTACCACAAAGTAGGAGATTGAAACGAGTTTAAGTTATCCGAAGGTCTCTAATCTACTTTAATTATTTAATATCGAATTATAATTACATGATTAAAGGCAGGGTGTTACACTTATGGCTTGCTCCATCCCTAACTTCTACATCAAACTCTTGAAATAACAGCAACCACCTAATTAAATCTAGGTTTAGTGTGAGTTTTAGTCATCAAGAATTTCATAGTAGCATGATCACTATAGATTATGACCTTTGAATGTAGCAAATATACACTAAACTTATCTAAACAAAAGACAATGGCATACAACTCTTTTTCAATGATTGTATAGTTAATTTGTGCCTCATCTATGGTTTTTGAATCATATTCAGTCATACTAGCACCTTGTAAATTTTCTGTCATAGCATCAACCCTATTATAGAATTGCTAGCATCATATGGCATTTTAAATGTAAAATCCCTATTAAGTGTAGAAAAGATAGGTGGTGACACTAACCTACCTTTTAACTCATCAAAAGCTAATCTATAGCTATCATCAGAGGCAAACATAACATCTTTTTATAGCAACCAAGACAAGGACTATGCAATTTGACTAAAGTTTTTGATAAACCTCCTATAAAATCTAGCATGTCCCAAGAATGATCTCAAGTCTCTTATATTAGTTAAGTAATGTAAAGAAGAAACCACTTCCATCTTTTCCTTATCAACTTTAATTCTATTCCTGGAAATCAAATAACACAAAATAATGCCCATATCTACCATAAAGTGGCACCTTTTAAAATTTAGAAGCAAATCTTTATCAATACATCCAATAAGTGCTTTTTTAAGTGTTTCCAAATAATCATCAAGTCATTTCTATATAATGTAAAGCCATTTATGAATACCTCAATACCATTCTATAATACACCTATGAAATCATTGAATACACTCATCATACACCTCTGAAATATTCAAGGAGCATTATATAAATTGAATGGCATTTTCATATAGGTAAAAGTGTCAAATAGACATGTGAATTTTGTCTTCTCTTGATCCTCTGGAGCAATTGGAACCTAGAAAATACCCTACCTAGAAATACCCTAAAAATCCATCAAGAAAACAATAATGAGATTTGCGAACAAGTCTATCTAACATTTGATCAATAAATGGTAAAGGAAAGTGGGCTTTTCTTTTAACATAATTCAATTACCTAAAATCTATACACACTCTCCAAGAATTTTGAACTCTTGTTGGTATTAGATCATTCTTCTCATTTTTTACTACAGTTATGCCACTCTTTTTATTTACCACATGCATAGAACTTACCCATTCACTACTACTGATAGGGTAGATAATGCTAACACTTAACAATTTAGTTACCTCCTTTTTGACTACATCTAAAGCAACTGGATTCAACCATCTTTGAGGCTGCCTAATTAGTCTAGCAACGTCTTTCAAGAGTATTTTATGAGTACAAACTGAGGGATTAATCCCTAGTATGTCCGCCAATATTTAAACTATAGCCTTTCTATGTTTCCTAAGCATATATAGTAACTTCTCCTCTTAATCCATGGCCAGTTAATTTGCAATTATCACCAGTAGTTGGAGCGGTTGAGAACCTTACCAGAACACCATGCTACATTAACTTAGGTAGAATTAAAGAAATGCTTTCTGGAGAGGTTTTTTCCAGCTTTAAAGACTACTACTCTCAAAAGGAGATCTACAGTGTAAGGTAGACTAAGGGAGTGATAAATCCCTATTTTATCATATATTTTCATATTTTATTTGGGGATTTTGTCATGATAATTAAGTTTAAAATGCCTTTTTTGACATAAAAAGAGATATTAAGAGTAAACACATTAAATTAGGACTAAAAAGGGTAAAATTGGCAAAATAATCACAATTACTCTTAATCATTGATTCTTTGGAGGATTTGACATTGGTTTAATTGTTTTTAATTATAAGTGCTTGAAAAATTGGATTAAGATTGAAAATGACAGTTTAGGATACGAATTTTAGAAATATCAATTTGGTCCCACGAATTTTGAAAATATCAGTTTGGTCCACGTCTGAACACAGCGTTTTGACACAGCAACTTAGGTATGATTCAGAGAACAGCTGGACACGGAAGATATAGAGAACAGAGCCGCAACCCACAGAATCGGGGAGAGCTTCGATCCAAACCTTTGCACCTTCATCTTCCACCTTCGTCTCCTGCTTCTTCTCTCGCCAGTGGCATCATCCGCTACCATAGCCGCCGGTGAGTTCGATTATCTCAGATCAAAACTAAAGTGGGGAGCCGTGAGGAACTGAGCTGAGAGTCAGGAATTTAGAGGTGGAGCTGTCGCGAGATCATTGCCGTTTCTTCTCAATACATCTCAGATTCTCCTTCTTGCTCATTTCCACACCTTCCGTCCAACAACCTCTACCACAATCTCGTCCTTCCTCTATGATTTCTGGCTGAGCTATTTCATTCTCCAAGCAGTGGATTCTCTGTTCTATTTTTGGTTCCAATTAATTGCAATTACTGATTTACTTGTATATCCATTAATCTATCAAGTCAATTGGTGGTTTTTAATAGCTGTGCAAATGTTAAATTGTGGTTAGAAGCTTCAACTCTCTTGAGAATGGTGATGATGGCATGAGTTTTCAAGCTTTAAAGGGGAGTTTTATTGTTTTAATCCATTTATTTAGTTTTATAATTATGATTTTCAGTTTTGGAGATTGTATTTATATTGCTAAACCTTTGTTACTTGGTTAAGTACTTAGTTTGGATTAATTTGTGATTTGAATTAGTTGATGTTGAACTTTGTGCTCATCAATATATGTGGTTACATATATGTTTAAGTGTAATTTAATTGATTCTCTATTGTCTTGCATGGTATTGTTTAGATATTAAGATGATTTTGCAGTTACCTTGAACCAATTGCATTAATTAATTCATAATCACACACTAAGAGTGCTTAATAGCATCTCTAGAGTAGAGGTTCCTCTCTTTTGGTGCTAGACTCATCGGTTGATGGGGCTTGGTATTTTAGAAAACTTAGTGATATCATAAATTGCACAAAAAGTGATTTTTAATAATGTTTTAAGAAGTGATTATTTTCTAAGTCTAGGAATAACCATTGATTAATGCACTAGACTAAATGGTGTTTGAGGTTTGGTATTTTGAGGGACATTGGTTGCAATTACTAGTGTTTTGTATTGAGTTTCTGTTAGAGGGGTTAAACCTTGCCCGATGTGGAAGTGTTTAATCAATCTAACTCAAGCTAGCTCAAAGGGTCTTTTGGGCATTTTTGACTAAGCTAGTAAATCGAACTCCCATTATAATTAGATGAACTATGATTGCCTTTGCAAGCCATTTTCAAGAGATTCACTTCATCCATTTCATTCCACCTATCATTTTATATCCAAAAATACCAAAAATATTGTAGTGTAGGCATTCACATTTTCATGCAACCTATTTGATATTTAAAAAGCTAAAAATCATTTTTAAATTGGTTTATATTAATCATCATACTTAGTTGCTAGGTAATTAATAAAAGGCTCTTCGAGAGACGATCCGGGATTGTACCCCTATATTGCAATCCTTGGTTTAAATTTTGAAGAGGTTACCAAGGCATAAAAGCCGACAAAGCCTTATGTTTTTCAAATGGCGCCGTTGCCGGGGAGCCAAGTAATTGGTTCCTTAGTAGCTAAGTATCAATCTTTGACTAATTGGTACCTTGAGCCTTTAGGTTGCATTTTAGTTAGTTTAGGTAGTTTTGCATGTTTTTCAAAGCATATTGCATCTTTTGTCATTTTGAAATCATTTTCCCCTTTTTCTTTTGCATTTGTGTTCTCTTAGATTTTTTTTCCCTTAGTTTTTATAGTTTTTTTGTTAGATAATCCTCTTTGTGATTCATTGGAATTTATTGTGATTGGATTTCATGGCTTGGTTTAATGGTAATCAAGGTTTATCCGTTCACTCTCACTCTTCTGTAGTAGATTCGATTGAAAGGAAAGAGCCTATCTCTGAAAGAATCCATGCTATTCAACAAACATTGCAGCTTCTTCAAGCCAAGATGGGATGTCAACATAGTCCAATTGGTGAAGAATGTAATGGTCCATTCTACTCTCCATATCATGAACCCTACCAATAACCTTCATTCCAATCTCATTACCCACCACACCTACCCTATAGATCATACCATGAACCTTTTCTGCCACCATACAACCCATATCATGAACCTCACTCTAATCCTCCATCATATAACCGCATGCCATATAATGACCCTTCTCCTTCATTCCATCCCACTTTCCAACCATGCCATCCACCTCATGAGCCTCTATTCTCATCATTTCAACCATCTTATGGACCTATTTTCCAACCATGTGTGCCTCTCCAAGAACCTTCTATTGGTAGAGTTATTGGAGAATTCCAGAAACCAATGACTTGTACTATAAATGAGGAGCGGTCACACAAGGACACCTTTTCTAATTGCATGACCTCTATAATGAGATCAATGGAGCAAGGAGATAAAGAGCGTGCAAGTTTGGCCAAGGACTTTAAGAATCTCACTCAGCCATCACAAGAAGCAGAGCAATGGAAGAAAGATGTTGATCAATTCAAGAAAAATATAGAGTTGCTTTCTCAAAAGATTTCTAAGTGCAACACTCCACAGGAGACCCTTTCTCCATTATCTCCATGTAATCCACCCACTCAAGCCAAAAAAGTCAAAAAGGTGCGCTTTCAACTTCCAGAAGAGTCTTTCTTTCCTGTGGGGGAGGAACAAGGAGTCCAAGCTCAAAGGTCATATGCCACTTCACAAGTGGAAGACTTCAAACCTCCGGTGCCTATTCCCACAGAAACATATGAAGTAGAGCAAGTTCAAAATAGTATTGAAGAGTCTTCCTTACCATTCGGTAATGATCCTATCCTTATAGAAGTAGACTCTCCTACTACTTTAACTAGTAAAGCAATTCACTATTTGAGTGATGATGAGGTGGATGAGGAAATCATTGTTAAATCCCCTCAACTGTTTGAAAATGTAATTGCTCTACCCATTAGTTTAAGTAGTAGTGATTTGATTGTACCTATTCATGACTATGCTCATTCTTCTTTGTGTGATACTTTAACTGTTGAAAATGCTTCTCTTCATAGTACTAGGGATGATTGCGCTCAATTGGATGATATATCTTCATGTTCTTTTGCTGAAGATCATATTTGTGTAGATTGTTATCATGAAAAATGCCAATTGCTTGTTGAGTTTCGAAAGAAATCATTAAGCAAAGTGGTTGATTCTACCGTTCATCTTGATGCATCTCCTTGTACTATTGATGTTTCTAAGCATGAAACTTGTGAAAATGTTGAATCTTGTGTGGATACTAATATGATTGTTGTAAATGAGAAAGACCATTGCCTAGAGAAAGATCTTTCTTTTGATTCCAATGAGTTGCTTAATAGTATCATAAGGGAAGATTCAACTGTTTTGATTGATAATATTACAAATGAAATTGATTCTTTCCATATGATTCTTTCTTGTGATTTACCACCCGACATAGAAAAGGAAAATGATTCTTTTGAAAGTTTAAAAGTTTTGGGTGGTAATGATTTGAAAAATTCTCCTTCTTCTTCCACTCTTTTCCCTTCCATCTCTTGTGATTGCAATGATGATGTGGTGTACCCCAACACTAAGTTGGATTCCGCACCTTCCACTTTGCAAACATAAGAGAATTTAACTGTTTGTTTGACTCCTTCTGATGGGAGTACCATTGATTTCCTTGGATATGATAGTTACTTGGAGAGTTTGGAACTTAATATGCCTTTACTTCACTTGAAAGCTCTCTGTGTTTCTATTTTTGGATGGAATGCTGCTGGTTGTCTGTCTTCTTTACAGATACATTCTTGGAAAGGATGTCGGAGGAACCAACATCCATTGTATATCCTTGAACCTTTTCCGATTGATCCTAAGCCACCTCCACCAAGGAAATTCAATACTGTAGAAGATGTCTTCAATGACAAATGCATGCTTCTCATCAAGGATGAGAACTTCTCCTTCAAACGACTCAAGATTCTCTAACACAGGTTGTCTCTTTCCTCACTTGTTTTCTTCCTAATTCCTATAATTCTTTGAGCTTAATTGTTGTGTGAGGAAGATAAGTGTGGGGGAGAGACATAATCCAGTAGTAAAAGGTGGAATTTCTTTTGTTCTCCACCCCCTTAGGCTTTGAGCTATTGTCATTCCTTTGCTTTAGGTTTTGCATTGGGGACAATGCAAGATTTAAGTATAGGGGAGAGATTAGGATTTAGGTCTTGAGTGCTTCATTGTGCCTTATTGCAAAAATGTGTCATTTTCAAAAAAAAATTGATCCAAACCACACTCTTAAAGTTTTGCCACTCCTTGTTTTAGGAATTTGTCTAAATACTTATGGGAATTGCTTATTCTCTTGGTTGATTTTTAATGAATTGATTTGTTATTACTCTTAGAGTTAGCATTTGGATTAGTTGAGTTAATGCATTTTGATTAGGCTAATGTTCAATTAATCTTTGTGAATGTGCATTTGAGAAGAAAACCTTTGTTGGAAGGATTTTGAGCCTAATTATCATTCATTAATATGTGTTTGCCACCTATTCTAGTGTACCTCTAGAACTTGTTTAAATTCTTTTTCGAAATCACATTTGCATTTAAATTAATGAATATGATTGGGACATTCATTTAATCACCCTTTATCCCAAACACAAGCCATTCATCATTGCCTTTGTTTACCCATTTGAGCCCTTCACATTCTAAAATCTATCATTTATTAACAAGCACTATGTGTGCATCCTATTTGTATTAGATTGGCATCCAAATGTCATTGAATTGCCATAAATATCATAGGTATGAAGAAATGCCATTTACATACATCATATATTGAAAAAGAAGAAGCATGAAAAAAAAATAAAAAAAATATCATAAAGAAAAAGTGAGAGAACTAAAAAAACACAACAAAAAAGAGGAAATAAAAAAATAAGGCATTTGTTTTGATTGGCAAGAAGATATGGTTATTTGAGCTTTAAATAAAAAAAATGTCATTGTACGCATTTGTGCATGCATAGTACTTGTTGTTTCATTATCCTTTCTATGGTACCATTTCCATCATCACAACCCTTTTAAAAGTCCCCTTGATTCATGAGTCTAGGTGCTACATAGTGGTGGAGAGAGTAGAATTTCTACAAGCATATGGTAGGACCTAATCTAGGTGGTTTTGAGTGAAATTTCCTATACTTATGAGAGGAATTAAACACTTAAATCCTTGAGTGTTCTCTGGTACACATTTCTTTAATTAATTGTGCATTAATCTAGTCCATTTGTATTACCTCATGCTAAGACTTATGTTAGCTTGATTAGTGATTATTGATTAATTTTTTGACTCTAACCTTGACCATTTGAAGTTTTCATTTGTGTTTAGTTTTGAATTGATTTTGTTTTTGCCCAAGAGTGCAAAAGTTTAAGTGTGGGGGAATTGATAAATCCCTATTTTATCATATATTTTCATATTTTATTTGGGGATTTTGTCATGATAATTAAGTTTAAAATGCCTTTCTTGACATAAAAAGAGATATTAAGAGTAAACACATTAAATTAGGACTAAAAAGGGTAAAATTGGCAAAATAATCACAATTACTCTTAATCATTGATTCTTGGGAGGATTTGACATTGGTTTAATTGTTTTTAATTATAAGTGCTTGAAAAATTGGATTAAGATTGAAAATGACAGTTTGGGATACGAATTTCAGAAATATCAATTTGGTCCCACGAATTTTGAAAATGTCAGTTTGGTCCATGTCTGAACACAGCGTTTTGACACAGCAACTTAGGTCTGATTCAGAGAGCAACTGGACATGGAAGATATAGAGAATAGAGCCGCAACCCACAGAACTGAGGAGATCTTCGATCCAAACCTTTGCACCTTCATCTTCCACCTTCGTCTCCTGCCTCTCTCTCGCCGGCGGCATCATCCGCCACCATAGCCGCTGGCGAGTTCCATCATCTCAGATCAAAACTGAAGTGGGGAGCCGTGAGGAATAGAGCTGATAGTCAGGAATTTAGAGGGGGAGCTATCGCGAGATCATTGCCGTTTCTTCACAATACATCTCAGATTCTCCTTCTTACTCATTTCAACAGCTTCCATCCAACCACCTCTGCCACAATCTCATCCTTCCTCTGTGATTTCTGGTGAGCTGTTTCATTCTCCAAGCAGTGGATTCTCTGTTCTATTTTTTGTTCCAATTAATTGCAATTACTGATTTACTTATATATCCATTAATCTATCAAGTCAATTGGTGGTTTTTAATGACTGTGCAAATGTTAAATTGTGGTTAGAAGCTTCAACTCTCTTGAGAATGGTGAAGATGGCATGAGTTTTCAAGCTTCAAAGGGGAGTTTTATTGTTTTAATCCATTTGTTTAGTTTTATAATTATGATTTTCAATTTTGGAGATTGTATTTATATTGCTAAACCTTTGTTACTTGGTTAAGTACTTAGTTTGGATTAATTTGTGATTTGAATTGTTGATGTTGAACTTTGTGCTCATCAATATATGTGGTTATATATATGTTTAAGTGTAATTTCATTGATTCTCTATTGTCTTGCATTGTATTGTTTAGATATTGAGATGATTTTGGAGTTACATTGAACCAATTGCATTAATTAATTCATAATCACACACTAAGAGTGCTTAATAGCATCTCTAGAGTAACGGTTCCTCTCTTTTGGTGCTAGACTCATCGGTTGATGGGGTTTGGTATTTTAGAAAACTTAGTGATTTCATAAATTGCACAAAAAGTGGTTTTTAATAATGTTTTAAGAAGTGATTATTTTCTAGGTCTAGGAATAATCATTGATTAATGCACTAGACTCAACGGTGTTTGAGGTTTGGTATTTTGAGGGACCTTGGTTGCATTTACTAGTGTTTTGTATTGAGTTTCGGTTAGAGGAGTTAAACCTTACCCGATGTGGAAGTGTTTAATCAATCTAACTCAAGCTAGCTCAAAGGGTCTTTTGGGCATTTTTGACTAAGCTAGTAAATCGAACTCCCATTATCATTAGATGAACTATGATTGCCTTTGCAAGCCATTTTCAAGAGATTCACTTCATCCATTTCATTCCACCTATCATTTTATATCCAAAAATACCAAAAATATTGTAGTGTAGGCATTCACATTTTCATGCAACCTATTTGATATTTAAAAAGATAAAAATCATTTTTAAATTGGTTTATATTAATCATCATACTTAGTTGCTAGGTAATTAATAAAAGGCTCTTCGAGAGACGATCCGGGATTATACCCTATATTGCAACCTTGGTTTAAATTTTGAAGAGGTTACCAAGGCATAAAAGCTGACAAAGCCTTATTTCTTCAGGGAGAATCTCTTTAGGAGTGTTGGAGTAGGTTTATCACTTTGTTAAACCGCTACCCTCACTATTAGATTCCCAATCAATGGTTTGTTAAATATTTTTATGAGGGGATGTCGCCTTCCAAAAAAGCTACTACAGATGCAGCTGCTAATGGTAGTATTTTACACCTCACTTGACAAGCTGGTAGGGATATGTCAGAGAAAATGACAAAAAATAACTAGCAATTTAGCTCTACAAGAGATACTTATTATTTGAATGAAGTGGATGGAGTGATTTTCTTAATTTCTTAAGAGTTAAGAGACTTCCCTATCAATTTTTGTCCAAAATTAGACTTTGCATTATGGGGCTATATACAGGTTAATTTTGCCCTGCACCTTTCAATAATATCTTTCCCAATTGCAATATCTCCTACATCAGCCAAATGAACTGGTGTTTCAACAAATTCATGAAAAAAGATAAAAGTATTATTCATAGAAATGTCAGAGAGATTACCCTAAAAAATTGTCTATACATGACAATACCCTAAAACTAGCATCATGCACTTGTTTAAGCTTTAGCAATTCAGCTATAGGTGGAATAGCTATTAAAGTCCTTTTATGAGTAGCAGCATGTAACATCCCAAATTTTATTAACAAAAAATTCCTTGTAATAAAGGGAATAAATTGGTGAATTAAAGATAAGACATGACAAAACAGTGCAATTGGAGCTCACACACAACATGATTATGTTTGGAATACAAATTTTAAAATTTGGATTTGTTACCAGTATGTTTTCCTATGTGGCAGTCTAGTGTATGATGGTTTTGGATAATCAAATAATGTCGAATGAATGTGAAATTTTCCATAATCAAATTAGACATATCAAGCTTTAATTTGATAGGTCATATAAGTTATTTGGACCTGTACACTGAGAGTTAAGTATTTTTGAAGTTATCCAAGTAAAAATGGTAATTTTCTGTGGCAGTGTTCAATAAATGATAATTCTAGAATGTTGTGTGTCCAGTTGGCTAAAGGAAATATTTTTCCTTAAAAATAGGATTAATAAGGGTCACATATCCTTTGAACCACTACAATTGGACATCTATATATATGAATTTTCAAAGTTTAATGAATATTCTATCAGCATTTTATCAAAGTTCAAAATTAAGAAGGTAGTGGCAAAAATGTATGAGCAAAGTGGTCATTTGACCAATAAATCAACAAGCACATTATTTCTCGAAATCAAGGGGCCAAGTAACGTCCAAGAAAAGGAATAAAAGGGGAAAATAATATTTGAATATTAAATATGCCCATTGGAAGCATTTTGGGTCAAGTAACAAGATGTTGAAAAGTCAACAATTATAGGCGAATTAAAAGTAATATTGAGGAGGTAAAATTTAGATAATTCAAGAAGCTCTTTGAGCTCCTTCAAGGGCCATATTAAGTCAAGTTGGGAGAGAGAAGAAGAATCATTTATGCCCAAGAGAAAAGCATAAAGAAAAGTCAAATAGAAAAAGGAAGAAGCAAAAAAGGAAAAGTACATGCAAAAATTCCATTAAAATAATATATTCTTAAGGAGGTGGAAGGAGATATTTTAAGAGCTAATTAAGCTCTTCCAAAGGCCTTTTATTTCGGCCAAGTTGAGAAAAAGAGAGAGAGAGAGAGATAGAGACTTGAAGAAAGCAAGTGGAAAGGAAGAGAGACAAAGGTTCAAGTGGCAAACTAGGTAAGTTTGCAAGCAAATCTCACTTGTTCTTGTCTCTAGTTCATGAAAACTTTATCTAATCTCTATGCTTTCATGAAACACTCATAAAGTAAGCACAAAATCAAGAGAAACGAGAGGAGGAGGCCACGGTTTTGAATTATTGGTTTGTTTTGGCCTGATTTGTAAGTTAGAATGATGAAACCCTAAGAGAAGGTGCTGTCCAAATCTGGATTAATCATATGGGAAGTGTGTTTAAGTGATTAAACAAGTGATTCAGGGTGAAAAGAAGGTGTTAGGTTGATTGGAATCAAGAAACTACATTTTCCCTAATTTTTCCTAATTTTCATCCAGACTTGTTTTGGTCGTGTTTGGACTAGATTTTGGTGTTTTTAATTATTCCATTGAGTTTAGAAGGAGAAATTGTGTAAGGTATATGTGAATTATGAAGTACAAAGGCCCTAAATGTGAAGTGACAAAACTACCAAAAAAAACCCTAAGTTAGAGGCTGCTAAGGGCATTTCTGCCTTTTGGCATTGAATTTTACAAATTGTGAAGGAGTAGCCTGAGTCATAATTTTCAGTAAAGTACAGTTAGACTGGGTATAAAGGGGCTTATGCTAGGTCCCTAGGGGCATTTTGGTAATTTTATAGTTTTAAGCAAGGATAACCAACAAAATGAGTCTAGCATAATACATAAATGATTGATAACTCATTTATTGTAAATTTATGATTTTAGGATTGGACAGTAGCCTAAGCCGAAGACGGGATTTGGAACAGATAGTGGAATAAACAGTAGATCAAGGAAAGGGCAATTAAGGTAGTGAACTTACCCTATTTGCATCTATTTTATATTTATACTTGTGTAGTGATTTATGTGATTGCTTTACTTGATTGTGTATAGCATATTTGAATGATGAAGCTTTGCTTTTGTTTATGCCATGGCCATAAGTATGATACATGAAACATTGAGCATGCAGAAATGTCATTATGTGGTATTAATCTATTTAAGGCTAACATGTCATGCATTCAGCATATTGTTAGATCCCAAGTTTTGAAGATAACAAAAAGACAATCATGTGTAAATCATGTCTTTAGGAGATTAAGAAAAGTTTACAAAGTTACCAAATGCATAGAGGAAGTTTTCTGATAACATCTGTGAAATTGCACTAGAGTGCTCGAGCATGGTTTTTGCACTCGAGCATATATCTTCTTAACTGCTGTGAATTTGCACTGGAGTGCTCGAGCATGGACTTTGCACTCGAGCAGAGAAGTCATTCTCACTCGAGCACATGCGAGTGAGGGTCTGCGAGTGCTTGGCCGAGAGCAAGTAATAGTATGCTTCCTTCATTCACTCGAGCAGAGATATCAATGCTCGAGCATGAGCATTTTGTGCTCGAGCAAGGTAATGCGAGTGCTTGGCCGAGAGTCATGGAGATCAGAGAAGTGCAAGTGTGCTCGAGCACACCTTATATGCTCGAGTGACACATCAATGCTTGCGAGTGAAAATTCTATCCCTCTCCAAATCTGATGCGAGTGCTTGTTTAAAAGGTATAATTCTTGAGAATATTCTTCTCACTCGAGCAGGAGTCTGTGTGCTCGAGTAAGGGCCCACATCACCTGCGAGTGATAATTTTATCCCTCTGAATTCCTGATGCGAGTAATGGTATTGAGAGCATATTCCTTGAGAATATGCGTCTCACTCGAGCAGGAGTGTGTGTGCTCGAGTGAGGGACCATATCACCCGCGAGTACAAATTCTCACTCTTGTCAAAATGGTGTGCGAGTAATGACCCGAGAAGACACTCCCAATGGAGAAGGTAAGATCACTCGAGCAGAGGAAGCTGTGCTCGAGTGAGACCCCTCTTCACCCGCGAGTAAAGATTCTGTCTCTCTTAAATTCTATGCAAGCACAACCCAATAACAGAAGCATATGAAGGAAAATAGGAGATCACTCGAAGTGAGCCTTTCATGCTCGAGTGATGCCCTGTTTGAACACCAAAAATGCCAAGTCTCACAACGTTCATTCCGAATATGGTTTATTGTTATTTATTCATATCATCATTACTTATTATCATTGTTTAACATTACTTTGAATGTATTATAAGTGTGATACAGGAAAATGAACGTTTGAAATCAGCTGTTACGGAGAAAGTCAAACAGCGGCAGACAACATGATTACAAACACGTTCGCACCTACCGCATTAACAATATTCAAACATGCGCGTGTTCTCCTACAGTTGGAAAAGTCCCGCTCCTCAAATGTTGATTTTCCAAACGGGCAAAAAACTGAAGCAACTATATATACAGAAATTCAAGGAGAACGAAAACAAGAACGTAGCATAAGAATTCACAAGCTTATACACGAGTCTCTGCTATTCATCATTTTCTCTGTATACACATTGATCTTCAGTGTTTATTCATTTGCTCTGTAAGAGAGTCTTCATACAATTCAAATTCTATGTTTATGTGATCTCAAGGTATTGGGACCTTGAGAGGGTAGTTTTTCCTTATGAGAGAAGCAGTTGAGAGAATTCCTTGTTGTGTCTTCCACTCATAAGCCTTATAAGATACAAGCAGGAGAGAACGTTGCTGATCGTAAGACTTACAGTGGGGTAAGCAGGAGAGAACGTTGCTGCTCATAAGTCTTGTATTCATAAGCAAGTGAGAAGGGTCATAGGTTGTTTTTCTGCACGTAAGACTTGTCGTAAGGGGGAGAGAAGTTTCTTGTTGAGAGAATATTTCTGCTCGTAGTCCGTTCAAGGACGATTGTTGTTTTGTGGCATTTTGAGAGCCCATTGAATCTTGGAAATATAGTGAAAAACTCAGTAGGTCTTGATCTCTGAGGACTGGACGTAGGCCTGGTTGTTAGGCCGAACCAGTATAACTCTCTGTGTTCAAATCTTCTCAACTCTACTCTATCCACTATATTTTTCATATCACCACATCAAGCGAAAAATTTATAACATCACCCAATTCACCCCCTTCTTGGGTGAAGCTTGCCTCTTACATTTGGTATTAGAGCCTCGTCTTCTCCGAAGAGCCTAACAGCTTGAGAAGGATCCGACAAATAGCAACAATGGGTGAAAATATCCTTCCAGACGGAGCTTCAATTACTAGACCTCCTGGTTTTGCTGGAGAACATTTTTCGTTCTGGAAAGCTAAATTCAGAGTGTTCGTGATGGCCAACGAGTACGGATTATGGAATGTTATACAAGATGGTGACTATGTTCCAATGAAGAAAATCGAAGATAGAGCAGTTAAAAAGAGCCCAGATGAGTTTGATGAGAATGACAAAAGGTTAGTGACATTAAATAGTAAAGCCATTTTAATGATACAGAGTGCTCTTAGTCAAAAAGAATATTTTCGTATATGTACTCTACCTACTGCCAAAGATATGTGGGATGCTCTTGAAATTGCTCATGAAGGTACATCTGGAATAAAAAAAAATAGAATCAATACTTTAATTACAGAATATGATTTATTTCGTATGAAATCTGGAGAAAGTATATCAGAATTTGAACTAAGGTATACTTATCTTGTTAATCAATTATCTGCTCTTGGAAAGTCGTTTGATCAAAATTCCCAGGTAAGAAAGATTCTTAATATTCTTACAAAAGAGTGGGAAGCAAAGGTGACAGCCATCAAAGAAGCTAAAGGAGAATCTATGAGATCTGTAGCTGCTCTCTTTGGAAGTCTTTCTGAATATGAAGGTAAATTGAGATTCAAAAAGGAACTTGAAGAAGTCGATGATAAAAAGAAAAAGGGAGTTGCACTTAAAGCTATCAAAGAAGAAGAAGAAACTACCGAGAATGAAGATGTCCCTAATGATGATGAAATGGGAATGATTGTGAGAAAATTCAAGAAATTCTACAAGGATTGTTGAAAATAAAGAACAACAAATAGTATGCTATGAATGTGGGAAACCAGGACATATCAAATCTGAATGTTTCATAAACAAAGACAAAAAGAAGCTGAAAAAGAAAGCATATATATCATCTATTTGGGGTGATAGTTCGTCAGACGAAGAAAGTGACAGCGACGAAGTAGCAAATCTATGCTTGGTAGCTAAGGAAGAAGAATCAGACTCTGAGGTAAGTGATTCTGAACCCTCTTATGATGAATTGTTATCTGAATATAATGCATTGCATACAGAGTTCATCAAAGTTGCTAAAGAAATGGTTAGTTATAAGAAAAAAGTAAAAGAATTAGAAAGTAATGTCATATCATCATATGAAATGTGTAAAGAGAAAGATAAGAAAATAGAAGATTTAACAAAGATTGTTGAAAAATTTACTAAAGGAAGTGAAACTCTCAAAGTTATTTTAAATTCTTAGAAAGTTTCATTTGATAAATCTGGAATTGGATATAATTCTGTGCATGATAAGAATAAAAGATATAAGAAGAATAGTAGAGACTATCTTAAATATTTCGGGAATACTGTGCATACATCGAATCCATTTGCATCATGCAATTATTGTAATAGGAAAGGACATTATACTTCATCATGTTATTTCAAAAAGGGACAGGTTGTTGGAACATATAAATGGGTTCCGAAAGGGACACATACTTCAAATACTAACCTTAAAGGACCCAAGAAAGTGTGGGTACCTAAAACTTGATCATCTTATTCTAGGTATGTCTCAAAGCATCTCGAGCGAACAAATGGTATATTGATAGTGGATGTTCAAGACACATGACTGGTGACAAAAATAAGTTCACCATGTTTGAAACTAGAGAAGGAGGAAAAGTAACATTTGGAGGAAATCAATCTGGACATATTGCTGGAATTGGTGAAGTGGGAAAAACCGATGGCGTTCAAATCAACGGAGTATATTATGTTGAAGGATTATGCCACAATCTCTTAAGTGTAAGTCAAAGCACTGACAAAGATAACTGGGTGATTTTTGACTCAAAAGAATGCTTGATAGTAAGAAAGAAAGATCTACCCCTAAACAAAGAAACTATCAAGGCAAAGATCCGAGCTCAAAGGGACGGTAATTGTTATACTATTGATTTAAATTCAAATTCTTCTGAAAATTGTTTTCTTAGTCGATCAGAGGAAAGTTGGTTATGGCATAAGCGTTTGGCTCATGTCAATATGAACCAACTTGAGAAATTGATTAGAAAAGATTTAGTTGTTGGTCTTCCCAAACTCAAATTCAAAGACAACATGATTTGTGAAGCATGTCAAAAAGGCAAACAAACTAAATCTTCTTTTAAATCAAAATATGAAATTTCTACTTCAAGACCTTTACAATTACTTCATATGGATTTGGTAGGACCTGCAAGAGTAAAAAGTTTTGGAGGAAATTTATATACGTTAGTAATTGTTGATGATTTTACACGATTTGCATGGACTATATTTATTGCCTTAAAAGATGAAACTTTTGCTGAATTTATTATGTTTGCCAAAAAGGTTCAAAATGAGAAAGGTATTTCTATTGTCTCTATTAGAACAGATCATAGAGGAGAATTTGATAATCAATTGTTTGAAGATTACTGCAACAATGAAGGAATAGATCACAACTTCTCAGCCCCTAGAACACCTCAACAAAATGGAGTAGTGGTAAGGAAGAACAGAGTTCTTACAGAAATGGCAAGAGCATTACTTAATGAAAAAGAAATGTCACAAGTGTTCTGGGCAGATGCAATGAGTACTGCATGCTATATTTCAAACCGAGCATATATCCGCAAATCACTTGGAAAGACGCCATATGAACTTTACAAAGGAAGAAAGCCAAATACTGCTCATCTTCATATCTTCGGGTGTAAGTGTTTCATTCACAACAATGGTAAAGAAAACTTAGGTAAATTTGATTCAAAGTCTGATGAAGCTATATTTCTAGGATATTCTAATAGAAATAAGGCTTATAGAGTTTTCAATAAAAGAACATGTACTATTGAAGAATCTATTCATGTTGTGTTTGATGAAATTGAATCTCAGACAAAACTTAATGATGAAGAAGAAATGGATTCAATCAAGAAAAACAAATTTATTTCAAAGCAGGATGATTTTGAAACAAATGATTTTCAAAATTTAGAGGATGTCGATGATCATGCTCAACCTAAAGCATGGAGACATATGAAGGATCATCCAATTGATCAGGTTATAGGAGATATTCATGAAGGTGTCAAAACCAGAAATAAAATTCTCAATGAGGTAACTTTTCTGCTTTTATTTCTAAAATTGAGCCTTCTAATATAGAAGAAGCTTTGTCTGATAATGATTGGGTGATTGCTATGCAAGAAGAACTAAATCAATTTCAAAGAAATCAAGTTTGGGATTTAGTTCCTTGACCTAAAGATCATACGGTTATAGGGACTAAATGGGTTTTCAAAAACAAACTTGATGAATCAGCAATCATTGTGAGAAATAAAGCAAGATTGGTAGCCAAGGGCTATAATCAAGAAGAAGGTATTGATTATGAGGAAACATATGCTCCAGTGGCAAGATTGGAAGCAATACGAGTACTCCTAGCTTTTGCTTGCATCAAAAGTTTTAAACTTTATCAAATGGATGTGAAAAGCGCTTTTCTAAATGGTTATATTATGGAGGAAGTTTATGTAGAACAACCTCCTGGTTTTGAAGATGAAACAAAACCTGATCATGTCTTCAAACTTAAGAAAGCATTATATGGTTTGAAACAAGCACCCAGAGCTTGGTATGAAAGACTAAGCAAATTTCTTCTTGATCAAGGTTTTGTCAAAGGTAAAGTTGATACAACTTTATTCATCAAACATGACAAAAATGATATTCTAATTGTTCAAATTTATGTTGATGATATTATTTTTGGTGCTATTAACGAATCTATGTGCCAAGAATTTTCTAAGATTATGCAGGGAGAATTTGAAATGTCCATGATGGGAGAATTGAACTTCTTTCTTGGACTTCAGATCAAACAAAAGAAAAATGGTATATTTATATCTCAGACAAAGTATTTGAAAGAGTTGTTGAAGAAATATGGATTAGATAATGCTAACGGAGCTGATACTCCAAAGAGTTCTACAACGTTGTTGGATGGTGATGTAAAGGGACCTAGCTTTAACATCACAAAGTATAGAGGAATGATTGGTTCATTACTCTATCTCACAGCAAGCAGGCCAGATATTCAGTTCAGTGTAGGAATGTGTGCAAGGTATCAATCCAATCCTAAGGTATCTCATGCAGAGACAGTAAAAAGAATTTTCAAATATCTAGGAGATACTTCAGAGCTTGGTCTTTGGTATTCGAAAAGAGGGAACGAGTATTTAATGGCATATTCAGATTCAGATCACGGTGGATATAAAACTGACAGAAAGAGTACCAGTGGTCAATGTCAATTTCTCGGAGGCTCTCTAGTGTCATGGTTCAGCAAGAAGCAGAATACAGTTTCATTATCTTCAACTGAAGCTGAATATATAGCTGTGGCAAGTTGCTGTTCTCAAGTGCTATGGTTAAAACAACAACTTCAAGATTTGGGAATTTATTTAAAAGAAATTCCAATTTATTGTGATAACACTAGCACGATAAGCTTGGCAAAGAACCCTGTACAACATTCAAGGACCAAGCATATAGACATTCGACATCATTTCATTCGAGATCATGTTCAAAAGAAAGATGTCAAAATGGAATTCATACCAACTCATCTTCAACTTGCGGATATTTTCACAAAACCAATTGCAAAAGATCAATTCCTATATATTCAAAGAGAATTGGGAATGGTTAATCCCAATGAGTTGTAAGTTTTCTTGTTAAAAAGATTAATTAAATGTTTCTCTTTTGATGATAACCATACTGACTTTAGCATCGGAGTGTTCAAAATTTGTTTTTGCAGGACTGTCACTCGAGCACTGAGGGTGCTGCTCGAGTGATGAGCTGTGTCACTCGAGCACAGCACTATTAAAAATGCTCTGCTTTATGACATGAAAAACAGAGGTTAACAGAGGAGATGAGAATATCAAGAGACTATATCAAAAGCAATAGTGAGAATTGAACTCACTCGCGAGTGAGGAATTCTCACTCGAGCATGATATAAACATGCTTGAGGTGAGGAGTGCCTGCTCGAGTGAAGAAGAAGAATTTCTTCTCAAAAGCTATACAAATCATGGTTACTCAAATGATCTTGGAGGATTTGAGTACAAAGATACAAAAATATGTCAAGAAATCCATAATCCAGGTATGTTTTACATGTTTCTTTATTTTTCCAGAAGATCACTCGAGCACAGATAGAACACACTCGAGCACTAGGGTTCATGCTCGAGCACTGTACTTATATCAGTTACAGGGGAGCTCAGAACGTCGCACTTCCTGCTCTCACCCGAGGTGCTCTCTCACTCGAAGGTCACAACTCTTCACCTTCAACCGTTACTCTTCAATCAATCGCGTCCATTTGCCTCAAATCACCATTACAACTCTTCAATCCTTTATAAAAAGTGATTCTTACCCTCTGCATTTCTCATTCTTGCCCTAATCTTCGTTTGTCTTTTCTTCAAAACCGAGAGTTTTTGCTTCTCTTCCACTTTCTCTACAATGGCAAGAACTAAACTACCCTCTATTCCTCAAAGATCTCATTCTCCTTCTCCTACTCACTCTGCTGCCAGTGCATCTGGTACCCCTGATCCAACACCTCCCTCTCCCAAAATCTCTTCATCACCATCACCTCCTCCTAAACCCAAGACCAAAAAGAGGACCCCGGCTAAGAAACCTCACCCAAAGCCTCAAGTGTCAAAGAAAGACCAACCTCCTCAAAAAAAACCAAAGGGAGTGGTATTCAAGGAACCTATAATCACCCGGTCTCAATCCAAAGAGGTTCAAGGAAAGGGGAAGAAGAAGGAATCAGAACAACCCCAATCATCTTCTTCTACTGGGGATACCTTCAGTAGACAACTCTGGGAAGCAATAGAGAAATCCAAACTTGACAAGATAGTTGGGAAGATTGCTTCTCAAGCCGGTGTTTCAAGTTCACATCAAGATAGGCAACCAAGTGCCTCTTCTTTAGGAGCACCTTCTGCCTCTCAAGCACCAGTGGATGACCAACTCACCAGTCCTCTTGAGGGATTCAATGTTGATGAACTTAAGGCCTTGCCTCAGAAGGTATATGATGATGAATTTAAACATAGACATTTCTGTCCTGTGGTATATGTTGATCTGGATTACCTGAAAAAGAATTGTCATTTGGATTTATACCCTTATCTTCAATACTATGCTCCCTGGCTAGATATCCATTTGCCATATTCTCCCACTGTTGTGAAAACCTTCTATTGCAACATGAAGTCTCATAATATTAAGTCTAGATCTGGTGAGTTGATTGAAAAAGCAGTATCTACTACTATTAGAGGAAAATTTATTATGATTTTTGCCAAGATCATAAATGACTTACTTGGTTATGTTGCACCTCCTCCTGATCCACCCTCTTTCTCTGCCAATGAAGTTTTTAAAATTCTGAGACCAAAAGACCCCATTGGCCCCCTCATTTTCAAACCTATTGATATGCCTGATACTCACAGAGTCCTTCATTATATATATATTCCCGGAGCATAGTCAATAAGTCTAAAAATTTTACCCACTTTGCTCAAAAGGATTATTATTTGTTGGCTTCTTTGGTTGTCGGGCAATAAAGAAATGTGGGGGAGATTATTTTTAACGAGATGAGAAGGTTTCGTTTTTCTTCAACAAGATCCACAACCATACCATACCCTCAGCTTGTTTCTTTCATTTTGATGAAAAACAAAATTTGGTAATTGGAAGGAACTGAAAGGGTACTCATCTCAAGGTTTGGTAAGACTCAGTTAACTCACATGGGTATCAATCTTCCGGTGAGTAGGACCAAAGCCACATCCAAGAGGGAAGCCACTCCATCCAGAGGTGATGAGGCACAATCATCTGCTCAAGGTCCTATTCCTCCTTCTTCCTTTCTCAATGCCTCTCTTTCAAACCATGTTTCTGAGGCAATTAATCAAGCTGTATCAAGTTTGAAGAAGGAGTTAGTGACTGAGTATGAAAAGCTTGTGGAGAAGATGGAAGCACAAGTCATTAAATTGGTAGACAAGGCCAATCTTAACTTTGAACTGATGTTCAAAACTCAGGATGAGATGTCACAGAGGATCACTAATATGGAGACCTTCCTGCACTCACATTTTCCCTCTTCATCTTCCGGGGTGACTCCTGAGACCACTCATACCTCACCACTTCATCCATAGACTCATATACTTTTCACCGATCCAGAGTCTAATGTAGATGTTAATTTTGATCGGTCGCCTTCACTACCTCCCTCATCTTCTATACCACAGCCACCATCTCCTCCTGATCAACCCATTGACCCTCTCACTGCTATGGTGTCCTTTGTTCCACCTCCTCAGCCCCTTCTGATGTTGACAAAACGGGGGAGAAGGATGTGTGATGTTTTCTGAGCTTCTGTAGGGTGTATTTGGGTGTTTGGGTAGATTTCTGTATTGGGTAGGATTTGATGTTATTTGATGTTATTATGTTATTTGAATTGAAGTTACAATGTTATTTGAATTGAAGTTAACATTAATGAAGTTTTTCTTTTAAATTTCAAGTTATTATCAAGTTTAAATGATGTTTCAAATTGTTAAAGTTATATACCTCATACTATGCTTATCTTGGTTGTTAAGTGTCCAGAAGAAACATTGCAGGAAAATTTAAACTTGAAGCCAAAACTTGATATGCATTTGGAAACATTGAAGAATTTCAAAGATTTTCAATTTCAATCAATTTTACTTAAATTTTCATCACAAAGGTTTTGTCATCATCAAAAAGGGGGAGAATGTTAGATCCCAAGTTTTGATGATAACAAAAAGACAATCATGTGTAAATCATGTCTTTAGGAGATTAAGAAAAGTTTACAAAGTTACCAAATGCATAGAGGAAGTTTTCTGATAACTGCTGTGAAATTGCACTGGAGTGCTCGAGCATGGTTTTTGCACTCGAGCATATATCTTCTTAACTGCTGTGAATTTGCACTGGAGTGCTCGAGCATGGACTTTGCACTCGAGCAGAGAAGTCATTCTCACTCGAGCACATGCGAGTGAGGGTCTGCGAGTGCTTGGCCGAGAGCAAGTAATAGTATGCTTCCTTCATTCACTCGAGCAGAGATATCAATGCTCGAGCATGAGCATTTTGTGCTCGAGCAAGGTAATGCGAGTGCTTGGCCGAGAGTCATGGAGATCAGAGAAGTGCAAGTGTGCTCGAGCACACCTTATATGCTCGAGTGATACATCAATGCTTGCGAGTGAAAATTCTATCCCTCTCCAAATCTGATGCGAGTGCTTGTTTAAAAGGTATAATTCTTGAGAATATTCTTCTCACTCGAGCAGGAGTCTGTGTGCTCGAGTGAGGGCCCACATCACCTGCGAGTGATAATTTTATCCCTCTGAATTCCTGATGCGAGTAATGGTATTGAGAGCATATTCCTTGAGAATATGCGTCTCACTCGAGCAGGAGTGTGTGTGCTCGAGTGAGGGACCATATCACCCGCGAGTACAAATTCTCACTCTTGTCAAAATGGTGTGCGAGTAATGACCCGAGAAGACACTCCCAATGGAGAAGGTAAGATCACTCGAGCAGAGGAAGCTGTGCTCGAGTGAGACCCCTCTTCACCCGCGAGTAAAGATTCTGTCTCTCTTAAATTCTATGCAAGCACAACCCGATAACAGAAGCATATGAAGGAAAATAGGAGATCACTCAAAGTGAGCCTTTCATGCTCAAGTGATGCCCTGTTTGAACACCAAAAATGCCAAGTCTCACAACGTTCATTCCAAATATGGTTTATTGTTATTTATTCATATCATCATTACTTATTATCATTGTTTAACATTACTTTGAATGTATTATAAGTATGATACAGGAAAATGAACGTTTGAAATCAGCTGTTACGGAGAAAGTCAAACAGCGGCAGACAACATGATTACAAACACGTTCGCACCTACCGCATTAACAATATTCAAACATTCGCGTGTTCTCCTACAGTTGGAAAAGTCCCGCTCCTCAAATGTTGATTTTCCAAACGGGCAAAAAACTGAAGCAACTATATATACAGAAATTCAAGGAGAACGAAAACAAGAACGTAGCACAAGAATTCACAAGCTTATACACGAGTCTCTGCTATTCATCATTTTCTCTGTATACACATTGATCTTCAGTGTTTATTCATTTGCTCTGTAAGAGAGTCTTCATACAATTCAAATTCTATGTTTATGTGATCTCAAGGTATTGGGACCTTGAGAGGGTAGTTTTTCCTTACGAGAGAAGTAGTTGAGAGAATTCCTTATTGTGTCTTCCACTCATAAGCCTTATAAGATACAAGCAGGAGAGAACGTTGCTGCTCGAAAGACTTACAGTGGTGTAAGTAGGAGAAAACGTTGCTGCTCATAAGTCTTGTATACATAAGCAAGTGAGAAGGGTCATAGGTTGTTTTTCTGCACGTAAGACTTGTCGTAAGGGGGAGAGAAGTTTCTTGTTGAGAGAATATTTCTGCTCGTAGTCTGTTCAAGGACGATTGTTGTTTTGTGGCATTCTGAGAGCCCATTGAATCTTGGAAGTATAGTGAAAAACTCAGTAGGTCTTGATCTCTGAGGACTGGACGTAGGCCTGGTTGTTAGGCCGAACCAGTATAACTCTCTGTGTTCAAATCTTCTCAACTCTACTCTATCCACTATATTTTTCATATCACCACATCAAGCGAAAAATTTATAACATCACCCAATTCACCCCCCTCTTGGGTGAAGCTTGCCTCTTACACATATATCATGCATGCATTATGGTAATTGTTTACTACTGAGATGCTCTCGAATCTCACCCTCCCCCAACCAACCATTTAAACAAGTGGGCATAGGAAGTGTAGTGAATATAGAGAAGAGGACTGCACGAGGAAAATATAGAAGTTTCGGTTCAATCAAGGAGAAACAATTAATTATCTATAGGCTTCTATTATATTTTAAGTCTGTAAGCATTATGTACAATCCATATGGGGAATTCTTGTACTATAATCATGTATATATTATAAGTATATTTATGGTATTCCTGTATGCCCACTAAACTATACGTAAACACTTTAAAAAATATAGAAATAATATAAGGGTATGGCATTTTTTGTATTAGAGCAAGCAGTTCAGATTATATAGTGAAATGACATATACACAAAAATGGGGTATTTCTGTGAACCAGTCCTGAAGAAATGGCAAGTACCCGTGGGTAGCTAGCATCATAAAACCAGTATGATGCTGGTATAAAGATGTTATACACACCGAGGGAACGGTCCTAGTAAGGCCAGAGTGTAGGCCTCATTATAGAATGGTAACACTAGTGAGCTCATCAGTGAGGGATACTAATCAGCTACAGATAAATAAGACAGAGTCAAATTTGGTTACAGATAGGAGCTATGGGAGGACGCGGAGTGTATATCTACAGCCTGTCTAAAAGCATGACACCCTTACAGATTATACAAGGTACTCAGATAGTCTAATCTCAGTATAGTATGAATAGGATCTTCTAGATTTAGAGACATGGATCACATATGGATCTGCATAGTGATATACGTCTTCCCGGATACTACATTTTGGGGTTCGGGGGAAGAACGAGGTTATAGAGAGGGATCTATACGATATCTTTATAGACTTTAGGGAGCATATCACAAAGTGTGTAATATCCCAAATTTTTAGATTATAGGCTTTGGAATAAGTCTGAATCAATTGGACTACTAAACCCTAGTTTAGCAAGAGTCCCAGGAATGAGTGGACCAAGTATTTCAAGAACTATCAAGGTGGACCAAGTAAGAAAGAAAACATGGAGCAACAGATAGTATGCTACGAATGTGGAAAGCCTGGACACATCAAATCTGAATGTTTCAAAAACAAAGATAAGAAGAAGTAGAAGAAGAAAGCATACATATAATCTATATGGGGTAATAGCTTGTTAGATGAATAAAGTGATAACGACGAAGTTGCAAATATATGCTTGGTAGCCAAAGAAGAAGAATTGGATTCTGAGGTAAGTGACTCTGAACCTACTTATGATAAGTTATTATCTGAATATAATGTATTGCATACTGAATTCATCAAGCTAGCTAAAGAAAAGGTTAGCTATAAGAAGAAAGTAAAAGAGATAGAAAATATTGTCATATCATAATGTGCATTATGTGAAGAAAAAGATAAGAAAATAAGTGATTTAACAAAAACTATGGAAAGATTTACTAAAGAAAGTGAAACCTTAAAGTCATTCTAAAATCTCAAAAAGTTTCCTTTGATAAATCTGGAATTGGATATAAATCTGATCAGGATAAAAACAGAGGAGATAAGAAAAATAGCAATAGGACTTATCTTAAATATTTTAAAAATTATGTGCATACATCAAATCCATTTGCATCATGTAGTTATTGTAATAGGAAAGGACATTATACTTGATCATGTTATCTTAGAAAAGGATAGGTCATTGATACGTACAAATGGGTTTCGAAAGGGACACATGTACCAAAGGTAATGCATACTAACCACAAAGGACCCAAGAAAGTGTGGGTACCTAAAACTAGATCACATTACTCTAGGTATGTCTCAAAGCATCACTAGCAAACAAGTGGTACATTGATAGTGGATGCTTGAGACACATGACTGGTAATAGAAATAAGTTCGCCATGTAGAAACTAGACAAGTAGGAAAGGTAACTTTTAGAGGTAATCAATCTGGATGTATTGCTGGAATTGGTGAAGTGGGAAAATTCAATGGTGTTCAAATCAATTATGTATATTACGTTAAAGGATTATGCCATAACCTCCTGAGTGTGAGTCAAAGCATTGACAAAGATAACTGGGTGATCTTTGATTCAAAAGAATGCTTAATAGTAAACAAAAAGGATCTACCGCTTAACAAAGAATTCATCAAGGCAAAGATCCGAACTCAAAGGGATAGTAACTGTTATATTATTGATTTAAATTCAAATTCGTCTAAAAATTGGTTTCTTATCAAATCATAGGAGAGTTGGTTATGGCATAAGCGTCTGACTCATGTTAATATTGTAGGATCGGTAAGTACAGCGGAAGAATTTAAAAAAATTTCACCGATCCTAATCGAGGATCTATCAACGGCGTTTAAACCAAGTTGGAAGGATTCATACCTTTTTGATGATTCAGAGTTTTCACGATCTCTAGGAGCCAACACGTCAGGTCCGCTCCCTCTACCGGTATCCACACGAATGCTCTCCAACCGAGACTGCGTGCTAGCGCATCTAATGTCTCCAAGGGTTTAACTTGCGGCTCTCAATTCTGATGTACCCTGAGTCTATCAGCTCTATCAAGTTTATAACCCATGAGGGTTATTTTCAAATTTCAAAATTAATCATCATTAATTTCGAAATTAATTAACAATTAATTATCTTGGTGAGCTAATTAAATAAATTCAGTTTAAATTAAATCTGTCCAACAGTTTTAATTTAACCTATTTATTTAATCTAAATAAAGAGCCATTAGATTTAATTTATCTTCATAAACTAAATCTGAGATACTATATCTCTATCATGTTAGTTATTAAATTTAATATACCTTAATAAATTAAATTTAAAACCAACACAATATAATAATATCATATAATATATTTCAAAAATATATATATATCTATATAATAATATAATATAATATATATATATAAGATATATATTTCGAAAAAATATATATATCTATATAATATTATTAATGAATTTTATATTATATATATTTATAAATATAAAATTCATCCACCCTAAATCAAACATTATCTCGTGTTGGGCCATTCTGCTGTACGACCCTGTAGGCCCATATGAAGTTGGCAGTGGGCCAATAACTACACTAACCCAAAAGTCGCAAGCGGCCTCTAGCAAGACATTACGACTACCCAATTCATATGAGGATCGTTATCACGATGCAACCTGTCATACAACCATGTCACGTCCCTTTTGTCACACGATATATCAATCAAGGATAAGGCATGGAAAATGTCATCCTCTTGTTCCTGACCATTACTTTCTCGATTCCTGAGTAGCCTGATAACAAAGACAGAAACTCCTTTCATCATAGTATGGCCATACATTTCTCAGACTCACTCATCGAGGGGCCCAGTAATATCTCTCTACTAATGTAAGGGACAAATTCCATCTTGATCATTCATATTCCTCTACATGAAAAACCACCAAGCCTGATCGTAGCCTTTATCATCACCCGGTTAAAAGTGACTTTTGACTAGTTCAAAGCTTAGCAACTCTTATGTTGGAATCCATGATGACCTCAGGTCTAAGGGCATTGTGACATGGTTATACATGAGAAAAGCTTATGACTTGATCCATGTAGCTTTCTCATAGTGGGTCGGTCCAGCACCTTGTACTCTTACAAGTGCCTAAGACTTTGATTCGTATCTCTATATCTTATCAAAGTCATACTGGTCTTGTTTCATCTCTGCTCCCGTATAGATGACACACCAGGGACATTTTAGGACAATCTTTATGAATTATCCAAGGATACAATTATCACAGTTAACATGCAAATAAAATGATAACAGAATGGAGAAATTTCATTAAAATAATAATGTTTAAAGTACAATGATTGGCCCTTAGGGCACAATTTCCAACAAATATGAACCAACTTGGCAAACTGATTAGAAAAGATTTAGTTGTTAGTCTTCCTAAACTTAAATTCAAAGACGACATGATTTGTGAGGCATGTCAAAAAGGCAAATAAATTAAATCTTCATTCAAAACAAAGTATGAGATTTCTACTTCCAAGCCTTTACAATTACTTCATATGGATTTGGTAGGTCCAGTAAGAGTAAAAAGTTTTAGAGGAAATCTATATACTTTAGTAATTGTCGATGACTTTACAAGATTTACATGGACTATATTTTTTACTTCAAAAGATAAAACATTTGTTGAATTTATTATGTTTGCTGAGAAAGTCCAAAATGAGAAAGGTATTTCTATTGTCTCTATTTGGACAGACCATGGATGAGAATTTGATAATCAACTATTTGAAGATTTCTGCAATAATGAGGGAATAGATCACAACTTCTCTATACCTAGAACGCCTTAGCAGAATGGAGTAGTAGAAAGGAATAACAAAGTCCTCATAGAAATGGCAATATCAATACTCAATGAAAAAGAAATGTTACAAGTATTCTGGGCAGATGCTATGAGTACTGCATGCTATATTTCAAATCGAGCTTATATTTCCAAGTCACTTGGAAAGACACTATATGAACTCTACAAAGGAATAAAGCCAAATCTTGCTTATCTACACATCTTCGGATGCAAGTGCTTCATTCACAACAACGGTAAAGAAAACTTGGGTAAATTTGGTTCAAAGTCTGATGAAGGTTTATTTCTAGGGTATTCTAATAGAAGTAAAGCATATAGAGTTTTTAATAAAAGAACATGCACTGTTGAAGAATCTACTCATGTTGTGTTTAATGAATTTGATTCTCAGATAAAGCATTTTGATGAACAAGAAATAGAATTGATAAAGAAAAATAAAACTATTTCAAATCAGAATGATATTGAAACAAATGATTTTCAAAATAAAGAAGGTGTTGATGATCATGCTCAACTAAAAGCATGGAGACATATTAAAGATCATCCAATTGATCAAGTAATTGGAGATATTCACGAAGGTGTCAAAACCAGAAATAGAATTCTTAATTAGGTGACTTTTTCTACTTTTATTTCTGAGATTGAACCTTCTAATATTTAAGAATCTTTATCTAACAATTATTGAGAGATTGCTATGCAAGAAGAATTAAATCAATTTTAAAGGAATCAAGTTTAGGATTTGGTACCTCGACCTAAAGATCACTCGATTATGGGAACCAAATGGGTTTTCAAAAACAAACTTGATCAATCAGCAATTATTGTGAGAAACAAGGCAAGGTTGTTTGCCAAATGCTATAATTAAGAAGAATGTATTGATTATGAGGAAACATATGCTCCAGTGGCAAGATTGGAAGCAATACGAGTACTATTCGCTTTTGCTTGCATTAAAGGTTTTAAACTTTATCAAATTGATGCAAAAAGTGATTTTCTAAATTGTTAAATTATGGAGGAAGTATATGTAGAACAACCTCCTCGTTATGAAGATGAATCAAAGCCTGATCATGTTTACAAACTTAAGAAAGCTTTATATGGTTTAAAACAAGCACTCAGAGCTTGGTATGAAAGACTAAGCAAGTTTCTTCTTAATCAAAACTTTGTCAGAGGAAAAGTATATACAACTCTTTTCATCAAACGTAACAAAAATGATCTTCTGATTTTTCAAATTTATGTTGATGATATTATTTTTGGTGCTACTAACAAATCTCTTTGTCAAGAGTTTTCCAAGTTTTGCAGGGAGAGTTTGAAATATCCATGATGGAAGAATTAAACTTCTTTCTTGGACTTCAAATCAAGCAAAAGAAGAATGGGATATTTTTATCTCAAACAAAATATTTGAAAGAATTATTGAATAAGTATGGAATGGACAATGCTAATGGAGCTGATACTCTAATGAGCTCTATAAAATTGTTGGATGCTGACGTAAAAGGTCCTGACTTTAACATCACCAAATATAGAGGAATGATTGGTTCATTACTCTATCTAACAGCAAGCAGACCGGATATACAATTTAGTGTTAGAATGTGTATAAGGTATCAATCTGCTCTTAAGGTATCACATGCAGAAACTGTAAAAAGAATCTTCAAACACCTAAGAGACACTGCAAAACTTGGCCTATAGTATCCAAAAAAGGGAAACAATATTTGATGCCATATTTAGATTTAGATCATGGAAGATATAAAACTGACAGAAAAAGTACTAGTGGACAATGTCAATTCCTTGGAGGATCTCTGGTATCATGGTTTAGCAAGAAGTAGAACACAGTTTCATTATCTTCCACTGAAGCTGAATACATAGCTACAACAAGTTGTTCTCAAGTACTATGGTTGAAGCAACAACTTCAGGATTTGGGGATATACTTAAAGGAGATACCAATTTACTATGACAACACTAGTACTATTAGTTTGGCCAAGAATCCTGTACAACATTCAAGTACCAAGCACATAGATATCCGATATCACTTCATTCAAGATCATGTACAAAAGAAGAATGTTAAAGTAGAATTCATACCGACATATCTTCAACTTAGTGACATATTCACAAAGCCGATAGCTAAAGATCAATTATTATATATATGAAGAGAATTGGGAATGGTTAATCACAATGAGTTGTATGTTTTTCTTGTTAAATACTATGTTTAATGTAAGTTTTAATGATAATCATACTCACTTAGGCATCAAAGTATATAGAAAATGTTTTTACAGGGCTATCACTCAAGTGTTGGATGTCTCACTCGAGTGTAAGGAACTTTAGCATTCGAGTCAGAGATGAATTCTTGAGTGAGGAACTATATCATATGCTCTGCTTCTAGCAATGTAAAACAGGGATCAACAGAGTATGCAAGAACTCTTGGCACTCACTCGAACATACCAAAAGTGTTAGACCTCACCCGAGTGAGGGAAGAACATCACTCGAGTACTGTATAAACATACCTGAAGTACAGCAAGAACAATTGAGCACGTACATGATTAAACCAGGTACGTGTTTACAGGTTTTATGAAATTTGTGTTTCACACCCGAGCACTACTATGTATCGCTCAAGTACTGTATAAATAACACTCAAGCACTAGGGTTGTTATTCTAGTATTGTGACTTATATCATATATGTGATAGCTCAGACTATCACACTTCCTCTTCTCACTCAAAGCGTCTCTTCACTTGACAGCCATAGCTCTTTATCTTCGATCGATTTCCACAGATTAAACATCTTAAATCTCTTCAAATTTTGATTGCAACTCTTCAATCTTCTTTGAATGGTTAGATTTTTCATTATTTTCCTTTCTCTTACCCTAACCGAAGAGTATTACAGAAAATCAATCACCTCTTCATTCCTAAGAACCTTTAGTCATGTGTTCTCAATTGAAAGAAGTGAAGGGAAGAGGAAAGAAGAAGGATACAGCAACCATAACAATCTTCCTCCTCTGATGATACATTCAATATGTAGCTCCGAGAAGCAATGGATAAGTCCAAGCTCGATGTCTTGGTGGCAAGATTGCCTCCCAAGTCGTTGCTTCGGGCTCTCATCAATTTGGCTAGACCAACCAAGTTGCTTCATAGTCAAGAGTTCCTTCTATTTCACAGGCTCCGAAGGAAGATGAAAACACAATTCCTCCAGAAGGCTTTAATGTTTAGGAACTAAAGCAAGTTGATCAGAAGGTATATAATTCAGAGTTTGCTCATAGAACTTTCTGTACTGTCGTTTATGTCGATTTGGATTTTCACAAGAAAATTTGTAGTTTGGATTTTCAACCCTACCTTGGATACTATGATCCCTAGTTGAACTTGCACCTTCCATATTCCCCTACTATGGTTAAAATATTTTACTACAATATGAAAATCCAAAACATAAAGACTAGAGCCGGAGAGTTGATAAAGGAAGGAATTTCCACCACTGTTAGAGGCAAACACATTATGATATCTTCTTTTATCATAAACGACATTCTTGGCAATATTGCAGCACTATCCGATCCACCCACACTCACTGCTAATAAAGCCTTCTAGCAATTAAGGCCAAATGATCCGATAGGCCCTCTTAACTTTAAGCTTATTGATATGCCGACTCTATTCGTGCCCTTCATTATATATACTCCTGTAGCATTGTCAATAAATCCAAAAACTATACACATTTTGCTCAAATAGACTACTATCTATTGGCTTCCTTCCAAGCTGGTCAAGGAAGAAATGTGGGGGAGCTTATCTTTATTGAGATAAGAAGATTTAGATTTTCTTCATCAAGATTAACCACAATACCATATCCACAACTCGAATCTCGCATCCTAAAGAACAACAAGATTTGGTATTTGGATGGAACTGATAGGGTAAACTGTTAGGATCGGCAGGCATAGCGGAAGAATTTTAAAAATTTTACTGATCCTAATCGAGGATCTATCAACGGCGTTTAAATCGGGTTAGAAAGAACTTGTACCTTTTTCAACTTGGGGTTTTCACGATCTCCACGAGCCAGCATGTTAGGTCCACTCCCTCTACCGGTATCCACGTGAATGCTCTCCAACCAAGACTGTGTGCTAGCGCCTTCGATGTTTTTAGGATTTCCCTTACGGCTCTGAATTCTCATGCGCATATGAGTGTATCTACTCTATCAAGTTTATAACCTATGAGGGCTATATTCAAATTTCAAAATTAATCATTATTAATTTCGAAATTGATTAACAACTAATTATCTTGATGAGCTAATTAAATAAATTCAGTTTAAATTAAATCTGTCCAGCAGTTTTAATTTTAACCTATTTATTTAATCCAAATAAAGAGCCATTAGATTTAGTTTATCTTCATAAATTAAATATGATATACTATATCTCTATCATGTTAGTTATTAAATTTAATATATCTTAATAAATTAAATTTAAAACTAACACAATATAATAATATCATATAATATATATACATATATATAAGATATATATTTCGAAAATATATATCCATATAATATTATTAACAAATTTTATATTATATATATAAATATAAAATCGTCCACCCTAAATTAAACATTATCTCGTGTTGGGCCATTCTTGTGTGCGACTCTGTAGGCCCATATGAAGTTTGAAGTGGGCAAATAACTATACTAACCCAAAAGTCGCAAGCGGCCTCTAGTAAGACATTACGACTACCTAATCATATGAGGATCGTTATCACGATGCAACCTGTCATACAACCATGTCACGTCCCTTTTGTCACACGATACATCGATCAAGGAGAAGGCATGGATAATGTCATCCTCTTATTCCTGACCATTACTTTCTCGATTCCTGAGTAGCCTGACAATAGAAATGGAAACTCCTTTCCATTGTAGTATGGCCATACATTTCTCAGACTTACTCATCGTGGGGCCCAGTAATATCTCTCTACTAATGTGAGGGACAAATTCCATATTGATAATTCATATTCCTCTGCATGAAAAACCACCAAGTCCGTTCGTAGCCTTTATCATCACCCGGTCAAAAGTGACTTTTGACTAGTTCAAAGCTTAGTAACTCTTATGTAGGAATCCATGATGACCTCAGGTCTAAGGGCATTGTGACGTGGTTATACATGAAAAAAGCTTATGACTTGAACCATGTAGCTTTCTCATAGTGGATCGGTCCAGCACCTTGTACTCTTAAAAGTGCCTAAGACTTTGATTTGTATCTCTATATCTTATCAAAGTCAAACGGGTCTTGTTTCATATGTGCTCCCATATAGATGACCGACCAGGGACATTTTAGGACAATCTTCTTGAATTATCCAAGGATAGAATTATCATAGTTAACATGCAAATAATATGATAACAGAATAGAGAAATTTCATTAAAATAATAATATTCAAAGTACAATGATTGGCCCTTAGGGCACAATTTCCAACATCCTCCCACTTGCCCTAGGTATAATCATTAATTTGCTTAATTCCCTTTGCCCTAACATGACACTCATGCTTTGCCTGTGTAAGTGGCTTAGTAAGAGGATCACCAACATTATCTTCTCCTACTACTTTGCATATCTTTATATCACCTCTATCATTGATTTCTCTAATAAGATGAAATCGCCTGAGTATATGCTTGGACCTTTGATGTGACCTAGGCTCCTTAGCCTGTGCAATAGCACCGCTATTGTCACAGAACAAATCTATTGGATTTGAGATGGTAGACACCACCCCTAGTTCAGTAATTTTTTTATCCAAACAACTTCTTTAGTTGTATCTGATGCTGCTATATACTCAGCTTCTATTGTAGAATCTGCTACAGTGCTCTACTTAGAGCTCTTCCAGCTTACTGCTCCACCATTAAGGAGGAATATGTATCCAAATTGTGATTTAAGGTCGTCTTGGTTAGTTTGGAAACTTGCATCTGTATAACCAGTTCCACAGAGCTCATCATCCAATCCACCATAGACCAAAAATAGGTCCTTAGTCCTTCTTAAGTACTTTAGGATATTCTTGACTACAGTCCAATGACCCTCACCAGGATCTTGTTGATATCTGCTAGTCATACATAACATGGCATACATGATGGATCTAATAGCCGAGGCATATGGAAACTTAACTCATGCGATCTCGCTGATCAGGTGTAATAGGACACAGATCCTTGCTAAGATGGATGCCATGAGACATGGGCATGTAACCCCTTTTTGAATCCTACATACTAAACCTATGCTGTATCTTGTCTATGTATGTGCTCTGATTGAGGCCTATTAGTCTTTTGGATCTATCCTTATATATCCTAATCCCTAGGATGTAGGTGGCTTCACCTAAGTCTTTCATTGAAAAGGACTTTCCTAACCAAGACTTAACACTCTACAAGGTAGGAATGTTGTTCCCAATGAGTAGGATGTCATCTACTTAAGGCACTAGAACTACAACTATGCTCCACTAACCTTCTTATAAATACAAGGTTCATTGATGTTTTGAATAAATCCAAACTCTTCGACTACTTCATCAAAATAATGTTTCCAGCTTTGAGATTCTTGCTTCAATCCATAAATGGATCTTTGAAGCTTGCAAATTTTACCAGAGTCCTCTAGACGCACAATACCTCAGGTTGTGTCATGTATACATCCTCAAGCAGCTTTCCATTAAGGAAGGCTATTTTGATGTCTATCTGCCATATTTCATAGTCATAATATGCTGCAATGGCAAGAAGGATTCTGATTGATTTGGCCATTGCAACTGGGGAAAAGGTTTCATCATAGTCTACACCATGAGTTTGAGTGAATCCTTTTGCAGCCAGTCATGCCTTGAAGACATTTACTTTTCCATCCATGTCAGTTTTCTCTTTGAAACCCCATTTACACCCAATGGTTTTTACACCTTCAAGTGGATTGACTAAGGTCTATACTTGATTATCGCACATGGATTGCATTTTAGACTTTATGGCATTTAGCCATTTCTCGGGGTTTGGTCCCACTATGGCTTCTCGATAGGTAGTTGGCTCATTCTGCTCAATAAGCAATACATCACGGCCTTCAATAATCAAAAATCCATATCTCTAAGGCTAATGTCGTGTCCTATCAAATCTTAGTGGACCTTGTGTTACACGATACATTGATCAAGGATAAGGCATGGATAATGTCATCCTCTTGTTCTTAACCATTTCTTTCTTGATTCCTGAGTAGCCTAACAATAGAAATGAAAACTCGTTTCTATTGTAGTATGCCATACATTTCTCAGACTCACTCATCATGGGGCCCAGTAATATCTCTCTACTAATGTAAGGGACAAATTCCATCTTGATAATTCATATTCCTTAGCATGAAAAACCACCAAGTTCGTTCGTAGCCTTTATCATCACCCGGTCAAAAGTAACTTTTGACGAGTTCAAATCTTAGCAACTCTCATGTAGGAATCCATGATGACCTCAGGTCTAAGGGCATTGTGACATGGTTATACATGAGAAAAGCTTACGACTTGATCCATGTAGCTTTCTCATAGTAGGTCGGTTCAGTACCTTATACTCCTACAAGTGCCTAAGACTTTGATTCGTATCTCCATATCTTATCAAAGTCAAATGGGTCTTGTTTCATCTGTGCTCCGGCATAGATGACCGACCAGGGACATTTTAGGACAATCTTCATGTATTATTCAAGGATACAATTATCACAGTTAACATAAAAATAATATGATAACAAAATAGATAAATTTCATTAAAATAATAATGTTCAAAGTATAATGATTGGCCCTTAGGGCATAATTTCCAACATAAGCATCCAAAGATTTGATAAGGCTCAGTTGACACTTATAGGGATTACTCTTCCAGTAAGTCAAACCAAGGCCACATCTCAGCGAGAAGCCACTCCATCGAGAGGTGATGAGGCTCAGTCTTCTGTACAAGGTCCAACTCTACCTCCATCTTTTACAAATGCTTTTCTACCAAGCTATCTAGCTGAAGTGATCAATCAAGCTGTGATAGGCCTGAAAAAGGAATTATTGAGAGAATACGAAAAATTGGTAGGCAAGCTGGAAACTCAAGTCTCAAGATTGGTGGACCAAACTAATGCCAATTTTGATATGATGTTAAAGGCATAAGAAAATCAGTCTCTAAGAATCACTGACATAGAGATATACTTGCGTACTACGGCTTCACCTTCCCAGCCTCAGACACATGTACTTTTCACTAATTCTCATTCCCAAGTTGAAGTCACTTATGACCGGCCATCATCCTCTATACCTGCAGCTACTGCTCCTCAGCCATCATCTCTATCTTTTGTGCCTGAGCCATTTGACCCTTCCTCCGCCATGGTGATATATACCCCACCATTTGATCTTACTTTTCCTCAGCCACCTTCTACTATTGGCAAAATAGGGGAGAAAGATATGTGATGGTTTTTAGCTATTTTGAGCTACTCTGGTCTGATATGGGAGTATTTTGGTTTAAGGGGGAGCATAGGGTAGTTTTTCTATATTGTCATAGGTTTTTTCTGTATTTGAGTTTTTCTGGTTTATCCGGATGTATTTGGGTTTCATGGGTAGATGTTGCTTGATATTGCTTACAGCTTGTCATTGTACTCTGCAAGTTCATTAATCAATATATGGTCATTTTCATGATTTTCTAAGTTTTCTGTTTAAATATTATGGTACTATGACTTATCTTGATTTTAAGTGTCCGATGGAAGTATTGCAAGAAACATGAGAAGTTAAGTGCTAAAATCTAAAAAATGACTCAAAACTTTAGTGAATATGCATTTGGAAATCTTGAAAGTGTTTTCAAAAAAATTCGAATTCAATAACATTTTTTAAACTCCATCACAAAGGTTTTGTCATCATAAAAAAGGGGGAGAATGTTAGATTCCAAGTTTTGATGATAACAAAAGATTATTGTGTGTTAAGGTAAGAAACTTATGTTTTACAAGTTTAGACAATGGTTGAAAATATTACCAAATATATATCACTAAGTTCAGAGGTCATTGCTGTGATTTTAGCTATGCACTCGAGTGATGGAGCTAGCACTCAAGAACAAGCAAGTGTTCGACAGAAGCAAACTTTAGCTGAAAATACCAAGACAACTCGAGTGATGGACACAGCACTCGAGTGATGATATGATTTGTACTCGAGCATAAAGGCATACTCATGCAAGTGATTGATAGAGAATAATGTCAGAGATAGGATATCATCACTTCACTCGAGCATAGACTCACTACTCGAGTAATAGCTTGAAGTGCACCCGAGTCCTACCAAGTATGGTACAGGAAGTGTTTACCTGAGGGCAAGAAAAACTCAAAGTGAAATATATACTCGACTCCAATCAAGTGAGGCATAGAAAGTGTTTGCCTAAGAGTCAGCTAGAGCATGGAAGAGTAAGTGTACCCGAGTTGAGAGTACTTGTACCCGAGTGAAACCTCAGCACCCGCGAGTGTGAAATCTAACTCTCTCTACTCCTGATGCAAGTGTTGAAAGAAAAGAGTATCTTATACAAGAATATATTGTTTACTCGAGTGAGGATTATTGTACTCCAGTGAGGCCCCACTTCACCTATAAGTGAGAAATCACACTCTTGTAAAAATTAATCCGAGTGTTATCCAAAGACGAGAGTTCATAATGCAAGATACATGTGTACTTGAGTGAGACTAGATGCACCTGAGTGAGGCCCCACATCACTCACAAGTATGAAAATGCACTCTCTCAAAATCATGTAGAAGTGCAACACAAAAGAGGAAATAGGAGTGATACTCTGTCAGAAGCCAAAATACAATAGACTTATAGCGATCAATCCAAACATGGTTTAATATTATTTATTCATTCTATGTTTAATAACATTATTTATTATCATTGAACACATATTTCAAGTGTGAAATAGGAGTTTGATTGTCTGAATTAGAAAGGCACAAAGGAAGTCAAATAACGACAGACAGAATGATTACGACCAACGAAGCACGTACCTACCACTATATCCTATTCAAAGATTTCAAATGTACGCATGCTATTCGATAGTAAAATGCTCCACTCCACAATGATTATTATTCAACGGGAAAAATCAATTGACTATAAATATAGAGCTTCAGAGACCATCAACAAGAATTTACTCAAGCAAATTCACGAGTCTCTATTATTCATATTTTCTCTATATTCATATTTTCCTTCAGTGCTTATTATATTTGCTCTATGAGAGAGTCTGTATACACTTCAAATTCTATTTTCATTTGATCTCAAGGAACAGGACCTTGAGAGGGTAGATATCGTTATGAGAGAAGCAGTTGAGAAAATTCCTAGTAGGACTTTCTGCTCATAAGACTTACAAGGTACAAGTAGTAGAAAACGTTGCTGCTTGTAAGACTTACAGGAGTGTAAGTAGGAGAGAATGTTTCTGCTCATAAGACTTGTATACGTAAAAATCCATATGCAATAATTGTAGTGGTCTATTTGTTGAAATCTCATTTTTCAATTTGAAAGATGATTTAGTTTATTTACCCTTTTGACATGCGTCAAAAATCAAATCGTTTTTGAAATTTACTTTGGGTAATCCAAGAACTAAATCCTTTTTGAGTAGTTTGCCTAGTTGATGCATGTTAACATGAGCCAATCTCTTATGCCATAGCCAACTTTCATCGACATTATTCAGAAAACAGTTTTCAGATTCATTTCTACTAATATCTAGAGTATAGCAGTTACCTTCCCTATTTGCTCTGAGCTTAGCCTTGATATTCTTCTTATTAAGTAGTAAGTCTTTCTTGTTTACAATTAGACATTCCTCTGAGTCAAATATTACCCAGTTGTTTTTGTCTGCACTTTGACTCACACTCAGCAAGTTATGGCACAATCCTTCGACATAGTATACATCTTTGACTTGTATGCCTTTGTTATTTTTTATTTCACCAATTCCTGCAATCCTTCTAGTTTGATTTCCTCTAAATTTTACCTTTCCACCTTCTTTAGGATGCAATTTGGTAAAACTTTTGAAATCGTCAGTCATATGTCTGGAGCATCCATTGTCTATATACCATTTGTTGTTTTTGGATGTTTTAAGACATATTTGCACTCAGATGACTAAGTCTTAGGTACCCACATATTTTTGGGTCCTTTTGGGTTAGTACAAATGATTTTCTGAACATATAAACCTTTAGGTGCCCATTTATAGGTTCCTATGTTTCCTTTCTTCTTATGAATGCATGAAGAGGTATAATGACCTTTTCTATTACAGTAATTTCAAAATGCAAAAGGATTTGATGTATGCACAAAATGCTGGAAATAATTCAAATATGACTTACCTCTTGCTTTCTTTCTACCTTTCCTTCTATTTGATTTTGGATCATATCCAATACCAGATCGGTCATTTACAAATCATTGAGCTTTTAAAATCACACTTAGCATCTCACTTCCTTTCGTAAATTTTTCAAGAGTTTTTGTGAGATCAGTGTTTTTCTTTTTCAAAGAAGAACAATTTTCACAATCCTTTTCAGAACTTTCTTTAAGTTCAATTTCAAGAACTTTGTTTTTCTTTTTGTAAACAACTAATTCTTTAACTACTTTGATGAATTCAAAATGTAAAGCATTATATTCAGAAAGTAATTCATCATAGGTAGGATCAGGATCATTTACCTCTTCTTCTGTTTCTTCTTGAGCAACAAGACATATATTGGCTACTTCTTCATCACTTTCTTCTTTAGAGGAACCATCACCCCATATAGCAGATACGAAGGCCTTCTTTTTGTTGAAGAATTTGCCTTTTCTCTTTTCTTTGCTCTTTTGGTTCAGCTCTGGACATTCTGATTTGATATGTCCTAGTTTTCCATATTCATAGCAGATGATATGATCTTTGCTGCTAGTTCCTCCTTTCTGTAAGTGTTTGAATCCTTGACCTTTCTTGTAAAAATTTCTGAATCATTTTATGATTAGGCCCATTTCATTATCGTCAAACTCCTCATCCTCATCTTGATTTTCTTCTTTTGCTTTTAGTGCTAGGTCTCTCTTCTTTTTGTCACCAATATCATCTAGTTCCCGTTTGAACTTTAGTTTACTTTCTAAAAGTGTTTGATGGTGAATATAAAGCAGTAAAGAGTAAGGAGAAATATTACCGAAGTGTACACCGGGAGTTATACTGGTTTGATTATAACCACTTTGACCTACGTCCAGTTATCAGAGCATCTCTGAGAGTTTCACTATAATTTTCAAGATTCAGTGGGTTCTTGGCACCTCGGTACAAGCAAGTTCCTTCACCTAGACACTCGCTCCCTCTTACAAGTTGTAATCCAATCCCAACTCAAGGTTCCATAACCTTAAGTTACCTCAATAACAAATATTGAGTTTGAATGAAATATGTCTCTTATAGAGTGAATAAGAATCACTGAAGTACAGAATTACAAGTATGTGTAAAAGCAGAGTATTAAGCGTGAATTTGATAATACGTTCTTGTGTGTTCTCATTATCATCTCTATTTGGATGTTCCCATATATATATGTGTTGATAATGACCGTTGGAACATTTTCTTCTCACGAGTTGCGCAGAAATAGTTGACCATTTACCAAATTTGAAAACTATTCATTTGTAGTAGGTGGCGGTAGGTACAACTTTAACGTTACTTTTGATTTTCCTCATATAGCAAGATCTCTTCATTGTTTATATGCAAATATGCTAAGAATACTAATACAATGAAGGGTTAATCATATAGGAAACAAATCAATGAATATTGGAATAATTTCTGAATTTCTGGACTTGGATACTCGAGTGGTCTCTCGAGTGTTCATTAAGTTTACTCGAGTGGTTCTTAGAGTATCTTCGTGAAAAGATTGATAGAGAGCAAGTCAATACATGAACATCATATTACTCGGGTAGTGTATGGAGTAAACAAATTTACAAACCTTGAAAATACCTGTTGACTTGAGTACTCACTCGAGTATACTACAATTTTCTTTAGAGGTTACTCGAGTGGCTACTCGAGTGATCTTTCAAATAACACGGCAGATTACTCGATGCTTCACTCCAGTAATGTTGGCAGGATTTCAGGCCGAGAGCACTTCAAGTTTTGCTTACCTGTTCACTCGAGTGCCGCCTCGAGTGAACATCTATTTTCTGCATAGCTTACTCAGGTGGATACTTCAAGTGCACTGTAAATAACTCTGCAGATCACTCAATTATTGACACGAGTAATCTCGTTCAAGTCTTTGACATAGAACATTTTCATACCTGCATACTTGAGTGGTGCCTCGAGTGAAGTGTGATAATAACATTTGAGATTAATCGAGTGTTACCTTTAAGTTTTGTTTACCACAGTGATTTACTCGAGTGGCTTCTCGAGTAACATTGGCAGGATTGAAATCCTGAGAGCAACATATTTCTTGAAGAAAGGGACTCGAGTGCTGACTCGAGTAACGTTGCCAGGCCGAGAGCAACTGAAAGTGATTTCCCTGATTACTCGAGTGCTTACTCGAGTAACGTTGGCAGGATTACATGGCTGAGAGCAACTTATTTCCTTGTGGCAGGTTACTCGAGTGTTGACTCGAGTAACTCTTCTTTTCACTTCATATCACTCGAGTCATCCCTTGAGTGATGTATCTGGCCGTGAGTTACTTGAGGTTCTGTGCTTTGGTTACTTCAAGTTTCTGTCTCATTACTCGAGTTCTTACTCGAGTGGCCCTTTAGAAATTCTGCCAGTGATGAAGTTTCTCAGCTTTCTCTCTTGGCCTTTCTTCATTACTCCTGTTCTTACTTCAAGTGATGATTTGCTCTGTCATTACTTTGTTCAAACTTGTTTGTTTATCAAATCTTTGTCACATCTATTCTTTGTTATCATCAAAACATGTGAGAACTAACAAACACAACACTTAGAAATATGGAATATCAAAATGAGTATTGAAAAAGGAAATTTAAGGATATCAAGAGTTTAAATGACATAGACTTCACAAATTCTATGTATGACAATAGATATTGCCCAAAATACTTTCAACACAATCCTTTATTTTTCAGTATTTTTTTCTTTTCTTACCAATTTTTTTTTCTTTTACTTTTTCTGATACTCTTGTCTTTTTTTTATGTTTCTCCTCTACTGAAATATAAAGATAATGCAGAATCTATTACAAACAACAAAACTCAAGAAATCTGAACCCGTAAATTCCAGAAAAGCGTTTATTTTGGAAAGACTACAACTCACAATGGAAATTTTGGATTGAGATGATACCAAAACGAACAGAAAGATGAGATTCTAAAATATGAAAATGACCTATTGAACGATGTAAAACATAAAGGAAAAGAGGTCAAACAAGGACAGAATATTTCAGGACATTCTGGAAAAATGAAGATGAACAAACCCATAAATTTTCTAGAAAACACAACTAGATTAAAATAGATAGAACTCACAAAAGACAAATCGGATTGAAATAATTCCAAATTGAGATGAAAGAAGAGATTCTGAACTATGAATTTGACATACTAAATATTGGAAAACACAAAGAAAAACATGACAAATAGAAGTAACAAATCTGGGCATGGACAGACACAAGAACAAAGCACAAAACTTAAAACAAAAATGGAAACGAAGAACAAATAGATATGATTGAGTTTAGATCTGAAGCTCTGATACCAAGATGGTGCGAACCCACAAGGGAAGATCCCATGAACCCACAACCAATTCTAAAATATACACACCCCAAGAAAGCTAAACACAGATCGACAATCCACTTGAACCCTTGAACACAAAAGAATAAGGACCCGGAGTGTTGGAAAACGCCACAAGGTTGACCAAGCCTTGATAAGTTTGTTAGTTCTAAAAAGAACCCTAGAGAGAATCCACTCTCAAGAAACAAAGTGCAGAAGTGCAACTTTCATTTATCATTCAAATCTGAATTGTCTTACAAATGAAGGAGCACCAAGTATTTATAGGAAAATATGACCTAATTACAATAAGTGCAATTTTGAAAACAACAATACAAATTGTAAAACCATGTGCTAGGAAATCTAAAAGTCTAATACAATAAACACAAAAGTCTAATACAATCTAGAAGAAAGTTGAAAAATCAAATACAATATGCTAAAGAAAACAAAAGTCAAATCTGCCACCAACTACTTGTTGATTTTCGCACACCTAACTTCAAGAAAATGTAGTCAGCAAATTAAGGCCCAAAATGTGCTTATTTAGGCCCAAATGAGTCCTCCCATGTGTAGTACTTGGTCCAAGCTCTTTAGTTTCAAGTTTGCAAGCCCAAAACGTGATCAATATCTCCATTTGCAGCCCATATGAAGTTAGTGACATTTTCAGCATTTTTGTACAGCTTTGATCCAATTGCTACTTGCTTTGTCCAAGTACCTTGCACTAGCCCATTTAATGCTTCCTTAATTTATTTGGCTCTTGCTCTTGTGATTGGTTTACTTGGTATTTGTAAAGGATCAATTGAATTTAATACAACTTGCTGGATCGCATCATGAAATGACACAAATTATATGTCCATTTTCAAGCTTAGGATGTGAACTTTAAGACTGGAAAGTTTCAGAATTTTCCAACACCATTTGGTCATTCAAAACGTTCGTTCAAACTAACTGCCTAGACAGAGTTCACACAAGATAGATTTTCTACCAAAGTGTCCAATGGGTCCAAAATTAACAATCAAGCCTATTCTTACATAAATTTTCACAAGGAACATAATGGTAACCTCAAAATGACTAAAATCACAACCCATTGACATGCCCTGGTTTTTGTCCAATACACAAAACCAACACAAAGGTGCCAAATTTTACATTTAGGCTTCAATTCAATTCTATTAATTCAAAACACCAAACAAGGCACCATTTCCATGACAACAACATATTATACTCCCCAAGACCCTAAATCATGAAAATTTGGGCTAAAATTTCAGAAATTCAAGGCCTAACTAATGGCCATACAACTTATATGAAAATGAAGCTTTCACTCACCTCAATAACTTTCCTAATGAAGTTCCTTGGTTCTCCAACTTCTAGATTTCCTTATGGCCACAAAACACCACCAATGGCAAATCTAAAACCATGAAAGTAAAGCTCTCAATCCAAGAAACAACTTTATAGAAGGGAGTTTTTCCATTAGAGGCCAGTAAGAAAGTCCAAAACTCACCTTTTCACAAAGTACTTCCTCCCTTCATGGCTGCCATAGCTGAACGAGAGAGAGGGAAGGAAGAGAGTGTGAAATAATGAAGAAGTGTTAGAATCGGTAGCCACAGCGGAAGAATTTTAAAAAATTTTCACCGATCCTAATCGAGGATCTATCAATGGCGTTTAAACCAAGTTGGGAGGATTCATACCTTTTGATGATTCAGAGTTTTCATGATCTCTAGGAGCCAACACGTCAGGTCCGCTCCCTCTACCGGTATCCACACGAATGCTCTCCAACCGAAACTGCATGCTAGCGCCTCTAATGTCTCCTAGGGTTTCACTTGCGGCTCTCAATTCTCATGTGCATCTGAATATATCTACTCTATCAACTTTGTAACCTATGAGGGCTATTTTCAAATTTCAAAATTAATCATCATTAATTTCAAAATTAATTAACAATAAATTATCTTGATGAGCTAATTAAATAAATTCAATTTAAATTAAATCTATCCAACATTTTTAATTTAACCTATTTATTTAATCCAAATAAAGAGCCATAGATTTAATTTATCTTCATAAATTAAATCTGAGATACTATATCTCTATCATGCTAGTTATTAAATTTAATATATCTTAATAAATTAAATGTATAACTAACACAATATAATAATATAATATAATATATATATACATATATATATAAGATATATATTTCAAAAATATATATATATCTATATAATATTATTAATGAATTTTATATTATATATATATATATAAATATAAAATCCATCCACCATAAATTAAACATTATATCGTGTTGGGCCATTCTTACGTGCGACCCTGTAGGCCCATATGAAGTTGGCAGTGGGCCAATAACTATCCTAACCCAAAAGTCGCAAGCGGCCTCTAGCAAGACATTACGACTACAAAATTCATATGAGGATTGTTATCACGATGCAACCTATCATACAACCATGTCATGTCCCTTTTGTCACACGATATATCGATCAAGGATATGGCATGGATAATGTCATCCTCTTGTTCCTGACCATTACTTTCTCGATTCCTGAGTAGCCTGATAACAGAGATAGAAACTCCTTTCATCATAGTATGGCCATACATTTCTCAGACTCACTCATCGAGGGGCCCAGTAATATCTCTCTACTAATGTAAGGGACAAATTCTATCTTGATCATTCATATTCCTCTGAATGAAAAACCACCAAGCCCGATCGTAGCCTTTATCATCACCCGGTCAAAAGTGACTTTTGACTAGTTCAAAGCTTAGCAACTCTCATGTAGGAATCCATGATGACCTCAGGTCTAAGGGCATTGTGACGTGGTTATACATGAGAAAAGCTTATGACTTGATCCATGTAGCTTTCTCATAGTGGGTCGGTCCAAGGATACAATTATCACAGTTAACATGCAAATAATATGATAACAGAGTGGAGAAATTTCATTAAAATAATAATGTTCAAAGTACAATGATTGGCCCTTAGGGCACAATTTCCAACAAGAAGAGCATAGGAATTTCTGCCCCCATACCTACCATGCATACAAAGAGAGGGGGAGAGAGAGAAATGCTAAAAAATATTGTACTTTGATTTTTCCAATGTCCTCTTTTTTGTCTCCTCCTACCAAGTGTCACAATATCATTTACTCTCATAAAGTAAGTAACCAAATTAGTTACTTTAATCCCTCTATTAGCCATTTAGTTACATATCTCATTTCTCGTTAATTAGTAATTAATTTCTCCATTAATCACAACTTATGGCCATTCTTTCAATTTCTCTTTGATTATGGCATATTAATTAATATTGCCACAAAAACACATAATTATTCCACTTTAATCCGATAATTATCCTAAATAATTATCATTAGCCCTTAATTGAAATTTGGGGCGTTACACTTACTAGTCCATTAGGTTTTATGCTTAAGCACATACAATTTATCATCATTGCTGAATATATATAGAGTCTAATTACCTAGGACAAATCACTAAATGACATGCAGGCTATGTCATCGTAGACCACATGGGTCTACTAATGACTTAGGACGATCAATATTGGTTCGAATATCAACCTCCCCTATTGTCTTGAACCATTACACATAAATTTACTATGCTTCCGTTGCCCACTCTGATGTTTATCTCCTTATAGGAACTTTGATAATGTCAGGATGATTTAATAGGTGTCCCATAGGAACATTTTATAATACCTAATTGCACCCAAAATCTATGTTCCTCTGTGCCAGATCTTGGTCCATTTCAACTCAAGTCATTATGAGCCATTTCAAATTATTGTGGAATCAAAACTTAACATTTAATTCTTGGATTATGGATTGCTTGATAACCTTTCTCTACCTATATCTTTCAACATATTATTTACCATTCACCAATCAACTCCTAATATAGTCTCTAGTGGAATAGTAGGTAGATCAATTCTATTTCTCATGTCATTAGAGAGCTATTACCTCAATCAATCCTTTACGAGAATATTTTAGGATCATAATCTTTCTCTATGCTAGGCTTTATAGCTAGCAAATTTTTAAAATTCCTTTATGCAAGGAGTTGTATCCATAAGAATCTTGTTCCCCGATTATACAGATCATCATTAGCCCAAAACCATTCTAAATATATCTGCTAGCCTAAGGACAAACCGGTCCCCTAGGTCTTAGGGCCTTTAGACACACAGGTCCACTACACATATCTGGTGTGTAAGATCATACAGCCTAGGGTCTCTAACCCAACTTTTAGGTTCATCATGAAATCTAGAGCCTCAACATCACACATATTGAAATCATTTTCCTCATTTACACCCAATAGACATGATAAAATCATGATCAATAGTATCTATTCTAACCTTTATTCTAACTTTCAGTATCATCAAACTGGATTCTCTAGGATCAATATACGTAATGATCACCCCTCATCATATAGCACCATATATTGTATCTATATCCCCTTGTTACCACGGTGTTACCAAGGATCATCACTTAGTATGGAGAAATCTCAAAACATTTACTATGCATCCATTTTCCATAACCTCATCAAATGGACCTTTCTAGGCAGCATTCACCTTGACATAAATGTTGTAACACCCCAAATTTTATATTGACCAAATATGTTGTAATTATTTGAGAAATTCAATAAAATGGTGAATATTCATCAAATTGGAATTTATGAATTTTATAGACGTTCATATTCATGAGAAATCGAGTAAAACTAATTATGGAATTAATTTGGGTGATTTAAAAAGCCCAATATTAAGGTCTAAAAATGGAGAAATAATAGAGAAAATATTTGGTCCAAGAATTAATGAAAATTTGTCAAATAAAAAGAAAAAAGAAATTGGATTAAAAAGGTAATGGCAAAATCGTAATTTTATCAATTTAGCACAAAATTAATTATTTTCCAATTAATTAAAGTCAATTTCAACTAATTAATAAAAATAAAAGGGAAAATATATTTGGAATATTTTGATTAATTAAATATGAATTTATGGAAAATTTGAAAAAAAAGTGCAATTTTGACCAAAATTGAGACTTTACGTATCTGCGTAACTTGAACAAGTTGTGAGGCCAATTGAGATCAAGGATAGGACTCCTAGGAGTCTCCTACATGTGGCATGAAGAAGGAAATATTGGTTAGGCTTAGTGAGCATGGTTACATGTACATAAGGTTTATATACATAAAACTTGATTTTTGGAATTTTGGAAATTGGTAAATAATTAAATAAAAGCACAAGATATTAAAATATATCATCTTCTTCCTCCTAGCTCATTTAAACGTCAAACAGCCCTAAACTACAGAGAGGAAGTGCAGATTTTCCTAGAGAGAGAAGGTGAAGAGATATTGTACGGTAGGTTGATTTCTTAGGTAAATCCTTATTTAACACGTATAACTCCGCTCCCAAGCTATTCTTCTATGTTCTTTAAGATTGTAAAGCTAAAAAATTATGTGTTAAGAGCTAGATTTTTTTGTCCAACTCAACAAAATCCAAAAGAAAGCGAAAGGTAACTCTCAAACCTTCAAATGTTCACTATTATGACAGCTGTAGACAATTTAATTGGTGAAATTTTGCCGGATTGTCTTTGTTTGTAAATTTTGAAAATGAGGTGTTTGAATTGTTATTTTTGCAAAAATTGAAATTAAATGGTAGTTCTAACATAATTTAATAGTTAATAAAGTTAATAGAAGTAGAAAAGAAGACGTTTGCGGAGTTAGAATCGAAAAACCCTGATTTTTCTCGGAGGGTACCATAGTTTTGACTAAGGTTATATCTAGGGGTTAGGAGTTGGATTTTCATTAATTTGATGGTTCTATTAAGTTCATCAGGGAAAATTATGTAGGGTTAAAGTTCGTCACTTTTTCAGAAAAGCCTGAAAAAGTATAATTACAAAAGGCCCCTAAAACCCTTAAAGAAGACAATTTTGTCTTTTGGCAGAGAATTTGGTAATTTTGAGTCTGGAAATAGATTCCTTGGGTAAAAATATGTCAAAATAGAACATGTCAAGATTTCAGGAAAAGTACAGTCACACCGAGTACGATGGGGCTGGACCGAGGTCCCAAGGGCATTTTGGTAAAATTTCACCATAGATTAATATAACCACAATAAACACTATGGTAGTACTTAAAATGATACATGAATGGGTTTTGACCTAATTCTTGTACATTTAACTTTTTAGGACCGAGTTGGGAGCCTAAGGTTGACATGTTCTACGAGGCATGCTATACGGAGTGATAGAGCTTTGAGGTAGGAACATTATCTTTCAAACATCATGCCATAGTTCATATGATTGTTAGGATAGCAATCTTTGTGCTTTTAATCAACATGATTTGCCTAGATGAGGCAGTTAGTGCTGGAAGTGCACTTACACCTGGGAGTTGGGTAAGAATCCAACTGATATACGATTAGTGGGGCAAGAACCCTACTCATATATACATGACAATGATTTGTTATATGGTTCATTAATTGGTACATACATGATACATATCATATTTACTTTTGGCATTTTATATGAATGATAGTATGTGTCTACTGGGATTCCTTGAAATCTCACCCCTTTTCTAAATAAAATATCTCAGCAGGTGCCATTAGCTTAAAAGGCAAGGACACAGATAAGGGAAACTGATGGGCACATTTATTGAGATAGAGGCCGTGGTTATATATAGTCTATGTTTGGAATACTTTTGGTTATTGTCTAATATTTGTAAATATTGTTGAATTTTGTAAGGTTGATTCTGATCTATAAACAATTAGTTTTACAAGTATATATGTACTTTTACGTATGCCCGTGGAACTCGATCTCTATTACTCTATGTGTATCGAAATGGAATTGGATGTTGATATTTTTGGTATAAGAGCTAATAAGCGGTTCTGGCATTATCAAAATGGCATATTTATATGGTTTTATTTGCATGATGACAGGGTCATAAGTAGCCCAATGAGACATCTAAGGGAGAGTCATCAGTGAACCAGCGTTCGCTAGAATAATGCATCCCGGATGAGTAGCCATATATAGAGTATTATGGACAGAATGGAGTACACATGAGACGGACGGCACGAAAGAGCATGCCAGTACCACTAGTGTACGGACCCAAACCAAGGCCGGTAATGCCCAGAGAGTTACATATCAGGGAGATAGGAGAGTATTATGAAGAGGACCCTAAAGAGGAACTCGATGAGGATCCGGAGGAGTACTGGGAGGATAAGTTGAGTGACCGTGAGTCTCAGGCTAGTATGGTAGGGGTGGGATATGATCTACAGGTAGATCCTGAGCTGTGGTAACATGTCTTCGGTAGATGTTGTAGAGGCTAGTGTGCTCAGGCCACACTTGTTGGATGTTACTTTGTGATCCTAGCTGGAGTCAAACCTATGTAAGATATCTGAAGGTAGTTGTAGGTCACAGTATGAGTTGATTTTTTGATTCGTACTACACTAGATTTCTTCCCAAACTCTCTTTTTGGAGTCGACAGAAGAACAACATGGTTAAGAGGGCCCAAATAGGAAATGTATGAGTTTCTTGATCATATGGATGGCCTAGTTGATAGATTTATGTATGATGACTGATGTGAGACCTAGACGTCATATTTTAGTGACTAGAGATGACCGACACATACTATGAGACAAGGGCAGTTAGGTAGAACTAACAGACCAAGAAAGATTTAGGTAGAGTCGATATTTTAGAAGGATATAGATAAAGTTAATTGTGCTCGACCTAGGGAAATATAGGATGGGTGACCCCCTAGGAAGTGCTTAGGAAAATGTAATATAAAATAATTAATATGTCATGTACAATAGTTTATAGGTTATTTGATGTTTTTGTTTCCTTGTAACTACGATAAATAGTTGTTGTATGCTATGTATGACATATCTGTATACCCTGACTTTTATGAAATGATGAAAATGCCCTTGCTCTTAGATGACATGGACTTCTCTATTTTCATGTAGTTTGAAATATGGAGATGATGCAAGGAAGACCACGAGGTAGATGCTAAGGAAGGGGTAGACATAGTAATCATGAGGAAGTATCGCTTCTTGGACCAGATCCATTTCAGTAACGATTAGGGATGCTAGCACAATAACAAAATACAATGAATGAGATAAGAGGAGAACTTCAGGGGGTACAGCAAATGCAAGATCACCTGGATGGATACATGAGTGGTATGATAATGAAATACCATAGGAGGGACCTCAACCAGAGGATATCATACCAGATCCTTTTGCATAAATATAGAACTGGTTATGGGGAAGGTTTAACCCATAACTAGCTAAAGATTGGTTAGCAAGTCTAGATAGTGTAATACCCCGAATTTTGAGACTTGAGGCTAGAGAATAAGCCTGAGATTAGTGGATTGCTCAGCCCCGGTTTAGCAAGATCCCAAATTGTGATTAAGGGTTAATGACTCCAAAAGTGGATGTGGTTAGTGATAAATAACCCTTTTGGAGAATATGAAGTGATTTGGCACTCGAATGTGATTCGTGTGTGGTTTGAGTAGCGCCAAAACCCTGTATTTGAGTTCAATTGTGGATTAACATCCAAATTGACTTAGAATAGAGGGAAGAATTGAATGGGTTATTGTGTTGGAAATGGTGTCATAGTGTGTTTTGATGTCATTGAAATTGGTTTGGAACTTTGGAATGGAAAAGTTACAATGTTAGGTTTTGAAATGTGAATTGTGTTGACATGTTGAGATTGTTGTGAAAACATGTCAATGAGATGTGAATTTGATTGATTTGGTGTTTCCAATGGATTCCTTGTGAAAATTTATCTGGGAATGATGTTTGGTATGAAAATGGAACCATTGGAAGCAAAGATGCAAAATCTGAAATTATGTCCAGTGAAACTCTATTCTGGGCAGTCTTCTCGTGTGGATGTTTTTACTAGGCAAATGATGTCAGAAAATTATGAAACGTTCCAGTCTTAAATTTCACATCCCAAGCTTCAAAATGGACATATAATTTGTGTCATTTCGTTTTGGGAACTGGGAGATATGACTGTCAAAAGTTTGAGGTCGAAAATGGACTCTGTTTTGGGGCAGTGATGAACTTTGTGTAATTCTGGAATTTTGTGGTGATTTCTGGTAATGGCTCATATTTTTCCAATGAAGAGGACTTAAATACCTTTCATTTGGCTTTGGAATCACCTCATTTTTATTTTTCTAGAATTAGTTATGATTTTTCAAAGTTTGGGAAGAAAATCTGCCAGAAAATCCGAAAATGTCAATTTTGGAATTATGACATCATCATAAGGGAATAATGACATAAGCATAATATAACATATCATCTTCTTCCTCCAAGCTTCAAAACCGTCAGTTTATTCAGCTGAACAAGAGGAAAAACGTTTGAAATTTCTAGAGAGAGAAAGGAGAAGAGAACTCGCAAGGTAAGCCGATTTCTCTGATGATCTAGCTCCTAACGCATATAACTCCGATCCTAAGCTACTCCTTTATGTTCATTAAGGTTTGGAAGCTCTTCCTTTGGTGTTAAAACAGCTAGGGTTTCAGCCAAGACAAGGAAAAGCTAGTGGGAGCTTGAGGTAACTTCCAAACTCTTGTGTATTGACTATTCTGGCTGCTGTGGACAATTTAATCGGTGAAATTTCGCCGGATTGTCATTGGTTTCAAAAATGGAAAATGGGTGTGTGGGGCTGTTATGCTGCCCAAATTGGTATTAAATGGTAGTTATAACCTAATGGAATAGTCAATAAAGTGGTTAGGAGTAGAAAGGAACGTGTTTACGGAGCCGAAACCGAAAAACCCCAATTTTTCCCGGAGTATATGTATATTTCGGCCAAGGCTATAAATGGGTCTTAGAGTTGGATTTTCAATGATTTGATGATTCCATTGAGTTCAGGAGAAAAAATTAGGTGGGGTTACAGTTGGGCACTTTTTCGGAAAAGGCCGAAAAAGCATAATTACGAAAACGCCCTTGAAACCCTTAAAGTGGGGCTGCCAAGGGTAAATTTGTAAATTAACATTGAATTTGATAATTCCGAATCCGAAAATGGATTCCTTGGGCTAAAATATGTCAGAATAGCCCATATCCAAATTTCAAGAAAAGTACAGCCGGACCGGGTACGGCGGGGCTGGGACGGGTCCCCGGGGGTATTTTAGTAAATTTTCAATATAGCCTCATATAACCCCCAGAAACACTATAGAAGTGTCTAAACGGTACATTTGACATTGTAGGATCGAATGTGAAGCCCCGAGTTGCTAGCACGCAAATCGAGGAGAAAAGACTGGAGGTAGGGGACTTACCTTACATGCATGTATTTGATATCTTTGCTTGTGTAGTGATGTATGTGATTGCTTTACTTGATTGTGTAGAGCATATTTGAATAAATGAAGCTCTGTTTCTGTTTTACTGTGGCCATAGTTTTGTTACATGAAATATTGAGCATGCAGAAATATCATTATGAGGCATGTATCTAGATAAAGCTAATATGTCATACACATAGCATCTATCATGCATGCATTATAGTATCTGTTTCCTACTGAGATTCTCTCGAATCTCACTCTCCCCTACCAACAATTTAGACAGGGCAAGTGGATCGTGGAGGAAGCGGCTAGGACTCCTTCGAGATGAGATTGTGTAATCCCTATTTGAAGAATTGTAATGGGTAATTGTACCTTATGTATCTTTAGCTAAGGTATGTACCCGGGATTGCCAGGATGATTAAGTTGTGCACTCTGATATTTATATGAATGTGATTTATCTTCGCGTAGTAATTGTATTCGAAATGTGAATATGAGATCAAGTTTATAAATGATTTAAAAAAGTATTCGTGAAAACCCCATTATGTGATAGGTTAGTAAATGTTATTTGATTATTATTGGTCTCTATTTCATTTTAATTGCGTATTTCGGATATAATTATGGAGGGGATTACAGATAGGATCTTTAACATGTTGCAGTACATGCCCAGATGAGATGAAAGCTTCATTAGCCATTTACAGGTTGGAAGGTGATGCAAATCATTGGTGGAAGAACATGGAGCTCACCTTGAAGGGAAGGAATATTCCTGTCACCTAGGAATTATTCTAGGAGAAATTTAATGAGAAATATTTCCCCATCCATTAGAAGAGAAAAAGAGAAAGAGCTTCTGAGCATTAAGTAGCAAGATCGGGAGAGTTTTTGATGAATATCTAGAAAGGTACATCCGACTGTCTCAATATTCGGCATACATAAAACTGAACGATAATGAATAATGGAGTTTCGATATGATGATCAAAGGGTTGAGACCAGAATTAAAAGAAAAACTGGTTACGCAGCATTTTACTGAGTTCAGTAAAGTAGTGGAAGAATGCCAATACATTGAGAAATGTATGCCAAGTCTAGCAAACCAAACTAGTAACAAGGGTGCTTTTGGGAGTAGAAGTTCATCATAAAAGTGGAAAGAATAGGGTGGACCTTTTAGGGTAGATCCTAAAAGATTTAATCATTCGAGGGCTAAGGAGGCCAAGGTTCCTCTGGAAGCAGAAACTGTTGGCTCTGTAAGAAGCCACTTCACCTAGTAGACCATGCGAAGGGATTCCATTTAAATAAGATCCAAATAAGCCATTCATTTGCTTCAATTCAATAAGCTAGGACATCTTGCCAGGGATTGCCCATTGAAGAAACTGCCAGAGGAGACCAGACACAAGATTCTAGGCAGGGTCTACACACTGACACAAGAAGAGGCCCAAAAATCTTCGGAGCTGATGAAGGTATGATTTCTTTCTATGGTAATCTAGCACATATTATGTATGATTCGAGTGCTAGCCATTCATTTATTGCATATGACTATGGGAGACGGTTAAATTTACCTGTGCATAAATCCCCATATGATTTGGTTGTGTCTACACCTACAGGCACTCAAATTATTATGGCTGATATATGTCTAAATTGTGTGGTAAATGCCAGGGGCATGAATCGATTGTAGATCTAATCTGTTACCACTTCAAGGGTTAGAGGTAATTTTGGGGATTGACTGGTTGACAGTGAATGGGGTGCTCCAGTGCTCTTCATCAGGAAGAAAGATGGGAACCTACATCTCTGTATGGACTATCGAGAATTGAACAAAGTGATAGTCCAGAACAAGTATCCACTCCCTATAATTGATAATCTACTTTATCAGTTATTTGGTTCCTGTGTATTCTCGAAGGTCAACTTATGATTGGGATACCACTAGTTGAAGGTTGTTAGATATGATTAGTTTTGATGATGTCAAATATAGATATTAAGTGATAAGAGCAAAAAGTTCATATAATGTATTTCTTTGACTAACTACTATATTTAATGTTACATATTTTGTAGATTAGTCAAGCAAAGAATGAAGAAGATTGAATTAATGAAAATGAACAAGAGGAAGAAGAAGGAAGAAATTGAAGATAGTCAAGGAGATGCTTACTTTGGTTGTGGAGAATTATTATCAAGAGGAAAACCAAGAAGAAAGATATTGAAGAATGAAGAACTTGGAAGATCTATCATGAATATCAAGATTCAAGTTGTTAGATGTGATATTGGAGGTTTCTATAATGATATCGGAGGTTTCTATGATCAAATGATGGTTGGAATAGGTTAATACGAAGCTAAGATGACTTATATATGAGATTTGGCACTTCTAGAGGTGTTATGCTCAAGCACGAGGTGTTTCACTCGAACACAGGAAGAACACACTCGAGCACAGACCAATTCACTCGAGCACGGGGTGTATACTCTGTTCTACTCTGTTTTACGTTCAGCCTGAGCAAGGTCTGGTATTTTGATCATATCTCTCAAACCACATGTCGGATTGACCCGAAATTGGTGGCATATGAAAGAAGACTCACAACACGTAACATTGGCACCAGGATCACATTGAAATAAGATCAAATGATGGAGATATGATCTGTGGAAGAAGACAGTAAAATCACCGTCACTTTTCGACACTGGTTCGGTATTTTGAGTATAACTCACAAACCACACATCGGATTGAGACGAGACCAGTGCCAAATGAAAGTAGACTCAAAGAGATTTCCATGGATAGGTAATGTGCCTAATTTGAACGTATATTCTAGGAGCTATGCCTTCTGGAAGTTGACACTTGTGCAAACTAGCGAAATATACACTCTTTGGATCATAACTTGCAGAATACAACGAGTTTGGAGCTGATTCTTGTTGCATTGGAATGCATATGGCAAGAGCATTCTTATGATACATCATTTGAATCAAATGAACAAAATTTTTATAAAGTGGCCCCACATCACCCGCGAGTGTAAAAACTGACTCTCTGAAAATGTTGTGCGAGTGATGTCCAGAAGCAGCTGAAACGTGAAGAAAATTGCATCACTCGAGCACTAGGATTCATGCTCGAGCATTGGATGATTTCTCACTCGAGCACATGGAAGTTTTGACATGAGAGTGATAACCCGAGAAGAAGCTTGTACGTGAAAGCATGAAACGCACTCGAGCATGACTGGTTGTGCTCGAGTGATTCGAGAATTCACTCGAGCAGATGCGAGTGAAGTGCAGCGAGTGCTTGCCCGAGAAGAAGTCAGAACGTGAAAATATGAACTGCACTCGAGTGAGCCATATTGCACTCGAAGTGAGGTTCTGACAGAAGCAACGTAGAAGCTCAGATTCTCATGGCCATCAATCCAAACTTGGTTAAATGTTATACAATCATTATGTTTTCACTTATTATTGTTCCTAAACATTAACTAACATATATTTCAAGTGTAAAATAGGAGATTAAATAATCAGGGTTGTATCTTCAAGAACAGAGGTCACAACGAATATCTTCATTCAACGTGATAAGTCCTAGAAGCCAGATATTTAGCTTTTGACCAATGATCCAATATACCCATGACTAATACTTCATCATATTAATGATTAAGTATTTTGCAGTGTGAAACAGGATATTAAACGTTTGGGTTGCAGATTCAAATAAAAGTCAATTACGGTAAACTCCATCATTACACACCAAATGGCGACTACCAACCGCGACAAGAAAATGACCCACCATGAGAAATTGTCTGAAACACAAAACGCTCCACAACGTGATGTACAGCTCAAAATGAATCTCTCTGCTGTTCAACTAGACGCTCCACTTTGCTCCACAACGGACAAGAGCTTGTTTTTCAAATATGCTCAAACGTTCAAATGAAGCAATGGGACTCCAACGGACGAATGCTCACAACGGTCATCATCTTCATCAACTATAAAAGAGAAAGCATTCAACATTAATGGGAGACAGAAAAAGATAGAGAAAACAGAGCAACGACCCAACATGCGAATAACATGAATTCTCTGCTTCTACCCAAACACTCTCTGTTTTCCAGTTTCTATATTACTTATCGTTGAGAGAGTGATTATTTGTATTGTACTTTAGTGAGCATTATATCCACTCTGTGAGAGAATCTGTAAACACTTTCAACTATATTTCTGAGTTGATCTCAAGGTAGAGGGACCTTGAGAGGGTTGATTTTCTTACGGGGAAGCAGTAGAGAGAATTGCCAGTAAGACATTCTGCTCGTAAGACTTACAAGGTGCAAGCAGTAGAGAACGTTGCTGCTTATAAGACTTACAGGGGTGTAAGCAGGAGAGAATGTTGCTGCTCGTAAGACTTGCATGAGTAAGCAGGAGAGGAAGATCTTCGGGATTGCTTTGCTCGTAAGACTTGCCATAAGGGGGAGTATTTCAGTGAGAGATTTGTAAAAGGTTTCACAAGTACCCGGCTAAACTTGTGGATTGTAAAGGCTTTTCTTGTTCCCGGATTAAACAAGAAGATAGTGGATTTGAAAATCTCAGGAGGAGCCTGGGGACTGGACGTAGGCCATCACAGATTGGACCGAACCAGGATAAATCACAGTTTGCATATTCTCTTCCCTAAACTCTTATATTTCCAGCATATATTATTTAATCTAACTGTTGATTTATAAACCTTCATACTTACCACTTTTGTTAAGATACGAAAAGATTTCTAAAGTTCTTAAGTTTTTATTATACACCCAATTCACCCCCCCTCTTGGGTGATAGCTAGTTCTAACATTTGGTATCAGAGCCCGGGCTCTTGTTTAAAGGACTTAACCGTCTCAAGAGTTACAATGGCTAATTTTGGGTGTTTTATACTTTCAGAAGGTTTTGATTATACAATCCCACCTCTTTTGAAAGATATTGATTTTTGGTTTTGGAAAGCCAGAATGACTAGTTTTATAAAAGCTTATGATTTTGATATGTGGAATGTTTTTATAAATGCTTTTGATTTCAAACCAAGAAAGGATTGGACAGAAAGTGAAAAGAAAATGTTTTCGTTGAACATTAGAGCAATGAAAATTCTGTATAGTGCTTTAACCGAAAATGATTTTGAGAAAATTAGATTTTGTTCTAATGCTAAAAATATCTGGGACACTCTTGATTCTATGTATGCTTCTAACAATTGTGTTGAAGTTGAAAGTGTTGACAGTTAATGTGAAACTACACGCTACGCATCTACTATGCATGAACAATTGGAAGTTGATGATGAAGATGGAAAAATCATAGAACACTTCCATACAGTCAACATGGATAAACAAGAAGAAGAGGATTCCCAAAAAGAGCTCAGTATGGATGAACATGAAAAATCACTCTCCGGAGCTCAAGATGAACTTAAGGTAAAAAGTTCCAATTCTTTGTGTGATTTTCATAAAACTGATTTTCAGAGTCTACAAAAGTTTGTTTCTCAACCAATTGTTGATTCTATTGAGAAAAGCAAAAATGTTTTCAAATATGCTGGAAAATTTGTTGGGAAGAAAGAATGTTTAAATCAAATCCATTCGAATTTCTACTCTCATGATCGACATAATACTTGCATGATATCCCATAATGCATATCTTGATACAATTTGCAATTATTGTGGCAAATCCGGTCATATTTCTCATACATGCTATATTAGAAGAAATTCCCATGTGAGAAATAAGTATATTTGGGTACCAAAGAAACATGTAAGGGTTAATACTAACAATCAAGGACCCAAGTATATGTGGGTACCAAAATGTCCATCTAGTACTTTATGTATGCAGGATGATCCGAAAAGAAATGGACATAAGGGTAAAGAGAAGATGAAGAATACAAGAGGTTCTCATGCGCCAATAAAGAGGTTCATACCATTTATATCAAAAAGGAGAACTCTCAAGGCACCCATTGCTGGGGTTACAGAGTATAAACAGAGAAAGAAGCAATGGATAAAAGGAGTATGTTCTACCTCAACGAAGGGCTATCACAATGTACCATTCAACTATCTTGAGAAGAACAAGAAGAGGAGGATCTCTCATTCACAAAGAAAAAGATTCTCGAAGTCTACATCACATGAGAAAGCTTTGCATAATCCCAAAGCCAAATATGCAAAAACAGAACTTCAAAGAAAGATGCAGTGGGTATGCAGAAGCAATCCTCCGAATATCTAAGGCAAAGGTACACAATAATAAAACCTCCTATGTTGTTGTTTGTAATATTTGTTGAGGTTTTATATTTTGGAACCTTAAGAATGAGCATTGCAAATATTTTTGAATTTATGTTTTCGTATCTCTTAAAAATCCATTTAACAGACTTATTTATAAAGGTATTGTAATGCTCAAAAGGTTAATTCTTTATGCATGTATAATGATTTGTAAAGAAAATATTTCTCTTATGCATAAAGACATGTTTAATTCATTATGCTCAATTGTCTCAAATTAATTATATTCTTAGAGCATGTGAATTATGATTCCTACAAGGTAACCATGAGTGGATCCAAGTAAAATTGGATACCAAAGGAAGAAAAATATCTATAAGGTTTTGTAGGAAGAAGAAAGGAAGAGCTTCATCTCAAGATTATGACTACATAAGATTTCACTCAAATATTGGTGAAGTTGGACCTTGAGGCTACATCTTAAATATGTAAACAAAAGGAGGTACTACTTGAGGCAACACTGCAAGTGCCTAGCTAGCAATGAAGGAAGAAAAGGTGTACAGTGAAGCATTACTCAAGTAACCAATCAAGTGATTATCATCACTGTGTGACAACTAGGAGTAAATGTTCAAGTGATAATACCAACTGGAAGATTGAAAGGTAAAAGTCAAGGAATTATGCACAAATGAACTCCAAAGGATAATTTCTCAAGTAATTACGAGATTACTTGAGCACGGTACTGTCTTCTTTATTCTTACCTGATATTATACTTATATAAATTATTTATTTGGGTAATGAATAACTTGCTCATTATTGCATACCATTAGCAATCAATCATTTATGGGTTTTTAAATTATTTTTAGATTGCTAAATGGACTGAAAGTGAAATTGTGCATAATCTTTCTATGTATTTGAGTTTCGTAATGCATATTTCAAAAAATGAACTTAGATTCCAAATTCATCTTGTTATTAAAAAATGCATACACATTATTTGAAATTTTTTCATATTTTATTTAAATCAGTTTCAAAATTGGAAGTTAATATTTATGTATACTGAAAGTCAGAAATGCTTCAAATCCATCCCTAGAGTTTTCCTCATCATTCACATATTTGTTTCTTAATCTTAAACCTGTTACTACTTGAACTCCTCAATTTGTATTTTGTAACAAGTTAGATCTTATGTCTAACAAGTTAACTATCTATATGAGTTTCAAGTGTATTCCCTAGAAAAGAATTCTATATGTGGAAGCCTTGTGCCTAATGCATAAATCATTAGTTGGCCATGTTATTCCAAGCATTATAAATATTCATTAGTGCATTGAATCTTAATGCATTAACCATTATTGTGGAATAACTTACCGGGATATTCTAAAACTCTAGTCATTTTGATTAGTGAGTATGTGCTTCATCATCCATAAATTCTTATACTCATATTGTTGCTCAAATGCATTACCATTTGTCTTCATCCATTTTTGAGTAACTAGAATCTTGCACTTTAAGTCTTGCTGCCTTAAATATTTATCCATTTTAAGACGCAACTCTAAGAGGCAAGGTTATCTCTTGATCTATACTAAAGTCATCATGCTTATATATGTCAAGATAAACCATTTTGGCTAATTCATTCTTCATATGACTTTTGTTCTTGAGAAAATTCTCCAACATGTTAACTCTTATAATTAACATGTTATCTTAGTTGAATTCCTTAGTGAAGCTTTCTGATATATATTTTACAACTGTTGACTTCCATTGTTTTTGGCATAAGCATTGGTATTTAACAAGCTTCATAAATGAGTTTTCATGCATTCAAAATCTTAATCTCATGATGCATATTTATGATTCGAAAGAACATTTGAGATTTTGAAACAATTTGCATATCTCATTATCATTCTTGAAAATTTGCTTTCATTCATGATTTATCATTTCATAAAAGTTGGTCATTATAGATAGATTCTCTACTCTCTTTGATCCAACTTATATCTATTGCATGAAAATCTTATCAATGAAATATTTTCTATGAAATGTATTTACAAATCTTCATTGATCTTTGAAAATCACCATTCATTGATATCACTTATTCGTTACCCTTCATGATCTAATGGTTTAAATTTATTTAAGTGGGTAAAAATATATCTTGGTCTTTGTTGGTTTATAGTACTCTTTGCTCAAATATGATATGCTTAATTGTATAAGAGCATAAGAGTTGCTATGTCTAATATTGTACGGACCCAAAAGAAGATGGGTACCAGAGAGCATATGTTTATACTTTTACAGGAGTTGACCAAAATGCTCTACTTTTGGATACAAAGACCAAAGGCTAACAGAAAAGGCATGACTGATAGTGTTGCAGCGTGAGATGAAGCAGAATATGTGATATTACTCAAATGACATCCCGCCACTAGCTAATGATACAATCAGAGAAAGAGAAAGAGAAGGAAGATCTCTTAGGAGACCCAGCGGAGATTATTTCAAAGCAGCACAGAGCCAAGAATAAATTTATCCAATATGAATCTTTGTTGCCTACCCACCTTCCTTATCGTTTCAAGGTGATCAGACATTTTCACTATGATATGGAGCCAACAGAGATGTTCAGAGGAAGATGTTGAGATGCACAGAATCATCAATCTTGATGAGCCTATGAGGATTCTTAACTACTATCCTAGCTCTATGTCTAATCTTCACTGGATTATCTGCTATACCTACACTAGAGCTATGGTGAACAAGGCCAATAAATGAGAGACAACACTTTGCTAGAGTTGGTCTCCATGATCTTTCATTCTTTGGTCCATTTGTCTAAGGCTTTCTGAGAGAGGAGGTTCAACTCTTTCACACAAAGCTTACTACAAACAATGCTGAGATCATCAGTCAATGATAAGATAAAGTAGCTGTGTGACTTAGTGAACCAGAACTTCAAAGTTCTATTTGAGATGATGGATGACAAAATAAGGGTGTTATGTGCTATGATGAAATTAAAAGTTCTCAATGATGTTTGCTAAGCGAGGGGCACATACTAAGCCAATATGCGCATAAAGCCTTACTCCGAGCTCATCTTGATATCCTAAAGTGCTCACAGAAGACTACACTTTAGAATCCCTCAGTACTAGTCATATCATTCAATATTGACTAGGACATGATGCATCAATGGACTACAGAGGATTATGACTCGAGTGATTACGATATTACTCGAGTGAGGTATTGTATTCTTGCTTAATTCAAAATCCTTGAGTTGTATCACTTGAGTATACAATCGAGTAATGATTGAGTAGAATCACTCAAGTAACCACTCAGGTGATATTGGGTTATATCTATTAAAAATCCTGATTAGCATTATCATTGCATTTCTCTCTAAATCTTTCAAAATCATTTTCTCTATAAAGTTTGTAATGGTTTCTCAAATCCAGGAGAGTTATTAACTGTTTTCCTAAAATTTTTAAAACCATGCATCAATTAAGGGGGAGCTTCACATTCATATATGTTTTATATCTTGAAAGCTTATCTCCTATTGGAAAGAAAATCCTTTTAATATACTCATCTATATTCACCATGTCTTGATTAGTTTTGATGATAAGTTATTCTTATACTGTTCTTTTCACAATGATAATTTGAACATATCATATGGAAAGGAATCTTTTGTTTCTTGATCGAACTAATAATTCTCTTTGCAAAGAAAGATTTAAATTTATGACAGGAGAATTTGTTTTGTGCAATAGCATTCCTCAACATACTACAAGAAGACTATCAATCTTGAGGATGTTTCTAACGCTCAGTCAATGAATATATATTGGCTACAACATTCAAAGCAATACAACTGAGTATTGAATATGCTAAACAGAAGCTCAACTCATTTGGAGAATCCTGGCAACAACATGAATATATATTGAGTTGCATAACAGAAGTGTGGTGTACATCATCATGAACTAGCATTGCCAAAGGATAAAGCAACGGACTTCATGGAGCACTTCATCATTTTTTACAAATCTACATAAGCATTTCTAAACCTTCACTCTTTACATTTCAAGAATACGTTTCATAATTTCATCTATCTTGATTATAGAAGTTTTCTTGAAAGCCTCTCCAGATTTTTTTTCCCTCTCATTAAAAATGGGTGTGTAAATTGTTTTCTTGGTTCATTCATTTTGATTAAAGTAATTTCTTCTCTATTTACATCTTCACAAGCCTTATTTTTCTTATATATCTCAAACTTTTTGCTGATGTCAAATAGGGGGAGAAAAATGTAAGAAAAATATGTATGTTGCACTCTGCATTATATGTTGCATTATGTTGCACTATGCATTATATATGTATGTTGCACTTCATTCAGACATATTTTTCTTAAAGGATTTGTCATCATCAAAAAGGGGGAAAATGTTAGATATGATTAGTTTTGATGATGTCAAATATAGATATTAAGTGATAAGAGCAAAAAGTTCATATAATGTATTTCTTTGACTAACTACTATATTTAATGTTACATATTTTGTAGATTAGTCAAGCAAAGAATGAAGAAGATTGAATTAATGAAAATGAACAAGAGGAAGAAGAAGGAAGAAATTGAAGATAGTCAAGGAGATGCTTACTTTGGTTGTGGAGAATTATTATCAAGAGGAAAACCAAGAAGAAAGATATTGAAGAATGAAGAACTTGGAAGATCTATCATGAATATCAAGATTCAAGTTGTTAGATGTGATATTGGAGGTTTCTATAATGATATCGGAGGTTTCTATGATCAAATGTTGGTTGGAATAGGTTAATACGAAGCTAAGATGACTTATATATGAGTTTTGGCACTTCTAGAGGTGTTATGCTCGAGCACGAGGTGTTTCACTCGAGCACAGGAAGAACACACTCGAACACAGACCAATTCACTCGAGCACGGGGTGTATACTCTGTTCTACTCTGTTTTACGTTCAGCCTGAGCGAGGTGGCATATGAAAGAGGACTCACAACACATAAAATTGGCACCAGGCTCACATTGAAAGAAGATCAAATGATGGAGATATGATCTGTGGAAGAAGACAGTGAAATCACCGTCACTTTTCGACACAGGTTCGGTATTTTGAGCATAACTCACAAACCACACATCGGATTGAGACGAGACTAGTGCCAAATGAAAGTAGACTCAAAGAGCTTTCCATGGATAGGTAATTTGGCAAATTGGAACGTATATTCTAGGAGCTATGCCTTCTGGAAGTTGACACTTGTGCAGACTAGCGAAATATACACTCTTTGGATCATAACTTGCAGAATACAACGAGTTTGGAGCTGATTCTTGTTGCATTGGAATGCATATGGCAAGAGCATTCTTATGATACATCATTTGAATCAAATGAACAAAATTTTTCTAAAGTGGCCCCACATCACCCGCGAGTGTAAAAACTGACTCTCTGAAAATGTTGTGCGAGTGATGTCCAGAATCAGCTGAAACGTGAAGAAAATTGCATCACTCGAGCACTAGGATTCATGCTCGAGCATTGGATGATTTCTTACTCGAGCACATGGAAGTTTTGACATGAGAGTGATAACCCGAGAAGAAGCTTGTACTTGGAAGCATGAAACGCACTCGAGCATGACTGGTTGTGCTCGAGTGATTCGAGAATTCACTCGAGCAGATGTGAGTGAAGTGCAGCAAGTGCTTGCCCGAGAAGAAGTCAGAACGTGAAAATATGAACTGCACTCGAGTGATCCATATTGCACTCGAAGTGAGGTTCTGACAGAAGCAACGTAGAAGCTCAGATTCTCATGGCCATCAATCCAAACTTGGTTAAATGTTATACAATCATTATGTTTTCACTTATTATTGTTCCTAAACATTAACTAACATATATTTCAAGTGTAAAACAAGAAATTAAATAATCAGGGTTGTATCTTCAAGAACAGAGGTCACAGCGAATATCTTCATTCAACGTGATAAGTCCCAGAAGCCAGATATTTAGCTTTTGACCAATGATCCAATATACCCATGACTAATACTTCATCATATTAATGATTAAGTATTTTGCAGTGTGAAACAGGATATTAAACGTTTGGGTTACAGATTCAAATAAAAGTCAATTACGATGAACTCCATCATTACACACCAAATGGCGGCTACCAACCGCGACAAGCAAATGACCCACCATGAGAAATTGTCTGAAACACAAAACGCTCCACAACGTGATGTACAGCTCAAAATGAATCTCTCTGCTGTTCAACTAGACGCTCCACTTTGCTCTACAACGGACAAGAGCTTGTTTTTCAAATATGCTCAAACGTTCAAATGAAGCAATGGGACTCCAACGGACGAATGGTCACAACGGTCATAATCTTCATCAACTATAAAAGAAAAAGCATTCAACATCGATGGGAGACAGAAAAAGACAGAGAAAACAGAGCAACGACCCAACATGCGAATAACATGAATTCTCTGCTTCTACCCAAACACTCTCTGTTTTCCAGTTTCTATATTACTTATCGTTGAGAGAGTGATTATTTGTATTGTACTTCAGTGAGCATTATATCCACTCTGTGAGAGAGTCTGTAAACACTTTCAACTATATTTCTAAGTTGATCTCAAGGTAGAGGGACCTTGAGAGGGTTGATTTTCTTACGGGGAAGCAGTAGAGAGAATTGCCAGTAAGACATTCTGCTCGTAAGACTTACAAGGTGCAAGCAGTAGAGAACGTTGCTGCTCATAAGACTTACAGGGGTGTAAGCAGGAGAGAACGTTGCTGCTAGTAAGACTTGCATGAGTAAGCAGGAGAGGAAGATATTCGGGATTGCTCTGCTCGTAAGACTTGCCGTAAGGGGGAGTATTTCAGTGAGAGATTTGTAAAAGGTTTCACAAGTACCCGGCTAAACTTGTGGATTGTAAAGGCTTTTCTTGTGCCCGGATTAAACAAGAAGATAGTGGATTTGAAAATCTCAGGAGGAGCCTGGGGACTGGACGTAGGCCATCACAGATTGGACCGAACCAGGATAAATCACAGTTTGCATATTCTCTTCCCTAAACTCTTATATTTCCAGCATATATTATTTAATCTAACTGTTGATTTATAAACCTTCATACTTACCACTTTTGTTAAGATATGAAAAGATTTCTAAAGTTCTTAAGTTTTTATTATACACCCAATTCACCCCCCCTTTTGGGTGATAGCTAGTTCTAACAAAGGTAAAAGCAAAAGAAGTATTGAAGACTGCTTTTAGAACCAAATAAGGCCATTATGAGTTCCTTGTAATGCCATTTGGTCAGAACAATACACCTGCTGTGTTCATAGACTACATGAATCGAATCATTTATCAGAGAACCTTGTTGAACTTATTGTTGGATAAGCGACTCTATGACAAGTTGAGTAAGTGCGAATTTTTGTTTTCAGAGGTAAAGCTTCTAGGCCACGTTGTCTCACAGATGGAGTTTCTGTTGATCCTAGTAAGGTGGAACAATATTGAGCTAGAAAGGGCTAGAGACTGTATTTAAAGTATGCAATTTCTTGGGTCTAGCTGGGTATTATCGAAGACTTATACAAAATTTCTCTAGAATTGCATTACCATTAACAAAATTGACGTGAAAAGCTCAATATTTTGTATGGGACGAGAATTGTGAATAGAGCTTCCTAAAGTTGAAGTAGAGGTTGACTACAGTACTAGTGCTAACGATCCCAGATCTGCAATTTACGTATGTTGTGTATGCAGATGCCAGTGGGCTCGAATTGGGCTTTGTTTTGATGCAGCATAGCCGAGTGGTGGCATATGCATCTCGTAAGCTAAAACCTCATGAATTGAACTATCCTACTCACAATCTTGAGTTGGCGGCAATTGTGTTCACTCTAAAAATCTAGAGATATTATCTCTATAGTAAGATCGTAGAGTTGTATTGTTACTACAAGAGCTTGAAGTACTTGTATGATCAGAAAGAGCTCAACATGCACTACTACAAAAGGAACTTTTAACAATCATTTTTATGCCCTTTTAATAACCGTTTTTAGAGGGACATGTATATGAGTGTCGTAGAAAAGAATATACAATGACTGTTTTTCAAATCAGTCGTTGTATGTCAAACATACAACAACTGTTCTGCAAAAACAGTTATTGTATGTGTTAGATGCAACGACTGTCTTGCAGAAGAGTCATTCTATGTGTGTGCGTGAGACACAGAATGACTAGTTTTCAAAAACAATCGTTGTAACCTTTTTTAAAAAAACAATTTGTTTTTCTGCTCCTCAGCATTGAAAAACTACCAATTTCGAGATATTTGTATTTTGAATTTGGAAAACACTCAAATGAAAAATACTATGTCCATTACAAAAAACAACAGCATTTTGATTGAACTATAGCACTATCATTCGGTAAATAGGGCAATCCCATAAATGAAATTGACTTAGTGGCATGTAAAACATATACATCCTCAAATCTAAAATGCTTCATCATCCAAAGTCTTCTTTAACAAATTCTCAGTACTCAATATAAACAAGAAACTAAGAAACTAACAGGAGCCAAAGTATTTGAGTATGGAAACATAATATACTAGTGCAACATATAAGAAACCTATACACATCATTGTCTATGTATTGTAGAAGATATCTTGACAAAAGGTCTCATATCAAATTAATATCATCAATGGTATAGGCATCCTGATTATCGAAAGTATGTGTGTAAAATGGAGAATAAGTTAATATAAATCAATCAATTGAATAAAATAACTAACAATAAATCAATTACAAGAAAAAAAATGAAATTTACTTCAGAATCAAGAAAGGATCACCTATTCGAAATTGGTAGTAAGGTCATTAAAAATGATGTTATACATAGATAGTATAACATAGTAGCCACATTCAGTTTTCCCTTATTACTGAGGGCACTATACATCAAAAGCACATGGTAAAAAAGAATAAAGGCATATGTAAAGAAATTGTCAATCAAAGAACTTGAATTTAAACAACTTACTTTCAGCTGGAACCATTTCGTCGGGCAACTTTTACCTTCGTGCTTCCCACCCATTATTTAATATGTCTTCAGTACACTATAATTAAAATGAAAATCATAAGACATTAAAATAATTGAGTAAAATAAAAAAATCAATGATTTACAAATATATTAACTTACATGTTAAAAATAGTTTTTATCTCTCTGTCTGGCTTACAACTCAATGAATCAAACCAAAAGATGATGTTGATGAAGGGACAAGTAACACAAATACTCCAATGATAACTATAATCACAACATATGTAGATTAATATGAGGTTAGATAACATGATACTTATTAGCAAATTGAATATGTATAAATATATAAAATTAAGTTACTTGCACTTCAATAATTAGTGCTAGATAGTAATACAACTGAGTCTGTCCCAATGTATAGCCTACATAGCTCATCCTATCTTCTAACCTAACATTATTACACTTTGACAGGTTGCCAGGGCATAAGAAGCCATACGAAGTGTCGAGCTCTCTTTCGAGACACATTTTGTGGAAGCAGCTACCACAAAGGAAAATGAGAAAAAAATCAACAACTCCTAAATATGCATTAATTAAAGTTAAAAATTAAAAATAAACTCACATGACTGCAAATGTGACCTATCCTACGTCTATCTCCTGCAAAGATAGGAACTCTCTAATATCTTTGCTCTCAATTCAAAAATTATACGGGATTGCATGATCCACAATCCCACAATGCATCTGTAAGTCAACATTGTTAATTTTGTTACAAATATTTTGCAGTTGTGCCAATAAGGGAATTTTGTCACTTCTTCTTGATCCTAGTAACACACAAAATAAAGATTATAAGTACAATGTCAAGGATCAAGTAACAGTAAGGTATTTCCTACCATTGGAGGGGTTGTCACTGTCTGAACAAGATGTTGAGGCCATAGGGTGAAAGATCCTATTGCATGACCTAGTTTGGCAACCTCTTCATCCGGGAATAGGACATATACACCTTCCTCCCCCTGTCGAACACTTGTGACATTAACCTTATGTTGATTTTCTCGAATTTGATTATTATGGTGGGTTGTAGCATAAGTGTATACAGTAGCATCAGCAACAACACCAGGTATGGGACATCAAAATAAAGAAAGCAAGGTTCTAAAGCTTATAGTAAAGGACCAGGGTCGCTATGTCCAACGTCTGGTAGATTGTAACTACCTTTGGTGCTGGGAAAGGCCGAGGATTCTAGCTAAGAGAAATAAAAGAATTAATTAAATTAACTTAAGGAAAAACTCAATGTTATATTAAATGAAAGTATTTACAAACCTGAGATCTAGGCTCCTCATCACATCTCGACTTGAATGTGAGACAAAACCATCGAATTCATCTCACCACGTAACTCACGCAATAACTCTTCTTTAATCTCATCTTGAAATAAAGGTGAGATATGATAAGTAAATTGTAATTAGATGAATACTTTAAACAATTCAAAATCTTACTTTATGTGTTTTCCCAAATTCCTTTATAATGATAAATTCTAGCTGCATATTCATCATCTACCAATTCTACTTCAGTTGGTATAGGTGGATTTGTATTGAATGATGGTGTGTCGTCAAGATTCAAACTTGGATACCATCCTTCTATTTTTTACTTTGGAGTACAATAGACAATTTTTCATTTGCTAGGTCAATGACATAAAACACTTGTTTTGTCTGGCTTGCTAGAATAAATGGCTCATCTTTATAACCAACTCTTTCAAGATCAATTGAGGTTAATCGAAATTAATCTATTTAAATAGCATTATTGTTAACCTACTTGCATTTGAATATAGGAACTCTTAACTTAGTGCAGCTTATCTCCCATTTGTCTTCAATAACTCTATAATAGACCATGGAAGCCAATATGGGGTTATTGTCTTTTAAACTAGAAAAGTGCATTGCTTCGGCTACCACCATCACCCCATTATTTTTCATAGTACTTCTATTATCTTGGGCTTTTATGTTGAAAGAATACCCGTTTATGTCAAAGCCACTCCATGTTATGACCTCAAAAGAAGGCCCCCAAGCTAACCATTTGATTGTCTCAGACACACTGGTCTTATGTGATACCTTTTCCTTCAACCACTCTATGAAAGTCTTGTTTTGCTCATTAGCTATCTACATGTCACTTTTTCTTGGATATATCTCCTTTAAACTATTTTTGTGTTTGTCTAAGTACAGCTGAACTTCTTTTGCATTATTCAAGATATATAAATGTGCTTGCAATACCTCTTCATGACTCATACTCTTCACTTTGAGCCCTTGTGTTCCCTTACTTATACCTTTTTCATGATGAGATTGGCCCTTCGACCTTGATAGATATGGTTTACCAAAGTCCATAGCCTCTTCAATGACATATCTATCCATAATTGAGGCTTCAGGTCGATAAGAATTTTTGGAAGACCCTTTTAAGTTCTTCATGTATCACTCAACAGGTTACATCCACCTTAGATAAACTGGGCCGCATAGTCTTATCTCCCTTACCAAATAAGCTATTAAATGCACCATTATATAGAATAATACGGGAAGAAAATGCATCTCTAGTTGGGATAGAATAGTATAACCCTCATTTTCCAATGCGTCTAGCATTCCAATGTCAACAACTTTGCTACAAATAGAATTAAAGAAATTGCACAACCTTGTTATCATGCTTCAGACATCATCTTTCATAAAGACGTATAATAGCCACTAGTAAAAATTTGTTGCATCAAGATATGGCAATAATGGGACTTGATTCCTACTAACTTGAAATCTTCCATTGACATAAGCTTGGTTATATTAGAAGAATACCCTTGTGGCACCTTAATGCCATGCAAACACCTACACAATCTTCTTTTCTTAGCTTTTGACAATGTATACAGTGCTTGTTCCATATGTGCTCTCTTTCCATCTTCTCTTAGTTGTGTATGCAGTCATTCTTTTATTCCCATTTCAACCAAGTCTAGCCTCACACTAATTCCATCTTTAGTTTTCCTAGGCATATGCAAAAGCGTACCAACAAGGCTATCACATGCATTTTTCTCCACATACATCACATCAAAACTATCAAGACTATGCCAATAAAGAAGATAAAAGAAAATTGACCTTTTCTTTTATATGTTCTTCTCACCTGTAGTCCTTTGATGCTTACCAAAAGTGACATTAACTCTTTCTACCTGACTATAAACCTCATCTCTAGTTAATGCGTTTAGAGCCATTCCAATCTCCAGCAAACCATTGAAAGTCTTTTTTAGCCTACGATATGGGTGGAACTGAGGAAGAAATTGCCTATGACCAACGTAGATAGTTTTTCTATCATGCTTAAGTTGATGGAGGTGTGTGCCTGCTTCATATATTAGACATGCTTTATGGCCCTTCACACTGTACCCTGACAAGTTTTCATATGCAGGGAAGTCGTTAATCATAGTGAAAATCATTGCACGTACCTTAAATGACTCTTGCTTATATGCATCAAACATGTCGATGCTATCCTCCCACAACTTCTTTAAGACCTCTATCAAAGGTGCCAAGTCGACGTTGATATCATTCATTGGCTATTTTGGTCCTGAAATCATCATAGAAAGCATCATATACTTGCGTTTCATACACTAACAGAGAGGTAAGTTGTAAATCACCAGCAAAACTGGTCATGCACTATATATACTACTAAAAGTACCATAAGGATTAATTTCGTCTGTGTAAAGCCCAAGCCAAAGGTTTCTTGGCTTATTACCAAATCCCAGAAACATTTCATCTATTTTCTGCTATTGTGGAGAGTCAGTCGGGTGCCAAAGGTATTTTCCATCACATATTCTCTCATTATAATGCCATCTCAACTTCTTCGCTTCTTTTGCATTGGCAAACATTCGTTTAAACCACAGTATGATTGGAAGATACCTTAAAACCTTAAAAGGTTGCCTTTTGCTTGTCTTATCACCACAACCAGCACCTTTCTTCACTTTGTATCTAAAAGTTTTAAATTTTAGACACTCACTTAGTCTTTCATACTCTTTTCCATACAATATGCAGTCATTAGGGCAAGCATGTATCGGTTTATACTCCATACCCATCGTAGACAAGCTTTTCTTGGCCTCATATATACGATTTGGATGTACATTATCCTCAGGAAACATATCACACAACAATTCAAGTAATAATGTAAAACTACTATCGGTCTACCCACAAGTTGTCTTTAAATTGACCAAGTGCAAAATTCTTGACAAGCGTGTATACTTAGTACACCTAGGGTACAAAGGTGTCTCTACATTACTCTGTACACTATCATATATAGGTGATTAAGCAAAACATTCAACCTCAACATCATAAATCATTTTCTCTATTCTATCATCATCTCTGACATCAGCTACTTCCTTCTCGTGGGACGCATAAGCAGATACTTCCTCACCATGCCATATCCACCTTGTGAACTGAAGATTTATTCCATCACAAAGTAAGTGATCTCTTATATCCTCAATATCCCATCTACTCCTATTTAAATAGTTGACACATGAACATAAATACTTCCCATTTTTACTAGGCTTATTCATCTGATCAACGTTGCAGACTTGCAATTGCATGAAACTAAATATGGAAGCTTTCAATACAAAATGTTACTGATAGTAGTATTTAAGAAAAAGTAGCACACATTTTCTTACAAATAATTAACTTAATCAACTTTTTCAATACATGTAAATTAGTTATCTAGTTAATAAGTGTATGACATGAGGGAGTACCATATATTTCCCATTAGTCTCACATAATATTTATATCTCTATGTAAGTTGAATATACATTTTATGTTTATAAGTACATGGTACAAAATATTTTTTTAAGGGAAAATAATCAGAATAAGCCTCTATTGTAAAATTTATTGTCCGAAGGTGCTTATAAATATATGTTATTCTTTTTTTTCCCTATAGAATTAATTACAATGGACTGGTTTAGTTTAATCTTGTAAATAAGGAGCAATGCTTAAATCACCTTTTTAATACTACAAACATGTATTATGCATTTAAGATAACTATTAAGTATGTCATGCAAGTATCTAATAGCAATTACAAATCAATTTTTCCACCTTCAATTTCAAACTCATTAGTCTTAAAACAAATAGTTTCAACACCTATACTAACGATTCAACACTTGCAAATATAAGTCCAAATCATAAGTTATTCAGCACTTAAAACTCAATTTTTCTAGCTTTAATTTTGAACTCACAAGTCGAAATTAGTTTTAAGCTTCCTACTTTTTGGTTTCAAACAATGAGTGAAGGCCCACACATGTGAAAGTCCAAATAAGCAATGCCAATCTCACAACTTACTAGTTAAGAGTTACAAATATCAACAAATGGGGATGACAAAAAAAATCAAACAATCAACAGGCAGGCAGGAGGATTGACCTAGCTATAGAACAACTCTTAAAGTCTAATAATGCAGCTTTGAGAAAGAAAAAAAAAGCAAGAATGCAAGCTCAGAGGATGAAACAAATCACCTGATCAAATGAAATATAAGTTACGTGCCTTACCTTGTCGAGATGGAGAAGAGAGAAAACAGGGAGGATCGACCCAACAGCTACAGAAGCCACAACAATTTTGGAGGGCTGAGAAGAGGAGGGAGAACAAAAACAATCGAAACAAAATCCACTTCTTATTTCAAAGGAGAAGAGGAGGGAGAACCAATAATAAAGAAATGTAGGTGACACTAGTACAAAAAACGCTTTTAACGTTTCAAAACAGGAGGATGTCTATCTAAGCGATGTAGACAAAATTGGCAATAACTTCTGTAAAATAGAGGATGACTAAGGTCTGGACTTTAGACGTCCCAACTTCAAACTAGGGATGTCTAAAGTGGGGTAAGATACACTTTAGACGTCCCCAATTTAAAGTGGAGCCTTTGAGTGCACAAAACAAGCTTTACTCTTCTAATTTATATTGCACTGCAAGGCTTTACACACAACTTTGACTTGATCATATTTAAGATGTTGAAAACTAAGGTTTCAATAACTAGTTTTCTAAAACTAGTCGTTAATGCTCTGATTTTCAATGACTAGTTTTGAAACTAATTGTATTATCTATAATCCCCTTTCGTAATAGCCATAATTATGGTTAAAAAAATGTGTCATTAGGTTAAATTAGAGACCAATGGATAATTCAAAACTTATTGAAATTCCTGACTTCAGGATAGGGTTCTCAAAAACTTTTTCCAAAACCTGTTCATAACAGTCTTATATTCAACCTTTGAATACATTTGGCCTGTACAGTTTGGTTTCATTGAAGAATATCATAGTGTATAACAAAATTTCAGATGACTCTCAGGTTTCATCTATTTACCAGAAGGATTTACAGGGCGTATTTGCTCGCATCAAATTCCCATAGTGGGGATTACATCACACAAACCAACAATGGAATTCACAACAGCAATAATATATATGACTTTCGTCACATTCATGATAGCTTCGATGTAATCACGGTACGACAGCTACCACTATATTCACTTTCATGATAGCATTCGCTATATTCACAATGGCGTAAACAGTAACATTCTCATTCATCACAATTCAATGATAAGCACAAGCATATAATGCAATATACATGATATAAGAGAAAGGATCACTACCTTGTTCTTTCCGTTAGTGCTCTAGCACCAATTTATCACATGCAGGGAAAATGTCAAATCCTATAAATCATAATAAAGGACGATGAGTTATTCCCTATTCCAAATTTTAATTCAAAAACACTTGTTGGTTATCATTTGAGACCTTTAAATGGATTTTAGAGGTTCGAACATATGCCTAAAGGGTTAGGAAAAACAAGACCAAAGACTATCTTTCAAAAGTTCAAAATGGTGTTTTTGAGGGGTTGGCGGCAGCCAAGTCACTCTTTGGCCGTGGCCAATAGATGGTCATAAATACTTGGGTTGCAGCTAAGAACTACTAGACCCGGCCAAAATCAGGTCAGAAACTTTTGGGCCATGGCTAAGAACTGGTCAGATGCTTTTAGGCTGCGGCGAAGACCCCCTAGCCACGGCCAACAACTGGCTTGTTAATTGGCTATTTTCAAACGACCATAACTTTTTGCACACTTATCAAAATGACACAAACTTTATATCATTGGAAAGATTGCAATGTCTACTACAAAACTGGAAAATTTCATAACATGTTTACAACATTTTCTAGTTCAAAAAACTATGCAAAGTTGGTTCGTTGCAAAGCATTTTAACTTAATAGAATTTTCCAATTTTTGCACAAATGTTTCCAAAGGTTCAAAATTCACAACCAACACTACTCCCACACAATTTTACACAATGAATCTAATGGAAACATCAAAACAACCAAATTCCCATTACTTCTACATGTTCTATTTTGACAACAATGCAACACAAAAATCTCACATTTTAGACAATTTCACATTCATGACTCCAAGCAATGCTATTATACATAACACAACACAAGACACCATTTTAACAGTCAAAACACCATGAATCCTCTAAAACCCTAATTCAACAAAAAATAGGGAAACATTTAGAATTCAAGAGTCTCAACTAATGGTCGTAACATATATATCAAAAGTAGCTTTTACTCACCTTTTTCACTATCTCTTGCTTGTTTTTTGATTTTTCAACCACTAACTTTTCTTGAACTCCCAAAACACCTCCTATTGAAACTCTAAAACCATAGAAATGAAGCTCTCATCAAGATGATCAAGATTACAAAAGAGGTTTTTGGCATTTAAGGTCATTCACAAGGTTAAAAGAAGGTCACTTACATTGAATTCTTCTTTCTCTTTCCTCCTCCATACTAGGCATCCATGGAAGCTTAATAGAGAGAGAAAATGATGATGACATCAGATTTTCCCCATTCCCTCATGCCCAAGCCAACTTTGAGGAAAGAGGGAATAGGAAATGAGTTTGAAAAGTTTACTTTCATCCCATAGTCCAAGTGATGCCAAGTGTCAACATCTTGTAACTCTTTCCATACACATACAACCATAAGAATATTCTCTCTTTATCACTTGGCAATTGGTCACACCACTTAATCTTTAAGTTATTAGTACATTCCCGATTCTGTTGCTGACTAATTGGCCAGTAAGTTTTCTTTTTTACCATTTTGCCCCTAACTATGGCAATTCCTTTTGGATTACCATTTAACACATTATTAGATTGTATTCCTTCATGCCACATGCCCTTCTCTCACTTTTAATTCAATTTAGGTTTTAATACCACAACTAGGCTTAAATACATAGTTAGGGCATTAGTTACTGCCACCTCAATCATAATCTATATTGTATCTCCAAAGATGTTTGTTTGACATGAATTATATTCAGATTTGGCATCATTAGATCTTGATCATATTTTGGGGCATTACAATTCTCCCCCTGTACAATAAATTTCATCCTCAAAATTTGTTAAACAACTTGAGCCATAAACTCTAGATAATGCCTTTGCATGTCAGCCTTCACTTCCCATATGGCTTCCCTTTGAGATATTCCCTTCCAGACCACTTTCAAAAATAGAATACTTCGGTGTCTGAGCCGTCTTTCTTCCCTATTAATGATTTGTTCTAGCTCGACCGCATAGGAGAAGTTGTTTTGTATGTCGACATCTTTATACTCAATAATGTACGTAGGATCTGGTTGGTACTTCTTCAGTTAGGAAACATGGAACATATCATGGAGCCTACTCAAGTTCAGGGGTAGGGCTATCAGGTACACTGTAGGTCTAATTATCGCAAGAATTTCAAAAGGACTTATGTACTGCGGGCTCAGCTTCTTTCGTTTAACTACTCTTTCGATACCTGTAATCGAAGACACCTTCAAGAACACATGATCAACAATTTCAAACTCTAGAGGTCTTCTCTTCTTATTAGCATAGCTCTTCTGTCGACTCTACATTACAAGGAGCCTTTTCCGAATAATTCTAATTTACTCTGTGGTCTGATCAATAAGATCCGGCCCATTCACCTTCTCTCAGATAG